>CM050890.1:11942500-13325000 GCA_027726005.1 Juncus effusus | reverse complement strand
TCATCGCCCCCAATCGCATGAAGCGCGACCGGTACGGACGAAAGATTCCTCAGTACCATCGGAAAGACAGATGGCGCCAGGTCAGCGTTATCTTCTTCTCCCTCTGTTTGTTCCGCCGGGTTCTGAATCAGGGCAAACTCTTCGAGCGGTTTGTGTTTGAAGAAACTGCCTCCCTTTTTATTGAAGGAGATTTTCCTGCGTAAATCTAGCAATAATGTCCCTGTGTTTTCCAGCCAGTCCACAACAAGGCCTTCCACTTCATCGTAGTATATTCTCCTTTCACCCTGCAGTTTATATAAGACATGTACTAATTAGATAATTGAATATACTATATGTATTTACATTATTTTTATCCAAAAAAATTAAAGGGAATGAACAGAACAGAACAGAAAGAAATTCTCTCACCGCAAGCTTTTGAACGTAAACTGTCATAAATTTCGGCCCAAGCCCCATCACTCTTGCTTCAGAAACCATAAACTGTAACAGAAACAAAAATGGAGTTAATATTACATAAAAAAGAAAAAAAATGATAATTTAATATTTAAAAGGTCCTGTATAAACAACCAAAATAGTACCTCTTTCTTTTTGAGAAGCGCCCAAAGATAGAGCTTCTGTCCCGCCTCCTCTGCATGGCGAGCGGCCAACTTCCTCTCATTACAATACTCAGCGACCTCACCAAGAATCTCTCTTTCCAAAACCCTAAATTTCTCCTTCCCCTCTCTCAACGCCTCTTTTCCCTCTTTCGACTCCGCCACCTTCTCATCGAACCTAATCCCCGTAAAACACTTCCCCAAAACGTCCTTCTTCAGTGCCTCATCTGCATCGAAAACCGCGTACAGAGTCCTGTGGACTATTACATCAGCGTATCTACGAATTGGAGAGGTGAAATGCGTATAAAAAGGGGCGGATAAAGCGTAATGCCCCCATTCGTCCTTTTTCTCTTTCAGGTCCCCGGTGCAAAAATACGAGGCCGGCAGCATGGGCTTGCATGCGTAATAAACGAGAATATCGAACAATAAGGGGTCATCTTGTAATTTTTCCCTGATTTTAGACAGGGAAAGGTGGAGCTGGCCTGACGATGAAGCGTCTAAATCAAACCCGTATTTTGCGCAAAAGCCCTCGAATTCTTTTAATCTTCGCAAATTGGGCTCTGGGTGTCTACGTAAAAGTGCGCAATCAGGGTATGCAGAGGAAATTACCTCTGCCACTGATATATTAGCTAGTAGCATAAATTCCTCGATTAATGAATAAGCCTCTTTTCTCTCAACATCTTTGTATGTATCATACGGCGTCCCTTCTTCATCGAATAGAAAAGAAAGCTTCAGATTGTCGAGTCTCAGCGCTCCGTCCCTAAATCTCGTCTCTTTTAACCTCTTTGACAGCTCGTAAATAACCCTAACCGAATTTACCGCATCCTCCCATTTGAATTTACTATACAGTTTAGGGATTCTGCTTATACTGGAGGGGTTAGAATTAAAGCCGGTGTTGATCATTTCTTGCACAAGATCGTAAGACAGCTGGCAAGACGAGAAAATCACCGATTTGCCGATCCAACGGTCAAGAATATTTCCGTTAAAATCAATATCCCAAATGACCGACAATGCCAGCCTGTCTAAACCCGGCGTCAGAGAAACGCAGCCTTGTGATAACTCTTTCGGTAACATCGAAACTTTATTCTGAATGATATAAACGCTCGTGGACCGCAATCTCGCCTCCGCATCGAGATCCGTGCCGGGTTGTACGAAATGCGCCACGTCAGCGATGTGGACCCCGACTCGGAATGTTCCGGAAGGTAATATCTCGACGGATAAGGCGTCGTCTAAATCGACAGCTGTCGAAGGGTCGATTGTGAACGTGAGGATCTTTCGAAGATCTCTTCTTGATCGGATTTCGGATTCCGGAACCTTCCATAACGGGTCGGGTACGGAAACGAGGGATTCGGGGGAGAAATTGGAGATCCGAATCGAGTGCTCGAATAAAATTGCGGCAATTTGGGCCTCAATATCTCCTCCTTTTCCTAGTATGTTTATCACTCGGGCTTTGGGGAATAGGCTTTGTTCTTTCCATTCGTCGATTTTAGCGGCGATTAATTCTTTTTCTAGATTAATATCTCCTTTTCTGATCCGCTCTTTGGTTGATTCTGGTAAGTTTTTGATGCTGATTGCCATTTTCGGCAGCCTTGGATCATTTGGTACTAAATGCAAGGCAGGTAGAGAGATGGTATTCTTTCTCTCCATTGAACCATGATTATTATTGTTATTATAATGATTATTATTACTATTATTACTAGGTTGAAGCAGTGGTTTGGTACTAAAAAAACCAACCACTGCGTTTCGGCGAGGCGATTTTTTAATAATAGATATGACTCGACCAGTTGGTCTTTTGTTAGGGTTAGAGTTTATAACAGCCTTTATTCTTTCTAAAGCTCTTGTAAATTCTCCATTTTCAATTGTCTGTGTTTCACATGGATTTTCAAGGGGTTTAGAAGCATGACCATTGTTGGTATTAGGGTTTAATGGGCTGATTGAAAAAGAACCGTTTTTGTTCAAACCGTGTGTTTTGTTTTCAGGTGTAAAAGGACCGTTTTCTAGGGTTTGGTTGCAATTTACATTTTGCCCCCTCATTTTGTTCCAACATGATACTGGATCCAGTGTGATCGCAACAGTATCACCTTCAATCTGCAAATTTTACAAGGTTTGGTTTAAAAAAATGAGAGAAAAAAGAAGAGAAATGTCTATAAAGAAAAATAGATGTTAAGAATGGACATACCGCTCTATTTTGGGCCATAATTCCATTGATCATAATGTCTATAGATATTCCATCTACTGTGCAATACGCCTGCATTTCAAAATAAAATGAAATTGAAATTTAACAGATGTGTAAAGTAAGAAAAGACGAAATAAAATGAAATTAAAATCTTATAAAGCTCAACTTGCCTCAGCAAGGTTATGTGCATTAACACGGAACTTTGCTTTGAATGCACTCCCTTTCTGAAAAAGGAAAGGAAAATAACGACAAAAAATAATTAATAATGTTCATAATTTCAAACTTTTAACAAAATAACTATTTCATGGATAAAAAAATATTAAAAAATGTTTCAATGTAGGTATAATTAGCTTAAATTACCTTAATAGCGTCATTTACAGCCTGCTCAGGCCAGTGAGGATCAAAACACTTCTTTCCTTCTTTCAAACCAGCATTAAATTCTCTTGATTGTGTAGGAGCCGAAGAAGGTAAGGGACAAGATTGTGATATTTGCGAACTTTCCCCTTTAATTTCAGCTGAATCATCAATTCCTTCAGCTAATTCCATTTGAGGCAGGGAGTTAAATGTAATATTAGAAGCCTTAGGGGGTGTTGTGTAAATTGGGAAAGCGCCAAGGACTCCATTGCCGTTTTCTGAAAATTCAGGGGGTGGACCGCAAATTGAATCGGTTGCATTGGAAGTACCAACTCCTCCTGATTAAATTAAGAAAGAAAACAAGAAGGATCAATTTTTCATGCATTTTTTACATGTACAAAAGTTTCAGTAGGAAAAATCAGCTGAAATTGATGATTTAATCACCCCTTAGTAATATTCCGTATCCTAATTCACAACTAATCCCACTAAATTCAGCTAGATCCAATTTCATAAAATCAAATCCTTCCAAAATTTTCAAACGACTCAGTAATCCAAGACTAAACAGTAACAGAACCAGCAGTTACCTTCAAGAGGAGCATTCTTCTTGCTGCCACGATTCCGGGAGCGGCGCCTCCTCTTCTCCTTGTCAGCCTCGTCCTGCGCCGACATCACCGCCGCCGCCGGCGCAGCCGCTCCGTTGTCGCCCATCGATCTCACCGTCTGAAACTGATACATCGTACAGAACAATGAAAAGAAGGAGAGAAAGAGAAGGGATGATATAAGGAGGAGAAATCCTAATCTTAGATCTAGGGTTTGCGCTTCCGATACAAGAAAAAAAGATGATCGGAAGGCGTGGAGAATAGAGAAAGAATGGATGGAGAAGAAAAGCGTGCGAAAGAGGAGAGGAGAGGAGAGGAAAGGGATAGAAGGGAAAGAGAGCAAAGCTTATATGCAAATCTTCAGTTTCACTTTCAGCGCCTAACTTGATGCGTGAAGCGTATTAGAACCGTTGGATTCAGATCGGACGGCGGGTGAAAGAATGGATATATACTGTAATTAAAGGCATATATATAATAATTAATAAGGCGAAGATATCGTGATTGCGGGGATGGAAAGAGACGCGACGATTGGTCGGCAAGACATTTTGCACCGACTTTTCTTTCTTTTTACGTCCTTCTTTTTGCCCTTTTTTGTTTTTATGCTTTTTTTCTTTCTTACCTTTTTTTCCTTTTCTTTTCGTTTCTTTTCATCATTTGTTTGGAGTGGAAACGTGGCAACCACTGAGCATTAGGCCTCTCACAAGCTAAAGACTGTTTGACAGAGGAGATTTTGTGATTATAATTTATAAGTGGTATTTATTTTAGATTTTCGTTTGGATGATAATGTTTAATCTAGTCAGCTGTAAGAGAGTGATGATGTCTAGATGTGTTTTTCTCAGGACGAGAAAAAATTTCATTCGGGTAACAATTGTTTATGCTCGTCCAGATCTCATACTCATAAGTCAAATACAATGTGGATAAGCTAAATCTATTTATATCAATTAAACAAGGTCAAAAGAATTTAATTCTATAGCAAATCGGCTTAATTATGACCAGAGAGGCCCAGAACTAAAACATTTGGGCCTTAAATCTTGAATGCACGATATTTTCGTCAAATATTTTCCTTTCTATTGCCTTGCATGTGTTCTTTTTCAAAACGAAATTTGGATTCTCGGATTTTATCACAATCCGAAATTGAAGTTCTAAGATTCGCTCACATTCTGAGATACGAATTCCGGTTTAACCAGTAACCATTCTCTCTCCATTTCTACTTTGAACTGGAGTGAATCAAATAAAATGTTGCTATTTGTACACAGTACGATTTGAATCGGACTGTCAAATGAACTCATTACCTCTCTAATTATTTCCCAAGCTGGAGATAAAACATACGTCTTTGTCTCGGCCATGGAGGCGTTATCCTTCTAGTGACTCTTATCCATTGGAGCTTCAACGAGCAAGAAGCAAAACCAAAATTCCTCGGAAAAGCTACACGGAGAAAAGGAAAAGAAGACACAGAGAAAGAAACCATGCTGTCTCTCTCTACCCCTTCGTCTCTCAACATAGCTTCTCTGAGCTCCTCGTTCAGCGGCATGCGACTGGGGCAGAGCAAGAGCGTTAGAATGGCAAATGCGGCGGGGAGAGGGAGGCTGGTGGCGGTGAGGATGGGGAAGAGGGAGGAGCAGTTGAAGGAGATAAGGGGGAAGAGCACGGAGGAGCTGCAGGAGGAAGTGATAGACATGAAAGGGGAGATTGTGATGCTTCGTCTCCAGAGATCCGCCAGGAAGGATTTCGACCAGGGTGCTTTCCGCCGCATGCGGAAGAGTGTACGTTTTTCTCTAATTTTGGAACTTTAATTCAACAGTTCCTTTGTTTGTCCTTCAATGATTTTAGCTAATTGAGTAATGAAATGTGTTTGTAATGGTAATCCTTGCACAACTGGACTGAACTGAGGCTTAATTGGCCAACCGAAGCTTATAATTAGGCACATAATTGCATAATTAGGAATTAATCTGGTCTAATTTTGGAAAATTAGCAAGACCACAGTTAGCTAAAGTGTTTTTTTTAATTATTTGACAACAGATTGCTAGAATGATGACAGTGAAAAGAGAGAGGGAAATAGAAGAAGGAATTAATAAAAGACTTAGCAGAAAAATGGATAAGAAATGGAAGCGTAGTATCATTCCAAGGCCGCCTCCTTCTCTCAGAAAAATTATCGAAGAAAGAAAGGCTGCTCAAGAAAATTCGTCCACTTGAGATATATAAATGATTTGTGAATTTTCTTTTTACTTTCCTCCTTAGTTGTGTTGTTTATTTTTTGTTTAATTTGCTTGGTTGAAGTTTTATTTATTTTGAAATGTGGTGTATCATATTTGGCTATCAAGATGAGAACTTTGCATTTTGATGAGGTTTCTATGATTTTTTTCTAAACAATGTTTCTTCTGGAACAAAGGAACAACTTGATCATGAATTTTCATTTTTTTCCTCAGTATTATATATACTCTCTGAATAAACCTGGAAACAAGTTATTATGCTATATAAGATAACATACGGTATACTTCATTGACCTTTTTTTGTAAGTTGTAAATCTGCCAATTTTTTCGTTTCATATTAGCTTTCACAGATCCTATTAATGAAACTGAAACTTAGCGTTCGGTAGTAACTGTTCATCAACAGTATCACAGGATACAAAAAATAAAAACATATTTTAAATAGCTTGCAAAAAGCTATTTCGTATAGTGGTTAGGAAATCTGTTACTTTTCCAACATGGTTATTCTGATTGTTTATCAAACACCGTATTTCCACATGATTCTGATAGCTTTAAAATATTTTCGTACTACTCTTATGGAATATGACCCATTTTGTTATGGATCTGCCTTTTCAAAACACATCTTATTTTTTATGTTCATCCGTGTGTTATGGATCTGCCTTTTTTTTTTTTTTAATGCAAGCTTGAGGGACCTGACATATTTTGGTAGCAAAAACACAATAAAAGAAAAGAAAAGGAAACAAGTAAAAGAAAAAAGAAAAAAGAAAAAAGAAAAAAGAAAAAAAATGATTATTTTTGCCAATGACATAGGAAACTTAAGGAAGCACCCAACAAATGGGGCATAGGAGCAGGTATTAAGAATCCTTTATGTTCATATTAGTCCTCTTTTCAAGTTTCTTTGCAGCCAGCCAGTAATTACATACATAACCAACCCCACTAATTTGTGATCGAACTTTTTCTAAGAGGGGCTTCAATCAAACTTTTCACGCTGCCTCAATTATATTAAGAGAAATGATTATGTCGTATAATTTTAGACGTCTCAAAGGGTTATCAGTTGCCAAATGCTTCTGCTTCAGTATTAATATATTATTTTTTATTTTTTTGCGGACATTTTTGTGATATGTATTGTAGGTTATGATATTTTTCAGTCAATATTAGTCAAAGAAAATTATTTTCAATTTATGATATTACTAGTGAGAGTCAATATACCATTTTGGCTTGTGTGTGTGTTGGGGGTGGGTGGGTTGGGGGGGGGGGGGGGGTTATCAATGCAATTAGAGGAAATGAAAAACGTAACGGCGACACATGTCAAGATACGGGCAATCATTAATTACTTTGTCTGTGGTGTTTATGTATAAATAAATAAATTAATATGCGGTCAGTCCCTTGTGGGAGAAGGAATCAAACTCACCTGCTGAGTGAGAAAACTTGATTTTAAAATCTTAATTAATTAAGCCGAACCACCTTTCATAGAGTGGTAAGATATTATCTCACTAATTCAAAGATTATGGATTCAATACTTGACAAAATTAATTTTTTTTACATATAAAATATAAGAACATATGAATTTTCTCTATAAAATAAAATAAAACAATTTAGCAATTTCAATTATGAGTAAGTTTTTATCTCAAAAAAAATAGTTAGAGGTTTGCTCCCCAACAAGGAGATAAGGACAAACGGTTCATTAACAAAACAAACCATGATGCTTGAAATGGTCCATTTATGATATCATTGCATGATAATGATGCTTCAGGGTTAATGTCTTGATCCAGCTCCCAAGTTTTAAGAAAATGAAGGGATCAATCGTGTGCTATGATAGCAACATACTAAGAAGAAATGATCTCTCCATTTGTATGAAAATAAGAGGAGATTAATATCAGGTGGATCTTTAGTACTTCACTTTATGTACCTATCTTGACATGACAGACACAGGTCAACCCTCGAACAACCTGGCATTGCAAGTTTCTTCTCTACCCCTTCTTTATTATTAGTTTTTTTGTGATAATTGTTGTTTAATTATTTCTTCTCCATAATTTTCCATTAGTTAATATTGTTTAGTTTTTTTTGGGAAATAATTATTATTGTTCATTTATGTCTAAAAGACTAGAACTTGCTTTAATTAAGGTTCACTTCATGGATTACTTGGGCAAACATTAATGCATTACTTATTTGATACAAGTACCCGCTGTAAAAAGAAAAACTTTTTTTGATTGAATATATAAAAAGAAAAACATTCATTCCTTTTTTCTTATTACAGTTGCTACATTCCATTGTTTTCTTTTTGGCAACAAGCGCCCTAGGCAATTTAAATAAGCCTATAAAATATTTTATGAAAATATTAAATGTGGTATGAACTTCTAAAGTTCAAGTGATCAATTATCATAATTAATTTGATTGAACTTTTTTCCTTTATGTTTATTTAATTTTTCATTTTATAACTAATATGTGGCAATAAGATTAATTTCATCAGTTTGATGTTGTGCATGAAAAATGTTGAAGTATACAAGTTTTTTTAGATAAACATAATCCTTTTTAAATAAAGAAGTTTATAAATATCAATTAGAACAAAACAAAACTCTTAGCACCATGCCAAATCCAATCCTCCTATATGAATACTAGTGCATATTGTGTTTATACATACAAGTGTACGTCTAGATATCTGTATATAGTCGTCATATTGCAATTTCACCCCATTGAAATGCATGCAAATATCTACTAATCAACACTGTACCAAGCCAAACAAGACTCCCTTTAGCAAACCAAAAAGAGAAAAAAAGGATCGCAAAAGAAAAATAGAACAAAAAGAAAACCACACGAATGTAGATATTACAAGGACTATATATGTACAAAACAAAAAAAAAAGCTCCCAAAAAAAAGAAAATTAAGATTCAAGAGAACTCTTCCATGAAGGGTTCATCAAGCAAGAGATCAGACCAGTACGGCATGGAAGGGGTGCTAGTTATATCACAGCTCGAGGTACTGCACGCCTCCCCTAAGTTTGAAATGGAAACGTCGGTGAGAGGCGGTAACGATTCATGCGACAGCAAAACGGTTTTAGGTGTATTTCCACCCTCTGATCCATTTCCATTTCCCGTGCTGAATTCCTCGCACAGGATATGATCATTGCTGAAAGGCTGCTCAAAGAAACACGACGGGAATTGATCCAGATCCGTAAATTGGTTTTGAACTAGGGTTTGGGGTGAAGGTATTGAAATAGGGAAAGAATTCACTTGTTGGGAATTTTGAAGGTTTATAGGATTTATGTCATGAGTCAAAGTACTTGGATTTAATGAAGTAGGGTTACTAGGCATGGTGGAACTAAGGAGAGAATTAAGGTATTGGAACTTAGCAACTTGGAGGGCCTCGGATTGTAGACATGACGACTGATCGATGAGCTGGCGAAGGTTTGCTAGAGCGAGAAGTTGAGGCAATGCGGCAAAAATATCAGTACGAGGGCGATGAGTCATGGGGTCGAAACCCATTTGGATGAGCTTTTTTTTGAGATGGGTATTCCAGTAGTTCTTTATCTCATTGTCTGTCCTGCCTGGCAGGTTCTTTGCTATTGCTGACCATCTGTAATATAGATAAAATAGGCTTAAGGTAAGTATTATATTTATAACATTTAGATAAAATATTTTGGATGTTTTGATGGACTATTTGATTGTGAAGAGGATTATTTACTTGTTTCCAAGGACTGAATGGAAATTGAGAATGGCTTTTTCTTCCTCAGGGGTGAACTTGCCTCTCTTTATATCCGGCCGCAAATAGTTTGTCCATCTCAGCCTGCAACTCTTGCCACATCTATTAAGCTCTGAAATGATAAAAAATCAAAGATCAATTAGTACTATTATACATATGGATTTTGTTTTTGAGTAATTCTTGATTAGCCATCGCTTATCGTTGCTTTATTATTAAGCATTTGTGTTTACAAAGTATATCACAAGAAATATAGAATTATTACATATGGATTTGAACTACTAAGATGTGAGAAAAATAGTAGAATATTACATACCAGCGAGTTTAGGGAGGGCTCTCCAACTGCCATGGCCATGCTTTCGGATGTGTTGCATCAGTTTCTGATCCTCTTCCGGAGTCCATGGCCCTTTCTTTAATCCATTTGCGTCACAACAAGGAGATCTCCCCATTCTTTTTGCTTCAGAACGAAAGAGGGAGACAAGAGACTTGGGAATTTTGAATTCAACTGCCTCTCTATTGTGAGTTGAGTTGTGAAATTTCACTTGGCCACCAGAACACTTGGCTTTGCCTTATATACACGAATGTGGAACTGTGTGGTCTATGTTAATGTTAAAACTTGTTGTTTATTGCGTTGGAAATGACTGATTTGCCCTCTTGTCTCTAAAGATAAATCTTAGGAAATGTATGTTTATTGTGCGTTAGAGATTAACATTCTTGAAGCAGGTACTCTTCAATATTGTAGAAATTGGAGGGTATTTGCATAAACAAATAAAACCTTCATAAAATGCCCCTAATAAAATATGCATTTATCATTTTGCGTTTATGACAAGGTGTTAAATCAGATTTCTTTTAACACATTTTTATTTACTGTTTATCTTGTTTAAATCAAATTAAGGCAGCAAGTAAAGTTTTTTAAACAATTAAAAAAAAAAGTAAAGTTTTTTAAAACTTAAAAAAAAAAATAGAAAATATCATACATAAGAACTAAATATGAATTAATTGTTTCTTGAATAGAGGAAGGCTCAATGTTTTACTTCAATTATTTATTATCATTTCGGTTATTGTATCTTATCTAATTATTTACAGTCACAATTCACAAAATTACATTTATTCCTCATGTAACGTTGCGTTGGCGACTATTGCCTCTCCTTTGAGAGGTCTTCGGTTCGAAATCCCTCTGCTGACACTTTTTACTTCAAAAATTATATATAAGGTCATAAAAATATGTATAATAAAATATGCACTTTTGACTTCAAAAATTATATATAAGTTCATAAAAATATGTATAATAAAATATGCACTGTTTGATATTCCTTAACTTAATTTTATGTACCAAATACATGAATAATTTTCATTAGATGTTAGATATATCCAGCAAATGTTTTGAACGATATTTTAAAAATTTGTTATAACGACAAGAATAATTAGCCAATTAAAATCAGTATGATATCTGTTTGTTAAATTTGTAGTACCAAATTGCGGTTGTGTTTGCAATGTATAAATGTGTTAGGTGACTAAACTATCTCAAATGAATGGAGGAGGTCGGATTCTAACAAATAAACAAACGAAGGAAAAAAATAAACATAGATATTTATATGCATGGAAATTTTTAATTCAAGCGTTCATATGATTATGCATGTAATCATTGGGAGTTATACGTATTCTTAACTGTACGATCTACGTGCCATATATACAAATGTTAGATTAATTTAATCTAATTATATATAGGACTACATATTCAGAAGAAAAAAAAATCAGCAAAATTATTCAATAGGACTGGGTACACAAACATATGATAGAGTTTTGTAATCTTTCAAAAAGCAATTCCCAAAATATCATTTTCGGTTTTTCAGTTGAAAATGGCATTTTGGAAATTGTTTAGAAGGTTGTGTATTATTAGTATTTAATAAAAAAATATGTGCATTTACATTAAAAAAAATGTGTATTGCTGGAAATTTTCCTTATGAATTATTACAATAAGGACAAACAAAAAATTAAAAAATTCCGATTTAATCAAATAATAATGCATGGCTAGACAGACCATGGCTACTGTGATCTACACCTCGTGAATTTCTAGAATTTATCATCATTAGGCACCTATCTTTTCACATATATATTAGTCTCATTTATTTTTAATTTTTTTCATATATATGTTCGTAAAAAATTGATGGAGACACGTGCTAAGCAACGTGGGGTCAAAAAAACTTGGCCATGCACGCAATCGACGAAATCAATGAGCTCCGATCGTCACTCTCTCACCTTCCCCTCCCCTAATTTATTCTTTTTTTTTAAACAATATGTCCATGTATTTCAAGCAAAAAAAGTTAGAAGAACACAAAAAATCTTTTCAAGATATATCCATGTTTTTTTTTCACATTACGACTAGAAAAGTGCTGTATTCAGATTCGTGTAATTTCCTTGCTCAACTAAAGAGTAGCCGTTGAAATACCATAATACCGTAACTTTAATTCTTAAATATTAACATGCTGATTGGTTATTTGACTAGGAAAGAAAATAAATACTAATTAAATACCCGTATACGACCACATCTACTTCAGAAAAAAGAAAGTATATAATAATTCACACACGTACGTAGAGGCGACATTTCCCTCATTTCAAGACATTAGAGACTAGCCTAGGGATACAACACGAAAGGCAGAAATATCATTGACGCGTTCCTTGTCTCCAGCTTAAACCATAGAAAAAATCATCTCATAATAAAAATTAAAAAAAGAGTAGTTAATCTTAATTTGTAGTTTAATGGCAAAAAAGGTTGGAGTGGTGAGACGAAGAAAGAACGTCAGCTTGAAAGAATTAAGGAAGGTAATGCGAAAGCACAACACCAAAAAGATGGCGAATTTTTTTATGATAAATTGAAAAGATAGTGATTTTTTATGTGAAATGAAAAGATTGGAGATTTTTCGAGTGATAGATGCACCAACTCTTCTGATCTTCTCTCAATTTGGTCTAAAAATTTTGTGTCATCACTTCGTCCCCTTGCTACTATAAAATTTTCATGTCATCGTTTGACCCCATGCAAAACGGGAATTGCACAATCAAATTTGTTGATTTGATTGTCATAAAAAAGTTAAAATTTTACGTTGTTAGATTTTACCTTCCTTCTTTTGACTAATTGATTTTGTTGAGCAGTCAGTTGCTTTACAAAGTAAAACTATTAAATCAAATTTATTTAGTCAATTCGTACTACCTTTTACATGCAAGGTTTTATTATAGGAGAAAATTATTGATAGTAGATAGTTATGTTTAACTACTAGAAAAAATGCCAAAATTACTGATATTAATTAATATCTTAATTTTAACAGTATAATATATTTTGACTATCTAACTTAAGTAAATGTAATGAAATTGTGATCTGATCACTCCAACTCTGGTACCGCACGGAACCAGAGATGAAGTAGTCCCCCACGGTTGTACTTCTCTTTACATGGCCAATCAACACCTGTACCATATTAATGACAATTTCATTATGAAAAAAATTCGAATTATTTATCACCCGGTATGAAAATCAATTAAAATTAATCAATATATTGATCTGTTTCCATTCCACGTGCAGAAAATGCCTTGGGGAAAAAACAACAGCTAGTTTTACAATTACAATAGATATACGTATGAATAATTATGGTAATAAATAATAAAGAATAATAGTCCACCTAGACTGATGATTAGCCACTAATCCAGTATTACTTTAAACATATGGCCTATAAGAGAAGGGTTTGGTTTGGAATCAGATAACTGTCGCTTGCACGGGGAACAACGACCTTTATTACTAGGATTCCCTGTGGCCAAATGTTTCTATAGCATGGGATATATTGTATATATAAGGTAATCGTAATTATATTGTTCATTTTAATAATTTTTAATATGTAATATATCATAATTCATAAGTATAATTCTTATATGTAGTTAATTATCATTCTAAAGTTGCTTATGGGTTGACATGAGCCTCTTATGGCGACTTGAGGGCACATCACGAACATTTTTCTTTGGTTTAAAATAGCTTAAATACAATAATTGATTTTGTAATTACAAATTACATATATCATAATTACTGTACTGTATGAGCCTCCCCTTCTCCTTTCCAATGGTCGTAAAAGTAAGAAGTTGATTTCAGGTGAATTAAGCTGAAAATGGACACGAAAGGACGAAGAAATAGAAATGCTATTCACCCATTTCCTTCTTTTTACATCCTTTCCTATCTTTTTACCCCGATTTTTTCAATTATAGTTGCATCATTTGGTGTCGGCAGTAAGCCATTTCCATAGGATAATATAATCACACATTAAGGAAATTAATCGTGATACAATTAACAAGCTCTTTCAACATAGTTAGCATCTGAATCTAATAATCATTTTACTTATGTTTTTGAAAAGCTTGCCTCTTAAAACAAATTACTAAAATCATCACTCTGTTTTTAGTAGTAAATCATCACTATATGTTAGTCGAAAATTTGATTTCTTCTCCTTAAAAAAAAAATTTAATTTCTTAATTTAAAATAATAAACTCATACTCCTAAACACAGATCTAAAATTAAGCACCACTAAGAATATATTTTGCATTTTCCAGCTTCTAAATGTAACTTGGCGACTTCAATATTTAGTAGCTAAGCTAATAATATCATATGATTTTAATATAAAAGCAAAGAAGAATGCAAAAAAAAAGAAAGCAAAGTAAGAAAGAACCTAAACCGCATGCAAGCACGTGGACCGCAAGAGTCTTTAGTATATTTTTCTTAATATTAGACCAGTCATTAATATTAATTGAATTGAATATTAACGAGACAACTGTTAATTAGTAGAAAATTAGGAGGTGTGGGGCCAACGAGATCTATTGCTAATTTCATCGTATCTTTATTATTTCAATTAAAAATAAAACGGATGTGCTGAGATTATTTAGCAGAGCTTTCAAAATTATTTTTCAATCCTAATCGGGTCAAGTGGTTGTGACCTTGTTTTATCGCCGTGACACTGCCTATATCAATCGGTTGAGTCAGCATGCACATTTATCAAACCCTTAATTATGACAACGTTGCATCTACTATTCAGTGATAACAAAAACTGAAAAAAAATTACACACATTTATTATTTTTTTATCGTGATTTTAACATACATCTATCTATCTTTAAAGACTGTTGTCAAGTCGCCTGCATAAGTTGTAATGTGTACAATCTACCAATATATTATCTTGTATTGTCTTGTAGTATGTATATATATATAATATATATGAAAAAATATATATATAATGAATGAAAATGATCTTCCAAAAAATAATGAATAAAAATGGTATATACATTTTTCTTGACGTAGTAAGCGAGATAGTCTTCTATTGCAATTAAACCAAAGAAAACAATACATATAGAAAGCAAAAAAAAAAAAAAAAAAGGAAAACAATACATATATTATTTCGTCCGTACATCATTTAAATTTTTAATCTATAAACATGTTCATGTTCATCCAAAATTAATTAATATTGTAGGCTCTGTTGACTGTTGTACCTTATATAATAGTACTCATATTGGTACTACAAAAATTAATAAAAGTACAAAAAAAACATATATCCGTGTATTTTTTAAGGAAAAACATATCCATATATTATAAAAGAAAATAATAAAATTAGTTCGTACAGACAGCTTTTCTTGGTGCAGGAATTTTCCCAACTGTTATGCCCAAAATCACAGGAAATCTCATCTTTCATCACTCATTCCCATTCACTTGTTCTTGTAACGTTCACACTTCCTTCCACCTCAAAAAAAAAAAAAAAAAAACATTCAAACTTTCTATCCCATCAGAATTCTCTTCTTCGTTTTATATTTCTTATTTTTTGCTTATTAATCAAGATTCAGAAAAAAATACTTGCTTCTTTGGAATATTTTTCATTCATACAGACTTCAATTTAAAGATGAAATTGATTTATTTGGAATAGTATCTCAAAAGTTATACAATTGTATATAATGTATAAAATTATATCATGTTTGGAATAACATCTCAATTTTTTTTTCTAGCATTATGGGTTGAATTGAATGAGGGACGTGTCCAGTTCAGATACAAATGGAGAGGATTGATGATCATAATTAATTTCTTATTTGATAAATTTAATTCTCTGGTAGCAGACAGCTTGATTAGCAAGTGTTATGGCCACTTGCAATTGATAGCGAGCTTAACCTATTAATGATGTGTCAGTTTGTTAGACAGAGTAATTAACTATCTCTTTAAGTTTGATAATTAGTACTCTCCTTAATCATGATTAGACACTAAAAAATATCAATTTGGATAGTTATTAGGTTATTTGACGATTTAACTTTTAAGGCTACAATATAAATAATCCAAAATTAGTTAATGTCTAGTGGCACTATCAAGTCAAGGTCAAAATTAAATACCCACTACAGAAATGGTACATCATTAAATGTGCAAGAATTACATTTTGTACATTTTTTTTTTGAAATAGTACATTTTGTACATCTTGAAAGGGAAACTGACTTCTCCTTGTAGATCTTGATCAAAATTTTTGGCGAGACTGCAGTAGAAATTATACTAAAATTTTTAAGGGGGGCAATAAATACATAACTTCTAATTTTATCGCAAAATACGTAATATATCTATATACGTATACTTATTTCTCAAAATCTAGGGAGGGCGGCTGCCTCCCTAATATTTATTAAGATCCATCACTGTATAGATTGAAGATAACAATTTTCGAAATAAACATGTCTACATTTTTTTTGTTCTATTCTTTTAGGTAAATTTCATTTTAGCTTACTCAACTTTCAAAAATAACCAAATAAGTCACCCAACTTTCAATTGTCTCGTAGAGCTAAACTTTCAAAAAATTATTAAATATGTCGCCCAATTTTCAATTGTCCCATATATGTCACTCAACTTTTAAAAAATGGTCAAATAAGTCACCCAGTAAATTGAAATTTGAGTGACCTATTTGATTATTTTTTAAAGTTAAGTGACGTATAGGAGACAATTGAAAGTTGAGTGACCTATTTGATAATTTTTGAAAATTAAATGACCTATAAGAAAGAATTAAAAGTTAAATGACTTATTTGGTTAGTTTTGAAAATTAAGTGATTTATGGTGAAATTACCCATATTTTGGGTGGTGATATTTAGAGACTAATGGCTTGTTATTTACAGGCTTTATATATTTTTCGGACATTTTTTACCCCTGCTTATAAATGGTAATTTGTTCAATTGATTGTTATCTTGTACATATTTGGCAATTAATTATCCGTGTTAAACTATCAATTAATAATATAGATTTAGAAGGAATAATTACAAATTTTTGTTCCACATAGCAAATTAATCGATGCTTTACTTATAGGGGCCGTTTGGTTCGTGGTTTGATAAATGCCTTGGAATGCAAGGATGTCAAGGAATCTCATTCTAAGGCATGTGTGATTACCATGTTTGGTTGGTGCATCTATTCTTTCCATGATTTGAATGTGTAAAATATCATCATTTATTTGAGTTGTTACATTTATAAGATATATTTAGATAAATTAATTAAAATCTCACATAAAAAATAATTAAACAAAATAGAATATTCTAATAATAAAATTAATAATCCATTATCAAAAGAAACAAATTCAACAACTAATAATCATAATAAAAACTATTGCTCAAACATCATTTGCAACCATAGTTAGTCATTCGTGATACGCGAATAATACGGTTCGCGATACGTTCGTGTATAATTCATATTGAACGTTTTCTAAGTCGGTCAAATATTTGGTCAAATAAAACGAGGACGGTATTAATTCGTCAATTCGGCTCATTGTTCGGAAAAATTTGGTATATTAAATTATTTAAATATATATTTTTTATTTAAAAATAATTGAGAAAATATTATATTTGGTAAAAATTCGAAAAATATGGGATGAATTTTTGTCATGTCAAAAATTCGCGAATGAATGCGAATTATTGAAATGAAAACGCGAATTTTTAAAAATTCGGAAAATACGTGTATAATACATAAATAAAGAAGAAGAGACCTTTTATAGAAATTTTCCTCTCATTAATTTTGGGGGGAAATTGAAAAATGGATTCCCTTCTTATGGAAATGTGGAAAGACACCTATTTTAGAGGTAATCATATTCCCATCAAATATTACCTAGGGAATCCTCGATTATCTTACTTTATTATCTAGTGATATACCAAACATAGGAATGTAATCCATGTACTTGAATGTCTTGACATCCTAATTTAAAATCACGAATCAAACGACCCCATAATATTATTCAAACTCCCATATATCTAATATTTTATAGACTATCAGGCATGCATACAAGGTATACTATAACCTATAACTAGAGATAAAATATATATCCCATAAAAAACACAACATAAAATTGTAGTTAATGCATCAAATATTCAAATCAGGTACACCCAAAAAGAACCAAAACAAAATTCTGAATAATATAAAAAGTAATGGAAAAAATATTATAGAACATTTTGCTACTATTAATTTTGGAGTAAATAATTATGAGAAAAGAAAATAAATATACACATAATTTCTTGTATGATTGTTTAGATTCTCATGAATCTATTTGTAAGGTAATAATTGATTGTAAAAATAATTACAAGAGATTAATTAATTATATATTAGTTACCATTTAAATTAGAGGTAAAATTGTCCAAAAACAAAGTGAGTCTGTAATTAACAATAGCATTGCCTGTAAATATCATCACCTCATTTTTTTTTTATCATGGACATGCATGAATTGTGTAACTACCAATAACTAGCATAATTTCCAAAATATACCTTATCCATTTAAGACGACTGTTGAAGGTTTGTTAATTGCATATTGTACCCTTAAAAGAAGGAACCTGCCCCTCCTAATAGTTCCAAAGATGACCCTTTTGTTTCCCAAAATAGGAGATAATTGGGATCCCATAATAAGCACAAGAATCCAACGTAATGATATTTTTCAATCATTACTCGTTAGTTTTGAGAATTATATTTGTAATAATCATTAGAGGTTAGAAACAGCATACTAACCTCTGCAAGGGATTAATAATGTGCATGCATGTACACATAAAGTCCAAATCCCCGTATTGTTCATATGCAAATCTGATATTTGCAGTGCAGCGAGTCGACGACTGAAAATTAATTTGATTGTATCTTTATGTTTTGTTTTATTGAAAATAGTATGAGGTATATTACATTATTAAAGCAACAACCATATCGCTTTAAATTACAAAGAGTTTCGACTACAAAATAATTTCTAAAATTATCTCTTATAATTGTATCACATTAAGTTCTTTAATTTCTTTTACATAAGAGTTATTGACTCGTTACACATATCAAGAACTTATTTATTCTACAATCAGATTATGCTTTCAAATTAATTGGACAGTACAATAAATGACACACTTGTATGACTAGTTTATATACAACATATCCCTAGCCTCATTGTAGGGAAAGAATATTCCATTGTAAGGGCGTAATTATTCTGAACGACTATTTTTTTAAATTGAGTGGAGAGAGAAATTTTTTTCAATTTATATTCATTTTACTCTTGTGAATGCTAATTATTGTCATATCTAAATGAAACACTAAATAATCACTTCTACTTCTTACTATAAATGAACATAATTTTCAAGATTATAATAATTAATATTTATTCACCTACATGTGCATCGCAAAAAAGAAGAAAATTATTAAATAATGCTAAAGATTAATTTTTAATCAAACAGTGAGATATGCACGATGCACGTATACATCATATAAATTAAATACAATAAATAAACATGGAATTAATTACATCATATATTTCAAAGTAATAAATAAATTATGATATACTATTCCAACAGCATAAATACAAGATAAACTACACAAAAAAAAATCAGTTCCAAATATCTCGAAATCAAAAAGTATTTTTATTAATTATAACAACTATCACGAGAAACTACGAAAAAAACACAAATGTTTAAATCTAACAAAACATACTAGCAAACAAAAATATTATCAAAGTCAAAACTTACCAGCAAATGAATCTAACAAAATTACATTTAGTCTACTAGGACAAAAAATATTTTATCAGAAATTGAAATTAGGAGTAAAAAACTAGAACACACATTTAAATCAATTATGTTTGAGATATTAGCATTTTCATTATCAAAAAGACAACTCTGAATCTAATCGTGAAGGCTTTTAATTGAAAATCTTGCATTAATTTCTTTCTTTTTTTTTGCCATGCAGGCGTAGATGTGTATTAATTGTTGTTTTTCATAATTTGCTTATTTATGGTAGGAAATAAAAATAATTATTTAAAGCTTAATTTAAGCATGACAATAGAAAAGAGTAAAATGGATATAAATTGAAAGAAGTTTTTCTCTCCGCTCAATTTTAAAAAAGCGTCGCTCAGAATAAGCACGTCCTTATTTAATTAGTGTTTAGATGAAACAAAGGACTTGTTTTCTGGCAAAGAGTTCCCTAGCCTCTAGATACTACATGCAATAATATAATATCTTTCATTTTAATTGATTTTTTTCGCTCAAACCCACTATTAAGACTTAAGAGGCTTGAGAACAGAAATATTAACTTTGGAGTGCTTCCAAAGTTGAAATGATGCCTACCGATTTAAGTTAGTAAGCTTTGGCTGATTAACTTTTATCTAATCTTTCATTTTAATTTAAAGCGAATATATTGTAAAGTATACTGCATGTCCTGCAAAATGAAAATAAACTAAATTGTACACTATATCCTAATAATAGGAACATCTTAGGTGTCTTGAATTCGATTGTTTTCTTGGTTATATAGAAATCTGAGAACTCAATACTTAGTTTATATGAACTCGAATTTCCAGTTGAAGAAAATTAAAGAATATCACTTTTGGCGTTGTAAAGCGACTCGAATTTGAAGAAAATCTGAGAACTTCAAAACAAATTTCTAAAATTGAGGCACCGACTTATAATTCATATTAAGTGCAGGGTTACACATGCATTTTTGTTCCCCAAATAAGTGCTTCAAGAACCATAGTCCATAGCCAAGAAACTATGAATAAAAAAAAGATACTTCCTCATGCAACTGGGATTTGGAATCTGAATTATGACATATTACATTGTTAGACTCTGTTTAAATAGGACTAATACTGCTGGCCTTTTATAGTTCTAATTATCCACTTGACAAGTTGTTTTATGTGCTCTGTATTTCTCTTAAGCTTACTACTATGAATATAAAGTCAGTAAGAGGTCATGCTTATTATACCGTACAAGAGGGGTTCAATCTTTCAATAATCCCTCAGATGCATGAATCTATGATCATATTAAGCTTGATATTAATCATTAAGGGGCACATGGTAAGTTAAAGTGACAATTTTGAAATCCATATGATCATTATTGATTTAATATAACTACTTAAGTCTACTTTGATAATACAAAACATTTAATCAAAAGTATAATGATAACAAACAACACAACTCTCACATGGGACAATAATCACATTTTATTCCAGATTCCAGTGTGTAACGGCTGAATTTCTTCGATAAACTATTATTCTGTTTTTGACACATTGAAAGCAAGATATTTATCAACATCCATTAAAATACATAAAATAAAAAGTACTCTAGTTTTACAAGGCGAGAAAAAAACAGAGAAAATAATGAGGTATCGAGTATCTTGTTACATACATCAAGCGTTTATTCTTTTTAACTGATTAAAACACAAATAAAAGTCTTCAGCTCTGTTTTGATTTACTCTCAACATTGAACACGAACAAAATGGAAAAAAAGATTGGGCTGAGGGCCTTGTTTAATGTTAAGGTGTAAACAGAATCACATATCAGATAAGCCCATTGAAGAGACCAGATTTAATCTGAATCCAATTTGGACCAAGTTCAGCCCAATTCACCCTGTCTTGAGAAACAAGTAGCTGAGACCACAAGGTCCACAAAGTTCCAGAAACTAATCCTGTTTTCTGTAGACTCGGTGTTCCTACGCCAGATGAATCAACATGCCAGCCATTTAAGAACGTTCGTACCGAAAGAGAAAAATAAAAGAAAAAAGAAAAAGAAAAGGAAGAAAAGAAAAGAAAAGAAAACTCTGTCTGAAAAACAAAAACGAAAAAGAAAAAGCAAAACAAAGTCTCCAAGACATCGATCAAGCAGCACAAAAAACTCGAACAGACAAAGAAGAAACCCCAAACAGAAGTAAATTAAACCCTGCTTAAACCCCACTAGTTAATCTCCCTCTGACAATGAAACTGGGGAGGATGGACGCGGCGACGCACGTGAAGGTATGGATCGTGGTGGGGATCACCATCGCCGGAGCGATCATCATCGCCGAGGCCAATCGCCGGCGGCGGAGGACGCCGGCGATCAAGCCGGTTCAGTATTTCGGGGCATTCATAGAGCGGTTTGAGCTTCTGCCTTCCCCTCAGCCGCCTCCGCCTGCCAGGCGGCTCCTCCTCGCTGATCTCTCCTTTGCTGTCAGTGACAAGTACTTCTCTTTACTCTGTTTGTAGTTTTTTATTTCTGACTGGTTTGTTTTGAGATTATTAGAGGGTTGTGTTTGCATTGTTTAAGTGCTGACTCTGATTGTTTTTTATCGTTCGTGGATTGAAATGTGCAGTTTTGATATAAAGGGGCACGTGTCTGGATTTGGGAATCCGGATTGGAGAAGAACTCATGAACCGGCCGATCAGACGGCTCTCGTCGTAACTGCCCTCAGAGTTCAGGGCGCTGCTTGCGTTGGTAGAACAGTCATTGATGAATTCCTTTTCAGGTCACTATTCATATTTTCTAAATAACATTATTATTATTATTATTATTATTATTATTATTATTATTATTATTATTATTATTATTATTATTATCATTGCTGAATTAACTCATCTATTACATTGTTTTAACTTTTGTAAAGCATGAAAGGAGAAAACTTACACTACGGAACGCCAATCAACCCAGAAATACAAACCGACGTGCCAGGTGGCTCGTGCAGCGGATCCGCTGTGGCCGTTGCCGCCGGCCTCATCGACTTTTCTCTCGGTACAATTAAAAAATAATAAAATAATCATCTATACGCTTCACTCTAACACAATTTATTTATTATTTTATTTTATAAAAAGGGACTGATACAATAGGTGGAGTGAGAATTCCCGCGTCTTTTTGCGGAGTGCTTGGATTCAGGCCGTCTCACGGTGCGGTTTCTTCTTACGGAGTTTTACCAAATTCTCAAAGTTTAGATGCCATTGGTACTTCTCTTTCCTTGTGAGTTCCCTTTTTATTTACCCACATGTATGAAAATAAATGTTATTAATATAATATAAAAAATATTGTTTTTTGTGAAGGGTGGATTGTGCGGGACCCGGCTGTACTGCAAAGAGTCGGGTCTGTGCTTTTACCGGAATCTGTTAAGGCGGTTAAGAGAATAAAAAAGCAGTTGTTTTTTGCGGATGATTGTTTTCTTTTGCCAGCTGTCCCTAAACAGAAAACTGCCCAAGTTGTAACTAATTCTGTTGATTCCTTATCCGGATGTAAGTAAGCCCTTTATTATCAGTTACTGTTATATGTAATTTTATTTTATTTATTTGGGATATTGTTTTGTTTGTACAGATGAGGATTCAAAGCATATAAATATCGCGCAATATATTGCCTCAAATGTGCCGAGTTTGAAGGAGTTTTACGAACCGTCAGAGCTTAAGAAAGGAAATTCTGCTCTTAAGGCTCTTTCTAGTGTCATGTTGTTACTCCAAAGGTGTTGTCTGTTTTTAACTCGGTTTAATTTTTCACTTTTCTTTCATTTATTTTGATGATTAATTTGACTTGTGTTCAAAATTGAAGGTATGAGTTCAAAATGAACCATGAGGATTGGATTAACAGTGTGAAACCGAGTATCAGCTTGGATGTTTCCGCAAGGCTTCTAGAAGCTATTAATTACTCTCCTGAAAACCTCAAATCCCTATACAATGTTCGCACGGAATTAAGAGCCGCCCTTAACACTCTTCTCAAGGTAATTAATTAATCACACTAATTAAAGCCATTTAATTTGTTCTAAATTAATTATAATTCTTCAGGATGGAGGAATACTGGTGATTCCTACGACAGCTGTAGTTCCATTCAAACGGGATTCAAAGCACAAAACTTCAGCTGATTATGAAGAAAAGCTTTACACATTACTAAGCATCGCTTCAGTTTCTGGTTGCTGTCAGGTACTTAAATAACTCTCCATTATTTTCCAAATTAAAATATCCCTTCTATTAATTAATTAATTAATTAATTGTTTTTTTTACAGGTTACGGTTCCTGTAGGAAAGCATGATGAGCACCACATTTCGGTTTCGTTCATAGCGGCTCACGGAGCGGATAAGTTTCTGCTCGATATGATTGTGGATTTATATCCGTTAATTCAAGATAATGTAGCAATTGCTTCGAATAATTTATTGCCGGCCCCACCTGTCAGTAATGGCGATATTCATACTGCCGAACTTCTCAAAGAAAAGGTTTGTTTATTATTAATTATTAATTACTATAATATGTATTTTCTTATAAAATTATATTACATTCATTCATATTAGGGAAATGGGGCATATAAGGGGAGAGAATGGAATAAGGCGGTTTTACATTATTCTGAGGCGATTAAAATAAATGATGCGAATGCGACTTATTATTGCAATAGAGCGGCTGCTTATCTGGAACTTGGCTGGTATTCTTTTATTTTGTAGTGAAACTATTATGTTCAAATAAAAAATATTAATTATTATTATGTGTTTTAAATTGGATGTAGCTTTCAGAAAGCGGAAGCAGATTGCAACAAGGCTATTTCACTTGATAAGAAGGTAAAATAATATATTTCAAATATTAAAGTTATTTGAAATATTAAAGTTATTTTAAATATTTAAAATCTAGCCCTTTCTTATTAATGAGATGCTCTCTCTGTTCAGAATGTGAAAGCATATCTTAGGAGAGGGACGGCTAGGGAAAAGCTACTATATTACAAAGAAGCCCTTCAAGGTTTGAATAATCAGATTTCAGTTGTCAACAAAATTCGAAAAATATCATAGATTTTTATATTTTCTTGAAATGTAGATTTCAGATATGCTCTAGCGCTAGAGCCGCAAAATAAAGCTGCACTTTTAGCTGAAAGAAAGATACAAAAACTTCTGAAATGAAGTATGCAAATTCTTTCTTGGTGTGAATTATGATGAAGGCTATCTAGTTGAATGTTTGGAGCAGATTTGATCTGAAGAATAATGCCTGATTTTGGTGGTTTCTTGTCTCAAATTTTGTAATTTGAAGAAATATTTTTGGTGAATTATAAAAGACTTGGTTCCAATAAACTTGTATAATATTGTTTAATGTAATTTTATCCCCTTTGTAAAGGGAGCAAAGAGGTTCATGCCTTATCTCTGAAATTTTGAATAATATATATCAATGCTTGTTCAATTTTGATCCGTTTGAGGATCATACATGATACACGATTGTTTTCAATTTCCCTTCATCTTGCATCCTGATGTCCTTCGACAATGGTTCTTTATAATACTTTGTTATTGATGGATTAATGTGTGATATAACTTAACGCTGGATTAATGTTTTGACAAGATGCTAATGCCATGTGATAACTTGTGAGTTATGATAGCAATCATAGCATACACTACTCACTCAGGGTACATACCCATAGAAAAACGCGTGAAGATATAAACAAGATAAATAAAGAGAGGTAGAAAATTCTCACATACGTTTTTCGGTTAAAAAGGTGTGTGTGTCCCACTTGTCATGCACACAAACTTCCTCGGCACATGTCACCCCATTACAAATCCTCACCGTCGGTTCTAAATCCAACGGCCACCAACCCCAGCGGAGATTCCGTGACTCCATCTCCTTTCGTTCAAACCTCCTCCACTTACAACCTTCACCTTTCACCTTCCTCCCCCCGCCGCCCCAAAACATTTTCCCTACACCCGGCGTATATAAATAGTATAAATTGCAGCCGGTGTCAGTCACACGGTGTATTCTACGCCTGGTGTGCAGAGAAGATTGTCTTTTCCTCCCCCTTGTAAGTACAAAAGGAAGCTTCTATCCAAACCCAACTTTCCCCTCTCAGTCCAATCCCGCTCAGTCTCCTCTTGACCAAAACATATCAATGAATCCGACCCCGAGCCTGAACCCGCCCTCCACCTCCGCCAGTGATCCTCTAACCTCCGTCGAGAATCTCTCGGCGCTGGGGGAGAAGATGGAGTGCATCCGCCGGTTCCTCTCCGACTCGCTCGAGGGCCGCGCGGCGCCAATCGGAGCTGATCAGCTGCAGATCGTCTCGTCGGAGATCTCGTCCGCCGTGCAGCATGTGATTCTCAATGCGACGACGCTCCTTGCTTCTGTTAGTGCGCAGTCCTTATTTACTGGTGTTGGTGCGCTGCCGCCGGGTTCTATTCGGAAGGAGAATCCTCCGCCTGTTTTGATGAATCGGAGTTTGGTTGATCCGCTGGTGGATGATGATGATGACATGGATGTTTTGGCTCAAGGTATGGTTTATGGCAGCTAATAATTTTGATTCTATTATGATCATGTACTACTATAGTTAGAAAACCTGATTTGTGTTTCTATAGCAATACGTGAGAATTTGCATGACTTAGGGATCAAGAGAGCAATGCATGGATCCCTCAACTCCTAAAGTTTCTATTACTGTGTTTACCATGTGTGCCAATAAATAATTGCATCTCGCTATAAATATAGTTTGTTTCTAATCCCGCAATGTATGGTTTTCAATATAGTTGTTTTATGGTTCCGCAATTTATGATCACGACACACATGTCTTTAGTTAGAAAGTTAGTTATTTTGCATGTGGTTAAATGCAAAGATTATCCACCTTTAGTTAGAAAGTTAATTATTTTGCAAAGATATTTTGAAACGAAAACAACAAAATAACCAAATTCGCTTTCTTCAATGCAGATAACCAAGCCGCAATTAAAGAGGAGACAGATAACCTGTCAGACTGCGAGATAATCGAGATGGACGCAGAAGAAATCCTCGCAGAGCACATCCACCAATGCGAGGTCTGCGGCAAATCCTTCAAGCGAGACGCCAACTTACGCATGCACATGCGGGCCCACGGAAACCAGTTCAAGACCCTCGAGGCCTTATCCCGTCCCGGCGGCCCAGCGGAACCCGTCGGCAAGAAGATCCGCTTCTCTTGCCCTTACCCGGGCTGCAACCGCAACAAAGCGCACAAGAAATTCCGCCCTTTGAAATCTGCAATTTGCGTGAGGAACCATTTCAAGAGGAGCCATTGCCCTAAGATGTATAACTGTCAGAGGTGCGGGAAGAAGAGCTTCGCGGTTCTGGCGGATCTGAAGAGTCATTTGAGGCATTGCGGCGAGACGCCTTGGCGGTGCTCGTGTGGGACTACTTTTTCAAGGAAGGATAAGTTGTTCGGACACCTGGCGCTCTTTGAGGGGCACCAGCCTGATACGGGGGTGGAATTGGAGGAGAGGAAGGGCAAGGTGGAGAAGGAGATTGAAACAGGTCAAGAGATGGGTCTTGGAATTGGGGGAGAGGGGGAGAAGATGGGGTGTGAGACGGGGTTCTTTGATGGGATAATGGAGGAGCTTGAAGGGTTCGATGGGGCCAATTGGCAAGAAACTTATATGTTCATGTCGTAGGAATGACCTGTTTGGGCTTTTTCTTATGTGAGCGTTCTGTGTGTTGGAGTTGCGTGTTGAAGATGAACGGGTTGTGTGTAGCCAAAGTAATAACTATTTATGTAAAGTGAAGTTGTCTCTTAATTTAGTAATGTTAAATTAGTGGTGATATTGTGTTTAACATGCATCATTTCATTTACCCATCTAGTTGGGAAATTGAGACTCGAATTTGTACCGAAGGTTCTTGGGCCTTAACGGATGAGATAAATGGCCCATTTCAACTCTTGCAAAAAAAATTAAGGTACAAAATGTAACAATATGAAATGAAAAGCATAGTCTTAGAAAAGGTAAGATACAGATTCTGCCTTGTGTCTGTTTCATTTTCAAATGCAAGAGTTAATTATGAAAAAAGGGAGCTGATACTGCACGATGGTACTGTAGCGATCCTGCAGCGGCGGTATATAAAAACTGAAAAAAATATATAAACTGAAAACAAATAGTATATAAAAAATTCATTCGGTAAAACAGTATATATTTAAAAAAATAAAAATAGTATATAAAAACATATAAACTGAAACCAAACAATATATAAAAATTCATTCGGTAAACAATATCTATTTTAAAAAATGAAAACAATATATAGCGTATATAAAAACGTGAAAAAACAGTATATAATTTTAATCCGTCGCTATATGATTGCTACAGTATTCTGTCGTGATTTCCCATTTCCCACGAAAAAAATGTGAGAATCAAATGTGGTTAGCAATCTCTGTCGATCGGTCCTCTTCGAACTTGTTGCATTCATATTCTTCCATGGAGAAAATGATAAATCACTTCCTTTTCAGAGATCAAATTCAAAACAGAAACATCACTAGTGGGCCATCTCAAACCAGTTGCAGCAAAACTAGTTGCCAGGAACTTTACAAGTTAGGCCTCTTTAGATAGCATAATGTTATGAAATAGCCATATGTTCATAACTTATTTGACACTATACATGCTTTAGTTTTCTTATTCAATGGTGATATAGGGGGGCAGTGGGAAGGTGGAAATTCTGTTTTCCTACCTGAGTTTCATACGTTATTGACTATTGAGATCATTTTTTTTTTTTTTTGAAGGAAATAAGGCCTGAAAGGCCTTTGATTTTATTGATATAAACTGTTTTACATAGTAGTTACATCGACTTGATTACAATAGTCCTTGTGGAACTCACACCTGAGATACCCTACCTAGTTACTCATTAGTCATTACAAATTTCTTCTTAATATCCCCTTTCTATCCCTACTGACTATTGAGATCTAAAACGTAGTTCAGAATTAGAGAGAGATCGCTTTCATCTTTTAATGAGGTATGAATATTAATTAACAAGATTTTATGAGATTCAAAAAAAAAAAAAATCCATATATCCAAATGTTTCCTTGATTCTTCTCCTCAAACCATACTCATTCTTATTTTTTGCATGAAATTGAGGATCCAATTATCTCCAATCAACCATGAAAATCAAAGTAATAATTTGGTCTTATCTCTAAGTAATGCAGCCCATATATGGTAGCATCACTCATATGATCATATCCCCATCTAAAAATGAGACCAAAATAGACCTCGCGCACCATGTGGAGGTATAATTTATGCATGCATATGCTCCACGTCACTTCAACTAATAAATTATTCACAAATTCCCAAGAAATTATAGTATCTCCATTATTGGAGGAGCAAATTCCACCAGAATAACTGTTAATACCACGTTTAATCTTCCTTTGCTTAATATATATGTAATATGCTCTTTGAAATACTTGAATGAAACATAGGTGCTTAATTGAGATGCATTAATTAATTAACTAGAGTAACTTCGAAATAAATGCACAGACCAGGAACGTAAGAACAATTAAAATCCTCCTCTCTTTTTATAAATCCACCGTGAATAAGAGGAACATTGAAAACTATCTTGTAGTAATTTGCATAAAAATTGCCCACTAAATTGACTTATATTATAACACAAATATATTTGATTCGTAATATTATGAGAGGTGGGAGAGAGGTTTAGGTGTTTGAGGACAGCACGAGGAACACGTTAACTAACAGGATCTCAATATTTGAATTATTACAGCGTTGCAAAATTTCGTTGTGATTAAAAAACATACAATAATGTAAGAATCATACCCAACTGAAACATTATTATTTTTTTTCCTAAAAAGAAAACTCAAATTGACAACTAGGCAGATGCCAGAATCAAGTATTTTCTAGATTTCATTTTTTTTAATACAATATTTGGCAATTAGCATAGTGTGGGAGTTGGACATACAATTGTTGTTTTTTCCTTGCAAGACTTTTTCTCTATAAAAAGAGGTAAAAACATTATAAAAACTTATTAATAATTTAATGTAATATTATATACCAATATTTCATTTTATATTTATTTCAAACCCTAAAGATTAAAATTTAACATTTATGACTAAACACTAACAATATACTGGCATTACAATTTACAACTCAATCACCTACTAAATCAAATTAGGATTGGAAACTGGAGCACTGTCTTTGACAAATGTATAGTGGAACTTGTTCACCTGATTGTTATTTATTGTGCAACTGTATAATTTTTATTTTTTGTGTAATGAAATTTTAATAGACATATCTCCATCCCCCATGGGACCTCGAAATTATAATGTGAATTGATCTAGAAGGTTAGTCAAAGAAGTCTGAGACTCAAGAGATTTGAACTTCTAAACAATAAAAAAATAAGAATAAAAACAGCGGACTTTTCAAAATTAGAGGTCATCATTAATCAGGATGGAAATTAGCGACTTCTAATCTGAAGTATTTAGTTGGAATATAAAATGCATCATCTCAACTATGTAATTGTAATGTTCTTGGGCCTGATGAAATAAATGCCACATTTCAACTGTCAGAAAAAGTAAGTACAAACTACAAAATGCACCTATGAAAGAGAAGCATGTACTGGAATATGTTCATTTCACAATTGTGAACATGAGAACCAAACGTGCTTAGCAATCTCTGTCGGTCCTCTTCGAACTTGTTGCGTTGCATTCTTGCATGAAGAAACTGATAAATAATTTCCTTTTCAGATCAATTTCAAAACAGAAACATCATTCGTGGTCCATCTCAAACCAGCTGCAGCAAAACTAGTTGCCAGGAACTTTACAAATTAGCCCTTTTTAGATAGCATAATGTTATGAAATAGCCATGTGTAAACTTATGACACTATGCATGTTTTCGTTTTATTATTACATAATGATATAGTGGGACCAGCAAGAAATGTGAGATTTCAATTTTTCTACTTTGTGTTCCATACAATATTGACTATTGAGATCTAAAACTTAGTTCAGAGTTAGAGAGAGGTCGTGCTTTCTCTTTTTTGTAAGGTACGGACATTAATTAAGAAGATTTGTATATGAAAAATGTCCAAAAATTGGGATTTTTTCGGTTCAACTATGGGCAAAAGACTAAGGCAAAAATGGGAGATCTAGCGAGGCTGGACGTGTTGGCATATCTGGTTGAGTCGAAACTCTGCTAAATTTCGAGGAACGGTGGCTGAAGAAGAATAATGCTTCTGGAACGTTAATGCAAGTTTTAGTTTGTGGGTTAGGAGTAATTTCAATCATTTGTAATTTTCTTTTAATATCTTCTAGTTACTGATGAATGGTTGTAAGCTATGGCTGTGGGAGGCATTCTCCATGCAGTCCCAAACTTGTAATTAAACGCTTCATTATATGAATATAAGGGGTCCGTTTGGACCCCCTTAATTCCTTCAAAAAAAGTGTCCAAAAATAATCCATAAATCCAAATGTTCCCTTGATTCTTCTCCAAATCCTTACTTATTCTTATTGATTTGTATGAAATTGAGGATCCATTTCTCTCCAATCAACCATGAAAATCAAAGTAATAATTTGCTCTTATCCCTAGACCCTAAGTAACGTAGCACCATAGATGGTAGCATCACTCGTATCCCCATCTAAAAATGAGACAAAATTAGAGCTCATGCAGCATGTGGAGATATAATTTATGCGCGCCTCGACGTCACTTCAACTAAAAAATATTCTCTTCAACTGAAGAATTGTTGGTAGTGTAACTCTCTATTATTGGAGGAGCAAATTCCACCAGAATAATTGTTAATCTCACGTTTAATCTTCCTTCGCTTAATATATGTATGCTCGATGAAATGCTTGAGTGAAACATATGTGTTTAATTGAGGTGTATTAATTAATTAATTAATTAGAGTAACTTTGAAATAAATGTGCAGACCAGGAACATAAGAACAATTAAATCCTCGTCTCTTTTCGGAAATCCACCGTGAGTATGAGGAAAATTGTAAACTATCTTGTAGTAATTTGCATAAAAATTGCCCACTAAATTGACTTATTATAACACAAATATATTTGATTCGTAAGGATGAAAAAACTATATATCCCTCTTCCAAAAAAAAGAAAAAAAAATTAACCATTCAGAAGCTTCCTTCCCTCATAGAAAACTTGCATACACAAAGGCACACGAGCAAAAAACCTAATAAAGAAAGGAATTAATTCTGATCCGCCATTTTCAAAATCCGAAAGCCCTACATACAAATCTGAACTATCCATTACGAGTAGAATCTTGGTTTAGCCGAAGCTTGCATAGCCATGGCAGCAACAGCCTTAGCCCACGCGAGAAGCTCTCTCTTCATTCTCTCTTCATCGGTCCACAACACGAAGTCCACATGTCTTTCTTTATTCTCCTGAGGTAGATTCAAAGAAATCTCTGGCACTCCGTTATCAATGGTTGTAGGCATGTTTTGAGCTCTCAAAGCCATTAATTATGATTGTCTTTATGGAATCTTTCTTCGTTTATTCTTCTGATCTTTTTCTCTCTCTTTTTTTTCTTCTCTTTGCTGTATTTTTTGTGTGTTTTTTTAAGAGAAGTGGAATTGTTGGTATATATATATGAGGTGGGAGAGAGGTTTAGGTGTTTGAAGACAGCACGAGGAACACGTTAACTAAAACGATCTCAATATTTGAATTATTACAGCGTTGCAAAATTTCGTTGTGATTAAAAAACATACAATAATGTAAGAATCATACCCAACTGAAACATTATATTATTTTTTTTCCTAAAAAGAAAATTCAAATTGACAACTAGGCAAATGCCAGAATCAAGTATTTTCTAGATTTCATTTTTTTTAATACAATATTTGGCAATTAGCATAGTGTGGGAGTTGTACATACAATTGTTGTTTTTTTCTTGCAAGACATTTTCTCTATAAAAAGAGGTAAAAACATTATGTTATTTGTCCATCCGTGTTTAGGTAATGCTATTTTTTAATAACAATATATATTAGCATTATGTAACTCATTAATAGCCAATGAACTCATAGTCCAGTGATTAAGTACAAAACACAATATAATATAAGTTGTGAGTTCAAATTTTTTTTGGGTTCAAAATAAAAATAGGACAAAAAACACTCTCTATTCAATAAAAAAACTTATTAATAATTTAATGTAATATTATATACCAATATTTCATTTTATATTTATTTCAAACCCTAAAGATTAAAATTTAACATTTATTACAACACTAACAATATACTGGCATTACAATTTACAACTCAATCACCTACTAAATCAAATTAGGATTGGAAACTGGAGCACTGTCTTTGACAAATGTATAGTGGAACTTGTTCACCTGATTGTTATTTATTGTGCAACTGTATAATTTTATTTTTTGTGTAATGAAATTTTAATAGACATATCTCCATCCCCTATGGGACCTCGAAATTATAATGTGAACTGATCTAGAAGGTTAGTCAAAGAAGTCTGAGACTCAAGAGATTTGAACTTCTAAACAATAAAAAAAAAAAAAAAAAACAGCTGACTTTTCAAAATTAGAGGTCATCATTAATCAGAGTGGAAATTAGCGACTTCTAATCTGAAGTATTTAGTTGGAATATAAAATGCATCATCTCAACTATGTAATTGTAATGTTCTTGGGCCTGATGAGATAAATGCTACATTTCAAACTGTCAGAAAAAGTAAGTACAAACTACAAATTTGTACTGGAATATGTTCATTTCACAATTGTGAACATGAGAACCAAACGTGCTTAGCAATCTCTGTCAGTCCTCTTCGAACTTGTTGCGTTGCATTCTTGCATGAAGAAACTGATAAATCATTTCCTTTTCAGATCAATTTCAAAACAGAAACATCATTCCTGGTCCATCTCAAACCAGCCGCAGCAAAACTAGTTGCCAGGAACTTTACAAATTAGCCCTTTTTAGATAGCATAATGTTATGAAATAGCCATGTGTAAACTTATGACACTATGCATGTTTTCGTTTTATTATTACATAATGATATAGTGGGACCAGCAAGAAATGTGAGATTTCAATTTTTCTACTTTGTGTTCCATACAATATTGACTATTGAGATCTAAAACTTAGTTCAGAGTTAGAGAGAGGTCGCGCTTTCTCTTTTTTGTAAGGTATGGACATTAATTAAGAAGATTTATATATGAAAAATGTCCAAAAATTGGGATTTTTTCGGTTCAACTATGGGCAAAAGACTAAGGCAAAAATGGGAGATCTGGCGAAGCTGGACGTGTTAGCATATCTGATTGAGTCGGAACTCTGCTAAATTTCGTCTAAATTTAAAGGAACGTTGGCTGAAGAAGAAGAATGCTTCTGGAACGTTAATGCAAGTGTTAGTTTGTGGGTTAAGAGTAATTTCAATCATTTGTAATTTTCTTTTAATATCTTCTAGTTGCTTGTGATAGGTTGTCAGCTAGGGCTGCGGGAGGTATTCTCAATGCAGTCCCAAACTTGTCATTAAACGCTTCATTATATTTAAGGGGTCCGTTTGGACCCCCTTAATTCCTTCAAAAAAAAATGTCCAAAAGTAATCCATAAATCCAAATGTTCTCTTGATTCTTCTCCAAATCCTTACTTATTCTTATTGTATTGTATGAAATTGGGGATCCATTTCTCTCCAATCAACCATGAAAATCAAAGTAATAATTTGGTCTTATCACTAAACCCTAAGTAATGTAGCCCCATAGATGGTAGCATCGCTCGTATCCCCATCTAAAAATGAAACAAAATTAGAGCTCATGTAGCATGTGGAGATATAGGGCATGTTTGATCTGGTGTATTTTGTGGGATTGTAGTCGTAAACCCTGGATCTGAGATAAAATCCAATGTTTGATTTTCAAAGATCCAGAATCTGAGTTAAAAATCCATGTATTATGTATTCCCACCAAAATATCGGGATGACAAAATACACAGACGACTTAATCCACTCCACTCTCTCACTGGCTCTAATCTATTTCACCTCCCACCATTTATTTCCCCTCTTTCTCAATTTCCTTCCTCTCTTCTTCAATCCCAGCCAGAATACTCACTCGTTCGCCGAAGTTTTGAACGTCGTAGAACTATCTCAAGCCTCTGCAAGCTTTTCCTAGTTAAGACCCTCTACTCTAACCTCTCTTTTATGTCGTGAAATCAGATGGTTTTGACTATTTGCCACGATTTGTATAAAATTTCCTTTCAAAGCTCCATTCTACCAATTATGTGCATTGAATAATTTCTTTCCAAATTATAGTAAAACTTTGATTGCTTAAATTTCTTTTTCTTGAGCTTTGTCAAATATCATTTTTTACTCCAAAATTAGGTCTGATTAGAAGTTTCTTCACTCCTAGTATTTTATTGTTAATTTAATCATTAGTCTTAATTCATCAATCTAATTAATAATTTAATCAATGATCAGTCAATTTGTTTTCATTTTTGTGATCAATTAATCAGGTATGGTCATCAATTAAATTATTGGTTAATTAATTCGTTTTCAGTTTTAGATTTTTTTTTTTTTGAGAAATTTGGAGAGGACTTTTTTGTCCCCCATCCAAATGTAAAGCTTTCTATATTAAATCAGATTTTGTACAAGGTTATGCCCTAAATATCTACAAACTAACCATCTTAAAAGAAAAGAAAAACACAGCCCAAATACTGCTTGACATATTCCCGGCCCATCTATAAATTTCTAACCCTATACAAACTTTGCCTAAAAGAAATATGTTGCGCAAGACTGTTCTACCCTCCTACAAACATCTCTCAATCATGCGCCGCTTTGGAGTTATCACTATCTGTCTTTTTGTATCTTTTTCTTCAAGCCTCTTCAAGCTTCTGCTAACTCCTCTCGTTCTACTACTCTCCAAATTTCATGGATTTAAGGCCTCTTTCAAACCAAACATCAAACAAATTCTTGAGTGAGGCTAAGGTGTTCTTGAGTGAGTTTCCTTCCGGGGAGATTTCTTCTCCGGCGACCTAGGCTAGTTAGGAGAACTTCTCTAGGAGGAGAAGGACTGCGGCCTGTAGTTTACCCAGGTCGTTGAGCCTTCCATCCTGAGAAAACTCTCCAACTAGATCGGAATTTCAAGTTCCATATCTTGGAATTTAGCTACTCACGGTTTCATAGAAGCTCAAGAGCAAGTTCCAGGATCAAGATCAAGTATATTCAGGAAGAACAAGAAAGAGAGTCAAGAATCAAGAAAGGGCGATCTGAAGGTAAATTCAAGGGAAGGGCGGTTCGAAGCAGAGTTTAAGGGAAGGGTGATCTAAACAGTGTACTTACGGTGATCTGAGGCTGAGCTTAAGGAGAAATCAGGTGAGGTTGAGACGGAGATATCTTTCGATTCTCATGGAGCACATGGAAGCAAAGCTTTCATTCATCCAAGCTCTCTTAAAAAATCTTGAAACAGAAATCAAAACACCAAAACAACCAGATCAAAAGGAGGTTTGGATAGAGGTTACGCGCAGGAAAAACAGCAACAAAAACAAAAAGAGCCACAGTATTGTTATAGATGCTTAGCAAGAGAACATTCAAGAGACCAATGCAAGGAGAAAATCAAATGTCACAAATGCAAGCATGATGGACACATAGCACAAAACTGTACAACCAACAATAAACCTCATATTACAAATAATATTCAGCCAACAACCAGTCCGAACCACAACAAACAAACACAAGGAAAATATTACAATAAAACCTCCTTTATGTACAGAAAGCCACAAATCACAATTTTCCTACAAGAAAAGAACCTTAACCAGCACACATCTAGTAAACCTAATCATAAACCTTGGATTGAAGCCACTATTCTCTTCAAGAAGCTTCCCCCATTCGCTGGCTATTGAAGCCCAGTTAAAAGCAGTAATATCAAATTTTGGTATTTACAAAAAAATTATCAAGATTTCAGCAGCTCAAAATTTCAGCGAGGCTACTGTTCTAGTGAAAGTACCAAGCATTTACAATATCCCATATTCCTTAAACTTCCAAGATGAAACATCCTTCCTAAAGTCATACATCACTGTAGTAGACTCTTCATCACCAAATGCCTCAAATCCTTAATCAAATCCAAAAAAAGACCAAGTGCTGATTTGGAAGGTTAAAGATAAAGTAGACGAGGTTCAGACTAAGGAATTATGCATGGGTACTGCAAACCTAATAGATCAACCCTCATGCTCCTACTCATCACCACCTCAAAACCCATCAGCATCGCACTAGGGCCAGTATTGGAATATATTGGAGACGGGACAGTGGTACATGGTAGCCAAAGCTATGTTAAAGAGACGGTTGAAGAAATAGAAGTGGTTTTTGCTGAATCACCTCCCAAGGAAATACTGTACCTGGAGTATATAAAGGATGGATCCATACAGCAGGCTGAGATACAACCATTAGAAGAGGAGTCTGACAAGGAGCCAGATGATAATAAGAAAGGCAAAGAACTTCGAAGGAGTAAGAGGATTTTTGAAAAATAGCCAGATAATTATCTTTCGGTAATTGATAAAGCCCAAATCACCCAATTTAATGAAATCACTCAGGGATTTAATAAAAGATCAGGGAAGAGAGTCCAGCAGCGTCTCGAAGAAAAAATTCCTGATTTTTCGCTTGAGAAACCCTGTCTGGCCCCATCTGATGTGTACTAAACACTGACTTCAGTTGGATATCAGATTAATAGTGAGTTAAGAGCAGCAATAGACTCACTTGTCAAGCAGAAGAAAGCAACCTGAAAATAAAAAAGAACCAGTTACTCAAATAAAATAGTATAAATGAATTTCAAAAAATTAAAGATAATTAGTTGGAACGTAGGAGGGATGAATGATGTGCATAAAAGAAAGGAGGTGAAAGATGAAATCTTAGGGAAATCACCTGATATTCTATGTTTACAGGAGTCAAAAATCCAAGATTACACTTCTCAATTACACAAGCAGATCACAGGTAGCAGATTAGAGGGGTATATATGGTTAGAATCTATTGGTGCATCAGGAGGCATAATATTAGCTTGGAACAAGAATATATTTACTGAAATGAATAGTGACAAAAAAAGATATTCTCTCACTGCGACACTAAGTTGTAATTGGGATGGAACTATCATTAGGATAACAGGAATATATGGACCCCAAGCTTTGTTAGATAAAAGGGAGTTTATAAGAGAATTAGAGGAACTGAATGATGATGAGAGTGTTCCATGGTTACTACAAGGAGATTTTAACTTGATTGCATCAATTAATGAGAGAACTGGTAATAATGCAAGGAATTGGAGTGATTCACAAATTTTTAGGGGGTTTATTGCAAATATGGACTTAATTGATCCTCCACTCCAAGGGCAGGATTTTACATGGGCCAGTTCATATGCGAAGGGTAGGTTGGATAGATTCTTGTTCAACTTACATTGGGCACAATTATTTCCTGTTTACTCCCAAACAGCCTTAGCAAAAACTTGCTCGGATCACAACCCTATATTGCTCAAAATTACGAGCTCATATCCAATTCACTCAGGGTTTCGGTTCGAGAATTATTGGCTTCAACACAATGAAGCAAACCTCATCTTTGAGAACCACTTAATGGCCTCTCAGGCAAGTAACTTAAAGGAATTCTTCCATAAACTTTCAACTTTAGGTAAAAAATTGAAAAGGATAAAAAAAGAAATTACAAAAATTACAAAGAAAATTGTAAGTATATACTAAGTTGGATAGAGAAAAAGGAAGAAAAAATGTTGCCAACTGAGTTGGAACAATGGTTAAAACAAGTTGTAAAACAAAGGTTAAAGCAATTAATAGATATTGAGGAGGAATACTGGAATCAAAGAGCGAAATATAGGTGGTTAAAGGAAGGAGATAAAAATACTACATTTTTTAATAAGTATGCATCTCATAAGAAAAATAAGCTCTTAATACCCACTCTCATCGATCCTCAGACCAACACTTCTCATAAAAAGCACTCCGAAAAAGCCAACATTCTCTTTGAGTATAAGCAACTTTTGGGCAGAGAATCTTAAACATCAACAAGTGAGATTTTAATAGATCTGCATAGATTATATGAGGATGACTCACATGATCTGTCAGTACTTAATGGGGCAATACGGCTTGAGGAATTAGATGAGGTAGTGAAACGATGGAAACCCAACAAGTCTCCCGGACCTGACGGGTATACAGGGGAGTTTTATAAGAAGTTCTGGCATTTAATCAGGCTAGAGGTGTATCACATTATCTCCCAAAATAATATTCAATCAGGTTTGGATAATTTTTCGTTATCGTTCGTAACGCTTATTCCAAAAAAGGAGGGGGCATGTAGGCCTAAAGACTTTCGGCCCATAAGTCTTATATCAAGCATCCAGAAATTAGTTTCAAAAGTCCTTGTGAATAGGCTTAAAAAAGTTATTGATAAATTGATTTTGCCGAATCAGTTAGGGTTTATCGAGGGGAGAGAGATTTCAGATTGTTTTTTATACACGAGAGGGGCAGTTTGTACAGCTAACTGTACCAAAACACCCCTTTTATTATTTAAGGCAGATATCCATAAAGCTTTCGACTCGGTTTCTTGGAGATTCATGCTGAAAGTGCTTGAGGCAAGGGGTTTTAGTACTATGTGGCTGAATTTGGTGGAACATTATATACTGCAAGGAGCATTCAAGATTTTATTAAATGGGTTACCGGGAAAAAGCGTGCATTTGAGAAGAGGGGTTCGTCAAGGTGATCCACTATCCCCACATATATTCATTCTGGCAATAGATGAACTAGCCAGGATTGTAGAGAGATTGTGGGCCTAGAATTTCATCGAGAGGCCGATTGGAGGAATCCATGTAGCTTTATTTTATGCAGATGATTCATTGTTCTTGATTAAGCCTGATTTGATTCAAGTCAGGCGACTGAAATTCATCCTTAACACTTACGGGGCCCTTTCTGGTCTTACTATTAACTTCGACAAGTCGGAGTTTGTGCTGATCCAGAATGAGAATGGTGATGTAGAAGAATTAGAGGCTGAATTGGGACGCCCTTGTGTTGCCTTACCCTTTCAATACTTAGGGCTACCATTACACTTCAACGCCCCAACAGAGGATTTCTTTAGGGGGGTAATTAAAAAAATCAACAAGCGGCTTCAGGGTTGGCAAGGCAAGTTATTATCCATTGGTGGAAGGCTCGTGTTAATCAACTCAGTTCTTACCTCATTGCCAGTCTACTACCTTATTGTTTTCAAATTTCCCAATTGGGCAATTGAGGAAATTGATAGAATAAGAAGAGACTTTCTTTGGAAAGGGGAAAAAGAAAGTGATTTTAATTTGGTAGTATGGGGTATGGTTTGTAGGCCTAAATAGAGAGGAGGATTAGGTGTCATTAACCTATATGCATTTAACAGGGGACTAATGGTAAAATGGCTTTGGAAATATTACAATAAAGTAAAGGGATTAAGATGGCAATTTGGTTAAAGATATAGCAGAAGATGGGGTGAGACCACAAAAACAGGGTAAGGGGTCTTACTTTTGGAAAGCGGTAACCAAACTGCTTCATTTTTTCAACAGTAGTACATAGTATATAATAGGGGATGGGAGGAGAATTAACATTTGGGAGAATAAGTGAAAACAAGACAGATTAGCTCTGTCTCTACCTTCACTTTTTTCCCAGCTGGAAACAATATCTGGAACCATAACACAAGCAAAAAGAATACCTAATGTAAAAAATCTCTTTAACGCAATCAGAGCAAGTAGACCAATGCAAGAGTTCGAGTTGTTCAGTCACCTAGTAGAACAAATCCAGCTGGACACATCAGCGGACAGGGCAAAATGGCGATGGAGTAACAAGGGGCTCTTCAGCACCAAAGATGCTTATCAAAAGCTAGCAATGGGGTGTTCACTAGTACTGACCTGGATAAAATATGGAAATTGAAAATTCCAGTGAGAATGCTTGTTTTTCTTTAGATTTTCAGGCAAAAAAAAAGATACTCACTATAGATAATTTGCAAAAAAAAGGGTACCATTTTACAAATAGGTGCTTTATGTGCTGTAGAGAGATGGAGACAGTGCAGCATTTTTCTATCGAGTGTGACTATATTCAGCAACTCTGGAACTTGCTCAGATCAGTCTCGAACCTTGAATCGGAGCTACCAACTTCAACTGCCAAGCTTCATTCACGATTATTTTTGGCGAAAGGAAGTTTGAAGAGTAGATCGATTTCAGCAGTCTTCGTCTTCGTGGTGTGGAGAGAGCACTGCAGAAGGGCCTTAAATGAGCAAGTAAAGGAGAAAGAGGAGATAATAAGAGAGGTACTAGAAGAAATCCAGTTTTAGATATTTATTTTGCAAATCATGCAGTTTTGTGATGGAATGAATTAAATAATTAAGGGTTGATCTCTTGAAAGTTCTATTGGGTATATAATTAGCAAATCTATGAACGACTTGTAATTGTGTCTGAGATTTATGTTAATTGAGGTTTATATTTTGCTACAGATGTTAAATACTGTTGTAAACTGAGTAATTTGAAGATTTTCTTCTTCCTTATTTTTTTTTTGCTTAATTATATTATTTATATTGTTTATAGGTTTTCATAAAATGCGCTTAAATCGGATTGCGGAGTAGAATATACAAAAAATGAGAGAAGAAATGATAAATTATATTTTATGATAATTTATTTTGTTATATAATGTACCGATCAAAGACGAGCACTTGAAATGAAGCTAGATTTGTATCAATTTTATTTCGTACCGTTTTTTATATTAAACAAGACCTCTACTTTTATGGTGAATTATATTTTGTATTTGTACAAGGTCTGTAGTGATATAATTAATATTATATTCAATATGATATTTTTTCTTATGCTTTTTTTAACTCTTTATACAAAATTATGGTACAAATTTGTTGTTCTTTCCTTCTTTCTTTTCCCATTTATATTTATATGAAATTATGAAATTTATTAATTATAAGATGAATATATATTTTGAACTTTACTATATATTTTATTTAACTATTCACCAATCATCATATAACTAACTTTATTCAAATCCTTGATTTACATCAACAATCAAACAATTTATTTTGGTATATATAATTTTGATGTACATCTAATCAAACAATTTAAATGGATCATAAAATCCCTGTATTGTCATATCCATGTATTTGTGATATCCATGTATCACAGAGTACCTCAAATCAAACATGCCCATAATTTATGCGCGCCTCGACGTCACTTCAACTAAAAAATATTCATTTCAACTGAAGAATTGTTGGTAGTGTATCTCTCTATTATTGAAGGAACAAATTCCACCAGAATAACTGTTAATCTCACGTTTAATCTTCCTTCGCTTAATATATGTATGCTCGATGAAATGCTTGAGTGAAACACATGTGTTTAATTGAGGTGTATTAATTAATTAATTAATTAGAGTAACTTTGAAATAAATGTGCAGACCAGGAACATAAGAACAATTAAAATCCTCGTCTCTTTTCGGAAATCCACCGTGAGTATGAGGAAAATTGTAAACTATCTTGTAGTAATTTGCATAAAAATTGCCGACAAATTGACTTATAACACAGATATATTTGATTGCTAAGTATAAAAATCTATATATATTACAGAAAAAAGTATCCTCTTCCAAAAAAGAAAAAGAAAGAGAAAAAAAATTAACCATTCAGAAGCTTCCTTCCCTCATAGAAAACTTGCATACACAAAGGCACACAAGAAAAAAAACCTAACAACGAAAGGAATTAATTCTGATCCACCATTTTCAAAATCAAAAAACCCTACACAAATCTGAACTATCCATTACGAGTAGACTCTTGGTTTAGCCGAAGCTTGCATGGCCATGGCAGCTACAGCCTTAGCCCACACGACAAGCTCTCTCTTCATTCTCTCCTCATCGGTCCACAACACGAAGTCCACATGACTTTGTTTATTCTCCTGATGTTGAAGCAAAGAAATCTCTTGCACTCCGTTCTGAACCTCCACTCCATTATCAATGGTTGTAGGCATGTTTTGAGCTCCCAAAGCCATTAATTATGATTGTTTTTATGGAATCTTTTATCGGTTATTCTTCCGATCTTTTTCTCTTTTTCTTCGTTGGTTTTTTTGTGTGCTTTTTGGAGAAGTGGAATCGTTGGTATATATATGAGAGGTAAAAGGGAGAGAGGTTTAGGTGTTTGAAGACAACACGAGGAACACGTTAATTAAATAGGATTTTAATATTGGTATTTACTATTACATTCCATATACTAATCAATCAAAAATGGGATGTCAAATGGGTACCGCGTTGGCGTGGAAGGGATTCGCGTTTTAGTCTCACATCTGTTACCGTACCATTACATCACTGATAAGACTGGATTTGGATTTGTATTAAGCCTGAATAACGTGCTTATTTATTACATTTTCTCTTATCTTACTTCCAAAAGCTGGTTTAGTTAATTAAATCTTACCTAATCAAATGGATTACCCAAATTAATTATTCCCTCAAAACCAGGTGTTGATTGAACACGAAAAGGAGCAATTTCATAATTTGTCATGTATTACCCGTCCAAAAAGAAAAAAAGTATGCTCTGGTTTTTTTTTTTTTGGTATTTTCTAAAACAACTAAATACCTGGCAAATGGCAACAATATATTTTTCATGAATTTAATAATAATTGAATAGTCATTAATCATACTGAGAAAATATTAATTTTATGGATTTGAAATCTTGCACATATGTTCCATATGGTTGCAGCGTTTCAAATTTTCTTTTTTAAACCAAATCACACAGTAAACCCCATACCCAACTGAATACTATATTAATAATTATTGTAAAAAGAAATCTCAAATTGATAAATTGACAACTAGTTTTCGTAAAAAGAAAATTCAAATTGAAAAATTGACAACTTGGCACAATCAAGTAGTTTCTAGATCTCATTTTTTAAAACAATATTTGGTAATTGACGTAGTGTGGAACCTATATACTATTATTGATTATCTTGCAAGACTTTTCTCTATAAAAAGAGGGGAAATTGTTATGCAACTTATCAATCTATGCTACCTTATGCTATTTTTTTAATTAACAATATATGTTTGTATCGTGTAGCTTATTAATAATTCAATAAAATATTACATATGAGCATTATCATCATTTTATACTGTAATGCATACTCTAAAGTTTTTCTTTTGGGACTAACATACCCTAAAGATAAAAGAATCTATACAAACAAATTGCAACTATTTCATACAATAGTTGAAAGGTGGATTGGAAACTAAATCATGCCTTTTCCATTTCTTAAAAAAAATTAGACAAATGTGTAAAATGGGAATTGATGTACAAGGTTTATCATAACAAGTCAGGAGATGTGAACTTCTCGAACAAATAAGAAAAAAAAAGGATAAATTTCACCATATATCACTTAACTTTCAAGCAAATAAATTACTCAATTTTCAATTGACTCGGAATTTAACCAAAAAAAAATTATTAGCAGACTTTTCAAAATGAGAGGTTCTCATTAACCAGGGGAAAACAAGTGGACTTGCTATTTCTTAAACATTATGTGCAATATAAAATACATAATAATGTAGCAAACTTCTTATTTCTTAATAAATATTTAAATGGCGATATTGTATAAAATGCATCATGCGCCTCACGACACGCTGATTTGTGGACGTGGCAAGGTATTTCTCCAACGGATGCAGTGATGTCAAGTGTGAAATCTCCTGGTTGTTGGTCTGTCTAGCCACAATTGCATGCCACGTGTGAACTTGGGTTTATTATAATTTATAATGTTTATTGTTATTTTTATCAGCTCAGCTCTTTAGAATTGCTAACTGATTGTTATTATCTATACAATTATTTTTTTTGTTATTATCTATACTGTATCAAAACGGAGAGCTTAAATATCTCTCGCATAATTCTATTAATCAAAGTTCAATTATCTATACAATTATTATATTATACAACCGAAAGAAGTACAAACAATTATACATGACAACAATTTATACATCACCAAAAGAAAAGTATTTGTGAAGGAAAGCGACAAGTTAAGGGCCTTTTAGCTTCCTATTTGAAAGAAAGGAAATTGCATTAACTCGATGATTGAAACATTGAGATTCTTATTTCTATTCTGTGGTATGTGATCAAAGCTTACCTCTATAGTTCTGTCAGTATTAGTGGTTCTGGTTGGGCATGAATCGCATAATTTCAACAGGATCACAGTACCCTTGAATTTCGAACAGGGCCAGTCATTCTCTCATGCAAGAAAACCCCACATTAATTAACTAATTCATTCTTCAATTATATTTATTAAACAATAAATGATAATCTTATCTGCCGCCAGAGAGCTCAATAGCCTCTGCTACATACAACGATTCACACTCATACACATCCAAATTATTATTACCTCTCTTAAACCTCACCATATTTTCGTAACTTGACTCACCTGTCACTTCCATTTGTTGGAAATGTTCCCACCTCTCATCCAATCCTTCTCCTTCCAACATTTTCACAACCGCTGACATGGCCGGTCGCTCGTCAGGCAAAGGCTGCGCGCAAAGCAACGCAACTTGAATCATCCTTTCAACTCCATCAATATGATAAGCCCCATCTAATTTGGGGTCCACAATTGCTCCCGTTCTTTCCTCTCTATGTAGCTTAATCACCTTTGTCACGACAAAAAATGTCCAATTAGTTTGCAATTCATTAAATAATTAATATAATTTTAATTATATGTAAATTCATTAAGGCTTACATGGTCAATCAACAATATATCATCATCTCGGCCTCCGTTGAGGCAAATTGAATGTTGGCCAGTGATAAGTTCTAGAAGCATTATTCCGTAACTAAACACGTCCGTTTTCACTGACGATCTACCTGTCGACAGGTATTCAGGTGCAATGTGACCCATAGTTCCATGCACCTTAAAAATAATATTCCCCTACTTAGTTAATTTAACCACATGTAATTTCCCCTCAATAACTCATTATAGGCTCGATTTTAACCCTCCATTGTGCTATTGAACATAACAATAAATATAAGGGGAATTAGCAAAAAAAGCCCCTGCATTATGCCTAAACCGCAAAAAGAAACCGCACTACTGAAAATTGCAAAAAAAAAAAAAAAAATCTGCTCTTCAAAAAATGTTTGAGCGTTTTCCAATTTCCAATAATGTAGGGCTTTCTTGCGATTTAGACATAATGCAGGGGCTCTTTCACAAATTCCCTAAAAAAAAAAAAAAGAAGAAGAAATAACGCATGTACGTGAGTGGTGACGGAAGTCTTTTTGGGATCGACCAACTTAGCGAAGCCGAAATCTCCGACGACCGCCTTGAGATCCGTGTCGAGCAGCACATTGGCCGCTTTCACATCACGATGTATGATTTTAGGATCGCACTGCTCGTGCAAGTATTCGAGTGCCTGCGCGGTTCCCAAAGCGATCTGTTTTCTTGTTGACCAGTCTAAGGCTGCCTCGCCCTCTTTCAAATCTGCGAATAAAGGGTTGAACTGTTGGAATAAGAGAATTTGCAAAATGGCCCTCGTGTTTTCATTATTTGCAAATAAGCACTTGCCTTGTTGGAAATTGCCAAAAAATACATATCTTAGAAATTTAAAATTTAGCCCCTCCATTTAGTCATTTTTTAACACTGATAATTAATTTTATTTAATCATTCTGAAAAAGTCAATAGGCTTCCTAACAATTTCAACAGGAGTTAAACATCCTAAGAATGTCAATTTTCAACAAGATATGGACTTTTTTTCAATTTAAAGATAACACAAGGGTCTCTTTGCAAAAAAAAAATTCAAAAACTTCTCATATACAAAAAGAAGAAAATTTAAAAACCTCTTAGACGGTAGGCAAGACTGAGATTTTCCATGAAAGGATACACAAGAAGCCGCTCATTTGACGTCACACAAAATCCGATAAGTCTCAACAGATTTTTATGAGCCGCCACACTTATAAGTTCTATTTCACGTAAAAAATCTTCTCCACCTTTTTGCATGTTGATTAAACGTTTTACCGCAATTTTTATCGGTTTTCCTTTTTCACCGTCGAAAATTATTCCTTTGTACACATTTGCAAAAGCCCCCTTACCGATAAAGTTTTTGTCACTGAAGTCCTCTGTTGCAGATTGTAACTCACGAAATGTGAATCTTTTTATTTGGCCTAGTGTGATTTTAAGGTCGTTTTCACCTAGGAAATAAATGGAAATAGAGTTAATTTTTAATATATTGGTAGAGAAAATGAAAATTAAGAAAATGGGGTTAAAATCTGACCTGGAACGTCCTGAAAAATATCACGATTGAAGGCTTTATTTTTCCTTGAATTACAAAGAATGAAAGTAATCAATAAAGCAAGAAGAGCAATTGCGCCTGCAATGCTTCCTAATACAATTTCAAGCTTTGGCTTGTGGGACCCACCTGTCAGAAATTTGGCATTTAAATTTTAGCTCTGATTTTTATTATTTGAAATATGAGATTTTGCATAATATTTACCTGTAAATCAATATGAAACAAATTGAGAAATAATGGAAATTATTAGTTATTACCTTGAGCAGGAATATAAGAGGTGCAAGGGATGTTTTCTCCACAGTTTAAGGAATTATTTGTGAAGCTGTAATTAATGACCAAAAAAATATTTATCCACCTAAACTATAAATATGATAATTAATTTGTACAAAATAAATTAATAAATGGATATAAAGAAACTAACTTGAAGGTGGCAACATTAAATAGTGAATCTGGTATCTTGCCGGTGAGATGATTGAAGGCTAGACCACTGCATATATGGTAAAAAATGTTCAACTTGTTAAATCAAAATAAAATAAAATAAAATAGAATAAAAATGTACTCGGAAAATAGCAAATTAAAATCTGTAATTAACTTACATGTTATTTAGGCTTGAAATGTTGGATAATGAGTCAGGAATGGATCCTCTTAGATTGTTTCCACTCAAGTCCCTAACCAAATATTCATTAAAAATTGTTCATACATATCAAAATTTATATTAAAAAATCTCTTTTAATATGCAAGAACTATAATATACTTACAAAGTTTGAAGCACAGAGAGGCTTCCGAGAGAAGCTGGAATTTCTCCAGTCAAGAGATTATTTTCCAAATTCAAGCTAGTCAATTTTGACAAATTCCCAAATTCTTTTGGAATTTCACCCGTTATTTTATTACCCATCAATGACCTGAATCATTACAATTAAAATTAAACATACTAAATGAATAATGAAATAGAATCACAAAAAAGGAAAATAGAAAAACAGAACACATACAACACGGTCAAGGACTGGAGATTTCCAATGAGTGGAGATAAAGTGCCCTTGAATCCCATAGAAGTCAATGTTCTAAAAAGAAAAAGAAAAAAGTAATATGTAAAGTTCATGTAGCAATACTTTTAAAAAGTTTAAATGAAAAGAAAACTAGAACTTACAATTCGGAAACATTGTTAGACATAGGCTCACAAATTACGAAGGTGAATGTGCACGGATTTATTTGATTTGGGTACCAATTATACAGCTGATTCTCAGTATCATTTAACTTAGCCTTCATGTCACATAATGCAGTCACTAATATAGATTAAGGCATTTAATAGTTATTTTAGTTAAATAATCGCATCATGTATTTAATATTGTACAGAAAATACAAAAACACATGAGACAAAGTTGTTAATACCTTGGGAATTAGATTGAGATTTATAACACAAACATGCTAAAATAAGCAATAAAATGATCCACTCCACTCCTTTATTTGAATTTTGTTTCATCATTTGCATGGAACTATAACCTGGTCAAAACCAACCAAAGAATACTCTTCCATTTTAGCTCAATTTGTTATGGATAAGACAGAAGAAAGTAAATGGTAAAGTAAAACAAACAATGGATTTATAACCCCAAACTAATCACATGTTTCAGCATTGCCTATAAACTGTCCGACCAATGGTTCCAGACATACACCAACCATTCTTATATAAAGGACAGTTGTCATGCTAACTTTATACTGGAATCAGAAATATTGTACAAAAAAAGGCAAATGAGACTTCTCAAAAGCTAAGAAAAGACAAACTGAGAATTCAAGAACCCATAAACAAAAATGGAAAAAAAAATCGTCAGTTTTCTCAGCAGGGGGGAGTCGTGATTTTAAGCAGATTGCAGCGTTGTACCGGTTCGTAATCTGGAGAGAGATGCCGCAGAGTGTTCTCTGATCTCCGAAAATCAGGATCCGAACTCATCGATGAGTTCTTGGCGGAGAGACGATTCATTAATGGTGCTAGAGAGCAAGGAAGCGGAGAAAGAAGAGAGGAGAGAGTAGAGATCGATGAAAACTAGGAGGAGAATGGAAGTGACAGCAAGACAGCTGGTTGAGCTGTCTGAAGGAGGCGATAAGGGTAAGAAGGAAAACAAGGAAATTAGAGGGGTAAATTTGATATTTTGAGTTTTTGGAAGGGTATACCTCATATTACCCCTAAAAATTAATTTGGATAGGGAATTTTAAAGCCCTCTCCAATATTCCTCAAAAAAAAAAAAAAGATTCATTCATCTAAAATAAAAAAAATAGAGAGAACATAAAAACCTCAGGTATTATAAGATTAAAAAAGAATTCATAACCTTCAATAAAAAAAAGTAATCAAACCTTACTCACTTAACGGAGCTAGTCAGTTACTTTGCTTTGAACCACTGAAGAAGAAAGGCCGAAAGGGGGAAGGAAGACTAGAAAAAGAAAAGAAACGAAAATTAGAAATACGCACAGTCGAGACATAGAATCTATTAATAATTTAATAGTACAGAAACAATTATTTTCTTTTTGCAAGGCATTAGATTCTCACAAAGTAGCCTTTCTTTTACGCTAACAACCGGTTTCGGGTTTGACCGCAACAGAAATATTCTTATCGGATTTATTCTGTCAATGAAGATCCGAACCCGGGTACTTGTTTGGGTTAAGTTTTTTGGGCCAACCCAAAGTTATTCAAACTATTATCACTTCGGTTTCTCTGAGAAAGGAAATTGCATTCTATTTGATTTGTTGAATAAAATTGCAGTTTACAGAGATTTGTCGGCCCATAACATTTGTCTCAATCAAATGGCCCAAGTTAAAACTAATGTACAGCTTGAGCTTGAAGAGTGAGACTGAAATTGACCAATTTCTCCCCGGTCGCAAAAACCTCGGTACTGCCGAAGTACTAGGGTACCCACCGATTTATGGTTTTCGATCAAAACGACATTCAGTGAGAGAGCGAGGTAAGAGGGAGGAATTCTAATCTTCCCTTGCGAGAAAAAAGAAAAGAGATTAGAATTTTGAGTGACCTAAAAGGATTATCCCATTAGGGTTAGGCTAGTTCTTTATGGCGGAAAAATCAAGGGCCTTGAGTCAGTCGAAGAACAAGGCGCTGCTGGATTCCACTGTGGCGGCGTCCAATGGCACAGAACCTACGAATCAGGTCAGATATTAGTTCTTTTGTGTACTAACTATTTCTCTGATTATTTTGTATAGAGAAGATTTGATTGGAGGAATGTTGAAGGGCAACGGGATTTTGGTGTCGTCTGTACAGAGTTTATGTTGTTAGAGATGTGATTTGTGATTATTTTTGTGAGGGGTGTTTGAATTGGTTTGGGTATTGGGGGAATTGGCTTACATTGTGATTTTTGGGTCTTATGAGAGGCTTCTGAAAGACCTTTTCTTTGATAGATTCTTGGCAAATGAACTTTTGAGTTTAGTTTAGTTGGTTATTCTATTCTGTCTAGCAAGTGGTATTCATTTTCCAATTTGACGCATCAGCAGAAAATTATGTTTCTAATTTCCCCAATCATTATAAGAAATAATCGTGCTTATTTATTTAATTAATTATTTACGTTGTTCACATAATATTATTGCAATAAAGTTTATCTTGTATTTTTTTCAGGCTGCCGATCTCTCTTGCCTCGATGCTCGTCTTAGTCCCATACTTAATTTGGACATAATCTTCATCATCCTCTCTTTTCTCCCCACGGAGGATATCTTACGGCTCCAAACCGTATGCCGTGCTTGGGCTGACATCATCGCTGATCCAGCATTCATCCTGACCCACTTATTCCGCTCTGCCTCCATAACCGGTTTCTTCGCCAAAGTCTTCAAACCCTTACCAGCAAGCCCTAAATTTCCAAGCATGATCACAACCATTTTATCTAGAGGATTCACAGCTGAATCCACCAGCCATGGACTTGTCTGTTTTAACCGATATATAGATGGAGTTACTATCGTGGCCAATCCTGTCACCTCTCACTGGGCTCGTCTCCCATGGTGGCACTCTACTTCTGATTCTCTTGTTCGGTATACTCATGCTCACACGCTTATATACGACCCATCAGTGTCGTTTCATTTCAAGGTGATAGCTACCACCAGTGAGAGATTTCCCCCTGATGAGTATACGGTCAGGTTTCAGATTTACTCATCTGAGACAGGCTCATGGACTTTATCCTCCCGTTTGGCTCTTGAGATTGATTTTGATGATCCCGCTGTTGATAAAATTTGCAATGGGAGCAAGATAGGTGGGGGCTCGGTATGTTGGGTGGATAGTATTGATTCTCATGATTACTTGAACGGATATGAAATTGCTAAGGACGCGTGTTGGATGACTCCGTTACCTTGTTTGAGGGATGAAGATGACGAAATATATTTCGACAAGAGTGAAGTTATGACGCGAGATGGCGAGATTTACTGCTCGACTTTCGATTCTAAGAAGAAGAGAGTTGTGGTTAGTAGAATAGAGGAGGACATGAGATGGGTTTTGGAAGGAGAAGCAGACACTAAGGAGCTCTCTGAGCTCTTGCCTTTGGTTGTTTCTCATGCGAGTTATGATTGTGTGAGAAAAGCTTTGATCTTGGCTATTGAGGGAAGAGTTGAAATGTTTATGTTGTATCTTTCGAGCTCTAGAGTTGAGGTTCTTTATCAAGAGAAGTTTCGATTTGCAGTACCTCATGCGTATACGTTTGCACCATTCCATGGTGGCAAACGAGATGATAATAAATTGCTTCGTGCCATGAAGACTCGTGTTTATGCACGAGAGGGATGATAAATTGTCTTTTTGACGTGGGTGATGGATTGGTCCGTCACACTGATTGATGTTTGTGATTCAGTGTAAAGTAGGATGTTGTTTAATCCTGATCAGATGAAACAAGCTTTTGTTGGGTTGTTTGCCAGTTTGTATGTCTGTTATGTAACAAAGCTTAGATGTTAACTTATTGAGGTTATGTACTCCGTTGTATTTCTTTGTGTGTCCTCCTTGTTCTGGGTTTTATTGTGTATTTTTTATCCATCTTAATCTATGTTCCTAGATTGATATATTTATTTCTTATCTACAATAGAAGGAAATGTAGTGCCAACAAAAGGCCATCAAATTATCAAGAGAAAATCGCCCCAGAGTGCATCAAATGAGCCTAGTCATCATTTAGGACAAATCAAGATTTCAAGAAGCATTCTCTGGGTCATAATCAAGGGGTAGGCTTCCTTTATCAATTCCTGATCTCACCTCAGCACAAGTAACTATGACTCTAGTGAGGGCATATTCATCAATTCCAGCCCGGCTTAGGTCACATTTTTTTCTGAAGATATACGAGGGACATATGCACACTATATAATTATAAAAAAAAAATTCTTTTAATCAACTCTTACTCCCCAACAAATCCATTAGACATCCATCATACTCTAAAAGTTGGTTTAAGCCCATTTTTCTCCATTTGTTTTGAGTATTTCTGGACCTTCATTTACCAAGCCTAAAACCGCAAGATGAGTCATTTCAATTGAAGTATTGTGAAAATTTCATTCTATTAAAGAATTCAAGTGCTTCCTTTATTCTACCATAAGTATAACTAGCTAGACCAGAAATGATTTAATCCAGCATTGAACGACTTAATTAAGCATTTCATCAAACACCTCGTGTGGATTTTAAATCTTGCCACTGTTTTGGTTTATTTCATTATTTGATGAATTAGTTGGTGTAGAAGTTTAGATTGATGTTGTTGAGGATGCACGAATTTATACAAAGAATGCAATTAGCTATATGACATTTTATTTAATGATGGGATTGCAATTGAGTATCTATATGCCATTTTTTAATTTAATGATGGTACCGTTGGGTAATGAAATTGTTGGGTAAAATAAAAACTCCTTATATTTACAATTGCTATTTATTTGTAGTGTTGTGCTGTTTCATATTAGAATAGTGATGTTGTATTGAAATACTAGTTCATAGTCTGAAAGATTAAAGATACTCTAAATAAACTAATAAGAAACAAAAAATACAGATAATAGTTACTTGAAAGTTGAAATCTGATTTTAGGATAAATGTCCCATTTTTAAATCTGAAAGTTCACTTTCTTCACTGGTTCCTCCTGTCTCACTATAATAGTTACTTGAAAGTTGAAATCTGATTTTAGGATAAATGTCCCATTTTTAAATCTGAAAGTTCACTTTCTTCACTAGTTCCTCCTGTCTCACTATAATAGTTACTTGAAAGTTGAAATCTGATTTTAGGATAAATGTCCCATTTTTAAATCTGAAAGTTCACTTTCTTCACTAGTTCCTCCTGTGTCACTAGACGAGCTTGGCTCCCGCACAAGCTCAGACATATCCGGGAATCGTGATCCCACATTATTAGAATAAAAGGGCATTTGAAAGTATGGATTTGGAGGCAAAATCGACATAGATGGTGGAACTGGCTGCCCGCATAAAGCTGAGTAATCAAGATTTAGCATGCCCGGATGTGCAAATGGGATTTGAGGGAAATGAGGCAAGAATGGATTCATCCCCTGCATGAAGTGAAAAGAATAAAAAAACCCTAAAATTAGTAAATGAGTTAATTAATTGCATCTGAATATTTGCGAAATATTGTTCAACCGAGAATGGAGGCACTGAGACACCAGCATTGGGCGGAGGAAAAGGAGGAAAGGGATTTGATGTTTGCATCATCTGTAATTAGCAAATAAAATGCTTGACAAATTGATGTCTACCATATGACATGATGATATAATTTACATGTGACAGTTTAGTTTACTTTCTTTCTATCAGTTTAATTGGCCTTTGTTCAAAAATAGTCATATATACTTTTATAATATTGTCATATGTATTCACAAGTACCTGCACCTCGTTTTGTAGGGCCTTAATATAAGATATTGTTCTAGAAAGCAAAGCTCTATTATCCAACTGCAGTCCTCATCAAAAGAATAGCTAATTAGTTGTTAATTGAGATTGTGAGCACAAATTAAGTTCAGCAAGAAGAGAAAAACTGAAAAAGATTCTTTTTGTACCATGTGAGAATTTGGAACAAGCTCTTGCAATGTCTTCATGTTCGCTTCAATTTTCTCTTCCTGTGCCTATCAGAAGATAAAAAAGAAAAGAGCTTTGCATTGCATGCAAATGTATTTGTTATTTTGAAAAATGAATTTTTTTTTACCTTTTCGGACGACAAATTGCTCATTTTAGTTGATCTACTATTCTTTCTTCGCTTTTGCGTGCGTTTGATCATCTAAAAAAATTTATTCACAAACATTAACCCCTAAAAAATGGACATATTTTGACCCCTTTCATGGGCACTTGGAAAACATTTATCTAATGCGTCGGACCCGTTTGAACTTGAAACTGAATCTGAATCCAAAATTGATTTGACCTGACTCAACCCGAGCACAAAAGACTCAAAATTCAAAACATTCTGAAATATGAACCTGACAAGATCCAAAACCCAAACCAATTCAAAAGGTGAAACCTGCCTGAAACTGAAACGAATATGAATCGACATAAAAGCCGAAAGCTGACAAAGCCAAAATCAACCAGCCTGATCTAAATTTGAGCTCTGCCTGAAATAGTCGTAAAGTCAAGACGACCAAAAACAAAGTTACATACTGTTTCAAATGCAGCTTCAACCTAAACGCATTTCCTAAACAAGAATCTGACATACCAAAAGCTCAAAAAACGGTATTATTGCCCAATAATCATGACGTGACTGACTCTAAAATCGAAACTCAAACTCAACGTGACTCAGATGGTCCGCAATCTTCAGCAATCAAAAATCTACTTCACTTGATTCAAATATTTTGGTAAACATGCAATCTAATCAACCTGAAATTGGTACTAACTCCAAGTGAGTCGAATTCCCTGTCGACACAACTCGATTATTGTGCACCACAACTGTTTACCGTGCATATATATTAGCAATAATTCTATACACCAAATAATTTATGAACTCTTTCACTAAGTCTTTCATTGTTATTTGGTTCCGACATGATTTAGATTTCTCTATTATTAGACCCAAATATTTATGAGAGAGTTAGTCAAAAATAAATAATTTATTTACTGGCCGTAGCTCTACATCTACTCATATTTTACTACTAATCATTTGTTTATTTTGTGTCGACATATATGGACATGGAAGTTTATAAAATAGTACTTAATTATAAATATGTGACTTTTCAAGTTTTTAGATAACGGAGCCGGTCAAGAGTTCCTGAACAATGACAATCGAAGTTGACCGAAACAAAATATTCATAATATCTCCTTTCTTTTTCTACCAATATCTATTAAAACTTGGGAAGAAAATGTCTTACCTTGCTATGGTGATTGTCCTGGGTTGTCATGTTGGCCTGGGTAAAAAAAGAGAAATTTCTCTGTGACCACCCTTTTTGCGATTGAGTCCTGTCCATCTTGTCGCAGTAAAATCGGAGAAATGATCAGTTTGAGAAATCCCCCATTAAGAAGTAAGTGAAATTTAGGGTCAGTGAATGGCAAGATATTGATTTTGTATAAAGGAAGATGATAGATATGAGATCACGTGAAGGTTGTAACTTCGAGAGAAGGAAAAGAGAAAGGTGACAGCGGTGTGGATTGACCCTTCGTACTTATAATTTATAAATACGTAGAATGAGTATCATGACGTATTTTTAGAAAAAAGAAAGTTTTATGAATTTTTTCATGAGGGTGTATACTCAATATGTTACACAAACTTTTTGACCTTATGCTCCTCTGATATGGTTCGCCCGACATGACAAATCGTCACGTATGTTCAAATTACATGGAGGGAGATATTAGTATAGGAAGCTGTGTTTGTTCCGAACAAATTCTAGTTGTATCGTTCTAGCCGCTTGAATCGTTTGCGTCTTCTTAATATTATTTTTTCAGGTTCATTCAATACTGAATAATACCAGTGTAGTCTTTTCAACGCTAGAGCGAACATATTAGTAATTACACGTAACTGGTTTACATGTAAACAAAACAAATGCCGGAAAATGAAATATTGTCTCATAATTCATAATTGCCTTTTGCTATTGTTTTCCCTTCATTAATCTGATTAGTATAACGATTACGAAGGAGGTAACCGTAGACAGTGATTGATTAATTGGCGAAACTATTTTAGTTGTAATTTTATATTTCCACTCATGATTAACTAATGAAGCAAAACAAAAAGCAATAAATTCTAAGTATTGAAAAAAGCAAAATATAATAAATAAAGATCAGACGTTGCATGCAAATCTGCAAATGGCCACAAATGAGAGGGGGGATGAATCCATGAAACCAGAAACCATGAATCTGAGGGCGAGAAACTGTGGGACTGGATCCCAGTTTCAATCTGGGAGATGGTTTATCTGCAAAGCGACAACACCTCTGCATGGGTTATCTAAAATGGACCAATCAGGTTGGACTCCATGAGGCACTGAATGGAGCTCTCTCTCATTTTCACACCTCTTCTGGTCTTCTAGTTTTTTCTTTCAATTCAATATCGCGGCCGGATTTTAGATCTTGCTAATAGAACACATATCTTAAGATTGATGACGTTGTCGGTGCACAAATTTGTGAAAAGATTGCAGTAAAACATTGATACTTTTATTGCAATTGGGTAATGGGGTAGTGATCTTTTCCTTATTTAATGTGGCAGCATGGGGTAATGATATTTTCCGGTAAAGTAAAAGTCCTAGTGCTGTTTCATATTTAAATAGTGAGATTGTATTGAACATTTGAACTCTTGTTCTAACCTCCGGCCATTAATATTTTGCGGTAGTAAAAAAAACCACTATTTAACTAGTAATGTTCGAGTTTCAACTTTCAACAGAAAAAGTTCAGTGTGCGCGACTGAAGCTAGGTCACAAACCTTGGTTTCCCGCCTATTTTCTCCATCGCGGAGTAGGAATCTCCGCTTATACCCAGTGTTTTAAATATCGGACGTCGGATCACGTCGGAAACTTTACCGATAAGTTATATGATGACTAATCGGAGATTAATCGGAAGCCGTCGGTCAACGTTGGATTTGACTTTTCAGACACGTTTTCTCCAAATACTATACTACAAATTATCAATAACATTTTTTAAATTTAAAATCCAACAACACTAAAAACATTAACATAAAAATATAAATAATCATAATTTAAATAAGTTCAATTAAAATAGAAATACCATAATTTAAAGTTCAAATAACATACAACAAAATCGAAATTAACATTTTACACACCAAAATAAATGAGTAAATTAAATGAAAATAAAAATTTATATTGGGCTGGGCCGTGAAATATAAAAATGGGCGAAACGAATAGAATATTTTTATCATGTCGGCCCAAAGTCGGGTTAAACGTCGGATAAATATCGGCCAAAATCGGTCAAAATGGGTTGACCGACTGTTGCAATCGACATGAGCTAATCGGGACGGTGAGAAACCAACATGCGACTAATCAGCGACTTATTGCTATTGGTGACATATCGCGACATTTAAAATAACTACTTATACTCCTACAAATTCCTTCAATTCCTTGTGAAAATTTCGTTTTATTAAATATTTAAAGTGCTTCCTTTGTTCTACTATAAGTTATAACTAGCTAGACCAGAAATGATATAATCCAGCATTGAATGTTTTTCTTAGTAAGCATTTCATCAAACACCTCATGCGTGCATTTTAAATCTTGCCACTTGATGGTGTACAAGAACACACGAAGTTTAGAATTGATAATGTTGAGGGTGCACGAATGTGTACAAGGATTGCAATTGAGTATCTATCTTCTATATGATATTTTTTATTTAATGATGATAGCATGGCCTCATGGGGCAGTGTTGCAAAAATTCTCGATTTGGTCCGATTAATTTCCGATTAGTATCAAATCTTTAGAAAAATGACTGGATTTAGGCAAATCTTTTTGAAAAATCTTTTGGCCGATTTGATTCTGATTTGGGCCGATTTTTATGAGATTGGTCATATTTTTCTAAAAAAATCAAAAAAAAAATATTTGTAAACTCTTCGTGTCTAGAATTAGGATTTAATTCTTACTATTCGTGCGACTTGCGATTCAAACGACGAGTAGCGACTAACTTTTGGTGGGCGACGACTGAGAAATTATAGTGTTACTTTAACATGTTATTTGGTAGATGAATTTATATTATTTTTTTGTTGAGAAATTATAGTATTAGTTTATAATTTTATAATTAAAATATGATAATTTATACTAACATAATCGTTCGATTAATTACCGACTAATTTTGATTAATCCTGATTAATTTGATTAATCAAAGCTCCTTATATTTACAATTGCTATTTATTAAATAGTGAGATTGTAATATTCTCTGACTTTCGGCCCAGTAAGATTTTATGGTTATCTAAAGGCCCATCATAACACATTACTGACTACTGTCTTCAAGTTTCAACCCTTCAAAAGTAGGCGATTGTGGGACCGAAACTGACCAAATCGGTTGAGGTCACAACTCTGTTTTCCCGCATATTTCTGCATCGCTGAGAGAGAGAGAGAGAGGGAGAGAGGCTAGAACGGAGCACGATTAAAGAAAAGAGAAGAAAAATCAGGGGGTCTTGGAAGAGGGTACATACCCTATTTTGAGTGATTATAGACGGGTCTATTTGGATTTCTGGTGGAAGATAGTTCTTATGGCTGACAAATGGAAGGATTTGAGTCAGTCGAACAAGAAGGCGCATCTCGTTTCTACGATGGTGGTGTCCTATGGCACTGGACCTACGGAACAGGTCAGATCAGATATTATTTTTTTCTTTACTTTTTCTTTTCTATAAAATGGTTTGATTTCAGTGATTTTATGTGGGACTTGAGATTCTGGCGTTGTTTGTATCGATTTTATTTGTTTTAATGCTGAGAAAATGGAGAAATATGTTTTTGAATTGTTGTTGATATTTAGTAGAAAATATGTCGTAGATTGTGATTTTGGGGTCTCTTGAGTGGCTGTACTAATTTCACTCAAAAAGGCCCTGAAATACGGCAAATTAGTTTCGAATTTCAGGGGCAAGTAAAGTATTTTAACAGAAGGGGTAAGAACTGTACAAGTAACCCTGTTATTATACATTTTCTTGAAATAAATATTTGCAAAATCTTGTTCTTAGGTGATCCACATAATCACATTATACTAAACATCACCAAACACATTTCTTTCAGGCTCTCCAGTCCCTCCGTCATGCCACTCTGGCCCCTGTATTGAGTTTGGACATAATCTTCATCATCCTCTCTCTTCTCCCCACAGAGCTCGTCTTACGATTAAAAACGGTACGTCGTGCTTGGTCACAGCTCATCTCCGATCCATCATTCATCTGTGCCCACTCCTCTCACCCTGCCTCTATAACCGGTTTCTTCAGCCGAACAAATCGGTATCGTTTCAACCCCTTTGAAACAAATCCCAGATTTCCAAGCATGATTACGGCGTTCTTATCGAGCGGGTTCAAGCCGGCATCCACTAGTCATGGACTCGTCTGTTTTCAGCGAAATAAAGATAGAGTTATAGTTGTGGCGAATCCAGCCACTTCTCACTGGGCTGTTATCCCAAGCCCGGTCAATCCATCGCCTTCACCTAATTTTAGTTTTGCTGCTTATGCTCCCAATTTAATCTATGATCCGAAAATCTCGCTCCATTTCAAGGTTGCAGTTGGCGTGAAATATATGACTGGTGCTGTTGACTCGAGCATGTGTGATCATCGGCTCAGGTTTCACGTTTACTCGTCCGAGACATCCTTGTGGATTGTATCATCCATTTATCCTAGTACTGATAAAATGACTGGTCCTAGGCATTTTGATTTGGATAATTGCAAAGTGAGTAGAAGAGGAGGGGGCTCAGTGTGTTGGGAGCAACTGATATGCTTGTGGGGCTATGAGATTGCTAGTGATACCCACTGGGATACCCTTATACCGAGATTTAGGGATGAATATGATGGCTGGCGTTATTTGGCGTCACGAGATGGAGAAATTTACTGCGCTTGTTTTGATAGTGAGAGCAAAAAGGTTAAAGTTCTTAGATTAGACGAGAAGAAGAATTGGGTATTGGAAGGAGAATGCAATAGTGAGGAGCTTCAGGAGCCCCAGTCATATTATGACACTCCTCTTGCATGTTATGATCATGTGAGGAAAGCTTTGATCTTAGAAATAAAAAATACACGGGAATTGGTCGCCTTGCATCTTTCGAGCTCCATAATTGAGTTTGTCGGTAAATGCGAGAGTAAGCATTGCTCGATTAACCTACCTCATTCGAATACATTGGCACCTTTCCATGGTAGCAAGCAAGACGGCGATGGACTTAACCAATTGCTTCGTGCTGTTGAGCCCGACGATGATTCGGTCCATGATGTGGAGACAGACACTGATGATGATTATTCGGTTTATGAATCGGATGCCGTGGAAATCGTAGATGATGATGATGTTTATGAATCGGATGCCGTGGAAATCGTAGATGATGATGATGTTTATGAATCGGATGCCGTGGAAATCATAGCTGATGATGATGTTTATGAATCGGATGCTGTGGAAATCATAGCTGATGTTGATGATGATGATTTGGTTCATGATTCGGTTTATGAATCGGATGATGTGGAACGCATTGATGACGAATAGCTTCATTATATCAATGAATTCACTTCATGGGTTTACGCTTGTGATTTATTATAAGCTACGAATTTGGCCAAGTATCAGGCAAAAAGTAGCTTTTAATGTTATTAATATATCTGGTCGTTAACATCTTTTTGTTTCCACTATTTTGTATTTGTATTACTATCTATATTCTTAGTTCGAATCTAATTGCACACAAATTGTACAATATGTTTTACCAAACCAAACAAAGTTCTTCAAATTACCCAATTCATCATTTAGACATTTATATTTCCTTGCCCGCCATGTATGAAGAAAACATACAACTAATCCAAAATAACATTTAGATTTAGGTTCCATTACTTACCCATGATCACACAACTAGATATTATTACGTGGAATAAAAACAAAACAACACTTGATTTGGTAACACATGATTTGAAAAAAATCATTTGTTTGATTTTGTGAAATCCTGAATTTGAGGGTCAAATTTAGAGATTTTGTAGTACACTCAAAGTTCGGTATTACAAAATATATCAATTCATTAATTAATATAAAATTAAATTAAATATATATTTTTTGATAATATTGATTTAATCGATAGAGTTCCAAGCCTGGAAGCAGTATTTTTCTGTTTCATATTTAAATAGTCATATTATAGGAAGTCTTGTTTGACTTCCGGCCTGTTAAAATTTGTGATCGGTAAGAAGGCCCATGTTTAACTAACTAAATAATGTAGTATGGGCGAAGCTCTCGAATCCTGCAATTTTTTTTTTCTAAATTCAACCCTGCAAAAGCTGAATGTGTCATTGGAGCTTGAAAATGTATTTCCCTTGCTTTCTGTATAAAGCTTTCATCTAGCCAGGTCGTCGTGGACTTTCTGATCATCTCTATATTATTCATACATTCCCTTTGGTTTTTCACAGGCCCGAATTCCTGACAAATATCGGCCATGCAAACGAACCTTTTTTTGCCGTCTGTTTTCTCCATCGCCCAGGTGGAAGATACACGTATACCCCCGAGAAAGAGGGGTAAAGGCAAAAGCATGATTCTTCTCTTGTAAGAAAAAAAGTAGAAAAGGAAGGTTCTATTTGAGGTTCTGGAGGGTAGTTCTTATGGCGGAGAAGGACTTGGGCGAGCCGAGTAAGGTGGCGCATCCAGATACTACTGTTGTGGTGTCCTATGACAGGGAACCTGCAGAACAAGTTAGAATTTTGGTTCTTTGGTGTGCTTTTCTTTTTCCTATCTATAAAAAAATGGTTGATTCCTTCTTCAAAAAAAAAAAATGGTTGATTCAGTTATTTCCAGTGGGCCTCTGGTATTGGTGTTGTTTATGACGTTTGAGATGTGAGTTTGTTTTATGGAAAATATTATGTCTCAAGGGGGTTGGGGGGCAATATTATGTCTCTACAGAAAGACTCTTGTTTTATTACTGGGAATATCCAGATAGATGGTTTGAGTTGTTGTTGATGGTTGGAATTGTGCCTTAGATTGTAATTTTTGGGAGCTAGTAAAATATGTATTTTGGAATATCTATTTGCCCAATATTTGTTTTTAGCTGGATCATAACACAACTCACATAATAATAAAGTTTATCAAATATGTTATTTTCAGGCTCTTATCTCTGAGTCCCCCCCTCATGACACTCTTGCCGTTGTATTCAATTTAGACATAATCTTCACCATCCTCTGTTTTCTCCCCACAGAGGTCGTCTTGCAGCTAAGAACGGTATGTCGCGCTTGGGCACAACTCATCTCTGATCCATCATTTATCCGTGCCCACTCCTCCCGCCCTGCCCCTATAACAGGTTTCTTTGCCAAAGAATCAAGGAGGAAAGGTTTCAAACCCTTGCAATCAAGTCCAAAATTCCCAAGCATGATCACGACGTTCTTATCGAGCGGGTTCGAGGCGGTATCCACCAGCCATGGACTAGTCTGTTTTCACCGAGAGAAAGATGAAGTTATTATTGTGGTCAATCCTGCCACTTCTCACTGGGCTCTTATCCCGTGGGTCATTCCCTCCCCTTTATCTCGTTATGATGTTCGTTCTCACGTTCTTATCTATGACCCGGCAATGTCATTCCATTTCAAGCTTTCAATTGGCACATCATGGACTGTGCGTCACCGTTACTCATTTGCCTCTCATCACTCCAGATTCCACATTTACTCGACGGAGACATCCTCATGGACTCATCTGTTTATCCTCCTGCGGGTAGTTTTAATGCTCTATGGCCAAAGAGAGATTGGCAAAATTGCATAGAAAGTAGAATAGGAGGGGGCTCGGTGTGCCGGTGGGGAAATATTGAGAAATATTCCTTGAATGGCTATGAGATTGCTAGTGATATGCATTGGGAGACACTTGTACCAGAAATAAGGGAGGAAAGTGATGAAGGATTTGCAGACAATCGTCATTTGGTGGCACGAGATGGAGAGATTTATTACGTTTATTTTGATAGTGAGAAGAAGCTTAAAATTCTAAGACTAGACGAGAAGAAGAGTTGGATTTTTGAAGGAGAACACAACACTGGGGATCTTCAGGAGCTCCTATCGTGCCATAGTTTTTTTATTCGAAGTTATGACCCCATGAGTAAAATTTTGTTCATAGAACTCCTCTTCCATGGTAGATGGGTATTGTTTATCTGGCATCTTTTGAGTTCCAGATTTGAGTTTGTTGATAAAAGCGAGAATAATTGGTGCTCGATTAAGCTACCTCATGTAAATACATTGGCACCTTTCCATGGTGGCAAACAAGACACGGATGCACTTAATCAATTGCTTGGTGCTGTGGAACTCGATGACAATTCGGACAATGATGATGAATGGGATGGCAGGGGTACAATCATTGATGAATGGGATGACGTGGACGGATACATATGATGAATAGCTCATTATTTCAATGAATCTACTTCCCAGGTTTACACTTTGTAGTTTATTATAAGCTTGCATTTGTCCAAGTCTGATCATGTAAAAGTTACTTGTTGGGTTATTTGCTTATTTGGTATGTCTCTATGTAATATATTCGTGACTTTTGTTGGGTTATTTGCTTATTGGGTATGTCTCTATGTAATATATTCTCGTTTTTTTTTTAATTTAATATATTCTCGTTAACGCTCTTGTGGTTGTTATGCAGCCTTTTGTGTTTCTGTTGCTATCTATATTCTTAGTTTTACTTTTTAACTGTCTGTATTCTTGGTTTGATATACTATTCTCCTCGACAAGTGTTTGACTCCAACTATGAACATTTGAAAATTGGATTTAGGAAACAAAAGATTTAACTATCAAACATTGCAGGTGAGACGACTTACATGCAATTGCATACAAGTGGTACATTATATTTATCAGGATCTAATTAAATTGTCAATAAAAATTTATCAACATCCCATTAGAGGTGGATGTGCAAGGAGTTTTAGTGCAAACAATAAACCTTTTAAATTTTCACGAAGTACTTTAAGACACTAACCGTTCTTTAGATACTTTTACGGAAAACATATACAACTGATATAACTAATCCAAAATTAACCTCTCGAGTACCATTACTAATCATGATATCACACGACCAGATTTTATTCATTTATTCCACATCATAAACCCAAATTATCCCGAAAGGTTGCATCTTCCATGCCCGCCAAAAAAACTTAATTCAGTCAAATAAATTTGACTGGATTCAATAAGTTTTTGACTGGATTAAATCTTAGCCATCCGATCATAGAAGGTCAATTTAGTCCCACCGATATTTGCCGGTCACCGCTCACCACATAGAATACAAGGCGCTTCTCTCTCCTTACCTTCCGTTTTTCTCTCCCCCTTCCTTCCATTAACTTAAAAAATATTTGGTAACCAATTGTTTCAGTATATCTGCATTAATTAAAAATATTTAGCATGAATTTGTTTCTTCTATTACTTTCTGCATAATTGATTACTATTCTAGAAAATTGTATCCATCTATAGTAAAATATAAAAAGCTTTTATATATGAGAAATTATATTATATTATATTATATTATAATACTATGATATAATATAGTATAATGTAATATATTATATTATAGTATAATCTAATATAACATAATATAATATAGCATAATGTAATATAATATAGTATAATATAATATATTATATTATAATATAATTTAATATAATATAGTATGATTTAATATATAGTATAATATGATGTAATATAGAATAATATATTATGATATAATCTAGTATAATTTAATATAAAATAATATGATATAATATAATATAATATAATATAATATAATATAATATAATATAATATAATATAATATAATATAATATAATATAATATAATATAATATAATATAATATAATATAATATTGTATGTCTGTTATGTTGTAACAAAGTTTAGATCTTATCTTATCACTACAACAAAAATCGCTCCTAACCATGATTTTATTTGCTCGTATACATGGTATAAACCGTGGTAAGACACGTCTTCACACAGTTTTGAAACCGTGGTAGAACCGTGGCATCTCCATCCGTGATAAGTGTTTATATTCGCGGTTTCGAAGTTGCGTGTATGTCTATCACGGTTCTTTATACACGGGCAAAATCGTGTTTATGCGGAAATAGTTTAACATGGTTTTAACCGCGAGGATATTAACACAGTTGGAACCGCGGTTACATATAGTGCAATATCATATTTCTTAACATGGTTTTAAACCATGGTTACAATATTTTTTTATTTTTTAAATTTTATTATAGTTAATAACAAGATTTATATTTCTGATTCTATAAATATTTCAATGATCAAAATAAACAATAATAAAATAGTATTGAACTAAATATGTTATATTAAATCAAAATATTCAATACAATAAAAAAACGACATTCCTCCAAATTATCAAATATTACACAACAAACCAAATATCTAAGAACAATCTTCAACTTGATGCCAAAAGTTCTGCAAACAGACAATATCAGCTCTGATATAGCAAAAAATGAACGGGTTTATCTGAAAAACAAAAATTGGAAGGGTTATTTCGTAATCTTCAAATCTTGGTAAAGTGCTACTATGGTTTCATAAAATAAACATGCTAAATTATCTATTATAAATCTGTTTGGTACATCACAAATTGCGATTTTCACTAAATTTTGGAGGTTTATATACTAATACTACATATTTCATAACATGAAAGAATAATAAGATGAAAAATTAAAATAAGAAAAATATTTGAGATACTAACCTGAGCATCTTGTTATCTTGTAGGACCTTTTATAGCATATATATATCTTTTGCAAATCGTACCCTACAAAAATATTACACCCAATTTATAATGTCAATAAAATAATAATAAATATGATACAAAAAATTGTGAAAAATTGCAGATCGGCCCTTGCATTTATGATAATTAAAGAAAGAACCACCATACCTAGTAATTTACTATTTGCTAAGCACAATGAGTGATTTACTGTCTTGTTCTCATTCGCAGCCCAGAATTAACAATCAAATCCGTCCGGGTTCAGATCCGTTAACAATGAACATATGGACAACAATACCGGGAAAACGTGTAACTAGTTATTAAATAACTGTGATAATAAATACTGGATTTTCATCTTGTTACCATGGTTTCTACAAAACCGGGAATACATAAAATCGGTTTTCCAATAACCATGATAACATGTGATATATCTAAACGGTTTGGCATTAAAACCGTAGTAAAGTTTTCGCGGTACTAAAACCATGTTAATGAGCGCAAAAAAGAGTTACCATTAACGTGGTTCCTGCTTTTGTGTATATAAAACTATGTTATTGAGCATTTTTTGTTGTAGTGTATTGAGGTTATGCACTCTTTTGTGTTACTTTATGGATTCTTGGTTTTATGTGTATTTTTTAACCATCTTAATCTTTGTTCCTGGATCGATATACTTATTTCTTATATAAAATAGACGGAGATGGGGAAGTGTTTTAATGCCAACAAAAGGCCATCAAGTTATTGAGAGAACTCACATGCAACTAAAACCGCTAGATGAGTCATTTCATTTGGAGTCCTGTGAAAATTTCATTTTATTAAAGAATTCAACTGCTTCCTTAATTATACCATAAGTATAACTAGTTAGACTAGAAATGATATAATCCAGCATTGAATGCTTCTCTTTTTAAGCTTTTCATCAAACATCTCATGCGTGGATTTCAAATCTTGCCACTGTTTTGGTTGATTACATTGTTTGGTGAATTCGTTGTTAGTGTAGAAGAACACGAAGTTTCAATTGATGATTTTGAGGGTGCACGAATTTGTACAAAGACTGCAATTGAGTACTATATGACATTTTTTATTTAATGATGGTATCATGGGGTTAATGATATTGTACGGTTATGTAAAGCTCCTTATATTGTACACAATTGCTATTTATAAAAGTGAGATTGTATCCAAACATTTTCTTGACTTTCGGCCCAGTATGATTTTGTGGTTATCAAAAGGCCCATCGTTTAAAATAACACAGTGCGGTCTAAATCAAGTTTCAACTCTTCAAAAGTTGTCGAGTGTGCGACTGAAACCCGACCAGAGAGGCGCAAACCTCGGTTTTCCTTTTCCCGCATATTTTCTGCATCGCTGAGCTGAGAGCGAGAGAGGAGGCGGAAAGACGGAGCATGATTGATCTCCTGTAAGAAAGATATAGAAGTGGTTCTTAGGAGGAGGTATAAACCCTATTTTGACTTGAGTGATTCTAGACGGGTCTGTCTATTTGGGTTTCTGGAGGATAGTTCTTATGGCTGAAAAATCGAGCGACTTGTGTCAGCCGAATAAGGAGGCGCATCTCCATACTGCTGTGGTGGTCTCCTATGACACGGAACCTCTGGAACAGGTAAGATATTGGTTCTTTTTAGTACTATTCTTCTTCTTTTCTACAAGAAGGATTTGATTTCAGTGATTCAGAGTGGGACTTGAGATTTTGGGATATTATGTATGGCTAATCTGTTTTAGTGCCTAGAATATTTTTGAATTGTTGTTGATGTTTAGTGGAGAATATGGCTTAGATTGTGTTTTTTGGGGTTTTTGAGTGGCTGTACTAAGGTCACTGAAAAAGGACCCGGAATATGTCAAATGAACTTAATTTGAGGGGCAATTAATATATGTTAATAGAAGGAGTAAGAATTTTACAATTAATCCTTTTATTATACATTTTTTTTGAAATATATATTTGCTAAATCTTGATTTAGTTGACTTACGTTCCAATGAAATTTACCAAATATTTTCAGGCTCTTCTATCCCAGCGTCATGCCGCTCTTGAACCCCCTGTACTGAATTTAGACATAATCTTCACCATCCTATGTTTTCTCCCCACAGAGGTCGTCTTGCGGCTAAAAACAATGTGTCGTGCTTGGTCACAGCTCATCTCTGACCCACTATTCATCCGTGCCCACTCCTCTCGCCCTGCCCCTGTAACCGGTTGCTTCAGCCAAAAAATAACTGGTTTCAAAAAAACACGGTATTGTTTCAGCCCCTTGGAAACAAGTCCCAGATTTCCAACCATGATTACAGTAATTCAGTCGAGGGGGTTCAAGGCGGTATCCACTAGCTATGGGCTCGTCTGTTTTCGACGAAAAAAAGACGGAGTTATTATTGTGGCGAATCCTGCCACTTCTCACTGGGCTCTTATCCCAAGCCCGGTCACTCCACCTTCACCTGATTGTACTTGCGTTGCTTATGCTCCCAATCTAATCTATGACCCAATAATCTCGCTCCATTTCAAGCTTGCAATTGGCATAACATATAGGACAAGTGTTCTTAACGCGAGCACATTTGATCATCGGCTCAGGTTTCACGTATACTCGTCCGAGACATCCTCGTGGATTGTATCATCTATTTATCCTAGTGGTGAAAGAATAAGTGGTCCCCAACCGATTGATTTGGATAATTGCAAAGTGAGCGGAATAGGATGAGGCTCATTGTGTTGTACCACTTTTATCCACCTGATGGGCTATGAGATCGCTAGTGATACCCGTTGGAGGATCCGTCCACCGGGAATAAGTGATGAAAATGATGAAATTGAATGTTCAGGTGGCGTCATTTGGTGTCACGAGATGGAGAGATATACTATGCTTGCTTTAATATTGAGAGGGAGAAGGTTAAAGTTCTAAGATTAGACGAGAATAAGAATTTGATGTTGGAAGGAGAATGCAACACCGAGGAGCTTCAGGAGCTCCAGTCGCATTTTGAATTTCCTCTTGTATGTTATGATCGTGTGAGGAAAGCTTTGATTTTAGAACTCGAAACACACGAATTGATTGCCTTACATCTTTCGAGCGCTAGAATTGAGTTTGTTGGTAAATGCGAGAGTGATTGCTTGACTAACCTACCTTATTCGAATACATTGGCACCTTTCCGTGGTAGCAAACAAGACGACGATTGACTTAACCAATTGCTTTATGCCGTGGAGTTTGATGATGATGTGGTGACAGACATTGATGAATATGATGATTCGGTCCATGATGTGGAGATAGACGAGTATGAATTGGATGGCGTGGAATACACTGATGAATATGATGATTCGGTCCATGACGTGGAGACAAACGAGTACGAATTGGATGGCGTGGAATACATTGACGATGATGATGAATAGCTTAATTTTTCAATCAATTGATTTCATGGTTTTAAGCTTGTGGTTCATTATAAGCTACGAATTTGGCCAAGTATCACGCAAAAAGTAGCTTTTAATGTTAAGTTAGTTGCTTAGTGTGTGTGTGTTTTGTTATGTAATATATCTGGTAGTTAACATCTTTTGGTTGTGCACTTTTTAATATTTCCATTACTTTTGTTGCAATTGAGTATCCGTATGACATTTTTATTATTTAATGATGATATCAAGGGTTAATAATATTGTTCGCTAAAGTGAAAACTCCTTATGTTTACAATTGCTATTTAATTTCAGTGTTATGCTGTTTCATAGTAGAATAGTGAGGTTGCATTGAAATATTTTCTCACTTCCGCCCATTAAGATTTTGTGGTTATCAAAAGCCCACTATTTAAACTAACACAGACACGGAGCAAGTTTCAGCCCTTCTAAAGTTGAGTCGGTGTGGGACTGAAGCAGTTGAGTCGAGTTGTGCGACTGAAACAGAAACTTACCAATCGGTTCAGGTCACAACTCACAAACCTCGTTTTTCCCGCACATTTTCTCCATCGCTGAGAGAAAGCGAAAGAGAGAAAGAGAGGGAGGAGGCTGAAAGTTACGATTGTGTGAGGAAAGCTTTGATCATAGAACTCCTTACACATGAATTGGTAGCCTTGCATCTTGCAAGCTCTAGAATTGAGTTTGTAGGTAAACACAAGATGAGTAACCTTTGCGGGATTGACCTACCTCATACGAATACATTGGCACCTTTCAATGGTAGCAAACAAGACAACGCTGCACTTAATCAATTGCTTCGTGCCATGGAGTTGGACACAGACAGTGATGATGAATAACTTCGTGATTTGGATGAATTTTCATCATGGATTTACCATGTGGTTTATTATAAGCTAGAAATTTGGTCAAGTGTGATAAGTTAAAAGTGGCTTTTAATGTTGGGTTATTTACTTATTTAGTGTCTTTGGTTTTATGATATATTTTGGTTATGCACTCTTTTGTATTTCTGTGTTATGCACTCTTTTGTATTTCAGTTACTATCTATATTCAATAGTTTACTCTTGTTTATTTTCTTTAAATATCATACACTAGAGCATGATACAACTCATGCAACTGCACACATACTCTACATTAAGTTTATCAATATCCTATTACATAGATGATAGTTGAATTCAAGGAAACAACATATGCAAACTCTTCCTTCTAAATTGTGCAAGTACCGGCTTATTATTTTCTTAGTAGATGCCCGGTTTCTCTCAGGATGACAAACTTCAAGCATCTAAAATTTTGATGCATACATAAACCCATAACTGCAATTTCTTTCAACAATCATATAAGCAAATAGTCCTAAAGTCAAGAACAAAAAAATAAGATCTTGGAAGATCTTATGTATTTCTTTAAGCATCTATGTTCTTGGATTCATAATACTTAATTTCTTTATCTAAATAATGGTTCATGTATTTGAATTTTCACTGCCCACAAAAAATACTCAAATTATCAAGGCAACTCATCAAACAAAGGTCTTTTAAGTGACACACAACTGTTACGAAACATACAACTATTCCAAAACAACCTCAAGTCTCATTTCTAATCATGATCACACGACCAGATTTTAGTACTTTATTCCATACCATAAACCCAAAATAACCCTAGAAAAACTCTCCAAATCTCATCACACTCCCAACAAAGCGAGAAGCATCCTCTCATAATCGCCAGAAGTATCACCAGCAATGGCCTTGTCAAGCGGCACGCTGGTCCTCTTGTGATAAGCTTCCTTTATGAGTTTCAAATCCACTTCAGCGCGAGTAACAATAACCCTAGTGAGGGCATTTTCGTCCGTTCCCAGCCCCTCAATTGCCACTCTGGCAACTTTCGCAAAGTATTTTTCGGGACAGAAGATGCAACGTACCACGGATCTCAAAGCAGTGAGGAATTCATCCTTTGGATCCGCCTTCAGATTCTATAAAAAAATAAAATATTTAGGTTATAATTGCTAATTTTAGGATTAATTGATGAAATATTGGATTAATTCGAGAATATAAAGTTACAATGATATAGCTAGTAATATATTTATATACCTTGTTGAATGGAGTACCATATTCATTGTTGTACTGATTCAGAGTAGCAATGAGCTGGGCCTTGCTCCTAGTGGTGAGGATCCTGATAAGATCTTCATGATCATAAGCTTTGTCAGAGACCTTCTCATGCAATATTTTTGCTTCTGACTTGGCCAGCTTCATGTTAACCTCCAGCCCTTCATAACGGTGCGCACTCACAAGCGGCACCAAAAGCTGACAACATTACATAAAAAATCAATTCATTATACATTAGGAGTCATTAATTATATAGTAATAGAATTAATATTTGGTACCTTTCGGAAGTTTCCGGAAGTGTGGGCAGCCACATCCTCCTCAAGAGACCGCTTGAAGCGAGCGTGGTAGGCCTTCCTCACGGCGAATAACTCAGTGGAAGACTTTGCACAGGCAATTTCAATCAGAACTCGGCTTTTTCCTTCGTTCCATTTACGCACGGCCTCGTTTGCCAGCACTGCGTCCCTCTCTGCTGGATCCAGTGTCCAAAGAATCACCGCCCTCTGTTTTCCAAGAAGATATCAGTCAGATGGAATTGTATTAAAGAATATGGAAATTGGAGAGGATTATTTCAGCAATTAGAAGTATGAAAAAGTGAGGTAAGATTGGATAATAAAACAAGGTGTTGATTTTATGTAATTCTGATGGTGATTCTTCTGATCCAGCTTAGTTGAAAAACAAAAGTGGAATTTTTTGAAAAGAATTCACAAAAAGCAGCTTTTATATCATAAGAGAGGATATGCAGTGAGAAAACATAAATGGATAAGAGAAAAGGACCTCAAAATCGCCCGAGATTTCGTCATCAAGTGACTTGAGAAGCTCCTCGCCGTAGATCTGGGCGTAGGTCTGGCGGATCAGACGACGCTGTGCAGCATTGCGATGAGCCAGGATTTCAATGATCAGAGCCTCATTCGTGCCCCAGCCTGTTCAGATCAATGCGATAAATAATCTCCGATCAGATCCAGAGATCAACAGCCTCGAACTAATGGATAAGGAAGAAACGATCGGAAATGAGAAATAAATACAATACCTTGGAATGCCTTTCTGAGCTGCTCGCAATCTTCGTTCGGCGATGGAACGGTCTGAGGAACAGTAAGAGTCGCCATGGTTGGATCAGATTCAGATCGAGCTATGTGTCTCAGATAGAAGAGAGAGAAATGAGATGATGATGATGATGATGAATATAAAGGGTTTTAGAATGTAAAAAACAGCTGAAGCAAAAATAATAAATAAATAATAAATTCTTTCGATAAATAAATGAATGATAAGCTGTTGTTTTGGCGGAAATTAATTAGATACATACAGCGCGCCATGCTCCTCATCGGGATCTATGCAACTACTGTTACAGTTTCTCACAGCCGTTCATTACGGATGGGTCGTTGATCCGACGGTTTAAATTAACAGATAAATTATTATAAGTTGGTGTTGACTTCAGTAAAGCTTTAGCTAACTGATTAAACATGATTTGGGCCAAGTTTCAAAAATGGGCCATATAACCGCTGTTTTATTGGGCTTTCTGTTGATTTTGTCGTAGGCGGCCTTGGAAATTAAGAAATTACACCTGGGGAAAGATTACTGATTACTGATTAGTATAGTCTAACAACAACTATTCCTCTTGTTAGTCAGGGTCAGACTGCAATAAAAATTAAATAATAAAATCCATAGATAAATCATGGCACGGTGTAATAAAGAAAAAAGAATCTGATCTAATTCGATCGGAATCAAATCAACGATTCTGAGAGAGACGGAAGAGAAATCGCGAAAAATCAGCTTCTTTTTTTTTTCTATCTTTTTGCTAAATTTAGGTTCTTGTATTGGGGGAGATTCTACTCAAATGGGGTATTTACCATCGCTTGGGTCTAAAGCGGCTCACTTGGTCTCAGATATCCTAAATCCGTTAAATGATGATGAGCATTCAAAACCTCCCGTAAGTCCCTCTTTTTCAGCTTTTATTTTGGGTTTTTTGTAGATTTGTTTCGATTTTGTGCACTTAAGCTGTTCAATTTGGGTTATCGTTTTGGATTGAAGTTCCTTTGAGCTTTTCACCTTGGTTTTGAACAAACTGATTTGGGTTTTTTGGATGGAATTGTTTATCGTCTTTCAGTTATGTTTGATATTTTGATATCTGGAAGAAATCTCACCAAAAATGAATTTGATTTGTCGGAGAGATTTACTGAAGTGCTAAGATAGGAGGCATAGTTAACCGAATACTTCAAAATAAGAAAGAGCATAATTAAGTGAATGATTGAAAAATGCCAAGACTAATTGCTAGTGAAAATACTATCTATAGTCACAATTTTCACTAATTGACTTGTTTTGAATTAATTCAGGAGGAAGATGAAGAAGACAACAATTCCGAAACCGAACAAGAGAGTCCTTTAACAAGTCCAACTGGGCCCGACACGTCATCCTTCAAAGCATTCCTAATCTCTCTTCTCTCTCCAGATTCCCAAGCTGAACACATGGAAAAAAACCTAAACTTCCCACAACCCGAACCTGAAAATCCCGCCTCAACCTCAGAAAGCAAGGAAAACAAAGGAAAGAAGAGTTTGATTTCCAGAGGCAAACAGTCCGTTGGAAAACTACTAACAAAAGCAGCGAGAATAGGCGGATTCAAGCATGAGTCTAAACCCGATGGCCACACAGTAAGCCACACGGAAGTGGCCGCACCGGATCCGCAACCTGAGTTGCATCCAGTTAAAGTTGAACTGAAAGAAGATACTACTCCGCTGATGTCAGAACAGTCGCTGCTGATGTCAGCAGATATGAGAACTGCTCTTTATTCTTCTCTTCCTATACTTGTTCAAGGAAGGCACTGGGTATTGCTCTATAGGTATGTAATTTTATAAATTAGGCACAATTGTGAGTCATATTTTTGTTTTATTTTTTTTAGATTATTTTTAATAATTTTGGTCGTGATTTTTTCAGTACTTGGAGGCATGGAATCTCTCTCTCAACTCTGTACAGGAGGAGTGCTCTTTGCCCTGGCTATTCATTGTTGGTAAGATAAAAAGAAATTACTTTTATTTACTGGTTATAAAAATAAAAATAAAAACTCTTGTAATTGATTATAGTGACTTATGTTTAAAATTTAATGACAGATTGTTGGGGATAAAAAGGGGGCAGTTTTTGGTGGTTTAGTTGAGGCTCCATTACAACCTACAAATAAGAAGAAATATCAGGTCCACCATCTTTATCCATTTATTTAATTTTTTCCTAAAATTAAATTATTATTTAAATTATGTTTTACATTTGATTTTATTTGTTATGTTTATGTTTGTAGGGGACCAACAATAGTTTTGTTTTCACTGATCTCCAAAGCTATCCAGCCATATATCCGCCAACAGGTAACTTCAATTTCGAATTTACTACATTTCTGTAATGTTTGTTTATTTTTTTAAAAAAAAATTAAAAAATATTATATTTTGTTAAAAATATTATGATATGAGCAAATTTGTTATTTAACAGGTTCAAATCATTATTTCACATTGTGCGCCACAGACTCCTTGGCTTTGGGTGGAGGGGGGCATTTTGCTCTCTATCTTGATGGAGACTTGTGAGCTAAATCTATTTATTATATTTTTCTTATTATGTGTGCAAAATATAACTATTGTAAGTGGTGATAATTCATTTTTTGTAGATTGACTGGATCAAGTTCTAGATCGGACACCTTTAACAATCCATGCCTGGCAAGTTCTGAAGATTTTGAAGTAAAAGAAGTTGAGGTGTGTTTAAAACGGTCTTTTAAGAACCTTTAATTTTTCTTCAACTTTGGATCATTTTTGCTTATACGTTTCAATTAATAAAATTGCAGTTATGGGGCTTTGTATATGCATCAAAATACGAGGAGATGATTGAACTTTGTCGTACTGAGAGACCGGGTATTTGCAGATGGTAAGTCAACTGACTTTCATTGCATGTTGTATGTTAGGAGTGCTTCTTAGAATTTATATCAGTTGCTATTCCTACACAGAAAAGAGAGCTTGTTCTTGAATCTTGCTTGATTTGATCTTTAAAGCAAGAGGTTTTGTAAATATTGTTTCTTTTTAGTTTAACTGCCTTGTATGTAATGGGATGGATCTTGATGAACATTTGACAATGTAATGGCATCTTCATAAACATATTGTACAGTCGTGTTTCTTATTTCACTGCAGCAGCCAAAAATTAGCCCTAAAAGAGAATAAAGACAGGGAAAAAGAATATCTCAGTAATAAGAATCAAGATTGGCCTTGATAAGAAGAGAACAAAACGAGGGGGTAAATTGAGAAATCACATGCTCATGGCATCAGATACAATGAGAAAGTCAACATTTAACTAAAAAGGTTCCTATTACTTATCATACATAGGTTACGAAATTAATCAGTCTTAGTTTTGGGGCCAATGAATGGCAATGACAAGTCTCAAAAGGCTATCGAAATAAACTCTAATTCACGCCACATAGTTAACCAGCAATCCTAATAAACTCCCAGAATACACATTGTAGAAAAGGATTATTGTCTCCATTTGCCCTTTGATGAATCTTTTCGTGATCTGTCTGCACATCATGAAGCAATTTATGAAGTGCATCATCGTCGTGTTTGCCACCATGGAAAGGTGCCAATGTATTGGAATAGGGTAACTTAATCTCCCAAAGGGGACAATCATCCTGACCAAGAACCTCAATTCTTGAACTCGAAATATAAAAGGCAACCAACTCATTTCTTCGCACTGTCATAACTTGCTTGAGCAAAGCGAAGAAACAGCTCAAACTTTTCAAGCTCCTTAATGTTGCCTTCTCCTTCAAAAACCCAAGTCTTTGTCTCGTCCAATCTTCGTACTTTAACCGTCTTGCTCTCATGACAAAAAACAACGGAATAAATCTCTCCATCTCGCGCTAATAATTCACAGTCTGAATATCTTGCATTCTTTTTACTCTCGAACAACATTAGAGGGATCGTCCAGTAAGTGTTCCTAGCAATCTCATAGCCCGTCAAGTTATCAGAACTACCCTCATAACACACGGAGCCCCCTCCTATTCTGCTCCCTTTGCATCTATCCAAACCATACAGCACAAAACGAAGTCTATCACCCTCAGTAGGATAAAGGGATGAGGCATCCCATGAGGATGTCTCGGACAAGTAAATGTGGAACCTGAGCTCTCTCCTATTTTCAAACATATAGCATGCGGAGATTGTCAGCCTGAAATTGAGCGACAAAGTCGGATCGTAGATAATAAACCCGCTCGATAAAAAGGCCGTAATCATGCTTGGAAATTTGGGACTCGTTGGTAAGGTTTGAATACATGATACGGGTCCCGCACCTCTCAATGAAGAAAGAGGTTATTGGAGCGGGGCGGGAGCAGTGGATGAATGCTGAGTCGGCGATGATGTCAGCCCAAGCACGGCACACCGATTTCATCCGCAAGACGGCCTATGTGGGGAGAAGAGAAAGAATGATGAAGATTGCGTCCAAATTCATTATCGGGGTAAGAACCTGAAAGACGTTTCCTTTTGAGACTCTGGAAATCCATAGCTATTTTTTTTTCTTTTTCTTTCCCGTCAGGTAAGATTTAGCTAGGGTTTTTTGGGAGACGATGAAATTGTTTTTGAAAAAAGCTTTGTGAGGCTGGAAACTTCGGCCCACACACTAGAATCGTTAAATCATGGGCCTTTTGGATACCATAAATTTATGTATTTTGTCATTTTTTTTACAATATTTATTTGCTCATATCAGTTATAAATTTTTTGTTTGATTTGCCGATGGTTCATGTTATCATTTTTCTACAAATTATTATACTTATTAATAACATAGAATAGTATATTGTTACACAAAAGGTGATATGGAATGACGTGATACTAATGTCATAAGGATTCTAATTTTTGTATTAGAATGTAAATGCACGAATGATTTGTTGAAAATGCTCTATTTGATACCAGTTACAAATTACGGAAAAGATCAAATTAAATGTGTCATGATGGTCAAATTCATTTTATATATTTGCAAATTACATCAAAAAACACAAAAGTTCATAACTATCAGAAGATGTTAACATCTAAAATTCATTACAAGAAAGAATAGGCAAAGCACACAGACAGAACTACTCTGACATTGTGAGACTTAGCACGGGGCTCCACATCAAATAATCTCTGCATCATGAAGCGATTTATGATTCATCACGAAGCAATTTATCAAGTGCATAATTGTCTTGTCTACCACCATAGAAACATGCCAATGTATTAGCATGGGCTAACTTAACCTGCTGATAGCCACAATTACCTTGATCATCTTGACAAAGCACCTCAATTCTAGAGCTCGAAAGATGAAAGGCAATCAATTCATTTCTTCTATGGAGAGCGATGAACAAGACTTTCCTCACACCGTCATAACATGCATGAGGATAGAGAAAAGACGGCATGAGTTTTTTAAGCTCCTCAAAGTTGCCTTCTCCTTCCAAAACCCAGCTCTTCTTATCATCCAATCTTTGTACATTAACAATCATATTTTTACAATAAAAAACAAGACAGTAAACTTTTCCATCTCTACCCAGCAACTGACAGTGGCATGAGTATCTCACATCAATTATGTTATTAGGCAAAGGATGAGGGATCATCCAATAGGTATCACTAGCAATCTCATAACCCATCAAGTTATTATAACCACCCTTCCAGCACACTGAGCCCCCTCCTATTCTGCTTTCTTGGCAACTACTTGAATCAGATGGTATTAAATCAAAAATACTATCCCCACGAGGACAAAAAGACAAGACAGACCATGAAGATGTCTCGGACGAGTAAATATGGAATCTGAGACGACTCTTGTCAGGAGGAACAACAAACTTGTAACACGCGGCAATTGTCAGTCTGAAATGAAGCGACATTGTTGGGTCGTAGATAATAAGAGGAGAAGCATGAACAATACGATCAGGTGAAGGACAGAGAGTGACTCTCTTTGGGATAAGAGCCCAGTGAGAAGTGGCAGGATTGGCCACAATAGTGAATAGTGACATCATCTTTACCTCGGTGAAAACAAACAAGGCCGTGGCTGGTGGATGCCGCCACGAACCCGCTCGATAAGAATGTCGTAATCATGCTTGGAAATTTGGGGCTTGTTTGCAAGGGTTTGAAGACATGACATGGTTCCCAATTCCGTTGGATAAAGAAAGAGGTTATTGGAGCGGGACGAGAGCAGTGGGCATGAATGAATACTGAGTCAGCGATGATGTCAGCCCAAGCACGGCACACTGATTTCATACGCAAGACGGACTCGGTGGGGAGAAGAGACAGGATGGTGAAGATTATGTCCGAATTAACTATGGGAGTAAGAACCTGAAAAAAGAAACAAAGGTTTCTCATGTTAATATATATAATGGAGGGATGGAAGAGGGGCAATTTTGGTAATTTTTTTTAAGTAGTTTACCTTTTCCGTACGAAAAGGGTCAGGCAGCATAATACCAAACCGTCCTTCGATATTCTCTGATTCTACAAAAGGCGCAATGTTTTCCTTCTCTTGTGTGGTTTCAGTAATTTCACAAGATTTGCTCATGGATTTCTTTCTTAAATTCCTTTTTTTCGGCTGTTTTATCAGACTTACACTTTCTCTTAACCTGGTAATAATTAGGTAGTGTCAGTGTCACGAACCCGAATTTGGGATTCAGGGCCAAATTGAAGTACAAACTAAGATAATAAACCAGAATTTGATCCTTAAGCAAGCAGAATCTAGAAGATGCTATGAGCAGCAGAAAATCTTCTTAGAGGATTTGAGAAAGGTTGATAAATCTTACAGATTTCAGGGAATTGAGAGCATCAGCCATGGCTTGGTTCGTCATATTCGCTGGGACCTTGTTCATCTTGCATAGGCTTTGAAGACGTTTCCTTTTGAGGCTGAGGAAATCCATCGCTAGTTCGTCCTTTTCCTTGACATATTAGCTAGGATTTTTGAGAGGTTTCAATTGAAAGAGAAGACAGAAAGGGACATGAAACTGGCGCGGCAACACCAGTCGAGAATCCCGCGTCAAAACGGAAAGACACGAAAAGGAACTTGAGATATGTCTGGAAATTAGGCCCACACTACACTAGTTAATCATGGGCCTTTTCGGCGACCATAGATTTGTATTTGTATGTTGTTTAGTTTGCTCATATATGAATTGTGATTGTAGTCTTTATGTTTGATTTGAAGATGATTCACTTCCTTGATCTGATATTAATGTGTAAAGGATTCAAATGACTTCTGGATATACACAAACTGATATGTTCAAAAATGAAATTACTCTGTTGGATACAAGTTATAAATTTCATAAAGATCAACTTAATTGAGACAAAATGGCCAAATTATTTTTATCCAAATTTGCAAATTACATTCTATATCATGTAACTTCAAACTTAAACACACGAGTTCATAACTACCCGAAGATGTGTGCGAAAAGATCAAATTTAATTGAGCGAATGCAATCAAATAATTTTGCAACAACTGAGTTTCCACAAAAAAAAATATTCAAATTTCAAATATAGCCCAATTTAGTCTGTTGATATCTATTTTTCAATTTTAATAAAAACGCCTTCATCACTTCATGTTAATTCATCCTTTGCGGAATTTAAAAAGTCATTTCCCAAACAATATATGACAGAAAATCAATAATTGCACGCCGTATGATAAACAGCTGCGTTCTTTTGTTTACGTGCAAAGCACCACACCTACGTGAGGAGCTGCATATGGTCACACCCTTTTCTTTTCTTTTTCTTATTTTATAAACAAAAAACCCTCCAAAATACAAAAAAATCATAAAACAAACACAAAAACCCAATTTTCCCTTGTTTAAAAAGGAGTAAACCACCCTCAACCGTTTTAAAATTCCAAGCACTAAACTTAGAAAAAAATCATAGAAAAATGCAACCACCCCTTCCCATTCCAGCAATGTTCCAGGTTTGCTCCCGCTTTTGGATCTCATCTTCTTCCTTGTTTCAACTTTTCCCCCATGTAAATTCTTTTTCCATTTTCCCCTAAAAAATTAATCTACCATTTCTTCCAAAAATAATAAAAGAATCAATAACTCAAAAGTAAAAGGAGAGTTTTTCGTGCTTACTGGATTTCTTTTTGCATGAAACTCAGCGTCTTCTGTCATCCGTTCAGCCCCAGCTCTCTTCTTCTTCTTCTTCTTCTTCTTCTCCATTGTCGCCACCTAGATAATCCCTCTTTTATTCCCCTCCAAAAATTTGAGCTTCGTCTCAAAGATTCTTCAGTTCCATGAAAATTTAACCCCAACAAACCCTCTCCTCTATCTCCTTCCTCCATCCTTCGTTTCCTTCATCTAAATCAAAGAAAAGGGATTAAAATGAGCGATGAGAAGCAGCCATCAGGCTGCGCCATGTTCAACATGTTCCGACGCCGGAGATCCGCCTCCGCCACCTCCATCCCTCGGTTCGACCCTGAAGAGGGTTCCAAAGCTTCTCTCCAAAGCTCGCACAGCATGAGCAATCACACCACGAGCATGAACTCTCACACCTCCAGCATGAATAACTCGAGCATGAACAATTACTCGAACAGACGGCCTCCCCAAGACTCGCCCCTCACCATCGCTCCGCCGCTCTCCTTGCCTCCTGCATTGCCTCAGGCTGGCAACGAAACGTCCCTCGTACCAGCTAGACATCCTGTCCCGCAAAAACCGATGAGCCGAAGACCACCTGAGCCAAAATCTCCCGCCTCAGGCTACACCGGACTGGCAGCTGAGCTGGACAGAATGATTCACGACAGATCAAAAGTGAAGGGCGGTAATGGCCTGTTGCGTGCCACGTCAGGAAACATGATGATTCACGGAAATCTAGGAAACCTTGGCGGAGGAGGAGCCGGAGCCGGCCAAAACCCAAGTCAAAACTACCTCTCAAGCATGAACAACAAGATTCCTCCTCAAAACGGACACATGCCTGTCAATAACGGGCCAATAAACAATGCACCACGACCCAACGACAATGGCGGACAAGAAGAGACCGTCAAACCAGAGCTGTGTAGAGCTTTATCGAGGAGACTGGATCCAGAGGAGTTGAAGGAGATGGGAAACGAGGAGTATAAACAGGGGAGATTCGCAGAGGCGTTGGCGTATTACGATAGAGCGATTGTGATGGCTCCTAAAAAGGCGGCGTATTGGAGCAACAAAGCGGCGGCTTTGACCGGTCTTGGAAGACTGCTTGAGGCGGTCAACGAGTGTAAGGAAGCCGTACGGATTGATCCGTCTTATCACAGAGCACATCACCGTCTCGCCAGTCTTTATCTCAGGTAATTGTTTTTCGTACTACTGTGATCTGTTTTACGTGAAATTTGACTTCAAATGAGGGGATATTCATATCTTGGTGGTATTTTATAGGCAAGTTTTCATACATACAATATCCGACAAAAAGAGAGAAAATAATCTGATTTGTGAGGTCTTTCTTTAATTAAATCGGTTCAGAGTTTAAATTTTATCTCAGAATAAAATTAAATTCAGAGCTTTTACACTGTCCATGTTGTATTTTTATCGTGTAGTTATTAATTATGAATTAGTATTCAAAAAAGAAATAGGATTCAAACAAAAAAAAATTGGGATGAGACTTGAATTTGTGAAGTGATTTAGTGAAATAAATAATGTAAAAATCAGATTATTTTTTCTATTTGAATTGATGAGGTTTTTAGTATCTGTTTGCAATGTGCATGTTCTTTTATATACACATTTAAATTTGTTTTCTTTGAATCAGATTGGGAGATCCAGATAAGGCGGTGAATCACTACAAGCTATCATTAAAGGAAGCCAGTAATTCTGATATTCCAAGAGCTCAATCTATTAAAAGTCGCATTGCGAAATGCAATGACGCACGGAAATTAAAGGAATGGGCCATTGTGATGAAGGAAGCTAATTCTGCCATCACTGACGGAGCCGATTCTGCTCCTCAGGTAGTTTGGTTTCCTCTTTTATTTATTTATTTTTTTCTTCTTGATTTTACTGTTTCATAATTGTTATTAACTTGATGCTATTTGTGTACTTATTATGTTGTTTGCTTATTATTGTGCAAGGTTTATGCACTGCAAGCAGAGGCGCTAATAAAGATGCAAAGACATGATGAAGCAGAATCGGTTCTTATTGACGCCCCCAAGTTTGATGTAAACGAAGCGACTAAGTTTTTCGGTACAATTGCCAATGCCTATTTCCTAATGGTTCAAGCTCAAGTTGACATGGCAATTGGCAGGTTTGATTAAAAAAAATATTACTCAAAAAAATTCATTTCATACAACATTTTTCATAACTTTATTTATTTTCTAAAAAGGTTTGAGGAGGCGGTAAAAACAGCATACACAGCTTCCCAAATAGACTTGGCGAACCGAGAAATAAGCAACTTACATAAAAGGGCAAAAGCGGTTGCATCAGCCAGAAACAGAGGAAATGATCATTTCAAGGCTTCACGTTTTCTTGAGGCCTGTATATCTTACGGTGAAGGGCTCGGACACGATCCTCATAATTCGGTCTTGTTATGTAATAGGGCAGCTTGTCAGTCCAAACTTGGAAATTATCAAAAAGCCATTGATGATTGTAATGCTGCCCTTTTGGTCAGGCCGAGTTATAGTAAGGCCAGACTCAGACGAGCTGATTGTAATTTCAAGGTAAGGATAAAGATTGTTATTTTTATGTCTTTTGTGTTATGTTCTGTTATATTTTATTTATTTATTGTTGTTTTTTTGGTTTAGATGGAAAAATGGGAGGCGAGCATAAAGGATTATGAGGTGCTTGTAAGAGAAATGCCAGGAAATGAAGAGGTGAGCAAGGCTTTGGCTGAGGCTGAAGAAGAACTCAAGAAACAACAGGAGCAATCAGAAATAAATGATAAATCTATTACTAGTCCTTTGTCACCAGATTGACGTATGCTATTTTTTTCGTTTATTTTTTCTTTTCCTTTTTTCTTCTAATTTTTGGTGACAAAATTATTTGAAATTTTGTGACAAGCTAGATGATGGTTAAATTTGTATTGAAGTAAATTTTTAAACATGTATTGTTTGTTGCATCTGCATTTTAATGTAGGTTGGTTTGTTGATTGCGGGCGAAAGAACCAAAGTTTTGAGCACCTCCTCCAGCCAAATATGTTTTCTTCTTTTTTTTCTTCTTGCAGAAAGTTTGGTTTTGTATTCTTTTATTCTCTTTGCAATATGGAGTACAATGAGAGTGTACATAGTAGTTTATTTTTTCATTCATTTTTATTTTTATTTTGTTAATTTTTTGAAAGAATAGTTTGGGTGAAAGTGGGTGCTTAGATGTGCAATGAGGAAACCATGGGACGTTTAAAAAAAATTGTTAGATCAGCCTTTCTTAGTCATTTTTTGTTTGAAATTGAAGAATGCTTGTTAGATCATCCTTTCTGAGTCATTTTTTGTTTGTTACACAGAAAAGAATATAAGGCCTTGAGGCCCAACATCTTAAAACAATTAAATTTGTTTCTCAAGAGTTGAGTTAGGCAACCCTACAAACCGGACTGTTTGTCTGCTCGTCTTTCTCCTTTCTTCCCCAATTTTCTCCCGCCTCTTTCGCTTGAATCGCTTACTGCAAGCTCACTGCTCACTCCTTTCTTCCCTTTTTACATAAAAATGCAGCAGCTACTTGTGAAGAGGAGCCTGTACAACTCTCGTTGCTCCTTCATCTCTTCCTTACATCGCCTCTTCTCTACTTCTCTTCCCCCGGCTGAAAACCCACCTCTTAGATCCCCCTTCGCAGTGGAATACCTCGTCAATTCATGCGGGCTTCCAGTGTACAAAGCAATCAACGCATCCAACCACGCCTAAAATCTCCTGCAAAAGCAGATTCTATCCTCCAATTTCTGCATGAAAGCGGCGTAAGCAATGCTGATATCAGAAAAGCTGTCACTTCCGATCCGTCTATCCTCTGTGCTAGCCTGGAAAATACCATAAAGCCGAGAGTAATGGAGATTCAAGAGTTAGGATTCTCGTCTTCCCAGATTTCTATACTAGCTTCTGACACCATGCATTTTCAGAAGTAAATACAACTCTTCGCAGAAAACAGTAGAGTTTTGGACGACTATTTTGGGGTCATTGGAGGGTATACTACGTACTTTAAAGGGGGCTCCATATCTTCTTTCTGTTAGTGTAGAGAAGGTGATTGAGCCTAATATTTCATGCCTTCAGGAGCATTGCGGAGTTTGTCCGAGCCAAATTCGGAGATGGTAACGGCCGCTCCTTCGGTATTCACTATGAATCCGAATAAATTGGATGCCAAGGTCAATAATTTAAAGAACCTTGGATTTTCTAAGAAGGAGACTGATTCAATGATCAAGAAGTATCCAACGTTGCTTATAAATTCTGATGAGAGAATACAGAGCAGCATTGGTTTCTTAACAAGTGAAGCTGGTTTGGATCTACAATATATTGCCCATCACCCAGACCTTATTTCGTACAGCCTGGAAAGAAGGATAATCCCTAGGCATTATGTTCTGAAATCTCTCGACTCAAAAGCTCTTTGTGAAAATGTCAACTTTTCTTCTGTTATGAAATTAACCGAGGAGAAGTTTGCAAATAAATATGTTAAACCGTACAAAGATATAATTCCGGAGGTATTTGAAGCTTATGAAGCTGCTCGAACTGGCAAAATTTCGCTCAAAGGCAAACTTCGACGAGCACCAAGGTACTAGAACTTTTTTTTTTTTTTTATCATATCCTAATAAACATCTATTCTTCTATCCTTTAACATTTTAAAGAAAAATAGTTAGTTTTTCTTTTTTTTTTTGAATGAAAAAAAAAAAAATAATAAATAAATAAATAAAAAAATAGTCAGTTTTTCTTAGCAAAGACAAGAAGTCTCTAAAAGTATTAAAAGCATGGCATCATTATTTTTCTTTAGGGCTATGTTCAAATGATCAGTGGTGTAGATCACAATACTGTGATCCTCCTTTTTTCTTTACATTCCATAACTAAATTTTGTATAAACACACACATACACATTTTTTTAAGTAATTTTCTATGATTATTGAGCTCGTTGAGACTACTTCACATAAGCTAATAAATTAGATTTTATCATTTTGTCAAGTTTTTTTACAGTTTCTTATGAATGGCTACTCATTCTGAGATTTTTTTTTGAATGCTCATTCTGAGATTTTTTATGAACCTAAATGAGTATTATTTGTCTTTTTAGTTAAGTATTGTGGTATGTTAGAGATAAATTATAAAAAGTTCAAAAGGCTGCTTCTAATTCAATCCTTTTGTGCGTATTCTTAATTTGATCAGATATTGTGATGAAGCTTGCTGATGTGGCATTAATACTCTTCTAGGCAATATCAAGATAATAGGGCCTGACCCGATCTACCTTTCGAGGCTTCCATGTAAATACAAAATTAAATTTATTATAATTTTTGTGCCATTGTAGTTGCTGATGAAGTCTAAGAAGAATTTTATTCAACAATGAATTATTTTTAGTTTCTTGTTTGTTGAGTTGTTTTCACTTCTATTTTTATTTTTATTATAATTTTGAATGAGCTTGTTTGTTCAGTTTGGCTGATCTCACTTTTGTTGCGATTTCACAATCTTGTTAAGATTTGGAAAAAAAAAAAAAAATTCCAGCATATATGTAATTTATTATAATTATAAACTGTTTTAGTTTGCAATATATGCTGTTTAGGTCAGGCCATCCGCCTGAGTGCTCGTCACATGGCTTGTGTTAAAAGTTCATTGTGCACATACTGAAAGAATGAATCAAATAATTAGAGCTTAATAATGCTCCCTCAACTCATGCTGTGTTGGTAACTGGTAATGACTAATCTAATGAAGTCTCTCATCTATTTACTCGCCTCGTAGCAAGGCCTTTCCGGCCCAGATTCTAAAACAATTAATATTTGTGCTTGGGCCTGAACCCTAAAACTAGAATCGACTGGCCAAGTACCTCTCCCTCCTCTTCCTATCCGCTTCTTCTCCCCGCCCAACCTCGCCTCTTTCGCTTCGTACACTCCAACAATCAGTTACTCTTCTCTTCGCTGACGCTCGGACAATAATGCAGCGTTTCCTTGTGAAGAAGCCTCTCTACAGCACCCATTTCTCCTTCCTCTCTTCCATCCATCGCCTCTTCTCCACTTCTCTTCCCCCTATCAAATTCCCATTCGCTATGGAATACCTTGTCAAATCATGCGGGCTTCCAAGGGAGAAAGCAATACGAGCATCCAGGTACATCCCCAACCTAAAATCCCCTTCAAACCCGGACTGTGTACTTCATTTTTTGCGAGAAAGAGGACTAAGTGATGCTGATATCAGAAAAACTGTCACCTCCCAACCCAGAATCCTCTGTGCTAGCCTAGAGAAGTCCATAAAGCCCATATTAATGGAGTTTCACGAGATAGGTTTCTCGCCTTCCCAGGTCACACGACTAATTCCGTTGACCCCAATCATATTCTGTTGCAATCGAAGATCATTGCAAAGAATGGTCGATTTTTGGTTGCCTTTTTTGGGATCCTTAGAGGGTATATTACGTGCTTTGAAGAAAGCCCCTTATCTTTTTACCGTTAGTGTGGATTTGGTGGTTAAGCCTAATATTTCTTTTCTTCAGGAGCATTGTGGAGTATCTCCCACCCAAATTGGAAAGATAATACCGAGAACCCCTTGGTTATTGATGATTAATCCGATGAAATTTAAAGATGCTGCTCAAAAAGCTGAAAAGCTTGGTATACCTCAAGGCTCAGGTCTTTTCATATATGCATTGCAAATTACATTGTCCTATACCCCAAAGAGTTTGAATGCCAAGATCAAGAATTTAAATAATCTTGGATTTTCCAAAAAGGAGATTGATTCAATGATCAAGAAGTCTCCGATGTTGCTTACAAATTCAGATGAGAGAATACAGAGCAGCGTCGAATTCTTAACAAGTGAAGCTGGTTTGGATCTGCCATATATTGCCCATCAGCCAGTCCTAATTTCACTCAGCTTGGAAAGAAGGGTAATCCCTAGGAATTATGTTCTAAAAACTCTCGAGTCGAAAGCTCTCTGTAAAAATTTAGCTTTTTCCACTGTTATGAATTTAAGTGAGGACAAATTTGCGGATAGGTTTGTTAAACCATATAAAGACATAATTCCGGAAGTATTTGAAGCTTATGAAGTTGCTCGTGCTGGCAAAATTTCGCTCAAAGGCAAGAAGCTCCAGGGTACTAGAATCTTTCTTTTTTTTTTAAATCTTTAGCATCTTAAAACCCAGCTTTTCCTCTTATCTTTTAGCACAAATTAGAAAAAGATAGAAGATACTTATGAGGGAAATAAGTCCCCGTCAGTTACAAATAAGATAAATCGGACGCATTGAGATGCAGTTTTTACCGTACCAATTAGCATAATTGACTTTGTTTCATGTATAATTGTTTTTTATGTTTTTTTGTTCTGATGTACATTTCTTTTTTTTTTTGGAACTAGAGAAAGATTTAAGCCGCATTGAAGCACCAGTTGGCAAACCATAAGTGGGGAAATGTGAAGAATAGAGAGAGATTGATCTACTCTATCAGAATGGATTGAGTTGCAAGAAGTCAGGCAAAAGTTAAATAATAATTCTATTTATGTTTCCATTTCTACAAATATGTTTAATTTATCAGTGTGACTTAATCTGTATGATTTCTTGGATGAGAGTACAGACAGTCTTCTCATGCCACATAAAAGAGAGAGAGACTAAGATGTAATTATGACAACAATTTTGTTAAAATGCCAATTTTTTTTTTTTTTACTTAGGTTGAAAGTTAGATGGGTTCTATTATTTTGTACTGTTAGCTTTTGCCTTCTATGTTGTATGTATCCTTGGATGATAATTAATGGCTTCGGCTTCACATAATGTTTTTTTCGTTTGTTATGACATTTCTTTTCTGTTAGTCAGAAAATATTTCCATTTCAAATATCAATCACCTACCAACTACCATGTGTTCTTGTGTTTCACTACTGGATTTTATTTTTCTTCCGCAAAGTATTCTCTAATTATTTGTTTTCAAAAATAAATAAGAGCAGAAAATTATTTACAGGTTGTTTCACACTATAATCAGACGATCCCGACATGAGTGAATTAGTCGTAGATTGGAACACTATGAAGTTTTACATGGAAAGATCCTACGCGTCCAATTATAAATTCGACTAAGCTGGTTTATTTTTCAATAGGACAAACTTTGATAATATCAGCCCCATTACTACATTAGTCTCGCACTATTAGGCTTGAGTGTTCATGGATAGAAAAAAACTCAACATTAACTGGGCCTTTTCAGCCCGAAATCGTAAACAATTACACTGAGGGCTGTTTGGTTTGATGTAAATAAGGCAGTTGGAAAGTGTAATTACAGTATTTGGAATTTTTTATTTGTTTGGATTGATGTAAATTAGTCTAGTTACGGTAACTGGAGATACCTCCTGCATCTACATGCTGTAGCTCGACCTTCGCCCGAAAACCCCGGCTTCAGACTTACGGAAGGAAAGAAAATGGCGCGAAACAAAACGCGGCGCTGAAATTTCAGCGCGAGAGAACCCTAACCCTTCTTCTTCTTCTTGATAGACTCTTACGACCTACAATATTTAAGCACCTCTTCTCTGCCGTCTCCTTCAGCATCCAAAATCGCCATTCTTTTTGTCCTCTCCAGTTTCTTTCTTTACTCCAGTACTATATCCGAGGTAATAATTTCTGCTTCTCCCCTTGATTTTGTGGCATATTTTGTTGTGAAATTGGGTTTTTATGTCTGTATTGAATTTTGTTTATTGTTTTCAACGAGAACTAGTTAGCCCTAAACTTCATAAAAGGACGAAATTGGATGAGTTCCACTAAATTTTGCAATTAGCACTGGATTTCATTGTTCCTTTGATGTTTGTCTTGAGATACCCTTACCTAATTTTGTGAATTAGCCCTGGATCTTCTACTGAGAATTATGGACTATTTGGATAATATTAACTTTGTATGTAATATTTTGATGGACTATTTAGATTATATCAACTTGGATTCTAATAATTTTCTTTTTTTTTCTTTAGATGGAAATATCTACACAAAACAGTCAGAAGAAAGTAAGCTCTAACTTTAGATGGCCGAAACTTATGAGTAATTTTTTTCTCAAGATCATGGTAGAGCAAGTTAGGAATGGCATGAAATCGGGACATTGATTCAAGAGAGCAAGTTAGGAATGGCATGAAATCGGGACATTGATTCAAGAACGTAGCCATCACAGCTGCAGTAAAGACGATATATAATGAATTTAATGTGCAAATGACAGAGACCAATGTCTTGAATCATAGGACAATCAAGAACAAATAGAATCAAATAAGAAGGTTGAAGGATATGAGTGGAAACGGATTGGATGAAAATGAGAAGAAGATCATCATGGACGAGGCCGGATACAACACATACATCACGATGAATGTCTTATTAGATAATCAACTTTATAATTCTTTTTCATTGCTAATTATTTCTCATTTCAATAATAAAATAATATAGGCGCATCCAAAAGATGAACCTTTTATAAACAAGAGGATTGAGATGTATGAAGAGATGTCACTAGTTTGCGGCAATGACGCGGCAACTAGCCAGTACGCAAAGTCCTTGCACAATGCTTCAGCGCCCCTTGGTACCCCGATGGAAGTTTCTCCAACCCCACCCCCTACTGACATAAATGATATAGGGTTAGATAATTTTGATTTCTTTGAAACTGGGAACAATGGCATGAATGATGTAAGTTCCCCCGAAACTTTGCATGTCAATTCCGGCACACCGATAAGGAGGAATTCAACTTCTACAAGCAATGGCAAGAAGAAGAGAAAGAAAGAAGACCCCCTCTTAGCTCAAGTTGCTCATGGCATTACGCGCATTGCGGATGAATTGATAGAGATAAAGATCTTGATTTGGCGTGTATGATTTTGATGCGGTCATGTCTATGGATCAAAAGAAGTTTTTGATGTCGGTATTGTTAACGGCAAGTGCGTTTTTAGAAAAAAATAAAGATACCGCACGGATATTTCTAAATTTATCTTCTGAACACAAAGAGATGTGGATTGCAAATTTTACTGGTGGCATATGTTCGGAGAGGAACACGGGAGTCAATGAGCCTGATAATAATTAATAATATGCAGTGGAGTATGAATGAAGTTTTGAATAATATGATGTATGAACAATAAGTTAGTCAATGGTTAAAATTAGAAATAGTTTAGACCTAATTTATTAATTAAACTATAAGTTGAAATGTTTTGTTTTATTAAAATATATATCTTGGTGCTACCTATAACATGATTAGTGTTTTGAAAGTTATTACATTAATCCAACACATAGAAGCTATAATTATAGTAACTTTAGCTTCTTCCATCCAAACATTAGAACAGTAACCGTAACTGCAGAATATTATGTTGCAGAAAGTCCACTTCCTATAGTAATTTCTAATACAGTAATCCAAACAGCCCAAAATTTGTTGAAGAGCGCTTCTCTCTCTCTCGACATCGCCTCATTCGCTTGTTTACACTCAAGTCCGAACGGTCACTCCCTCCTTTCCCGTTCTATAGATAACAATGCAGCATCTTCTTGTAAAGAAGCCCCTCTACAGCGCCCTTTTCCCCTTCATCTCTTCCATCCATCGCCTTCTCTCCACTTCTCTTCCGTCCGCTGAAGCCATTAGCGAAATTCCACCGGTCAAATCCAAATTTGCGGTCGATTACCTGGTCAAATCATGCGGTCTTCCCGTGGAGAAAGCAATCAACGCATCCAAAAAAATCCCCCACCTTAAATCTCCTACAAAGGCGGATTCTGTCCTCCAATTTCTGCGGCAGATTGGCCTTGGTGACGCTGGCATTACAAGAGCTGTCACTTCCGATCCGAAACTTCTCTGTGCTAGCCTGGAAAGTACCATAAAACCCAGAGTATTGAAGATTCAACAGATTGGATTCTCACCTTCCCAGGTCGCGCGACTAATTCCGCTGACCCCAATCATGTTGAACTTCGAATACAGCTCATTGCAGAGTAAGATCAAGTTTTGGACGCACTTTTTTGGGTCATTGGAGGGTATATTACATGCTTTAAAATGGGCTCCATATCTTCTTACGGTGAGTGTGGAAAAGGTGGTTGAGCCCAATATTTTATTCCTTCGGGAGCATTGTGCAGTATCTCCCATCCAAATTAGGAAGATGATTATGAGATCTCCTGCTTCTATCACGATGAATCCGAAAAAATTGAAGGAAGCTGCCAAAAGAGCAGAAGAGCTTGGATCGCCTCGCGGCTCGGGTCGTTTCACATATGCATTGCAAGTTGTGTTAAACTATACCCCGATTAATCTGGATGCCAAGATCAACAATTTATATAACCTTGGATTTTCCAAGAAGGAGATTGATTCAATGGTAAAAAAGAAGCCACAGTTGCTGACAAGTTCGTATGAGAGAACTCGCAGCATCATTGGTTTCCTAACAAGTGAAGCTGGTTTGGATCTGCCATCAATTGCACGGCAACCAAACCTTCTTACGTATAGCTTGGAAAGAAGGATGATACCTCGGCATTATGTTCTGAAATCTCTCAAGACCAAAGGTCTCTCTGAAAATTGGAGCTTTTCCTCTACAGTGAGTTTAACTGAGAAGAGATTTGCAGACATGTTAGTCAGACCATACAAAGCTATGATTCCGGAGGTGTTTGATACTTATGAAGCTGCTCTTGCTGGTAAAATTTCGCTCAAAGACAAACTCTGACAAGAACAAGGTACTAGAATTTTTTTCAATCTTTTCATCCTCATACAAATCTGTTATTCTATTTTTTAACATTTGTAAAGAAAAATTGTTAGTTTTCCTAAAAAAGATAGGTGTCTAATAAAAGTATGAAGTCATTATGTTTTTGTATGACTGTTTTCAAATTATTCAGTGGTATCAATCACAATACTAGAATTCTCTGTTCCATAACAAAATTTTGCATGCACACACACATGAACGTTTGTATAAGTTATCAATGATGATTATAGAGCTGTCGAGATGACTTCACTATAATTTAATAAATTAGATTACATCATTTTTTCACGTTTTTTATATCACATTTTCTTGTTACTGGCTCCTTGTGTTAAGTGTATACTATGGTAATGACTAACTATAAATATTTAGGACTGTCTCTAATTCATTTCTTTTGTTTATATGTTTAGTTTGCTCAGATTTTGTGAGTGAAACTGGCAGATGTGGCATCAATAATTTTCTTGGCAATATCAGGACATTAGGACCTTTTGAGCCTTCTATGTAAATAAAAGAACTAAATATGTTAGGATTTTTGTGCCACTGTAATTGTTTGAGCCTAAGAAGAATGTATGACAGGTATTATGACATAATGACTGTTGATCAATTCCAATTTCTCTTTAGCTTCGTGTTTGTTTGCTTTTTGAATGAACTTGTTTATTCAGCTTTATAGGGCTTGAATTCTTGAAAGCCCTTCAGTAGACAGAGAAGTACCTGATTTTTTTTACTTGAAAATTTGACTTAGATAATTGATAGAATTTGATTTATTTACCACATTACTCAACCTGATCGTGACCGAGTTGAGGCCAAACCGAACTGGCAATGTCTCATGTGATGTATAAGATTGATGACCGAAATTGTTTAAAAGGGACAATAATGAAAAGCCCTTTGATTTACGAACTATGAACTCTTACAAGGAAAAACATTAGTTGTCCAATAATAAATTCAACGAAGCCGATCCATTTTTTTCAGTTGTTAGACTGCTTTGAAAATATCAACTAAATCTTTTTAGAAATATCAATCCAGTCATGAATCATGATCTCATAATTTGGAATGACTAAGGAAAACGTCTCCCTATCAGAAAAAAAAGGAAAACCTCTCAATATTCAATATAACTGGTCCTCTTAAACCACTAAAGACAATGAATTGAAGAGCAATCGGGCCTCAACCATCAGTTCTTTCTCCCCTCCCTCTCTCTCTATCTCTCTGCTCTCTGTGCCGCCCGACCCTGACCTCGTCTCTTTCGCTTGGTTACATACACTCCAAACAGTCTCATTCCTTTCCCGTTCTTTAGATAACAATGCAGCATCTCCCTGTGAAGAAGCCCCTCTTCAGCACCCATTTCTCTTTCATCTCTTCCATCTGTCGCCTCCTCTCCACTTCTCTTCCGTCCGCTGAAGCCGTAACCCAACATCCACCAGTCAAATCCGAGTTTGCATCGAATACCTTGTCAAATCATGCGGTCTACCCGTGGAGAAATCAATCAAAGCATCTCAGCAAATCCCCCATCTCAAATCTCCTGCAAAAGCGGATGCTGTCCAATTTCTGCGGGAAAGCGGCTTAAGTGATTCTGACATTGCAGTTCAAGAATTGAGGTTCTTGGTCAAGATGATTGTTTCCTTTCAAAGATATTATTACCCCATGTTAATACATTGGCGTCTTTTCATGGTGGCAAACAAGATGATGATGTGCTTCATAAATTGCTTCATTATGGGCAGACCAATCATAAATAGCTTCATGTTGCGGAGCGAAGGGAAAATGGACACAATTATCTTTTTTCTACTATTGTGTATTTTGGGAAGTTTATTAGGATTGCTGTTTAAGTTTGTTGCGAGTTAGATTTTGTTTCGATAGCCATTTGAGACTTGTCATTGGCCTCTAAATAAGACCTTTGATTAAGCCAGATTCATCGGTTGCCTGTGGTTTCTTCATTTCTCCCCAATTTCTCTCATTCTCTTCTTTATTTGTTGCATGTAAAGATGTTTTTTTATTATGATAAATCTGGAGTTGAGCAAGAAGATGAAAGGAAAGTGAGACTGAGAATTGAGATGCAATAACAACAGTTCGATTAAAGTGATAATTTTTCTTTTTTCTTTTTTTCTTCTTTTAAGGAAAAAGAAAATTTCCAAACTTGTTAAATCCTTGATGAAAATTAATGGTTGTAGAGATGGTTATGAGATTATTTGAGCTGCTTTTTCGAATTGTCTTTTCTTCTTTATATTTTGTTTGGTTTTCTGCCATTGTGGTACTTCTAACTTTATTTTCGAACTGTTCTAACTTCTAACTTTATTTTGTGTGTTTGTTAGTACTGAATTTTATTGTTCTCTCCTGAAAGTTCCATTCAATATTATCATCAGCTATGAAAGTTATTTACTAACATTTATTTTTGTTGTAAAAAGAAAAAGAAATGCAATTCAAAAAAAAAAAGGGAAAAAACTAGTAGGCGTTATTTAGATCAGTAGCAGATATAACACTTCAAAATAAAAATAAAAAAGGTTAATAGAAACTTGACGATGGGCCAGTTGTTGGCATGGCACGACAATGAAAAACCTGTCATAATTAGGCCTTTACAGCCCATAGTCTTAAACCCTAAAACTAAACTAGGCCTTCTCTTTCTCCTCTCCCACAACTCTCCAGTCTCCACTCCCCCTCTCTCCGCCGGACTTCGCCATTGTAACCGGCCACGCCTCAGATAATAATGCAGCATCTACTTGTGAATAAACCCGTCTATGGCGCCCGTTTCGCCTTCATCTCTTCCTTTCATCGCCTCTTCTTCTCCACTTCTCTTTCCCCGGCTGAAAATCAACCTGTCAAAACCCCATTTGCAGTCGAATACCTTGTAAAATCATGCGGCCTTCCGATGGAGAAAGCCATCAAAGCGTCCAAGCACATACCCCAACTCAAATCTCCTGCAAAAGCAGATTCCGTCCTCCAATTTCTGCGGCAGATTGGTCTTGCTGATGCTGATATCACAAGAACTGTTACGTCCCAACCGAGAATCCTCTGTGCTAGCCTTGAAAAGACCATAAAACCCAGAGTATTGAAGATTCAGGAGATGGGATTCTCACCTGCCCAGGTCGCCCGACTAATTCCACTGACCACAATCATGTTAAAATTCGGATACGGCTCATTGCAGAGAAAGATCGAGTTTTGGAAGCCATTTTTTGGGTCGCTGGAGGGTATTTTACGTGCTTTAAAGAAGGCTCCATTTCTTCTTGCAACTAACGTGGAGAAGGTGGCTGAGCCCAATATTTCATTCCTTCAGGAACATTTTGGATTATCTCTTATCCAAGTTGGGAAGATGGTAACGACCGCTCCTTCGTTATTCTCCTTGAATCCGAATACTTTGGGTGCCAAGGTCAAGAATTTAAAGAACATTGGATTTTCCGGCGACGAGATTAATTCAATGGTCCTGATGGTGCCAATGTTGCTTGCAAATTCAGCTGAGAGAGTTCGGAGCGCCATTGCTTTTTTAGTTAGTGAAGCTGGTTTAGATATGTCGTATATTGCTGGTCACCCAGTCCTAATTCGTCTCAGCTTGGAAAGAAGGATAATTCCTAGGAATTATGTTCTGAAATCTCTGGAGTCAAAAGGTCTCTGTGAAATGTTGAGCTTCTGGTATGTAATGCGTTTAACTGAAGAGAGATTTGCGGACAAGTTTGTTAGACCGTACAAAGAAATAATTCCGGATGTGTTTGAAGCTTATGAAGCTGCTCGTGCTGGCAGAATTTCACTTAAAGGCAAGAAGCTCCAAGGTACTAGAATCTTTTTTTTTTTAATCTTTAGCATCTTAAAGGACAATTTTTTCTCTTATCTTTTAGCACAAATTGGGAAAAAAGAGAAGATACTTTTTGAGGAAAAGAAGTCTCTGTCAGTTGCAATAAGAGAAGTTGGTTCGCACTGAGATGCAACTTTTACTGTGCGAGCTAGCATAATTGACTTTGTTTCATGTATAATTGTTTTTATGTTTTTTGTTCTGATGTACATTTCCTTTTTTTGGAACTAGAGAAAGATTTAAGCCGCATTGAAGCACCAGTTGGCAAAACATAAGTGGGGAAATTTGAAGAAATATAGAGAGACATTGATCTACTCGACCAGAATGGATTGAGTTGCAAAAAGTCAGACAAGTCTTGGATGAGAGTACAATCTTCTCATGCCACCTCAAAGAGTGAGGCAAAGATGCAATTATGACTAACAATTTTATTAAAATGCCATAGTTGTTTACTTAGGTTGAATATTATAAAGGGTACTGTTCTATTATTTTGTTGTTAGCATTTGCCTTCTATGTTGTATGTATCCTTGGATGATAATTAATGGTTTCGGCTTCACATAATTTTTCCTTTTCATTTGTTATGGTTTCGGCTTCACATAATTTTTCCTTTTCATTTGTTATGACAATTCTTTAATGCTAGTTAGAAAATATTTCCATTTCAAACATCAATCACCTACCAACTACCATCTGTTGTGTGTTTTCAATACTGCATATCATTTTTCTTCCCCAAAGTATTCTAAAAATTATTCTCTAATTATTTGTTTTTAAAAACAAACAAGAGCAGAAAAATACAACGAATGGGCTGTAGATATAGTTTGGTCTGTCAGAACAACAATAAACAAATGGAAATGGTAAATAACTTGCATATTTGGGCCTAATGTTTTTTGCAAAATTATGAGGCCCATCCTTTTAAGTATCCAAAAACATCGCCCATCTCAAATCTCCCGCATAACGGGATTCCGTCCTACAACTTCTGCGAGAAATCGGCCAAACTGATGCTGACATTACAAGTGCTGTCAGTCCTGATCCTCGACAGAATAACAGAGATGCAGAAGATTGGCTTCACGCCCTCCCTAATCACTCCATTAGTTTCACTCTCCCCCAAATACTCTCAGATGCATGTCGAGTAGTTCATTGCAGAGGAATATTGAGTTTTGGATGCCCTTTTTTGGATCGTTGGAGGGTATCTTGTGTGCTTTGAAGAAGAGTCCTTATCTTCTTGCTGTTAATGTGGAGAAGGTAGTTGAGTCCAATGTCTCTTTCCTTCAGGAGCATTGCGGAGTATCGCCCAATCAAATCGGGAATATGATAATGACTGCTCCTTTGTTATTCTCTATGAATCCGGATAAATTGGATGCCAGGATCAAGAATTTAAAGAACTTTGGATTTTCAAATGAGGAGATCAATTCAATGATTAAAAAGCACCAGTTGGCAACGTATGTGGGGAAATGTAAATAAATATAGAGAGAGGTTGATATATAAATAAATTTGAAGAAATATAGAGAGATATTAATCTAAACTACCAGAACGGATTGAGTTGCAAGAAGTAGGGGTGGGCAAATGGTTCGGTTTATTCGGGAACCGAACCGAACCAGTCGAATTCGGTTTAATCGGTTCGGTTTTTCAGTTTATTCGGTTCGGTTCGGTTTGAAAATTGAGATTATTCGGTTTAAACGGTTCGGTTCGGTTTTGATTTGGAAAAACCGAATAAACCAAACCGAACCGATATACGTTATTATTTTCTCATTTCTTTATGTTTTGTTCAATTTTTTATCTTTAAAATAAAAAATCATATTTAAAATAAATTAATCATGAATTTAATTGATCTAGTTGTACTCTTAATTTAATTTAGAATAATTTTTGTTCTTAAAAAAATTATAATTAAAGAATATTTATTTTTTATTCGGTTAAACCGAATAAACCAAATAAGAAATCGGTTTATTCGGTTCGGTTCTAAATCGGTTCTATATTTATTCGGTTCGGTTCGGTTTAAATCTTATTCGGTTCGGTTTTATTCGGTTTGCTCTTATTCGGTTCGGTTTGAACCGAACCGACCGAATGCCCACCCCTAGCAAGAAGTCAGGCAAAAGTTAAATAACTGTTCCGTTTGTGTTTCCATTTCTAAAATGGGCGGTGATATGGGCAAGAAAATAGTTGATGCAGGCAAGAAATTATTTTAGAAAATGACATTATTACCCTTATTGTATATGTCCATTAAATGAATTAAAAAGGAAATAAAGAATTGGATAATAAATGCACTAATAATATGATTATCTCTAATTTATCCATAATATTTTTCTTGCTCATTTTCGCATTTGTCTTATTTAATGAATCATCAAAAATATGAATTAGTCATTTTTGTTTTAACACCCATTTTCTGTTTATAGAGCAACTATCCAACTACCAACCCACATAATAAAATTGAAAAATAATGAAATATTTTTTTAATTTAAATCATTTGTAATATTATTCAACGTTTTATTTTTTAAATAGCCTTAGTAATTGGAGAAGCATGTTAATATAATTAATGATGTCATGAACAGAAATATTAATATTACAAAAAATTAAAACATATCACAAATTTAGTTAGTTGTCTTTTATAAATTTTTGAATTTTAATGGCAGTAATGTTGGAGAGAGAAGAACCAACAAATATTTTCATACCTTTTTTAATTCAATTAATTGACATATAAAAAGAGGGTAAAAATGTCATTTTACTATAATTTTTTCTGCCGTTTTCAAATATTTTCCTGCCTATATCATTTGCCTTCTAAAATTATGTTTAGATGGGAAATTTTTCAAAGCCCCCTAACTTTTCTAAATATTATCAAAAGCCCCTCATATTTTTAGATTTCTTCTTTTAGTCCCTCTAAAGTACAATGAATTTTTCTTTTACTCCCTCCTAGTGCTGAACTTAACATTCCATCCAACCAAGCTTTATATAGACCAAAATGTCCCTCTTCAAAACTATTTTTTATATTTTATTTGTACATTCCAAGATAACAAATAAAATAAATAAAGGAGCATTAAGAAATAAACAAAATCATAAAAAGTAACTATAGGATAAAATAGTATTTTTAGATACATCAAAATAATTGTATACATAAAATAAAAAATACTTTACATAATAAAAATCATAAAAAATAAAAAAATATTTTATATTTAATAAAAAAATATTTCTCATAATAAAAAATCATTAAAAATATAAAAATAGTATTTTTTTTCATAAATACAAATAAAGGAGAATCAAACTATAGAGAATAATATTTTATACGTAAATAAAATAATGTTTCATGAAAAAATAGAGAAAATAATATTTTACCTATTAATTTTTTATATTAGTTATATAGTAAATATATTTTAATTATGTTAACTATGTTTTGTATGTGCAATTATTATTTGTTAATTATATATATATATATATATATATATATATATATATATATATATATATATATGTGTGTGTGTGTGTGTGTGTGTGTGTGTGTGTGTAATTATATATATCTTCAATAAATTATAGAATGGAGAGGGTATTTTAGTCTAAAAAAAGTTGAACACCTTATATGTTAGATTTAACCCTCATAGGGAGCTAGAAAATAATTGAAACAACTTTATAGGGGCTAAAAGAGGGAATCTAAAAAGTTAGGGGATTTTTGATAATATTCAGAAAAATTAGGGAGGTTTTGAAAAATTTCCCTGGTCAGATTATCAGTTTGATATATAAATAGTTTTAGGAAGTTATATCTAGAGATCATTCACTTGAGTACTTAACTAACCAAAAGGTTTCACTACCGCTAATAAATCTATCCTTTGTTGTTTCGCTGTTTATTTCAGTAATTTTCAAAATTTAAAAGTATTTTCTGACTACAAGAAAGGCTGCTTCAAAATATTTCAGCCAGGTCTAATGATAGTACATGATTTTTTTAGTACTAATCGTAATTCGTAGGACATGATTGATGTATTACGCTATCTCTGACATAAACCTAATTAGGCATTGATCCATGACGATGTTTTTTTTTTGAGTAATCATGACCATTTGTTTATATAAAGAACTTTTGATTTTTATCTCATATAAAGGTCCTTTTTTAGTCCAGTAGGCAATCGTCTACTGCTAAAAAAAAAATAAAATCCTTTTTTACAGCCTAGCTAGATAGTGGATTAGTTCTTTATTTAATCCAAAAAGATGCATGACCAAAGGCTTTGTTATTATTAACTTAATTTTTCTTTTCAATAGCAAGCAAGAGTAGTTTGAAAGAAAAGTGGCATCTTTCTTTTTCAAACTTTTATATGCTAAACTCCACTAAGCCAGCTTAATTATTTGGCCTTAATTTGACCCTACAAATCAACATCTTTACTTTCATCAAATTGTACCTACACCTAATGCACTCATTTTATGTATTTTACAAATAGAAATTAAAATCAATTTTAGATAAATTCTTTTGGCCAAAAACTACTGGCGCAGTTGATCAGGCACCACTTGAAGGAGGGTACTCAACAAAGTTCGAGCTCTGCTTGCAAAGGTTTTTTCTGGAAAATATACGAAGGACTACACGAGCCTTCTATATAATTCAAAAAAAAAAAAAAAATCTTTTGATAGTTGCAATGTTATGAAGATGTGAGGGCGTGCCAACTAATACATGATTACATGCCCTTAATTCATCACGATGTGTGATGATTAGTTCTTTAACCATATCTTTTTAACAACCCTTTAGCATCATTTCCACTTTTATGTTATGATATTTTTGTTTTGTTAAATCATATATCATGTACTGATATTTACTGATACGGTACCAATTCGGTACCAAATCACTTGAAAGTTGAAAACAATTCCTTTTTGACTTTTACAGCGCCAAAACACGAATGCCTGTGCGTGCACACAAACTCAGTGGATTCCTCACAGCCCAAAAAAAAGCAGGTCATTGATTCCTTCAATACAAAAGGCAAAGACAGGAAAGAGGATGTTTAAAAAAGATACTGTACAAATTTATTCCATTATGTTTTTCATTTTCTTATGTTCCACCGTTACTAGTGCTAGAGCTTAAATTCTCTGACCAAAAAAAGAAGGAAAAAAAGAAGAAAAAAAACGAAATCGCATACAAACAGAAAAATAAAAACCAAACATTTTCCAGTATTAAGAACTCACCATAAAAAAACCCAAAAAAAGGTAAAAAAAAGAAAAAGAAATTAATACCATCTTATATGAATTTTAAGTAAAATCATCTCTTTGTGCTCCTGCTCCTGCTCCTGGTGAAGAAATCTCTGTCTCCTCCTACAACCCAAGTTTCTTTAGCAATATCCATAGAAACTTTAAAGAAATCAGGCGCATAACTCAACACAACCAATTTCTCCTTCTCCAATTTGTTTTCTTCCTTGACCATTTTACCATCCACAACCTCCTCTGTTTCTGTTTCAACCTCCTCTGTTCTACTTAGCAAACCCTTAGCTGGTGCGGATCTACACCTCATTAACAAGAGTGCATTTGGTGGAGGCACAGAGGAATTTTTCTCATCAAATTTCTCGTCCTTTTCTTCATTTCCTTCTTCTTTATCTGCTTCTGCTATATCTTCTTTTAATTCAAGATCGTTGTTCTGTTCTATCAACATGAACCATTTAGAGAACACATCAGAACTACTCGCCTCCTCTTCTTTAATCTCCAACTCTTCTTCCTCTTCCTCCTCTTCTTCATCAGAAGTGCAATCAATAGGTCTAGGAAACGAACCGAAACAACCCATACTAAACCGTAATCCATGGAGAGAACTGAAAATGTGCAAAGCATCTTTTTTAATCCCAATTGCCTCTAACCAACTCGTTGGTTTCTTCTTCCTGCTCTCTCTGATCCTCTCAATTTCCTCCACAACCGAAATCCAGTTTTTATCAGTACTTGGTCGAGAGCTGGCGTTGCTAGTACGAGGCTTAGTTGGCTTCACTTTGATCTGACCAGCACAAGTGACTTTAGGAGAAGTCGGCTCTTCATCCATATCATCGCTTGCGTCTCTGTTTTTTGTTTTGAAGAGAGGGCTCGCGCGCCCACGTGTTGAGTTTTGTTTGGTCGGTTTGGTTGTATGGTGGTGCTTCTTCGGTTGATCGGCCGGCCTAGAAGGACTGCAAATAGGCTTAGGGCCAGGCATTAGGGCGAGGTGAGCTCTTGAAGGGAAGCAGACTAGGAGATCTGTTTGATTTCCTCCATTTGTTGCTCCAGAAAGCATATGTTTCCCTTTCATGGCGCTTCTTTTTTTTGTCTGTGTTTTGTTTTGTTGCTTGTGATGTTAGAACAAGCAACAAAACTGTGTATGTTTTGTGTTTTAGCTCTGTTTTTTTGTATGTGTTTTGTTTTGTTGCTTGTGATGTAATGAGGCTTTGAGGGAGGGAGCTAGGAAGGGGAATCGGTAGTTTAAAAGGGAGGGTTTTGCCAGCTTTCTTCCCTTTTGGCCCTAATATTTTTAAGGTAAAGGTTTCTTATCTCCAAATCCAGGTCCTGCTCCAAAATTCTGCAGTTACTCAGTTCAGTCATATTGAGTAATGTATTTCCATTATCTTATTATATATTCACTTCAGATTCTGTTTTATTTATTATGAAACTGAAATATTGTATTATCATTGTAAAATATTTTGTTCCACAAACATAGATTTTAATTTTATATAGAAACATTTCAATAGTTAGAACAAAAAAATTATCCAATGTTCTTTTCTAATATGATTCACAACATGCTAAATATATAAGAAAATTGTGCATGTCAATTTCTCTATTTGATTTCAGCAGTTTTTTAGACTATATTTTATAGACTTTTATAGAGCTAGAATATTGTTTCCATGATTAAGATTTAAAATTTCTAATGAGATGAAATTAGATACAAGTTGATAATAAAAGCCAGAGATATCAACCCTCATATTTTAAACTTGAATTTCTTTATAAACTTTTACCTTCTGTTTTGTAGATCCCATGTATTTGCTTTTGGTTATGATCAAGACCTCACGGGAAAAAGCTCTTTATTTCTTTTATTATCCTCCTTTTTTTTTAATTTGTGGGGTTTGGCTGTCGATAGTCATTACTTTTTTCTGAAGTTATATTTTGGATTGACAAAGTTTTTGGAAATTTATCACAGATTTTAAACCATGAGATATTTTGAATTTTTTTTTTTTTGAAGTCTTATTCGTAGAACACCATTAAGGTGTGAGTCATAAACTTTTTTGTTGTCATGAACTAAATCAGCTTCTTGTGAAATTCAAATCCATTTTGCCCAGTTGTTCTTTCATCTCACTTTTTGCCGGTTATCATAATCACATGCGTCCTTACAATTTTTGTATAGAGCCGCCAGAGTATTCTTCAAGTGTTCAACTGATAAAATGTTTTGTTTCTCAACATAGTACAAAATATAGCTAATAAAGATTAGGTGCGGCAACCTTATTTAATTCCATTTGATTATTCAGATAATTTACTAGTTTGGTATACAGTGCAGGTGTAACAAGTTTCATCAATGGGAGACCCATTACTTAATCACCCGTGATTTATTTCAATTATAAAGATCATACGATACTTTATTGTTTTCTTTAGGTAATCATAAGAGACTGTATTATTCCATAAGTTAGATTAAATAAATAATTTGATAAAATATTAAAGGGCAACTGCAACACTAAGCTAACAATATAATCATGCGTCGGTACAAGCAGCCAAAAATGGTTGAGGTGTGCTCGGCTTGTAATTAACAAAGCAACTCATAATTCGTTGAATTTTATTATTTATACGACTGTATATTAATCAAAACCTGTTGGTTTTGATTAATATACAGTCGTATAAATAATAAAATTATTTATATGTTTAAATTTAAATGTGTGCATTTAATTCTGCACATATTTCGCAAGTAAAAATCAAATGATTGATGTGTACTGATCAAAATTCAGATTTAGATCTCGTTTAATTTATTTTATCAGGGTAAGTTTTTATTTACAAGATCTTATAAAAATGTAATCAAAGTAATATTTTTTCAATATATAATTCCATTCTTTATTTTTTCAGTTAAATTTAACCATATGATCAGATTCTTCGAAGTTCCACGAGATATAATTATTATTGCTTGCAAGATGGATTAGTTTTTTATACATCCACTAAGCAATTTTCTGATCCATCAAAAAGCTAATGAGCTGAATATAGTTAACAAAATGACTTTGAAAATATAAATTACAAATGTGTGTAAAGAAGCGGATTAAATTAAAGAAACAAAGGCAATTATGAAAGGCTGGGGGTGGCCTCCACTAAAGAGGACCTTCTCATGAACTACTTTAAATCAGTTGCCTCAACAAATACTGTTTCTTCCTTCAAAAAGAACAAATGCTGTTTCGGCTTAAAAAAGAAGAAAGAGAACCAAGTATTATATGTTGGATTAAGGATCAACTATATTAGCTTAAAGTAATAATATAAAAGGCCACTCAAGAGGGACTGTAGCCCGCTAATTAAGCCCAAGTTTTGCATGTCGGTCCTTCAATTCGGGCTAGTGCTGAAGGAGTTTGAAATGTTCATATCTTAGGCCTAGATTTTAGTTTTGCAGATCTAATACAAGGGCCTGAGCCTGATTGCAAACTGTTACAAAAACAACATAACATAAATATAACATAACTCAAAATATAAAACTAGAATTATTTATCAAATCAAAGCTACAGGCAATTTATTAATCAAACAAGCTCTTAAATACTACAGTAACACTCCGACATTGACCAAGGGAGAACATACAAACAAGTGGACCGTAAGGAAATAAAACTAGGCACGTAACAAATCACCCTGCAAATCCAACCAGCCCCTGATCCACATTTATTTCTTCTCTACCTCATATATGATATACCAAGACAAAAACAAAGCACCACACCACACTGACTAGCCCACTTCATCCTACCCATCCACGTGGGCTCTGTGCATCTTGATCCGACGGCTCTCATGGCCCGATCCACCCGCCTGAGAGTAGCAGTTGTCAACCGTCGAGTAGAGCTTGTACGGCGAGGTGTCGGTGGCGAGCCACTGCTCCACCGTGAACAACTGCTGCGAGCAGCCGAGGTGCGGCCCGGTCGTCGTCACCTCCACGTAGTTGCAGTACCATCCGTGGTGCGCCCCGCTCCCGTCCGACGTCAGATTCAGCCAGCAGGGAGTCGAGGCCATGCACGGCCCACGGCCGGAGAAGATGTCGAGGTTTCCCCTCTCGAAGTAGTTGTATCCGTCGCCCATCTGGCCGCCCCAGGATTCGATGTCGGTGATCTGCACGCCGTAGCCGTCGGCTCCGAGCAGGGTCACGCTGATGATCGAGTCCGTGCCGCCCTTCCAGACCGAGCCTGTACGGACGTAGATTGTGTACACGCACGAGTAGTCGTCGTTTTCATCTCCGACTGAGTTTGAACTGGGCCCGATCTTCTGATAAAAGAAAACCAGAGTAATGAATCATAGACTCATTATTAATCATACTCATTATTTGTGTTCTTAATTAGACTATCTAACACTCTATCAGGTAGAAAGCAAGATTGTTACCTTGACGAGGGAAGAGGCGGAGGAGAGGGAGAGGAAGGCGAGCAGGAGGAAGACTAATGGTATTTTGCTCATGGCTGAGGCTTATTTTTTGCCTTTTTTTTTGTAGGACGATTGAGAAATGAGATCAGGGAGGAGATATAAATGGAGAAATGAAAGCGATGGGATGGGATGGGATGGGACTCGATGCATGTGGGGTATACTGTAATGTCATGTGCTTATTAGGCCTCTGATTAATATTAATTTCATTTGTTGATTATTATAAGAACCTACTAGATAAGCATATTTTGAGGCATGAATGTAGTATATTGACAGCACGTCAGTGAGATTAGCATAAAATATTGGTAATATACATTGAAGATTAGCAAAATATTGGTAATATACATTTGTTAGTATTGTCAATGTATGATTGATTAAGACGCAGAGTAAATGAAGAGTAATCTGATAAATGAGGATTAGATCTATCCAGCCCCGCGTCATTTTAAAAGGATTTCAATAATTTAAAATTTTTTATAAATCAAATGCACATGCTTTACATGCAGGCATTTGTTGACTATTAACTACAAGCAGGATTTGTTATGACAATTTGATCAGAGCGTTTTGTACAAAGAAATGGCGAAAAAGGGGCCCGCAATAATATTTTATACTAAATAACCCGGCCGCTTATTAATTGAACAATAGTATAGTTCTTGTAGGATAAATTGATATAAAAAAAATCAAAAAGAAAATAAGTCAAGAAAAATATATATCAGGTAGTTGGGATGTTACATTATGAAAATTAACAACAATGACAGATAAGATTATTATAAAAAGAGAAAAACGTTATCCTGCAGAAAAGATTAGATTATTTGTTCAGACTGGCTTATTTCATCAATCAAACTGTCATTTAAGCAAGTGTTGATATTTGGCATGCAACTCAGTTCTACTCCTTCAGGCTTCAAAAAGATATTAAATAGTAAAGAATCACACATATTAGTTTGTAATTTAAATTTAATTGGAGTTGCTCATGATTTGGAAGTTTCACAACTAAACTAAGGTTAGTTCAGCAAAAATGCAAAAAAAAAGCTGTAGACAGCATAGCAACATGCCACATCACCAAGTAGCTTCACAAGATTAAGCAACATCTCTACAACGAAATATAGAAATAGAAGCATTAGAATCATCTTGTTAAACTAACATACCGTTTAGTTGATATGGCTCATGTTGATAGAAAACTATAAATATATGGTTCAAAATAAATGTTAATGAAGGATTAAATTCATGTATTAAAATCACAAAGTCTAGTACCTTGGTGCATTTGAGAGTTTGCCTTTGCGAGAAATTCCGCCAGCACGAGCAGCTTCATAAGCTTCAAACACCTCCGGAATTATATCTTTGTACAAACATGTCTCCAAACCTCTTCTCACTTAAATCCATAATAGAGGGATGACTCCAATTTTCACATAGACCTTTGGACTCGAGAGATTTTAGAACATAATGCCTAGGGATTAACCTTCTTTCCAAGCTGAATGAAAATAGCTTTGGGCGAAAGGCAATCGATGCCAGATCCAAATCAGCTTCACTTGTTAAGAAATCGAAATTGCTCTGAATTTTCTCAGCTGAATTTGAAAGCAATAATGGCTGGTTCATGATCATTGATTCAATCTCCTCCTTGGAAAATCCAATGTTCTTTAAATTCTTGAAATTAGCCTAGAATTTATTCGGATTCACGATGAATGCTGTAGGAGCGGTCGTTACCATCTTCCTAATTTGGCTCGGAGATAATCCGCAATACTCCTGAAGGAATGAAATATTGGGCTCAATCACCTTTTCTATACTAACTCCAAGAAGAAATGGAGCCCTCTTTAAAGCACTTAATATGCCCTCCAATGTCCCAAAAAAGGGCGTCCAAAACTCGATCTTCTTCTGCAATAAACCACTGGACATGGATTTGAGAGTAGTTGGGGAGAGCGAAACTAATTGAGCAATTTGGGAGGACATGAAGCCAATCTTCAGCATCTCTGTTATTCTGGGCTTCATTGTGTTCTCCAAATTAACGCAGAGGAGTCGGGGATCAGGCCGACAGCTCTTGTAATGTCAGCATCAGTTAGGCCGATTTCTCGCAGAAATTGGAGGATAGAATTGGGTTTTGTAGGAGATTTGAGGTGAGAAATATATTTGGATGCTTTGATTGCTTTATCCATTGGAAGCCCGCATGATTTGACCAGGTACTCCACTGCAAATGGGGGTTTGACAGGGGGAAGAGAAGTGGAGAATAGGCGATGGATGGAAGAGACTAAAAAATCCAACTGGGAGCCGCAATGGAGCTTCTTCACAAGCTGACGCTGCATCGCTATTTTGTGGAATTGTTGTCGGAGGAGGGGAGAAAGGAGAGATCACCGACCGTCGCCGGCGGAGAAGCCAGTTTCCGTCACTCTCACTTTTAGTTTTCGGATGAAATGCTGGGCGGGGTTGAGTTGATGGTGGTGAGGTGAGGCAGAAAGAAAGAAAGAAAGAAAGAAACAAGGGAGGATAGGCCTGTGAATTTTGCAAAAATATTAGGCCTAACTAAATTACAACCGGCCCATATTTAAGTTACTTATTTGTTTCTCCTATATATTATATTATTTGTTTTCCTTAATATGGATTATCATTATTTTTATTTTTTTTGTATTTTTCTCCCATTACGTAAAGATATGATAATGTAAGAAAATCATAAGAGTATAAAGAAAGTAAATGTATTATTACTTGAATCCTTTTATTCTCAACAAATTATTATTTTAAGTGAATGATAATACATCACTATACTACATCAAGTTATAAAAAAAAAAAAAAAAAATCAAAACTCACTTTATTTAATTATATTATATTATTTTTACATGTAAATCAATTTTAAATACTTTTTTTTTAAGGAAATTGTCTTTGCCGAATTTCGAACCCACAACTTTAAGTTGGTGAGGTAATGTTTTACCACTCTAGTAGAAGTCGAAAATCAATTTTAAATACTATTTGAATTTTATATCACTATGATTTCATTTATTTTATATAAACATGTGCAATATCATTAAAATATTCGCAGTGTAGTGCGGAAATTATTCTACTCCAGAATGATTTTCAAACTGAAATAAAGAATAAACTCATCCCAACTTGTTTTAGTACGGAAAATAGCATTACGCCATAATTGTTTACTTTCTCCTATTCAAAGTTCAAACCATACAAATAATAATAGAATAAAATAAAAACATAACGGAAAAATAGTGATTAATATGACTGAAAATTGTATGGTACTGTAACTTGCATTTCTTCCATAATTTCAACTATTTCATCGAGGAGAAAGTAGTTCGAGTCAGCAACCAAGTAAAAATTATTTCACCGTAAACATCAGAACTTAATTTCAAATTATGATAAAATTACACTGTAACCAAATTCATCGACCCATTATTCGCATAAAATTACACTTCAGCTTCAGCATTACAACAGTTTATGAAATTTCTTAGTATTCAGATAAACTTACACTGGAACATTACAAAAGCAACTTTCTGAAATCACAAACTTTATAAAAGTTTATGGAATTATTGTTTGATGGCTTGAACACAGTTTTTCAGATTCTTAAAAGAGCCCCCTTCAACAATGCTCTTATTCACAATTCCCTTCAACTTTTCAGCCCTCTCTTTCATCTCATCATTTTCCATTAATTCAATCAAACTCGACCGGATATTCTCCTTTGTTACAACTCCATTCTCATTTTTAACCACTGGCAAGCCGACCTTTAATACGTCACAAATATAGTCCCGATTCGCAAACTGGTCACAGAAATAAGGCCAACACAAAAACCGCAGCCCGTTTTTCACCCCCTCCATTGTAGAATTCCACCCGCAGTGCGAAACAAAACATGCAATTGAAGGATGAGCGAGCACCTTCTTTTGGTTGCACCACTGCGCAGTTTTCCCTTGTTGTTTCACACGCTCTTCAAATAGCCTCAAGAAATTATGATTGTTTGCATCGGTTAAATCCGGTCTTGTGATCCATAAGAATCGCATTTTGGACAGTTCTAGCCCAAGCCCAAGCTCCTCGAATTGATTCTGGTTGAGTTTCGCCACACTTCCGAATGATACATAGACGACTGTATTGGTTTATTGCTGATCAAGCCAGGTCATGCAAGTCATGTCCTCAGAAAATTGTCCAATTTGTGTGCCATTTTTTTCTACTTGATCTATAATAAGGGGTCCGATTGGCCGCATAATTGGGAAATTTGTGAAAATCGGTAATTCAATATCTTCACACGAGTTTACAAGGATGAAGTCAGCTTTTGACAGAGCTTTTCCACATCTCGTGAAGTAGTGAAACATGATTTGTTGTTCATTGCGATCTCCCAAGCAGTTCCATATAAGTTGAGCTGGATCCATGAGTGGTGTAGTTGGAGTTAGTCGGAACTTCTCTTGATCCCTAGGAACCCCTACAGAAAATAAAGGTTTTAGAATACATCTTCCAGATAAACAAATTAATTGGAAAACAATGATCAAGGATCTTTTCATTTATTTTAAGGCAAATTAAAGAGAATCATTCTAAGCACCATTTTCGTCTACAACCCCGTCTTTAATGAGCTTTGGAATGCTAAGAAACGTTGCTGCCAGTTGGACGCCTGATATCGGGCCAAATGCAACTGCCTGAATCCCCATTTTTTCCGCGACCTCAAACGCCCAAGCCATGTGACAATCAGCGATCAAACACGTAATCTTCTTCTCTTCTTCCCTTTCATTTATCTCCCGTATCACTTGTTCTAACCGTGCCGGCATGCTCTTCTCTAATGCAAGGAACAACTTATGACTATTCCGTTCCTCTTCCGAGGATAGCCCGTCAGGAATTGAAATCATGCGTATTTGATCTGACTGAAAGTCATTGTTGGACGAAACGATGTGTTGGTTGTGCTCAGTGTTGACGAATGTGATTGTGAAGTCATGATTGGTTAGAAAGTGAGAGAGGTGAATGAATGGGGTGATATGGCCGACAAACGGGAGGGTACAAACTAGGGCATGAGGAGGAGAGCTCATTTTTGGCGATGATCTCTTGTGAAATGGAAGTATCAGTCAAAAAACAAGTTGCACTCAGTTGTATGTTTTTTTTTGTGTCTTTGGGGGGATGATCAAGAAGTGAGATCAGAGGGGAGGAGATATAAATGGAGAAATGAAAGCAAGCGATGGAACGAGGGGCCATGTGGGGTCTACTGTTTTATCATGTGCTGACTGGTCAGGCCTCAGATTAATATTAATTTCGTTTGTTAATTATTGTAAGCACCAACTAAATAAGCATATTCCGAGGCATGGATATAGTATATTGACAGCACGTCAGTGAGATTAGCATAAATATTGGTAATATACATTGCGTAGTCATGTCAATGTATTAGATCTATGATCTACCCAGACCCGCGTCATTTTATAAGGATATTAAGAAATTCAATATTTTTTAACAAGGATCAAATGACATGCTTTTCATGCAGGCATTTGTTGACTCTTAACTAAAAGCTGGATTTATCATAACCATTTGTTCAAAGCGTTTTGTACAATGAATCGATGAAAAACCAGCCCGCAATTATATCAAACTATAAAACCAGGCCCACAATTCAGTGATAATATAATTTTTGTTGTACAAATTCACCCCTAATTCTTGTTGTACAAAGAAAAAAAGAAAAAAAAAATAATAATTCTCAAAAAAATATAATATAATGTGGGACCTCTCTTTCTCTCTCCCTCAAATAATTAAAAAAATAAAAAGAAAATGAATTAAATATTTTCCAAAAAAAAAGAAATAGTATATGGGCCCCATGCGTCTTTTTTTTTTCTCTCAGGTAATTTTTTTCCCGATGTTTCTTTCAAAATATGATTTTTCAGTAGTTCATTTTTTTTGTGAAAAAAAAGAAAAATAAAACAATAATGATGAGATCTTTCATTGATCTCAATCGTTATGCTTACGAACACACAATTATGTTTTTTCTGAAACCGAATTTAGTAAAAGCCATATCCTTCACACGTGGCAAAGGTTGATTGGAGGGAGGGCAAGGAATTTCGTGAGTCCACTTCTTATTAAAAATGCGTTTCCAGTTGGCAGATTATTGCATGTTCCTGTGTTTTACACTCAATTGGAGGGTTTGTTTCAAGCTTTACATTAGATTGGAGAGGAAATGGAAGGGTCCCTTGTTGAAAAAAATGGAGGGGTTTCGGATAAATGGAATGAAGAAGGAGAAAACGTGGGTCTGAAATTCCTACACACATTTTATTTTTGGGTTCCCTTGCCACGTGTCAGAAGCCGATTGGCCTGACTTTCATCAATTTCTATCAGATCTTCATTCCACATTTCTGAGAGTTCCAGAAGATATTGAGATTTGTACCGTTGGATTTTTCTCGTCGAGACCTTTATTTTGGAACCCCACTTGACCCTGTTTCGAATAGTTTACTTTTGGTCAACTTGGCGGTTTTTTCGGGTTTGACCTTCGTCTTTTTATGGATTTTATTGCTTTTGCTCGGTTGGTTGGTTGGAAAAGGGTCGCAAAAAGTTGGAGAAGTGTGTGTCGGGTTTTCACAGAGATTTGTTGAGAATTTGGCCATCCTTTATCCTGAATTTGCAAATCGGCACTTCTTTTGAAGTCGATTTTTCATCTAAATCCTCCAAATATCTTTTATTTGGGCTATTTAACTGAAAAATCACACAGCAGTGTATTAAAAGGTCTAAAAATGAATAAAATGAATTTTTAAGCATTTTTCATACATTAAATGTGATTTAAAGATGAATTTCATATGATAAAATTTCTAAAATTGTGTATAAAAATACACATTACAGGTGGATGAAAGAGACGAATTCTAAGTTGGAGCTGTTGAGCCTTGAGGAGCTTCTTCGCAAGCTGACGCTGCATCATTATTTCGTGGTATTATTGTGGGACGAGGGGAGAAAGGAGAGATCACCCACCGTGGGCGGCGGAGAAGCCAGTTTCTGCCACTCTCTCACTTCTAGTTTTCGGATTAAATGCTGGGCGGGTTGAGTTGTGGAGGCGAGGCAGACAGAAAGGAAAGGATGGGCCTAAGAATTTTTGCAAAGATTATTCGGCGCAAAGTAAACTGCAATAGGCCCATATTGAAGTTATTTAAAATTCCATTTCAATTAATTTGTTATTGCCCTCACCGACCTAACTACATATTCAGCCTATTCGTCCTCTTTTTCTTTTATTTTTATTTTTTCCTTGAATAATTTTCTTTCTATTTTTTATATTCGAAAATAAATAAATGGAGATAACTTTCAGAGATCGTCCGAAAAAGAAAAAAAAATCAGTACTGAAAGAACAACATATGTTTGGCGAATGGCGATTGATATTTGAAATTGAAATACTTTGTAACAGAAATGAATGCTATAAACTAAAACTAAGCCCACAATAATATATTAAACTAAAAAATCCGTTCATGTATCAGCGACCAATCATACAGTACAGTTATTTTGGACAAATTGATGTAGAAAAAAAATCCAAAGGTCAAGAAAAAGGTATATCAGCTAGTTGTGATGTTACATTGTGAAAAAGAACATCAGATAAGATTATTATACAAAGATTATTATAAAACAAAAAACATTATTGTGCAGAAAAGATGAGATTATTTGTTCAAACTGGCTTAGTTCATCAATCGAACTGTCAATTAAGCAAGCGTCCTTGCAAGTCACATCTATTGCTTCAGACTTCAAAACGATATTTAGTAAAGTGTAACATAAATGAATTATCGAAGCAAAAATGCAAAAAATTGTAGACAATAGCATGCCCTTCATCAGGGAGTAGCTTCACAAGATCTGAGCATCATCTCCAGATTCTCTACAAAAAATGTAGAAAGAGGAGCCTTAAGAATCTACGATACTATTTGTTACATTAACTTAGCAGTTACTTGATATGGTCCATGTTCATAGAAAAGAAACCTATGACTAATCAATGTCAATGAACAATTAAAGCCATGTGGTAAAATGAGAAAAATGTAATAATACCTTGGTGCTTGTCACGGCTTGCCTTTGAGAGAAATTCTGCCATCACGAGCAGCTTCATAAGCTTCAAACACCTCTGGAATTATATCTTTGTACCGTCCAACAAACCTCTCTGCAAACGTCTTCTCGCTTGAATTCGCAACGGTAGGAAAGCTTAAATTCTCACAGAGGCCTTTCGACCTGAGAGATTTCAGAACGTAATGCCTAGGGACTATCCTTCTCTCCAAGCTGTATGTAATTAGTTTTGGCCGAAGGGCAATTGACGCCGGATCCAAACCAGCCTCATTTGTTAAGAAATCAATGCTTTTACGAATCATCCCATCTGATTTCGTAAGCACCAGTGGAAATTTCCTGATCATTGAGGAAATCTCTGTTTGGGAAAATCCAAGTTGCTTTAAACTCTTGAGCTTGGCATCCACATCATTTGGGCTCACGCTTAACGTAAGTTGCAATGCATATATGAAAAGACCTGAGCCGCGAGGTGATCCTAGCTCTTCGGCTCTTTCGGCAGCTTCCTTCAACTTGTTTGGATTAAAGGTGACTAATCGAGGAGATCTCATTATCATCTTCCTAATTTGGTCGGGACAAACTCCACAATGCTCAACCACCTTTTCTGCACTAACCGTCAGAAGATACGAAGCTCCCTTTAAAGCATCTAATAAACCCTCCAACGACCCCAAAATGGGCGTCCAAAATTCTATCGTTCGCTGCAACGAACTGCCTTTGGATCTGAATATCCTTGAGGCCAATGGAAAAAGTCGAGCGATCTGGGAGGGCGAGAACCCTAACTCTCGAATCTCCGTTACTCTGGGCTTTATGTTTTTTTCCAGGCTAGCACAGAGAATTCTCGGATCGGAAGTGACAGTTATTCTTATATCAGCATCACTTATGCCGATTTCTCGCAGAAATTGGAGGACAGAATCCGGTTTTTCAGGGGATCTGAGGCGGGGGATGTTTTTGGATGCTTTGATGGCTTTATCCATTGGAAGCCCGCATGAATTGACCAGGTATTCCACTGCTAAGGGGGATTTAATAGGTGGATTTTCACTAATGGCCTGAGCTGAGGGAAGAGAAGTGGAGAAGAGGCGACGAAAGGAAGAGACTAAGAAGTCGAAATGGGATTGGTAATGGAGCTTCTTCACGAGCTGACGCTGCGTCATGGTTTTGTGGTATTATTGTCGGAGGAGGGGAGAAATGACCGGTCACCGATCGTCGGCGGCGGAGGAACCAGTTTCTGTCACTCTCACTCACTTTTCCGATTAAATGCTAGGGCGGGTTGAGGAGCTGCAGAGAGGATGGGCCTGAGAATTTTGCAAAGATTATTAGGCGCAAAGTCAATTGCATTAGAACCATATTCAAGTTTTAGAAAATTCCATTGCATTAGGCCCATATTCAAGTTATATAAAATTCCATCGCAATAGGCCCATCATTGCTTTATTTTCTCAGACCTAAATATATTTACAGCGCATTCTGTCTTTTTTTTTATTACTTGTCAATGTTCGCTGGGACCTTGAGTTAGGAAGCTTCGGCCTTTTCTTTACATTTTTTGAAAACAAATAATGGAAGAAAAATAAAATCTAGTATTAAAAACACAACATATTTGAAATGGAAATATTATGAAAGAGAAATGAACCATTGTAACAAATGAAAAAGAAACAAAATGTGAAGCTGAAACCATTAATTATCATCCAAGGATACAACATAAAAGGTAAATGACAAAATAATAGAACCCTTTATAACTCTCAACCTAACTAAACAACTTTAAAATTTCAGTCAAATTGTTGTCATAATTCGCATCTTAGTCTATTTCAGGTGACATGAGAAGACTGCCTTCTCCTCTATCCAGATGACTAAGTCAGGACTTCTATTTTGTCAGATGCCATGTTAGCAAGTTGCTTCAATGTCTTGAGCAAATTCCCTATATATAAATATAAAAAAAGGAAGTATCAATAAATTGTACAAATATTTGATATAGTTCACGTTTATTGGTAAAAAAAACAACTGAATTCATTCATTCATCTTTATAATCATAAATTATGCAATGGGTAAGTTAAACCAAGTGCATATGGCAAAAGTTTAGTTTAGATAAAATCAAGTGCACATGATAGAAGTTAGTTATGCTCCGTTCATAGTTAACAATCCATCATGGTGTGATCATTTCTATTATTGCAACAAACTTTTTTTTCTTAAGAAAATGATTTTTTTTTTCTTTTCCTCTTCTGATTTTTAGATGAGAATATTATATATTATATAGTTACCTTGATGGTCGTGAGAATTCGCCTTTGATCAAAATTCAGCGAGCAATAGAAGATTCATAAGCTTGAATCGCCTCAGGAATTATATCTTTGTATGGTCTCAGAAACCTGTTTGCAAATCTCTCTGCACTTAAAATCATTACAGAGGAAAAGCTCCAACTCTCACAGAGACCTTTCGAATTGAGAGATTTCATAACGCAGTGCCTCGGAATCATCCTTCTTTCCAAGCTGAGCGACAATAGAGGAGGGTGAAGAGCAACATATGCCAGATCCAAACCAGCTTCACTTGTTAAGAAATCAACACTTTTCCGAATTCTCTCGGTTGAATTTGAAAGCAACATTGGCTGCCTCTTGACCATTGACTCAATCTCCTCCTTGGAAAATCCAATGTTCTTTAAATTCTTGATCTTGGCGTCCAGATCACTCGGGCTCCAGTATAATGTAATGTGCAATGAATACATGAAAAGACCAGCGCTCGGATGTATACCGAGCTTTTTGGCTTTTTGAGCAGCAGATCTCAATTTACTCGGATTACTTGTCAACATCGCTGGAGCTCTCAGTAATGTCTTCCTGATTTGGATGGGTGAAATTCCACATTGCTCCTGAAGGAATGAAATATTGGGCTCGATTACCTTCTCCACACTAACGTTCAGAAGAAATTTGGCCTTCTTTACAGCAGTTAATATACTCTCCAACGACCCGAAAAAGGGCATCCAAAACTTGATCCTTTCTTGCAACGAACCGCCGCCCACGGATCTGAAAGTAGATGGGGATATTGAAACGAATTGACCGATTTGGGAGGGCGAGAAGCCGATCTCTTGCGCCTCTCTTATCCTGGGCTTCACGATCTTTTCCAGATTAGCACAGAGGAGTTGAGGATCAGAACTGACAGCTTTTCTGATATCAGCATTACTTAGGCCGCTTTCTCGGAGAAATTGGAGGACAGAATCTGCTTTTGCGGGAGATTTTAGGTGGGGTACGTGCTTGGATGCGATGATTGCTTTATCCATTGGTAGCCCGCATGAGTTGACGAGGTATTCCACTGCGAAGGGGGATTTTGTAGGTGGGTTTCCGTTTATGGCTTCAGCTGAGGGAAGAGAAGCTGAGAGGAGGCGACTGGTGGAAGAGAAGAAGGTGAAGCGGGGACTGGAGAGGAGCTTCTTCACGAGTTGATGCTGCATTATAAACTGATCTCCGATCGTCGGCGGCGGCGGATGGATGGAAGGCAGCGACTATTGAGCTCAGTGGGTGGTGGGCCAATGAGTATATTTATATATGATAATATGACGTTTGAATGAAAATGTAGGTTGAGGGCCGAGGCGAAGAGAAAGATGTACCCTTACAGCATAGTAGGCCATTAGGCATAACTATCAGGCCCAACTAAAACAAATCGGCCTATGGTTAGAAATTAGAATTGCAAATGAAGTTTGCAGTCTCTCACCTTTATTCTCAGTATTATATATATATATATATATATATATATATATATATATATATATATATATATATATATGTATTGTGTCATGTATATCATATTAATTATTATACATATATATATTATATAGGAAAAAACCCTATTACATTTTATTTAATCAAAACGTTGATTTCAAGTTCTTTGATTTTATTCAGCCAAAAAAAAATAAACTAAGGAAATCAAAGTGCAAAAAATAATAGTATTTTATAATACAATATAATATTTGATAATACATTACCAAATATTTAGTTCTTTGTTTATGATAAAATTATGTAAAAATATATGAAAAAAAGAAATCAAATAATTGTAGAAATCTAAATAGGAATCAAATGCTTGGGAATCAAATAATTTCTGACTGACCACTTTTTCTGTCAGCTCAATACCAATGATATTAAGCCATTCAATATTTTTACAGAGAAACCAACAAAACATAGATATGTCAGGCCCTATCCTGATTTTGCCAAGACTATCAGATGCCTCAAGTTTCTTCACAGTACCTGAGTAAATTTTCTGCAAAAAAATATAGAAAGAGAAACGTCAAGAAATGTTATAGTAACTTAGCAAGGAATAAGTTTTCTTCGATCAAAACTTGGTTCTTTATATCTGCAAACTGTCCCAAAATACATGATAAGACAGATAGTATACTACGATAATAAGATGAAAAAGGTACTTTGGTGCATCTCAGACTTTGCCTTTGAGCGAATTCTTGACAGCGAGAGCAGCTTCATAAACTTCAATCGCCTCCGGAATTATATCTTTATACGGTCTACTCTTCTCAGTTATATACATTGCGGTGTAAAAGTTGAAATTTTCACAGAGACCTTTGGACCTAAGAGTTTTGAGAACATAATGCCTAGGCATTATCCTTCTTTCTACGCTTAGTGAAATTAGGAGGGCAATGTATGGCAGATCAAAACCAGCTTCACTTGTTAAGAAATCAATACTTTTCCGAATTCTCTCATCTGAATTTGACAGCAAGTGATATTTATATTTTATATTTTATATAAATATAATATATTTTGCTGATGTCATCACTTCCTTGGCAAGTGATATTTATATTTTATATAAATATAATATATTTTGAGGAATGAAATATTGAGCTCATTCCCATCAATCCCGATTTGGCCAAGAGATAATCCAAAATGTTCCTTTAAGGAATGAAATATTGCGCTCAACCACCCTCTCCCCGTTAGTTGTAAGAAGAAATGAATTATTCTTTAAAGCATGTAATATACCCTCTAACGACCCCAAAAAGGGCAGCCAAAACTCAACTTTTCTCTGCAATGAACCGCCGTGCATTGCATGGATAGGAAAGAAGTTGGGGATGAGGAAACTAACTGAGCAATTTGGGAGGTCGAGAAGAGGCGATGGGTGGAAGAGAAGAAGGTGAAGCGGGTGCTGTAGAGGAGCTCGAGCTGATGCTGCATTATTATTCTATCTTATTATTGTCTGATGAGTGGGGAGAATAGAGTGAACGCCGATTGTAATCGGCGGAGCGAGGAATCAGTGACGACTGGCGAGTAGAGTGAGCGAGTCGAGTATACGATGTTTAAATGAAAATGTGGATTGAGGCGAAAAGAATAAATGGTAAGAATTTAGAATTGCACGTGAACTTGTAGTCTCTATAACTCCATTGCAAGTTCTACTTGACTTCTCACCTTATTCTCAGAATCTCATTAAATATATGTATATCAGTTATCATATTATACATATATATTATGTATAGAAAAAAAATATATTACATTTATTTTAATCAAAACATTTAATTTAAAGTTTTTTTGTTTTTCTTCAGCCAAAAAATTTAACATAGAAAACAAAAAAATATATAATGCAAAACGTAATAGTATTTATTTTTATTTATTTTTTTGAGAAAAAATAATAGTATTTCATAATACAATATATTATTTGATAATACATTATCAAATATGAAGTTCTTTGTTCATGTTAAAATTATGTAAACAGATTAACTTCAGAAATGTAAATAGGAATGCAATAAATAGTGAAACATGCCTTACAAATGTCACCAAGGAAATTGATCCTACAAGATGCCCAACAAGAATTGCTTTCAGTTACTCAGAATAGTTAAAAGAAGAAAACAATCAGAATTTCCAACTGTATACTTTTCCTTTCAGTTCAATACCAAAAATATTAAAACACTCCACATTTTTACAGAGAAACCAACAAAACATAGATATATCAGGGCCCTATCCTGATTTTGCCAAGACAATCAGATGCCTTGTCAGCAAGTTTCTTCACAAGGTCCCAGCAAATTTCTACAAAGAAATATGGAAAGAGAAATTGTTAAGAAATTGTTACAGTAACTTACGATGGAATAAGTTTTCTTCGACCAAAACTTGCTTCTTTTTCTTTGCAAATTGTGACGTAATACATGATAACACAGATAGTATACTAACATAATACAATGAAAAAGGTACCTTGGTGAATCTCAGACTTTGCCTACACGAGCAGCCTCATAAGCTTCAATCGCCTCCGGAATTAAATCTTTGTATGGTCTCACAAACTTGCCTTCAAATCTCTCCTCAGTTATACCCATTGCAGAGGGAAAGCTCCAATTTTCACAGAGACCTTTGGACTTGAGAGATTTCAGAATATAATGCCTAGGGATTATCCTCTTCTCAAGGCTGAGGGAAAATAGCTTTGGGTGAAGCGAAATTGATGCCAGATCCAAACCGGCTTCACTTGTTAAGAAGCCAACGCTTTTGTGAATTCTCTCGTTAGAATTTGTAAGCAGCGTGGGCTGCTTCACGATCATCGAATCAATCTCTTTTTTGGAAAATCCAATGTCCATTAAATTCTTAATCTTGGCATCCAATTTACTCGGAGTAAGCTGAAAGGTCATTTTCAATGCATACACAAAAAGACCTGAACCCCGAGGTAATCCAAGATCTTGGGCCCTTTGAGCAGCTTCCTTCAATTTATTCGGATTATTGGTGAGAAAGGAAGGTTCTCTCATTATCATCTTCTTAAATTTGCTGGGAGGTATTCCGCAATGCTTCTCAAGGAATGAAATATTAGGTTCAACCACCTTCTCCAAACTAACCTTAAGAAGATAAGGAGCCCTCTTTAAAGCACTTAATATACCCTCCAATGACCCCAAAAAGGGCATCCAAAACCTGATCTTCCTCTGAAATGAACTACTTGACATTGATGTGAGAGTAGATGGGTATATTGAAACTAATTGAGCGATTTGGGAGGGCGTGAAGCCAATCTTTTGCATCTGTGTTATTCTGGGCTTCAATTTTTTTTCCAAATTAACACAGAGGAGTCGAGGATCAGGGCCGACAGCTCTTGTAATGTCAGCATCAGTTAGGCCGATTTCTCGCAGAAATTGGAGGATAGAATCCGGTTTTGCCGGAGATTTGAGGTGAGAAATGTACTTGGATACATTGATTGCTTTATCCATTGGAAGCCCGCATGATTTCGTCAGGTATTCCACTGCTGCAAAGGGGGATTTTGTAGGTGGATTTTGGGTTACGGCTTCAGCTGTGGGAAGAGAAGTGGAGAGGAGGCGATAGATGGAAGAAATGGAGGCGAAGTGAGTGGTGTAGAGGAGCTTCCTCACGAGTTGATGCTGCATTATTATTGTCTGATGAGTGGAGAGAAGAGAGTGGTCGCCGATTGTAGGCGGCGGACGGCGGAGGGAGGAATCAGTGACCAGTGAGCGAGTATTTGATGTTTAAATGAAAACGTGGCCTTGAGGCCTAGAGAAAGACGACCATGACAGCCTAGTAGGCCATTCAGCATAACTATCAAGGCCCAATTAAAACAACCGACCCATTATTAGAATTGCGCGTGCAAGTTTGTATGAGCTCTCTTCCTTGGCCCATTATCATGATATATAGTTATTGGTATATGGTATAGATTAATATGCAAATTGCAACTTATATAATGTAGCTTCTATCTAAACCTGTAAAAGAACAATATTTTCAGAATATTCTAAAAAAAATTCTATGACATTTTTTTTAACCAAAAAAACTCTTCATCAGAACTTTTAATTCTGAATTTTTATTTTTGTTCAGCACAAAAAAAGTAAACAGAGAAAATGAAAACATAAATAATGTAATAAAAATAATATTTTATAATCCAGTATTTGATAATATATTATCAAATGTTTAATTCTTTCGTTGTTCATGTTAGAATTATGTAAACAGAAAAGCAAAAAAGAAAATAAATAATTGTAGAAATGCAAATAGGAATAAAATGCTTGGCAAATTAGTCAATTTACATCAGAAAATTTTTAAATAGAGAAATCCGCGATACAACATGCCACCAAGGAAATCAAATATATATAAGATGCCCAACATGAATTAGTCTCAAATTACAGAGTCATTAAGAAAGAAAAATCAGAACTTCTACTTGTCGAGACCTTTCCTTTGTCAGCTCAATAGCAAAATTATTCAAACATTCAATATTTTGACAACAAAGATAGGTATATCATGTCCTATGATCCTATCCTGATTTTGCAAGTTCCATCAAAAGGTATGAGCATATTTTCTGCAAAGAAATAGAAAGAGAGACATCAAGAAATTGTTATCGTATTCGTAACTTTTTTTTTTGAAGCTGCAGGAGGCGAAATGCCTCACTAAGATTTCATTAAATAAAAATAAAAAGTTCTTACAAGAGAAATAAAAGAGGAAAAATATTTACAATCGATGATTGAAAGAAGGCAAAAAGAAGAAGAAAAAAGGTTGTAAACCCTAACACTGCGCTCTCCAATTTGCTGACTGTTATGATCGTATTCGTAACTTACTAGGGAATAAATTCTCTTTGACAAAAATTTGGCTCTTTTTCTTTTCAAATTGCCCAAATACATGACAGACAGATGGTATGCTAAAATAAAAAGATGAAAAAGGTACCTTGGTGCATGTCAAACTTCGCCTTCAATCGAAGTTTTGACAGCAAGAGAAGCTTCATAAGCTTCAATCGCCTCCGGAATTAAATCTTTGTGCGGACTAACTATCCTGACTCTAAACAGCTTCTCAGTTAAATTCATAACATAGGAAAAGCTCCAATTTCCAGAGAGACCTTTAGACTCGAGAGATTTCAGAACACAATGCCGAGGGATTATCCTTCTTTCCAAGCTGTAAGAAAGTAGCTTTGGGTGAGAGGCAATATATGACAGATCTAGGCCAGCTTCGCTTGTTAAGAAAGCAATAATTTTCTGATTTCTCTCATCCGATTTTGTCAACAGCATTGGATGCGTCTTGATCATTGAACCGATCTCCTCTTTGGAAAAACCGAGGTTCCTCAAATTCTTGATCTTGGAATCCAGTTGACTTGGTCTCCAGGATAAAGTAATTTGCAAGGCGTATATGAAAAGACCTGAACTCTTAGGCAATCCGAGCTCTTCAGCTCTTTGGGCAGCTTCTTCCAATTTATTCGTATTAATGGTAAATAAGCCAGGCACTCGAGTTATCATGCTCCTAATTTGGCTGGGGGCTACAAGACAGTGCTTCTCAAGGAATAAAATATTCGGCCGAACCACCTTATCCACGTTGGCGCGAGAAGAAATGGAGCCCTCTTTAAAGCACGTAATATACCCTCAAGCGACCCCAAAAAGGGCATCCAGAAATGGACATTATTCTGCAATGAGCTGTGTTTTGTTACGAATATGATTGGGGTCAATGAAACTAGTTGCGCGAGCTGAACCGGTGAGAATCCAATCTCTCTGATCTCCATCACTCTCGGCTTTATGGTCCTTTCCAGGCTAGCACAGAGGATTCTCGGATCGTAAGTGACAGTTTTTCTGATATCAGCATCACTTAGACCGATTTCTCGCAGATATCGGAGGACAGAGTCTGGTTTTACAGGAAATCTGAGGCTGGAGATGCGCTTGTATACGTTGATTGCTTTCTCCATTGGAACCCCGCATGATTTTACCAAGTATTCCATTGCAAAGGGGGATTTAAGAGGTGGGTTTTCGATAACGGTCTCATCCGAAGGAAGAGAAGTTGAGAAGAAGAGGCCATGGATGGAAGAGATGGAGGTGAAATGGGTGCGGTAGAGAAGCTTATTCACGAGCAGATTTTGCATGTTTATTGGGAGAAAGGACTGGCCTGAGCTACCACTACAGCTCCACTCTACTCAACCACTTGATCTCAAGCCGTCGCAGTCAGGGCGGATTGTGTTGTGCTGTTGAGCGAGGCGAACAAAAAAGAAAAAGAAACATGGGCCTTGAGGCCCAATTAAATTGCAATCATCCATTTTGATTGGAAAAATGAAAAAAAAAAAAGTAGTCACATATTTATGGGCCTGACGTTTTCTTCTGTTTTATATTTGTTGATGGGGCTGTGGTTTTCTTTCTATTTTATATTTGGAAAATTATTATTTTTCTATTTCTTTGGACAACAAATAATTGGAAAATTAGTTTCACAAGGATACTATTATAGACAGATATTGTAAATTTGAGAGGATAAAGATTCCCAACGAGCGTAGTACTAGTAGCACAAGCAATTTCATAACCATCTATGAAATCTTTAATTATCATCCAAGGATACAACAAAGGTAAATATTAATACTTAAATAGTGCAAAACAATATCAGCAGTGATAACTTGGCAACCTAACGACTAATTTAACAACTTTGCGAGTTTTAATCAAACTGCTATATCTCAGTCTCGCTCTTCCAGGTGGAATGAGATGACTGGACTCTCATCTTGCTTCTTCTCCTTGTTTTTCTTAGAAGAATAAGAACATATCAAGTTGCTTCACAAGTTGTCAGCAAATTTTCTACAGACAAAAGAAGAAGAATAAGAACATATCAGACATTCACACAATTAGTTTAAGGATTAGCTGACAGCTCTCTTATATTCATAGACTAGTTTTCTTTCTCCATCTTTTTTGTTTTATTCTTTTTGTACTTGCTTCCCTGTTTCTTTTTCAGTTTTCTGATGTTTGAGACTATTGTAAGTGCAATAAACTAACCTATGGCTCTGTTAAAAAACTATGCTATAGTTAAAATATACATCGCAGTGTGCTTACCAGCTAAACTTCTTTCATTGCAACTGATAATAACTTTATTCTCTTACCAAAAAAGTAACTTCTTTTTAAAAATTAAGATGAGAAGACAAAATACATCTAGTACCTTGGATCTTACACTTAATTACTGGTAATGAACTAATGAAGGGCTAAATTCATGTATTAAAATGAGAAAATGCAGTACTTTGGTGCTTGTTAGAGATTTCCTTTGAGTGAAATTCCTCTGGCCCGAGCAGCTTCATAAGCTTCGATCGCCTCCGGAATTATATCTTTATACAGTTTAACAAACTTATTTGCAAACTTCTCCACACTTAATCTTATAAATGTGGAAAAGCTGATATTTTTATGGAGACCTTTTGACTCGAGAGATTTCAGAACATAATGCCGTGGGATTAACCTTCTCTCCGAGCTGAGTGAAAGTAGGACTGGGTGATGGGCAATATATGGCAGATCTAAACCAGCTTCCCCTGTTAAGAAACCAACACCGCTCTGAATTCTCTCATCTGAATTTGTAAGCAACATGGGTTGCTTCGCGATCATTGCATCAATCTCCTCCTTGGAAAATCCTATCTTCTTCAAATTCTTGATCTTGGCAATCAATCTATTCGGACTTAGGGTGAATAACACAGTATTTCTCATCATCATCTTCCCAATTTGATTGGGAGATACTCCACATTGGCCCTGGAAGAATGAAATATTAGGCTCAACCACGTTCTTTACGCTAGTGGTAAGAAGATAGGGAGTGCCCTTTAAAACACTTACTATACCCTCCAACGAGCCCAAATAGGGCGTCCAAAATTCGATCTTTCCTCGCAATGAGCTGTTTTCGGTGTTTAACGAGGATAAGATCAACAGAACTACTCGGGCGACCTGGGACGGTGAAAATCCGATTTCTCTAATCTCCATTACTCTGGGCTTTATGGTCTTTTCAAGGCTAGAACAGAGGATTCTCGGTTCGGTAGTGACAGCTCTTCTGATATCGGCGTCACCAAGGCCAATCTGCCGCAGAAATTGGAGGACGGAATCCGGTTTTGTTGGAGATCTGAGGTTCGGGACCCGCTTAGACGCATTGATGGCTTTATCCAGCGGAAGCCCGCATGATTCGACCAGGTATTGAACTGCGAAGGAGGATTTGATAGGTGGATTTTCGGTAATGGCTTCAGCTGAAGGAAAGAGAAGTTGAGAAGAGACGACAGATGGAAGAGATGGAGGCGAAAGTGGTGCGGTAGAGGAGCTTCTTCACAAGTAGATTTTGCATGATTATTGCTGCGCGGGAGAGGGAGGAGTGGCCGCCGATCAGTGGGTGGAGTGAGCAGGCGAACCAGTCCAGTGTCTCTGTCTCTAACAGCTAGGGCGGGATATGGGTTGAAGAGAAAGAAATATGGGCCCGACTAAATTGCAATATTTTAGTTCATTCGGCCTAAATAAATTATGAGAAATGCGCGAATACGACGCATTGTAGCACAGCGGGACGTAAATATACTATTTTTCATTTTTTATATTATTTTTTTCATTTTATATACTATTTTGCTATTTAATATACTGTTGTCTATTCTTTGTATATTTTTTATTCTTTTACTTTCATATATTGTTTTTTTCCATTTTATTTACGGTTTTCATTTTTTATATATATATTGTTATTAGAAAATAAATTATATATATTGTTATATATATATTATTATTAGAAAATAAATTATATATTGTTATTGGATCCGTCGTGAACAATCGTCGTGCTCTATCAGGTCGCATAAATTATTACATCGGCCGGCCCATTAATATCAGCATTTGAAAGCCCAATAACTATTGATATATTAGAAAGAGATTGTTGTTCTTTCATTTATCTTAAGCCTATGATTGATGATTCTCAGGCCGTGATACGAGCCTTCTACAAGAGTGCTTTGAAGAACAAATATGCCAGTAACGTTTTCACATGGAACGCAGTCATGCTACAAATTCAACGAAAAGCAAAAACAATAGATTGTACATGATCTAGATTTGAATAAAAAAATCCAAAACGCAACAGAAGCAATCAACGGTCAACAAACTAGAACTAAAATATCAGCAACACAAAAATAACACCCGTTACATAGCCATTCTTCTTCATAACTTTAATCGAACTGCTGCCTTAATTGCATCTCAGTCTCGCTCTTCCAGGTGGCGTGAGACGATTGGCCTCGCATCCTCTTGCTCTTCTCCTTGTCCTTCACAGCCGACCCCTTCTTCTTCTCCCCGTCTTTTGGCTCCACTGGCGGCCGGTCCCCACACAAAGGACAAACTATCCCTTTTCCATGAGTGTACGTCTTTGGAACTCCACAGCCAAGACACATTCTGAAATATTCACAATAAAAATGTTATATTCAGAACAAAAATGTTATATTCTGGATGTCTTTTATTTTTATTTTGATTACCTTAGGAGACTAGCAGCATCTTCAGGACCGGGATTTGTGGCGGTGATTTTACGCTTATACTCCCCAGGGGTAACGGAATCCGAATTGGGGTCGGTGGAATCTACATTTACTCTGTCTCTAATTGCAATTATTTGAGGTTTAGCTTCCACTACAGCTCCTGCAAAAAATTAATAAAATTGTACTAAGAACTCTAATCCTGAATCAATGAGTGTTTAAAATGAAAGTATAACTGTACCAGAAGGAAGATCCTTCTTCTCGCGTCTGGATCGGTTTCTGGCTTTCCTATCAAGCACACCTAGAGCCTCCTCCGTTTCCACCTCCGGCTGAGCGACGCTGTTCTTCAGAAACTCCGGCGGCCCTGTGATCTCCGTCCATCAAAGGAAAAGAATCACAATCAGCTTACAATATCACCAAAATCAATCGTGTATCTTAACAAGAAACCGAAATTAAAAGATAAATACTTCGGCGAAGGCGTCGAGAGCGGAGGGCAGAGACGGGTCAGGCGGAGGCTTCGTCGGATCCGAGCGAGAAGCCTTCTTCTGAGAGATGTTTCGGTTCTTCGTTGCGTCGCTCGACTGTTCCTCGTTTTCTTCGTCGGATTCGTCGGTTCCGGAGTCGGAGCTTAGAGAGGAAGAGGGGGAACGGTCGTCCGCCGCCTCCTCCTCCTCCTCGGCGGAGGAGTAACCTTGCAACAGTGATAAGCTCATTGCGAGATTTCAGGCGGAATTTCTCCGTTCAGGTTCGGTATTAAAACCGTAATTTCTGTGTTATTTAATTTGGGCCTTGTTTGGGCTGGATCTGTATATATTTTTCATATCAACTTTGTTAGGTATAATCAGTATTAGTTACAGAAGGCCTTATATCTACAAAATAGTATTTTGATTTCTAAAATTGGTCTTAATGTAGGGTCTTAATGTATGAGGAGAATATGCTTTTCTCCTCATATAATGGGCGGCAAACTTATACTATTTTTTTTACAAGTGAGAACTTCGTTTTTTTAAGCAACTTAATTAAGTCCCCTTTTAATATTAAACTGATCAATGATGCCTTAAGTTAACAACTTAATTAGGACAACTTTTATTTTAATGAGGCATCACTTTACGTTGGTAAGAAGTACCTGTCACAATATTAATCTGGCAGATACCAAATATTTCGGAGTGTCATTTACATTTTTTGATTATGAAGTTTGGACATGTTCCCATTCCTCCAAATCTCTGACCTAACAGTCTGCCGAATCAATTTTTCCTTCTTTATGAAAGAATCTACGAATAAAAAAACTTCAGCCACTTTTATATTCCAACCAAACTCATTAAATTCACAGACAAGTAAGTCCAGACTATACCAATCCATGTATTATGCTGTTCAAACGGTTTCGTAATAGTAAGGAGCATTAATGGATTGGTCTGTGAATATGAGACCAGTCATGGCGAGAAGAGCATCGCCCCATACGGCCCATTAAGCTGTCGCCACGTGGCAGCACAGCATAGCTCGAGTGAAAGGGGCCATGTGACGAACGAGATGATGGAACGAGCAAACTGTTTACCACTGTTCCCCTTTTTAATGCACCACACATTGATATTCATGTCATTATTGAATCATCATTCACTCTAAGCCCGAGAAAATGGGAATATGTTATATTATGTAATCAGGTACGGAGATTGACTGAATTTACTGGGGGAGTCAAAAAAAATTATCCCTACTGATTAATACTGTACAAAAATTTTGGGAGGGCCAAATGCATTAAAATACATGTATTTAAAAAAAAATTCATTAAAGCACTACTGATATATACTACTACGTCAAAATCTTAGAGGGGCTCATATGTGTAACAAAGGAAGGAGTTATATTTACATATCTTTATCTCTTATGCTCCTTCATTCATCACAAAATGTTCTTTTTTAACAATATGATGTTTTAACTTTATACAGAGATTATTGTAAAGTTGCTTTATTTATTATGCATGCATATTGCATGGTATGTGTGTATTATCTCATTCTGACCCTCTGGACTCTGTCCCCAGATTTTCTTTTTTCTTTTTTCTTAATTTGTATTTTCCTTTTTGTGCTTTTTAATTGGTACCATTATACGATGAGTCTGGACCAGCCAGCTTGCCAGGCCTGCAACCCCATGAGTCATAAAGTCACCTGTTTAATTATTTCCTAATTACTATAGTCCAATTATAAGTGGACAAGTAAATAATTTCACTACATTAAAAGAAAATATATAAATATGTTTGATTCCCTAAACTCCATGAAAATGGTGAAGGAATGTACGAAGGTTAATTGTACACATGATATATAGATGACATTATATATGGGTTACAAATACAAGTTATTTTTAATCAAAGATTCCAACTATCATTTGTACATCTCAATGTCACATAAATAAACTATAAACCGCCATTTGCGCCGGATCCCTTTGATATAAACCTCCACCTTACATGCATACATTTATATATATTTATATACTCTTATTATTAATTTATTTCTTTGTGCAATTATCAGATGATTAAAGTCAAACAATGTGCTTAATTAATTTCGATCAGCTCTAATTACTCAAAAGCACTTGTTTTCTTGCATTTCAATTAATTAATTAATTTTTTTTTTTTTGAGGAATAAGCATTTTTTATCTTCCTTGCATTTCAATTAATTAGGATTGGATGTCCGTCTGATGATTAATAGACACTTAACCACCAATTATTACGCTTAACTATATAGCTAGCCCTCCATTATGAACTGACTAATACAGTTCTAACCTGTTTCCACGCATGAGAGAGCAGAGAGAAGCCATGCTGAAGGATTCCATTCCCTGAAATAATTCACTACAATTATAATGATGAAACCAATAGATTTATTTAGATTTGAAAAAGATTGTAGAGAAGTGGGGTCTCAAAGCAATTCATGCTGAATAAGAATGATTGATGAAGTTAGTGAAATCCAACTCCTCAAACCATTAGATTTTTTCCCTTTACAAAAAAAAAAAGTGGGCACCGTTTTATGATATTAAAAGGACGCCTATATATATTTATATAAAAAGCTCTTGCAAAAGAAAATGGTAATTTAACCAAAAATATATACAATCATTGCCGTCCCACTCATGTGATTGTCATTTTGTGTATAGAATTTGCCGTTCATACTTTCTGATGCAACTGTTGAGGTATATAGATGATTTGAGATCAAGTTGGTGTGTGCTTGTTCTGATCACGGTGTTGATATCTTCCGATTCTAACTACAGACTAATTAATAATAATTAGTATCTCATAAAACATAATATAGGGATAATTATTGAATTAATGATATACTTTAAGGTGAGGATTAGAGCTTTTAGAGTCTCCATGTGCCATGTGGCATGTTGTGCTTGTTTTTAATCAAATAATAATCTTTCTCCAACGAAATTTATTTCCCTCTCAACATTTTTCACTACATTTCTCCGTCGTCACTGACAAATGGTCAACAAATCTTATTGAATAATCAATGAACATTATTGTGGTGGTAAACAATATTCAGTATTTTTTGATTGATCGTCATATCAAAACTTCACTAACCATATACTAAGAGATTGTGCAGAAAGTAGCTAGTCCCTTATAATGGTGACAATGACGAAAATGTGGGGGACATGTAAGATGCGTATACACAAAAAGCGTTCAGCCTAAAATAAATATCAAGGCTAGCTATTGAATAAAATCATAATAATTTCACATTACATAATCTTTTTTCCCTGCACCCTACAATGGTTGCATCACATATTCTATTAGGAAAATAGAACTTGTGTTGATTGGTCTGAAAAAGAGGGTGAATGTGGCTATTGTGTGCATATCAGGAAGCAAAGTAGTTTTATTTGGCCACCTTAGCTATAGATTAATTTATAATAAATAGTATATAATGTGACATCGTACCAAGTATAACGTGATGTGTTCTTTTTAGGTCTTGACCTAGCCAGCTAAGCTGTATTGGTTTATCTGATTAACATGATTTGATATGATCTCAAGCTACATTTATATATTATAAATCATGTCCACCAATTACTATTAAACAGTATTTGCAAATTAATTTCACGGTATAAACAAGCTATAAACTAACTAGTGTATTTAACTAGTTTATTTCTTCTGCATATAAAACATGGCGGGATCTATTGGACCTCTCATATTCATCTGGAAGGGGCCCAAATCAAGTGGTGTAATTGTCAAAAAGTTAAGAATTATGCTTTTATGAGAAGGATATATATCATGGTTGGATATGGATGGATGCAAAATAAAAAAGATATCACAAGGTTGTATTAATCCAGAATCACATTATGTGGTTCCTATCTTGATTCCTTTCTACTGTTCCACAAAATATCTTTTCTTCAAATTCTCAATTTTCGCCGTTAAATTAATAGTAGATAAATATTGCATCGCTTAATTTTGTGATATTCCCAAGCTTGATCACTTTCGATTTGTAACATCAATGTATTAAGAGGCCTATATTTACATAAATATATGTGCAACATAGTAATTTAATATATATATATATTCAGTATATTCACAGTTTATACAATAATTTGCTATATAATTAAAATATTAAAAAGAACTATTTATGGATCGAGATTCGAGACCTGTTTTGTGTGACAAGGACGTACTCCGTCTGGAATAACCACAGATTTTGAAGGTTTTGAAGAATATATACATATATGGAAAATAAAGGTCGAGTTTAAGTTTATACATCTTAATCATAATGATTATTGATTTGAAATTGGAAGCAATTGAACCAATAGAAGAAAACTTGGAACTTAGTGGAAGTATAATATCTGCTATAGTTATATTAGGTCAGCTTCAATCCTTATTTGGATAGATGTTACAAAATTAATGAGGTTTAAATTAGGATCGCCAGCCGTCATAATCATTATCAAATATCAACACACTGTGCTGGAATAATTATTTTTCTTTTCCATAAAATTTATAAAGATCTACTTACAATAATCCCCCTCTTCTGTGAGGGCTGGAGAGCATCCATTTTTTCATGCTTCCAAACCCCCAAGAAAATAAAAACAAAAATTAAAAAAGAAAAGACTAGAAAAATTGAATAAGAGACTTCAAAAAGGCTCCTGATTTTTGGAGCTTCTCTCCCTGATTCTCTCTTCAGTTCCTCAGACAAAGCAAGAATACATAACTAATAACAGTCACTGCAAGTGGGTCCCCTAAATTGTCATTATTTACAATTCCGGTGTACCATTTAGTGTCAGCTGCTTCCATTCAACCAGTCTTTGCAAGAAGTCCATGACCTGTCCAACAGTGACCCAAATTAACAACATTAATCAACTTGTTTCTTTTAATTCTTTTAGTCCACAAATTGTAATGAATTTACTTCGATAAAAATCCAAATTTTATAAGAAAAAATACAACTAAAATGACATAATTAAACACACCTCAGCTGGTTCTTGCAAAGAATAGGCAGCCTTTGTCTCTTTCGGAGATTTCGATACAAGAATGCCAATGCCTTGTCCTCTGTTTCTTAATACCTGAAAATTCATGTACAAAAATATATAATTTTAAATAAAATGTTATTATTAATCAATTCAATAATATCAACTTCTCTGATGTGATGAATCCACATCAGCGAAATTGATTTTCCATATATTAAATTTACAGGAAAATATTTGAATATATTGAAATAAATAATGATACCTTGAAAGCATCTTCATCTGTGCGGTCATCGCCGATGTATACAGGGAGCACATCATCACAATCGGCGAATCCTGAAAGAGATTTTAATTGACTAATTAAATCTACTGTTTATATTATGTAGTTGTAGTATAACTAATGAGAGTGATGTGAAAGTGAAATTTTTATTTTACTATTCTTAATCCTATACTTACCAAGAGACTCCAAGAGGAATTCCAAAGCCTTGCCCTTGTCCCATTTAATAGGGGGTCTAATCTCCAATACCTAAACAAAAAATGCCAACAACAAATTAGTCATATATTTGAAACATGATGTTATTTTAGTTATTATTTCTATGAGATTTTTGGTAGTTTAAGTGGTAGAAAATTAGTAATTAATCACACACACCTTTCTGCCTTGAGTCAGTCTTAAACTGGGGAAATCCTTCATCACAGTATTAACTTGACCAAACAAGTTACTCCAAAGCTGAAAAAAAATAATCACAAAAATTAATAAACAGAAAGGGACATATATATAGAAAAACAATATTTTCCAATAAGGGAAAATATTAGGAAGTTAGGTCACGAAATAAAAAAAGAATAAAAACCTTTTCATCTACGCATCTGAAATGGACTGATACACAGAATTTGTTGTTTTCCACTTTCGCGCCAGGTGTAGACTTGGTCTTTTCTACCAAAGCCTTGTATACCTGCCAAATTAATTATTTTCGAAATATTAGTCCTATGATTAAAATAATTAATGTAAGTGCAATGAAATTATGAAAACCAATTATACTTACTTGGTCAATCATGGGGAGAAACTCGCTGGCTGGCTGAAACAGATCACCTTTAACCTGAAAAGGGAAATAAAATTGAATTTAGGTTCAATATAATTGGTATGAAAGTTCTTTCTCTTTTTTCTTTTTATTATTTTGGGTTACATACTTTAGATTTTTTGTACTTTGGAACTTGAATATCCATGCCATGACTCCCAGCGTAGTAAAGCTCTGCTAGCTTCACAAATTCGAACACCTAATCAAAAACACAAACAGGGTAAGTTTAAAGAAGAAACAAAAAGAATCAAAATATCATAAGAAAGACAAGAAATGAAATGAATGAATGTACCTTGTCTCTGCACCTTCCAGTCACGATTGCTGTGGGGAAATACCTCGCCACATCACGAACAGCTCCTCTCATCTGTAAACATGGGCCCACATGTCAGTTATGTCTCTTAGAGTCAGTAATGAAGTAAAAGAGAGGAGAAACAGAGGAAACTTACGGATTCAGACATGAAAGCCATGTCAGGATCGTCGACTATGGGAGATAAGGTCCCGTCGTAGTCCAAAAACATGACTATTTGCTTCCCTTTTGACGCGCTTATTATTTGTTCAAACTTGCCGAGAGCTGAAGGATGCTTTCTCTGTTCACCCAAATTAAAAAAAACCCAGAAGTTAGTAAATTCACAGTCACCACCACCAAAACCCAATTGAAAAGATACAATCTTTGCGAGAAACAAACAACTCACCATCCAGGACGTCCGCTCGTCGTCAATGGAGGAAAACACCGCCGCCGCCTTCGCATGGGTCGGAGAAGACGCCTTCATTGACTCCATCCAGGAGTTCAAGCGCGCACCAGACATTTCTAGGTGCGAGAGACACCTCTTCTTCAAAGAAATGCCTCCGCCGCCCAAGGACGCCGAGACGGCCGCACTTCCGCAGCTCCTCGGCGGCAGACTCGGATAGAGCGGCGCCGAACCGGCCACCGCCGCCATGCCCCCCATTTCAGGCACAAACACATTCTGATTCGTCATTGTATCACACAGAATCACAGGTTACACTACCACCACAAGTCACTCGATCAAATGTATCTTAGAACTAAAGGGTCGTGAAGAAAAATCCGTTAAGAATAATGGGGAGGAAGAATAGGAGAAGAGGGAGGTGGAGAGACAGAGAACCAACGAGAGGATTTATAGAGAAGAAGAAGAAGAAGAAGAAGAAGAGAGATTCGGAAGACCGGGCCCGCAGATGAATAGAAGTCTACTGGGCTCCCACGTGGAATCGTGTGGGGTCAATAATAACCTCCTTTCTCTTCGTTTGGACCTCTGTTTTACCGCGTCTCATTCCCTCTCCATTTGACGAACAATGGAAAGATCCATCGAGTGTATGGATTTGTGTGTGGTTGTGATGTTGCTATTGCTATTGGAGAGAAAGAGGGCTGTGGATATGGCAGAGAGATAACTATAACTATAAGGGAGAGAACTCGTGCGAGGAGATGGCACGTGCCCCGTACGCCGGGCAGCCACCCACTGATTCGCTTGAATTAACTGAGTCTCTGTGGCTACAACTCTGTAGTTCAGTTATGATTTTGTATTTTTGAGATGGACTTAGTTTTGTGAATTTGGGCTTGCTTTTTAAACCTCTTACTTTCAGTACGTCTTTCTTGCTTAAGAAATTGATAGATGGTAGGTGAGTCCAGTGTACATGATGTGTCAATTAGATGTAGACTCCAAATTGATGTTTTCATTCTGTTCATGAACTGATTCTTATTTGTCAAACAAGTTGTACTCTATAGTTCAATTTATGATTATGTATTTTTAAGATGGACTTAGTTCTGTGAATTTGTGCTTGCTTTTTAAACCTCTTACTTTCAGTACGAAGAAATTGATAGATGTTAAGTCCACTGTACATGAACTATCAATTAGATGCCGACTCCAAATTGATGTTTTCATTTTGTTCATGAACTGATTATTGTTGGTCAAACAAGCTGTAATTGGCACTTGCTAACCACACATGCGCCCACCATTTAACAGCTTGGAAAATAGAATCTTTATATGAAATCAAATCTTCAGTACTTTTTTGTCATTGTAAAAAAATTGTCTTCTATTTATTTTTGTCTTTCCATCGACCTCTCTTGAAAAAACGAGTGATTTGTGTAGTACTTTCTGTTAGTTCACTCCTTTTGTTGTTTTCTCAAAAGTTTGGGCTCACATATACACATGAAATAAAGTTAAGTTAGGTGACGAATAAATACACAAAAATTGCAAAAGAAACGCCCCTCGTAAAGACATCAAAACAACCAGCTCCAACCTGCCCGGATTCAAAGATTCAAAACCGTCAAACAAGACATATATTACCTCTCATTTCCCTAATTTTCTATTAAATGTTTGTAAACATGTAATGTTCATATCATGTGTGAATATCATGGTTAGGACCTAGGTTTTCATAACGTGCTTCTTTCAAGATCAACCAATGCATGATCGAACGGCTGAGATGATCTGTGGAGGGTTGAAGTGTCTAGAGATTCGTGAAGTGATACGGTTCTTCTGTTCTGTCGTGCATGTGGCATGCAAGGTTAATGCCGAGCATTTTGTAATGCACGTTCTACCTAGACTTATAGTTTATGTATTTTAATATTTTATATATTCATATATACATATTAAAATGATTCTTGAGAAGGAAGATTAGTGAACTGAAATGCTCCAGTAGAAATTAACCTGTTACGTGGTGCTTTTCAGAATCTCTCTCTCCATTTCCGACAAACTGAAGATCTCTGTTGGAACATCTAAACAATGAAAGTATAAATTGCTGTCTCCAGTTTAGAAATATTAGAGATTTTACGAGGAGTTTGTATATAATATGTTGATATGGTAAATTATTTAACTAGCTCACAATCCACGAATGGAGAGCGCATGCTCTTTTTTAAAACCTTGTTGATGGTTAGTGCAGCTACTAGCCACGTCGATACCGCATGCATTTATTATCAGACAATATAAAGAAAACAAAACCTTAAAAAAATACAAAATTATTCATTTTAACTAACCCTGATTACACAGGATATTTATCAGTACTGATGTGCGCAAATTATGAAGCGTTGTATATTTTTACATGAGCAAAAACAAAAAGTACATGCACCACATTCAGCCACCGGCCAATAGAAACTCAAAAAAATGTATGTATCGTTCATAAACATATGGTACTTTCTCCCTTGTATATTTTGAAGTAATTTTCAGAGAAATATGATGAATACAAGTTTATAATGGACAGAAACAAATTGCATCAATATTGAATTATAATGTGGATAAAACAACCAAAAGTTACAACATATAATTTACTTGCTTCTGATGAATCCATGTCGATATGATTTTGGACTTTGGCACGTTGTAGTAAATGATGACACGTGATACCCATGCGCACCTCCATATAATAGATGATGCTTGACCATCCGTTTTGATTTATTTTATTTACTCCGAATCCGAATATAATACTACATAGTAGTGGCAACAAGAAAGAAATACTCTTAAAAAAAGAAATGGCTCATATAAATGATCAAAATTAATAAAGAAGTAATTCACATCTGGACACTTGTCGTCCTGGAGCGTTTTGTCGTGTAACCATACCTCCTCACTTTCCCGTACCATGAACTTCTCATTTTTCTGCCATCTGTCCTTGTTCAGAAGTATACGATGTGCATTTCTGGAGTCACGACTGTGACCCATTTGCATTTCATTGCATCTAAGCAGAGCCAATAAAAACGCGCATCATTTTGATATGAATGATTTTCCCTCTCTAGTTTGTTTGTTTAATTACTGATCATAACATGCATCATGCATTCGTCCAAACATCTCATAAAATTATTACCCAGTACCAATTAATTGTTTTTTGTAATGTAATGATCATAAATAGATAAGAACAAAAGTGCACCATTTAGGGGGCCTGTTGAGTTCTTCTGGTCATAGATGAGCTGGAAAGAGAATCGAGCCTTGCATGGAATGAAAAGGGAAGGAAGGAGGGAAGTAAATAGAGACTGGACGTGAAAAATAGACGAGTGGAGTGTGGGGGGCACTGAGAGGGCTAGACCTGATCTGACTCATCGGGTGCACTTTCCAGTCGGAGTCTGACTCGATTCGACTCCACATTTGCCTTTTTACGAGTCGTGAGTGAGTGGAGACGTGACAAGTCCGCTTTATTGAGCCCAACATTTCACCCCACTTACCCATTTCGCGTCTAGATTCCAAGAAAAATTGAAGAGTACTTACTTGCATATCAAGATCTTATGTGGTGATTTATTTTTATGAATTTGTGAGGTCTAATTATATGTAGAAACTATAACTTGTTTCCTCATTTCTCTAAAAGAAACGTCATACACATCATTATTACATCACCATGGTACTTTCTTGTATCATCATTATTTTTATTATTATTTTGCATTCTTATGATATCATTATTTTTATATTTAAATTTTCTATGATGTCATGATAACATATATAATATTTTTGTAGAAAAATGAGGGACACATGTATGATACTTTTATATGTATTGTGCTATTTCATGTGTTTTCTTAAATAGTTTATCTTTTGATGTTTAGTTTTTCTATTTAAAAAAAAAAAGAACTACAATGATATCACTATGGTTGAATGAGCTCAATATTGTTTTGTAACGATATTTTATTTGGAAGTGGCTTTCCTAGAGATATTAAACCAACAAGAAAAATATATAAACATGTGTTAAGTTTCTCTACCTTTTCCTTTCATCCTTTTCTCGAGATATTACATAATTTATCATAGTTTATTGTTTCAATGGCTGATAACTATTGTTACGGTAGTAACATTACTCATATTTTAACTAAATACTCTAGAACATATATGTCGACATTTGAATTATCTTCTTCCTCCTCCTCTTCTTCCTTCGTTTCTTTTTAGTTCAGATAAGTTTAAGCTTGTACTAAAACAATAGTACAAGCCAACTACATGAATAACTTCTTTAACTATGCCTTCAATTCAACATGGACATTTTTAAACACCTCAAGTATATTAAAATTTTGTCAAGAGAGGTTTTAGTTCAATACAAGAGAAGATTTGTCCTTAAAATTGTCTCTTAACTTTTGATTCTAGACACTACCACTCGACACAATATTATGAATAAAAAAGAAAGTGGTGGTGGATTTAGTTAAGGTTACACATGCTAACCTTTTACAAAAATATCTGGTCGCTACAAAAAATAGGTATTATATTGAAGAAATATCGAATGATAAAACTTGTAGTTTAAAAAAAATGAGAGAGAACTACAAGCGATCGTTTGATATTTGTTTTCTTTTAGTTGAACTCATATGTCTTTTCCTAAATTTTTAAATCAATATTGCTAGGCGCGAGATTCGAACCATTTATGGATAGATGTGGTTGGTACCATGTCCACTAGGCTAATCTAGTGGTGGTAAAAGACTTGTAGTTTAGTTAGTTAAAGTATTTATATGTATAGCAAAAGATTGTGAGTTTAACTTTTGACAAACAAAATATAGTATATATTTAGTAAGTCTCTCAACGGTTAAATATAAAAAAACATCTAACCTATTGCATAATCAGGAGGAAGAAAGAAAAGACAAGTAGACAAAGACTCTTAAGTCAAATTAAGCATGGCGTTATATTAATATTGTACTTCTAGATGATAGGCATAGTCCACGTTTATAAACAATAAAAACAAAAAAAAAATGTAACAAGTGGAAATACAGCTAGATGCTAAGTCAGAAATATCACACATCCAATGTGTATTTGATGTGTCATTCATTGATTGGAGTTGGACTATGTCTTTTTTTTTTTTGAGTGATGATAGCCTTCCCCTATTCTTCCCCCACCCTCTTGATGACATGGCAATTTGTATTTATGGACTACTAATAAACATGAAAATGAATTTATGATTCCTATATAGAAAAATGAGTTTTAAGTTTACCATGTGTTATATTAGATTCTTCATCTCATCCCAATTTATAATAAATTTGTAATCTCTATATAGGAAAATAGACTTTAGATTTTCCACATGTTATATTAGGTTTACCATCTCATATTAACTCATAGTAAATTTGTCATCCCTATATAGGAAAATGAGTTTTAAGTTTATCACGTGTTATATTAGATTCACCATGATAATAAATTTGTTTTGATTTGTTACATATTATATTAAATTTATTATCTCATGCCACGTCATCAAGAGATTGGGGGGAAAAATAAGGGGAAGATCATAATTTTTCTTCTTTTTTTTCCGACTGAAGACTATATGTCATATTACAAAATCTTAACAGTCTTAACTACCTAATATTTATTTATTTTTTAGTTAATTATTATCAATTTATAAACTCCCGCCAGTCAGCACTGAAAATGAAATCAAATCAAAATGAACCTATGAATTTAACTACCAATTTATTTATTGCTTTCATATTACTTCACTCTTATTGGTCTAATTTTATGTTGATTCAACGATTCAAAAATCAAAGTTAATTTGGGAATAAATTTGACTGGAACTTTTTGACCATGACCGAACGGTCAGGAATCAGGATTCCTATGCAAGAAACAAGAGGATATCTTCCAAAAAAACAGCTCATAAGATTCTTCATCTCACGTAAAGAAATTGCGTTAAATAATTAAAAATTTTGTGATTCTAGTAATTAATTCATTATTAGTTGCAGCCATTAACTATTAATTAGATACTTAAAGTTCGTTTGAAATACTTTGGGTTCCGTGCAACTGCTAACGATAGTCAAAACTGGGGGCTTTCGTTCAACTAAAAACAATTATATTGTTATTAGCACTAATTACGGATTGATTGACGAGCTTAAAGGTGTGCCAAGTAAGTTTTTTATTATGTCTTCCTACCAGGGAGAGGGAGGTGATGTTAATTTGACCGTACATATGATGTACGTTTTTTATAAAGAAAAGTTCTATCAAATGCTCTATTTGATATTTACTTCTATTACTAGTATGAAATTTATTATGATCTTCTGGGTAATAATTATTAGTATGGATCTTTATTTGAAGTATTGCCGAATGAACACGTCCGGTATAAGTTACGTCTTACATGGTGGTAACAATTTGTTCATGAATGGTTTGACCGTTTGAGCAAAAAAAGAGAAAAGATAAATGGATTGAAGTTTGCTTTTTTTAGAATTAAGATGGATTTAAGGTTGATGAGTGAATTTTAGTGGAACGGTTTTGGTGCGTTCAATCCATCTGATTCTTAGGCAACAATCTTTGAAAGCGATTTAGATTGGCGTGGTACATGATACATAGAACGGTAGGCATCTCATTTAATTTCCTCACTTAACTACGGTAACGTGTGTATATATGTATATCTATTACATGTGTATATTTAAAGGAATCTTCTTATACACACTAAAGAGTGACTTATGTAAGAATGTTATAATTTTAATTTCTTATATTAGAGTTTTTTAAATCATATGCCTAAAATAATTCAGAATTCAGGCAGAAAAGTCAGGAATTAGACGGAAAATCCGAAAGTTAGGATGAAAAAACACGAACTAATAGCGTAACTTGGAATTATAGGCGACACATTCAAAAAATTTCATCAATTTTGTGAAAATCTAAACATGTGTAAGATGGCCATAAACTGTTCATTCGAGGGCCTACTAGCGTCTAGGAGCGCCACCGTGTTTCGAATAGTGTTTAGAATATACAACAGACAACAGTGTCACTTTCTGATCATTTGGGGAAGTTATAGTATATAAATACTTGGGAGATGATACATCATGATGTTACTGTAACGATTCTGTAATGACAATATATAAAAACTGAAAACAGTATATACAAACATATGAACCGAAAACAAACAATATATAAAAATTCATTCTATAAAACAGTATATATTTAAAAAAAATGAAAACAGTATATACAAACATATAAACTGAAAACAAACAGCATATAAAAATTCATTCGGTAAACAATATATATTTAAAAAAATGAAAACGGTATATAGCGTATATAGGAACGTAAGAAAACAGTATATAATTTCAATCCGTCACTACATGATCACTGCAGTTTACCGGCGTAATTTCCAATTTCTCTAAATACTTCCAATCAATTACCGCACTTTAGATGATCAATTATAAGGCAGTCGGCAAGCAAGTGGGTCGTTGAGAACCCTCTTAATCAATCAAAATCAGAATTTTGTTTGTGGCTGTGCTGAATAATGAGCAGAATGAATGGGTCTCCCTCAACTGATTTAACTACCCCAATCATTTTAAGCAATGTCAATCATCGCCTCCATTATAACTTGCACTCGACACGTCTCTCCCCTTTTTACTGTACTACAACCGGCTCATGTATTTTTTCAACACGTGAAATCGAAACTGTATATAAACTCATCTTTTAGTAAATATATATATGCGTTATGGAATTTTAATTATATGCTAATCAAACATGTCCGACTAAGACATAATTCCCATTAGTCGTCTGAAACTTTTCCAAATTGCCACGTGTATAACATCGTGACTCAAAAGATAAATTGAGCTATGACCATGACAGGTTAATTGGACTTGATCCACTTATTTCTTTTTCCTAGTTTCTTAGTAAGTGCTTTTTCATGCCGCGTCTTTTCCTTAATAAAAGATGCTGCTGCCGAATTAGATTTAGAAAACTTATGGAGTTAATTATAGATTTAAATCTGTGATTAGGGTCGCTTCCACAAAAAAAAATGTGATTAGGATAGACTTTATCTTCTTTCTTTTGAAGTGTGTTAAGATGGACTTTATCGAAAAGTCATTTTTGACAGTCGTAAATCTATCGGACGGGGTGGTGATGTTACTGGTCACGATTAATAAAAACAATTAATGATGATATAAACTAAACATATAGTCGGTTTGAGTCGAACTTGAAGCATCTTTTCGTTGTCAAAAGTGTGAAGTTAGAGAGAAAAGTTGATATCATTCGAACCCTAATAAAAAAAATCTTCAATATATATTTTTATTTCCCACCACGATTGTGTTAAGGGCGGCCGTTGTTCTAGTTCCGTTGTTTGTGGCTTTTGTTTTGTTTGGTTTTGGTATGAATAGAAGTTTCATGCATATATAAAGTCACATCTAAAAGCGTAGCAATGCATGGAGAGAAATCAAAATGAAAATGATTAATCTCATGTCATGGTTTGTCTAAAAGAGGAACAATTCTCTTTTTTATGAATAACATGAGAGAGTGGAATTATTCATGAACTCATACATGTACGAGACACACACATGCGCGCAAATGCTAAACGAATCTAGAGTAGTGAAGAAGCTTTTATATTTTTGTGGTGAGAGGTTACTGTATATTGTTAATGAATAACGACCACAAGGAAAAACTTTCTGAAAAACAATTATCTTGTTTTTCAAAAAATGTGGCAAATACTGAATTAGTTAATTCATGATTGAGGCAAATAGTTCGAGGCTAATTTGATGTTTAATCGCCTCCTGTTGTTCTAACAATTATATAAAAAATAACTTTTATTTGGTCAAGGACTTTTGCATGAATATTTGGAGTTTGAAGAATAAAAGACTCTACAAGGATGCCGTGGACGCCAAATGCATCACATGCAATGAGTCTTTTTGAAAGGCAGAGAAAGTGGAAAGGAAAAATGTAAATAAATGTTTCTTTTTGGAATCAAATTGAACTATCCTGGCCAGTTCCTCCCGAAAAAAGAAACTATTTCAGTCAGACAAATCGGAGAACAAACTATGTAGCTAGCTTGAAAATAAAGCTTCAAACTTATTTGGTGCAAGTCCACAAACAGAGTCTTTATTGCTGAAGAAAGATGCAAAATTATGAAATAAGCGAGCATCACATGAAAGGAACCCTCTGTAGGCTGATTCCATTTAACCTCGACTCCTTTATATTGAAGAAAAAAATATGTAAGGCAAAGAATTCTTTAGCACTTTTCAAATGTTTATATATTCGAAAAAGAAAATGAGAATAAGAATTATGAAAATGATTTGCTAACATTAAAGCAGTCTTTAAATGCACCACACTTTATGCATATATTCTATTAGCATGAGGTTCTTTTTTCCTCTTTTTGAATGCAAATGCATGCGGATCTACAAAAACTAAGGATGGAAGAACAAGGAGTTTTATACTTCAATGCCATCAACATTTTTCTAATTATGCCATAAATCACAAAAAAAAAGCAACTTTTTTGTTCAAGCAAAGATGCTTTTTGTAAAAGTTTTTAAATTTTGAGGTCTTATATTGAAATATGTTAGACATATCAAATGAAAATATTTGAAGAATAGTATCTAAATCTCCTTTATTTTATGACGGCAAATTTAATTATCTATAAGTAGCTTCAAATCATTGGCAATCCGTGCTGATATAATAGATTCATTTTAATACTTTCGGGTCAATAAAAATGCTTAATTCGATGTCACATTGCGTGGATAACAATGGGAAAGAACAACTTTTCTCTAACTACTACATCAGAATAAGAGAAAAATAATTAGCACATGTTTATTCTTCATGTTGATTAAACCTCCAAAGTTAAATCGACTGTAAATATCATTCAATTGGAGATTCATAACTTGGTCTATATAACAAAATAACCATTTTTCACTAAAGCTTTCCGTGTTTTATCAATAAAAAGAAAAAAAAAAACCACCATTTATTTCATATAGAGTCCAAAATGGCCCAATTCTGATGAATCCATAAATATAGACCATTGTAAAAGGTTTTAAGTACATAACCCAATTCTTTGTTAAACGCAAAAAGTAATCCAATCGCAATATTATAATTAACTGGATTGTCTTTTATAACAGGTCTAAACAATGAAACAACAATGAATAAAGCCTGTATTCTTTAGAAAATGGAGTAGGCCCATAAAATTATACTGAATTAATCCTGTAGAGATTGTAAAAGCTTGAATATACACAATCTTACGCTTTAACAGAACAAATCTTGGAACTACTAAATTAGTAATGAATTAACTGGATTGTATTTTTTTTTTTTTTTTTTTTGAGAAAATTTGGAGAGGGCTTTAACTGGATTGTATTTTAAAGCAAGCCTAAAGAATAAAATAATTATGAATAAAGCCTGTATTCTTTTGAGGATGGAGTAGGCCCAAAAACTCACTGAATTAAGTCTGTTAAGATTGTAAAAGTTCGAATATACACAATCTTGGGCTTTAAAAAAATAACTTTTTGAACTATTAAATTAGTAATGGGCTGAATAAATAGGCTCGTAGTCCAAATGACGAAAGATAATTCGGACTTGGAGAAGTGCCGAAAGGGGAACGTGACTTGGGTTAGATTTCTTCATATATAAGCGTTCTGAGCATTTCTCTGTTAGGTTTCATTAAATTAGTTTTACAAAAGAGTTTCAACTAGGCCTGTAAAATGTAAATTATTTTGTAATTCATAACGCTATCGACTTTGACTCTCGATAAAAGCTCGCCGAATGCTACTTGAATAGTTTGATTAAGTTGAGTTAGGCTCGTTTACAATCCTGATTGCACATGCAAACTAGACTGTTCATAAAGTTCATAGGTTATTGTTCAAAGGAATTCAACTGGAACTGTGGTATTTTGTTGGCTGGTTTTGAGCCTAATTGCTTGGAATTCTGGGCAGTTAGGGAGGTCTTATAGCATTGATTGTGATGAGATTGGGGAAGATTTTCGAAGCGTACTTGGTAGAAGAGGTCGATGGTTGTCCCAAACTCTAACACCGATTTATTATGGTTGTTAATTCTGCAGTGGTACGAGTTTGGTGTGGATCGACATCAACCATCACGGCAAAAAGTCGACTTTTATTGCAAGTGGTTGGTCATCGGTGACAATCCTCTCAACGATTAAGCCGTATTATAAAAAAAAGATAGATATTTAAAATATGAGTCTTTATTTCTATTTTTTATTTTCAAGTCTAAGTTTTGAATTGCTTGTAATGTGGCAACTATTATATAAGCGTTTTTTTTTATTATTATTAATGAAAGTCTTTAATAGTCTCTTGTCTACTATTTCAGAAAAGAAAAACAAAATAGAACTTTGATTTTTGAAATGAATTGGTCGAGCTCAATCTTGTTCAGTCGAGTCCTGTGCTAAATCTTATTCGATCGAGTCTGACTCATTGATTATCTGGTTGTTTTGTGTGGAGACTTCTGAAAAACTCTGTATACCGTAAAAAAAAACCCAGCAGGAGATAAGAAAGTTCTCCATATTTTCTCTCCGTGACTTATTTCCATAAGTGACAATTGGAATTGGAAATATGTTTATTTCCTTATATTTGTATTTCCATGTATTATGTATTAATTGGGGCAGTAATTTTTTGGGTTATTTCCTTATATTAGGTATGATTATCTATAAATAGAGGGGTAGGGATAGAGTTTTATTCATTCCAACAACAACAAACAATTGTATTGTATTTCTCTTTCTCCAAGTATTAAAAGAGTGTTTGAGTGCCGACGGCCGTGATTTTTATCATTTAGGGTTTCCACGTAAAAAATATTTTTTTGTTCATGCGTCTTACTTTCTGTGTTTGCTGTCGCGTCTCGGTTCCTAACACTGGTTTCGAGTGAGTATACATGCATAAAACATATAACCCTATGAATATGAGGAACATCAATTTTGCATCTTATTTCATGTTTTTTCAGACAAGAAAATGTTTACATCTTTCACTCATATTAATGGACGTATAATTTATAAAGTATAAAAAATATGTGAGGTAAACAAGCACTCCAAGAAATAATTTAGGATAATGAATTAAATTAAGGTCTTATCGAAGCCTACTGGGGCAATTAAAGGTAATCAGGGATTAAGCACCACTAATTAGGTCAACAACCAAAGATAAGCTAAGAAATAAAATTGCGTAGCCTAAAAGGATTTTTGGGCAAGTAAAGAGACAGCTATGATATAAATTTGCTTTTTTGTGCACATTATTGATAGTTGTTCAAAGTTGGTGCGTCAGTTTCAACTTCTTTTCATCCTACCCAAATTTTAGGGGAGTTAGTTTGCATAGTAGTGTCATTAGCTCACAGCAAAAGGCTAAAAATTTACATCAAATGGAATAAGTTTAATTTTCTCGAGTATATTCTTATTTATTTTTTAACAAGCCAGTAAATTAGCATCTCTTAAGATGCTAGACTGTTGACTAATTTAACATAATGATAGATCCAAGAAATTTATGCATATATATTTCTAAAATAATCCACTTAAATATAGTTAAGAGTTAAGACTCAAATATTTGTAATTGTACTAAATCAGTAAATTACTCAAATTGTGGGGAAAATTTAAGTTTTTTTTTTTTTTTTTTGAAAGATGACCCGTGGAAATTTTAAGTTTCGATACGAATAAAAATAATATATGAGTAATGCAAGTGTGAAAAGCATTATATGCCCTTACGACCTTTATTTGGGTGCTTTTATAACTTTCCTTGTCTTTCACTCACCCAATCAACTTCGCATCTCCATTTGGATCTTCCTTCTCCCCTCTTTATTCTTGCCAACAGTAACAGCTTGGAGTAAAGGTGAAGAAATTACAAACCAATTGGGAATTCAAATATTCTAAAAATTCAAAAAATGATATTAACATGCACTAAAAAAATAAAGTTCAAGGAGATAATAATTTCTTATTTTAATTTTGAAATTGATTTTTTGAGTTCATAAAAGTGTTACAAGAGTAATAAAACTGGGCCGATCCGGACTCGATGGGATTGAATTCTTGCTGGTCCAACCAAACCCAATTGAAGCAATAGAAACGAAGAACAAAAACAAATGAGAAACTACACAAAGTCTTGGATTTACAAATTTACATCCGTATTCTGACATTCATTTTTATATCTGTTATAAAATAAAGATAGAACTATACAAGTGATGTAGTTGGTAATTTTATTTTTCCTCTTAGGGAAATTTACAAATAACCCCCTATCTTTTATGAATATTACAAATAAATTTTTGTATTTTCATTTTTTATAAATAACCTCCTGTCGGATGTGTTTTGTTTACAAATACCTCCCTACCCTTTTTTTTCCATCCATTTTCATGGTTAAAATTTACAAAATGACAAAAACACCCTCAATTTTTTTATAACATTTTCTTAACAATATTTTTCTCAATTCATATATATTGATGTGAATGAATCAAATGCATCGTTGTTTGTATTGTGGTCTATTGTGATTTAAAATATTAAATATAAAATATTAAGTTAAATTAAAGCATAACTATTTATTTGAAAAAAAAACATAAAAATACAAGTACGGTTGTTTCCACTTTCATTTCACATCTCATTATTTATCCCATAAAATCATTCTCAAAATACTATATAATTCATAAAACATTTTATATTTTCTCAAAAATATTATATATTATTCTCATAATATTCTATTTTCATGAATAATAAAATATTTGTTGAGCAATATAAGCTCAAATAAAAATATTTTTTATTATTAATATCTATTAATATCAAAATGCTATATAATTTTTACATTTTATGTTTCTTTTTTGAATAAATAGTTTTGTTTTAAGTTAACTTGATATTTAATATTTTAAATCACAATAAACCACAATACAAACAACCATGAATTTGATTCATTTACATCAATATATATGAATTGAAAAATATTGTTAAGAAAATGTTATAAAAGAATTGAGAGCGTTTTTGTCATTTTTTAAAATTTAACTATGAAATGGATGGAAAAAAGAGGGTAGGGGGGGTATTTGTAAACAAAACACATCTAACAGGAAGTTATTTATAATAAACGAAAATACAGGGGATAATTTGTAATATTCAGAAAAGATAGGGCTTTTTTTGTAAATTTCCCTTTTATTTTGTATGATCGATTGAGTTTTCATTTTGAAGTTTTGTTGGGGCGTAAATGAAAAAAGTGTATAATAATGAAGTGGGAAAGTGGGGGTGAGGTGAGGATGAGAAATGGCTGGTTCCACCTCACATTCATGTCCTTTTCAAAGAACCCATTCTTCATGACTAGATGCTTCTTTTTTCTTCAACCTTTTTCTTCGTTTTTTAATAATAAAACTTTGGTTGTGTTTCAAAATTCAACATGATAACTATTTGGAACACTTGCATAAGGATAGAGCCAAACCCCTGTTTAGATTAGATTTCAAACAATCCATCCTTCTATTGATAGGTTTTGGCTTTTGCCCATCATAAAAGCTGATAACAAGTCTCTTCTCTCTTTCATTTTGTCTTGCAAATCAGCTGCATTTCTCAAATCGATTATTATTATTATTTCAAATAGCCAAGTTCAACAATAGTTCACAACACATTAACAAAAACAATAACTAAAACTAAAATAACTTCATAACAAAGATTTTACACAAACTAAAACACATTAAATAACATAAACATAATTACAAAGACCTGAATAATAATAAAAATTACAAATTCCATCCTCAAATCTGCTGAGACAAAAACAACCAGCAGATCAATGAGGCAGCCGCTAATACTCCCTACTTTTAACTACTAAGACCCTGATTAATACAACTTTTAACCTAACAACAAACTAAAATAAAATGAAAAAAAATGCTCAAACAGGAGCTGAAGCAAATGTCAAAAATTCCATTTGCTCAGTCCTGGAGAGCCCCAAATAACAAAAAACCCAAAAGAACAGAAAATTACACTTAACGACTGTAGTATAACATTAAGATAAAATAGAGTCCCAATCAATCTCCCATGAAGGGTATTTGCGCAACATGAAGTTCTCATTTTCATCCCACGGCGCCTCGGTGAAATCCAGCTGCTGCATCTCCGACAGAGGCGACGAATTACTGGACGACACATCACCCTCCAATGACGTGCACCCAGAACCCGACGCCTCGTCAGACTTATTCTCTTCCACTACGTTCTTCACCTCCTGCTCTGCTGGCTCGGCCTTGGTCGCAACCGCTTTTTTGTTATTACCAGTAGTAGCAAGAGTCTGACAGATGGCCTGAAGCTTAGCGTCGACGGAGGAGTGTAACGGCCCGGCCAAGTGGGCCCCGTTGTGGCGGAGGTCCGGAAAGTTGAGTCTGGCAAAGTCGCCGCGTAGGCGGAAAGCAGCCTTGTCATAGGCCAGAGCTGCCTCTTCTGCCGTGTCGAAGGTGCCCAGCCACAAACGGGTACGGTTCTTAGGCAGGCGGATCTCAGCGACCCACTTACCCCAGTGGCGCTGGCGGACGCCGCGATAGAGCTTGGTGGGTTTCGGGTTAGCGGGCGGAGATCCGGCGACTTTCATGGGCTGCGCGCGTGGGCCGAGTAAGGAGTGGCGCGCGGAGGGAATGAGGTTGTGCTGTTGGAAGTGGAGTTGGGTTTGGATTTGTTGGATCTGAGCCGGGCTGAGATGGTTCAGCCCGATTGGGGAGTTGGTTTCATAGAGAGGTTGTGAAGGGTAAAGAGGCGGAGGGAAAGAGGGGTAAGAAGAAGGATAAGTGGGGTAAGGGGAGGAGAAAGATTGGGGGATGAAAGAGGGGGAAGAGGTGAAAGAGTCTGGAGTGGGGAGAGGCGAGGGGTAAGGGGAAAGGGAGGAAAGGGAGGAAAGGCAAGGGGAGGATGGGCTTGAACCTGTTCTAATAAAAGGTTCAAGAGCGGCCATCAACTCCTGGTTGTATGAATCTGAAGAAGATGAAGATGATACGGGCTGGCTATTGTACAAATCTATAGCTGCCATTTTTTTGTACTAGTTTTTTTTGGGTAAAATACGAAGGAGAAAATAAACAACTGGCCTGGTTCTTAACAAAATCAAAGAACAGGCGGATCGGACCTGACTAGAGAGGTTTTAATAAAAGAACCTCTAGGTTTGAAAATGAAAAAAAAATCTAGAAGAAAAACCAAAGGGGTTTATAGAAAAGAAACCGCTTGGTTTTTAAAAATAAAAGAAGTCAAAAATCCAGAAAAAAAAGGCTCTGGATCTCCGATCTGAAACCTCTGGCTCCTAACAAAAAGGTTAAAAATCCAAAAACAAGATTTTCTTTCGTTTCTAAAGCTGGACGAGTCAAAGATTACAGAAAAGAGATGTTCAGAGAAGAAAAAACAGAGATTTTAAGAAAGAAGTTAAGAGAGATTGAAGTTCACAAACAAACCTTTGCAGAAATTTAGGGGATCGCTCAGCCTCACTTAGAACTGGAAGGGTGATTAAGGGCTTAATTTTTGTGGAGGTATAAAGCGTCTCTCGATGAAGAATAAGAGCTCCATTCGAGAGCTTATATAGGCGGCTAACCATTTAATTAATGATTAACTTTTTTTACTGGCCTCGATCCTAATCCATAATTTCAATTAATTAATAACTTTTTTACTGGCCTCGATCCTAATCCATAATTTCAATTAATTAATTACCTTTGCAAATGGGCTTTATATGTTAATAAATCTCATTGTAATTACTTTTGGATTTGATTAGCAACTTAACATTTACGCAACACAGCTTTCATGCTGGCGTCAGCATGCACGCTGAATTTTTTAAACTTGGCCAATGAGGAGTTAACACGTGTTAGGTGTACCGGCAGGTGTCCAGACAGGGACTGACAGGCGCCGGTTTTTGTGTACGTGGCGGTAGTTCATTGGGTGATAGATTAGTTGACCGGCTTGATGACCTGTAAGAGTATTAGTGTTTTCGTTTTTATGATTTGTGGCTTACGGCTCATTATTTCAGCTTGGCTTCTATTTGGCTTGGTTGGCTTCAAATGATAGGTTTTATCAATTAGACCTTGTATGAGTATTTAATCTGTAGTTAAGTGATTTTTTTTATCATCCACATTTTTTTCCAGATTGAACCCATAATTAGGGAGGCGTTGTTCACTGAAACTCGTATTTGAGATCTCTCATGAAACTCAAGGGCGTACGCCTTGCGTCTTGCCGCTTGAGCTCGCGAACGACTTTGAGTACTATCATGCATATTCATTGAATATTTTTGTTGTCCATTGTATGATTTAAAGATTAATTTATTTTAATTGATTACGATATTTGAAAATCTTTTATGAGATTATGGATTCAATTTTCAGCAGAGCGTAAGTATGATTTTCATGGTGATTGTGGAGGGTAATAACGGATTTTGTTTGTGTTAATATTTTTGTAAGAATATGAGCAATTAGAGATATGCATTTTGAGCCCATTCAGCAATGATAAAGTATAAAATAATATCGGAATATAGTGATATAATTTTTTGTTCTGCCAAAAAGGAATTCAAAAAACTTGGAACAAAATGGTTTGATAAGTGGAAACGTTATTTCATATTAGAGAAGAAAGAGTATAACATAGTGAAATAAAATCGGTTTTCTCTCTCTTTCCTTTCTCAATAACAAAAATTCTTAATTTATATCATTATTCTACTCTGTCACTAATCTATGTTGTTAAGCAAATTTTGAATACCCGACTACTTTCTTTTCCACATTTTGAATATTAATTCTATATGTTACCAAAAGAGCATTTTACCAAAGTTTATCTAGTAAAAGTGGTTAGACATCTAAATTCACTAATATAAAAGTTGTGGGTTCAAAATTTGGCAAATGTGAAAGCACTTTATTATCATAATTGTGCCATTGCAAGTTTTAGTTAGTTAAAAAATAAAGAATTTCAGCTCTGGATGGTACACTTTCATAATCTCTAAATGAGTTGTAATATCATTTTGATTAAATTAAATAAAATATAATAGATCACATGTGATAAACATATAATCAATATAATTTTCAGATTATTATTGTGTCTTTAATAGTTGTAATTGATCAAGTAATCATTAAAATTCAAATATATATAATGACATATGATCAATACGATTTGATATTGTCATTTGGTTCTTATTTTTTTAGATTCAATCCATAGGTCGAGAGACTTTGCTATATATGTGATGTATAGGCTTGTGTATATTGTTTCGAGATGATGATTATCCAAAATAAATAAATGACACTCATGACATAATTTAACTGAGAATATTGCTATTCGTATTATGGCAAGAGCAAATATTCAGAAATGTGCTCGATTTATATTTCCAAATCAATATTATCTTAGATATTTGTTACGACGCAAAACGAAAATTTGAGAAGAGAAAACATGAGGAGATTAATTCATTGATAATTTAATAGATGGAAAAAGGTACTTAAATAAGCAAATAATAATACTAGTACACAACTTAAGTATTATGAACTAGATATTTGGTATGAATGGTTGTACTAGATCATTAAGTATTTGAATGTTAATTACATATATACTGGTATGATAAATACAACAGCCCTTGTGTGATTTAACTAGAAAAATCACAACTTCAACTTGGAGAGATTTTGTCAAATTGCAAACCTTGAGTATGTAAAATAAAAATATCAATAATTTCAAGCACTTATTTTGTTGTATTAGAATGGATGTACTCCCCATAATCAGTTTTGAATGTTTGATTCTTTATAATTACCTAATAGTTAGGTTGTGAGCAGTACAAGTGCATGGGTTACACTCAGAATCCTGGGTAGGCCGGAACAATACGATGGAGACGATACATGGTTGAATTGTTTAGTTGGCAAGGCAATCATTTATTTAGAGTTTAAGATGTTGATGTGTGTGGTTATAATGTAAAGTGGAAACATGAAATGGAGACTAAGAATAATCTATAAAAAAAAGATGAAAATGTGAAAAATCCTCTTGGCCTCTCGAACCTCCTAAGTGCATCTTTAGAAAGCCATACAAAATATATTTTTATTTTAAAAAGGTTCTCCTTTGTCATTTATATGAATGTCATTTTTCTGTTAAGTTCTTAGGCAGTTTTATGCTATAACTTTGAGCATTATATTGCTTATTTTAATTTCTGAAATGATTTGAAACATCATAAATACATTTATCATCAAGTTCATATCAAATAATTTGTTAAAAATGCGGCTGAATTCCCCTGCAATTTTAGCTTAATATGTTTTGCATCAAATTAGTTCATATCAGAGAGTTGATTATCTATCTCTTTGGTTACACTTTTTAATGATCCAATGATATAAAGAAAATATTTATGGTCTATTAAGAGACATCCGTTAAAATTGTAAATGATACCAAAAGAAAATGTTTCTGATTTCTGAGAAAATAAAAAGATTATGAGAAAGTTTTATGGGTTGATTTCTCTTTTATTGCAATAAATATCAAGGGTGCATTCGAAATATTTTCTTCAAGCCGGACACAACTAAAATGAGCCGGCTTAATTAGTGGAGCCAAATTCTCAGCTTATTAAATTGGCAAATTAATTTCTGAAGATAAGGCCATGTTCCAACGTCATCCCTACAAAAAAAGATATAAAATAATAAAATGTTCACAGATAAACTAAAAAAATTGCAACAATATAAAATTCGGTTTAGAAATTCAACATCAAGATGAGAACAAAATGCACCTAATATTTGAGTCACTTTTTCTGGCATTTAGTGACACGCCTCACTCTACGGTATGAATTAAAGAACGATGCGGGACGCATGCACAATGAGGACTAAACATTTCACTTGTCACAACATACTATTTGCATAATAAAATTTATGATAAACCTATTATTTTAGAGCTTAATTTGTTAGTAGGAGTGGTCCATCTTTATCTTGACACTATAATATTTAAATACTAAAAGTTATGAGAAAGCAAAAACTTGTTATATCAAGGGGATAATGCATCCTTGAATCCCAAATTTCGATCTTAATAAATACATTAGCATTGCTTAGTAACTCTTTTCTCTCATTGATGATTTTGAATTAAAAAAAAATTATGATAAGAAATATCATTTCCAGTGCTTAATAAAATAGATAATCTAACTTGGGTAATTTTTATTTTTAATGTATTTAATATAAATCATTTATTAAAAGTTTTTATTAATTAATGTTTTTTTATTTTATGATGTAATGCAAAATTTGAATAGTAGTATGAAAACCCTAGATTGGAATGGAGAAAAAGTGATGAAAATGAAGAAAAAAAAAGACAAGTGGAGAGAGAAATCGGAGATTGCGGCGCATGCATAATGAGATTAACCTTGGATTCTACGGAAACACAAAGTTGCATTTTTTTTTAATCATTTTTCTAGGTAATTAATCAATTATTCGATTCTTTCTCTCCTCCCTTAGTTAAGTCCTCCACCTTTTTAATAACTCACTCAACTCAACCCACTTGACTGCTTAACCCTTCTTCTTACTGACCATGGTTGAGTTTACACAGATTGACCGTTATTCCAGTTAAGTTACCACATTCATTGCTCCTTTACTCCCACCCACCTTAATTATCACTCCATCTTGCTGGCGTGGATTAATTACCAAAGCAGATATTTATTTTCTTTCAAAAATCAATTTTTTTTTTTAGACAACCTATTGAGTTGTTAGATTTTCTAAATATTAAGCTAAATATATTTATGGTGATTCGAGCTTTTGTTCACTCTCAAAGTTAGCTTAAGGGCTAACAAGTTTTGGCCAAAAACTATAATATTAACAAATTTTAGAATTACAATTCAGTGAACAGAAACTGAATCTGGCTGGTGAACTGAACTTGGGTTAAAGGACAGAGAATGAATAAATAAGACGGAAAGTCGGAAACTAAACTAAACCAGCCATTGCTGATGGTCGGAAGCCATAGTAAATGGTCAAAAGCAGGTGGGCTCCATTCCTTAAATGCTCTCTTTCTCTTCCACTCAAAGCGATTCGCTTGATCTTCACCCACCTCATTCTCTCCAGCAACATCAAACAGAAATCTCCATTAACTATTTCGTGCCTGTAATATCAGTAACGTTGAGAAATGACTTCACATCAAAGTTTGATATAAACAGAGAGGATTCGAACTCGTCCTTGCACGGCCGACGGGTTCGGGTCACATCTCACGTGTCATTCACGTGGTAAGTTTACAGTCAAAACTCACCATTCATCGGATCAAAATTCAACGGCGAGGATTTAATATCTGTAATCGAAGAGATTCATTCAAAACCGCGTGAGATTTATTTAAATGGGTTAAGATATTAAGTACCTGCATTTTAAAGCACCGAGCAGTAGTGCCCCGATTAGAAAAGATATGCTGAAATTATAAAAAAATATTTATATAAATACAAAAGATACAGTAAAATTTAAAAAAAATAAATTCAAACAGATATATTTATATACACAAAAGATATATATAAATATAAATCTATATGTATACAGCTAAAATTATATGATAGATGCTTATTAACGTTTTAAAAGTTGAACACTCTCAATAATTTTAATGTGAAAGGAGAGGAAAAAAATGAGACGCGTAAAGAGAGGAGTGAAGAAAAGACTGCGATTGGTTCAGACTTCGGAAAGCGCACATGCGAGCTGTCGCTCCTTCTTCGGTAAAACTCTCTTCAGCCACCCGCTCAAATCTACGCTCTCTCACTAACACATTTTCTGATGGTTCTTTTTTCTATATTTCTTTCTCGAACGTTTGATTGATTAGCAATGTTTCTTTTCGACAAGTATACTATAGTTACTTGATGTAACTTTACAAAAATGTAAATTATTATTATTGTTATTATTTGTTATTATTATTATTATTATTATTATTATTATTATTATTATTTCGAAGCAAAACATGTGCACGAGCTCGAAGTGCTAAAGCTGCATGGCCTGTTTGTGAAATGAAAACACTTGTAACGTGCAACTAGTCGGATTGGTCTATTTACTGTCTCACATTTTTTACTATTTGCTATTTTTTACTGAGTGAAAACCACAAACATCACACATGCCAAGTAGGGGGAAACAGATTTTTTTTCCTTTATAACTATATAAATATCACTTTTTTAAGAAGACGTAATTTTAACAGTATAATCAGTTTAAGCTTCTGAATTTAGTATTGGAGTTACTTCTCAAAAAGAAGAATTTAATATTGGAGCAGCCATTTTCATGACTAGATGCCGTGTCATACTCTAAAAATAAACAATTATATATACATTTTTTTTTTGAATTGCTAACAATTTGCCTACTTAAACTTCATTAAATAAAGTGTTTTACAAAAATATTTACAAGAAAGGATTGCCAATTATATATACTTGTTTAAAACTAAAACTTATTTGAGATTACCTTCAAGAAAGGAAGAAGGGAAAAAAATCTTAATTTCTTACAAGCAATAGAAAAGTTGCACTTAACAAGGACTTGTTTCTAAGTCCAAATCATAAAGGTTTAAGTCATTTTCTTCAAGTTACAGGTCAATATTGGATTGTATTTCTCCTGACAAAGATATTTCACCAATTAAAACTCTTGCCGATGAGTAAAGAAACAAAGTTCCTTTTTATTAATTTCTTTTTCTCATGCACCATTTTTAGGCCTTTTATATAGGCTCAAAATCCTATTTTGGGCCTGTTTTAGAAGCATATACGGGCTTAACAAGGCCTATATAAAACTAAAGGTAAAGAGAAGTTAAATAACCCAAGAAAAATCATGATTTAATCACCTACTACAAGTTACAACTGGTAGTTACAAATGAAAGCTTGGTTCCCAAGACCTCAAGCTCAGGGAATTCAAAAGACAACTTTCCAGAACCCGGAAATGAAAACCCATTTTCTTTCAAATCATGATTATTATTATCACTTGAAGTGGACAAGATATCTTTCAAAGCATTGCACCAAATGGGCTGGGCCAAGTTCAAAAATTCATAAACAGCCAAGATTGGTAAATTCACACTCCCTAAATCCGGCTCTTCACATCCTTTTCTTCCATGGAAATCAGATCCACCTACTTTCAAAAGCCCATATGAATCAGCTAAATCACTCAGCCCTGTAACAAAATGTTGGAAAAAAGTTAAAACATAATAAAAATAAAATCACGATTAAAAACTTCAATCTTTACATACCTGATAATTTTCCGTCACTTCGATGGACCTCAATGGCATGAAGACCAGCTGATTTCAAGCTTTTTACGACTGAAATAGGATTTTTCAAAGCCCAAGGATGAGCTAAAACCGAGACTCCTCCTGTCCGACAAATCAACTTCACCACTTCCTCTGCATCTGGCTCACTACCCCTACAAAATTAAAAAAATCACAGAAAAAAAACATTTTTATCACGTTGCATATTTATTTCTTCGGATAGATGCAATGTTACCATTAGTACATATACTTTAGCTGGATTGCAATTTAGTCCATGTACTCTCGATTTAAACTTTTTTTCCTATACTTTATGAAAACATTCACATAACGTACTTGAGTCGTACTAAATTGCAATCTCATTAAAGTACAGGAATTAACAATGCATTTATTCCGTATTTGCTTACTAAATCAACAAAAAAATAATATAAATATTTAAAAAAGTTACGTGGCATAAGCAGGACCTCCATCGTACAAATATCGATTAAACGCCTGCCGCAAATTTTCTACATAACCAGCCTCGACCATCGCGCGAGCCACGTGTACCCGGCCTGGCGCGACTCCCGTTCCAGCTAGTTTCAAAATTTGTTCGAACTTGAGGGGCATTTTGAGATTATCTAGTTTTGACAACATTTCTTTCGCGCGTAAATATCGGCCTTCTCTTATGCTCGATAGCATTCTTTCTAGTTCGCTGTATTTTGCCGGGCCCCATTTTCCGTAATACGCGAGTATATGGACTGGCTCAGTTGTATGTGCCTCTTCTCTTATAAAGATATTGTAAGATGAATTAATTATATGTTAGTTGACTAATTAGTGGGTGTATGATGGAATAACAATTTTTTGTAATGGTCAACATTTTTATGATGCCAACATATCTAACAATGATTATATATCTCAGAATCACAAATGCTAAATTAACTTGTATGTCATTTTTTAGTATGTTCTAGATTAAATTTCATAATATTTTGAATTTTATATTTTTATCATCATAATAGATTTGTCAACCATTAATTATTTTTGTTTATGTTTTGATGACATATGATGGGGAAGATAAATAATTCAAAATTTATGGAATTTAATTTATAATACAATAAATGATATTCGTCATTTACACGGCTGAAAATTGATTTAATACTTTCAATCACTAATAGTTCAATATGTCGGCATGAAAAATATTTGTTCTAGGTCCACATTGTTTACATTATAGGTTAGTTGATTGATTCATGGGTGTGTGACGGTGAAATAACAAACAATTTTTTTTTTCTAAGGAAATTTTAGAGTGAATATATACTTGGAAAAATGAGAGGCACTAATTTCCACACCAGGAATGATTTTCATGCCGAATTTTCCAGCAGCTTCAATCGCCTCTCCAATGCCAGACATTGTATCATGGTCAGTCAATGCAAGAACTCTCACCTGATCATTGTTTGTATTAATTATAATCTCATTTTGAGTATTTATTCTTTGATAATTGGCCAATCTTATTTTGAGTATTGAGTAGATGACAAAGCATTGGAGCCAAAAGATCCAGCAACGAGGTATGGCCAACGAAAGCAAAAGTTTTTAGTTGTCATTTCCAACACATACCCCCAAAACAAACCAAACAAAAAGCTGATATTCTTATTAGCCAAAATAGAAAAGAAAAAGAGAAGGAAAAGCTGACCCCATTACTGTGAGCTCTCTCCACGAGAGCTGAAGGAGAGAGAAACCCATCGCTGCAGTGGGAGTGCGAATGGAGCTCAAACACGATCCGACCTGCTTTGTTTCTCTCCTCCCACTTCAACGCCAGCTCCTCGTCTTCATCGTTCCAGAGCTTCTCAGGAAACGCCCAGGCGTGCACGAATCTCGAGGCGGATATCTCTTCCGGCGTGACGACCTTTCTCCTCCTCCTCCTCTTCTTCTTCTTCTTCTTGTTGGTCTTCTTCTTCTTGATGTTGGTCTCCGCAATGAGTTCTTCTTCTGGAGGTGGGTCTGTGGGGGAATCAGATGGGATCATGCTGTTTGGTGAAAAAAAAGCATCTAACTATTCTATCTATCTGAAGGCCTCTGTAACTCTGCTTGGACAGAGAGAGGTGATAATAAATGGGGGAGATGGAATGAAAGGTCGCAATCGGTCAGGGGGGAGCAGAGCAGACACTGTGTTGTGATTGATGAATAAATTTTTCATCTCGATGGGGGAGATGAAATATTTTTGAGAGGGAAAGGAAAGATTAACAATGGCGCGAATTTGCCTCTCCCTGTAGCATTTTAAGAGAGGATGACCCGCAACACCAAACGCCATACTGAAAACACTTGCATGACTTGAGAATATTATTGTTCAACTGGGCCTTAGATTTATTTGAGTTGGGGCATTATTCAGAAACAGGTAACTGGTGAAAGTGTGATATTTATTCGACAGATAATTTTTGATATAGAAGATTCCATAATATGAAGAACAATAATAATGAAGATAATAATAACATTTAATTGCATAAGTATTTATTACAAAATATAGTGCAAAATATGTCCTTCATGTGCAGGAGAGGAAAGGAAGAAGTTCACTTTTCTCTCATGGCTTCTGTGCCCCTCCATGATTCTCCAAAGCTATAAAAGATAAAATACAAGTACACAGTACATAATCTTTACACAGTGAAAGTCAAAAATGGCGATCTTTATCCTGTATAAAGTAAAAGACAGATATATATCATATCACATCACAAAGCTGCTCTTTCCGATTGATAGTTGCTCTGTACTCGAATTTTCTTTGCTCCGTTGAAGGGAGGCAATGAGAAAACGACATTAGTCAAGTCAAAAAGTTCGGACGGACAAGAACAAGACCTTTTACTGTATAAGCAGGGCCATTTTATCTCCCAACAAGATCATTATTGTTCATTTCATCTGTACTCTCTCGTGTCTTGTCTATGTTCTTCACAAATTAAAAAAGAAAAACAAAACAAAAATGATTGTTTTATGGTCCATATCACATTGGGCTTAATTTATCATGGTATTATGGTCCATATTATATTGGGCCTAATTTGTTGGGCTTTTGTATATTGCGGCCGAAAAGAAGTGAATATCAATAAGGCGGTTTTCAAAAATCGAAAAGAGTGAATGAGGGGGAAATAAGAATTTGAATCAGCAGTTTGAGTTTGGGCGGTAAGAGAGAGATCTATTGGATTTAGACCGCCAAGTGACTCATTGAATCTTCTTCAGTTCTTCGCCTTGTCTTCCAATTTCAAATCGGAGCTCGCATTTCTTTGTTCGAATTTGCATAGGGGCAAGGTACCTGAGGAATCTCCGTTAATCTTTTATTTTCTTGTTTCTTTTTTCCCCGAATGTCTGGTCTGTCGTCGTGCAATTTTTGAGTGTGGAAACCCCAAGATTTGCATTCTTGTGGTCAGTGGGAGTCGTATTTGATTCTGACACTTGTTATTGATTTTTTTGTTCTTCGTGGTGTGCCTGTTTGAAGAATCCTTCAAATTATGCAAATAGGTTGACAATTCATGTTGATCTGTCTCATTATCCACATAGCTTTTGAGAAATAGGATATTCTTCTTGAAAGATGCTCGTATTTGGTTTGTATTTCTTGCAATTTCGTCTGTTCAATTAACTTCTTCATTCACAGTACAAAAAAACACATCTTTTCATATAGAACACATCATTTCCTCTGATCTGCCAGTGTGATTCCTTCTTCCTGCTATGAAAGTTTGTTGTTTCTTGCAAATTACAGCTTCACATTTACTGATTTTTCTTTGATTTGATCAGGACTCGTGATTAACTAATCCCTCAAAATGAACCAAGAACTCCAAAAAGACGGTACAAATCAAAACCAGCGTGGCATATTAGGCGACATTTCCAACACATTAGGCAAGAGGCCGTTTCCTTTCGATTTAGACAAACCCTCAAAATCGACCAAAATCGCCCCAAATAACCAAATCCCAACCGAAACCCTAAATTCCAAAAATCCCCCCAATTTCCAAGACTTCTTCAATCCAACAACCAACAACTCATCAAATAGAAGGCACACTGGTAATTATTTCGCGAAGGAGAATTATGGAGGCATGATCAAGGGTTCGTACTTCAAGCATTTAATGCGTGAGCCGGGTCCAGGGAGAGAAACCTCGCCTGAATTGGAAGATAATTTTGAGGAGGATTATGAATCGGATAATAATGAAGAAACCGGGAAACAAATTTCCAGTTTTTCTGGGAATTATTTCAGTGCGAGAAATAGCGAGAGTTTAAAGTTGGGAGAAACCGGGAAAGCAATTACCGGTTTTTCAGGAAATTATTTTAGCACGAAACTTAGCGAGAATTCAAAGCTGGAAGGAACTGGGAAAGCAAATATCTGTTTTTCTGGAAATTATTTCAGCACGAGAAATAGCGAGAGTTCAAAGCTGGAAGAAACTGGGAAAACAAATACTGTTTTATCTGGAAATTATTTTGGAGTGAAACATGGCGAGAATTCAAAGCTGGATTTGTTTGGCGGTCTGGATGAGTCATGTAATTGCTCTTTCTGCATTAAAGGTGAGAACTTTTTCTTCCTTTTTTTAAAATTTTTTTTATAATGGTTGTATTTTATAATGTTTTTTCATTTTTTTTTTAAATAGCTGCATATATGTGGATGGATCTACACTATCAAGACACAAGAGGCCGTCTTTCAGGTACATTTATCATTAAAAAAATAAAAAAAGAGAAAAATGCTAGTGTTGGTGTTGAATTAAAATGTTTATTTTTTATTTTATTTTTGTTGGAATTTGAAGCATTAAATAGGAGTAAAAGGCTGGCGAGAAGTCTAGAAGAGAAGTTGTACGGACAAGAATACAAGAACAAGACGGTTGGAGAGAGCTCAAACAATCAAGGGGCAAAAATGGAATTTGAACTGATGCAGCAATGGCGCTCTCTTTTCATGCACACTGAAAATCTCTTTGTTCATGAGACTTCTCAACTCGTAAGCCGCATTCTCTATTTCTTTTTAAATCATTAATCAAATATTTTAGGTAATTGAGATTAGGGTTTTTGAAGTGGTGATTTGATTTTTGTTTTTAGCATATGAATCTGATGAACTTGGAGGAGTTGAGAGAGAAGTGTAAGAAGAATCTTCACACCATTACCGGTAATTCTCAGTTGCGTAAGTGATGTTGTACTGAAAAAAATTGGACTTGGTCTTTTTTCGTAAATTATTTCTATCGTGCATTTGTATTTGATATAATACGACGCATGGATAAAGATGTGTATTCGTGGTATTCGGTTAATTTATTTGTAACAAAATGCCAGAGTGGTGGCTAGTATTTTTTTTTCTTTGAGATGGGTGTCTAGGTTATGAATTGGTGTGCTGTTTTTTAAGAATGCTTTTATTGAACTGACAATTGATGATATGGATTTGTTGAGTCTTGTAATAAAATGATATTTGATGGAGTAGATTATTAGCTTTGTTATATATTTGAAATTTTTTTCCAAAATAAATGTGTACATCAAATCAAAAGAACATAATAAAATGTGGTAGACAATCATCACTTTTCCTCCAAAAAATCAATATATTGTATTCCCTATAATAATGGAAATATGCCCCTATAGTATCAAGCTAACAGAGGACAAATTTTGTTGTGTATTTTGCTGTGATATTTTCTGAGTTTTCATTGAAAATGCTGTGTGTGTGATGTAAGGTTGTATGTTTTGTATATAAATAAATTTTATATAGCCTACATTTCCTTCAAACAAATGGAAAAATCTAACAAAATTTTGTAGATTTATAAGCTGATTTAATATACACGATGAGATTTCTATGATATCACATTCTATCAAGCTTAGGTAGACGTCATTAATTTATATTCAACGAACATCTTAATAAGCACAATAATTCAAATGCATTAACCCCTTAAAAAACCCATTAAAACGCAATATTTCTTTTTGGGAAATTTTTCAAAAACCCCCTAACTTTTGTGAATATTATCAAAATCCCCTATCTTTTTAGCCTTCTTCAAAAACCCCCTAATTTTTTTGAAAATTTTCAATACCCCCCTCTCATTTAGTTATATTTTTTTAAATGACAATTTTACCCCTCTCATTTTAGTATAGTTTTCTTTTTCTTTTTTAAGGGATATTATTACTCTCAATATTCCAACTTATATTGAAAAAATTATATATTTTACAAAAATGTACAAAAAAACAAAAACAAATTAATTGAAATATTTTTTTTAATATAATTCGGAGTAAAATGACAATACAACCATAATCCTACAAAAAAATATAGAAAATTTACACAAAAGCCCCATATTATGTCTAAAATGCAAAAATATTTTTAAATATAATTGGAAAAAAAACATTATGAAAAATATTTTTTTTGAAAAAAAATTGTTTCGAAAAAACATTTTTGTTTCGGAAAAATATTTATTTAACAATTGTTTACTGAAAAATATATTTTATTTTTTTATAAAAATATTCTTTTCTTACAAAATGTTTTAAAAAATTAAAGATTTTAATTTTTTTAAAATATTTTTTAAATGTATTTTTTAAGAAAAGAATATTTTTATAAAAAAATAAAAAATATTTTTAATAAAAAAATTGTTAAAATATTTCTAATAAAAAAATTGTTAAAATATTTTTCTGAAACAATTTCTTTTCAAAAAAATATTTTTCAGAATGATTTTTTTTCCAATTACATTAAAAATATTTTTGCATTTTAGACATAATACAGGACTTTTGTGCAAATCTCCTATATTTTTTGTAGGATTATGGTTATATTGCCATTTTACTCCAAATTATATTTAAAAAAAATTCTAGTTAATTTGTTTTTATTTTTTTGTACATTTTTGTAAAATATATAATTTTTTTCAATATAAGTTGGAATATTGAGAATAATAATATCACTTAAAAAAGAAAAATAAAACTATACTAAAATGAGCGGGGTAAAAATTGTCATTTTAAAAAATATAACTAAATGAGAGGGGGTATTGATAATTTTCAGAAAAGTTAGGGGGTTTTTTAAAAAGGCTAAAAAGATAGGTGGTTTTTGAAAGAATCTAAAAAGATAGGGCGGGTCTTGATAATATTCAGAAACGTTAGGGGGTTTTTGAAAAATTTCCCTTTCTTTTTTAAACCAAAGATGACTAGATAGATTTTTCTTGGTTCTTTATCAGCAGAAAAAGAATTAGCTCTTTCCAGAGAGCTCCCTTGAGACCATTCCACACCGTCCGATCAAAATTCAACGCCCGATATTACACCAAAACTCTCCTTTTATCTGCCCATCAATTCTTCATTGGGCGGTGTAAAATCGCCGCCTCATATCTTTCTCACGCGATGGAGTCGAATTACGAAACTGCCCCTGACAACTCACATCTTTTAGGGTTTCTTTCTTCCACACTCTCTCCTTCCGACCTAATAAACAAACTCACGCCCAACACAAACCAAGGCGAAGCGAAGCGTAGCGGCAACTCTTTCTCGCAATTCGATCTGCTCCGTGTTTACGATCTCGGTGAGATCTCCTTTCTTAGATTTTATTTCAGCGATTTTAGTGCTATTTTGTAGGATCGTTTTAGTTGAATCTATTTATATTCATAAATGTTTTAGTTATCTGATTAGTTAGCTTAGCTCTGATTAGTATCGGGCTTAACTCTCGGAAATCGTTGTTATACATGATTCTATCATCAAACTCTCTGAGCTTCTTATTTTTCTCAGATCTGGTTAATTATTTCCTTTACAGGATGGATGTCTGATATCAAAACTGCTAGTTTTCATTTTTTCAGATTTATTTTCACTCATTAATTATCCTGTACTTACGCAGGAAAAGAGGGAAGAAGAACCAGTCGAAACTCAGAACGTCTCCAGCGCAATTAACCTCGGAGGTGTCACTGTGCAGGCCGTCTTTTATGTCTGGACAAATCTACCCCTTCTTCTTGGGATCAATCGGGTTACTCGGCCAGTATTTTCCTGTCTCCAGGAAAAAGCCTCTCCCCTCCTTTCCTCTCCACTCCTCATCCTCTCCAGTTCCTCTCCAATCCAGCCCCAATTCCTAGCTTTCTCCCTTAACCATGGCTCTGTTGAACATCGGAGCCGCAAACAGCGACGATGCGTTTTACCGCTACAAAATGCCCAAAATGGTGACCAAAATCGAGGGTCGCGGTAACGGAATCAAAACGAATATTGTTAACATGGTCGATATCGCTAAAGCTCTGGCCAGGCCGCCTTCTTACACGACTAAATATTTCGGTTGCGAGCTTGGCGCTCAGTCAAAGTTTGACCAGAAGACCGGGATTTCTTTAGTCAATGGGGCCCATGACACTGCCAAGCTGGCGGCTCTGTTGGAGAACTTTATTAAGAAGTACGTGCAGTGTTACGGGTGCGGGAATCCGGAAACCGAGATCCTGATTTCCAAATCTCAGATGATCAGCCTCAAATGTGCGGCTTGTGGGTTTATATCTGATGTGGACATGAGAGATAAGTTGACTGGGTTTATATTGAAGAATCCGCCTGAGGTGAAGAAAGGAGGGAAGGATAAGAAGGCTCTGAGGCGGGCTGAGAAGGAGAGGCTGAAAGAAGGAGAAGCCATTGATGAGGAGCAAAAGAGGTTGAAGAAGGAGAGCAAGAAGAAGTCTGAGAAAAACGGGAAATCGAGTTCCGGTTCGAAGAAGAAGGCGAATGGAAGTGATGAGGAGCACTCCTCGCCAGGTGGCAGCCAGGCTGGCGATGCTGACGTGGCGTGTGAGGAGGAGGAAGAGGATGTCCAATGGCAGACTGACACATCAGCAGCGGCTGCTCAGCAGAGGATGAAGGAGCAGTTGAGTGCCGTTACAGCTGAAATGGTCGTATTAACCACCGAAGAAGAGAAGAAACCGAAACCGGCGATAAAGAAACCGTTAACTCTCGTTGAAATCGTTAAGAATAAATTAAAAGAGGGGATCAAACCAAATGAGTTCAAGTCATTCGTAACAGGATTAACCGGAGAAGTCCAGGACGTAACAAGCGCGGTTTTCGAGGCGATGTTTGAGGGGGCGGGGAAAGGTTTTTCGAAGGAGGTGATGAAGAAGAAGGAATATGTCGAAGCGTTGGTGGGGGAGAGTGAGGAGGAAGGGCAGATGAGGGTGCTGAGGGCGATGGAGGCGTTCTGCGGGAAGCGCGACGGGGAGGCGGTGAAGGAGATTGCGTTTGCGGTTAAGGGTTTGTATGATGCGGATGTGGTCGATGAGGAGGTGATTGTGAGGTGGTTTGAGGAAGGGGGGAATAAAGGAGGGGTGGTTTGGAAGTATGTGAAGCCGTTTGTTGAGTGGCTGCAGAATGCGGAGTCGGAAAGCGAGGAGGAGGAAGAATGAGTGTGTGCGTGTGCGTGTGTGAAGTTTGTTTGTTTTGTGTTGGTGTTTGTTTTCTGACGTTGTTTGTGTTGTGGGTGTTTGTTTTGTGATGGTGTTTGTGTTGTGGGTGTTTGTGTGTTTTATGTGTGTGTGATGGAACTTGTTTTGGATGTTTGGTTGGGTGCGTGTTGGTTTTAATAATATGAACTTGTGTTGTGACTTGAGATTGTTTGTTGGCTTTTCATTTTTCCTTGCTTTTACCATCTTTTGTTGCATTATTGTGTTGCTTTGGGTTTTTTTTTTGGTTTTTTTTTTCAATTTTATGCTGTGATGACTCAGTAAAGGGACTTTTCATTAGATAGTTCGTATGTTTATTTTAGTTGTATTTTCATACTCTTTTTTCTCTCATTTCCAAATCTGAACTAAAATAAAACGACTGCTGTTTAGTTAGGTGTACTAGCTACTAAACCTCGCTGGCAATTGTATAATGTAATTATATATCTCATAAGTCATAAGTATAACTTTTCTATTGTTTAAAATACTGATGGGATTCTTAGATACCAATCTAATAAATTAGGAACCTAGTCGCTACCATAATCTCTGACTTGAGATGGATACGGAAAAATAATTGAAATATTTAATTTCATTATCCCATTATATTCCCATCTTTGCTTTTTAAATTCAGGATGATCGTGCCATTAGCTAATTCACTCTTGATAAACAAGTAATACTGGATCAATCGCACACCATCTCCATTTCCTTGTGAAGCAAGGAGCCTGATAACTGACTCCCATTATTTTGTTTCACGCCAACAATAAGAGTTAAGAGTTGAATTATTACCATTTTTCCGTTCAAATTCTAGTAACTGAAACAACTAAAATAATTTCATTAGATAAATTAGATTGAATTAGATAAACAATTAGATTGAATTTTTTTCAAATATTAAAGAAGTTATTCTTTGACAAAATATTCGAAGAAATAATATATTTTAGAAGCTTGTTCATAGTTGTTCATCTGGTCAATTCAACTTGAGCCGAATCCAGTAATCTAAATTGACTTTACGTCGGAACCAAATATATTTAAATTGAACAGGTTGAACTAATTGAATTTTCATATTAGTTTGATATGTTGAATTTGGTTCATATTATTTCTATTTCATGGTACCAAATCCAACGAAAATAAACGAGCATCTATGATTAGGTACAGTGACTACTAATCCTCGCTGGCAAATGTATAATGTAATTATATCTCTCATGCCCCATGGCTTTAAAGTGTTGTTTTTTTAACTATTGTATAGCTTTTCTGTTGTTTAAAATACTGATAGGTTTCTTCATTTAAAAAAAAATTAAAAACATATTGATAGGATTCTTAGATACCATTCTAATTTAAGTAAGAACTTAATCGCTAGCATAACCTCTGACCTGAGATGGATAAGAAAAAACAATTGAAATATTTTATTTCACAATCCATTATAATCCCATTTTACTTTTCTTAATTCAGGATGATCGTGCCATTAGCTAATCCCTCTTGAAAAAAAGTAAATACTGGATCAATCGCACATCATCTCCATTTCCTTGTGTAGCAACTAGCAAGTAGCCTGATAACTGGCTCCCATTGTGTTGCTTCACATTTAGCACAAAGCCAATAATAATAATTAGAGTTGGAACCAGTACCGGACCCAAGTTCCGAAGGACCCTAGTCCTATTTTCAAAACAGGCCCCTAAAATTTTTCAAATCTTTCAAAATTTGAAATGAAAATTTTAGAAAATCCATAAGTTTCAAACAATATCAATAATAATAACTAAATAATTAATAACAAAGGGAAATCTACGACGGGTCGATAGTGACCAAGTAGCGACAATATATTATTTTTCTCGCATTTCTATATATGCTATATTCTATTTCATTTTTGAAAATATATATTGTTTTACCGAATATTTATTTTTCAGTTTATATGTTTTTTGTCAGTTTGTATGTATCGTCATGTTGAAACAACGGGTATATACCCTCGTGATATATCAGGTCTCTAAAAAATAATAAAACTCTAAACATAACTTTCTAACAATACTAATAATTCTAATAACTTTAGTTTTCCAACAATTCCTAATAATCAACTCAAACCAATAATCATAAGTTGCTTTATAATCAATGTAACAACGAGAATAATTAAAGTCCAATTAAAAAAAAAAATCCATAACTTTAACAAACATGCACACATACAGGAAATAAAATGACCCCTAAAAAATTAGGGACCTTAGACCTTAGTTTCATTGGACTAAGGCTAGGTCCGGGACTGGTTGGAACAATTGATATTTTTTGTGAACATTGTAGTTATCGAAACAACTAAAATAATCTCATCAGATAATTTATAGACAATTAGATTGTATTTTTTTTCAAATATTAAAGAAGATATTCTTTGAAAAAATATATTCTAAGAAATAATATACTACAGAAGCTTGTTCATAGTTGTTCATCTGGTCGGTTCAGCTTGAGCCGAATCGAATAAACTAAAAATATCTCATCAAATAAATTATACGAATTATATTGCGTTTTACATATCTAAAAGAAGTCACTCTAGAGAAAGCTGTCCGTTTAAATATCATACAAGATTGACATAATGTTATAAATTTGTAATATATATTTCTTTTTCAATTTAATCCAATATTATTTATATAATAACGATAAATATCTTATATCCAATATTACTTTAGTTACATTAGCTCATATACGACATATAAGAATCATATATTTTACTCAAAATCTTTAAACATTTTCCTGCTATTTACAACTGAGAAATCAATTAACACATAAACTTTGGGAGATACTTTTCAGACAAGAGATATAGAAGTATATCAATCCTTGTCCTTCTCACGTGCTTCCCACCACACTCAATAGGAAAAAATACACTTTCTTGGCGCCCACTCTTACGACCTAACATCCTCATTACACCACGGACCATTCCTGACCATCCGATCAACCATCGACGCTCCATATTCACTCTATGGCTCCGCTCATCTGTTCCGTCGGTTCTCAGATTGGCGGTGCACAATCGCCGCCACTCTCACGCTATCCATCGACAATTACGAAAATGCCCTCACAGAGCCGCCTAAACCCTAAGGGCAATCAAGTCATTTGATGGTGCTATATATACCGGTGATAGCTCTAGGGTTTCTTCCTCTCTCATTGCGACCTGAAAACCTTTGCAAAGGCGGCCGCAGTTTCTCTTCTGACTTCAATCCGATCTCATTTCAAGGTATTTTTTGAGTGAATTCTTCTGTTTTATGAATAGCTGGTTGTAATTTAGTAGCTTAGAGTTATTGCTTCTGGTTTAAATCAGTCTTGTAGTTTGAATTATCTGGATTGTTATTATGTTCTGTTATTTGATAATTGTATGTCTCTTTGATTAAGTTAAGAGTTAGATCTACTTACGTTGATTAGAATATGATCTAATTCGTTATATCTAGCCTTGAAGTATTTCAGATCTAGTTAGATTTCTGTAATCCGTACTGATTTATCTACTCTACACTAGCCGCTGTTCTGTTAGTAGAATTGTATACTGTCAATAATTAGTTGTATTTCAGATCTAGTTACATCTGATAATTGTCTCACTCTTGTATTAGTTGTATTCTGTAAATTAATTTTAAAATATCCATATAGATTATGTAACTTCTGTTTCTTCATTATTTCACTAATATGATTCAATAATATTAACCTTTTTTTCATAACCTACTTTTTGCAGTTCATAAGCCATGGGTAAAGAGAAGGTTCATATCAACATTGTGGTTATCGGCCATGTTGACTCTGGCAAGTCAACCACCACTGGCCACTTGATCTACAAGCTAGGAGGAATCGACAAGCGTGTGATCGAGCGTTTCGAGAAGGAAGCCGCTGAGATGAACAAACGTTCTTTCAAGTATGCGTGGGTGCTCGACAAGCTGAAGGCCGAGCGTGAGCGTGGTATCACCATTGATATCGCTCTCTGGAAGTTTGAGACCACCAGGTACTACTGCACTGTCATCGATGCGCCTGGCCACAGAGATTTCATCAAGAACATGATTACTGGTACCTCTCAGGCCGATTGTGCTGTTCTCATTATCGACTCCACCACTGGAGGTTTTGAGGCTGGTATTTCCAAGGACGGTCAGACCCGTGAGCACGCTCTCCTTGCCTTCACTCTTGGTGTCAGGCAAATGATTTGCTGCTGTAACAAGGTATAAATCATTATTCTCTTCTTTCAATCATTCATTTCTTATCCATTTATATTTTGTAAAATGTAACTTATTTTATTTTTATTTACCTTGTTTACAGATGGATGCTACCACCCCCAAGTACTCAAAGTCCAGGTATGATGAAATCGTGAAGGAAGTCTCATCCTACCTCAAGAAGATCGGTTACAACCCCGACAAAATCAGCTTCATCCCCATTTCCGGTTTTGAGGGTGACAACATGATTGAGCGCTCCACCAACCTTGACTGGTACAAGGGCCCGACTCTCCTTGAGGCTCTTGACCAGATCACCGAGCCCAAACGTCCCTCTGACAAGCCACTCCGTCTTCCTCTTCAGGACGTGTACAAGATCGGTGGTATTGGAACAGTGCCGGTCGGCCGTGTTGAGACCGGTATGATCAAGCCTGGTATGGTTGTCACTTTCGCCCCATCCGGCTTGACCACTGAGGTTAAGTCCGTTGAGATGCACCATGAGGCTTTGCAAGAGGCTCTACCTGGTGACAATGTGGGATTCAACGTTAAGAATGTGGCTGTTAAGGATTTGAAGCGTGGGTATGTCGCTTCCAACTCCAAGGACGACCCTGCCAAGGAGGCGGCCAACTTTACTTCCCAGGTCATCATCATGAACCACCCTGGCCAGATCGGAAACGGTTACGCCCCGGTTCTTGACTGCCACACCTCCCACATTGCCGTCAAGTTCCAGGAGATCTTGACCAAGATCGACCGTAGGTCTGGTAAGGAGCTCGAGAAGGAGCCTAAGTTCTTGAAGAACGGTGATGCCGGTTTCGTTAAGATGGTTCCATCCAAGCCGATGGTGGTGGAGACTTTCTCCGAGTACCCGCCGCTCGGAAGGTTCGCTGTGAGGGACATGAGGCAGACTGTGGCTGTTGGAGTTATCAAGGCTGTTGAGAAGAAGGATCCCACTGGTGCTAAGGTGACCAAGGCTGCTGCCAAGAAGAAATGAATCGTGAGGGAGGGGTTTGGTGATGATTTGGTATTAAGTGGAATTGGTGTGAGTCAGTGTGGAAGTGGGGAGTTGAGTAATAAAGTGTCTGGAGTCTGGATGCAGAATTGGGTGCTGGATAGGCGGTGGCATCGGTTTTCGGGGCCTTTTCTGTGTCCTTTAATCGTTGTTGTTTTGAGTTTTTCTTTTTTGAGTTGTGTCGGTTTTTTTGCGGTTGTTTAAGTGGTAGTGGGAACTGTTTGTTTGATGTTATTTGGTGTGGAACTTTTAATTTAGTAAGAACTTTTTAGTGTTTGAAATCTGCTGTTAATTTTTATTATTTTTTTTAGCTTGTTTTCTTTTATCTGAAATCCTCTTTTGATTAAATTGTAGTTGCTAATATTATATTTCTCTCGGGAGAATATAAAATATATCCAACTGTTTGGGTCTATTGTCCTAGCTAAGATTTATTTTTCAAAATGGCACTGTTTACGGAAATAATTAAACAGTTAGCACTCGTTTGAAAAAAATTTGGAAACTAGCACTTCCGGGCGGAACCAAAGTTGGTTCTGCCATCAGTGATGGCGGAACCCATTATACCCCTGTTTGGCGCCCTAAAACCCCATTAATTAGCTAATTAACTGGTTCCGCCATCACCGATGGCGGAACTAGTGCCAGAGATTTTTCGAACAATTTTCCAGCGCGAGAAGTTACTGACATTGGTTCCGCCATCACCGATGGCGGAACCAGCGTGGCAATTTCGCAAAAATTTCTAGGGTTCGGCAGTTTTGCGTATAAAAAAATTTTAAAAAAAAAGAAAAACACTGGTTCCGCCATCACTGATGGCGGAACCAGTGTTTTTCTTTTCTTTTTTTTTTTTTTTGCTAAAAAACTGCTGAACCCTAGCGTTAATTGCGAAAATGCCACATTGGTTCCGCCATCGGTGATGGCGGAACCCGTTAATTAGCTATTGGGCGCCAAACAGGGATATAATGGGTTCCGCCATCGCTGATGGCGGAACCAACTTTGGTTCCGCCAACAGTGATGGCGGAAGTGCTAGTTTCCAAAAATTTTCCAAACGAGTGCTATCTGTTTAATTATTTCCGTGAACAGTGCCATTTTGAAAAATAAATCCCTAGCTAATATCTTCTGAAGAAAACCCCAGTAGTATTATCTTTTTATAATGTATAAACCGGTCGCAGACTTTTAGTTTTGAAAAAAACAAATCTAGGCATTGAGAGCATATTGCTGTTTGTCCCACAGGATTTGCAACATTTTGATTTTTGGACTTCATTTCTGTCTTTTTAATGCCAGTGATACTTGTATGAATGCAGCAGATATTTAGTTTGTTCAAACTTTATATTTTATATGTTGTTTTGAGTGTAGTGTGGTTTGTGGAACTGTTGTTTGCCGGTAAGGTGAAATTATTTTTAGTGTTTTGATATTTGTTGTTGATTTTGATTATCTTTGCTTAGCTTGATTTTCTTAATTTTTTTCACAAGTGGAAGTTATCCATATCTACATAGTAAGTAAAATAAAGTACTGGGGTACTTTCACTCAGAAATTGTGGTGATCATAATGTTTACACTGGTTATGAAAATAAAATCTCTAACTCGCCGTTCCTTTTGAAAATTCTGAAGTTTAATTATTTAAAATATTGCACTAGTGCTGTAAAGTGAAACAACTAACAACAATATCTTGAAGCGCCATGGATTCTTACCTCATAATCCTGTTTTGGTCCATTGGAAAATCTGCATTCTGATTTTGAAACTTTAATTAGCTCATTTTTCTTGAAGGTCGTTGACTTGATCAAGATTTGGCTGTGGACTGACCGTGGTATTTCCATGGGAAATAATAAATCATGCAATAATAACGCACTTGCACATGCCTTAACAAGATGTAACAGACTTAAAAACTGTTGAGACGATCCGAGTTGTAAGAAGTAAAAACATACATGTATTCTCCAAAGAAACACAAAACAAACAGGTAATCTTAATTCTGAACACAAGACTGAAACAATTATCATAATTCATAACATTTTACGCAAATGCAAAACCAATACAAATCAGAGTTCATACAAAACTAAATTCAAAACAAGCTAAACCAACCCTTTTAGTCTCTACTCCAACAAACAATCCATCCCACAACTAAACTAAACACCAACAAAAAAAAACACCAAAAGCGAAAAAACAAACAGACAGAAAACATAAACCAAACCTCCACCCTAAACCCCAAACCCCCATCATCCTAAAGCTCCCCAAGAAAAATCTGCTTATCACTGCCACACGACGCAATAATCGGCTCAGTCGGATGAAAAACCGTCTCGTTAACCGACCCGTTATGACCCGGCAACTTATATAAAATCCTCCTAGTAGTCGTATCCCACACATACACCATCCGATCCGCGCTGCCAGCTGTCACCTTACTTCCGTCCGGGGCCCACGCGCACTTCAACAGATTCTTCTCAAAATTATGCTGATGCCCCGCAAAAATCTTAATACATCTATTCTGAGGCGCGTATGGCCTCAAATCCCAGATCCTCAAAGTACAATCCATTCCGTTTGTTAACAAATACGATCCGTCAGGACTCAGCTGCATGCCTGTAATCATATCCCCGTGTCCTTGTAAAGTCATCACAACCTCACTCTTTCTCACATCCCACACTTTTACGTCATTATCCAACCCGCCGGTAAAAATCTTATCCGCCTGATCAGAAAAACTAACCGCCGTAATCTGATACTTATCGGGAAACGTCTGAATCGCGCCTCTCTGACGCAAATCCCACAGTTTCGCCGTCCCGTCATCCGATCCGCTCACCACCAACGGCGGGCCGCGGCGGGACGGACAGCACGAATTAACAAACGACGAATGCTCGCTCATTTTCTTAATCTGCTTCCCGGTCTCCACATCCCACGCGCGTATCGTTTTATCCGGACTCGCGGAGAGGAGGGTGGAGGAATCGGTGGTGAAATTGAGGTCGAGGATGGCGTTTTTGTGGCCGTGGAGGACGGAGAAGTTCTTGCAGTCGCCGTGGGTGTGCCAGAGGAAGATGGACTTGTCGTGCGACCCTGAGGCGAGGATAGTGCCGGAGGAATTGAATTTGAGGGAGTAGATGGCGGATTGGTGGCCGGAGAGGAGCATGATTGGGGAGAGGAGGGATGAGGTGCGGTTGTGGGGTTTGGGGACGGGCGGAGTGAGAGGGGAAGAGAGGTGCGTTGAGGGGGCGGTGAGGGCGAGCGAGTTGTTGTTGTGGGAGAGCATTTTTATGTGAAGTTATGGTGGTCTGAAATGGTGAAAGAGAAAAGTTAGGGTTAAATTTAAGAAAGGGGGAGTATCACATATACCCTTCCAAACTCTCAAAATATCAAATTTTCCCTTTCAAACTATCAAATATATCATATTTACCCATCTCTGTTAGGCAAAAGTAGAACCCGTTAAATAATCATGATTAATACTAAAGACTAGATTAAATGAAAGTTTACTTTTCTTTTTGGACTAAAATATCCTTGGCCTCTTCAACCCTGTTTTTTTGTCCAAATCAAAAATAGGACCCGACCATCATACCCAAGATATATGCTTCTATATATGCAGCTCCATGAATTTAAGGATTCCCAAAATTACACTAATCACCTGTGTGTTTTTAAATTCTCATTTAAAAATATCACATTTAAGAGATTCACAAAATTTTAAAGAGAGTTATGTTGGGAGGAGATGTATGGTGATTAGATAGTTAGAGAGAGAGAGAGAGAGTCGGGGGAGATAGTATTGTGAGGCCATTGGTGAGAGGTGAAAGGAATTTGAAAATTGAAGAGAGGCAAAATTGGGCTGGAAAGAAGAAGAAAGAAATGATATTATCGAGGGTAAAATAGTACATGTAAGTGTTATTGGTTAGTTCTAACGGTGAAATTTCACAAATGGGTAAATATGATATATTTGATAGTTTGAAAGGGTAAATTTGATATTTTCATTTTTGGAGGGGTAAATTTGATATTTTGAGAGTTTGGAAGGGTATACGTGGGAATTGTGTTTAAGGGTAGTGAGGTGATTAAATTGATTGAGGAAATGGTGAAGTGGGACTGAATGGCAGATGGAGTACGTTTAAGATGATCTGGTACTATACTAGGGGTGAGAATTGGCTAGGTCACGGAGTTTGAAGAGAGGATTCGAAATTGATTTGTATGTATCTCGGAAGAAATCAAAAGCAAGAAACTATTGGGGAAGATTGAATTTTATTATTTCTAATCATGTATTTTTCAGACCCTAATCTTATATTTATCTCCTTCTCTTTTATCAAGCTAATGGTCTGATCTAAACGAATGAGAACAAACCTTGCCTGATTCCCGCTCAATCTTTTTTCCCTTATTGATCGATGGAAATTCCTAATACTTACGCCCAAATTGCAAAATAAATTGAGCAAATAAGAAACCGTACCAGTTAAAAGAGATGAATAGAACTCAAGCTTCTACAAATTTCGCCACGACAAATGGAGTGAAGAGAGAACCTACTAGGGTTTTACTCCCAGTCCAAATAGAAGCCGCTGGTTATAAACATAGAATCTAAACCCAATCCACTCTGAACTTTTTTTGTAGGCTTTGAAAGCCCAACTTAGGCCCATGTATTACTTTTTAAGTTTAGCCGAAAATAAGCCTAGACTATTTTCTAATGGTAAAGTGGTACATGGATTTTGTATAGTCCGTGAATTTTTGGACCTTAGATATTGATAACAAATCGATTTTGTGTAGTCCGTGACCTTTTTCTAGTGTTGCTTCTAGTCTATATAGTTTACTATATATTGTATATTTTTCACACATGCGATTAGATCGTGATTTGACATGTTTTGTGATGGTGTTTGTAGTTTGAATAACAAATCCGATAAATTTCACGTCCTACCTTTCTAAATGGCTAAATAAAAAGTAAAAAAGTGGTGCTGAATTTTATATACTATTTGTATCATAATATTGTAATTGGGACAAGAAGTGACATGTGATCATCTGTACTGTAAACTGTAGAGGGGAAGGACGAATGATTAATTGGTTTCGACTCATGTGGTGACCAATTACATCACGGGCTACAATAATGTGGTTATTATTATGGTACAGATTTGTTTTTCTTCTTAATTTCTGGATAGTAAAAATGACTCATACCAAGATTTATTTTCATTTGATGTTTGATGAATTATTATGATTGTCGAATTTGTTAACCATCAAGATCGACAACAATCCTTCAACGTATTTGAAAATAAGTTTCTGTCTAACGGATGCTTCTCACCAAAATCTAGATTTGATGGTCTTAATAGGAGTTCAAGGATAGGGCTGCAAATGGTGTGGAGAATATCCATATTCAGTGGATACTTAACCCGAATGGAGCGGGTAATACCCGATTTTCATACCCACGAGTATGGATATGGGTAGACAAAAAAAATTCAGGGTCGGATATGGTGTAGATATGGTATTGCTATATCCAGCCCATGGATACACCCATAACCGTACCCGATGGATATCCATGAGTATATTACATATATAACATATAATATTACCTATTATTTCTTATCTTTTAATGATATTTTCATTATTTTGTTATCTTTTAATAGAAATTCTTTATCCTCTTACCATTTAGTTCATACCAAAAACTTCTTACCTATTAATGAATAATCTATATATAATTATATTTAGGTCAGGCAAATAAACCTAATTTTTATGTACGGCGGACTTTTAATTCGCGGTTGCGGCTTTCCCCATATTTATGGTTATATCCACGGGTACGGGCATGGACATGAAGTGATATCCGAATCAGAATGTGGATATGGGTATGGATATATCCATTTATAAATGGGGCGGATATGGAAATGATATATCCACGTCCGAACCGCACCATTTGCAGCCTTATTCAAGGATAGTCGTATAAACGGATATGAAAATTGAAGGTGCCAAATAAGCTGAAAATATTTGTTTGGAAGGTGGCAGCAAAAAATATTTACAGTGCAATTCTATCAATAAAAGAAGACGGTTATATACTACCTGATTGAAAAAATGTAGTTTTTATTAGGCCCAAATCCGTCATTTTAAAAATCTCAAATAGATAAATTATTGACCGGTAATCATGGTTGGATAATTGGATTAGTGAACTGTGATGTATCAGTAATATAACCATGTTTGCAGGAGAAAATATAATCTTATTTAATAGCAATTATTTGTTTAATCAAAATTTTTTGTGTAATTGCAATTTTTTAAGCCGAAGACAGGAATCGTGTCTTTTAACATTCCCTTTTCGGTACATTATAATTAACTACAAGTCGTCACGTGAAGAAAAAAAAATTCAGCATGTAATTGCACATTTGTCCTACTATTTGTCTATTTGCGCATCAATTTCTCCCCTAGACTTGCTGCTTCACTTTGACATTTTTCATGGATTAATTTAGCATCTTCAATTTTCTTTTTCTATTAAATATTATAGTAGATGATAATATGAGAGTGAGGAAATATATTTTATGAGATTGATAATTGAATAATTTATACAATGCCAATGCCACTGGTTTTGCAACATTTATTTTCACCTTATCAAGTTTTCATTGCACAACCTAAGATCGATCTACCAACCTGCCAATCTGCATCCCAGTTGCTTTCATTTCGTTTCAAGGATTATTTGCTGCTAGGAGCAAATATATAACCAAGTTCCTTTAAAATTAATTTTTTTTCTGATCAACACAACAATTTTTTTCTTTTATCATACCAACAATAAGAGTTATTTCATATTTGTTAAATAAATCAGATACTAATATCCTTAATTCCTGATCTACAACGCAGGGCGAGTAGATGCACTGGTCAATGCATGACCTCTCTATAAAGGAGAAAAAAGTGCTATATCAAAAAAAAAGATAAAGGCCACTCCACCAAACTTAGGTCCCATTCAAATTATAAGGGGAAATAATAAAGTAAGATCATTTCACCTTTACCTTAATTTAGTGATGACCATCATATGGATGCAGTAATTTAGTAAAAGGTTGTCCTGTTGATACCCCAGTCATCGTTCAAATCGTATAAAGGTAATATTCTTTGTAAATTATTCTTTCAAATTTCTAAAATATCCTTTCATATTTGTAAATTATTCTTTCGAATTTGTCAGTGTATATCTTTTAGTAGTACTTGTTTGTGTCTAACATATTTGATGAAAGTTTGGTTGGAATTTGGATGGATACCTAATCCATCACCCTTTCTCCGGCATTCTTATCTCAGCCCACAAGCATTAAAAAAATAAAATATAATAATAACAATAATAATAATTATTATTAAAAAGAACAAAAATAAAAAAAATGCGCGTGCATGATTGATATGGCGTGCTTTGCTTGAAAACAAAGGATAATGGATTAATGTGTGTGTGTGGTGTGTTTGTGGGGAGAATAGAAACGAATTAAACAGGCTTTTTTGTTGGAAAAGCAGCATGCCAGCATGGGCGATTATCGCACTCTCCCATTGCATTGGGACAGTTGGATAAACATAATTGGCTATTTCGTGCACCAATCTAACTCAAATCACACCTGCCTCAAAACATGTGCTCTCTTCTCTTCTTTTCATCATTTAAAAAAAAGTTATAATCGTCCATAAATTGCGTACGGCCTTCAACAACGAAAAAAAAAATCGTCCATAAATTGTTAGGCTTGTTTGGATGTGTATTTTTTTCTAGTATATTATTAGTATATTTATATGAATTTAGGATTTGCAAAATTCAAATACTAAATGATTTCAAACTATAGGATATAGGATGTATTCAAAAGTAGTGTGTTTGGATGAAAATTAGTAAATTTGTTTATATGAGTTTTATTGAAAGTTTATTTCTCAAATTAATTAGAATGGAATAAATTAGAAAATTTCTCTCTCCAAACTTCAGTATACATATGCACTCTCACAATTAATCACAATGGCATTTAAGAAGCAAGTCAAAAATCACATCAAAAACCTCAAAATATCATTTAACTTTTACATCAGCTAAGGACAATAAGTTGCTAATTACGAAATTTTTATCAAAAATTATCACTAGTTTTCTTTTTGCCAAGGAAATTTGAGAAGATCTCCATAAATTTCATTATTTAAATAAGAGAGTTTGTACAACACTGCTATCATGTTATTCTTATGAAGAGCTAACGAATCTAACCAAATTACATTTCTCTTCATCTAAACATAATCCAGTGCATTAATCTTGAAGAGAATCAACCTCATCGCGAGATTATCAAAGAATTCAGATAAGAAACACCAATTCAAAACTTGACATTCATTGCAAATCATCAAATACCCTCCAATATCCAGATGTATAAACATCAATTTATACCCAAAATCCAAAACTATGCAAAATTAAAAATTGACAATACTAACCAGCAAAACTCAATATGCAACAAACAAATTAGTATCCCAAAAGCTTTCAGTGTTACTCAATGTTGCCTTCAAAGGTTGAGGTTGAGAAGATATATCAAAGGAGGGGACGAGCAAGAGATAACAGTGGCAAAAAGATCTCTATCAATAGCAAATTGAAATTAGTGCACAAATTCGATAATCTAAGTTGGAGATGATGATTGGGACGAGCCAGAATGAAATCGGGACGAGCAGAAAAATATTTTAGTGAGAAAATAGAGGAGGAGAAAGGACGATGAGGAAAGAGAGACATTCCTAGAGAAAAGCTGACCTTTTTTTTTTCCCCTCAATTTCTATACAAACTTCCTTACAAATTCCTAAACTAAAAATTCTGTAGTATTTGTTCCTAAACATCCAAACTTCCCTTAGTAATAATTTTGTATTTTTTTTCCTAATCTAAGAATTCCCTAGTATTTCCCGGTCATCCAAACAAGCCCTAGTAGTTTAGTACGAGATTCGAACGGTGATTTTGTTGTATTTTACCTTAATTTAATAAATCAAATAAAAAGGAATATAATATATAATTGAGATTTTTCTAATTTCTTGCCCAATATGTCATGATACGTTACCATCTTGAATTGATGAAGTTCAATATTTTATTTTCCATTACCAGAAAACAGAGTACGATTTGAAAATGGCGCGAGAGCAATCTTAAATGCATGCAATAATGCAAGGAAAGATTCTGTATTGGATATTGATCCGATCTGACAAGCAGAATGCCTGTATCATCTTTCTTTCCTTTTTTTTTTTTTTTACTCTCTACAAACAACCAAGCATCTCGTATCTCTCTTTTTCCAAAACCACCCAACCAAAATTCCTCAAATCATCCATTTATTCTTTTAAAGTTTTTAACCTCTCAAGGTCATTTTAGTAATTCCTCCCTCCATAATTAACCCCATTCAGTACGGTACTCTTCTATATAATCACACTCATCACTCATTTCTTCTTCATCAGCTCAACCTCCAACCAACCGAAACACACAACACCATCACCATGAGAGCTCACAGAGAAATCCTTCTTCCTCTTATTTTCTCTCTTTTAATTCTATCTCCATTTGTTTTCTCTTCTAACCCTCCATTCTCTTGCGACCCGTCTAACCCATCAAACCAAAACTATGCATTTTGCAAACAAACCCTCCCAATAAAACATAGAGCACAAGATATAGTTTCACGCCTAACAGTAGATGAAAAAATCCAACAATTAGGAGATATTGCGCCACCTATTCCAAGACTCGGTATACCGCAATATAAATGGTGGTCCGAGTCTTTGCATGGAGTTTCAAACGGAGGAAGAGGTATTCATTTTGATGGAAGGGTCACAAGGGCGACGAGTTTTCCTCAAGTGATTCTCACTGGTGCCACATTCAATCCACTTCTTTGGTACAAAATTGGGGAGGTATGATATAATGACTCATAATTAATTAACATGAAATTGACTTATAATTTAGTTGATAGAATCTATTACATATAGGTAAAAAAATTATGAGTTCAAATTTCAACAACACAATCTTATTTAGCACATATTCAGTAAAGTTTCTTAACTCATCAAACATGAGTTGAATCTAAAAAAAAAAAAAAAATTAATTAACATGTTATATCATGTATTTTCTATTTCGTTTTTATGGATTCTAACAAATTTAAGGTCTAGTGTAGAAAAGATAATTTGTTTAAACTTTAAATTGTCAAATCAACAAGGGCCCAAACAGGCTTGAGGTATATGATAAATTGGTCTGTATCTTGGTAATTTAGTTTATATAAAGTAAAAAACATGTTTTTTTTAAAGGTAAAGTAAAAAACATGTTTCCACTGAGAATGAATGATCCGGTCATTAACTTGTGAAATAAATGCATTGTAACCTTTTTTTTTTTTTTTTTTTTGAAGGTAATGCATTGTAACCTTATAGTCACAATCTTACGTTTGATACACTAAGTATGATACAATTTTTTTGAATAATAACTAAGATACTTAATAACATGAAGGTGATTTCTACTGAGGCAAGGGCAATATACAACCTTGGACAAGCAGAGGGATTAACATTTTGGTCTCCAAACATAAACATATTTAGAGATCCACGGTGGGGCCGGGGGCAAGAGACACCTGGCGAAGATCCGTTGACTACTAGTAAATATGCGACTTATTATGTCAGGGGATTACAAGGCGATTCATATCAAGGCGGCCATTTGGGAGAACTTAAAGCTTCGGCTTGTTGTAAGCATTTTACTGCTTATGATTTGGAGAATTGGAAAGGAGTGACACGATTCGATTTTAATGCCATTGTAAGTGAAAAATTGTACATTTCGATTGACTTACTGATCTAACATAATTAGTAATTAAACAATATTAATTTAATATTATGTAATGATTTAAGGTGACGGCACAAGATTTAGAAGACACGTTTCAACCGCCTTTCAAAAGTTGTGTTGAAGATGGAAAGGCAAGCGGCATGATGTGCTCATACAATGAAGTTAATGGGATACCTCCTTGTGGAGATTACAATCTCTTGACAAAAACCGCTCGAATGGATTGGAAGTTCGAGGGGTAAGATTTCAAATTTCATTTCCATTAGTTGAAAAAATGTGAATTTATTTTCGTATTTTCATAATTGTTGTTCTGTCTTTGGTTGAACAGATATATAGTTTCAGACTGTGATGCTGTCGGAGTCATGAAAGAAGCACACCATTTTGTTCAGACACCAGAAGATGCAGTAGCTTATGCTCTTAAAGCCGGTATTATATACTTCATTTTTATTTTTCTAAATGTTGAATTTTTTTCTCATGATGATTTCAAAATAATTTGCAGGAATGGATGTAAATTGCGGTGACTATGTACAGAAATACGGAGTCTCCGCTCTCCAACAAGGAAAAATTTCTCAAGCAAATATTGACCGAGCTCTCGTCAACCTTTTCGTAATTAGGATGAGGCTCGGCCTGTTTAACGGAAACCCAGCCAGAAAACTGTTCGGAAGCATCGGTCCGGACCAAGTATGCTCACAAGACCACCAAAAACTAGCTTTACAAGTCGCGCTAGAAGGCATAGTTCTTCTGAAAAACACGAAAAATCTCCTCCCTCTACAAAAATCTCAAGTCTCTTCTATCGCCGTGATTGGTCCAAACGCAAATAGAGCTCATGTACTTCTTGGCAATTACGAGGGCCCGCCATGTATAGACGTGACACCTCTTGGTGCACTTATGGCGTACGTAAAGGATACGAGATTTGTAGCCGGTTGTGATAGTGGCGCTTGTAATTCTTCAGTTACGATTGATCAGGCGGCCCAGGTAGCCAGTTCGGTTGATTATGTGGTTTTGTTTATGGGGTTGGATCAAGGTATAGAGAGCGAGGGCCTCGATCGGACAGACTTGACTTTGCCTGGTGCGCAACAAATTCTTATCAGTTGTGTTGCGAAAGCGGCTAAGAAACCGGTTATATTGGTTCTATTATGTGGTGGACCAGTTGATGTATCTTTCGCAAAGTTGGATCCAAAGATTGGTGCCATATTGTGGGCTGGTTATCCTGGCCAGGCTGGCGGCCTTGCGATTGCTCAAGTTCTTTTTGGAGAACACAATCCAGGTAATTAAACAACTTCCGTAAAAAAGAAAAAAAAATGAAAATTATTATATTGAAGATTGAATTGTGAAATGCAAGATCAAGAACTGATATATTTTGATCATTTGTTTATATTTCAGGAGGAAAATTACCTGTGACATGGTACCCTCAAGGGTATACAAATGTTCCAATGACTACTATGAACATGCGAGCCGACCCAGCAACTGGATATCCTGGTAGAACATATCGGTTTTACAAAGGCGAGACGGTTTTCCCATACGGTTATGGCCTAAGTTATTCAAGTTACTCACATGAATTCATCTCAAAATCTAAGAACCAACTTTACATGAATAATTCCATCAATACTCATCAATCAACAAAAATAATGCACAATAATGAGTATTATAACATTGAAGAAATCGGGTCGGAAGCATGTGAAACATTCAAATTTCCAGCAACGGTTCAAGTTAAGAATCATGGGCCTTTGGATGGAAACCATCCGGTTCTGTTGTTTTTACGTTGGCCGAATGAACTAAAGGGAAGGCCGACCAAACAATTGATTGGGTTTAATAGTGTGAATCTCAAAGCGGGGGAAATGACACAAGTCGACTTTATGGTGAGTCCGTGCGAGCATTTGAGCCGAGTGAGAGAAGATGGTAAGAGGGTAATTGATAGAGGATCACATTTTCTCATGGTAGAAGAAAATGAGTTTGAGATTAGTGTTTTGGGTTAATTCTGAAGGGTTGTTGATTTGTTGTTGAGTTTGAGATTGAGTAGAAGAAATTGAGTGTAGTTTGTCTTGTTTAAGGGTTTAAAGATGTGATTGAAAATCTTTTTCTAGATGAAAATGATTTTTTTGTGAAGACAATAAACCTTAATAGCTAATTGCCGTTTTTTCTCAAAAAATGTTGCTGTCTTTCATTAAAAGAATTTCAACATTTTTATTACTTTGGCTCTTATTTTGTTTAACCTTTTGACCGTTGATAAAGTATTAAGTGAAATTTTTATCAAGATGTGGAGGGGGTGCTATGTCCCTTAAATCATCCTTCTCACAACCTCAACTTGATCCAAAAATTAACAAAATATGCAATTTATTGAGACAGAAGAATAAAAGAAGCCTAATGAATGATTCAGGACAAAATCAATCACACACACACACACACACACACATTTCCTAGTTCTGGTTCGATATCTTATCTTTAATTAACAAGGCTTTTTGCTCACGTTTTGAATCATGACAAAAGAGCTAAATATAATTATACACAAGATTGTCATTTTTAGGCCAGGGAGCACATGCGTGTTCTTCCAAAGAAGGCCCTACTATAGACTTATCGCAACTTCTCTTCTCCTCAATTATCATATTATGCCAGCACGATATATAGTACCCTACTATATTAGTCATCATATATATTCCTTTTAGTGAAATTGTATATCACATCTTGCTTCCCATCCAATCTTTAAACATCACATTAAATGTCAGCCATGAAAGCTAACAGAGAAACCATTCTTCTCTTATCAATCACAATTTTATTACCATTACTTGTTTTCTCTTCAAACCCTCCATTCTCCTGCGATCCGTCTGACCCATCAACCCAGAACTACTCATTTTGCAATCAAACTCTCTCTATAAAACTAAGAGTACAAGATTTAATCTCACGCTTAACCTTAGAAGAAAAAATCGCACAATTGGGAGACATAGCACCCCCAATTGGAAGACTCGGTGTTCCGGGATATAAATGGTGGTCCGAGTCTTTGCATGGAGTTTCAAGCGGCGGAAGAGGAATTCATTTTGATGGTTTGATAAAAACCGCTACGAGTTTCCCTCAAGTCATTCTTACTGCTGCATCATTCAACCCTCTTCTTTGGTTCCAAATTGGACAGGTTTGATTAGTGATTAATTATATATTACTAATACAAATAATGTTTTTTGTGATTTTCTTTAAGGTTATTGGAATTGAGGCAAGAGCCATATACAACATTGGCCAAGCAGAGGGATTAACATTTTGGGCTCCAAACATAAACATATTTAGGGATCCAAGGTGGGGGAGGGGACAAGAGACACCAGGTGAAGATCCATTTACCACCAGTAAATATGCCACTTATTATGTCAGGGGATTACAAGGCGATTCTTACGAAGGTGATAAATCGCAAATTCTTCAAGCTTCGGCTTGCTGCAAACATTTCACTGCTTATGATTTGGATAATTGGGAAGGCATAGTTCGCGATTCTTTCAATGCTATAGTAAGTTAAAAGCATAAATGTTTGATATAGTTAGATTTTGGAGATTAAAATTCAATCTTGAGTTTTAGCTTTTTATTTTAAAATGTAGGTGACAGAACAGGATTTAGAGGATACGTTTCAACCGCCTTTCAAGAGCTGTGTTGAAGATGGTCGAGCTACCGGTATAATGTGCTCATATAATGAAGTTAATGGAGTGCCTAGCTGTGCAAATTATACTCTCTTAACTCAAACAGCTAGAGGAAAATGGGGGTTTAATGGGTAAGAAAATCAAAATATTCATCATTCAAATTCTTGGATTTCTTTTCATGTCTTTTCTGTCGGTTATATTTCAGATATATTACTTCAGATTGTGATGCAGTTGCAGATGTATATGAATCTCAACATTATGCTCAAACACCTGAAGATGCGGTGGCTTATGTTCTTAAAGCCGGTATAAAATACATGAAAAAAAAATAATACTTGGTTTCACATAATTTTTAACAAAAGCATAATTACGTGAACACTTTCAGGAATGGATGTTAATTGTGGAAACTACTTGCAAAAATTTACGGGATCCGCAATCCAACAAGGGAAAATCATAGAAGGAGATGTAAACAGGGCATTATACAATCTTTTCTCAATTAGAATGAGACTCGGTCTTTTTGGAAAACCCAACAGTAGTATCGGACCAGACCACGTATGCTCACAAGAGCACCAAACCCTAGCTTTACAAGCCGCAAAAGAAGGCATAGTTCTTCTCAAAAACACAGATAATCTCCTCCCCTTAACCAAATCTCTAGTTTTATCACTCGGTGTAATTGGCCCAAATGCAAATAATTACACGGTACTTTTAGGTGATTACGCAGGACCCCCATGCCAAATAATAACGCCACTAATGGGTTTACAAGCATATGTAAAAAACATAAAATACTCAAACGGGTGTGATGACGTGGCATGTAAAACTAGTTATATTGACCAAGCGGTACAAATTGCAAGTTCGGTAGATTACGTGATTTTATTCATGGGGTTGGATCAGAGCCAAGAGACTGAAGCGCTCGATCGGTTGGACTTGAATCTACCTGGACTGCAACAGGACTTGATCACAAGTGTCGCAAAAGCGGCTAAGAAACCGGTTATATTGGTTTTATTATGCGGCGGTCCAATAGATATTTCTTTTGCAAAAAATGATCCAAAAATAGGGGCCATTTTATGGGCCGGTTATCCTGGTCAGGCAGGTGGAACCGCCATTGCTAAAATCCTCTTTGGTGAACACAATCCAGGTGAGTTGAAATTGGGAAATTTCTTTTTAATCAGTTAATATATTCTGAAAGATAAACTTTTGATTTTATTTTTATCATTTTTTTTGCTTTTAGGAGGGAAATTGCCTGTGACTTGGTATCCGCAAGAATATACACGAATTCCTATGAATATAATGAACATGAGAGCCGATCTGAATACTAAATATCCTGGCAGAACCTACAGGTTTTACAAAGGCAAGACTGTTTTTCCATTCGGTTACGGTCTAAGCTACTCAAACTATTCCCACGAATTCCTCTCCAAATCTAAAAATACCATAAATCTTCAAGCAATAAGCAAAGGAACCACAAATGCAAATTATTACGAAATTGAAGAAATTGGGTTAGAAGCATGTGAAAAGCTAAAATTTCCAACAATTGTTAGAGTGAAGAATCATGGGCCGTTGGACGGGAATCATCCAGTTTTGTTGTTTTTCCGTTGGCCGAATGAATTGAAGGGAAGGCCGATAAAACAACTAATAGGGTTCAAAAGCACGAATCTCAAAGCAGGGGAAATGACGCATGTTGATTTTCTAGTGAGTCCATGCGAGCATTTAAGCCGAGCGAGAGAAGACGGAAAAAGAGTAATTGATAAGGGGTCTCATTTTCTCATGGTAGAGGAAAATCAAATTGAAATTTTCATGTAATTAATTATTCATGTAAAAACTTAAAAAATAAATTATGTGCTTCATCTATTAATCATATCAAATGTTGATTGTCTAATTAAATGTCCGAAATAATACTATAGAAAAAGACAGGAGAAATAAGTAACTCAATATTACATGCAACTCTCGCGCCAAAACGCAGTGATTTACAATTACTTGATTTTTCGGTCCGAAAGTCAGGAAAACAAATCCGGGATTTCCTTTCCCGGATTGAGACATGGCTGGAACCGTTATTTCACGTGTTCCATCTGAATGTATATGGTCAGAAAATATTTGTGCATGTGCACTAACCACAATTCTGCATTAATAACAGTAATTTGGAAATAAGATAATTGCAAAGTAATTAATTTGATGATAATATTTCTGACCTTGGTTTAAGAGCTTGAAGAATATATTCAGTTGCGTTTGCCGGTAGAGTCTGATCCAAATTATATGGACCTAAATCCTCAACATGTCTAAAAAATGTAATGTCAGAATTTTATAGTCACAAAATTTTTAAAACTTAGTAACTATGTTTGAATTTTGAATATCTTACTCGTATCCAGATTTGAAATTTTCTGACTTATAAAGAGGGAAATGAAGCAGAACAACTGGACCAGTGCCCAGCTTCATCTCATTCTCCTTCCATATAAAATCACTGGACATCTCCATTTCACCCGTCCCCTTTACGTTTTTACCCCTCATTTTTCTCTGAAAATCGTGACTTTTCTTCTCTACAGCTCTCTCCACACTGAAACGGAGCTCGTTGTTTCCGCAAAGGAGAGAAACCGAGTTTAGAGAGAGAAAGCTGATATTTGCAATTTCAAACGCACTGCAACCAGTCGGATCTAAAAGAGGCATGTGGATTGAGATTTCGTTGATTAATTCCTCGCGTAAATTAGGGCAAAGACCGATGTCTCGATCTCCCATGATGATGTGAAGAGGGAGTCCGAAAGTCGGTCCAAGGATTTGGTGAAATTGATGCAACACGGATGGCCACTTCGATTCGGATAGTTTGGATCCTTGAGCTGATAAATCGCCTAAGACTATCAGCATGTGCGGCCTCAGCTTTTGAAACGATTTCTGTTATAGATTGAACTGTAAATGATCGTAATTGAGTTAGAGGATGCGATAATGCGTGAAAGGGAAGTGGAATTACAGTGAAGAACTTGGAAGTGAAGTGATCTCTGATGAACAAGTCGACGTAGCTCGCGTCGGATCCGCGGAGGAGCAGATCAGCGACCATCATGACCTTAAGATCGCCGTTTGAACTGGACGCTCCAGGTTCGCCGGAGATTCGGCAGGACGGCGTCGTGATGAGCTCCTCCAGCGTCACAAGGGCGGCAGAGACGAGAAGGAATGGCAGAACAGGGGCCGCCCAAGCCGCCATGGGTTGGATTTTGAGGGATCGATTTGACTGTACGAAGGAAGGAGTGGGAGACAAATGGCGCTAAGGCTTTGGTCAGCCATGGATGGCAGTTAATTGTTTTTGGGCCTTTTGCAAAAGAGAAGGCCCAATTACCATTTGGGCTACTTTGCAATTGGAGGCCCACTAGGAATAAATTTTGGGCTTCAGTTCCTGATTTTATTAACACAGGCGAGTATCCTCAATTTTGATAAAATCAGGCCTTCAATATAAATCAGGAATATATATATTTTTTGTAGCTTTTTTCTATGTTTGTTACAATGTTACTAGATGATGATTCGCAATCCCAACGTTATAAAGACCAGGAGAGGTCTTAATCTTTAACCCAGACGTCCAGTTTTTTTCAAAAGTTTCTAGATTTTTGGGTCCTTTGTTACCCTTATAATGTGATAAAAATAAACCTTCTCACTTCTGCTGCAACTTAATTGGATAATTAAGGACTAAACTTAAATTATCCTATAAAATTGTCGGCACAGAAATACAGATGAATATTTTCTGAATGGACCCTACACATGTTGCACGTAAGTGCATTATTATAACCAGACAAAAGAGAAGTTGTCACGACCCAAGAAGTATCTACTATCTAATGTACATAATGTGGCATTAATAAATTAAAAATCATGTAACAAGTTATTCAGACTAAATGTAATATGACTCACTCCATACAACATATAGAATTAAAAATCATGTAACAAGTTATTCAGACTAAATGTAATATGACTCACTCCATACAACATATAGAATTAAAAATCATGTAACAAGTTATTCATACTAAATGTAATATGACTCACTTCATACAACATATAGAATTGAGAGACATAGGGAAAACAATCGTACTTTTCCTTTTTTAACGCATCACGAGCTCATAATCTCCAAACCTCTCTCCCATGCACTTGGCTCATGAACTCTTATCTTCCGTGAGTAAACTACTCAGAGAGCGTAAACATTAAATGCCGAGGATGGACCATCTAAAGCTTTCTTCATTGACAGGGTCGGACCGGCAGACAAAATGGACGATTATTCCGACGTCGGAATAGTCGCCGTTGGATATCTCACGAGTTGATCGGTCAACGAATCTCAGCCGTCCGATCCGATTATTTTCTTTCAGACAAATGTAATTTGCTGCTGTTTGTCTCTATCGTTCCTTCCTTTCTCTTTTTTTTTTCATTTTAGTTTGAGCTGTCCGTTAATTTGGGGGTGAGCTTTTCTTCGCGTCAAGGACTGGAGAGAACCAGTGAGACTTTGCCACGGCGGAGGCGCACGTTGGCCAGAGGTAGGTACTCTTTCCCGGCGTACTTTAACGTGAGAGGTTCTGACTTGATCAGTTGACCCAGTTTTGGGCGGCGCGGATTTGATCTTAATTGATCGTTTTTTACTGATATTTGATTGTAAAAACACTGAGAGGGAGTAATTGATTGTTTTTTTTCTTCAATTTGACAATTGGAATTTAAATTCATTTTTATTTCTTCTTCTGTTATAATTCAGAGTGATCATGGCTTCAAATTCAGAAGCAAACGGTACGGAAAAGCAAGCTCTTTTCGAGGAACAAAAGTCCAAGGTAATTCAGATTGTAAATTAATTTTAAACTCATATATCAACACAGAATTTCTCTTAATTTGTGCTGATATGTTTCTTTACTCAAATCAGATTAATGAAGTGAGGGGTTTACTAGGTCCATTGACCGGAAAGTCAGCTCTTTATTGCTCAGATGCCTCAATTGCACGGTACTTAATTGCGCGAAATTGGAACGTAAAGAAAGCCACTAAGATGCTTAAAGAAACCTTAAAATGGCGAGCTCAGTATAAACCTGACGAAATCCGTTGGGTGAGTTTCCTACATTTATTTCCTCATTTCCAACAAATAATTTCAAAATGTTTTACTAAATTATTTTTTTATTTGTTTTAATGATTTAGGATGAGGTGGCGAACGAGGCTGAGACAGGAAAAATATACAGAACGGATTATTTCGATAAAAACGGCAGAAGCGTACTTGTCATGAGACCTGGTCGCCAGGTAATCCCTTAATTATTTCAAATTATGAAAAACTAATAATTTCAAGAAACTATTAAATAATAACATTTCTTTTCTAATGTTACAGAACACAAAGTCGACTAAAGGGCAAATAAGGTATTTGGTGTACTGCATGGAGAACGCGATAATGAACCTGCCAGCTGGCGAGGACCAGATGGTCTGGCTCATCGACTTTGAAGGCTTCAACATGTCGCATATTTCGGTCAAGGTCACGAAAGAGACCGCTCATGTTTTGCAAGGCCATTATCCTGAAAGGCTCGCGATTGCAGTCCTCTACAATCCTCCTAAATTCTTTGAGCCATTTTGGATGGTACCCACTCATCATTTTAATATTGAGCGATTTAACTTCATGTTATTAGTATATGTTATATATGAATTTGAATGGTAAGTTTGATTTTTAGATGGTGAGGCCGTTTTTGGAGCCGAAAACGTATAGGAAAGTGAAGTTCGGATATTCTGATGATCCGAACACGAAAGTAATGATGGAGGAGTTGTTCAACATGGACGAGCTTGAGTCGGCATTTGGGGGGAACAATCAAATTACGTTTGAAGTTAATAATTACGCGGAGCGAATGAGAGAGGACGATAAGAAAATTCCTCTTTTTTGGAGCGAAGAAAATAATCGTAATGTTTCTCAACAACCGTTTATTGTTCATTCGAGTAATTCGGAATCGGAATTGGAGTCAGATAAGGAAGAGGAAAATGTTGGAGATGAAATTAATGGATTTGTAGATGGAAAAGACGCTGGCTTGTTGGATAAGCAATGAATTTATATAATATAATACGTGGTTTATTGATTGATCACCAACTATTGAAGTTAGTTCTCTTGTTGTTGTGTATGTTTATTATATAATGTTAATTCTGTCTTATGACGCTTCAATCGCAATAAATGTATCATGTGAGAAATAAAATATTATTTTCATTAACCTAGTTTAGATTTATATTCATTCAATAGACAAGATGAACTATAAAAAAAATATTTACATAGAAAATTCTTATATTTGTCCTTTGTACATATATACATACATAACATCAACAGTACATTCCTTCAATTAGAAACCAACATTATCACATTGGCATTAAAAAGACGAATACTACAAACCTAGATAATAAATGTGCAATATTAACAAAAAAATAACAAATGCAATATTCAGAAAAAAAAATAGCAACATTCAGAACTCGTAAAAGCTGTGACGTTGCGGAATGGCATCATCAAAAGGGACACATGTACCAATAGCAGAGTAAACCTTTCTGGTCTTGCCTGTTGTTCTACTGCTCATATCTACTTGAATACTGAAAACCGCGCAAACCGGTCTGTGATCTGAAAATCTCGACTCGCCTCTGATGTACTGTAACTGCTCGATTCCGTCTCCGTGCCATAATATTCTGTCACACCTGTCAAAATTAAATTGTTACGAATATAGTTAGTAAAATTACATTATGAGGTGATAGATTTGTGGAGTTTCGAATATTGGTTAGTGGGCTGTAGTTGTTTGTTTACCAGGCGGGTGTTCTTCGTTTTCGTTTGGATTTGACGTTTTCACCTGCGTATGAATCAGAATTTTGTGAGTATTTGTAAGTTGGCGCGAAGAAAATCCTCCCTTCTTTCCACCCTTTGAATACTCTTCCTGCCTCTTTCTCTGTCTTCAACTGAAATAACAGATAAAAAATAATACTTTTAAATGTAAAAATCTAATTATCTTACAATTTCTCTTTTATTTTCATGTTTTATTATTATACCTGATCTTTTTCAAGAAGAGCATCCCAGTCATTATCTTCCAATAGAGTCCGTGTCTCATCATAACTCAACGCGACTCGATAGTTCAAATCGCCAAGCCATATAACTCTCCTGTATTAAATTTCATTGCTTAATCAATGTTTATCAGATGTATTTGATATTTGATTTATTTCAAACTTACTCATGATCAAGTATTCTTTCGGGAATTTGACGGCCAGGAACCTTGCAAATCTTTGGAAATTGTGTGCTTTTCAAGATTTCTGCCACGTCAGAATTGCGTTTCAACTCATCGCCCTCTTTTTCTCCTGATGCTAAGTGACTACACACGAAACAAAAACTCGTTCTATGCACTGACATGCTTATCGCTATACAACCCTACAAATTGTGAAATAAATCATATATTTAAACCTAATTTCCATTCACATCATAAAGAAACATAATATAAATAATATATTTATGAGTTTTTTTAATATATTTATGACTGTACCTTGTTTCCGAGACAACCCATTATGCCTCGGCCGACCGATGCGACTCTAAGATGTCCAATATGTTGAACCAATTCGGTTTTGACCCAAATCGACAAAAACAACCCAACCATTTGTTTACTCGAAATTAAACAATAATTCCTATTATTACTATTAATAATATGATTATTATTCACTCCATTTCCAAAGTTAGTCATTGGTGCATCTTCATCAACTCCTGCCTCAACTCTGAACATGAACTCTCTTATTTCTCTTGCTCGTCTCGCTGACAGATCGGCAGAACAATTGCACGTTTTAACGAAGAGATTTTCGTCTCGTAAATTCTTGCTAATGGTTTTGAGAGTTTGCTTTTGGAATAGGGGAAGATTTGAGGAGGTAGAGGAAGAGGGTGACATGGTGTCGCGTGGTTTGTTGAGGGCTTGGCCAATAAGAGCGAGCCACTTGGCGGCCGGCTCGTTGTCTTCGATAACCAGCACGTTGCCTGCGTTGAGGGGTACTATCTCTTGAAACCTATTTAATGATATATTATGTTATGCAATTTTATGATATGAAGAGAAAAATTGAAATGAAGATGGAACTTTGCACATTTACCCTATGACATAAATGTCAGGAGACCCTTCAACTTGTAGAAAATCTTCTAAGTTAAGGCTACTACTGGGAGGTTTTCCTCCAACATTCCATGTTGTCACAAATACCCTGTTGCACAACAAAACTTTTGCTTCTTGTTAAGGGCCTAATGGTAATTTCATAAAAAATAAAAAAAAAGATTTGACAAACCGAAACTCTTTTATGTCGGGGAGTTGTCTTCTTGGCTGATCAAGGGTATCTAGGTTTAAACTATCGATTCTCTTGCTATAGTTCCTGTCTGAGAAATAAGAAACAAAAATAAATATAAACAAACCGAGTTTTAGATTTTGAATTTTTAATGTTTTAAATTGCAAATCAAAATGAACCACCTGAAAAACTTTTGCGGACAGCAGGAGAGGCCTCCAAGAAAGATCTCCTTGCTGCTAATCGTCTCTCAACATCTAATCAGTTAATTTAAACAAAATTAGAGAATAATTTGTTATTTTTTTCAAAGATTGTGCCCGAGGAGAGAATAATTTGTTATTGTACAACGAAATTTAGAAACACGGAAACAAAGTATAAAGCAACCAAATTATTTATGTACCTATCATGATATCTCTTCTTGATAATAAATCTTTATCAGAGCCTCTAATATGCTTGTCTTTTCGGCTAAATATATTCGATATAATCGACTACAAAAATTAAGAAACGAAACCAAAATGAGCCCCAAAACCCATAAAAACAAATCTTCAATTTAAGTTTAATTTGAAAAAATATAAAAATAAATAAAATAATACCTTTTTCTTCTTGTCATTCTTGACAGAACCATCAGAACTAGAAGGTTTAGTCATGTCGAGAGAACTTCTAGGAGTTAGCATTCGAGTTAAAAAGAACTAATAATTGGTTTTTTTTTTTATTTCAGAAAAAGTTAATTAAAACTGATAAATTGGGTAGAATGGATTGGATTTGTTCTTAATCAGGGGAACGTCAAGAGAGAGAAAGAAATTGTTTTTTGAGGAAGAGAGAGAATTAAATTGGGGAAAAAAGGTGGCAGTCTTAACCTAGCTGGAGATAGTTTTTATTTTTCCGTTTTGAGACAATTTATCATCGTTATTAGTTTTTGTTCATGTCTTATTCAGTTAAGAAAATAACGAACTTTGCCTCCATTCGTTTGGTTTTGGGCCCCCCACTTGGGCCCGCACCGATGGCCTGAAATGTTCAAAGTACAAAACAAAAATCATATATGTAACGACCCTTCCAGCTCAAGCTCAAGAGCCACTTCTAGATAATTTTATGGATATTTATGAAATAATTAAAGAACTCATAACGATAAAAGAGGAACAAAAAGAATAAAGAATGAAGAAAATTGTATTCAGATAACTTTTGATTACATTCGATACCCTTACCACTCAATCGATTCCCCCTCTTATACCTATCCGACATCTCTGGCATTCTCGCAAAACCCAGTTTTACTGGAATGGACAAAAAACAGAAATAAAACGCTTACTAAGGAGGAGTAATTTATTTTTATCTTAGCTCCCTCTCTCTGGACATCTCCATTAACTGGACACCTCCATTAATTCATTACTAACCCTAACTGGACACCTCCATTTAATTTGAAACGACCATTCCCTCCTTGCTTTTATTCACAGAAACCCAAAACTTTTACTTAATTCCATAAAAACCCTCAGATCATTACAATATACTAGTTTATACTTAATATTCACAAAAATAATATTTTTAACATTCAGAAACGTTAGTGTGTTTAAAAAAAATTAAATAAATCGTTGCATAACTATCACATAAGTATGGTTGATTGATTAATATCTATATATAATTTATTATTATTATTTTATTATTATTAATAATAACAATAATGATTTGTGCTTCTTTTATAAAAAAGTACAATTTACAGTGATCTCTCTTCAGTTCTCATACAAACTATTTTGTTGCTAAATTCAATGATAAGTTTATGACTATATATTCATAATATTTTGTATAACTTACCTTACCTGCGTCATTCCATTTCATAACATATATTCTACTAACATTAATCTTTCAGTAATGCATAAGTGAACTCACCATGTAGAATGAATAAACAGTAGGTTTTTCGATGGACTTAAAAGAAAATAAATTTATATGCCTATGAGCCGTAGTTATCTCAATCTATTTAAAATATGTCTATGGACCGTAGTTATCTCAATCTATTTAAAGACAACACGGCCCACCCAACAGCCTTGATCATTCTTCTGAGTGTCGTATACGTCAATAATATTTTTCCAGGGTCCTCATCACAATTTTCCAGGCCTCAAGCGAACGTTGGAAGGAAATCATAACTTAGGAAAGAAAATCATTAAAAAAGATCATAATTAAGGAAACTCGTGGATAAGTCATCTCAATTGACCGTTGCAGAGCAGAACCGCCTTAGCTCAATGGAACGTTGGAAACGGCTCTATAAGTATCAAACCGTCCTTTCTTTCTTCTCTCTCTCCATTATCACAAACGCTGATCTGATCGCTATCAATCGACGGTGAAAGGATGGCCAAACCCTAACGGTAATACGAATCAGGCGATCGGATCTGAAGGAAAGGATGCGAGGTTTCTGTGATTGAGATCCGATCTGAGCGGGTTTAAGGGATTCGATAGCGATCAGATCGCGGTTTGTGAGTGAGATCTCCTTCTTCTTCTCCTCCTATCTAACTTGTTTTAGTTTGTTTTTACTGCATATGTTTTTGTGCTTCTCTCTCTCTCTCTCTCTCTCTCTCTCTCTTTTCGTTTTGTTTTGAATCTTGTGTTTCATTTTGAGAGATCTGGAAGCCACTTCACAGTTGTGGAGTGGGAATCAGATCTACTTCCGTTTTTCTCATCCGTGTTTTTTCCCTTCTACTCTCTATTATGCTTCTTCTCTGTTACTACTCTCTATTGAGCTTGACAGAAGGTCGGTTGTGTCACACATGCATGCTTGTGTTGTTTCTCAGAAAAAAATGAAAAGAAAAAACGAAAGAAATAATGAATACATGTTTATTCCTCTCTCTTATTGAGGTGGAAATTACATGAGGGCTTAATTGGCAGATATTACATGAGGGCTTACTTAAAGCATAAAAAATGCTTGAGGGCTTAATTGAGGCATTAAAATTGCTTGAGAGTTTAGTTTTGAGGCGTAAAAAATATTTACTGGCCTAATTTTGAGCATAAAAATTATGTTAGGTCTTAATTGAGGCATAAGAATTTCTTGAGGGCTTAATTGAGGAATAAGTTGAGGGCTTACTTGAGGCATAAAAATTGCTTGACTTAAATGAGGCATAATTTTTTTTTGAGGGCTTAAATGAGGCACAAGTTTTTCTGAGGGCTTAAATGAGGCATGAATTTTCTTTTAAATGAGGCATATAATATTTTTTGAGGGCTTTAATGAGAACTATTTGCTGAGGGCTTAAACGAGGCATAAAATTCTTTTGAGGATTTAAATGAGGAAGTATTTTTTTTTTTTGGGTTTAATTGAGGCATAAAATTCTTTTTGATGTTTAAATGGGGCATTAAGTTTTTTGTGGGGGCTAAGCAATGAGGCATAAATTTTGTTGAGGGCTTATTTGTGGCATAAAAAAATTCATGACGGCTTATTTGAGGCATAAAAAAATTCTTGAGGGCTTTTTTGAGGCATAAAAAATTCTTGAGGGCTTATTTGAGGCATAAAAAATTCTTGAGGGCTTATTTGAGGAATAAAAAATTCTTGAGGGCTTATTTGAGACGTAAAAAAATTCATGAGGTCTTATTTGAGGCATAAAATTCTTGAGGGATTATTTGAGGCATAAAAAATTCTTGAGGGCTTATTTGAGGCATAAAAAAATTCTTGAGGGCTTATTTGAGGCATAAAAAAATTCATGAGGGCTTATTTGAGGCATAAAAAATTCTTGAGGGCTTATTTGAGGCATAAAAAATTCTTGAGGGCTTATTTGAGGCATACAAAATTCTTGAGGGCTTATTTGAGGCATAAAAATTCATGAGGGCTTATTTGAGGCATAAAAAATTCTTGAGGGCTTATTTGAGGCATAAAAAATTCATGAGGGCTTATTTGAGGCATAAAAAATTCTTGAGGACTTATTTGAGGCATAAAAAATTTCTTGAGGGCTTATTTGAGGCATAAAAAAATCTTGAAGGCTTATTTGAGGCATAGAAAATCCATGAGGGCTTATTTGAGGCATAAAAAATTCTTGAGGGCTTTTTTGAGGCATAAAAAAAATTCTTGAGTGCTTATTTGAGGCATCAAAAATTTCTTGAGAGCTTATTTGAGGCATACAAAATTCATGAGGGCTTATTTGAGGCATAAAAAAATTTCTTTAGGGCTTATTTGAGGCATAAAAAAAAAATTCTTGAGGGCTTATTTGAGGCATAAAAAAATATTGAGAGCTTATTTGAGGCATACAAAATTCATGAGGGCTTATTTCAGGCATAAAAAAAATCTTGAGAGCTTATTTGAGGCATACAAAATTCATGAGGGCTTATTTGAGGCATAAAAAAAATTCTTGAGGGCTTAATTGAGGCATAAAAAATTCTTGAGGGCTTATTTGAGGCATAAAAAAATCTTGAGGGCTTATTTGAGGCATAAAAAAAATCTTTAGGGCTTATTTGAGGCATGAAAAATTCTTGAGGGCTTTTTTGAGGCATTAAAAAATTCTTGAGGGATTATTTGAGACATAAAAAAATTCTTGAGGACTTATTTGAGGCATAAAAAATTCATGAGGGCTTATTTGGGGCATAAAAAATTCTTGTGCTTATTTGAGGCATAAAAAATTCTTGAGGGCTTAGAAATATTTATTGATGTCAAAATAATGAATTCTAGTACTTACAACAAGCAAAATCGTGACTTTTTTTGAGGGCTTAAACGAGACAAATATTTTTTTTTTAGGGCTTAAAAAAGACAATTTTTTTTTTCTGAGAGCTTAAATGAGGCATAAAAGTTACTTGAGGGCTTAATTGAGGCATAATTTTTTTGAGGGCTGAAGTAAGGAATAAATTTTTTTAGGGATTCATTGAGGCATAAATTTTTTTTTAGAGGGCTTAAATGTGGCATAATTTTTTTAAGGGTTTATATAATGCATAAATTCTTTTTTCGAGGGCTTGAATGAGACATACAAAATTTTAAACCATTGAGGCGTAAATGTTTTTTTTAGGGCTTACATAGAAATTAGTTGAAGACTTAATGAGGCAAAATATTGTTTTTTGAGGGCTTAAATGAGGCATCGATTTTTTTTAGGGCTTAAATGAGGCATTTTTTTTCGAGGACTTTTTTGAAGAGTTAAGTGAGGCATCATATTTTTGAGGGTATAAATGAGGCATAATTTTTTTTTTGGGGGCTTAATTGAGGCATACATTTTGAGCTTAATAGAGGAATAAAAAAATTCTTGAGGGCATAATTGAGGCATGAATCACTCCATAGTCCATAGCTTAATTGATGCATAAATTATTTAAGGGGTTATATTGACGCAAAGTTAAATAACATTGGATTTGAGGCATATTTGCGTATGTTCATGGAGGTTTAAATGAACATATATATTGGCTGTAGACCATGGAATACTATTTAAAGATCTGATAATAATGCATGTTATCCTTGTAAATAAACAAGAATAATGCGTTTCTAACTTCATTTGCGAATTATTTTCCATAGATTTAGCACTATATTTTGATTAATCAGATTAAAATTCTGAATTGATAAAATAATTATCCGATATGTTCAAGTCATATACCTATATTTATTGATGTTTATTAGTCGGTAATAAATTGAAGCACATGGTTTTTGCTTAATAACAATCAGGCATGACATATCAGAACCATAGACACTAACTATTTGAGAGGATTTCAGAAGAGATGAAAAAGTTCAGATTTGTGATATTCCTCACCAAACAAACAATTATTATCAGTTTCGAAATCCAAATCCACCAAAATCTCTCAAAAAATGAATTGACAAAACAGCAAAGAAATATTTGTCAAAATAATTTATCTTCTTTCTGAAGCTAAAAAGTTGCACATCTAAATTCTACTCCTTATAACAAGCAGACCATAAAACTGCTTGCTTCTTGCAACTACAAACTCCATTCATTAAACTTCATTCCACCAAATTAAAAAAATAATTTAATAAAATAAAATAAAAATATTTCCGCCTATTTAAGTTCATTCGCTAATGACCAAAACCTGCTAATCAATTAAAATAGGGGCACCTTAAATTAGCAAAAACTAAATAAAAAGACAAAAAAAAAAAAAATCTATACGAAATGAGAAACAAAGCAAAGATAAAAACCATACATTATTTCACTGAATCTTCTCGTCTAGTTTCTGTCTGTAGAGAGCCAAATTCTGCATCCATTAAAAGAAACACATTAATCCATAAATACCCCAAAACAAATGCAGAACAATTGTACTAGTGTGTGTACAACATACTCTAATCAAAATATTCAATTCATACAGTTAATATCATGAATTTGCCTAAGATTAAAGTATACCTTAGTATAAGCATAAACGCTAGGCTCAGTGGGGCCCGCTGGACTCCCTCTCCTAATAAATCTCCCTTCTTTGAATATATACAGCATCGGAATTCCAGTCGATAACTCCAGACTTATCACCTATAACAAAAAATAAAATAAAATAAAATAAGGGGAAATTCTTTAAAAACCCCCTAACTTTTTTGGATATTATCAAAAACCCCCTATCTTTTTCATTTCTTCAAAAACCCCCTATAAAGCACATGGAATTTTTTTTTTAACCCCTATGGGGTTAAGTTAAACCTTTTCCATCCATTCAATTTTTGCATTGACCAAAATACCCTCTATTTATTTTTATATTATATTTAATTCAATTAAAAAATATAATAAAAAATTAATGTTTTTCAACATAATATAAATATTATATTATATTATTTTATGCTGCATTAGTTAATTTTTTTATTATATTATATAATTTTATGTTGCATTAGTTTATTTTATAGTATTATATTACATTAAATATTTTCTCTTTTTTATTTGTATATTATAATTTTATTCTCAGTAAAACATTATTTTTTTATTATTATTTTTTATGTTTTTTAAAAAATAGTTTCTGGAAAAAAAATCAGTAAAAATTCTAAATTATTTTTTTAAAAATATTTTTTTGAATTTTTTTATAAGAATTTTTTTTCAGAATTTATTAATTTTTTCAGAATTTATTAATTAATGCATCATAAAATAATATAATATAATATTTATATTATGTTGAAAAATATTAGTATTTTTTATTATATTTTTAATTTAATTAAATATAGTATAAACATAATCAATAGAGGGCATTTTGGTCAATAAAAATTAGAATGGATGGAAAATGTTTAACTTAACCCCATAGGGGGTAAAAAAAAAATTCAAGTTGCTTTATAGGGGGTTTTTGAAGAAATGAAAAAGATAGGGGGTTTTTGATAATATCCAAAAAAGTTAGGGGGTTTTTGAAGAATTTCCCATAAAATAAATAATAAAAATAACCAAAAAATCAAAATAAAACAAAAAGAAATAATACCTCTTTGGTAGTAAGTTTATCAAGATACATAATAATGGACCTAAGAGAGTTTCCGTGCGCAGCTATCATCACATTCTTTCCTTCCAATAGTTGCGGCTCAATCTATCATTCCCCAAATAAAACCAATAAATTTAATAAATACTATATAATTCTGTAATAATAATAATAATAATAACAATAATGAATAATATGGACCTGGTTTTGGAAATAAGCAACGGCTCGTTGAGAGCACATTTGAAGAGACTCTCCATTTGGGGGAGGGATATCATAACTCCTTCTCCACTCATGCACTTTCTCCTTTCCAAACTTATCCGCCGTTTCCTGCTTGTTAAGCCCTTGCAACTCCCCGTACCTTCACAAAGACAATTAATTAATGTTAATTATTCATGATTTAATAATAAGTTGTTTTATTATTGGAAGTGGGATTTAGGGTTTACATCCGCTCGTTTAGTTGCCAGGCTGTGATGACTGGGATGGATTGTTTTTTTGTATCTTCGCTGTATACTTCCCCCCATTTCTGCGCTTGCTCTGTCTCAGTATGTAATATAATAGGAACCTAAACAACAAAAATATATTCAACTATTACCATAAATTTCTTCATATGGAAATTTTTTACAAAGACTTTTACTTTTCTATATATTTTAAAAAACTCCACGACTTTAGATTCTCCTTTTTAGTCTGTGTATATTGGATCACATAAGGTTAAAAAAATTCAATTTATTTTACAGGGACTAAAAAGTAAAAAAATCTAAAAAAAATAAAAATATATTCAGAATAGTAAGGGTTTTTTACAAAATTCCCCTTTTTTATTTAAAAATAAATGAAATATGACCAACCTTTTTGCGGCGGTGCTGAGTCATGGCGAGCATGGCGGTCATCTGAGCGCGGATCAGCGCTGATGTAAAGATGACATCGACAGGTATGTTGCTTATCCTCTTTCCAGCCTCTATCGCTTCTTCTACTCCCTTTTTGGTCAGCGGCACGTCAACACAGCCTGTGAATAAATTCTTCTCGTTCCACAACGATTCCCCGTGCCGGATCAGGATTAGCGCGCTCTCATCTGAGGGGACAAGTTAACAGTTACCTCACCGCACGTGTTAGGTTAATGTAAGGGGAATTTCGCAAAAAGTTCTTGCGCTATCGGAAATTGCGAAAAAGACCATGTGTTATTGGAAATTGCGAAAAGAGCCGCCACTGTGTTAATGGTGTGAAGTTTTAACTGACGGTAGGGGCCTTTTTGCAATTTTGGCAATAATACAAGGAGTTTCTTGTAATTTCCAATAATGCTCTCCAGATTGGAATTAGAAGAAAGGGTGAGGGAGTTTTTATTAATTACTTGATTTTTTGGACGAGTTGTTGGAGGTGGTAAAGGATGGAGATTTGATGAGAGGATTTATGACTGGAGAGGGTGAGCTTGATGCGCGAACTGGAGAGGATCTGTGATTTAATTTGACGGAGGAGTTGTGGAATGAGAGTTTGGATCGGTTGGTGACACAGAGGGACTGGAGAGATCCAGTGCCGCTTACGGAGGTTGCGGCGGCGGCCATGATTGATTATCTGAAAAAGGGTGAGGAGTTAATATCTAATTAGGAAGTATGTGAAGGAATGAATTGAAAAGAAAAAGGAAAGTATGTTGTGAGATTCTGTAACTACTGTTTAGTAGTTGTTCTGTCGGGATTGAAGAGCTTAGATTTTACTTATGTAATTAAGTAGAGGTGTGATTAAGTAGATTATTGAAAGAATCGCTGAACTTATAAACTTTGCGGATTGGTAAGTACTAGTTTTATTACGGTCAATTTGAGAAATTTGACCGATTAGGGATCAATTAAACCAAATCAATTAACATCGTTAAATAAAAAGAAATCAAAACATCTCCGTTTTCCATCCCAATCTAAAAAAACTTAAAACATCCTAAATTACAAATTAAAGAAATCCAATAGTTGAGTGATCTGACAGACTGAAACCGATACGAAGGGGGAAAAAAATCTGAGGCGAGGGAAGTACCTGCGACGAAGGATCAAGCGATCAAATTAGCTCCGGCGAAACGAAATCTGAGGCAGATCAGTCGATAAACTCTTGAGGCGAGATCAATGTGATTTCTATTGTTGTAACCGAAAAAATCGCCTGAAGCTCGAAAGAGAAAGAGAGTAAAGAATTGTTGGCGCTTGGCGTGGCAGCTGGTTTTAAAGGACAATTGTCAAACTTATTAAAAAGAAAAGGAAGAAAGGAAAATGTGTTATTTCATATTTGGTTTTGGGTTGGTGGGAAACGACTCATAAAATTACAAAAAAATTTCCCTTTGAAAGAGGTCCTCATGTGAATCTGAGTCTCTGACAATACAAAATTTTCGTATTCAGCCCTGTGAAATCACGATATTATAAGGATGTTTTATCAAGTTTAAGTTTTGTACATGTGATGTGCATGATTATTTACAGGTTGTTGGGACGAAGTAGGTACAGCTTATGGTTATGATTTGATACAAATTTTCTAGTTTTATGACTAAAAATACTTTTGGTCTTGCTTGACATTTTTCAAACAGCTCTTCTTGTTTCCAATTTCCAATCCACCTTTTCTCATGCAGGATTAGCCAATTGAATTGAGCAAGGAGACCGTTTATAAAACTAATCTGGTGTCACATCACACTATTAATTTATGTAAAAGGCTCCTGTCTATGAATGATTAAATCTTTAAACTATTACACAATGTATAATACATCAATTTGTATACGGAACATAACTGTTGACATAATACGTTTTTTAATAGTGTTGGTATAATTTGGTAATCGACTAATTGTACAGATAAACACGAAACTTGTGTGCATTGCAATTACATAATTCCCATTATGAACAAATTTTTGAAGCTGCCAGACTAAAATCCGGGCAAAAAGGCACAAATTATATAGGTCAGAATATTCCATTCAAATATTCTTTGTAAATATTCCCTTAATTAGTAGTTTGACCCACCAACCCAACAAGGCGGTATTAATTAGGCACGCATAGGCATAGCATGACCCAAGATGCAATGCAACTTTTTCTCATATCAATATATCATGTTATCTGATTATTGTCCATGGGGTTAATAGTAATGTTGTTAATTTGGGCTATATGGTCTGCGCTGAAATATGTTTGTAACTTATCCATCTTCCATCCATTGAATATGAAACAGAAAAGTTCATTGTGTATTGTAATTTTATCCTTTTTATGAGTGGGTTGGTAATTTATCCAGCCATCAAACCATGGATCCCTCTTAATTCTAATCGCTTTACCATTACCAATAATCCAATGACAATTTGAGACGAACATCTCTCGAATTTTCATAATGGCCCTCCAAAATTTAGAACAATTAGAGTCTCTCTTAAAATGCTAAAATGAGTTCATTGGGAAATATTTTGCCTCAATTTGTGTGACCCACATAGCCTCATCTTTTGTAATTATTTTCCAGAGATGTTTTGCTATTAAAGCTAGATTAAGACTTTCCAGATCACGCATCTTTAGACCCCCCTGGTCTGTTGGTCTTATTATCTTATCCCATCCAATCCAGGTCAAATATTGATTGTTTTGTTTGTTGCCACCCCAAAAAAAAAAATAATAATTGAATTGATTTTTTGTATCAGAGTCGATGCGAATAATTCTGTGGCCATGAAATAGATTGGGACTGATTCAAGAACCGATTTGATTTTACCATTTAAAAGTATAGTAAACCTAGCCGATTTGATGCACATCATTGCCCATTCAATGAATATAGGGGGGAAATTGTAAAGTTATAACATCTCTTCAATAAATGGCCATTCCATTTGATCATAGGCCTTTTTAAGGTCAATTTTTATTGCAAAAGCCCCTGTTTTGAAAGAAGATGAATTAAAGGAGTGTAAGACCTCCTCTTGTAAAATTACGTTGTCATGTATAGATCTGCCTGCCATGAAGGTTTAGGGAGATGAGATCTGGTAGGATCGGCTTGAAGCGGTTCACCAGTATTTTAGTAACCACCTTGTACAGATAGTTGCACAGGCTTATAGGTCTGTAATCGGCCACTTTCTGTGGAAAATCCTTCTTTGCAATCAAGCAGATATTTGTGTTTCCAAAATATTTGACCATTTCTTTATCTCTAAAAAATCGGGTAACTGCTTCCAGAAATGCGGGCCCCATCGAGTCCCAATTTTTGGTAAAAAACCGAGCTGAGAATCCCTCTAGCCCCGGTGTTTTGTCTAGACCGATTTTTGACAATAATCAGGTGGAAGATAGACATGTCTGGAGAGGATCTAGTACTGGTTCTTACACTGTAAAAGATGGATACATATACTTGCTGAATCAAAAGCTGACCACAATGGATGGAGGTAATAATCAAATTGCTGAATCGACTTGGAAAACTCTGTGGAATATGCGACAAATTCAGCCAAAAATTATAATATTCACTTGGAGATTCTTAAACAATGCCCTTCCTACACTCCACAATCTGAATAGAAGAATTCAGAGTATCAATCCTACCTGCCAGAGCTATTTATCAACTGTTGAAACCCAAAATCATCTATTTTTTGAATGCCCTAGAGCAAAACTGATTTGGCAAGCCACCCCATTTTCAAGCCTCATTCCTCCTGCTATCTCAGATGCTCTGAATTTCCTCCAAAATCTTCTCCCCACACTTCAGAACTTAAACCAAACTTCATTGTTTCTAGTTCTGATGTGGCAAATCTGAATCTCCAGAAACTGTTTCATTTATGAGAAAAAAATTACGCTGGTTAATCAAATTATTTATAATGCAAATGATTCTATTATCCAGGGATTGAAGGTATCAGTTCCACCAATTCTTACTGCTGAACCGGATCCGGTCAGCTGGCCACTGACCAAGCTTTATTGCTGGGCGGATTTCTCAAAGGACGACTTTAGTAAATCCGCGGTAGCTTTCATTATTCGAGCGGAAAATGGAGTGGAGAAAAGGGTTATGGCTACTTACATAAGGGGCATTGTAGATATTCTACAAGGTGAATTCGAGGCGATGTTCCACGCTATAAAGACTGTAGCCGAGCTGTACAGTGACGATTCGTGCACATTCTTCTCGGATAATCTGAAAGTGGCTTCTACACTTCAGAACGCCGATTCGGTGAATCGAATTTCCCCCTCGTCTTAGCTGGCGTTTGAAAGAGCACGAGATTGCATCTTGTGGAAGAAAAGAATTAAAGACCCCATTTTTCATTTTATTGGGACGGAGTTCAATGGTGAGGCACATCTGCTGGCTAATCTTGCTAGATCTATGGAGATCAACTGAGTTGAAGAGATATGGCCGCCATTGATGACAAGAGGCTGAGAGAGGTTTGATGTGGTTTTTTCCTTTGAGTACCGCTACTGATAATGGATCTTGTATCTGTTTTTTCTTCTTTGCGAAGGTTTCATTTGCTGATGGTTTTGCTTTTGTTTTACTTTGTCGTAGGGCTTTTCTTTATTTGTTTTGTTTTTTGTTTTGGGCTGTAACTGGACTCTGTAAGAACTGTTGGTGATTATTAGTTGCCTATGGGCTTTATCCAAAAAAAAAAAAATCATGTCATCACCAATATTCTTCTTCCATAAAATAAATGCGATCTCATAAAGAAGCCCAAAATTTATTCTTATGGACCTTGCCTTATTAATGCTCAAACATTAGACTTTTTTTTTAATACAACAATTTTGAAAAATAATTCAACAAATACCATCCTTTTGAAAAAAATTAAGAAACTACCATTTCCGCCACTACCAATGGTGGAACAGAATATGTTCCGCCACTGATAGTGGCGGAACATGGTATATTTTTTTAATTTTTCTTAAAAAATCTTAATTAGGCTAAAAAATACTGTTCCGCCACTGATAGTGGCGAAACAGGTTAAAATTTTAATTTTCCGTTCCCATCAAATGGATTCTGCAAAAAAAAAAAAAAAAAAAAAATACTATTTTATTTGCCCCTAAAAAGACTCTGAGTGGCGGAACAGTGAACAGTATTTTTTTTTTTTTTTTTTTTTTGCAGAATCCGAGTGGCGGAACAGTATTTTTTAGCCTAATTAAGATTTTTTAAGAAAAATTAAAAAATATACCATGTTCCGCTACTATCAGTGGCGGAAATGGTAGTTTCTTAATTTTTTTCAGAAGGATAGTATTTGTTGAATTATTTTTCAAAATTGTTGTATTAAAAAAAAAAGTCCAAACACTAGATATAATAATATACAGGCCTGTACGAAACAAAATTGTGTCCATTATTGGGCCGTGATATGTAATGTAATGAGGGGAATCGAAAGTCCACAATACCTTTTCAAAGTTCAAAAGCTTATTAATTATTATTATGAAAAATAGATTTGAACTTTGCTTCCATTCAAAAAGAGAAATAGATCTTTTTAATGGAGAAATATCACTTTCTACATTTTACATCAGAAATGCATGTGCGTCAGCCACATTAGTGGAGATTATATAGTGCAAAATGACGCCGTCAAATCCTTGAACTAATTTATATATTTCCACTATAACAACAAATGTATGCATCATCAAATAAAGGAACCTAATCCTGCTAATTTAAATACAAACATGTTATGATGCAACAACAAAAAGAGGTCTAAGATAAGATCTACACACTATCGAGACTCTTTAATTTTGAACAAAACATTATTTTGAAAAATAAGTATTTTGTCACTGTTGTTGTGTAGTAGTATTCATTTAGTCATGTTCTTTAATGCTTTATAATTATCATTATTCATAAAAAGGAATACTTTGTGCCTTTTATTCACTGTAGCACATGGACACGAAAAATTTCATGCTTTGGTTTCAGGATCCACTATGAATATAATGGAAGGGCCCATATATGCTTCACAAAGATAATCTTCTCCTATTTGAAAAATAAAAAACAATAATAAATTTGAAGATATTATCATAAAATTTTCATCAATCTTACAATAATTTTATCACCTATTATTATATAACTGAGTGTCGGTATGATAATATGCTTCAATCTTAAGAAAATACTAATGTAATACTCCGAAATAAATGTTACAAGTATATATACATGATTTGTGTATTGGACAGAAAGTGACCCTTACTCAGAAATAATTACAACTTTTTTTTATTGAATAATGAGAAATGACTGGGAAAAAAAATTCAAGTGAAGTGCTCCTGATTAGCTGGGGTCCTGAAAATTGGCCCACTTAATTGATACAAATGGGCCTCTTTATGCAGTCATTCATTTGTTATTCTCAACTATTTAGGTCCACATCTGACGGGTAAAAGACGACTCTTTTTTTTTGTACTTTGTACCATTCTGTTCAAAAATAAATCAGCAAATATCACTCATTTAAAAAAAAAAATCTCAGGAAAAAAATCGCAAAAAAATTAATTTTTTTCATGTTTCGCCACTACATGTGGCGGAACAATATTTTTTTACACTAATTAATCTTGTTTAACCAGCCAAATGGGAAATTTTTGAAAAAACTGAAAATCCACATGTTCCGCCACTACTAGTGGCGGAAATGATAGATACGCCATTATTTTGAAATGAGTGGTATTTGCTGAATTATTTTTAAATAGAGTGGTATATAAAAAAAAATCGTAAAAGACAGCCAATCATTTGTTATTTTCTCTTTTGTTCTTTACATCAAATTCTGAAAGTGATGTATTATAAATACAAACAAGGACTGATGTAAATGAGACGTGAAGGCAATTAATTCAAAAGCTCAAAAAATCCGTACTTTTGAAGTAACTTGGAAATTAAACATGTATTTACGTAAGTGAGGCAAATTATCTATGAAAAAATAATTAAAGAAAAAGAGAGATGGCAAAATTATATTTCTATTCAGGGTAAAAGATTAATTGTACTAGACAATAGTTTACCAACTATTTTCACTTGTTGCATGTAGTACAGTCTACTCAAATTAAAATTTCAAAAACATATAATTAAAATCTTGCACCATTTGAGAATTTGTCAAGCTTTCCATTTATTCCCTCGAAAAGAAAAGAAAATAACACAAAAGAGGAATAAAGAACCGACAATCTGACTAGACTTGTCCTACCAGTCGACGTCACCACAATATTAAAACACACACCAAGTCTATAACTAATTAGTAATTACCTTCATCCAACACAAAAACAGAACACAAATTATTATTCCCTAACCAGCTCTTTCCACTTCCAATAAAAAGACAAACAAAAACCCTCCCAATAATTTCCGCCACACATAAGATCACAAACCCAAGGCCACATAAAATCCTCACTTAATGGGTGGTGGAGGTCCACATGCAGCCGTTTCACCAACCACGTCAGCATCTGAGGTGCGTCCAATTCTGCTCTTTCGGCGTTATGCGCCAGGTGTATGGACCATTCCCGTTTCGGGCCCCGCCTTATTCTCACCGTCCTTTTCGTCCGACTCATCTCTGGGTCCCACTGACCTTTTTTTAATTTTTATTCTCGTTCGCTTTTTCCCTCATACAAAAAGTATGATACTCTCGCCTATAGTTTTTTTTTTTTTTGTGTGTATTCTTCGAACTTGCCCTGTAAATTATTTTATTGATGTACACATTGATTTTAGAGTGTGTTTGGATTATGGGAATGTGGGTGGACATATTGATTTCAATTATTATCATTAAAAATAATTTTTCTCATTAAAAATAATTTTTCTCATTAATATAGTAAATAATATAAGTAATTATATATGATTGATTTTATATATTTAATTAACAAAGATACAATGGTCATTTCATTAATTAATAAATTAAAAAAAAATTATATTCCTAGAAATCCAAATATACAAACAAAATAATAATATTTACATGACATGATAATCTCATTCCCATCAATCACTTGTTAAGGAATGATATTCTCATGATAATATAACATTATCATAATTCAAACGCATCCTTAGTTTTATTAGTGTAATATTTTACTAGAGTATATGTGCGAAGTGGTTTACCGGGTCAGGGACATATGTGAAGTATTAGAAATTAATTTCGAGCGAGAGGGAAAAAGAACGATTCCGAGACGAACAAGTTTTAAAATCGGACGGTCAGGATGAACTGAAAATTGAATCATAATAAATTGACGGTGTAGAGAGCTCGTATGATTTCTCGTGTACTGTACCGGAATCCGATTCTCCTTGGCAACTACTCCAGTGAAACTCATTACCCTCTCATCATCTATTTCATACACCGGGTCAGTTCCATATCTTGTGTATAACCCGCTTCACATTTAGTTATAGAGTTAGTGTGACAGGGACTTGATTTGTTTGTGACCGGCTAGGGGCGGTGAGGGAAGATTCCTGGAGGCATCCAGAGAGTTTGGAAAGCCCATAGGAGACTGTAACTTTTCGTTAAAATTTTACAATATTTTATGGGATTTACATTGGGAAAATAAAGGTATTAAATTTGTTGGGGAGCGTGAGCAAGACGACAAAACTCACAGAAAAGTGGTTTATGTGTGGCCACACATGTGGCTGTCCTTGTGCTGCGTCCTAATCTTTTCCTGTTGTGATTATACGAACCAACTTGTACGGCACCCCTTTACAATAACTGCACTTTTTCGTCCTTAAATTTTTATTTTGCATGGTTTGATTTGTGTTTTTTTTTGTTTAGCTTTTTGATTCATTAATTGTATGTGAGGGTTGGAGTTGGATTTTGATGTCCTGTAGGGGTGGATGCGGAATTATGCGGAAAGGAAACAACAAAAATGGCTGTACACTTGTACCGTGGAGGGAGAGTGGCAACAAAGAAGTGTGATGGACGGCTCGGATTGTTTCTCCTTGTTGTTTTATAATAGGCTTCTCTTCTGTCTCCCTCACACCTCCAAATCCCTCCTCTCTCTCTCTCGCTCACTCTCTCAGATAATAAGAGGAAATTGTGGGAAAATTTGAAACAAACAAATCGGACAGAGGAAAAGAGGAAGAATCAATCGGAGATGTTGGGGAAGAGAGCGAGGCAACCGATGAGAAAGACGACGAGCATGAGAGACTTCTCTTTTGATGCGTCCGCAGTCCTCATGGAGGCCTCCGGCCAGCCGTCCGAATCGGCGGCGGCGAGGCAACGAGCGGCGGAGGCCAGGAAGTACGGCGGAGCGGCGGCGGATTGGCTCGGAACTCGCTTGGTGGCGGGGCAGAGGAACCGGAGGAACTCTGCGGACTTCACTGTGTCGGATTCGGCCCCGTTTCTGAGGGCTTGTGGTCTTTGCAAGAGAAGCCTTGGTCCAGGCCGTGATATTTACATGTATAGGTACTGTTTATAATCTAACTGATTTTTTTTTCTTTCTATCCGATCACTGTCTTTTGCTTTTCATCAGATTAGAGATCTGGTTCTTTTTGTGGAATTGATTTCTTTATCCTCTTTTGAGTGGATATAGTGAGTGGTGTGATTTTCCTTTCTGGTTTTAAAGAAATAAATATTGGATAGTTGCTTGTAAAAATAAAACACTGCATAGATGGAAAAAAATATCATTATTTCTCTTCCCTCCTGATTTAACCTAAACTCGTATCCAATCTATTTACTCACATCTCCTCCAACTAATCAATGTTATTACTTATCACTCAATCAGTCTAAATTTCTAATACCAAACTGAAACAGTGAAACCTAGCCTCAACTGAACTGTATGTTAAATAACAAAAAAAGTACTTAGATTCTTGGAGATATTTTTTTTAAGATTCTTGGATCTTGAACAGAGTGTACTGATTAAATCAATTCTTCAACAGGGGTGAGGTGGCGTTTTGTAGCCTAGAGTGCAGGCAGCAACAGATGAACATAGACGAGCCAAAGGACAAATGCGCTCTGACGAGCGGGCCCACTCAGCCTGCTTCTGACCAATCAGCCAATGGAGAGACTCTTGCTGCCGCCTAGTTTCTCATCAATCATTTTTCTTGGAGAGGAACATTTATGATATTGTTATCACTATTATTATTATTATTATTATTATTATTATTATTATTATTATTATATAATATATGTAGTTAATTAATAGTGTAATGTGATGTATTATACAACGTTAATCTGTTTAGTTGGGCGTCTGTTGCAGAAATGACTTGTTTCTGTTCGGTGTTTGGTTTTGGGGAGGATGGAGAATTAGAATTTGGGCTTTTCTTCTAAGTTTTTTGAATTGCTTTTTTGTTGTCTTTTTCTGTTGTTTTATGTTCTTAATATTTTAGGTTGACTGGTTCTTTAACTGATTCAGCCTCCTCAACCACCTTCCATCTCTCCGAAATATAAGTAAATATATTAAATAATCAAATCATTTGAAATAAATCATGTTAGGTAGTAAGATGTAGGTGATTTTGGGTTTTTTTTAATGATTTATTAATTGACTTTAAATGAGAGATTTAATAAGACATCCATTTAAGTTTTGATAAGATTTAAGTGTTGCACTCTTGGCACTCACAAAAGATTAGTGTATTCATTGTCATCACAACTTAGAAGAAATTTGGCTTATGTCATGTTTGCCAACAAAGAAAAAGGTTTCTTTCTGTAAATAGATCAATGAAATGCCATATGTTTGGCATGTTGGACTAACCGTATATTAAATTATTAAATGGGTTTAACACTGACTAGGTTTAAATGTATGGCTCATCTTGGAGGTGCACCGAAAAGATGCATCTCTAACCACTCACAATCACAAAAAATAAAAAAAGGCATTGCTTTTAAAATCAATTACTATGCTTGCTTCCGTCCTTCTCATATTCTTTTTTTTCTTTTCACATTTGCTTTGAGATATATAAATTATGAGCAACTTGTTTTGAATTGATGCATGCATGTAACTTATTGTGGAACATATGCTTGACTTCTATGTGACAATGAATCATAAAATATTGTAAATCACAAAATTTTATTCTTGATTCGTTGAGTTCTGTTATTTGATTATGAGATCTCATAGTAGGATTCAGCCTACTTGAATTGAAAATTAAGATCTCATTGTAAAACTTTTTTTTAATGAAATCAATAAAAAAAATGAATGAAACAGAGAGAGGTAGAAGAAAAAAGGTTCAGAAAAAAAAATCTACAAGATTTAAAACTTGAGAAAAGAGAGGTGTTATATACTTCTGTATATATTTATATTAGTATCTCTTCAAAATTTTCTTTACATTTGCCTATTATACACCAAACAGAAAGTATTAATTCCTCAATTTATATTACAAAAATATAATAATAATGTCCTACTTTATCAAAAAAAATAATAATAACGTCCTAACTAAACTATTCTTTTGTGCATTATGTACCATGGAGAACTCTGAGTCACTCCTATCAATCTTTTACTTACATTCTATTCATTCGGTTATCAAAAAAGAAAAAAAAAATACATATATATATATATATATATATATATATATATATATATATATATATATATATATATTTCAGCTTTCTTCTGATTTTCAGTAAGTAGAAAAAATTCTGTTATTCAGATGTTCAAATTGTCATCCCTCGGTATATTCAGAAAACCAGCGGCTTCGTCCTCAACAGTTTGCGCCGTTTGTTGCTGTTAAAAAAAGAAACGAAAAGTACACCAATAATTAATAAACAATGATAACTATATTACCCATATCAATTTATAATGATTTCAAATAATAAGTATATATATAATCTCTTGAAACCATATATAACATGCATATATATACCTGTAGAGGAGGAGGAGGACTAGGCAAGTGATCATCAGATTGCAAATAGGAGGCCCAGCTATTATTTTCCCATGCTGGGTCCCACATACTGCTGACCTGGTTACCCACAACAAAGTTTCCAGTCAGCTGCTCATGCTGTAGTGTGTTTTGATCAGCTCCGTTGTAGTTGAACGTAAGATCAGATGGAATTGGGCTATTCAAATTCATCTCCTGAATCCAACTGTAATTTTCACCCTCGTTTGAATTCACAATTGGGTTTCCAGTCCCCAATTGATTATTCCACTCGTTTAAATTGACATTTGGATTTCCCCCTTGATTCCAATTTACATTTTCACCCTCATTTGGATTGATAATTGAATTTCCGCCTTGATTCCAATTTACATTTTGACCCTCATTTGAATTGATAATTGGATTTTCACCTTGATTTCAATTTGCATTTTCACCCTCATTAAAACTGTAAATTGGATTATCGGCTTGGTTCCAATTCACATTATCACCGTGGTTTAAATTGAAAATTGGATTTCTGTCTTGATTCCAATTAACATTCTCGCCCTCATTTGGATTGAAAATTGGATTTCTATCTTGAGCCCAATTTATGTTTTGACCCTTGTTTAAATTGAATGTTGGATTTTCCTCTTGGTTCCAACCAACATTCCCCCCTCCATTTAAGTTGAAAATTGTATTTCCCTCTTGACCATGTTGTGGGGGAAAATTGAACGTATTATTATTATTGTAATTATTTGTATTATTATTATTATTATTATTATTATTATTATTATTATTATTATTATTATTATTATTATTATTATTATTAATATTATTATTATTAATAATATTATTATAGTTGTTATTATTATTATTATTATCATTATTATTTTGTGGTGATTGTAAGAATTGTTCCAGCTCTTGCGGCTGAGGTGGAACATAGAACTCATCGTACTGGAGCAGTTGAATGAGGTTCTCATTAACCTGTTGATTATTCTGAATTTGGATCAAATTATCATTTTGATCTTGCTGGTTAATTTGAACATTAAAATGCTCATTTTGTTGTGGCTGGACCAACAATCCTCCCATCCCCTCTTGTTGCTGGTTATTATACCTCTGCATAAATATCATAAAATATATTATAAATATACTTAGTCATAAAATATATCATAAATATATTTAGTCATAATATATATCATAAAATATTTTAATTTACCAGGGGACTTGTCGGTTGAGGGAACTCGCCAGACCCAGATCCAGGCCCAGAGTTCAAGTTCTTGTTAAGAAGATAATTCTGCCATTTTAAAATTTCATTAAATATGTTAGTATTTTAATTTTTAAACAATGAATATGTGTTGCACTAATTTGTTATTTTAATTGTTTCACAAAATTTGTACCTTGCGGTCAGTAACGCGTTTAAGTAGTGCAATGAGTGTTCTTTCACGGTCTTCAAAATGAATGGGTGAAGGATTTTTTTCATTCCCAGGCCTCGCGTAAAAGAATCTATATTTAATATTAAAATGAAGATTAATTAGTTAGTTTTAGTTAGGACTGATGAGCCAATTTTTCGAAAATCACAAATTGTTTTAAGAATATTACTTCATATACTGTTGTAAGTATTCTAGTTGTTGCTGCAACTTCATCAGCTCAGAGTGAAGCTCCTGTTAAAAAATTGGAATAAAAAATCTCAATTAAATTATTAATTAAATTAACAAAATTTGGTTTGAAAATAAATTAACAAGTAAAAGTTTGAGGAAATAATTTAACTACCTCAATTTCAGAGTTAGATTCCGAAGAACTGGGACTGGATCCATCATTTGATGATGATAATTAAAACAACAAAAAATCATTAAAAAAATTAAACAAAATAACAATCGTGATTTAAAAAATAATTAGAAATTAAATAAAAAAGATTATTTTACCTGGATGAAGAATTTGGTCCATGAGTTCGATTCTGCGCTTGGGCTTGGGCCACCATGTCATTTTCAAACTTTACTTTGTTGAGAATTCTCAACAAGTGCTACATAAATTCATGAAAATATCAATTTTTTATTATTCACATTTTTATGAACTTAATCATGTTTAATTTAAAAAAGACAGTATGAAAAGTACCTCCGTGTTCATTTGGACCTTTCTGTAAAAACAAGAAGAAGAAAATGTTATTAATTAACTTGATTAATTAAAAATTGATTAATGTAAAAGAGAAAAAAAAATATATTTACCTCTTTTTGTCAGCATAACCATTTGGACATCTCTGATGATCAGGCAGTTTTATGTACCTCATAAGCACGTCTTCAATTCTGAAATACAAACACAAAATTAATATTTTAACAAACTGAAAAAATTGAAAACAAAATTGCTTTACAAAATACAAATTTCACTGGTTCCATTGTAATTCCTGAAACAAATAAATATCACATCATACAATCTCATCGTGTACTGTTCTGTGGCAAACAAATTAGAATTATACAAATAAAATAAATAAAATTTAGGGGATAAACGGAGAAATTATCGGTGCATTGCGTCAAGATTTCAGATAGAAAAAGTTGGATTAAGTAACAAAGCAAAACATGGAAAAAAGAATCCCAACGCACAATTCAAAACCAAAACCAGCAATTCAAAATCAAAACCTCAAATTCTAACCTTTTACGTCCAGAGAAATGGCTGAGCTTGCCGGAAGGAGAGAACATGATCAACGCAATGTCAATATCGCAAAGAATGGCCAGCTCATACGCCTTCTTAATCAGCCCGTTTCTCCTCTTTGAGAAGGTGACTTGGCGAGTCGTGATATTATCAATCTTCTTAATCGCGACCTTAACTCTGCCCATTTTTCCGATGTATTAATTAATTAAATTAATTACGAATTACTCGCTAGCCACTGGATTCTAAAAGGTTCGAAATCTCAAAATTGCACGGGCTCAATTGGAATTGGGGGAAATGAATAGAGAAAGAGAGAGTAGGAATGAATTGGGAGGGGAGGGCAAGGAATGGAATTATAAAGGGAGAGGAGAAGCGGTGGAAAGAGAAGGAAGGAGGTTAGAGAAGAAGAAGAAGAAGAGCTGGCTGGCGATGGATTTTTTCGCCCAAAAAGAGCGGCGACCGTTACAATATTACACACGCGCGGGTTTTTCAGTGTTTGTTAGGTTTTCGGTTTTTTTCTTTCTTTTTGTTGATTAATTGATTTGATGTGTCATTTGTTCTGTTTGGACTTTGGAGTAATAAAGAGGGAATCACGCTTTGTAGTTTGTATTGTAGTACCAGCTCATCTTCTTTTTTTAGTTATTTTTTTACCTTTATTTTACACCTGTAAAAAAATGGTCAGTGTAATGTATATCTTGTATGTATAAACGGGTCGACCGACCCGTATTTGTATTCACAAAATAGATTCTTATTTTAATAAAAATATTTGTATCTGTCCGGATATGGATATGATAATGAATTTTACCTTCTAATATGAATGATATCTGAACAGATATAAACAATATTCATATCCGGATAATTTATAAAACATATCTTTTTTTGAATATTTCACTCTACATTAGATACATATACAGATATAGATATGTATAAAAACAGAGATAAAGATATTTATTCATAAGCATCAAAATTTCTTTGTTATAAGTTAAAACTTATTATTACTAGGTTAAGTCCCGCGCTTCGCGATGAGTATTTCTATGTGACTATCATTATAAGATTTGAAAAAAAAAAAACAAGATTCAAATTTATATGATTTATCTCTTATTTAATACACTTAATTTAGTCAGAAATCATCTGTCCAAATATACAAGTGTTAACACAACTTGTATAATCAATGCTCAACATATCGGAATTTGATATTTCTCATGTGTTACATTGATTATGACGATAAAATATTGTAGCTGGACGCATTTGTAAAAAAGGAAAAATTATATTTCAAGACCTAAAATTATATATAAAAAATCATAAAAAGAGGAAAATAAAATGAGTGAGGCAATTTCATTATACTTTCTGTTGCCATGACACAAAAACACTATATCTACTACCTCATATTATTGACTCATATTGTGACATATAAAGTATATCTAAAGTATCCTCTCTCCATTTTTATTCCCCTCGTTTTCTCCTGTTAGGTGACAATCTGTTCTTCATTGTTTAGGGAATTGCTTCTTTCCAATATACTTAGTACTATATGGAAAAATAACCGGAAGGTTAAGAAAATTAACAAGAATTAGAGTTGTGTATATGAAAATTAGAATTATGTTATTATTTTGTGTAGGAAAATGAGATTGTGCAGGATTTATTTAAAATTTAGGAACGATATAAGAGCTCATTCTAAAGAGAACGAAGTAGGTGATTGTATGTAGTTCTTCCTCATTTTTATTTAGGAAAATGAGATTGTAAATGAAAATTAATGTTATGTATATGGTTTCTTTAAATTTTGTAGTGGAGTTTTTTTAATTTATTCTTCAATTGTGAATCATTTTGCAATTTTAATGTTCCTATTAGCAGTATTGAAATTTTGAGGAAGTGTGAACTTTATGGCAATTTTAGAACAATTCTGAAGTTTAATTTTAGAACAATTGAAACAATTTTGTCCAAATTAATATGTATATAATTAATTTTGGCTCATGTTTTTACTTTCATTTTTATACTAGTGGTACCATATTGGTACCATTTTTTTTACTTTCATTTTAGCAGTACCATAATGGTAACAAATTTTTTACTTTTATTTTAGTGGTACTAATTCAACTTCCTTTATTTATTTCTAATTTAATTTATACAATAATTAATCCATTTAAATTCAATTTAAAGAATATACGATTTTTTTTTTGAACTCCTCAAATGAGGAGGATTATTTGATAGAAATATACTCTTGGCGATTATCGAACTCACAACTTCTTGATTGGTGAGGTGGTAGTGCTTTTACCATTTTAGCTAGTAAGGTTTGGCAGCATATACGATTATTTAGTTTAGTACATTTAAATTCAATTTAACATTCATTCATTCATTCAATCATACACAATTCAATTCTTTCATTCATTCAATCAGAACAATCCTATAAATACAATGAAGATTAATTTGTAAAAGAATCTACATTTAAATATTAAAATGAAGATTTAAATTGTTAGTTTGAATTATTACTTATAAGTCTTTTTTAAAACCGCAAATTGTTTAATTTAAAAATATTGTGTTAGATACTAATGTAGGTATTCATGTTGTTGCCGCAATTTCATCAGTTTAGAGCTCCTGAATTAAAAAAAAATGGAATACAAAATCTCAATAAAAACATTAATTAAATTAACTCAAATTATTTGGTATGACAAAAATTAGCAAGTAGAAGTTTGAGGAAATGATTTTAAGTACCTCAACTTCCGAGTTATATTCTTAGGAACTCGGGCTGGATCCATCATTTAGCAATGAAAATTAAAATAACAACAATTTAGTAAAAAAAACAAAATAGAAAATAATCTTGATTTAAAAATGTAATCACAAATTAAATTTAAAAATTATTTTACCTCGATGGTGAGTTTTGACCATTAGTCTGTTTGAGCTTGAGCTTGGGCAACCAAATTCTACATAAATTCATGAAAATTTCAATTTTATAATTCACATTTTTATGAATTTAACCATATATAATTTAAACAAGAAAGTGTGAAAAGTACTATGGCAAGAATTCATGAATGCATCGATGACGAAGCACGTTCATGAAGGACATGCTCTCGCTTACGTTAAATGAAAGACTTGTGCTCTCGCTTACCCCTTTTCCATAACAGGATACACACCTGAATTGGAAATGCATCAGGCACAAACTTCTGGAATGGACATTAGCATAGAAACTGCACGCTAGGATCTCAGTTTCCAATACTATATCTACGAGCAAAAGAGAAAAATGATAATGTGCGTGAAGTTTTGACAGTTCATGATGCTTGGACTAGGATAGATCTCTTTGCATGCATCCTTACTGTATGACCTGGACAAAATTATCGAAATCATGGCATCCATTATCATTAAAGTTGTGTCCATAGATGAGAAAGTTGTGTCCTATAGATAAATAACTTAGCAATTTGCTTCAAAATTGAACGTACGAAGATAGTGAATATGGAAATAAAATGTGATTTATAAATTTTTTCTTTATAATATTATTTTGAATTTCTATTTTCTTAAGTTTACTAGAGTGAGAAATATTTTTTTTAACAAAGTAAGGAATATTTTTAACAAAAAAAAAATGATAAAATATGTTTCAACTACTTGTAAGTCATTACTAGTATATCTATGTTGATTGTAGTATTTGTTAATATTTTTCTCTTTTATTTTCGTTTATTGAAAAAAAACTTGAGATAACACACAAAAGGTGTGAACAATAAGAATTTAGGTATGATCGAAGTGGAAAAAAAAAATGAGCCAAGTGGTAGGACATAATGTGTTATTCTCTTATCATTAAAAAAATTCATGAATTTTCGTTCTTTTCAAGAGACCAGAAACAAAAATCGTGAGCTCCTGCGAAATGTAAGGGGGTCAAATTATATGAATTTTATGTTCAATGAAATACATAAGATGTGTTTTTTTTCTCAATCATGTAATATTTATGATTTATAGTTCAGACAATCCATAAAATGTGAATTGGTCTATATATACAAAACTATTTCTCATTGATACCCCAAAAAAAGAAAAAAATAGTTATTGATCTATTTGTCTTATAAGAATTTCCTTTTTAAAATATTTCTGTGCGCCCCCTTATTTTTTTGATATAGGAGGAAACCAAATACTAAAGATTATTGTAAGTCCTAAACAATAATCATGCCTTTTTTATACTTGTTACAATATATTGTGTAACATATGTTTCACAAAAACAATGAAATATTCTTGAAAATAAAATTGTTTCTATCTGAATTCCTACCGCAATGAACTAAGCATTTTAATAGTTTTTGACAATATCCCCGTATTTTTTAATTTGTGTAATTCTAATTTGTTTTACACATTACAGCTCATGAGGTACATAAATCTGGTAGAGCATGAGAGATGCCCTAATGGATACGCTGCCAAAAAAAAGTAAATATTCTTTTCACTTTTACATTAATCAAATTTTAAATAGTCGAGTTAATTAATAACATTTTCTTGTTCTTTTTACAGAAAGGTCCAAATAAACACGGAATGTAATATGGACATAATGCACAAAAGAATAGTTTAGTTGGGACGAGTTTTATTGTATTTTTCTTTTTTAAACTGAGGAATTAATGCTTTCTTTGGTGTATAATACGCAAAGTGTAAAGAAATTTTTGAAGAGATATTAATATGAATATATATATAGTAGTATAGTAGTTTATAACATCTCTATCTTTTCTCAAGTTTTGAATCATGGTAGAATTTTGTTTTCTTTTTCCTGAATCAGGAACAAAATTTCGTGATTTATACTATTTTATGATTCATTGGCACATAGAAGCCAAGAATATGTTCCACCATAGGGTTACATTCATGCATCAATTTAAACAAGTTGCTCATAATTTATAAATCTCAAAACAATGTGAAAATAAAAAGAATTTGAAAAGGGTGAAGGTAGTGAATATCACATGGAAAAGCATCTAGTGAAATGGAAATTGGTGTGCACACGCAAGCTCAACGGAGGTCTGGTGTAAAAGACCTTGTTTGCATAACAATTGTTTATGAAATGGATATGAAAGACAAAAAACAGAATGGACAACATTTAGCATATGACATGCATCCTATCAATCTTCTGCATACATATTTTCAGCTTTCTTCCGATTTTCAGTAAGTAGAAAAAATCCTAGTTATTCAGATATTCACATTGTCATCCCTCGGTATATTCAGAAAACCGTCGGCTTCGTCCTCAACAGTTTGCGCCGTTTGTTGCTGTTAAAAAAAGAAACGAAAAGTACACCAATAATTAATAAACAATGATAACTATATTACACATATCAATTTATAATGATTTCAAATAATAAGTATATATATAATCTTTTGAAACCATATATATCATGCATATATATACCTGTAGAGGAGGAGTATTAAGAGGCAAGTGATCATCAGATTGCAAATAGGAGGCCCAGCTATTATTTTCCCATGCTGGGTCCCACATACTGCTGACCTGGTTACCCATCAATGCAAAGTTTCCAGTCGGATGCTCATGCAGTTGTGTGTTTTGGCCACCCATTAGATTCAAGAATCCCTGATCAGCTCCGTTGTAGTTGAACTGAAGATCAGAAGGAATTGGGCTATTCAAATTCATCGCCTGAATCCAACTGTAATTTTCACCCTCGTTTGAATTCACAATTGGGTTTCCAGTCCCCAATTGATTATTCCACTCGTTTAGATTGACAATTGGGTTTCCGCCTTGATTCCAATTTACATTTTCACCCTCGTTTGAATTGATAATTGGATTCCAATTTATATTTTGACCCTCATTTGAGTTGATAATTGGATTTCCACCTTGATTCCAATTTGCGTTTTCACTCTCATTTAAACTGTAAATTGGATTATCGGCTTGGTTCCAATTTACATTTGCACCGTTGTTTGAACTGAAAATTGGATTTATGTCTTGATTCCAATTAACATTCTCGCTCTCATTTGGATTGGAAATTGAATTTCTATCTTGAGTCCAATTTATATTTTGACCCTCGTTGAAATTAAAAGTTGGATTTCCCTCTTGGTTCCAACTTGCATTCCCCCCTCCATTTAAGTTCAAAATTGTATTTCCCTCTTGACCATGTTGAGGGGGAAAATTGAACATATTATTATTATTGTAATTATTTGTAGTATTATTATTAATATTAATATTATTATAGTTGTTATTATTATTATCATTATTTTGTGGTGGTTGTAAGAATTGTTCCAGCTCTTGCGGCTGAGGTGGAACATAGAAGTCGTCGTGTTGGAGCAGTTGAATGAGGTTCTCATTAACCTGTTGATTATTCTGAATTTGGATCAAATTATCATTTTGATCTTGCTGGTTAATTTGAACATTATAATGCTCATTTTGTTGTGGCTGGACCAACAATCCTCCCATCCCCTCTTGTTGCTGGTTAATATACCTCTGCATAAATGTCATAAAAAATATTATAAATATACTTAGTCATAAAATATATCATAAATATATTTAGTCATAATATATATCATAAAATATTTTAATTTACCAGGGGACTTGTGGGTTGAGTAAACTCGCCAGACCCAGATCCAGGCCCAGAGTTCAAGTTCTTGTTAAGAAGATAATTCTGCCATTTTGAAATTTCATAAATATGTTAGTATTTTAATTTTTAAACAATGAATACGTGTTGCACTAATTTGCTATTTTAATTGTTTCATAAAAATTTGTACCTTGCGTTCAGTAACGCGTTGAAGTAGTGCAACGAGTGTTCTTTCACGGTCTTCAAAATGAATGGGCGAAGGATTTTTTTCGTTCCCAGGCCTCGCGTAAAAGAAGCTATATTTAATATTAAAATGAAGATTAATTAGTTAGTTTTAGTTATGACTTATAAGCCAATTTTTCGAAAATCACAAATTGTTTTAAGAATATTACTTCATATACTGTTGTAAGTATTCTAGTTGTTGCTGCAACTTCATCAGCTCGGAGTGAAGCCCCTGTTAAAAAATTGGAAAAAAAAATCTCAATTAAATTATTAAATAAATTAACTAAAATTATTTGGCATGAAAATAAATTAACAAGTAAAAGTTTGAAGAAATAATTTAATTACCTCAACTTCAGAGTTTGATTCCAAGGAACTAGGGCTGAATCCGTCATTTGGCAATGATAAATAAAATAATAAAAAATCAGTAAAAATAAATAAATAAATAAATAAAATCAATCTTGATTTAAAAAAGTATTAGAACTTAAATAAAAGAATATTTCACCTGGATGGAGAGTTTGGACCATGATTTTGATTCTGAGCTTGAGCTTGTGCAACCATGTCATTTTCAAATTTGACTTTATTAAGAATGCGCAACAGATGCTACATAAATTCATGAAAATAACAATGTTATTATTCGCATTTTTTTATGAATTTAATCATATATATTTTAAACAAGGCAAGTGCGCAAAGTACCTCGGTGTTAATTTGGACTTTTCTGTAAAAAAAAGAACAGGAAGAAGAAGAAGATAATGTTATTAATCAACTTGATTAATTAAAATTTGATTAATATTAAAGAGGAAAAAATATTTACTTCTTTTTGTCAGTATAACCATTTGGACATCTCTCATGATCAGGCATATTTATGTACCTCATGAGCACGTCTTCAATTCTGAAATACAAACAAAAAATTAATATTTGAACAAATTGAAAATTTTGAAAAAAAAAATTGCTTTAAAAAAATACAAATTTCAGTGGTTTGATCCTAATTTCTGAAACAAATAAATATTGCATCATGCAATCTCATCATCTACTGTACTGTGGCAAACAAATTAGAATTACACAAATAAAATATAGGGGTCAAACACATAAATTATCGGTGCAATGCGTCAATTAATATTTCAGATAGAAAAAGTTGGATTAACAGAGCAAAACATGGAAAAAAGAATCCCAACGCACAATTCAAAACCAAAACCAGCAATTCAAAATCAAAACCTCAAATTCTAACCTTTTACGTCCAGAGAAATGGCTGAGCTTGCCGGAAGGAGAGAACATGATCAACGCAATGTCAATATCGCAAAGAATGGCCAGCTCATACGCCTTCTTAATCAGCCCGCTTCTCCTCTTTGAGAAGGTGACTTGGCGAGTCGTGATATTATCAATCTTCTTAATCGCGACCTTAACTCTGCCCATTTTTACTCCGATGTATTAATTAATTAAATTAATTACGAATTACTCGCTAGCCACTGGATTCTAAAAGGTTCGAAATCTCAAAATTGTATCGCCTGGAATTGGGGAAAATGAAGAGAGAAAGAGAGAGAGAGAGAATGAATTTGTGAGGGAGAGGGGAATTAAAAAGGGAGAGGAAAGACGGGGGAGAAGCGATGTAGAGAGAAAGAAGGAGGTTAGAGAAGAAGAGCTGGCTGGCGATGATGGGTTATTTCGCGCGCTTAGCGGCGACCGTTGAACACGCGGGCTTTTCAGGTTTTGTTAGGTTTTAGTGTGTTTTTTTTATGTGTTGATTTGATTTGTCATTTGATCTGTTTTGGACATCATCCACGCTTTGTAGTTTGTATCGCTTTGTATTGTCTTGTCATTCTTCATTTTGTAGTTATTTTTGTTTTTTCACTTTAGTGTTTTACACCTGTTAGCTGTTACTACACGTAAGAAATAATGCACATAACGGATCTAGTTAATTAATCAATATCTTGTGTAACATATAATTTATCAATATGTTAATTTATGTGTTGATAATAATTTTTGGTATAATATAGTATAATTTTACTATAAAAATGGTCAATGTGAAGTAGCTTATCTTAAATTTATTGTACTGTGACGATTTTATTTTATTTTTCCTGTAATTACCAGATGTTATCATATTTTTTTCAGTTTTAAGAGGTAAGTAAGGATGTACATTAATTATTTAGTCAAAGTATGAGTCTGTCGCGTTCAGCGTATGTGCACCTAAGCAACGAGTTAGCTATTCCTTTTGGATCTTCTGTGCCCTAATCCTGTCTGGCGATCCTGGAGTTACCATATGTTGTCAATAAATTATTTATTTAATTTTTCATGTTTGAAAAAAAATAAAAATATATATATATAATAGCTTTCTTAAAAAAACACTTGATCTTAGAACATAAGTTACATAAAACACATTTTGTCTGATGGTCTTCAACAAAAATATAATTAAAATAAGCTAACTCAACAAAATTTGCTAATTCCGCTTTTCCTAATACTACGCATCTTACGATTATTTCCTGACATTACATAATAAAACTAGAATGACTAGCTTTTATATAAACTAAAACTAATCTCTTATTATTATTATTATTATTATTATTATTATTATTATTATTATTATTATTATTATTATTATTATTATTATTACTGACTGTAATAAAAGGAAAACATTATTCTTTGAACTCTGGTTCGGCCTCGAACTGTTCAGCGTTCGGTTCAGTCGCCTGTGATGATGCCTCATTTATAGATAAGTCCCTAAAAATAAAACATTTACATTTAGTTAATATATTTTTTTTAAGGAACATTTAGTTAATATAACCTATAGATGATGAATAATCAAGATTGTTTAAATAAAATTGATGTGAATTAAACATACTTCAGACCAGTCACCACAGAGTCAGATGATATTGTGTTTTTCTCCTTTGCCCTCTGTTTAAGATACAAAATATAAACAAAAATAAGATGATATTTTTTTATTAATAAAAAATATCTTATTTAATATTCTATTTTTTTTTATGAAATATGTGTTAAAAAAATATACTGTGGTATGTATACCTTCGGATTTGTAGCTGCTAAGAGGTCAGGGGGAAGAGGGTACTTCATTGTACTGAACAAATATGCCTATAATAGTGAAATAAAGAATAATTATGTTAGTTTTTTAATCATTTTGTGCAAATTTCAAATCTCGATATTGAGTATGAATTAATTTAATTTTCACTATATTGAAATGAATATCTTTGATTATAAATGCTACAATATTTAGCATTTCTTAGATCTCACTAGAAAAGAGGTTTAACAGTTGCTAGGCAGCATCTAACTCAAAAAAAATAGTTGCTAGACAGCAAAGAGAAAATGAAAAAACAAACCAACCAACTCTGAACAAAAAGGAAAACAATTCAAGCAAATAAAAAAAATTCGAAGAACATGAATCAAATACTTAAAAGTCAAAAGACAAACATAATATACTACAAAATAAAATGGTATATGCAACAAGCCAGCAAATCAAATACTTACATTTCTTTGTTCAACCTTAGTAAGCTCTTCTTCAAGATACTTAACAACCCCACCAAGTTCCTCCAATGAGAGAGAGGCTAAGTACCTTCTTCTCTCATCTTTATTGAACCACTCTACCTTTTGAGGCGATTTTGGCGCTTTTTTTTCAATCTTCTTATTTACTGGAATATTATTTAACCTCCGCATTTTTCCAACAAAAATCTACAAAACCCTCAAAATTTGAATCCAAATGAGAGGGTTTTAGATCAGACTGAAGATGAAATGTGGGGGGCGATACACCGAGAAACAAGCTATTTATAGTGGAAATTATGAATTTGTTTGAATTAAATGTAGTGGGTTAATTAAGGAAAGAATGAGGAAATAATTGGTTAAAAACGAGAAGATTTGATGATTAATTTGAAAATTTTGCTGTCAGAACCAATGAGTAGTTTTGCCTATGCAATGCACTTTCTATGTTTGGATTGCTTACTCCTTTTCACTGCTGTCTTTCTTCATTTTCCCTCGTTAATTCAAACTGTTCCATCTTACATTCGTTGTACCTCGTATCACAAATTCTTATCCAAATATTATTTAAGAAAAATAAAATATTACATTACAATGTTAAAAAAAAAAGTATTCATTTCATAAATTCAGACTCTGTTACATAGGCCTTGTAAAAAAAAATTGTGATTTGGGCCGAAAATTAGGCCCATTACATAGTTTTTTCCGTCTTTTTCAATATTAGCTGCCATGTTAATACATTGATGATATGTCTTCTTCAGATTGGATATTGGTTCTGTACACATGGCGTGGTGTAATTTGACACAAGCTATATCCTCTCTATTTTTCTCTGCTTCATGTTTTTGGTCGGAGCAAAAATGGCCGTTACCACATTATCTCTTTCAGCTTCAAAATCCACTATTCCAATCCTACCTTCGTTTCAAAAACCTCAAAGAACCTCTGTTTTTCTCCCAAAATCGAGCTCTTCTCCTTCTACCTCCTCCACTGAATCACAAGACCATTCACAGCCATGGATTTCTCGCTCAGTTTCTTACGACAGGAGGAGGTTTATGGAACTGAGCATGGGTGTTTTAGCTTCGTCTTTGTTTCTTACTGCAGAAGAAGCTAATGCGACAAGGATTGAGTATTATGCTACAGTGGGTGAGAAATTGTGCGATTTGAATTTCGCGAAATCGGGTCTTGGTTTTTGCGATGTTGAAATTGGAACTGGCGTTAAACCCCCGAGAGGAGAGCTCATTAATGTGAGTCCTAATTATTCTAAGAAACTTGAAATTTTGAGAAGAAGTGAATTTTTTTGTAATTAGTCTGTTACTTATATTGATTTATCTTTTTGCTAAGAACTCATTAATTAAGAATTTGTCGTGATTTTTGTTGTTTTTATTTTGACAGATACATTACACGGCGCGATTTGGTGATGGAATTGTATTTGATAGTAGTTACAAACGTGCCAGGCCACTCACAATGCGAATTGGAGTTGGAAAGGTTTGCAATTTGTCTAAATTTAAAATTAGATATTCATTCATAATTCTTTCAAGATTATATTCAGTTTATTATTTAATTAATGGCAAATTATTGCAAAAAATGTAGGTAATAAGAGGGCTTGATCAAGGGATAATGGGAGGAGATGGCGTACCGCCAATGAGAGCTGGTAATTGGGATTCTAATTTTCTAAATTATTTTAATTTAATGATAATTATGAAATTACGGGCTTATATTTTTATTTTATTATATATTTAGGAGGAAAGAGGAAGCTTATGATTCCACCTTTATTAGCTTATGGACCTGAACCAGCCGGCTGCTTTTCTGGTAAAAAAATATAATTATTTTTTATGCGTAACTAATGCATCATTGTCCATTATTTTCGAAGTTGGAATAATAATTTTTTTTAATGCAAAAAATTGAAATAATAAATTGTTTTGATAGGGGATTGCAATATTCCACCAAATGCGACTCTTTTGTACGACATTCTTTTCATTGGTTTATACAGCGGCAAAGGAATAGTTGGATAAAAGAGTGTTTATAGACTCAAAATTTGAAGATTCCACAAATTGTATTTTGAAGTCTAATAAGAAATATTTTTGGAGTAGCCTGATATATGAAATAATGGGCAGAATATTATATTTTTTGTATGTTTCGAGTTCGTATACTTACATTTGATTATAGTCGACAAAAAAGATGTATATAGATGCAATTTACTATTTGCGAGTTTCTTCAATGTATCTATATAATTTCATCATTCTAAGAAAAAAAAACTTCTCAGTTTATAAATTAGATTTTGTTCTTTGAAACTTCCAGTGTTTAAAATTATTAGCAGGGCTCCCAAACTTTTGAGTGGATTTAAGAATCTAAATCTTAATTTGTCAACAAATATCATTTGGTTTTCAAAATATGATTGGGCAGCAGAACCCACTAATATAATTAATTACACTGATCATATTTTACTGCCGTAAAAAATTAAGCACTAGCAAAGTGTGGTTACACTTTATAAAGTTAAAATCTTTACTTGTCAGATCTTTGACAACTTTGTGAGAGTATATATGCCACAAAAAAAGTTAATGATTCATATTGAGTTTTTTTAAATTACTTGCTTGAACTATTGTGCATTAAGTCCTTTTATGTATCATTTTATAATAATTTTTCTTACAATCACAATGTTGTTTGTTGATCACTTATCACTAAAAGGAAATTTTTGAAGAAAAAATAATAAAAAAGCTTGATATCTCAACCCTCTGATATAATTAGAACGACTCTACAAGCATTATAAATTTATAACAACCAAGAAAGAACAAGTGAGCTAAAAGAGTGCGTGTCAAATCAGAACTACCAATACCTCATCTCTAACCAAATAGTCACGACAATCTCAAGATCATTATAAATTGAATTCATTTTTTTATTGAAACTTATATTAAGTTTATCCATGCACCTACATATGACATAAATATATTCTTTTGTGAATAAACTATGATACGGCCAACATACCATAATTATATGTTTAACTTGACACACGACACAACTATTTACGCAAATTAAAATTTAAACTCTCATCGTTCCATTACAACTATTACAACACAAATAGTTGATGTGATTCAATCTTTTTGAAGACAGAAATTACTAAAAAAAATTAAAATACAAAAACATGCCTTTTAATTATCAATAATCTTTTATTGACCAAGTCAATCACATTACAGAGCACGCATTAGGATTATCATCACTGAACAGCGTAGCCAGCTGATCCTCCTGTCTGGGGACATGACTGGAGACGGTTATCGCCTCCACATTTCTCACAAAACCTGGTGGGGCGCGCTTGTCATATGTCTGAGCTGCGTAAGGATACGTCATCACATTGTATGGAACGTACGGCCAGATCTCCACCTTCTTCCCCATCGACTGAGCTTTCTTCAGAACATTCTGAGGCTCAACAAATCCACTTACTGTCACCTTGCTCTGTTTTCTATTTATTTCCACTTTTTGCACCCCTGTTAGTTGTAAAGGGCAGATTATATTATATGTGGCAAGAAAATAAGAGGAGAGGAGAGAAGAGAGAAGTGAAGAAAGAACCTGTCATGTTGGAGAGAGTTTTCTTAACTCTTAGCTCACAGCCATCACAATCCATCTTGATCTTGAGATCCACTGTGTTGAACTGTTTCTTCTTGTAACTGCGTCCATTTTCGAAAAGATCGAAACAATAACTCAAGCTTCCTCCCATGGCGCTCTTTTTTTTTCACCTTTTTGTTTAATTTCCAAATCTAAATAATGAGAGAGGGGCAATGTGTTCTGAAGGAGACCAAACCTTTTGTTTTTGCAGAGATTATATTAAAAGGTGTATGATGCTGAAATAATTTACAGAAAAGAAGGAAATGAAAGATTGCATGAAAGGAGTTGATTGCGAATAATATGAAAAGGTGGTGGGGAAAGAAAAGGACCTCTTTAATTTCTTTGCAGCTTTTTTTCTTCAAGTAGGTAAGTACAAAAGAAGAGCAATTCACGAAAGATGGATATGTTATGTATACTTTTCCATAATTTAACTAGACTTCATTTACAATACAGAGATGAATAGGTTATAGGAGTAAATGTGGAGATAATTTAATGCTCCCTTTCTCTCTCTATCTCACTCACTCAGGCGACCCTTCTTTCAATTTGTTTAAACTCGAAGCCTGGCTTAAATAGGCCTCAAAAGGGCAACAATAACAATGATATCTCCACCCAGGTTAATTTAATGCGATGAAAAGACATAGAAAAGTAAAAAAGTAAAAAAGAAAAGACTGAAGCAAGAAAGACCCATGTTTCAGTAAAACCATATATTAGTTAACTTGTACGTATGACCTCTTCTTACAAATAATTCTGTAGAGTGGTATGTAAGAAGACTCTTCATCGGTGTAACATACATGCAGGTGTAATGTAAATTCTTTTTTGATTGAATGAAGTGTAATGTACATTGAAATGATCCGCTACATGAAATTGGCTACACGATTAATTTTAGATGATTGCTTGTCAACTGTGATGGTGTGCAACAGTGGTGTTGCCAGTAAGCAGTAGCCGAGTTGCAAGAAATCTCTGTTGGGCTAGAAAGTCAAGGGTCAAAACACCAGGGACTTAATCATTACTTATTTCCTCTCCAGTTCAGTAAAGTCCTGGAGACGTTTATTCACAAAATTAAACACACATTGTATAAAAGTTGTACAATAGAATCGTACTATTCAGGATGAGTCTTAATTTAGAAGTATTCAAAGCATGATCAAAATAAAAAGGAAAGCTTCCTTCAAATTCGAAATTGATTGGGATAGTAGAATATTTGAAAATGGTACGTTCAAACTTCAAATATAAGTCCATTCTTGTCGAAACTTATTGGTTCAAGCGGTAAAGGTAACCACCCCATCAGCCAAGAGATTGTGACTTCGAGACTCGTCAAGAATAATTTCTTTCAAATAAGCCTTCTTATTTGAGGAGTTCAAAAAAAAAATAAAAAAAAATAAAATATAAGACCATTCTCATATTTTCTAAATATTTTTTTCTTTTGATAAAGCTCATGTTTTATAAATATTATTAATTGTTCTATATTCAATGTATAGTTAGGTTGCAATTGGAACTTCTAAACTTTGAATTGATGAACGTAAAAAATCACAAAACCTGAAAGCATACCGCACAACTTCTTTACAATCTAATTTTTTTTTCAAAAAAATCTCTGAATATATATTTCATTTTTTATTATTTAAAAAATAGATACTTCACTTTATACATTGATGGAGAGATTTGAGTTGTTCGGTGGAATATTTGAAAGAAGAGAAGGAAAAGTCCTGATTGACTAAGAAAGGAGTAGCTAGCTCTCGAATGGTGAAAGAAAGAATATCGCAGCTCAATTTTATGCCCTCAGTTTTGTGTTTTGACTTCGTCTCATCTCCGTATATTTTTTGGTCACCAATCTTTGTCTTAAAAAAGATATGCCACGCCGTGCCTTGCATCTAGTTCCGTTTCTTTTTCTTGCTTATTTACTACGTAACTGGACTGAACTTTAGGCTTATCATATATATTCTGCATAAAAGAATTCTGAAACATACATATTCCGTGTTATTTCATCATACATAAGGTATTGAGGTAAGACGTATAATCACATTCTGTTGTATTTTGAACAAGGCACACATATATAATACTAAGAAGTGTAAAGAGTTAGAATTAGAACTGGGTGCCTACGGTGTAAAAATGTAATGAGGTTACAAGAATATAATCTGGACCACGGTCCTGTGGTGGAAAGTTTCTTTAACTACGAGCCGACCTTTTTCACCAGGCAAACAATGGTGAAAAAGGGAGAAAAAGAAAAGCAATGGACCAAAAGCACCAATCCAAAACTAGAACTAGCTAGCTTCTCAATCCTCATATTGTACAGAGTTCAAAAGGCCAATTATTTGCACACCAGATTCAACCCCACTCATCAACCTCACATAACTCAATATATACCATGCCAGTTGTAAATTTGCCAGTGTTTTTTTGTTCTTTTTTTGTGTAATGGTCAATAATACAAACCTAAGAAAGGCATAGGAAGCATAAAGGCTACAGAATGCCCAAAAATTCACATGGCCATGCTTCTTTCATGAACAAACAAACTTGGTTTGTTAGGTTTTCGAGCCCTAAACATATATAGACTTGACATGACGTGTTAGAATCTCACTCATTGCCCTCACTTCCCTCCCTATAATTGGCACCAACAAAAAGACAATATAAATTAAACAACACAAAATAATAATTTACAACAAATATACCATTATTAAACTAACAGAGTAAAGTGAGCAAGTATAATCAAGAAACACAAGCGCAATACAGTCCCTTTAAAAGAGGAAACAAGAGACAAAGCATTATTAGGGGTGGTGGGGGCTTTTCCGGCCATCGCCGGAGCCACGGCAAAGCCGTCCGGCGAACTCTGTTGCTCGTTGGTCGGCAGAGGATTCTCAGGCTGGTTAGGGTTAGGGTTTTGTTGCTTTGGAGTTAATGGAACCCTACTGCCGTTTCCTAACTCATCGCCTGTTGAAAAAAAAAATTGGGAAATTTGCAAATAAGCCCCTGCTTTAGGATAAATTGCAAAAAGAATAAATAAAATGATATTTAAATGTTTAAGTTTTACAATTGGATTGTGACCAGCCGAGTTTTAGATTCTCTCTGTCGAAGACAAGGCGATATCCAGTCATGAAATTTTCTGAAATAAAAATTTTGAAAAATATTAACAAAATAGAAATAAAATTGACAAAAAAATTTGAAAAATTAGATTTAACTGCACGGATTTTAAAGTGTCTTACGTCCAATTGTAGCCATACTATCAGGAGAAGATTGCAAAGCCAAGCAAAATCCAGCAAGTTGTCCCTATTACATAAAATCATAAAACTTGATTAATTAATTTATTTATTATGAAATGAACATGAATAAAGAAATATTAATTTGATTTTGTTTGCATTTAGTACCTGATCCGCAAAAACACGATAAATAGGATTAATAACCAAGAAACTCTTGTTGACTGCCAGATTCAATGCCAAACTTGGTATATCATGCATTCCAATATTACTAAATAAATATAAAATACATCCATCAATAAATAAGAAAACAACAAATGATTTTATTCATTTTTATATAACTTTACCTGGTTTCATAACAATACTCAAAAGGATACCCATCAAAATCAGCTCTCGAAGCGCCAACTTGCCTATCAAACTACACATAAAAAAGGACCAAATCATAAAACTCCAAAATTCCAGGGACTAATTCGCAATTTGTACATACCTCAACGGATACTGTTTTATAAACATCTTGAGGCACAAAAGTGAAAGACGAACCACTGTCAAAAATCGCTTGCAATCCACTTTGCTCAACACATTTTCGCCCCACACATATTTTATCTATCTCAATTATATACGTCACACTACAAAACCATAAATAAACAAATACAAATTAATCACATTAAAATTAAAAAAGATAAACAAATTGATCAAATGAAATGTTTACAATTTGCCGTTGAGGGGAAGAAAGGAGGTGGACTTTTGCGAAGAGGTCCCTTGATCGCCGAAATAAATCCGGCCGGAATCATCGTCTTTAAAACATAATGAGAAGGAGTTTTTTACCAAACCGTCCCTGGACAGAAAGCTTGGCACGGATATTTCGCCCAGACCGAGTCCAAGCAATCCGTCAGGGGCAATTCCGTCCAAATACCCTCCTCCTTGTCTTCTCCCACACCTAAAAATATAAAAAATAAAAATTATGTTAAAATAAACAGGATGGATAATTAATCATTTAAGGAAAATTTGCAAGGAAGCCCCTGTGTTATGCCGAAATTGCAAAAAAGCCACTGCCTTATTGGAATTTTTTTTAATAATTAGTATGAAAGTAATGGTGTTAGTTTGTAAACAGTACGATTTTTTTTTTTGCAAATTCGGCACAACACAAGGGTTTCTTTTGTTTGCAAATTTCCCATTATTTAAGTATTAAAAATTCAAAATCAACAGACCCTATGATAACAGAAGCTTGAATAGAAGATTTGCCAGGACTAGAAGCGAAATAAATCGTGTCCTGTACTAACAAACCAGAGCTGTACGTATTTTCAGTGTAGTAGCTAATGTTATAAGGACAGGGCTGTTTCTGATTCTGACAGGTGGCGCCCAATTCGCAGAGCTGGTGACCGCATGCCAGGTGGCGGCTCGTGGTTGACTCTGATGGGTTGTACATTCCCATGTCCTTTTCCTGCATAATCAATGCCCCATAGGCACCTGTGAAATTCAATTATTCCATGCATTAAGTGATTAAATTGAAATTTTAGTGAGGGTAATTTGGGAAATTGAGAGGTGAAATTACCAAGTTGCTGTGATAGCCTGACAAAGGAGCGCACTGGATGCAATTGCACGGAACCCAAAGCAAATCGCTTCCTGAATCTAACGCGACGAGAAATGAAGTGTTTGGGGTTCCTACGTCAATCCATGTGTAATGCAGCCTGGAAATCGAATTTGATGTTGAATTACGGTTTTGTGAATTGAAATTAGATGTAACAGTGTTCAGTGCAAAGTCACTGAAGCTAAAATCAACCTCATTCTGTCCCAAATCACGTATGAAATTGCAAAGTAAGAGTTCGAAGAAGAAAAGAAAAGGAAATATTAACTAACCAGCCAAAGTCATTTCCAAGAGAGAATGCCTCACTTCCTTCATACGGATAGAGTTCCTGAAACCGGCTCCCAAGCCTCCGTTTCTGCCTCTGAAGATCACTTCCCATCAATGTCTGATAATACTCCACGCTCCCCCGGCTCGGCCACGCTCCGGACGGAACAGCCGCACGAGCCTCGTCGGACAAACGATGAACCAGCTTCAAAGAAAGACTCGCCGATTCCGAGCTCAATGCCCAACAGATCGGCGCGAGAAGGGATGCGAGGAGGGCTAGAAACGCCATGGGAGGTCGAATTAGGGTTTGCGAGAGGGGAATCAGGGAAGATCTAGGGTTTGGCTGAGTGGCATTGGGGCAAGAGTGAGCTTTTTCGGTTTTGTGTTGGTATGTTTGTCTGTTTGTCTGCTCTGTACTGCTCTGTGGTGAGTGAGCCTTCTGGAACTGAACGAAAAAAGAAAAAGAAAAAGAAAGAACGAAATTGGTTATTGGGCGGTGGTGGGAGTGGGACCCGATTTGCTAGGAGTCCATAACAGACTTTCTTTTTTTTTTTTTTTTTTTTTGCAGTAAAAATAATTGAGGAAATAGTGCTGATATAAGAAAAAAATTAAATAACTAGCACTACCGCCGGTTATTTTGACGGTACAGAATTTGTACGGTCAGAAATTCTGATGATAGAGATTATTTTTCCATTTTTTCTGACTTCCCGAATAAAAAAAATGAAAAAAATGAGCTCTACCGCCGGTTAGTCTGACCGTAGTACAAGATTTTCATTTTTTTTGAAATGAATGTTATCCCCTTAATTATTTTTCAAAATTATGCTACTTCTAAAAGAAAAAAAATGTCCATAACAAGTGTGTACCATTAGAGGTACTACAACGCGTCCTTTTTCAATAGAATGATTTTATGTGTACAAAAGTAGAGTGCTTTATAGTAGTTGATAATTATGGCGGTTTTTGCGCTTTTTGCAGGTGGACGGTCCCCGATTGACACGTGGCAGAGACGGTCGGCATCGTTTGTTTTGTTTTCTTCTTTTTTTTCCTTTTTTTTGACCTTTTGTTTATGTTGTTTTATGCGGCGGGCCGCTAGTGGAATTTTTAATTTAGACAGAAAGATTATATTGAGTTAGGGCCCAATATTAATGGGCCTATGCATGGCGATAGCTATTTTGAAAGAAAACGACTGGAACATAATTTCATAACTATATATTTAAAAAATAACTAACAGAAAAATTCATTGCGGAATTCACTGTAGAAAAGAGTATTTAATGTATTATATTTGGTTGTATCTAAAGAAGTTATAAATTTTATTTTGAGTTTGATATTTAAATATGTTGTAATGGCCCAAAATCTCAGTGTTCTAAAAAAGTTTTGCGTTACTGATTTCGTTGTGGATAATTAATGGGTTTAACTTAATTAATCAATGATTGAATTAAGATGATGAAGGAAAGGACACTTGGATGCTGGTACAGTTGAACTCTCGTGAAGGATTGATAGGTGATAGCATGCATCCTTCATTAATGCTTAAAGCCAGCAAATCATCACCCCTAATCATAATCAAGATATTTATACATACAAAAGCCCCTGCGTGGTTCAAAATTTAGATAACAAGATCCATTCTCAATAAGAAATTATCTTTTTTAAAAGTAAGTTATAATATCTCATGCATGGACTGATGTACTAACATTCCTCGTCACCTAGCAACTTAAATGTAGACAGATCTAGTAAAATTTGAGCCTTTTAATTAACTTATATATTATAAACAAAACTATCTCAAGTGAAAAAATAAATATCAAGTATTGCAAGTGGAAAAAGTAAACATCAAAAAAGAAAAAGATCATCAAGCATCTCAAGTGAAAAAACATCATCAACTGAACTCTGAATATAAGACATTATTCTTTCCTTTTTCCCTAAAGAGATTTTCCATAGAACTGAGAAAAAGAAAACATCAACTGAAATCTTATTTATCTACTTAAAACAGTTTTGAAAATGTAAATGCTTCAACTGAATATAAACCCGTCCTTAGACTTAAGCTGCTCGCCCATTCTTAGCGTGTTTATATATTCACTGACATTTCTTGCATCTGGTCAGTCGGTAGCCCTTTTTCCTCAGATTCTTCTTTACGTGCCATTGAAGCACTCGTTAATAAGTCGCCTTGCATGATCTTGCACCATTCCATGCGTTGAAGAACAAGCCGACCGTTTTTCCGTTCTGCGCGGAAATACTCATGTCGCTTGACCGGGACTTGATGAATCACCAACCGACCGTCATTTCCGTACGTACGGCTCAACACCCATGGCATGCGACCTGGCTTGTTACCTGTTAAATGAAAAAATGAAATGTAATTATTTGTGTAATCATATTATGACCTAACTGTTGGTTAGATGAATCATATTATATTGAACTAGCTAGCAAGTCATGTTACCGGTTCTAGCGAGCAGAGGGATAGGAGGCGGTAACTTGCGACCAGGCCTCCTTTTCCCGTAAGTAGCCCAACAATAGTTATTGTCTGTTTGTTCAGTATCATCAGCTACCTCATATCGCAACTCTTCTTCCTTTTCCATCATAGTCATAACATCAGTTGAATCGACAAAATCTTGAGGACCAGAAAAAAACGAAGCAAATTCCATGGTGTTTGTGGAGCTCTTTTCTTTTTGTTGAAAGAACAGATGAATGAGTAACGATTGAAGATGAGCTTTGAGTGTGACTATGACTTGAGTGTGGATTTGACATGTATTTATACAAGAGACTGGGTCAGGAGATTCATGATTTGGACAAAACAATAAAAGTGGGTCAGGCAACCAGATTCACTACAATGGCCAGATTTAAATCACATTTAAAAGGATCCTGAATCTAAAACACGGGTGATTTTTTGCCATGCTAAATAGCGGGTCGATTATATAAAATTTTAGTTTTTGACAAATATTACAGTTAAAAGCTACATAAGGTCTATACTACAAATATTACAATTAAGAGTATGTAAACAATATTGACTGATTGTCCATTTTATCATTAACACTAAAACTGTTTTTTATCAGTGATTTGATATACAATCCTCTTATAATTCCCTTTATATTATAGTTAAAAGCTACATAAGGTCTATAATACAAATATTACAATTAAGAGTATGTAAACAATACTGACTGATTGTCCATTTTATCATTAACACTAAGACTGTTTTTTATCAGTGATTTGATATACACCCCTCTTATAATTCCCTTTATATTACAGTTAAAAGCTACTTGAGGTCTATAATACAAATATTAGAATTAAGAGTATGTAACCAATATTGACTGATTGTCCTTTTTTTTTTTGAAGGAAGACTGATTGTCCATTTTATCATTAACACTAAAACTGTTTTTTATCAGTGATTTGATATGCACCCTTTCTATATCAAAGAGGTGTGATATGTACAACACACGACTCTTATTATTTTCTTATATTAAAATGATGATATATACAAGTACGACTCCTCGTAATAAAGAGCAGTTATATGCATAGTACAACCCCTTATAGCTTCTATATATTAAAATGATAATATATACATGCAACCGCTTTTAAATTCCGTTATATTATAATGGAAATATATACGTACCTTGTACCAAAGAGTGGTCATATACATAATACATATCCTTATTTTAAAGAATACCACACATCCCCTGGAATATTCTTATATCAAAGTAATATATGCATTCATTTGTATTAAAGAGTGATGATATACTAGGCAATAAATGCAGGTGAAATATGGATGTGAGTTGATTTTTGCTTCTATGCGGGGAGATGGTCGAGAAATTGGGGTTCATGTTTTCTGTTTTTTTAAAGTACAATTAATTGTATTTATGGCCCATTTAACGCCAATTTGGGCTTGCTAAATTTCTGATGTTTTGTTAAGAATCAAAATCAAATCGACTAGGTTTGAAATTCATGAAGCAAACTCAAAATCAAAAGATTTTTAAATTGTAACCTGCCAATATTAATACTGAAATAAATCATTTCACATCCAAACGCATTTCCCACTATATAAGTTGTTTTTTATAATACATACTTATAAAGGCCTATAATAAAGATAATCTGAATGGGCTAGAAATGGGTTTACAAATGCTAATGGAATTATCCGGCCTGTCAAAAAGGCCTATATGTCCTTTTTTGTCCTGACGCAAATTAACCTGTACCCTATTGCATTAATATTGTCGCAACATTTAAAAATTGAGATAAAATTTCATGTGACGGTGATTCCGTACATAATTTTAGTTGTTTATTAGTTAAACATTATGAGGTATAAAATTGTGAGTCTCTTTTTTAGGCATGATAAATGATAATTAATTAGTAAATTAAAAGAAACCCTCTTTTTGTTTCTTAGGTTTCATTAACTAAATAAATACTTCCAAACGGTGGTTAAAAAAGGAAATGAGTCCTTCATTGCAAAAAAAGATAATAAAATAAAATGGAGAGGATTTTTTGTCACTTCCTCAGGAGCATAAATAATTTTCCAATCTGATAGAGAGGAAAACTCACAAGTCACACTCACACCAAATCATAAAACATTAAAAAAATCGCAGATTATAATTTGGCTAAAAGCCTAGAATATTGCTGGTAAGGACTAAGGGTCTATTATTTTTTCAATAATTCTACAACTTATTTTCATATTGTTTTATGCTAGCATCTGTTTCAGACATTTTAAAATGAAGTAACTAGCATTATTTTTAATATATAGAATCAATTACTATTATATGTCATGCATTATGTACAGATACAGAATGAGTCAAAATCTCAGTTGGATATTTTGTCTATTTTTTTCTTTGGAATTTTTATTTTATTGTTCAGCTGTCTAAATCAAAGTAATTAATAATAAATATTAGTTGCTTTAATGTCAAAGTCTTCAATTGTCATTGGTTTGTCACTGAAATGTTTCAGCAACCCAAACTTTACATAATAATCTGCTATTGGGTCATGTATCTGACATCTCAAATTTGTAACATTGCTTAGTAATTAGTCTACTAAATTGGATAAGCTAAATTAAGTATTTTATTTAGCTTAATGAGTTCCATTTTATTGTCTTTCAGTCAACTATCCAATATTATCTTTAATTTGTAGCAACTTTTTATAATTTTAATGAAAGTCTTAAGTAATCTTTTTGACTATAATTCAAAAAATAAATTATCCAATATTATCTCAGGGGCTCCCTCTACATACTCAGTTGAGTGGAAATACTATTTTTGAAGATGTTTATCAAATTTTGAACAAAAGAGTAAACAATTGGGAACAGTCTATTTTTGAGCATTCAACTAATTCATTAGTTCTTTTTTTACCCATCAACTTTTTATTGATCATTTTTTTACCTCTCAACTATTCAAAAAGTCATTTTTTGACTCTTCCATCCATTAAATGTTTATATGTCCATTAATTTGACACGTAATTGATGACTTGACATATAATTATGATGTGGCAATTATGACATGGCAATTTTTTTATAAAAAATAAAAAAAAATCTTAATGCCCTCATTTGTCTCCATTAAGATTTTTTTTTATTTTTTCAAATAATTATCATGTCACAAGTGTCACGTCATAACTAGATACAGTTCAAATCATCACTTACGTATCAAGTTAATAGACACGTAACCGTTTAACGGATGAAAAGATAAAAAAAAAATTAATTTAATAGTTAAGGGGTAAAAAATGAACCAATAAAAAATTGTGGGGAAAAAAATAAAAAATGCAGAATAATTGAATAGCTGCGGGGTGAAAAAAATAGATTTTCTCTAAACAATTTACCGCGCACTCCAGCTCCAGCAGGATCACTTATAAAGCTTTTTTTTATTCTTCCAATTATTTGTCTGGTCAAAATACATTGAGTAAGAACAGAGATGAAAAAATTCATGAGATATAAGCACTGAAACCGACGCCTCAAGGGTATCTTCTTCTCTTTTTCTTTCTCGTGTGCCACGATTTTTCCTCTCCTGATCGATTTATTCAAAGCTAGGTGGAAAATCGCAAGTGGGTTTTCCTCCGATTTCTTTCCTAAGCTCAGCTATTTCATTTTTGTTGACCCAATTAGAAATTCGACCCGGCTCTCTGTTAGAGCCCTATTTATGCTGAGTATTAGAGTTAATTGGAGTTTTGTTTAGATATATGTGTTGAGTGAGTTCAATTTCGAATTGATATTCACTTGTAGCTCCAAATCTAGGCTCTACTTCTATCAAGATCTCTGTTAGAAGCACTTTTATGTAATTCCCAGTTTGAATTATTGGCAAAGGAGAAGAATTCAGTGCCAACTCTGCTCTGATCTTGTAAATATCGGCCCGATCAGAATTTTATACATCTTCTTTCACCTTGTTTTTCTGAAATCATGCAAAACTGAAAGACAAATTGGGTCAAGCGAGAGAAATTAACTCAACATGTCAGGAAGAGAACCAGCTGAAATTAGATTCAGGCTTTTTGACGGAACTGACATCGGCCCAAATAAATACGATCCTTCAACAACCGTCTCTTCCCTCAAAGAACTCATACTGTCTCGCTGGCCTCAAGGTGAATTCAATTTTTTCTCATTAATCTCTAATTTCTTCCAATTCATTCTCAATTTAATTTTGATTTTAGATAAAGAAATTGCTCCAAAGACGATAAGTGATTTGAAGCTAATAAATGCTGGGAGAATTTTAGAGAATAATCAGACTCTGTCTGAGTCGCGGGTCCCGGTCGGTGAGGTACCTGGTACAGTCATCACCATGCATGTTGTCGTGCGCCCGCCTCAAATCAACAAAAATAACGGTACAGTTTTTTCTTAACAATTTAGTGAATGACTATGATGGGATTTTGATATGTGGAAATGTTTTATGTTGAATTGTAATTTGTGACAGAGAAACAGGGGAAAAATTCGAGCAAGCAAAGATGTTTGTGCACGATTCTTTGATCCACGCAAGAAAGTAGAGTTTGAAGTTCCAGACATTTACGACTGATTGAAATATTTCATGGTTTTGTGTTTAAGTGTGTAATGGAAAGGAAATAGAGTTTCTCTGTTGTATAAATTTGTATTTGTTGAATGCGAACTGTAATCCGTCGCGATATATTGAAAAATTAATGAACTTAATTTTTTTTTCGAAAATGAAAAATTAATGATTTTGTTCAAGATTTTAATATTAACTATGGTCCAACAAAAACCTGGCCCAAGCTTTCTATTTTAAAAAATAAGGCCTATATATGCAGGGCATGTTTGATTTGGGGATTTCTACATACATGGTATTTTGGGGTTCATGTACTTGATAATTCATGGATTGTTTTTTTTTCTATTTTTTGAGAATTGATAATTCATGTATTGGTTAATTTATCTAGATGTTTGATTTGATGTAATTTGAGAAGATATAGTGTATTTTGTAATCCAAGTTTGATAAATGTATTACAAAATTCATGAATTTTGTGACTTACATAAATCTTGAATTCATAAATTAAATTATTAAATTACGTCAAATTCATGAAGAAATAATAAATACATGTACTCAATAATTCATCAAATCAAACATGCCCACAATGCTAATGTTTCACTCAAAAAATTCAAACTTCATACCAAAGCCCAAACTGACGTAATGAAATATTGCCATATGGTCGACATTAAGCCCGTATGCTCGTATTAGGCTGCATACATTAATTTGGAGACATTGTGCTACTTTGAGATGGGCCGCTAACTATATTGTTAGATATTCTAACAACTAGAGACGGAAGAGAGACCAAACAGAAAAGATAACTTCTCAATCTTAAGGATCAAAATTATCCATCAATTTGAATTCAATTCAGAAAGACTTGCTACTTCTGGGCCTTGTATCTTTTTTGACTTACCAGAAAAACATGAATAATGTAGATAAAGTTCAAATTGCGTAGTATTTCAAAGTTGAATTTTGGTAACAGATGTATGCCAATTGGTACAAGAAAAAAAATTATTATTAAAAGGAGAAAGAGAACACTTGACTTTAATAAGATTAAGAGAGACATGCCGTCGTATGTTTTTTTTAAAAAGACGCCTAAACTATGCCTCTAAGCTCCATTCTGAATTTTCCTCTATAGAATTTATGTATGAATGAGAGACAATTTGAGTATTTATCTTCTTATGTCAGATTTTTTTCTAATAAAATGTTAAACATAGGGGTTTTAAAATATTCCAAATTTTAGACGTTCATTTTTTTTTTAATTTGACAAAATAGGGGCGGGGGGTTTCTTAGTTTTAGTTCCAAGTAGAAATTAAATTAAATAATCATGTTTTCTTTAACATGGAAGTTATATTTTCTTTTCTTTTTTTTCTTTTCTGACAGCAGCACGCACGTAGGCTTTCACATTTGAAATTATCATGTTCAAGAAAAATGCACTCAATTAAGAAAGCCTGAGTTTAGAACTTTAGATGGATTAATCACATGACATTGACGCGACCTCTGTTTCTAGGAAGCTTCACCCTAGAATCTAGATCATATTTTTATATCCAGTGTTCATACCTAATTAAGTTCTCTCTTGCGGCATAAATAATGATAAATGTCGTTTTCTAATAAAAAAAATGAGGTATAGGAAACGAATAAGTTCGAGCTCAGATGGAATCTGTCGCGTCACATAAGAAAGTAATTTGTAGAGAGTTGAGTTTTGAAAAAGTCAGTAACAGAGAATTCAAACAGGTGCGGAAGTAAAACAAATGTGATGTGTCTGTTAGTACGATATTGTTGGGAGAAATATAATTTGTAATTAAACAAGACAATGTAAAACATATTTGATGTGTTAGTACAATATTGTTGAGAGAAATGTAATTCGTAATTAAACAAAACAATGCAGAGCATATGTGATGTGTTAGTAAAATATTGTTGAGAGAAATATAATTTGTAATTAAACAAGACAATGCAATTTATTTATTTTTTTGAGTAAAGTTTCTAATTTACTATGCAGTTCATTTGCCATGAGTACCAAAATGGCGTGACATGTACAAAGAACGTGAGACTTGACAGCAGGATGGAAGGATAGTTTAGGGTTATTTCGGGAAAGGAAGTATGACGGCACCATGTCTCTCTTAAGTGTTCTCTTTCTCATACTTCTCCAATTGGACCCAAATCGTGGGAAGAATTTGATCCTTTGATTGAAATATTATTTCCTTAATTTGATTTATCTTGTGTCGTTAATTGTTAGGATATCTGAACTAAAACTAGACAATCTCTCCAAATCAACACACTAGGGCGGAACTACATGGTGCTGGTATACAGGGGCTATGGCCTCCTCTATGAAAAAAAGCTCTTAATGTATCTTTCACATTGTCCCCAAGTAAATATATAAAAAATTTTGTTTTGGTCCCACTTATGCTCTCATAATTTAAGAGCTGAACACACACAGTCCAATCAAATTTCAGATTCAAGTAATAAATATGAATTATTATCTCGACTTGAAAGCCTGAGCTTACGCCTTTATTAGGCCATAAACTTTTAATCTTAAACAAAAAACCATTCCATTAATTAATTTATTCATCAACATGTAGCAAAAGAAAAATAGTTCACATCGATAATAGAATAGTGCACAAACATCAGTTTTGCTTGGCCAAATTCCCCCTGTAACATCTGTCACGAATTCCAATTCAAAAATGAAACAACAACATTTTCCACGTATCATAATTGAAAAAAAAAAACATTTCACGTATTATAATTCCATCACAATCTATACGAATGGAATGGGAAATGAGATATCCATATGATCCAATAACAGGTCAAGAATATGATCCAAAACTATTGTGGGCCTAAGCCTTAACAAATTTTCCTGAAAATGTAAGATTCCCCCAATGCTACCTTTATTACTTTCACGTGGATTCCGTTAGCACCTCTTTTATTTTTAATAAAAAAGTGGTAAATGGAGCTTATATGGAAATGAAAAACGGTAGATTGAAGGAGATTTTTAGTGGCTCCATAAACTTTCCCAAAATATAATTGGTCTTTCTTTTTCCTCCCAGTACATCATATGATAGCGTCTCTTTTCTTTTTTGTTTGAATCTTGTTTTTGCGACTGGTGGGATTTGATAAAAGTCGGTATTTACTTTTGAGATATTCTTTAAAAAAACAATGTTATTTATTTGAGCAGTCTGGAAACCCTCTATATTTATCAAAACTAAGTTTTTAAGTTTTAACATATGAGAATGATATTGAGCTTTTGTCCCAGACTGCCAGTCCATATGTCAATGAAAATAAATTCATAAAAAAGTTAATTTCATATTGTTAGAACTAAAACTTAAGAATATACGAGTTTTTTTATACATATTCAGAAAAATAGAGGATTTCTGAAAAAAAAAAAATCTTCTGTTAATATTTGACCTAGAATTTCTCATAAACGACTCGCATGTCCATGGCATCATATGACAACTGACTACCGATGATGGAGACTGAATACGATGCCTGTGCTTCCTCCAAAATATAGCTTTATTTTCTCTCTCTTTTTATGGATGGGATCATGTAATAATCATAACCAAAGTCAAATTCAAATTCAAATAGTTGACTCATGATCATCAGAGATAAGAAGAAGCTCTGGTGTGGTAATTTAAGTAATTTCCTTTATTTTAACTAATTTTGTATGTGGTGGTCCATTCATCGTTCCCCTATTTTAAAGATAAGTTTTATTTTTAGGCTACAGTCACTTGTGCAAAAAAAAGTTTTATTTTGTGCTCTTGAGAAATTATTGATTTTTTTTGCTTATAATGGTTGACTTTATATTTTATTGAAATTCTTATAGAAATAAACGTAAATAAAAAAAGTGAGACAGGTGATTTCTAGTACCGGTACAAGTACAACACATGCATTTCGAACAAGTAAATCAGCAATGATGTGCGTCTAGACTTGGTTCAGGATCACTCAAAATTATTCACGACGTCGAGCCCTAATTATGTTGAACTGCATAAATTATGAAATGGGATGCTGACGATTGAAAGAAGCTCAAAATGTTAGAAACATCAACAAGTCCATATCGCTCGTTGACAAAAGCAGACATTTAATCTAATCTATATGTGGACATATAAATATTGAGGAAATAACGAGGAAAGTAGGAGGAGAGATAAATGTGTCATCACGCTGGTAATAATACTCTCCAAATATTTAGTCAAAAAAATAGTCTATACATTCTTCCATTCAGAAAAACCAAAGGTCCAAAACACAGACAGGAGTAATATTTTTTTTTTCCTGAGAAATTTGACAGGAGTAATATTTAAAACTTGTTGTGGAATTCATTTTCTCATTTAAATTTTTTGTTGGGGTTGTCCCCTTTTTAAAGATCAGCTTTGTTGTTGTACTGTTCAAAATTTTGTTGATTTTTTTTTTTTTTTTTTTGTAATGGTTGAGTTTATATTTTATTGATATTCTTAAGAGAAATTAACGCAAACAGAAAATGTGAAGGTGGTTTTTAATACCGGTATAATTGTGGCAATCTTGGTACACATGCGCTAAATTTAAATTTATGATTAATGAAGTGGGATCACGATTATAACAGAAGCACAACGTGGACAGATTCACAGAGATAGAATCTGGAGTTTGTCCGTCACTGTGAGGAAATAACGAGGAAGTTGCGAAGAGGCCAAAAGTGTACTCACGCCGATACTCACCAAATATTTCAATAAAAAAAAATGCTCTATAAATTCACATACTCAGGTTTCCGTTTTTCCATTAAAAACCAATACTCGAATATTCTCTCTAGTCTCTATCCATCCATCCCTCTTTTCTCTCTTTCTCTCTCTCATGGCGAACCGTCCCAGCCGCAACCAACAATCCGTAGTCATAACAGAATTCATTCATGCGATTGGTCTGAAACCGGTCCAGCTTATGATTCTTTTCTCCATTCTGATCGGATCTCTCACCCTATTCGGCCTCTTCATTGCAATCGGCATCTACACAGTGACCACAATTACGCCGCTCTGCTTTAATGGCAGCTCAACGACCATGTTTTTACTCTTCAACTTTGTCTTGTTCTTAATGGCTGTGTTTCTTTTACACACGTCAGCCACAGCCTATGAGGGTTTGTCTAGCTCGGCATATCGGACCGTTGATGTGGCAAAGACTTTGATGTATTTTTCCATGGTTGTGAGCTTAATGGCCATGATGTTTAGCTCCTCTTTCATCCTCATACTTATTACCCCATCATGATATGAGAAACATCAAACATGGCTGGTGCCAGTTATATTCGTTTGTACTATAACTACTATTATATCTTGACAAGGGAGTGTATTTGTTTTTATATATTATGGAAAAAAAGAATAAGAATAAATAAACTCCATGTTATATTCAGCGGAATTGGACTTCATGACTTAAAAATTAGAGATTTCACCCATCATTAGTTACAGTATAAAAAGTATTAACATCCAATATTGACTTTTTAAAACCTTTCTTATAATCTGCAATCGTCCCTCGTTGACTTGAGAATGATAGAAACATAAATTTAGGCTGGGCCTTAATTTATAACCTTGCAAAATTTTTCCTAACCAATACATAATTTCTATCCAATATTTAATTCATTCATTCATTCTTACATGTGTAGCAAAAGAATAAATAGTTCATATTCAACAATACAAATTTATACAACAGAGAGACTCAGTTTTCTTTCCATTACACACTTAAACACAACACCATGAAATATTTCAATCCAGCTTTAAATGTCTGAAACTTCAAACTCTATTTCCTTCCGTGGATCAAAGAATAGTGCACAAACATCTTTGCTTGCTCGAATTTTTCCCTTGTTTCTCTGTCATAAATTACAATTCAAACATAAAATACCAACATTTCCAAGTATCAAAATTCCACCATAATATGAAAAAAAAAATAATGAAAAAAATGGTACCGTTATTTTTGTTGATTTGACGCGGGCTTACCACAACATGGATGGTGATGACTGTTCCAGGTACCTCACCGACTGGGACCCGTGATTCAGATAGAGTCTGATTATTCGATTCTAAAATTGCAAAATGGTACTAGAAGACTTATTATCAGTTGGACCTTTACAGAGATCGGCTAAGATTTTTTTTTTTAGTACAATGTTGATTGGTAGTGGCTAATTGTTTTTTTTTTGCCCCTTCAATATGTACCGTCAAAATCCATCACTATTTATTATTATATAATACATTAAGTGATTAAAGTTTGTGATTTAATGTGATGGAATATTAAATTTTAGTGATCTCATCTGATTATTATCTTTTTAGCTTGAGATTATTATTTAGGAGCTTAAATCAGTGCTAATTGTTCTAGGTCAGTATAAATGTAAACTCAGCATATCATTTTTGCCCAAAAATAATAAATAAATGGTAAATTAATAAAGTGATCTAGTTTGCACAGACTGCAAATTCAGCTACTGCATAGAATAGTTGAAAATCCATTGCAAAGTCGGCTGACTAAATTGAAAGGAAACTAGACAAGTCTTTTGATTAGGTTGTCCCACACATGCCTAAAATAATTTGCTATGCCTGCGGAACATACTGCTGTTACATCCAACTTCCAAAGTACGCTGATAAGAAAGATGTGCAATTTCATTATGATGTTATGCCTGCGGAAGTTCCCCGATTCCAACTCCAAAGATTCCAATTCGTTGGATTTTATGTTCTGTTATGCCTGCGGAAATGATACATATCATACAGTTACGTCTCAATCAAAGTGTAAACCGGAAAGGAAAGGTGTTCATGTTCTAACCGTTATGCAAGTATGTCGCCAATTTGTGCCTGCGGAACATTATACATACAAAAGGCGCCTCATTTTTTTTTCCTCCGGCCCCACATCAGGTGAGGTTTATCTGTGCCGGAATCGTACATGCATTCTGCATCACAGCAGTCCTTAATCATATGGATCCGACATGATATCACAAGAGGCACCTAGGGCTATGACGCAGCTGCATCAGCAGGCCGCCACAGACAAACTCCACTTCTTCTTCTTCTTCTTCTTCTTCTTCTTCTTCCTCTTCTCTTCGAATGCGAACTGTAGTTCGTTCTTTCAGCTTGTCTTATAAAACCCACACCACCCTCTCTTCTTTGCTCTCACCGCAATTCAAGTTCATTCTTCATTAAAACATTGTTCCAATGGCCTCAATTTCTCCTCTCCTCATATTTGCATTTTGTTTCTCAATCGGCGGTCTCCAAATGTCGGAGTCCCTGCTAACTTTCTCCCATCAAAACCCCAACAATTCCCTCATTTTCACAGCCGTCCATACCTTCGTCTATTTCCTTGTCCCGCTCACTTTCACTCTCGCAACTATCCTTTTGATTTTCCACATCGCTAAATCCAACACCAAATCCCCAATCTTAAATTATCTCACCATGACCACTCAAGCTTTCGCCTCTGCCACACTCTTACTTGGCGTTGCTCTAATGGCGATTTCTTCAATCCCAATGAATCAGGGGATCGATCAGGCAATTTGGGCAGGGATTGCTTGTCTTGCGGCAGTTTTGATCCAAAATTCGCTCAAAGGATACTTAAAACTGGGCGCGGTCTGCCATGAATCGCCCCTTTTTGTCCTCTGCATCTCCGCTGCCGCCCTCCTTCTTTCAGAACAGTTACTGTCGTATGCTGACAATTTTCCGAACAATCCTCTAATCCACATACCAATTCATCTTCTCACGTACCTCCAAATTCCCACCTTCTTTCTTGGTACGACCCTGTTACTCATCCGCATCGCCTTGCCTCGCCTCTCGGTTGAGCGCTTAGACAAGGCTGTTCAGGCGATGGTTTTCACCACTTTATTGACAGGCCTGTACGCCATGGTCTATTTGGGGGTGGCGGTGATTGGTGGAGCAATGGAGATCGGACTGTCTTGATGGCTGGAATTGGGATATAGAATCAGAAAATTATGAAATACTATTTATTGCCTATTGGTTGTGTGAGTATCTAGGGTTCAGGGTTTATATCGTAAAATTGTTTTTTTTTTTTTTTTGAAAGGTTGGTTTTGTGGTTTTGAGATGAAATTGGGTTGTTTGGTATGGATGGAGTCTTTTTGTATGTTGTGTGTTAATATATGTTCTACATCCGTTTTTGTGTAGTGCTTAATTTTTTCTAGTTTTTATTTATATCATTCAATTTTTACTAATTAGACCCAATAAACAATTAAGTGTGCAATTGAACCTCGATTGAGCCTCAATCTATCCTCAATTCTGCAACCATTTGTTAATTCATATCATACCCAATTGACCTTATATTATGAAACTATGCTGAGTCCCCATTTAAGCCCCTTATGCCTAAATTGCAAAAAAAAGGCACCTGGACTATTGTTGGAAATTGCTACAAAACAGCATTCTTGTCTGTATTTTGTCAGAAAGTGAATTTACTGATCATATTGGACCGATATCATGTCTGAGCCCGAATATCACATAATGTGATTATTTCTTCCCAAACCTGATAACATCCTTTTTGTGTACTTCTAGTTCTTGTGACTTTAATTTGTGCGAGCAATAATGAGTTGTCTCTCACTCTTGTTTCCATAAATATGCTTTCTTTCTATCGTTTTCTACCAAATCAAACAGGCCCATAATCAGATTTTTGACCATCCAATCTAAATTCTTCGAGCAATTAATAATGGGATGTAAAGTGACTCGTTTTTGTCTTCTTCCAACGACGTCAGAAAAAGAAACGAGGGGAAAAAGAAAAGAAAATAAGCACTAGAATCCATGTGTCGAAACCTGAGAAGTGAAAGGTGTAAAGGTAAAAGAGATGACCTCAGTTCAAGAGTACCTGTTGTGAAGATTCGCTGAAATTGTTTAATGGAAGGCGTTATATCACCTCCACATAATTCATACTTTGTTTTGTCTTATCATTTCATTATGATAAAATAATAAAATGTTATATTTAGAGGTGTCTGTCGAAATATTCCAAAACTTAGAAGTCTAATTGAAAATAAATGTGAGAAAATATATGGGGGATTTTTTTAAAAAAAATTCCTGACTTATATACAAATTGAAATTTGAAAAGGATCATATTTTCTTTTAATAAGGAAATGATCATGTTTAATTTATGAAGATTCATAAGAAGAAAATGACCACTTTCTGTGTTCTTGTTCTGCAAAACATGTTAACATCAATCCAACAATTTATTTTGATAAATCAAATAATTCAAATAATGGTTTTAACTTGGTAGTATGGAGTTTGGTATGCAGACCGAAAGATGTTGGTGGATTAGTTAGGGGTGTTGGATTTACATACATTCAACAAGGCAATTCTAATAAAATGGTTGTGGAGGTATTACAAAGAACAAAAGGGCTTAAACTGGCAACAATTAGTAAGTAAATTAGGGGTCGAAGGGGATAAATGCAAAACAAATGGACAGGGGTCCTATTTTTGGCAAGAAGTAAGAGAACTTCTACTGTTTTTCAATTGTAGCACTCAATTCAGTATTGGGAATGGAAACAATACGCATTTTGGGATAACAATTGGGGGCAAGGCATTTTAGCAACAAGATATTCAAATTTACATTCATACCTGATTGATGTAAGGGGTTCTATTTCCCAGTTGAAAGCACTCTCTGATAGGAGGAGACTTTTCAGAGCAATCACCACACAATCGGCTCTTCAAGAGTATTCTGTGTTTGAAGCCTTGTTGGACCAGATTAATTTGGTTCAGACTGAAAATGTGGTGAAGTGGAGATGGTCGGAACAAGGCAAGTTCTCCACCAAAGATACATATAGGAGAATGGCAATAGGGGCATTTACTTCCTCTGACCTGAAATCAGTCTGGACTGTAAAAATCCCGTTGAAAATGACCCTCTTTTTGTGGATTTTTAAACAAAAGAAAGTACTTACACGAGGTTACAACTTTGCTAACAGATGCTTTATGTGCTGTGGAGCCTGTGAATCGTGTGACCACCTGATAGCAGAGTGTGACTACACTAGGAGGCTATGGTCCTTGTTCAAAAACTCGCTGAATCCCACAATAACTATCCCCGAAACCTCATCATCCTTACTCTGATAATATTTTCAGTGAGGGGGGGAGTCAACTGAGTAAGCAAATCTCGGGTGTCTTTGTGTTTTGTGTGTGGCGTGAAAGGTGTATGAGAGCTCGCTCCGGTCAGTCCAAATCGGAGAGGCAACTAGTTGAAGAATTTGGTGAAGAACTGAGAGCTTTAAAGAAGGCAGTTGAGAGGGTAGATTGGGTGGAGTTGTAGAGGAAAGACATGTCTGAAACATGTAATGGTGAGAAGAAAAACATAGGCGGCGTGTGTAATGGAAAGAGGAAAATAAATGGCAGTGCTTCGTCATGATGATATCGATCCCTCTCTACAATTCGTTTTTTTTTTTTTTACAGACATAGAAGGCTCGTGTGTCCTCTGTATGTTTCCCAGAAAAAAACTCCGGCAAGCCGCGGGCTCGAACTCGGGAAGTCCCTCCTTCGAGTGTGTGGGTTGCCGACCGACTGCGCTAGCAGTCTTTGGCCCTCTCTACAATTCTTTGCATTCTATATCAGTAGAATTGTTTAGGAGAAATGGGCTATGTTTTAGCCCAAATCATTTTTTTAGTAGTTTGAAAGTAGACTTGTTTCTTCCGTTTTTGCTTATTTGAAATTTATTTTAATCTGTATATAGGAGGAAAATAGATGTAGAATGTAAATAAAACACTTTATAAATAGAAAAAATAGCTTGATGTTTGGATTGGGGGACTTGAGAGTCCTCTCCAAATTTTCTCAAAAAAAAAAAAATAATTCAAATAATATTTGAAATTTAGAAATGCGTGGACTAAATCTAAATTGCAGAGTGGGTTAGGTTGAATTTAAAAGTAGGTTCGACTTAATACTTAAAAAGGTAATATGAACTCAATTAAGGAATCGTAAGTTTGGATTACATGCTTCCAACGAGACAGGCAACCAACAGGAAGCTTCCCCCCCCATCAAATAAGAAATGCGTGTTGATGATAGATAATATTTTCAATATTTTATTTTGCCTAGTTAGTAAGTTCTAACGGTTTAAGTTTAGCTTAGTGTCTGTGTGGCTATTGTTTTCTATTTTTTCTAAATTTCTGAACTATGTATTTGGTTATGTAATTTGTTTTTATGTTTGACATGCAATGCAAAGTATACGGATTTCAACAAAAAAATATATATAATTTGGATCGTATTGTAATGTCCAACTGTGTTCAAACTTGCATGGCATAAACAAATGTGTTCTCTCTCGGCACTTAAATAATAAATATGTCGTTTACTTATCATAAGAAAGGGGTAATCAAACCGAATCAGTTTGAATACGAATCTGTTGCGTGGCAGTGAGTCGTGACATATGATATTGGAAAAACATATGCAATGTGTTAGTATAATATTGTCAGGATAAAATATAATTTGTAACTAAATAAGACAATGCGATTTATTTATTTTTGTGCGTAAAATTTCCAATTACTATGCAGTTCATTTTACAGTGTACCAAAAGAACGTGACATGTATAAAGAACATGAGACTTGACAACAACAAAATCATTAAATGCCCCAGACAAAACAATCTTTGAACGATGTTGATTGGATATCGCTCGCCGCCAAATAAGAAGGAATGCAGATCCTCTGCATGCAGCTTCTGGCTACAGAGAATCAGGACCATCCATTACCATTCATCAAGTGTGATAAATGGTTCTCACACTCCATCAAATATGATGAATAGCCTTGATTCATCAGCAGCCAGCAGCTGGCCGCAGAGGATCCGCACTCGTTAAGAAGAGTTTAGATTCTGATGGCCCAGAATTTGAATATTTAATGAAGATATGAATAAAATGCGCGAAATAGGATATAGATGTGGGAACGAGTGTTTTTTCGATTCCTCATGTAATAGCAAATTTGTAAGAATTCTAATGTTGATGAAACACGTGACGCCTACCGGCTTCAAGCAAACCAAAAAAAAAAAAGAATCTGAATATTAACTGCTATTCCATAAAGAGCTCAGCCTGAAAGCCCATGTATAAATATAACAAGTGTTCAAACAGCTCATATATCACTTGCACATATATCACTTGCACAAATTACGTACTCATATATCACTTGCACAAATTGAATTCACAAGAAGTAGAAGTAGAAATAAAAGAAAAAAAGTTGCAAGTTTTTTGGGGAGGGCATGAAATTGGGGCTCGATGACTTAACATCTCTATCTAACATCACCAGTACAAAGTTAAATCAACTTGCGCACAAAATTCAGATAACAATGCAGGTATTAGTTTATCAATTCCTAATCGTACCAGGTGCCTTTTTGCAATTTGATTTGGGGACTCAGCAATGTTTCACCATTAAGGGTAAAACATGAGGCTAAATTGGGTATGAATTAACAAATTGTAGCAAAATTGAGGATAAATTGAGGTTCAATTGCACGATCAATTGTTCATTAGGTCTAATTAGTGAAAACTGAAAGATATGAATAAAAATTGGAAAAAAAAATTACGCTACTACACAAAAACAGATGTGGCTCAGATTATTATAGAACACACAAAAACCCCAAACAAACCAGTCTCAAAACCACCAAAACGATCAAACTATATTCCCCATAAACCCTATGCCCCAAACCCCAAAGACTCTCACACAACCAATAGGCAATAATATTAAAATTTTCTAATTCTCTATCCCAAATCCAGCCATCAAGACATTCCACGCTCAATCGCTCCTCCACCGCCACCAATAGCCGCCACGTCAGCAACCCCCAAATAGACCACGGTGTACAAACCAGTCAGTAAAGTGGTGAAAACCATCGCCTGAACAGCCTTGTCCAAGCGCTCAACCAAGAGGCGAGGCAAGGCGATGCGGATGACTAACAGGGTCGTACCAAGAAAGAAGGTGGGAATTTGGATGTACGTGAGAAACTGAATTGGTATGTGGATGAGAGGATTGTACGGAAATTTGACAGTATACGACAGTAACTGTTTTGAAAGGAGGGGGGCACCAGCGGAGATGCAGAGGACGAAAAGGGGCGATTCATGGTAGACCGCACCCAGTTTTAAGTATCCTTTGAGCGAGTTTTGGATCAAAACCGCTGCAAGACAAGCAATCCCTGCCCAAATTGCCTGATCAATCCCCTGATTCGATGGGATTGAAGAAATCGCCATGAGAGCCGCACCAAATAAGAGAGTGGCAAAGGCGAAAGCTTGAGTGACCATGGTGAGATACTTGAAGAGTGGGGATCTGGTGTTGGATTTAGCGATATGGAAAATCAAAAGGAGAGTTGCAAGAGTGAAAGTGAGTGGGATAAGGAAATACACAAAGGTACGGACGGCTGTGAAAATGAGGGTATTGTTTGGGTTTTCATGGGAGAAAGTTAACAGGGACTCTGAGTTTTGAACCCCGACGGCTGAGAGGCAGAAAGCAAATATGATGAGAGAAGAAATGGAGGCCATGGCCATTGGAAGCAAAGGATGATTCTTTTGGTTACTGAAAGAGAATTGGAAGTGAGTAGGAAGAAAGATGCAAGGTTGAGGTAGGAGAAAGAGATACTTGGTGGGGATTTATAAGGTTTCGGTTTGGAAGAGAGATACCGTTAATGCATTTATCGCCCTTGGATCATAATCTTTAGAGGAATCTTTATGATTCTCCCTTAGATCGATGTTGACCAGTCAATATATTATGTCATACAACTTGGCGGGCATCAGAAATTTGCTTTTGCTAAAAGCAAAAGCAAATTTTTTTGTTTTTACATTTAGCTACTAAAAGCAAAAGCAAATTTTTGATCCGGGCCCGCCAGGTTGTATGACATAATATATTGACTTTGGCAACCATTTTGGCGTACGACTCCATTAGAGCTTATCGAAATTCAGTTCAAGATCTAACTGAGTCAACTATTAGTAGGGAAGATCAACACGTGTCCTTTGGACATTAATCGATCTAAGGGAGAATCATACAGATTCCTCTAAAGATTATGATCCAAGGGCGATAAATGCATTAACGGTATCTCTCTTCCAAACCGAATTAACCCTAACCCCTTATTTTTCACCTACTTTTGAGCCTCCTCAAGAGGTCACATCATCATTTTTATCTCCACCGTTCGATCAATTTTTTTGTCAAATCTCAGCCATTCATTCTCTCAAATTTATTGATATTTTATGACAACATATTTGTGCTTATTAAAACATAATCATATGATTGGTTGAATTGGTGTTTTGTGTTCCATCCCCGATTTAGTGAGAAACGTTGTAAATTTGTTTCTGACCATCAGATCTTAATCAGATGGCTTCAATGAATCATAGTTCAAAGTTATGTTCAATTATTAATACCAATAGTTAATGAAGAGTTCACTCATTAAAATATAAATAATTTTTCTTTTCTTCTTTAAAAAATTATAATTCTTAATGAAATATTTTATTTCTCATGTTAAAATCATCAAATATAAATTTGTTGGAATTTTCTCTTTATTTTGAGTTCCATATTGTTATGGTTCTAATTTAATTATTTTCTTGCTAAAATATGTGAATAAAAACTCTATAAAAGAACAAGTAAAAAAATAATATACTCATTAAGTTATACCTTATACCTTATTTTTCATCTCCATTTAAGCATTCTCAAGAGACCTATCATCAATTTTATCTCGGCCGTTAGATCAATTTTTTTTTCAAATCTTAGTTTTTCATTTAAATTATTGCCATAATATCACATGGTCAGATTAATGTTTCGTATTATATTTCCAATTACATGAAAACTATCATACAAATTTTTTGAAATTTTCTCTTTATTTTGAGTTTCATATTGTTATGGTTCCAATTTTTTTTTCCGCTAAATATGTGAATATAGACTATATAAATGAAGATGTACAAAAATAATATGCTCATTAACTTATACCTTATATCTTATTTTTCATCTCTCTTTGAGCATTCTCAAGAGACCTATTGTCAATTTTATCTCAGTCGTTGGATCAAATTTTTTTGAAATCTTAGCTTTTCATTTAAATTATTACCACAATATCACATGTACCAATAGTTAATGAAGAGTTTACTCATTAAAATATAAATAATTTTTTTTTCTTCTTTAAAAAATTATAATTCTTAATGATATATTTTATTTCTCATGTTAAAATCATCAAATATAAATTTGTTGAAATTTTCTTTTTATTTTGAATTTCATATTGTTATGATTCCAATTTTTTTTCCGCTAAAATATGTGAATATAGACTCTATAAATGAAGATATACAAAAATGATATGCTCATTAACTTATACCTTATAACATATTTTTCATCTCTCTTTGAGCATTCTCGAGAGACCTATTTGAAATCTTAGTTTTTCATTTAAATTATTAACACAATATCACATAATGACATATTTTTATGATTCTAATTTTATTTTTTCTTGATAAAATATATGAATATAGACTATCTAAAATAACATGTAATAAAATGATAAACTCTTCATATTATTTTACCCCTCTGTGAAAATTTTCAAGAGAGCTATTATGAATTTCTCTCCGCCGTCAAATAAAAAAATTGATCAAATATTAGCTTTTAATTTAAATTATTATCATAATATCACATGATTAGTTAGATTAATGTTCAGTGTTATATCTCCATTATGTGAGAACTATCATCTCAAACAAAATTTCAGAATATTGAAAACTATATTATATTACTTAATGTATTAAGGATTTCAAAATAACATATGTGTAATCCATACAATTTTAACACATGAAAAAATAAGAAAAATAGTCGTTACAATTTTTTTAAGAAAATGAGTAATATTACATTTTTCTATGTAGTATACATATTTTTTCTATATATATAATATTAAATATAATAATTATTTTTTGTTTTTTTAAAGTTAATAATCTATAATTTAATCTTATGCAGTTTGAACTAAAATCTTCGAAATAAATTATCTTGCATTTTTTTTTATCTCATTCAACTAAGTCTAATTAATACTTAATTTATTTTTCTAATATAATATGTCAAAACATAATGACATAAGAAAATCAAAAACAACAATTTTGAATTCATTATTATGTATTATGGATTCACAAACATTAATTTTGAATTTTAATAATTACAAGTTATACATTGAAATAACTATTAAAATTGAAATACTCGCCGCGAAGCGCGAGCATTATCCTAGTCCTTATAAATCCCCACCAAGTGTCTCTTTCTCCTACCCCAACCTTGCATCTTTCTTCCTACTCACTTCCAATTCTCTTTCAGTAACCAAAAGAATCATCCTTTGCTTCCAATGGCCATGGCCTCCATTTCTTCTCTCATCATATTTGCTTTCTGCCTCTCAGCCGTCGGGGTTCAAAACTCAGAGTCCCTGTTAACTTTCTCCCATGGGCCTCTCAGTTCTTATGTATCCTATAATTTATTAAACCATACAATATGAACTACTAAAAATATACAATTATTAGATAAATATCAATATAAACACTAAAAATATACAATGTTTTTTCTTTGTTTTTGTTTGTGTGTTGGGGATGTAAATACTGAACTTTGTCGTGATCTTTTTGAATGGTCTGCCTACGGGCTTTTGAAAAAAAAAAAATAAATAAATAAATATATATATATATATATATATATAAACACGTTGCAGACAAAACATTAATACTTTTTTATTATAATATTTATAATTTTCTTTTAAATATTTTTTTCTATCCTCTTAATGCTAATTGCAAACAAAGAAAATAATTGATTTCTTGGTGATGTTACTAAAGGAAAACATATTAAAAAGAAAATTAGTTGACAAGTACTTGAAGATGACATGTAAATATAAAAATAATGGTGCATACTTGATACTTATAGTACATAGTAATAAAAGACTTGATTTCTCAGACATAATAATACTATTTTCTGTAGTGTTACAGCAATAAAATATTACTTTTTTTAAATAATTTAGAAAAGTGGAAAAATATTGTTTATCTCGATTTTACATCCTTCCATCCGGTGGCGGGTCTTAGTAGAGACATGGAGGGACAGCTGCCCCCCAAAGATTTTGAAATTTTAGTATATATATATGGTAATGATACTGTAGTTTGTAATAAATTTATATATTATATGTATCCAGCTCTCTCCTCCCTCCCAAGATTTTCATTGTATTTTCCACTACGGCGTCTTCTCCGCTCCCCCAAGGATTCCGGTCAAGATCCCCCACTGCTTCCATCAATAACAATAAGAATCGTGTCTCAAAAAAAAAAAAAAATGACACATAATAAAAGAACAAAAAAATAAAATAAGTTGTGCTCGTACGGTTGTCAAATATGTCAAAACTAAAAATTTATCAAATTTATTTACGTCTACACATAGGTGTGCATCCCATGAAATCTGATGCGTTAGCCCCGTTGATAAGAAAAGACATTAAAGTTTCACCTCTCATTTCATCTATCAATTGAAATCTTTCTTAACCATACGATGATTTGAGTCATTGCGATTCAAAAAGTATGGACGGGAGATCGACGTAGTCGTTCGGAAAGGAAAATAAAAGTGACATGAAAGTCAATTTGGCGCCCGTATTTTCTACCTGTATACAAAGTTCAGATTTTTCCCAGATTGAAGACGTGGCAAGTTTGGAGGTTTTCTTAAAGATGCCCAATAAATACACAAAAAAGTTAAAGTGTGGAGATATTGTTAAAGATCCCCAAAACGTACCCAATAAGTTAAATATATATATCTATGTTGTGTTTTTTCATAAAAAAATAGTTTCTTCAACAATATATATATATATATATATACAAATATTGTAATTTATTATGGTATATTTTAAAAGTCTAATAGGAGAAATCATATTTGTGAAAATAATGTTATAATTTTATTTTTCAAAATTTTATTTTTATGTTTTTTTTCCAAAAATTGTGAAAAACACTTTTATATTTCCTTTTACATTTTATGTCATTTGGTATAATATTAAAAGTTTCTTACTTCCTGCTTAAGTTATTTTTGATATTTATCCATTAAATTTGTATTTCAAAATTTTCTTATACTTTACTTTGTTGGTACCAAATTATTTAAATATATGTAGAAATAATATTTTACATAAAATTAAATAGTGCATAATTAAAATACAAATAAAATTGCATAAAGAAATAAAGAAAAATAATAATTTACATGATAAAATTGATATTTTTGTAACGTAACTTTATAGTGTAAAATATAATGCAAATAGTATGATAAAGCATCATAAAAATATTCTTATGAAAATATTATGTCAAAGAATATCACTTTATTTATTTATTACTTTAGAATAAATAAAAGAAATATATAATTTTTTTACAAGATGTAGTTCAGTCAAATCAATGAAACATAAAGTATTTTTTAATTATATTTCAATTTATATGAGTTATCTTAGTAATTGATAAATAAAATTATAAATTAGAATTTACAACTTCATTTTTTTAAAAAAATTATAAAATAAAATCATATATAATCTGAAGCGGAGCGAGGGTTTATCACTGGTATGTTTCATTTTGATGGAAATGACGCAAGAAAGTCAGCTGGGCCATTTGTTTCGAATTTATCTATTTAGAATTAACATACAATAATTCGGCCCAATGATGGATTCAACTATTACTTTTTTGCAACACATAGCATCAATGAATGTTAGGATGAGTTCATTCAAGGTTAAAATTAACGCCCAACAAAGCCCAGCCCAAGTTTTAAAGTCAAGAGAATGGTTCATATATTTTTCCAGTTGAGAAAAATCTCAGATTTATTACTTGAATTTTCAGCGCTGCAAATTCAAGTATTAAGATCAAATTTACAATTTTTTGAATTGATAGACTTTGCTAAATATACGCAGGACTCGAACTTATGACCTCTCTCAAAATTCAATGATACCTGACCGCTTAATCTAACAAACTTTGCAAATTAAATTAATCAGTGGGGACAGTGGTGACTCTGATCGAGCGGAGGAGACGGCGGCTTAAGCTTGACCGATGAGCTCGAGGGAGAGGTGTGTTGTGATCGAAGAGTGAGCTACGGAGAGAAGCTCGAGGAGATTTGGGGGAGAGAGAGTGAGCTGGCGAGAGTTAGTCGGCGGATCCACTTCTCTTCCAGAAATTTGTGTGGGCCAGAGTTAATTCGGGCTTGTTTTTCGGCCTCTTTGTGCTGTAATTTTTTATTCTAAGTGGGCTTATTTTTTTCTTTTTCTTTTTTTATAGGTTTTTGTATATGTAAATCTATAGATAAAATGATGTAAACGTTTGTTTGATTAATTAATTTATTTGGAAGGGGGATGTTGAAAAACATAAATATTTGCCTATTTTTTTTTAAATGTCGCCTTAAGAAAAAATTGAAAATCATGAAGGTCTAAAGAGTCAATATTGGATATGTTAATAGACATCATGTTAATTTATGAATTTCACAACGAAATAAATCTTTTGTCCCTTTCTAGCCAACCAAGACTATTCGTAAGGAAATTGAATTTTCAGGAAAAGAAATGATTTCAACTAGCAAGTATTAGTGACCATTCCAAAATTCTAAATTTATCAAATTTCGGTTAGTATTGACTTATCCAAAATCTAAAGTTACAGATACATAAAATTTGTGCAACATTGAACACTCAACTCCTTTTTTTTAGAAGTTCTTTTCTTTTTCTTTTATTAAAATTCCCTGTAAATAACTATATTTCAGTGTAATTTTTTTTTTCAGTGTAATTATTGATGGGTGAAATCTCTAATTTTAATTACGAATTCAAATTCCACTAAATATAAAATGGTGTTTATTTACTTTAATTCTCTTTCACAAAGAATGCAAACCACCATTCATAATCATACTGAACATAAAAACAAAAAACAAATGCATCCTGAGTTGGGGCAAAAAATTCTCAGTACAATTTATTTTCTCACATTTCTTCTTCCACTCACCTATATTTATTATCTCATAACGGGGTAATAAGTAGGAGGACGAAAGAGATACTAAAAACCATGGCCATTAACCCCACAACCATGGAAAAAGACATCAAAATCTTTGCGACCCCAACAAACTGATGCGTCAAAGACAAACTCTCAGAGGCTGTGGCTGCCACGTGTAGAAGAACCACCGCCATTAAGAACAAGACCAAGTTGAAGAAAACAAAAATGGCCGTCGGACCGTCATTGATGGAAAGGCCAAGCGGCAGAGTTAAGGCAAAATAGATGCCCATTCCAGTGAAGAGGTCGAATAGGGCGAGAGATCCGATCAGAAGGGAATAAAGAGTTACGAGGATGGGTTTCCGACCAATTGATTCATTGAATTCTGCCATGACTGTGATGGATTGTCCGTTGAGGTTGAGATGCTGCGCCATGGGAGAGAGAGATTGATGGATAGTGAATATTCTTGTGTTTTGTTTTTGAATTGAGAAGATGGTTGAAATTTGAATTTATAGTGAATATTCTTGTGTTTTATTTTAGTATTGCTGAGTCTGTATCAGGTGTTGGGGCCATTCCTCGTACTTTCCTGGTAATTTCCTATATGTACATGTACATGAAATGGAAACAATTCCAGATTCTAATCTCTCCTCTAATTTTGACATCAAACAATCAACATGTTGACGTTTATAACATTTGCGTCATCACACGGCCATTTCAGAATTTGATTTTTGAGTTGAATAATTTGATGCAGTCAACATGATCACTGCTGAGCTATTTAAAATAGAACAACATAGTTTTATTTTATTTTTTGATTTTAGAACAACATAATTAGCGTAGAGGGATATAAGAATTTTGTGTAACACATAATAAATAGTAAATACAAATACAATTTTTTTCAGTGTACAGTCCAGACACTTTTTTTCAATTTGATTTTGAACTGAATAATTCATAATATTTTTTCTAAAACTTTTACTAATATTTACGAATTATTAATTTCGTTTACTTCTCTAAGAATTTCAATAAAATAAAAAGTCAACCATTAAAAACAAATTGGTCAATAATATTTAGAACAAAAAACAAAGCCCAATAATAAAATTGATCTTTGAGACGATGTGACGTGCTGTATTGAAAGTAAAGCCTAATTAGAGAATTTTATTAGGCCCAGGCCCAAAATTTGTTTCTGGAAACACAGATGGCTACACCGCAAAAGTAACGGAATTTCGTTTAGGATCAGCTTCTTACTTACTTCCCCCATTATTGGACCACGTGGATCTCGTTTCTCCCTTCGTTTTGTACACCATCACCAACCAGATACCAATATACAAAACAAGGGGTGAGACAGTAATTATAGTACATAATAGTGGCAAAGACAAATATCTTAACATATCCATTAGAAAAAGAGCAAAAGTGGGCCACGTGTATTGAATATTCGTGCACGCAGCAAATTTAATATAGAACCAAACCAAGTGGAGCCCACTGTCAGTCAATCAATTGCAGTCCATCTTTATAGGGACCAATAGATCATAAATCACAATATGGTCTCGGCGCACCAACTCATAATACTTCATATACACTGCAATCGGGTCCCACAGTGGGCTACTAGAGCAAAACAGCTCGAACTACATATTCGTGACAGATCTTCTTATGTTAGAATCTCCCTGAACAAGCTCCAACAATGGCGATCCAGTATCTTCCCTCCATCCTTATCCTCTTCTTCCTTTTTGCCACGCCCACACATGGCAAATCCGAAGCCCGATCCACCTACATCATCCACCTCTTACCTCCACGCTCCCAAATCCAAACCCGAATCCGAACTAAATCCCCGCCTTCTCTCCATTCTCTCCTTCCTTCTCACCTCCTCCATCCGAAACCCCAGCATCTCTACTCATACTCCCTCACCGCGTACGGCTACGCCGCAATTCTCACTCAATCTCAAGCTCAATTCCTCAAATCTCACCCTTCAGTCATCTCCGTCCAGCCCGATCAAGTCCGCCATAAGCACACCACTCACACCCCGTCATTTCTCAATCTCTCCCCTTACAGCGGTCTCTGGCCTTCATCTAACCTCGCAGTAGAAACCATTGTAGCTGTGCTGGATACCGGGATCTGGCCTCAACGACCCTGTTTCGCCTCTAACGATTCTTCACCTCCTCCACCCTCGAAATGGAAAGGATCGTGCGTTTCTACATATTCCTTCAATGGATCCGACCTATGCAACAACAAGCTGATCGGAGCTAAGTTCTTCTCCAAGGGTTATGAAGCCGGCATCGGTCATGCCATTGACGAGACACAAGAATCCAGGTTCTTAACCAGAAATCTAACTTTCTAATTTCTGTTAATAAATCCCCTAACTAACTCATCTCTAATCCCATCAACACAGATCTCCATTGGACACAGAAGGGCATGGGACCCACACGGCCTCAACAGCCGCAGGCTCCGTATCACCAGACGCCGGATTCTACCAATACGCTCGCGGCGAGGCGCGTGGGATCGCCACGTCAGCACGCATCGCGGCCTACAAGATCTGTTGGGCGTCAGGCTGCTACGACTCCGACATCCTTGCCGCGATGGACGAGGCGATCTCTGACGGCGCTGATGTCATCTCCTTATCCGTCGGAGCGAACGGCTACGCTCCGAATTTCTACCACGATTCGATCGCGATCGGCGCGTTTGGAGCCGTCAGGCACGGTTTAGTGGTATCCTGCTCTGCCGGCAATTCCGGGCCAGGACAATCTACGGCCGTAAATATCGCGCCGTGGATTCTGACAGTTGGCGCTTCGACGGTGGACCGTGACTTCCCCGCCGATGTCATCACCGGAGACGGGCATAACTTCACCGGAGTTTCACTCTACTCAGGCGATCTGTTAAACTCCACCAATCTTCCATTAGTCTACGCAGGAGATTGCGGATCAAAACTCTGCCTCGCCGGATCCCTAGACCCATCCAAAGTGGAGGGCAAAATCGTCCTTTGCGACCGAGGCTCGAACGCGAGAGTAGCCAAAGGCAGCGCCGTCAAAACAGCTGGCGGAATCGGCATGATTCTGGCCAACACAGAGGAAAACGGCGAGGAGTTAATCGCCGATTCTCACCTCGTGCCGGCAACAATGGTCGGCCAGACAGCTGGCGACAAAATCCGTACTTACATCAAATCTGTAACCAACCCAACTGCCTCAATTACTTTTCGCGGAACTGTGATTAGTACTAATCCATCGGCTCCAAGAGTGGCTGCCTTTTCGAGCCGTGGGCCCAACTATCGGGCCCCACAAATTTTGAAACCGGACGTAATCGCCCCTGGAGTCAACATCCTGGCTGGCTGGACCGGCGCGAGTAGCCCGACCGATTTGGAAATCGATCCAAGAAGAGTTGAATTTAATATTATTTCTGGAACTTCAATGTCTTGTCCTCACGTAAGTGGAGTTGCGGCTTTGTTGAAAAGCGCGCGGCCTGAGTGGAGCCCGGCCGCTTTGAAATCCGCGCTGATGACCACAGCTTATAATTTGGATAATTCGGGGGAAGTTATTAAGGATTTAGCGAGCGGTGATGAGTCAACGCCTTTTGTGAGAGGTGCTGGTCATGTGGATCCGAATAAAGCGATGGAGCCTGGTCTTGTTTATGATTTGAGTATTGATGATTATTTAGGGTTTCTGTGCTCAATTGGGTATGTGTCGAGTCAGATCGCGGTTTTTACTAGAGATGGTAGTTATACAAATTGCACCGAGGTACAATCATTAAGGTCCCCTGGTGATTTGAATTACCCTGCTTTTTCGGTCGTTTTCTCTTCTTACAATGATGTTGTTAAGTATAAAAGAACGGTGACTAATGTTGGTAGTGAGGGTAGCACGGTTTACAAGGCAAAGGTTAAGAGTCCGAGTGGCGTGAGTGTTAAGGTGGAACCGAGTAAGTTGGAGTTTGATTCTGTGGGTCAGAAACTGAGTTATGAGATTACGTTTGAGAGTGTTGGAAATCCAGTGATAATTGGGGAGACTTATGCGTTTGGTTCTGTTACGTGGAGCGATGGGATGTATGATGTTACGAGCCCGATTGCTGCCAGTTGGCCTGATAATCTTGTGTCTGACAGTTGAGTTTGTACGGTCTATTTATTTGGTACTGGTACATGTGGAATAAGGAGAAAAATATCTTGGTCTTGTTGCTAATATTTTTCGGAGGAGAGAAGAATGAAGAATTTTTTAAGACGCTCCGTGGATATCTATATTTGTGCTCGTATATTATTGTATTTATATTTGTTAGTTCCTATTTGTAATTCATGAATAAGGATAATTCAGGCAACTATTGTAAAGTCATGCTGTAATAATGTAGTTTTCTATTTCCCAGTCAGATCCGAAATCTACTTATATGATATTGATCATTAACATTGCTTGGAAATTACGAAATTGTGTGAGATGTTCAAAACTTCAAATTATACGCTTTCAGAAACAGCATCTCTAAATTTACAATCTCTAAAAACTATTACATATCAACACAATAAATAAATGAAACTGAAACCAAACAAGGAAACAAAAACCCATTACAAAGCTACAAGAGGCAGATTTGACAAAGAATATCAGTAAGCAACAATACCGTCAAATAACAAAAAAATGTGGGTTAGTATTTGTATATACTAAGAAAGAATAGGGGTAATGTTTTATGCTCCTATCTCCCCCAAATTCTCATACCAGTGTGGAAACATATGCACAAAACCTAAACAAAATTATTTCTGGCCTTCGACAATAAGAGAAACAAGCTCATTTTCTGGTGCTTGGTCTCTTTGTCGTGAAAAAGACGGAAATGCCCTTCTCATTCTTTCAGGTACCCACCTAGCAAAACACAAAGTAAAAAACTTAATACCAAAAATAAAAAAATGAGTTTATAATTAATTGAATTGAATAAAAACTTACAGTTCAATCCTTTCTGCAATGGCTCTTCGTACCGAAGAATTAAGCCCATAAGCAATTGAATTGAATAAACCCTACACAAAATCCAAGTACAGAACATTATTAGTTCTATAAAAAGGTGAAAATATATATTAAAATAATAAACTTAATTATTTACAAAATTTCCTCACCATTAGTCCAGAAAAACCAACATCAAGAAATGAAAGCCAAAAGAGTTTTTGCCCTGGATATATAAAATCATAAACTCGATTTATGGTCGCAAAAGCCCAAGATCCTATTAAAATGAGAGGGTAATATCCCCACCTATTAATTGCCTGTAAAATCCCAAAAAAACAGTCTATTAGTAAATCAAAACATTATTTAAATAAGAAGTATATACATTTCAATACAAGAAATTGGCATTAAATTAAAACCTTTCTATTATCAGCTCTAGTGTCAAACTGGTTTGATCTTTCACCCATCACCACAGCCATCTGAAACAAAAAAAAAAAAACTAATATTTTACTATTTATCTTTCATGCATATAATTAATTGAAAAAGGAAAAAAAAATATACCCTAGTTGCATTATTCAGCATTCGGTTGACTTGGAAATAAGTAATACCATTGTATAGAATCGCGCTCCAAAGTGGAGCATAAAAAGTTACTAAATGCGCCACCTGTACAAAAAAAATTAACAGTCAAAAACTTTAACTTAGTATATAAAACAAAAAATACAAAAAGTAAAAAAAAAAAAAAACATGCCTTTCCAGTGCCAGCTGGCTGAACCCAACATCCAACACCCGGCTTTCCATTATCAGCTGCTATTGTTCTTAATATTGTCATAGCCAGTGAAGTCCCTGTAATATTAAAACAAATTACAATTTTATTAATTATTTATTTTTCTGCTTAAATATTAAAATGATATTAATACCCCAAACGTATAAATGGAAAAGGGATCCGAATTCCTCAACGTCTGTCTTGTGTTTGACAACTGTACGGTGAAGAGTGAAAGCAATTGTTGTGGTCCATAGAAAAGATGCCACGCAAAAGAAATGCGCGCTGTAATCATGCGCGTAGCAGAAAAATCCATTGGATGGATCCCTGAAATAAAAGTAATTTTTGAAGATATATGTTGTTAGTTTTGATTTGGGGAAATTTGAAGTGATTGAATAGGGAGAAGTAGAGGAGTTTACTTACCCTACTATGCTGAAGAAGCTGCAAAACATATCCTGTGGGAATTGAATGGAGAAGAATTAGTTAGGATTGAAGGTAGATTCAAATTCAATTCAATCAATTTGATTAAAATGCTTGTCGGATCTTAATGCTGTTAATATGGACTTTGTATAAAAATAGATATATCTAATTTCCAATGGACAAATCCAGTCAGTCAGTTCAGTGTCTATGCTTCCAGATCCCCAAACAATCAAACACAAAATCACCTTAAAAATTACAAGAAACTATTTCAATCCACTCGAAAAAAGACAAATTCCCACCAACAAGATTGAAGAGAAGTTAGAGAGAGACAGTACTGTACAATACAAAAGAAAAAGGAGTGAGAGAGAGAGAGTGATTACGGAAAGGGCAAGGAAGAACACGAGCTTGAAGGAGAATTTATGAAGCTCCTTGAAAAGGACATAGCAGAGAACAATAAACGCCGAGCCGCCTAAGGACAGCGCCGCCACCGCAATCCGTACGGCCACCAGTACACTTCGATCGCTCGCCGTCAGGCTCGTCACCACCTTCACCGCCGCCGGATCCCGATCCATCAATCCTAGTAGAGATTCGTTCATTTTGATCCCTCTTCCTCTCCTTTTTTCTTTTGATAGATCTCTGTCTCACACCTCTCTCTCTCTCTCTCTCTCTCTATGTGAGTGAAAAGAGGAAGGAACGAAGAACTAACTGCTGATTCCCCCGTCCCGCGTGCTTCAGCAAGAAGAAATGCGCAGTGTGTTTAAGGTAACTGTTATTAGTTCGCATCTTTATGCGATTATATCATATCAAGGCTTAAATGAATGGATGGATGGATCATATTTGGGCCTGAAAATGTCAATAGTTCTTATTTATCGGCCTTTCGAAAAAACTGCAGTTAATATATGAAACAAGGCTCTGACCAGAAATCGAAAGAAAAGAAGGCTTTATATATTTGTTGCGGCCCAAGCCTGTACAATATTTTTCTTCTTATGTAAAAAGATTATTTAAGCTAGATTTAGTATAGAAAATAGGCAAGATCAGATAAATAACTTCATAATCGTTACTGGAGGCAGTTGCCGCAAATCAATATTTAATATATTAATAATCTGGTAGACTTTGACTTTGTTGCCTTATCATAACACAATCGCTATCTGCATGATATACCCACAACCGCCCCATAGTAGCTATTTTATTCACTCTTAGCGTGATTACTACGAATTCAAATCGATCTGGTTAAATCTTGTACATATATTGCATCAGTTTTGTTTAGCCATTCAAGTTCAGCTTCATATTAAACATTATATTAGTAATGCTGATTCCACTTATACCTTCAAAAAAGAAATACTGATTCCACTTTAGTTATCGTTCAATCATGTGGCATCCAAATTTTTTATTTACATTTTTCATATGTTAGCATGATTACTATGAATTCAAATCAATCTAGTTAAATGTAGTACATATATTGCATCGGCTTTGTTTAACCATTCAAGTTCAGCTACATATATTAGTAATACTGATTGTTATACCTTAAAATAAATACTGATTCCATTTAAACGTTAAAAAAAATAATGTTTCCATTTTAGTATATTATAATGTATTAATATTATTGTGACCCACGTACAGTATGGGAGAACAACAAGGTCAATAACACGCATATCACATGCTATCTCGTTCTGATATGGATATCACATGCAAAACGTCCAACGCAAAATTGTTCAATTATTAGTTAGGATTAAACGTTAAATAAATTAAATAAATATAATATTCTCACTTAACTTCCATTTGCATTAAAGCCCCTACAAAACAAAAGATTATCCCCAGTTCCTTCTCAAAATGGAGATCATCAAATCCGAACGTCTCTTCTCCAAGCCAAGCAACCTTATAATAAGCCTCGCATCTCTCGCACTTCTAGTTCTCTCTCCAATAAACAAACATTGAAATAGTACACTAACTTCTAAAACTCAGCACTTTCTAAGCAACTCAACTCCTACTTCAAATAAACTACTCAACTCCCTCACCGCCATTCTTCTCTCTCCTCATCCTCAACCAATGGAAACTGAACACATGTCAGCACCACTCTTCGACTCAACTCGCCGTCGCAAAACCGCCCCATTCCGGATCCCAAGACGGCGGATCAAGATAGCTGTGGTGAGGCTGGGTGGAGGCGTCAGGCAGCAGTCTGGAGGCGGAAAGCGGATCTTGCTCGGTTTTCTCAGGCGATTGAAGTTGAGATGGCTGGTGAGGCACTATCGCCAGGCCATTGAGGGGCTGAGGAAGTTTTACGCACAGTTGTTGAAGGATCTGGTGGCAGGCACGGCTTCGATGGAGATGCTGAGAGCTCACACCTCGTTGGATTATTACTTCACAGCTTCGTTTGATCCTGTTTCTGCCAACGGATTGCCAAATTACCGTCTTAGATGAAAGAAACATCTTCTAGTGTTTCCTTTGAATTTCTTTTTTGAAGATTTGCCTTTTGTGTTTGATTTGATAAGTGGAGATCTTTGATGTAATCATGTAACTTGTGTTTAGTTTATGTTTACATATGTTTGACATCAATTTGTATTTTACTTGTTCAAAGTATAATCCTATAAAATAAAAACTGTATAATTTTTCATTGATTATCTAGCATTACTATATCAGTTTTTCATTTGAGCTTTAATTTCATTTTTTGTGGTTACATATATTGAGTCCATTTTGATTCTTGGTGCTTTCATTAAGTTTTATGTAAATATTGCTGTTTATTTATCTATTTATTTATTTAATTAATTATATATCTTAATTATACTGATTCTTTATTTATTTGTTTATATATTTCGATAAAAATATTTGGGCCGACATTACGCTTCATAGGATTTAACATAACCAGGCCTCACTGGGCTGAATATTATATCTGTAAAGGGTAACAACGGGCGGTGCCAGTCTGATTGCATTGGACTCCTCGAGCAAGAACTCTGTCTTGACTCGAGACTTTCGTGGGATCCAAAATTCCCCCAAAAAAACTGAAAAACCTCGCAAAAATCTCCACCTCTGCAAAAGTTTTCCCTCCACTCTTCTTCCTATTCACTGTCTCTCTCTTTCGGCGCGCGACGCTGCAAATTGCCCTTCTCTCAGGTACCCTCTCAAGTCTCACCTTCTATCTCTGTGTGTGTTTTGTTGGTTTGGGGTTAGATTGGATCGATTTCCTTTTGATCTGTTATCAATGAGGGATTAATTAGAAACAAAAGAAGCTAAATTTCGATAGCTGTTCCCACATTCTTATTCTCTGTCGAGTTACTGGCTGCCTGACCATATTTTCAGTTACTGAGAATGGATACTTTATTGTGTGCTCTGAGCTTATAGGGTTAATGCATTTACTAAGTACATTGTTTTTCCTTATGTGGCGTCATTCTACTAATTTTTGCGGAAACTTTCTGAACCCAATCATTCAATACCATCTACAATTGTATTGTAATTATTCATTTTATTACTTTAGGCTTTGCTTGGTTTGGGGGTAGAGTGGGGGAAGGTAAGTAAAGGGAAAGATTTAACCATGCTTGGTTTGAGGGTAAGTTAGGGGAAAGAAAGAGAATCAAGAGGAATTAAGAGAAATTGAGATATCAAGCATGGAATGAAATGGAGGCAATAACATGAATTTTTTTACTTTATTTTTCACCCTAACTTAACATATTTTATCTTCTAAATTTTGAATATAAGACTCACAATTTTCAATCATCTACATTCTAAAATGATAATGTATCAAATATATTACTAAAATTATCATGTTTAAAATAAATATTTTTTGCAAAATAAAAAATTGGCATATTCCATAAGATTTATTGAAAAATTATAATTTTAGAATATATATGTGTGATGATATTAGTATCCTATTAAAAAAAAGTTCGAATGCTATGATATTTTTGTTATATTAAAAATTGTGAATATTTATATATAGAAAAATTAGTTAAGGCCTCGTTTGGTATCGTTGCCGTTTTCTGTTTTCTGTTTTTTTTCTCCAGAAAAAAAACAAAACGTGTCTGGCAAAATGCCTCTGTTTTCATTTTTTTCTATCCAAACGGCAAAAAATAAACAGGATTTTGGAAACAAGAAAAAGTTGTTTCTTCTTTTCTGTTTTTCACTGCCAAACATATAAATGTCCGAAACCACACGAAAATAATATGATAACACTAAAAAAGAATATGGACCTTGAAATATTGTATTGCGCTAAAAAAGGTAAGTTGGCGTAAAAAATAGTATATTCATATTAAAAAGGAATTTTGACCGTAAAACTTTATATCCACTAAAAAAGGTAAGCTGACACTAATTAAAAATCTTGACCATGAAACTTTATATTGCAGTAAAAATAAAATAACTTATCACTGAAAATAATATAATGATACCGAAAAAGGTTTATTAATACTGAAATCTTTATATTCACACTGAAATGGTATATTGACACTAGAAAAATTATATGCCGATATTAAAAATGATATATTAACATTTTTAATACTAAAATGATATATTGACATTGAAAGTGTTATAAACAGTATTTTGATACATTAAAAATAATATATTTTCACTGAAAATAGTATATTGACACGGAAAATGATACATTGATATTGTAAATGGTAGATTGACACTAAATACTCAATATATTGGCATTGAAAACATCATATTAACTCTAAAAATGATTCCTGAAAATAGGATATTAATACTCAATAATGATAAATCAACATTATAAATGGTACATTGATATTGGAAATTATATATTGGTATTTAAAACGGTATATTAACGCTGAAAATATTATGTTGATACTATAAACGGCATATTGGCGCTGAAAACTTAATATATTGCCGCTGAAAATGTTATAAATATACATTTGATAAAATAATAACTAGGAAAAATATTATCGGTTTTAAAAACAAAAAACAGTTTTTTTGAAAACAAAAACAGAAAAACAGGAAATTGATTTTTGTTTTTAAAAAACGAAAAACAGAAAAACGAAAATGATGCCAAACGAGCCCTAAAAAATACATTTATTTTAAACCTTTTTATTTTAGTTAAATTTTCCTCTCCATTTATCCTTACTTTCCCTTCACCTAAACCAAGCAAGAAGAAGAAAACTTCTTTATCCTTCTTTCCCCCACTCTATTTCCTTTTAACTTTCCTTCCCCCTAAGTTCCCTCAAACCAAGCAAGCCTTAAAAGTAATTAATTTTTCAATTCATGAACCTCACTCGCTTGTTCAATCATTCAATCCACCGAACCCTACTAACCAATTCCCCCCCCCAAACATTCCTCTTAAGTCTCTCCATACAGATCCAATCTTCAAACCCAAAACCAAACCAAACCCAAACCATGGACGCCTCATCATCATCATCTTCGACACCCATCACCAAGCCGAAAATCCTCCTGGCCGCATCGGGAAGCGTGGCTGCCATAAAATTCGAATCGCTCTGCCGCAGCTTCCAGGAGTGGGCGGAGGTGAAGGCCGTGGTGACGAAATCGGCCCTGCACTTCATCGACCGGAAGACCGTTCCGAGCGACGTGGTGTTGTATACGGATGAGGAGGAGTGGGCGAGCTGGAGCAAGATCGGAGATGAGGTTTTGCATATTGAGTTGAGGAAGTGGGCTGATGTTTTGGTGGTGGCGCCTCTGTCGGCGAATACTCTTGCTAAGGTATGATGTTCTGTTTGAATCATTTCTTCGTGTTTCTGTTGTCTTTTTGTTTTGTTTGATTTTTGGATTTTTTTTTTATTTTTTTTTTTGATGAATGATGGGAGTAGTATAGTCGGAGCCGACTCCATTTTGATAAAATAAGGTGACAAATGGTGGTTTATGTATGTATTGTGGTCTGGTATTATTAGGGGCAGTTTTTCATATGAATTCGTGGAAAAGCTCGAAATAACATTTATGCACCTGTAAATTAGGATGTAAAATAGGAAATATCATGAATAACCCTACGAAACATGAGAAGTATCATGTATACAGTTTTGCTTTTCCATATTCACAGACTACCTTACTTTACTACCTTTTATTTCAAAAATTAACAAGTGAGAAAACTTTATAGTTTTGACATTATATTTATGTTTGTACAGTGAACCTAAAATTCCTCATTACTATAACTTAAATATTTTGTACTTTTGAATAAACCCTAAACCCTAATTTCAGATTGCAGGAGGTCTGTGCGACAATTTACTGACATGCATAATTCGCGCGTGGGACTACAGCAAGCCCTTATATGTCGCACCGGCCATGAACACGTTCATGTGGAGCAACCCATTCACAGAGCGCCACATCAGCGTCATTAATGAGCTGGGCATTTCTGTAATTCCGCCGATTACTAAAAGGCTTGCGTGTGGCGACTATGGAAATGGGGCCATGGCTGAGCCCTCTGAGATTTATAATGTTGTGACTATTGCGTGCAGGAATAAAGGAATCGGTGGGAAACCTAGTTTGAGTAATTGATTGTTGATTGATTGGGGTTTTGTTTGTTTTGGTGGGTTTTAGGTTTTGAGAGGTTTTTATTGAGTGGTAGGTTGTGTGGATTTATTTTAGTGCATGGTGTGTATAATTTTTAGTTTCGTAGTGAGTTCCTGTGTGTTTATGTACAATGGATGGCTGAATTTGTTTTGAAGGATATTTTCTATTTTAGTTTTTTTTTTTTTTTGTGAGATTAATGTTGAAATTTTGAATTGAGTGACATCTAGGCTGAATCTGAGATTGAATTGCCTGATTTGGCCCAACGAATGATTTCAATTTGTGTGTTAATCCAATCAAATCTCAGATTAAGGCACCCAATTGGATATCGGATTAGGCTAAATCAACCTTTCACTAGCACAATCAAATTCACATCTCAGTTCAAAGCACTTAGTTATCACTGTATAAGCTGCTATTCTGAACGCAAACCTCACTCTGGTCATTATCAATCCGGATTGGAAAGAGCAAAATAGTAAATTTTCCCCTTCTGTTCTTGTAATTGCATTGATCTTGTCTGTTAAATCAGATCAGATGGCTCCCAATTCCCGACTCAAATCACAAATTCAGAATGTTTTTTTTCTTTCTACTGATCAATGAATCACGGGTCTGTGGCCCTGAATATTCACATGACTGACTACTGGGATTCGCTAAATAATTTGATCGGACTCTTTCTGACAAATGGAATTAAGTCGACATTCATGTCTCCGTTCCGTACGCGTCTATAATTAATCTCAGCCGTCCTCATTAAAACAATTAATTTCGACATATTCACTTCTCGTTTTTTACAACTATCTACTGGGTTCAGCCGGCCTAGGATCTTAATTCCTCGGGCGAGAATATTAAGTGATCGCCACCCAATCAACGCTCTCCACGTCGGCAATTTGTAAACAGACGTATTAATAAAGAGTGGTTAAGAATCTAATGTAGCTGATCCCGAAAATTAGCGCTCAAAGACTTTTCCAATTCAAGCTACATGTGCCTCGATTATGAGTTGAAGCGTGTAGCGAGTCGTATATTTATATTGAATATAGACTCGATACAGGAATGTAAACACCGGAAATAGATAGAGAAATGTTTCACATTTCTTTTGCAAGCTTGAACGTGGGAGCACTGCGCCATTTGTTTCGTCTCCGTCGCGCGTGAAAAACGTAAGAACTATAAAGCCTAAACCTTCGCCCAATTTAGAAAATTTTCGCATCCGGCGTGAGTAGAAGGAAGAAGAAAGGAGAAGAAAACGAGAGGGGAAGAGGTGGATCACGAGCTCTTCCCCTCCTTTATTTCCAGGTATTTTGATTTTAGCTTCAACTGATTTTCCAACATGATCTAAAATTTAATCTGATTTGAGACTCTTCGCATTGATTTCATTGTTAAATTTTGAATGAATTATGACGATCAGCTCGCTATAATTACTTTATCATTCGTCAATCAGTGGCCCTTTGATCATTTTTGCACGATCAGAAGATATTTATGCAAATCTGGTTTAATGTATTAGGTTTCGACTATGGGAGTTGTTTCAAGAAAGATTTTACCAGCTTGTGGGAGCTTATGCTTCCTTTGCCCTTCACTGCGGGCCCGGTCTAGGCAGCCAGTGAAGCGCTACAAGAAAATGCTAGCTGAAATTTTCCCCAAATCACAGGTTTACAAATTGTTATTTCATATTTTCTTATGTGAATTTTGGATTGGTTTTGCTTGACTTGTACTAGATCAACTGCGACATTTAGGAGTCATCAGTTTTTGTGCTTTTGAGTTGCAATACAGCAATTAGTGCAATTATGTGTCAAATGAACTTAGTGGTTCTCCAATTGACCTTAAATTTGCACTTAAGTGTGAATTAAACCAAATCAATCCAGAATTAAACCTTGAGTATGTGATTAAGCCTCAATTGGACCCGATTAAGAACCAAACAAAGCTTATTTTTTCCAATTAAACATCAATTTAGTATAATGAAGTATGAATAAATCTCCTGCAGGATGAGCTGCCAAATGATAGAAAGATTAGTAAATTGTGTGAATATGCTTCAAGAAATCCAATGCGCCTTCCAAAGGTTAGTATTAGTTGAGCTCTTTAATGTCAAGTTCTCACATTTAATACTGGAAATAGTATAACTTGATTTATGTTTTGATACATTTACAGATTTCGGCTTACTTGGAGCAAAAATGCTACAAGGAGTTGAGAGCTGAGCGTTTTGGCTCAGTAAAAGTTGTCATGACTATTTATCGCAAATTATTGAGCTCTTGCAAGGAACAAATGCAAGTTTTTCATTTTTTTCATTTTTGTTTGCTTCAAAAGGAAGACATTTAATTTACTGGTAATTAATATGTTGCAGGCCATTATTTGCAAGCAGCTTATTAATCCTTGTAAATGTTCTTCTTGACCAAACAAGAGAATATGCCATGCGTGTAGTAGGCTGCCAGACTCTCTTTGACTTTGTCAACAATCAGGTTCAAACACTTTCCTTTCATTAATATTAATCCAGAAATAATTATTTCTATGTCATGATAAGTTGTATTTGGTTCTTAATTGTACAGATTGACAGTACTTACATGTTCAATTTGGAGGGCTTAATCCCAAAACTTTGTCAAATGGTCCAAGATTTGGGCGAAAATGAAATGGCTCGCAGTTTATGTGCTGCAGGGCTTCAAGCTCTTTCATCCATGGTACTTTCCTTTTCATTTAATGCCTTTTTAAATTAAAAAAGGAAATATCACTGCACTTTCTTCAGCTGTTTCTTCTTTGTACTAAAGGCTTATTTCTTTCTTTTCTTATTTATATAGGTTTGGTTCATGGGTGAATACTCCCATATTTCAGCCGAACTTGACAATGCAAGCCTAACAACTAATTCAATTTTCAATAATTTTAATTTAACATTTAAAAAAAAAATAATATAAATAATCTTCAACCTAACGAATAATTAAACAATTTTTTTTAATTCAGGTCGTATCAGTAGTTTTGGAGAAGTTTGAGAGCCCATACAAAAGACCAGATGAAAACAGTAACGGAATTCCCAATTCTTCAGAGAACCGAAACCAAAACGGATGGGTTTACGAGGTGCTCAAATCCGAGGGCCACGATTCCGCCACATCACCCATCACTCTACAGAGACTCCCTTCTTGGAAAAACATCAAAACCGACCTCAACCTCCCCCTGTAAAACTTCACTTCAACAATTATAATAATCTATTCGTTGTTATAATTATTTTATGTAAACATTTGAGGATTTGTTGTGACGTTTTTTAGGGAGGAAATAGAAAGCCCTAATTTCTGGTCGAGGGTTTGTCTGCATAACTTAGCCAGATTAGCGAGGGAAGCGACAACAGTGAGAAGAGTACTGGAGGCTCTGTTTCGGTATTTTGATAATAACAACATGTGGTCTCCTTCTAATGGCCTTGCTCTCTGCGTCTTGCTTGACATGCAAATGACTCTAGAAAAATCCGGTAACTAACCAACTAACTAATTATCCTCACCCTTCAAAAAAAGTCAAACCTCTCTTTTTCATTATTATTATTATTCTTTTAACAGGGGAAAATGCGCATTTGTTGGTATCAATGTTGATAAAGCACATGGAGCACAGAACAGTCATAAAACAGCCAGACATGCAGCTGGACATAATTGAGGTGACGACTTGCTTAGCCAGCCAATCAAGATGTCAAAACTCCATGGGGATAATTGGGGCGATAGTTGACTTGGTCAAACACCTCCGTAAAAGCATGCAGCTTCCCTCTGAGTCCGGACTTAATGAGGATGAGATCAAGCGGAACAACAGATACAGAAAAGTCGTCGATGAGTGCCTCGTTCAGCTCTCCAAAAAGGTAAAAAATTGTTGCCCTAATATTGGATTAAGAGCCGTTTTTTATTTATTTATTTTAATTTTTAGGTTGGTGATGCTGGTCCGGTTCTTGATGTGCTGGCAGTAAATTTGGAAGGCATTTCAAATTCTCTTCCGGTGGCAAGATCGACAGTCGCTGCAGTTTACCGCATGGCTCAGATCATCGCCTCCATCCCCAATTTATCCTACCAAAACAAAGTAATTTATTTTCAAAAATTCACAATTCACACCAACAACAAACCTCATTAAAGAAAAAAACCATACTTTTTCATTCTAACCTTTTTCACAACACAGGCATTTCCGGAGAATTTATTCCACCAGCTGATCCAAGCGATGTCCCACCCAGACAGAGAAACCCACGTGGGGGCCCACAGAATCTTCTCCATAATCCTCGTTCCCTCATCCGTGTCCCCCCGCTCGTCCTCAACCTCGTCAGACCTGCGCCGCACGCTCAGCCGCACGGTCTCCGTCTTCTCCTCCTCGGCGGCGTTATTCGGGAAGCTGAAGAGGGAAATGCTGTCGATGAACATGAAGGATAAAACTCTGCCGTCGCTGAGAGGGAGCAGCGAGAGGCTGAGTTTTGCCGAGGAGTGGAAGGAGATTGGGCGGAATGATAGTAAGGTTTATAGTCGGGTCAAGAACGAGAGCCGAAGGTTTAAGGATCTGGATGTTGGGTCGTTGAATGGAGGGGCTAATAAGGAAACTGTACGTGAGAACAAGTTATTGATTGTTGGATTGATTTTTGAGATTTTTATTTTTTATTTTTTATTTTTTTGAGAGTTTGTTGTTGTTTTTGTTGTTTTGAAGGATGGAGTGTCGCTTAGGTTGAGTAGTAGTCAGACGGGGATTCTGATATCGTCGTTGTGGAGTCAGTCTACGAGAAAGGATAACGGGCCGGAAAATTATGAGGCGATTGCTCATACTTACAGCTTGATGCTTTTATTTTCTCTCTCTAAGGTAATATATATATAAATGTAAACACATTACAGTATTAAAATACATACTTTGAGATATTGAAGTACCGTAAAATTTGGTGTAGGACTCTGTTCATGAGATTTTGGTCCGGAGCTTTCAACTCGCCTTTACATTGAGAAACATTTCTCTTCATGGAGGAGGTATTCATCAATGTCCCAACATTTCTCACTTGATTAAATGTTTTATTCTTTTGAGATGATATTTAAACTAAAAAAGTGTATTTGCTTATTTACCTTAATGCAGGTAATCTGCCGCCGTCTCGCCAGAGATCCTTGTTTACACTGGCGACAGCAATGATTATATTTTCCTCAAAAGCTTTCAACGTTCTTGCCCTCATTCCAATTGTCAAATCTTCTCTCTCTGACAAGTCGGTAAGTTGATGAAACTCGCTAATGAAGTTATATCAAATATATACATTAAACTTTCTGATGATGATCTTATTATTTAATTTAATTATATTTTTTTTACTTTAGGTTGATCCGTTTCTTCGTTTGGTAGAGGATTGCAGACTGCAGGCCTTAGATTCCCCAATTGACAATCCAACGAGAGTGTACGGCTCAAAAGAGGATGATGAACATGCATTAGAGTGTTTATCCGAAATTAAAAGCCGGGAAGAAGAGCACTCTAAACAAACCATGGTTTCTTCCATAGTCAACACGCTCGTCGATCTATCCGAGGTAAAATTGTAAAATATTATTCACTCTTTTTTTTAATAAAAAAATATGATTGGGGAATTTATTATGTGATGCAGGCTGAAATAGCTAAAGTGAGGAAGGAATTAATGGAGGATTTTAATACAGAGGATGCGGCTCAGTTCATCGAGCCGTTTGCTCCTTCGCCGATGAATAACTCGAGAAAAGATTATTATTCTCCCCAAGAGGTAATCAAATGTTTTATCATTGACAATTACTCTGACCAAATTAGGATAATTTGCGATTTGTTTATCTATTTTCTTCTTTTTGTGTAGCTTGTGCCTCTAGATTTCTCATGGGATGACGATGTGTTTGCTGAGCAAATGGACAAGGCGGATTCACAACCGCGGTTTTCCGTAGATATCAACCTTTTAAGCGTGAATCAACTCCTCGAATCAGTACAACTCTTCTCATCTATCATTTCCTTCAATATTTTCCATAAACATTCCAATTTAATCACACATGTACTTTATCGTGTACAGGTTTTGGAGACGGCAAGACAAGTGGGAAGACTGTCGGTCTCAACCACGTCAGATTTACCGTTCAGAGAGATGGCTGGCCATTGCGAGACTCTTTCTGTTGGCAAGCAAGAGAAAATGGCGACCTTTATGAACACCAGCCAACAACAGCCTGAGCTTCTTCTCACTTGGTCTTCTGAACTCCAATTGGTACCCCTCTCAAAACCCTAGTTTTTGTTATTATATATCGACATGTTTATTTAATGAAATTGATTTTGACAGGTTGGTGATTCGTTGATGGATTGGAATTTTGGACAGAGTCCACAACAGAAATTGGCTCAGATAGACCAGATTGAATATGGTCAGTGTCAGCCTCAGCATTTGAAGCTGCCTGTTTTGAATCCTTTTGATAATTTCCTTAAGGCTGCAGGATGCTGATGTGGCAGTCTTGAATTATACATGGGCCCCGCTTTTTGTGGGATTTGGTAGTGCGATTCTTATTATCATCGCACCATGTTGTATTTACTTTCTGGTTGAGCAGATTATGAAATAAAATTGCCAACGGTTGGAGCAATGTGAATATGTCATGATTACTAACTAACGTTTCTTTATTCTTTTTGAAGATACAAGTTTATAATGTAATTACGCTGGAATGGAACTTGGAATTTGGACAATATAGACATTGAAATCCTGAAGCGGATCTTCTTCTGCAAAAATATATTTATAATGCTGTTTCTGTTGAGAAAGAAAATGGTTACGAGTCAGCTGAGTGTGATTAATTCTCTCCTTTGTTTGTGTACATGTTATAAATATACTTTTGTTATGTTATATCATGAGATAAAGACAAGCTCTCAACTTTTGAGCATGGTTTTTACATGAAAGTTTGATAATAATGCCTGACCTAAACCTTTTTGATCCTTTATCACAAATATCTCCTGATTTTTCCGAACTTTTTATTAGGGCCTAAGGGAAGGGCCCTTTCAAAGTCCTGGCTTTGATTGCCATTTGCCAATATATCTTCTTTTATAGTATTGTTTTAAAAAACAAATGGAAAACAATGAAAATAACACAAGATAATCATTAATATTACACGTTGTATATGTACGCATGTATATCCTGCCATGACTAACGGCTCAGAATGAGACAATTTTTTTTCTTTACTGAAAAAGAAAAGTAACACATAGGAATAGAAACTTCCAAGCGGTACCGACCAAATTCCTAGGGGAAACACGAAGTTTGCGAGTCCCTTACGAGAGAAACAATCAGCCAGTTCACTCTTTACCGCATGCCATGTTTTTCAAAGTACAGCTCCACAAAGAGTCAAAGAGAAAACTAACATAAAAATGAGCAAGCAAGGAAACAGAGGCACAAGTTCAGGCGAACTGGCCGGCCAGCCAGCAGTGCATCATGCTGCCGACCAAAATGAGCGCATTGCAGATCAGACTAGAGATTTTTCAAATGAGCCTTTAGTCACAGTTACTGAAAACTTTGTGCCTGGGCAAGGCCGCGTCATTACTGAATTCTTCGCTAGACAGGTTACACAACAATTTTTCTGAATTATACTCAAATAACAAAACTCTCTCTTTGATATTTTTTTTTACTAGATAATCATTCAATTGATTAAGTTTATATTTTCAATGGTATACTTTAGTGAACTATTGTTCTTGCATGCATTTTTATTTTTGTTTAGACCTAAATCAATACATGAGACAACCTGAAAGATGTGGCAGAGCTGGTGATGGAGGCAACTATGGTGGTGCCAGAAATGGTGATGACCGTGGTAGAGATCATGACCCGTCCAATAATTAACATTTAAACATGAATATTCTCATGTTAATGTGATTTTATCGTGAAGTAAACACTAATTTTGGGGTTGCGGGATGTTGATGTGACGGTCTTGAATTCATGGGACTTGTTAGTTAGTAGTGGTGTTGTCAGTGGAATGTTGTATTTACTTTCTGTTTGAGGAAATTATAAATAAAATTGCCAACAGTTTGATGTGTTAATTACGCTGGAACTCGGGATTTGGACAATATATAGACAATTTTTTTAGTTCACTTCAACCCATATTTAATGGGTTAAAGACTTTGTTAAATATGTACTAAATAGAATTGTTTTTTTTGCTGAACTTGAACTCATTTGCTGGGAATTAATATTGCCAAGGCATCAATTTGATGTAGATGTAGATAGACATGGAAAATGTTTAATTACTACTTTGCTCCCATAATAATTACATGATCAATAAATCCCCGTAATAAATACATGATTAGTTCATATGGATGGAACTTTTCATTATTTGTGTTTCTATATTTGTGAATGCTTATTTTATTTCATATGAATGAAGTCAAATATTTTTTTCCCTCTAAAAGAATATTCTTTATGATTAAGGGAAACAAATTTATGTTATGTAAATAATTTACATGATGTAGTGTCTATGTAAATTGTTTTTTTCAAATAAGAATTCATGATATTACTTATCAATTTAATGATATTATATTATACATTTTCAAGAGACATTAAGAAAAGCAAGATAAAAATGGTTTATGATGAATTGAGTTTGTTAATCATGTTCTATAGACAATTCCTTTTTTTATTTGTGTTTTTTTATACAATAATTTTTTCTGTATTTTTTATTCATAAGTTGTTATTTCTTAATTTTTATTTATGGTGTCATGTTTTTATTGTATATGTTCGAAATAACTCATTTAATATTATGAAGGAATAAAATATAAATAATAGGAAAATATATTTTTTAATATATGTATATTTAGAAATAAAAAGGAAACAAAATGCAATACTATTATCTGCAGGTACAAATCTTTGTAAAACTAGAAAGTAATTAATATTTAATGATTTTTTTGTTAATTGAGGGCAAAAATGTCATTAAAATTTTGTTTGCATGTCTTCATCAAATTGATGCTTGGCATTATCAATTCCGCATTTGCTACACATGCTATAATATATTGACATTAGATTCCTAAATTGGAATTTTCGCATTGTCTCATTTTTTTTTTTTGTTTTATGTTAAAAAAAATAAAATGGTTATTTTGTCAGATAACTGCTTAATGCTCTCGTTTGTTTACATGATATAAATATAATTTTGTTATGTTATGTGAGATGAAGACAAGCTATCAACTTTTGAGCATGGCTTTGACAAGAATGTCTGATAATAATGCCTAACCCGAACCTTTTCAATCCTATCTCACAAATGTCCAATTTTTCAGAACTTTTTATTAATCATAATTCACTAAATGAGACGATAATTCCTGCGATCTTATCCCCAAAATTGATAATGACTGCGCTTATTTTGGGTGATCGCACAGTAAAATGACATGTAGATCTTGCAATTTCTTTCCAACAAAATATTTCTTAAATTACTGTCTAAAACAATAAATTCATCAATAATAGTTGTTTTTTTTGAAACAGATCAATAAAAGTTGTTAACAACATATTATTTCTTTTGTTTAGTAAAAAATAATTTATCCATATCACTGACCTGAGGAAATTCATTGAACATGTATATCTCATAAATACATGTCATAATTAGTTTGAGATAACATTTGGAAAGTCATCATCAATCTGTAATGAGATGAGTATGATCCTGATCCTAATTCCTAAACTATATCAGGTGGAATCAGAGATAGATGTGGCCATACAAAGAGCCACAGAGTATGTGACCACACAGAGATGTTGACACCCGAATTCCCGCCTCCTGCTTCTTCGCCCTCTCTCATTCTGTCTCCTCCTTTCTCCAAGTCTTATTTTAATCAATGTAACTCAGTCTACTTGTGACACACTTTCTTTTTCTTCAGGTTAATGAAGAAAAACAACAGCAGTAATCCAATTGTTGATTCAAAAATAGCATCAAGAGAGTATATACCATTAATTTTATTCTGTCTGAGCAGTATCTAATATCTATGGAAGTTGCTTAAGCAATCCAACAAATATATTTGTTTATTATAAATAAATTATTATAAATTAATATGGTGACGTGGATGGAGCTTACTCAAAAGAATCTCACGAAATTACCAAGTAAGAAGGGTTATTGGATGACAGCTGGACATGTATCATGTCTGGGGTAACAAGCAATGAATCCAACTCTGGCTCAACAATCTGACGTGGCCATCCCTTTCATCTCTCTCCGTAGACCCCACCCATCTAATCATCTCCAATTTATCGAAACAGAGACTCCATTCCTCTGCAGATAATCTTACGTCTAAATACGAATACTCACACTGGACGAGTCCAGGTTCATCAACTTCAGACATTTGAGAGATCCCAACTAGTCGTTCTTTCGTGTCAACTCTTCGGGGGTCCCACATGTAGTGACCTGATATTCACTGCAATATAAAATTCCACAGGGAAGCGCATCAATGGAAAATCCAACAGTGAGGCGCGATAGAAATTTCGGAGGGAAGAAACAGTTGGAGGCTGTCTAAAATTAGAACGAAAGACAGAGTGATTCGGAGGCGGCGAGAGAGCTATTTAAGGGCGAAGGAAAGAACTGGTGATGAGACCGGCCGGCGACTTCATCTTTTTAGCGTCTGAAGATACAGCAGAGAAACAGAGCGCAAAGCGTGAGGCCTCCTTCGCCGTGTGGGAGAAGGAGCGGTAATCTCAAACACCGTCTTCAATCCAATCCCACTCTCATTTCCCTCGCCCTTTCTTTTTGTTGAGCTTGAAAGTTTGAAATTCGATCTCCGATTGCAAAAATGGCAGCGGAATTGGAATCGAAAGTAGTTGTTGCAAATGATCAGGTGGAGTCAGAATCGGTGAAATGCGATTGCTGCGGCCTGATTGAGGAGTGCACAATGGAGTACATAGAGAAGGTGAGGGAGAAGCATCTGGGCCGTTGGATCTGCGGCCTGTGTTCGGAGGCGGTCAAGGACGAGATCCGACGGTCGGGAATGAGAATCTCGACTGAAGAGGCGATGAACCGCCACATCATCTTCTTCAAGAAGTTCAGGTCGGTATCGCCACCTGTCATTGCGGCTGAGCACTGGGTTGCCGCCGTGAAGAAGATTCTGATCAAATGCCTGGATTCGCCTAGAGCGGATTGTCGTAGCAAAATTGTGCCTCAGAATTGTGAATTATCTGAAGAATCCGCTTAGAAATTGATGATTTTGAGGGAGATTTCATGAGAGGATTTCTACGTGAAGATATCTGTCTACGTGGAATTATTATTTGAAGGAGGCGAAGATGAAAAATTGATAAATACCACATGCAATTTTGGTTGCGAAATTGAGAAATTATAGGTATTATGAAGGGTGCAATTGGGCGAATTGGAGATTGGCATCTATCTATCTCGATTTTTCGATATTATTCATGATGCCATTTCTTCTCTGTTAAGCTTTTTATCTATTAATTTATGTATGTTTATATGAATAAAGAATAAATTGCTCGATTTTGAAGAAAGGTGTATGTAACGCAATATATATGTTTTTTACTGAATAATAAGGGAATTTTGTATAAGCTAACTTGTTGCTTTGCTGCTGATCTTTAAGATGAATATTCTGGTAATTCTTGAACTGGTACATGTACAAAATATTGTCCTAGTCAAATCTAATTGCTGTTACAGGGATGTACATAGCCAGACTGTTACTAAATAATATTTTTATCTGTTATTCATATTTTATTTACCATCTAAAAAGGAAAAAAAGGGCAGAAATGGGGACATGACATGAAGCAAATATTAATTATAAAAAGCTAAAGCAAGTTAATGATTGATTAGTATATGGAATTTGTTTGCATATACAGAAATTAAATGATTTCACCATGTGCAATGGGGACTGAATGGACTGGTTCATGAATGGACGAGGTAGAGTCCACTTGGTTGGTTGGTTTGGTGGGTCCAAATCACCACCAACTCTATTTTTATTTTCATAATTAAAAATATAATCAATTAATATCCAATATAATAGTGTCTTGTTCTTTCTTTTTTTTGCTTATAATTGTGACGAATGCAGAAAGAGACGTGACATGAGCACTGCATGTGAGAGAATGTTAGGGAATCATTACAGAAGCTTCTAGTTCTATTAGGTTTGTTGACTATTATAGATTGAATCAATAAATGGCTAACATACATTTTTTTCAATACATTTAATCAACTCAAATACATTTAATCAACTCAACTACATCATGAATCATTTACAATATTTCTTTATACATTTAGTAAATAAAATAATGTTAATTAATCAACAATGTATAAATTAGGAAACTTACTTTTTTCGTAACTATGGATATGGTTGGACTTAGCAGGACTGCAGGAGTTGGGTTTAGTAATGTGCTCTACTAACAAAAGCTTAAGATAAGAAAAGTACATCAATTCTACATGTGAATAATTAATAAAGTACATCAAACAGTAAATAGATAAAAGAACCAAAAAGTGGATATGTCAAGTCATTTTGTGAGGTTGATTCAGTCACCAACCAGGGGCCCTTTTTTCATTAATACCTTTTTGTTTTTATTTCCACTTAGAATCTCTTTCATCCCATCGTCTTTTTGTCTCCTGCTTCGAGTTGCTTATCCATGCAATCAATGCCATGAGAGCTCTATGCAGCTTCTTCAGCTAACTACTTAAATCATGATAAGTCTGATTTTGTAAAAAAAAACTTTTTTGAAGTTGCTCGAGGTTTTTGTAAAAAACTATTTGAATATTTTTTAATACATAAAATTTTAGATTTTGTAAAGAACAAGAATAAGCTCCCGGTTGGAAGTACCCCCTGTACCAAACTACAATTAATTTGCTTGGAGAGAAACATCAATATAGTCCAAAGTACACATATTCCGTGTACTTGATCTGGTAATTTGAGTTTCCATTTTAGGATACCACAAGTTAATCTATTTTGTGGTTTCTTGTGCTGAATTTGACAAATAAGGTTACATAATCTCGTTAATTATTTATGAAGTTGGTATCAAGCACAACCATCCCTCTAAAAATCACCACATCTAAACCCATTTATCAATTGAATGTCATGATGTTTCCCTTTAGTGGGGGTACATATGATATTTTTTAGATTTTTCAGGCGTATACATGAAATTCTGGCCGGTTTAACAATTCAACAGAAATGTTTTGTTTGATTAATGCATTTACTATTGCATTTTATATAAAAAAAATAGGGTATGGTTTGTATTTGTGCTATTTTATAACCAATTGTACAATATTTATAAATTATAAATTACATAATGCTTCAATGAATGTATTATGTAAAATCAACAAAAGTATTTATTGGCCACTTAATTGTACAAGATGTTGATAAAATGAATTACACAATGAACGTACTATGTAAAATTAGCAAAAATAGATATTGGCAATTATACAAAATCATGTGTGGTTCACGCGTGACATGTAATTTTCTTTGAAAGAATTCATGATAAAATTCATGATCTCCGATAGAGATTTTTGTGTCATCTCCCATAAAATTCCGATTTATATTAATAAAAGAATAATTACTAATTATTAATAACTACTAAGTTCTTCTAGTTTTCTTGGAAGGAATGACAAAATTCATGATCTCCAATGGAGGTTTTTGTGAGATTCTACCCGATGACGAAGCTTGCCTTTATTTATTGGGAGGCCAAAATTTTTTTTTTCTACTAATTAAAAGTGTCCAAAATTGATGAGAGAACCAAATACATATATTTCAAAAAAAAAATCACAAAATTACTACTGATATGTACTGTTTTGTCAAAAGCTTCGCCACTGATTCTACCATAAAACTTCAATTTATATTAACAAAAGATTAACAATTTTAAGTCACAATAAATCCAAATCTTGTTTATGATTATATCAAACACCAATGAATTATTTGAACGAACTACTTAATTTCACTCTTAGGGCTTGTTTGGATGAGTAGGAAAACATAAGGAAATTGTAGTATAGGGAAAAATTACCTAAACTTCAGAAATGCATGTAGGAAAACATAAGGAAATTGTAGTATAGAGAAAAATTACCTAAACTTCAGAAATGCTGTTTGGATGCATAGGAAAGAGCTGAGGAAAATTTAACGATAGGAAACTTTTAGGAATAAATGAATAGAAAGTGCGGTGAAAACAAAAACTGACCAAATTGGTGAGGGCTTGTTTGGATGATCAGGAAATCCTAGGAAATTCTTAGTTTACGAAAAAATACAAAATTATTACTAAGCAAAGTTTGGATGTGTAGGAATAAATAGTAAGGAATTTTCATTTCAGGAATTTTTGAGGAAATTTATATACAAACTTTGCCCCAAAAAAAAACTGAGCTTTTTGTTCAGTTTCTTTGCAGGAAATCAAACCGCCTTGATCCCTCTTTCAACGCCCCCTCAGCTCTCTCTCTCCATTTCACTGTTTTTTCACTAATTTTTCCCTTCATTTTCTTCTAACAGGGATAATTAGAAATTTGTTTGAAGTAAATATTACTAATTTCAAGAGAGAGAGCAAGATGGAGGCCATTAATTTGTATAATTTGCAATAATTCAGTACAAACTTTTTTTGCAACAATTCAGTACAAATTTTGTATAATTTGCTAGAGGCCTCTCTGTTTTGAAGATACTGTTTTCTGTTTTGTACAAGAAACAATGTAATGAATAGAATTGTTTTTTCTTCATTCAAACAAAAAATAACCTTTTCTTGTTTAATGATAAGAAAATAAATTTCTGATAAAGAAAAACATATCCAAGTTATATAAATAAGAGAAAAGTCTAATTTTGCCTCTCAACTATTCAAATAGCTCATTTTTGATTCCTCAACTTTTTATTAGTCCAATTTTAGTCCCTCAACTATTCAATAAGTCTATTTTTAGTCTTTCCATCCGTTAAGTGCTTATGTGTCAGTTAATTTTGACACTAAGCAATACGTGGCATATATTCTTGATATATATTCCAACATGACAATTATGACATGACAAATATTTGAAAAAAATAAATTTTTTTTAATTTCCCTCTTTTCTTAAAATATTATTTTATTGTATATGCTTACGTGTCAAGTTTAACTGACACGTAAGCATTTAACGGATGGAAGGATCAGAATAGACTTATTGAATAGTTGAGGGATTAAAATTGGATCAATAAAAAGTTGAGAGACCAAAAATAGACTTATTGAATAGTTGAGAGGACAGATTTGGACTTTTCTCAATAATAATCTCATAAATAAATTTAACATTATCATGTAAATTTTTTCTGAGCAGGAAGAAATCCAATTCCAACTAATAAAATAATAAAGAATATTCAATCCCAATTATTTTCCTGATTTGCATCCCAACAACCTTATTTTTTAGATCCTAAATTTTAGAAATTTTTTAGTATTTGAATTTTGCAAATTCTAATCCCTACAAATATTCTAATCCTATACTAGAAAATTTTACTCATCCAAACAAGCCCAGTTTTTTTAAAAGAATAATCTCTCCCAACAACCCTTTTTCTCTCCTCGTTTAATTCGCCTTTATTTCCTCTCTTTGCTCGTATATGGCCATGGATCTAGCTTTTCTTCATCTTCTCTTCACATCTAAAGATTTCTCTTTGTTCTTTCTGTCTCTTTCGTTTTTCTCTTTCACGACTGAATGGTCGGCTGATGAAGGGATGATGGGTGCTGAAAAATGGCTTCCGATGGCTGAGAATCAAAGGTTGTGGTAGGAATGACGGCAGAAATTTTGAACGACGATGCACACATGCCTCAACTCAAGTAGACCTCTGTTTAACGAAAAAACAGTATGTATGGAACAAATTGACCTGTAAAAAGTAATTTTAGAATGTTGAATGTCATATATAAAATTTAGACATACTCAGGGGCATATTGAACATTTTCCAATAAATACGTTCTTAAATAATAAAAGTTCTATATTGGGCTTTTAAAGGCCCTTTTAAGGTCCAAGTAGGATTAAAAGGCCGTACAACTACCCAACATGAAATTCAGAAATCGTACTAAAAAACTCATTAATGAAATAAACAAACAAAGAATCGTATATTGTCGGTACAATGACTCAGTCCGCTTATTAAAAAAATAGACGACGCTGCGGCTATATTCTACAAGAATATGCTCGCGGACCATGAAATTCAAATAAACCCAGTCTACAAGCTTCGCCTCGTATAGTGCCCCCTAATCCGCAATCGGTCTGTAAAGAACAGGTGCATTCAATAGTTCATCTTGATGGGCTGGACTGGACACGGTGATATTTATTAGACGATGAGCTGGTCCGTACGATTTATTTATCAGGACAAGAGAAATAAGCAGAGACGGTCTAATGCACCAGGTGCAGGAATGATTTCGTAGTCTAAGAGGCCGTCTCATCTCGACCATTGATTGATCTATTACGATAGGAGACCAAAAGCTTGGTCCATTTTTCTTTCATTTTCTCCTCTCTACTTACAGCGCTGCCCTCTTCTCTCTCGTTTCGTGTGGTGCTCGTAAAGGCAAAGGAGAAGTTAATTAATTGTTTATTTGGGTTTTGTGAGGTCACTGATTTTTCGGATCTGGAGCTGTTTGCTTGGGTGGAACTGTAGAATTAGCAGCAGGTAGATTTTTTTTTTCCTTTTGTTAGATGTTCAGGTTTTCTTAGATTTGCGCGCGAATCGATCTAGGAGAAGGTGTGAATATATGTTTATCGTGAATCTTTCTGTTCTGATTCAGATCTCGTTTCAATTGTTTGGTTGCTCGTGTTTTTTTAGAAGTATGATTGCTCATGTTGTTAGATCTAATTCAGTTGGTCCGGTATTTTAATTTTTATTGTTGTGTGGCCTGATTAGAAGGGAAAAGTTCGTTCTTTTATTTTTGAAACAATTAGTTTGAATTGTACGACTTAAGTGCTTCAACACTCTTGGCTTAAGGGCTTGAGCATCTTTGCTTAATCTCTTTTTTTAGCATCATTGGTTAATTGGGATCTATTATGTTTTTTTTCTACTGGAAGGATAGATTGCAGTATTTGGCTATTGATATGGGTTTTTGAGATATGTTATTATGGTTTTTTACTGTGATAAAAATATTCTCTTAACTCTAATTTTTGTATTTTACTGCACAGTTTATCTCATTATTGTTCATTTTGTTATTACAGGTGTCTGTTAAAGAAAAATCAGTGAAATACATGAAAAATTAACTCTCTAAAATCTTACAGTTCACAATTTTTTTATTCAATTCCAGGACTCATAGTTTCTACGACAAAAGCTCCATTCATTGAACTCTCTCCATGCGAAAATGAGTTTCCAAAACAACCAATTCAAACTGCTCACAACATCCCTGAATCCAAACGCGGCAGAATTCGTGCCTTCATTCCGCCTCCCCAGCGCGGTTTCCAATGCATCCAACAGCTCTGCCCAACAACAGAAGTCAACTCTCGACAGGGTTGACTCCGCAAAGTCAACCAACTCTGACGACGAGGCCCGCCGGTACTGGCAGAGTCAACTCCCCGATGACATCATCCCTGACTTCTCGGCCCCAGAAAAGGATGAAACGGATTCCATTCTGCCCTCGCTCGACAGCCTGGCGTTAAACGAGGATCCTTTTTATAATACTGACGCTGCTAATCAGTCTGCTTATTATGATAATAGTAATATTAGTTGGGACCAGTTTGAGACGGAGTATGACTTGGGGTTTGTGGACGAGAACTCTGCGGACAACGGCGTGGCGGGTCAGGATTTCGACCCGCTAGAGTATCTGGTTTCTCAGTTCCCCGGATTTTCCGCTCAGAGTCTTTCGGACTTGTTTTACGCTAATGGGCGCGACCTTAATGTGACCATCGAAACCCTAATTCAACTCGAGGTAATATAAAAACAAAAATAAAATAATTAACATGATTTATTTAAAAAAAAAATACTGAACAATTTATTTTTTTATATACAGTTGCAAGTGGACAGTGGAGCCCACCACACATCAACTTTGAATTCTTCGGCTCCAAGTTTCACCATGGGAGATTTTCCGGCACTTCCGAGTTCTGAATCTCAAAATCCTCTGTCCAACGGAATCAGGCCGGGGATAGTCGCCAGCTCAGCGTCCAATTTCGTGTCGGCCGTGAGGAAAATCGCCTCGCCGGAACCGGTACAGAGGCGGAAAGATTTCGGTACCGGAATCGGTACGAGTAGGGTTTCGCCCAGACAGCAGAGTAGTTTGAGTAGTAAATTGCTCGCTGGAAGTAATAATAATAAGGCTCCTGTTTGGCTTGAGACTGGCGAAGCAGTTGGTAAGATTATTTTGCGATTGTTTTTTTTTATCTAAATTTCAAGGAATTTTAGAATGTATGTCGTGATGTTATTATTTTATTTTGTGTTGATGTGTTGTTGTGATGATGGGGCAGCGAATATGTACACGGAATCAAGGGGAGAAGCTCGTGATTATGCCCGCCTTAGAAATTTGTGCTTTGATCAAGTAATAATTTTACATACCTAATTTCATTTTCTTAATATTCTTTATGTTTTTACTAAATTATAAATGATTTTACTTTCGGTAGGCGCGCCAAGCGTATTTAATAGGTAATAAAGCTCTTGCAAAAGATCTCAGCGTAAAAGGCCAGCTTTACAACCTTCAAATGAAAGCCGCTCACGGAAAAGCCAAGGAATCCATTTTCCGTCAAAGGTTCCCTCCTCTTTTTACCCTTTTACGGTTTCACCCTCTTAATTTCCTTAACTGCAATTTGGTCCTTTTAATTTTGCAGGAATTCAGGATACGCGCAAGGCCAAGTTCCCTTGGTGGACTTACACGGGCTCCACGTCAGCGAAGCGATCCCGATTCTGAGACAGGAGATCTCCATTTTGAGAGCCACAGCCAGAGCAACTGGAGAGAGAGTCCAGCTGTTGGTTTGTGTCGGTACAGGTCATCACACGAAAGGGGCCCGCACGCCAGCTAGGCTTCCAATTGCGGTCGAGCAGTTTTTGCTTGATCAGGGACTCCATTTCAGTCAGCCACAGCCTGGGCTTTTTCGCGTCATGATTTATTGAGGATTGTTGTTGTTTATTAACTGTTGATGGTTTAGTTGTAGAGTGACAGAGGAGGTAAAGGAAAGTGGAAATGGAAATGGGGGAGAAATGTTGTTGTTTTATTAGAGTTTATTGTTTTTGTAGTTTGTATATTTTATCTGAGGCTGACAACTATAGGCCCATCAGTGTATGCATACATACATATAGTTCTATTCAATTATCATTTATTTATTCCGGTACATTTTTGGTTAGCTTTTGTATTGTATTTATAATTTATGTCTCTGGTTACTTGTTTATGTTGGATCATGTCTTTTTAGGGATGTAGTATATGTACATCCTTTGAAGTAGAAAGCTGTAAGATACTTGCCCTGCAAAAAGTTTCAAATGCAGTCTCAAACTTGAAAAGAAAAAGGAGTTATGAAAATAAGAAAGACGATATTTTTATTTTGAGTCTTGAGTTATGAATTTGTAGAATTATAATTTCAAATCAGATTGTACTATTATCTTTTTTTGCAAAAGTCGAGATATTCCCATCAAGAAGTACCAACCATGTAACAAATTCAGAAATGAGAGAACAGTATTTCCAATCCAATCTAAAATTTGATAACACAAATCTATCGTTACCAGGAAGAGAAAAGAAAATCCCAGATACAGAATATAAACGCACGTGCCTGACAAAAGTATCCATTTAACTGTGCGTACCGTCCCGCTATCGGGTCGGATCGAATCGGATCGGGTAGCGACGCGTAGAAGGAACCGCTTTTATTCCTTTCCTTCCCCGAACTAGCAACAAAACCCAAAACGCCGCCCAGAGAGGAAATACTAGAATTAAATTAATAAAAACAGAAAGAGAGGGAAAAGAGAAAAGAAAACAAAGAGTAGATTTCAGTTCACACATCAGGATCGAACCAAAAATAAGCAAGCCAAGAAAGAGATAAGAGATATTGAGAAAAGGAGAGAAAGAAAGGAATGTTTTGTGCTTCTGTCGTTTTCGTTTTTTGATTCAAGAGAAAAGGGAAGGAAAGGGAAGCGTGTAGTGAAGAACACTTGTTGCGGAGTCGATTCTCCACAGATCTAGTCTAATTCAGTAACTTATCACTTCAATCTGACGGCGATTGAAAAAGATTCGAGTTAATTCGATTTGGGATTGCTGTGCAGTAGGAGAGACAAGAAAAGGAAAATATTCTCATCTTTGTGCTGATTTTAGGTAATCTTTAGTCTTTATTTTTTTTTACTTTCGAATCTGTATTGACATATTTTGCCCAATTAATCTTGAATACTCCGTTTTCTCTTTATTCTTTTTGGAAATTACCACTCTATTGTTTGTTTCTGAAACCCGGTTATCCCGAAGTTCCCCTGAGTTGAATCGCTAACAAAATATGTGGTTAATTTACACACATAACAAACAAAGAAATGACCTTGGATTGAGTACCAAATTTGAGAGGTTCATACACCAATAACCAGATTTTACAGGGTATATACACAAAAAATTCCAAAAAACCCTCTAACTACTAACCAGCCATGTATTTCAATTTCCAGCCGAACTTTTACAATCTTACAAAGATGGCAACTGCCACAATGGCCACAGCTGCAGGTGCGGCCGCCTTACTATACTACACATTGAACAAGAGAATCCAAACGACAAAATCCCAAGAAGAAGAAGAATCCGATTCGGTTGACCAAAGTCAAACTAGGGCCAGCATGTCAGGCAGGAGCCGGGTCCCACGCAGGCCGGTCCGCGCTCCGGCCACCTGGCTTGAAACAATTTCCACCTTGTCAGAAACGTTGAGATTCACTTATTCTGAAACCCTAGGTAAGTGGCCGATTGGTGACCTGGCATTCGGCATCAGCTTTCTTCTCAAACGCCAGGTAGACCAAAAAATAAAAAAATAAAAAACAAATTGAATATTGAATATGCTGGAAATATTAAATTATTTTGTTTTAAATTGCAGGGGAACTTGCCAGTGGCTAGTATATACGCAGGAAATGACAGTATAGAATTGAGAGGACGTGAAGTGATAGAAGAACTAAACTATCTGCTTCATTTATTAACCCTCTGTTGGCATTTTTCAAAAAAGCCCTTCCCTTTATTTCTAGAAGCCACCGGCTTCTCCACCAAAGACGTCATTCTTCAAGAACCCAAAGCCGGCGTAATTAAAACCTAAACGAAACCATCAAAATCACAAAGTCTCTCTTTATCAATTTGTTTAATATTTTTGTTTTTATATCCAGATTTTGAAGCCGGCGTTTACAATCCTGACCGATAAAAACACGAAATGCGTGTTGTTACTGATAAGAGGGACCCACAGCATAAGAGACACTCTAACGGCCGCGACTGGCGCTGTGGTCCCGTTTCACCACACGCTCGTTTACGAAGGTGGCGTGAGTGATGTCGTTTTAGGGTATGCTCATTGTGGAATGGTCGCTGCCGCCAGGTGGATCGCGAAACTGGCTGCTCCTTGTCTTGTTAAAGCTTTGCAGGATAATCCTGATTATAAAGTCAAGGTCAGTTGGTTGAGAATTTTTTTTTTTTAAATTTGTTATTATTCTGTTAATTTGTTATTGTTATTATTATATAGATTGTTGGGCACTCGCTTGGAGGGGGAACGGCGGCGCTTTTGACTTATATTTTGAGAGAGCAGCAGGATTTCGCGAGTGCCACTTGTGTTGCATTTGCTCCAGGTTTCTTTATTTTTAATGGTTTATCCTTATTTTTTATCCATGTTTGTTATTAATATATTTGACTTAGTGGCATTTTTGTGAATACAGCGGCTTGTATGACGTGGGAATTGGCGGAGTCAGGCGTGCAGTTTATTACTTCAGTAATAAACGGAGCTGATCTTGTGCCTAATTTTTCAGCCGCTTCTGTAGATGATTTACGCACTGAGGTAACTAATGCCTCAATTCAAACCATACATTAAGTATATTTTCTTTCTATTTTATTTAAATATTTATTTATTGAACAGGTGACAGCGTCAGCATGGCTGAATGACTTGAGAAATCAGATAGAGCATACAAGAATACTGAGCACTGTATATCGCTCCGCCTCAGCTTTAGGATCCCGCCTTCCTTCAATTGCAAATGCTAGAGCCCGTGTTGCTGGAGCCGGCGCCATTTTACGCCCCGTTTCTACACGCACACAGGTTGGTCTTTCTCTCTATATTATCACCTAAAAAGACAATAATAATTGTTCAAACCTTTGAACTGACCTTGCTTTGGTAGGTTGTGATGACAAGAGCAAAGACTATGGCGCAGGCTGCGTGGACCCGACCGTCTCTTCAGATTCCGTCATGGACTTGCATCGGGCCCCGCCGGCGAAATGTCTCTTCTGCCCCTGACACCTCATCGATACTTAATAATAATATAGACGCCACAACATCAGAGCCCCTCGTAACGGTGACTGAATCGACCACCACTACAATAGAGACCACCACACAGGTCCTTCAATCTGAAACCGTAGAGTCTACTGTACAAACAGAGTGCTCGAGCTTTGTAGAAGAAACGACGGCTTCTCATGAGGCTGAAATAGAAGAAGATGAAGATGAAGAAATGAATACGGATGGGGAAGCTGAGCTGACTGAGGTAGAGCTGTGGCAGCAGCTCGAGTCTGAGCTGTCAAAACCAAGGGAGGAGAGGGAAACAGATGAAGAGGAAGAAGAAGAGTCTGATGTGGCGAGAGAAATTGCTGAGGCGAGCATTGGTGCTGAAGAGAGTATCGCTGCTTCATCCGATACGTACAGTGAGACTAAAGAAATGCATAGATTTTATCCACCTGGCAAAATCATGCATATTGTGCGGTTTCCTTGTGAAGAGATTTTGAGTGAAGAAGCGGTGAGTGTAGATTGTGCAAACAATGGTGGGGTAAAAGAGGAGGGGATTAAGATGGGGATTTACTTGACGCCTAGGTCGTTGTATGGGAAATTGAGGCTGTCTAAAGACATGATTAATGACCATTATATGCCTATTTATAGAAAAAATATCGAGCAGCTGATTGGTCTGATGGATAAAGCCGTTTGTTCGGTAAATGGGGAAGAATCTGCAGATTCAGCTGAGGTTGGGTTGTAGCTGAAAAGGAGTTTTCGGGCCACTGTGTAGGATACAAATACAAAGGGTAGAACAAAGTTTAAACTTTTCTTTTCTTTTTTCTTTTTTCTTTTTCTTTTTCTTTTTCTTTTTCTTTTTCTTTTTAAATCATGGAATATAGGGGGATGGGAAGACAGGGAGAGTTTGAATAGAATGATTGCAATTGCTTTTGTAATTATGGCAATATATTGCTGGCATCCCAAGGCCATGTTTAGATATAGACAGTCATCAAATTTGTATGGAATAATATAATGATATAAAAAAAATTCTCAAACCAGATCAAACAATAGAATCATCACATTAGTTTTTTTTTCTTTGCGGCACATAAGACAAAAAAAAAAATCCTAATGGAATAAAAGAGGGGGAGAATTACACTAGTTCCTTCATGATTTATTCTTTTTATGTTCATTTACTTTGTCTGACTCTACAGTCCTTTTCCTTGGATGAGTAAACGGTTGCCTATGTGAGGAGCTTCTCACTTTCTCTTTCCCTTTTTGGCTAACAAATTGTGAAAATGACGGAATTGGTGGTAGCACCATCTTTTCAGTTTGAACAGCCGCTTCTACCAATGTACTGGAGCTCTCCATTCGAACAGCTTGTTGGCTTGTTTCTGTACAAGAAACTGGCAAGTTCTGAGTTACACAACTTGCTGAGGCTGAAGCAGTATTACTAGCAGGAATGACATCCTTTGCCTTTGCCTCTTCTGCTTTAGTACTAATGAAATTAGCTTGTAAACGGTCATGCATTTGCTGGTAAGTGCAAGAGGATATCCACCTAATTGTGGCTGCTGCTTGTGAGTTGTAAAATGATTTGCCAACTTTTTCGTACTTTTTGAAGCACTCCGTTTCGAGAAACGTAGCAGATTCCTCCAAGTTAAACCTGCAAAAGAAACAACACAGTGCATAAATCTAAGCTGCTATTTCCTTCACTTCTTAATGAAATAAAATAAAAAAATAAATAATAAAATTTGCATTCTGGGGTTAAGTTAAACCCAAAAAATTCCAAAAATGTAATTAAGTCCTGGAAAATTATAGATTCTTACGGAAGAGTTTCAAGGCGTTTTTTGGCCTCACTAAGAGCGGATAATAATCTCTTATTGCATGAATCTCTCAAAGTCTCAGATATTATTTTATTCTCAGCAAGTCCTCCGCCCTATTAATTACATCGAAATTATAAAATTAGCAATTTGAGCATTATATTATAGCGCCATAATTTTTTGTCCAATCATTCGTTTCAAGTTACATGGATGTGATTTGACACTTGGAATTTGACATTGACTTTGAGTTTGAGTTACCTGCTTATTTGGACCTTTGTTTCGATAGTAAGCCTCTTCTGCGCGCTCCAAAACTTTGAATTTCTCATCCATACCGGCTTTTGAAGAGATCTTCGAAATATTTGCATTGCCTAACTCCTCTCTTTCATCTGTCATTTATATACGAAAAATGTAAGATGATGTAGACTTTTACTATTAGAATCCTACAAAATTTGCTATATACAAAAAAAAATTGCTAAATTACCATCAGAATCCGAAATTTCTTCGTCAGAGGCACTTATATCATCTTCTTGGTTCCAAAATTCAGTGTCCTTTTCCCAAGTAGTACTAGATGAACTTCCAAACAATTGAAATTACTATAAATTAGTACGTACTAATATTTCCAGAAAAGCAAGAATGATCAAAGTATAAACGAATAGTAAGAATTAAAGAAACTATAATTAATCATAAGTTACCTTTTCATGAATACAGGTTGAAACCCACCAAACCCACTATTGCGAGTGGTGGCCATAGAGTGAAGTTCTTCCAATCGACCGGAGACCAAATTTGGATGCTTACATGTATCACATGATTTTTGACACAATGTTGGAGATACCTAGTTATAAAGTTACATATTTTAGAATATTCAGGATAAAGTATATGGAAAAATGGTAATCTACAGTTCACTTTTCAAGCTAAATATTGTCACATTTATTTATCTATGAATTCATAACGTGAATATTTTGAAGGAAAAAGTAAGAAAAAAAAACTTGGATATAATAATAGAGATTACATGTTCACCAAAGCTTTCGAGAATCTTCTTGCGCCGGCAGCCTGAACCTTCACAATACTCTATGATCTACACATTTAATATGCAAAAATTAATCACCTGATTTATTTATTTATTGAATTATTGATTGATTGATTTAGCTAATATTACCAGATTGAAGTCATTGAGGCCCTTCTTTGCAAAAGCATCATCAGATGAGGATTCAGATTTCTTCTTTTTATTACTAGAATTCCTAATTATAAATTCCTGCATATTAAATTAATCGTTAAACCATCAATAGTCACTCACTCCAAAAACCTCTTCCGATCCATATTAATTTACTGCAATTATTTTTCAAATAATTTACCATTTTTCTTCTGTCGTCCAAACCATAATACAGCACGCTTTTCGATGCAGACTGGTCGCGTCCAGCTCGTCCCGATTCTTGGTAGAATGATTCCATGGATTTTGGCATGTTGTAATGTATTACTGTTCTTACGTCCTTTCTATCTATTCCCTGAAAATTTTGAAGAATAAAATGATAAAATGTGAAAAATAAGGATCTATAATTCAAATTTGGGGAAAAGGTTAAAATCGAGTGAGTTGTTTTATTTTTTTACCATTCTATTGAAGATGAGTTAAGAGTCCAGCAACAATGAAGCATGAAAAATAAGATCAAAAGAGGAAAATACAACATATTAATTAACAAATTTACAATGTTTTAAGATATATGAGATTATATTATTTTGATATAAGATTATTACTTATTACCCAAAGGCTACTGTTGCAACAACAACTTGAATTTTGGAAGAAAGCCAATCTTCAAGTACAGATGTTCGTAATTTGCTATTCAGCCCCGCATGATACGCTAGAATTAAGTAAAAAATTAAAAATTAAAAGGGTAAAGAATTATACATTTTTTTTTTTAATTTGAAAATTGGAGGATGTGAAATTAATTAGAATTACCAGCTGAAGAAATGCCTTGACTTGACAAATGAAGAGTCAAATCATCGCAAGTGGATCTTTCTAAACAATAAACGATTGAGCATTGATTCCCACTTGATTTTAATAGATTTGAAATGTCTAAATACGTGTCTTTAATAAGATCCTTATATCGAACTGTAATATTATTAATGTCAAAAATTGAAAGTAGACTATGGATCAAACCTCTGAAAGTGAATAAAATGTTATATATGCATACATGAGAATTATATTACCTTCATAAAATATGTTAGGGCGATTAAATGAAGATAAGAGAATCACTGGTTGGTCAAGGGAAAGAGACTTTATCACATCATTTTGAACTCTGAGATTAAATATATAATAAGAAAAGTTGATTAAATGCCATGAAACAAAACAAACATTAGAATTTAATAAGAAATTAATTATTCTGCAAGATGATTTAATAAATGACTTGCTTTGGAACAGCAGTGGCTGTAAGAGCTAATATAGGGACACCTGGCAGTTTATTCCTCAAAGATGATAATTTTCTATAACTGGGCCTGAAAAATAAAAACATAATTAAAACTTAATATAATAAAAAAATAAACAGTATTATTTTTCTTACAAGATCAAATCATTTTTTTTACCTAAAATCATGGCCCCATGTTGAGATGCAGTGAGCCTGAGACAAAAAAAATAAAATCACATCAAACAAAAAGCATTATTAAATAACAAAGATATTAAAGAAATGTAAAAAAAATAAACAAGTGACACCTCATCAATTGCAACTAGAGAAATAAGGCCTCTATTATGAAGCTTTGTTAATTTTGCAGAGAATCCAGAAGTCGCCACTAGCTCAGGTGTGACATATAACAATTTAATACATGGCTTACCGCAGTCTAAATCATCATGTATCTGAAAATAAAATAAAAAATCTAAAATTATACTAAAAGATAACAAAGAAGATCATAATAACTGAGTATGAAGCATAAATAAGATTTATATTAATGTGGGGAAAAAGTGAAAATTGACCTTGGATTTAATTTGTGCAGTCTGTGTTGAAGAGAGGAACTCAGCTTTAATTCCATTGCTTTTCAAGGCTGCGACTTGGTTTTCCTGTAATTTTTCAACAAAAATATGATTTTAAAGTATTTAATTACAAAAATAGGAAAAGTAAACAAAAAGAAGAAGAAAAGGGAATGGAACATAACCATACCATTAGTGCTGCAAGAAGTTTGAATCATGCAATAGAGAAAGTAACAGTTTGTCAGTATAAAAAAATAAAAAAATTCTTTGAAAATCTTAAAAGAGTTTTAATAAGAAAATTATAAATGTAGATAAATGAATTACCTATCAATGGAGAGATGACAAGCACAATTCCTGGTTTTGCAAGAGCAGGGATTTGATAACACATTGATTTGCCTCCTCCAGTGGGCATCAAACAAAAGCAATCTTTCCCTGTATACATTTTAGCAACAATTTCTCAAAAATATTACTTCTCAAATCAATTCCTGCTTATTAGACAATAATTTAAATAGATGTCTATTGCCGTTTCAAAATCATAGCATTTTTTACTGATTCTGTGCGTATAATATCAGTGGCGAACCTGATAGAACAGCTTCAATGGCTTCGAGCTGCTTTCCGCGGAACTCAGAGTACCCGAAATATTGAGTCAGAAGTTTTACCAGATCTTCTCTTTCAAAGGATCGCTTCCCTGCTGAGCGAGCAACATCCTTTGCTGGTACAAGGAATTTCTTCATCGAATCTGATTGATCCAAACCGATGCTCAATCACATTTCAGACCGATCCGATCGATCTCGACTGAGTTACGCAGAGAATAGGAAGTGGAGGCGGGAGAGAGAAAAGGACCTAAACGGGAGAGGAGGAGTACTAGTAGGGAAACAATGGCGGGAACCAATCGCCGAGCCGAGCGGCGACTTCATTGTTGGGATTTATTTGCCCCGAATCGAGATTTCAATTCTGGATTATTTCTTAGAACCCTGGATTGAAATTCTTTGTTTTGTTTTGCTGACCGAGATTTTTGAAACCTGTGTGCAGGCCCAGCTAAGGCTCGGTCCAGGGCCCCCAAAAGGCTGCCGTGTTTTTCGATACAGTAGAAAAATTTAGAGAGTTCAAATTTTCTAATATTTGATAATTTTACGGGCTCCTTTTCAAATAGGCCTTAGACTCTAATAAAGATGGGCTGGGAGTGCATGTATGATGTTTACTAAGAAGCCTATATTCAAAACAACGTGTAGGGCATGTTTGATTTGAGGTATTCCATAATACATTAATATTGTAAATACATGAATCCAATGATCCATGTGAGTTGTTTGATTAGATGGATTTGATGATTAAGGATTTGAATATTTAATTTTAGTTTATTAAATGATAGTTGATCCAATGATCCATGTGAGTTGTTTGATTAGATGGATTTGATAATTGAGGATTTGAATATTTAATTTAAGTTTATTAAATGATAATTGATCCAATGATCCATGTGAGTTGTTTGATTAGATGGATTTGATGATTGAGGATTTGAATATTTAATTTAAGTTTATTAAATGATAATTGTTGAGTAGTTATAATGATATACAAATTTTATTATATATATTATTTAACAACAACAAATAAGAATATGGATATATCAGTTGTGTATATAAAAATAATAAATAATCTTAAAAAATAATAAATAATAAAAATAAAAGTAATAATAGTTATAATAATGATAAATAATATAATATAAAAATAAATAATAGTATAATATAATATAATATAATATAATATAATATAATATAATATAATATAATATAATACAATATAATACAATATAATACAATACAATACAATACAATACAATACAATACAATATAATAATAATATAATATAACAATACAATATAATATAATATAATATAATATAATATAATATAATATAATATAATACAATACAATACAATACAATACAATACAATACAATATAAATATATAATACAATACAATACAATATAATAATAATATAATACAATACAATACAATATAATAATAATAATATAATATAACAATACAATACAATACAATTCAATATAATATAATATAATATCATATAATACATAATAATAATATAATACAATACAATACAATACAATAATAATACAATATAATATAATATAATATAATATAATATAATATAATATAATAAGATGGTGTATTTTGTAATCCCAAAATTTTGAGTATATTATAAAATTTTCAGATTTTAGCCCTAAAATTCATGGATTCTTTAAAATATCATAAATCAAACAAATAATTTTGTATAGAATCCTGTATTCACAAATATAATCCCCTAAAATACACCAAATCAAACATGCCTGTAATGTAAGTTGTAACCCGACGTGGTTTACTCAGAAAGTCAAAAGTCAGAACCTGATAATTAATCTCCAATTTGCTAAGAACTCCAGACGTGAATTCTCGCTTCTGATGAGAACTCCGGAAATAAGTTCTCGGCCTTTACTCAGCAAAAACCAGGAACAGTTTCCCTGATTTTATCAACTCTCCTCCCTCTCCTTCTCACCCGCACACTCGACACTCACTCACCAGTTACGTCCCCCATTTTATCATCCCATGCCTCTGCTAGGCCTCACCACCCCATTCCCCTTCCCTCCGCCCTCTCGTCTCCCCAATCTCCGTCCAACCACCGCCGCCTCCTCTAATCCCGTCGAGTTCCACTACCCGCAAGCAGACCCTTCCATTCGCTGGCCGGACCTCCACCTCCATCTCCCTCATCTCCCTCCACCTCCACCTCCTCAACCCTCCATTAATGACCCAGCTCCCATCTCCTCTCCAATCCCCCCTCCATCAAATGACTCTACTTCATACGAAACAGACTCACTTCCAGACAACTTCGAATCCCTGGAGTCCAAATCACACCGCACTCACGTCAAGAAAATGTCTAAACTCGCCCTCAAGCGCGCCAGAGACTGGAAAGGCCGTGTCCGGCTCCTCTGCGACAGAATCCTCTCCCTTCCCGACTCATCCCTTATAGCCGACGCACTTGACCATACAGAGCCCTCCCTTCAAATTACTCCGTCTGACCTCTCGTACATCGTGAGACACGTGGGCCAGTCCAGCTGGCGCCGCGCTCTAGAGGCCTTTGACTGGTTGACTCTCCACCGTGGCCACGCGCCTGGGCCCCACCTCCTTTCTTCCATCCTCAGTGTTTTGGGCCGTGCCAGACAAGATTCTCTCGCAGAAGAGCTCTTCCTCAGATTCTACTCCAACTCAGATTCCGAGCCCGCACTTCAGGCCAGTTATACTAAAATAGTTCACAAATTTATTATCTACACAATCTGATACTTAATTTGATAATTTAACTTAACAGGTTTACAATGCAATGATGGGTGTATATGCACGGACCGGCCAGTTCAGCAAAGCTCAAAACCTTTTGAACTCCATGAGAGACCAAGGACTCGAGCCTGACCTAGTCAGCTTCAACACACTCATCAACGCACGAGCCAAATCCGGGATTCTAAATCCCGGTTCCGCCCTGGATTTCCTTTCCGAGGTTCGCAAATCCGGGTTAACGCCTGACACTATAACATACAACACTTTGCTTAACGCATGCTCTCACAATTCGAGTTTGTTACAAGATGCAGTCAAAGTGTTCGATGAAATGCTCGAGTCAAAGTGCCAGCCTGACTTGTGGACTTATAATGCTATGATCTCGGTCTACGGTCGGTCCGCCATGGACCAAGAAGCCGAACGACTTTTTCATGAAATAAGTTTAAAGGGCTTTAGACCAGATTCAGTTAGTTATAACTCTCTTTTGTATGCGTTTGCTAGAAATAATGATGTGAGTAAAGTTGAGAGTATATGTAGAGATATGATAAGAGCCGGATTTGGGAGAAATGAGGTGACGTATAATACGATGATTTACATGTATGGGAAAAATGGGCGGCTTGATATAGCCCTTGATTTGTACGATAATATGAGATCTGACGGTTGTAAACCTGATGTTGTAACGTACACAACTTTAGTGGATTTATTAGGCAAAGCGGATCGGGTTTCAGAAGCGGGCGAGATTATGAATCAAATGATTCAGGATGGTTTAACACCAACTGTTAAAACGTTTAACGCGTTGATTTGCGGATATGCAAAGTGTGGGATGCGAAATGAGGCTGAAAGGAGTTTTGATTATATGATTAAGAGTGGAATTAAGCCGGATCGGTTGGTTTATTTGGTGATTTTAGATGTGATTTTGAGAGATAATGGTGAGGTAAAAAAGGTGGTGGGTTTGTATAAGTCAATAGTCAAAGACGGGTTTTGTCCTGATGAGAAAGTTTATAGATTATTATTAGAGGCTCTTGCGAGGGAAAAAGACGAGGAAATGATTCAAGAAGTAATTGGAGATTTGGAAAATGTGAATAGTTTTAGTTTGATACAGATTTGTGATATTCTTGTAAAGGCGAAATGTTATATTCAAGGGGCGGAAATATTAAAAAGGGCGGTTTTACAAGGTTACGAACCGAATCAAGAGATTTTGTCTTTAATTTTAAACGAATTTGAGAAAATGGATGATTCGAAAGAACGTATTTCTTTTCTAGGGTTTATAAAAAAGAATTTGCCGAGTTCTGATGCATTAATATCAGAGTCTTCTATTATAATTCTGTGCAGAAATAAAGAGATTAATTCAGCTTTGGAAGAATATAATAAAATAAGGTTTTTAGGCTATAAATCATGTAGCAAGGATATTCTTTTATATGAATATTTAATTTCATCTTGTGAGGAATCCGGATTTTTATATGAAGCGTCTCAAATTTACTCTGACATGAGTTTTCTTGGAATCCAACCTTCACAAGAAATATACGAAAATCTAATTAACATTTATTGCAAACTTAATTATCCTGAAACAGCCGAGCATTTAATGAACCAATCATTACTTAAAGACCCTTCTTTTTCTCTAGTTATAACCGAAACTTATGGTAAGCTAAAAAGCTGGCGAAAAGCTGAGAAATTCGTAGAGAAATTACGGTCCAATGAACCAAATCTAGACAGAAAAATATGGAACGGTTTAATAAACGCATATTCTTATAGCGGTTTGTATGAAAAAGCAAGAGCAATTTTTAACCAAATGATGAAAAACGGTCCTTTTCCTTCGGTTGACTCGGTCAACGGCTTAATTAACTCATTAATCATCGATAAAAGGCTCGATGAAATGTATGTGGTTATACAAGAGTTACAAGACATGGGTTTTAAGATAAGTAAAAGTACCGTTATGTTAATGCTTGATGCTTTTGCAAGAGAGGGAAATATTTTTGAAGTGAAAAAGATTTATAACGGGATGAAAGCAGCCGGCTATTTACCAAATATGCATTTATACAAGGGCATGATTGCATTATTGTCGCAAGCAAGAAAGGTTTCTGATGTGGAATTAATGGTGCAAGAAATGGAGAAAAACGGGTTCAAACTTGACCTTGTGATTTATAATGATTTAATTAAAATGTATACTAAAACAGGGGAGTATAAAAAGACTTTAGAGGCTTATCAAAGCATATTAAATGATGGTTTGAAGCCTAATGAAGAAACTTATAATTCATTAATCGTGATGTACAGTAGAGATTTAAGGCCTGAAGAGGGTTTAACTCTTTTAAATGAGATGAAAAAATTAGGGTTAGATCCAAAATTGGATTCTTATAAAAGCTTATTGGCTGCTTGTGTAAAATCGCAGCTTTTAGAACAAGCCGAAATGATTTTTGACGATATAAGGTCGAAAAATTATAAGTTAGACCGATTGGTGTATCATTTAATGCTGAAGATTTATAGAAATTTGGGTGATTATGCAAAATCTGAGAATTTATTAAGTTTAATGAAAAAAGACGGTGTTGAACCGACAATTGCGACCATGCATATTTTAATGCTTTCTTATAATAATTCTGGCCAGCCTAAAGAGGCAGAAAATATTTTGAATAATCTAAAAGTTTCGGGCCTGGAAGCAAATTCTTTACCGTATAGCACGGTTATCGATGCGTATTTGAAGAATAGAGAATATAATGTTGGAATTGAGAAATTAAAGGAGTTAAAGAGAGTAGGAATTGAAATTGACCATAGAATTTGGACTATTTTTATAAGGGCCGCTAGTTTTTGTGAGAAAATTAGTGAAACGTTTTTGCTTCTTGATACTTTAAAGGACACTGGATTTGATCTTCCAATCAGGTTAATTATACATGTTTAATTAGATATATTTTATATAATTTATATGTTTGTTGCAATTACAAGTGCTGATTTATCTTTTTATTTTACAGATTGTTGAAAGAGAAAAGTGGGGCCCTCCTGTCAGAGGTAGAGAAATTGTTGGAAGAACTTCAGAATTTTGAAGATAATGCAGGATTTAATTTTGTAAATGCAATATTAGATTTATTGTGGGCTTTTGAGAAAAGAGCTACTGCTTCTAGGATTTTCCAATTAGCAATCAAGAAAAACATATACCGCCCAAATGTTTTCAGGTACTCAATTACTATTCATTTATTATTATTCTTACAATTGCTGAACTATTATTAATTTATTATTCTTATTGATTAATTATTCAAATTTTTTAGGGTTGAAGAAAAAGATTGGGGAGCGGATTTCAGAAAAATGTCGGGCGGGGCCGCACTTGTAGCCCTTACATTATGGCTTGACATTATGCAAGTACGTAATTAATCAATCAAAATATTCATTACATAAATAACTTTATTTCCCTTCTGAGTTCTAACCAATCAAATATCGCCACCTGGCAGGACGCATCATTACAAGGCTCGCCTGAATCCCCAAAATCAGTTGTGTTAATAACTGGTGCGGCTGAGTATAATCAAGTCTCATTAATCAAAACCCTAAAAGCTTATTTACTCGAAATGGGCTCTCCATTTCTCCCTTGCAAAATTCGGTCCGGTTTATTAATCTCAAAAGCCCACTCTCTCAAAATGTGGCTCAAAGATTCGCCTTTCTGCATGGATTTGGAGTTAAAAGACGCTTCTGCCCTTCCGAATTTGAATTCTATGAGGCTGATTGAGGGGTATTTTATGAGAGCTGGTTTGGTGCCGGCTTTTAAGGAGATTGAGGAGAGATTAGGGGAGATAAGGGGAAAAAAGTTCGCCAGGCTGGCGCTCTTGTCAGAAGAGAGTAGGGATAAGGTTATCACCAGGGATATTGAGGGGAGTATAGAGAAGATGAATAAGAGGAGAGAGAAAGGGGGAATTGTTAGAAAGAAGAGGCGTAATGGGAAATTTGTGAGAAGGAAATATAGGGCGTAAATGGAATTGAATGAAGTAGTTTGAATCTTTTTTTTGTATTATTTATTTCTTGGTTTTTGAGAAAAGGGAAAATGGATATGAAATTTTAACATTTTGGGAGCAAGCTGTGTATAGTTATTTTTTTTATTAACCAAATAGTAGAGGCATATGTAGATATTTTTTAGCTCAAAATGGTGCATAAACTGATACTTTCATGTATGTAAATGATTAATCTTTGGTCAAGTTAGTTAATTTCCAGATTAGAGCAAAATGAGTTACTGTGTGCTTGACAAAGAAGGTTGAGATAGCAGGAGATGACGATGACTATGAGAGAGGTTTCAGCTGAAAGCGTAAAAAGGAGATAGGAATTATAATCTTCATTTTGTTCGTTATTTTTGTTATGTTTGACTAATTAAAAGTTATTCTCCTCTACATAGTTTCAAAAATGAAATTATATTAAGTTAGCAACCGATAAAGAGTGGGCTTCCCGTTATAACCTATAAACCAAAAACAACTATATTCAGAAAGACTATTATTTTCGCATGAATCTACATATTAAAGAGTTACAATAACTCTCATATAAAGAAAATAATCCAACCGAGCCTCCTTTTGTCTCTACAATCATAATTCATACCTCACAGAGGCGTTCTAGTATTCTCATTCCGCATTTCAAACATTATTTCAGTTTTATTCATTTTTCTTAAAACAATTTTCCCTTCACTTCCTAATATAACCTCTTGAAGAACAAGACTATAACATAGTAGTTACAGAAAGCCATCTCAAAAGAATAAAGAAAATAAACAAACCGACCGACCAACCAAGCATAGCATGATGTGTTTCCTTCAAACTCTTATCAAATCCGAACAATTCCCTCTCAAAAATCATGAGATGGCAAAAGAAAGGTCATCGCTGCGTCTCGCTGACCGCTCGCCAATGCTGGCTGCCCGACGAGCTGATCGCTCGCCCGCCGAGTCTCGCACGTACGCTGCGTGAGAATTCGCCGACGGCTCAGCATCTCCGTTCTGAGTGGTTGTTTCTTCTTTTGTACCGCCTTTTTCCACATCAGCGACCAGCTCCTCGATTCGCGAGCCCGCTTCCTTCATGTCGAGACGCGTCTCCACGTCCGGCTCCACACACTCCATTGCAATTTGCAGCAACCTGTTCAAATTGTTTTATGTTATTTTATATGTTTGGATTTACTTAAATATTTGTAGTGGGAATAAGCGGTAAGAAAAAATGCCATGGATGGGTTTGAAGCATGGTTAGTGATGATATATTTAGGTGCCAGTTAAGTCTTGATTTAATTTAATTTAGGACACGTAGTGATTAAGCATGGTACCTCTTCATGTCAGGTAGAGACGGTTTGGATTTTTCAAGGATAGCTGGATCGAACAGCTCAGGCTCACGAGACTCATTGATCGCATTATTGGCCCAGGCAATCAGATCGGTCCCACCCTTGGTATTCTGTAGATACTGAGACGGAAACTTCCCGGTCAAAAGCTCGAGCAAAACAATGCCTAAACAATACACGTCAGATTTCTTCGTGACAGGCTGTCCGTTCAGCACGTTTTCAGGCGATTGAAATGCGAAGAAACAGTGCTGCGTGACGGATGGCGAGGTGAGGGGGTAGAATCCATAGTCCACTATGAGCGGCTCGAAATCCGGCGAGAGAAGCACATTGCCCGATTTGAGGTTGCCGTGTGGCAAGTCCATTGATGAGAGGTTCGCGTGGAGGTAAACCATGCCTCGCGCGATCCCCCGCGCGATTTTCGCACGTGTGGTCCAATCGAGCGCCGCGTGGTCCATACCTCGATCGCCGTGTAGAACGTATAATAGACTCCCTTTGGGGATAAATTCATAAACTAGTAGTTTCTCTTCTTTTCGGTAGTGGTAGGCGAGCGGCGGTAGAACATTTCGGTGCCGCAACCCTCCGAGCCGTCGCATCTCCATGTCAAACACTTCTTTGGCTACGCGGTTCATGTCGGTGATTCGTTTCACGACCATCACCGACCCGTTTGCCATCACCGCTTTGTAGGCCGATCCGATCCCTCCGTTTCCTAGCACTTCTGCCGCGGCCTTCATCAAGTCCGTGAGTCCGAATCTTCCTTTCGACTCGTTGACTATGACCAAATCGCCTGTTGCTAAACCTCCAGCCACTCCTCCTCCGTCTTGGCCCCCCTTTGATGAGGAGTTGTTGTGTGAAGATCCCGACCGTTTGCTCCGTAGGGAAATGTTGAAGCTACGCCTTTTGTTGCTCGATTCCACTTTCGAGCTGCAATACACCTTTTCATACTCCAAGTCTCTCTCTACGCCTAGGGTGTCAAAATTTCGGACTCGGTTCCTCTTGAAGCCTTGCAAGGCCACCAAAATGCAAATTATTGCTACCATTATGAGTATGACTCCTATAACTATGTTTTTAGAGGAAGTAGGACTTATGGGCGGTTTCCTGCATAGTTGTCCTGGCAGTTGCTCGCGGCAAAGAAAGGCGTTTCCTGCAAAAGAACTCGCGTCGAACTTCTTGAATCCTTCTGGAATCACTCCTTCTATTTCGTTGTGTGACACGTTAAATGACGAAAGAGAACGCGGAGGAATCAACGGTAGCTCCCCATGTAGCTTATTCCTCTCCATGTGTAATTCAATCAGGTTTGTCGCGTTTGAAACCGAAGAGGGGATAGAACCCATGATTTGGTTTCCATCTATCCAAAGCTTTTTTAGATGACCTAGACGTGTGAAAAATGCATCGGGCATTGTGCCGTTGAAATTATTGTTGGATAGATAGATGGATTTGAGGGCCGTGAGATGTTCGAAGGCCGGGAGGGGGCCAGAGAGGAAATTGTTTGAAAAAGCAATGGAACGGAGGCCTTTGAAGTACAAAAGTGCATTTACGTCAATCGTGCCATGAAGACCGAGTCCAGACATACGCAGGCCGATCAAGATTCCCTTGAAGCAAACCACACCAAGCCAGGGCGATTTTTTGTCGCATGGAGATGAATTCTCGTTCCATGATGAGAGAGCAGTGTAATTAGTGAAGGAGTCTCTCAAGAGGAGGAGAGCGGCCGCATCGGACTTCGGAGAGCCGGCAGGGGCGGAGAGAGAAAGCGGTAGGAGAGAGAGGGAGAGGAGGAGAGAGATAACGGTGGAGACGGCCATCCAAGGGAGGAATTGGGGAAGGGGGAGCAAGAGGTCAGCTCTTTACGTGTGAAAAGAAATGAAAAGAAGAGTATGGTTTGAATTTTTGGAGGTTCTGTTATGTTTGTTAGCTTGGTTGGAAGAATGGATGGTGGAGAGGAAGAGAGGGTGGAAAAACGGCTAAGAATAGACATTTTTTGCGAAGAATAGACATGCAAGAACTGAGCTTGCTGCCTGGCTGCTGCTCCTGAAAAATCAATACGACTAAACTCGGTGTAGAATAACTATTTAGACCATATTGCCACGCTTTAGTTTGTTGGAGTCTAATGCTGATTTTCAAAATTGGGCCTATACAGGCCTAATTTAAGAAATAAGGGTCAGACCGGTCATGGAATATTGAAATTTCCCGCCTCAGAATTTGATTGCTTAATCTTAGGACTCGTTTGCTATCATTTTCGTTTTTCTGTTTTTTATTTTTTAAAAACAAAAATCAGTTTTCTGTTTTTGTTTTCAAAAAAACTTTTTTTTATTTTTAAAACCGATAATATTTTTCCTAGTTATTATTTTATCAAATGTACATTTATAACATTTTCAGCGCCAATATATCAAGTTTTCAGCGCTAATATGCCGTTAAACATAATATTTTCAGCGTTAATATACCGTTTTAAGTACCAATATATCATTCTCAGTATCAATGTATCATTTATAATGTTGATTTATCATTATTAAGTACTAATATCATATTTTCAGCAATCATTTTTAGAATTAATATGATGTTTTCAATGCCAATATATTGAGTATTTAGTGTCAATCTACCGTTTACAATATCAATGTATCATTTTCTGTGTCAATATACTATTTTCAGTGAAAATATATTATTTTTAGTGTATCAAAATACTGTTTTTTTATATCAATAGAACACTTTCAATGTCAATATATTATTTTTAGTATTAAAAATGTTAATATATTATTTTTAATATCGGCATATATCATTTCTAGTGTCAATATACCATTTCAGTGTGAATATAAAGATTTAAGTATTAATAAATCTTTTTCGGTAACATTATATTATTTTCAGTGGTAAGTTATTTTATTTTTACTGTAATATAAAGTTTCAGGGTCAATATTTTTAATTAGTGTCAACTTATCTTTTTTTAGTGGATATAAAGTTTTACGGTCAAAATTTCTTTTTAATGTGAATATACTATTTTTTAAGCCAACTTATCTTTTTTAGCGCAATACAATATTTCAATGTCAATATTCTTTTTTAGTGCTACCATATTATTTTCGAGTGGTTTCGGATATTTATAGATTTGGCAATAAAAAAACAGAAAAGAAGAAATAACTTTTTCTTGTTTCCAAAATCCTGTTTATTTTTTTGCCATTTGAATAGAAAAAAAATGAAAACAGAATCATTTTGTCAAACACATTTTGTTTAAAAAAAAATAAAAAATAGAAAACGACAATAATACCGAACGATGCCTTAACTCTCTATTTCCTCTATTCCATTCCCGTTTTTAAAGGGCTGTAGAGTGTAAATACGATATGCTTTAATAACGTTGGTACACCAACCGTACTTTGGTCAACAACATTTTCCATACTTCGGTCAGTATCCATTGTATAGTCTAAAAAGAAAACTCCTGTTGCATGGCATGTCCGTAGGCTAAATTAAACATCCTATTTTTATGGTGTGATTTTTCAATATATTTTTTTTTGCATTAACAAAATGGTTACAATTTGGACCAAAGAAATACTGATGAATTACATACTGAAAATGTAAGAATAAGATGAGTAATAATGAATTATATTAAAAATAAAATATTAAATAAATTATGTGGCTATATCCTTAGCCAATGCAACCATATCCACTAATGTACACTAGGTCATAATATCTAATATTTGAGGCTAATTAATGAAAACCGCCCCGTACCAACTAATCAGAGACTGAGGTAAGCTTAGAGTAATTCTCAAGTAAGAACTCCCTCGAGACAAATGATGACATTCCAGCCTACCTCCCCTAACAACAATATTATACCTTTTCTTCTCCCTTTTTCCCCCAATTAAACATAGGACCAAAAATTGCAATTTTTATTCATCATTAGATATAACCGTAAAAAAGGTACTTTTACAAGGAAAAGAACACGAAAATCCAGACTTCACCAAATCCAGACCGTTTTTTATATCTGTGATAAAAAAAAAATACTTTGCAGAGTTAGATCTTAAACATTGATGCACTAAAATCATACCATGCCTACCAAACGGCATTCAATAATACTTCCAATAATACTTCCTGATATTTGACATGCGAGCTACTCATCTTTTTCTTTTCACTTCCATAAAGAGAAAAAGGAAAAACAAATTTAGGATTTAATCAGAAATGATTAATACAACCACTTGATAGTTGATCCATCAGTCCTATCCTTAACCTCCATTTTAATTGGCTGACTAAATCGCGCCGCCCGAACAATTCAAGGCTCCTCTCTATCTCATACAATACACTAAACAATATAGCTATTTAAACCATACAAAATTGGGGAAATGAGAAATCACGACAGGGTACTGTAGCGACTCTGTAATGATAGATTGAAATTATATACTGTTTTCTCGTGTTTCTATATACGCTATATATTATTTTTATTTTTAAAAATATATATTGTTTGCCGAATGAATTTTTATATATTGTTTTTTTTCAGTTTATATGTTCTTATATATTATTTTTATTTTTTAAAATATATACTGTTTTATCGAATGAATTTTTTATATACTGTTTGTTTTCAGTTTATATATTTTTTTTCAGTTTTTATATACCCTCGCTACAGTACCGTCGCGGTATCAGCTCCCATAAACTTGTTACTCGTTACACAGAGAGACACACAGGAAGAGATCTACGACTCCCATTCAGCACCGTCAGAGCGCGAAAGAAAGGCCACCTCACGAGGGGCAATTCCGTAAATTCCCACTCTCCATCAAATCTAACCAGTCTCCGACACTTATCAGACCAACTCTCTTCATTTCTCTTTTCCCTTCTTTACCCTCCTCTCTCTTTTAAATCCCAATTCATCCATGGCTACCCCGTTGCTAGATCTCTGAACTGAATCCAACAATGGCGGAAACCAATGGGCGCCTGCATTCGCACGGGCCAGCTCCGAGGCGCTGGGTCCCGACTCTTCTCACCGCTCTTTGGGCGCTCGCGTTCGCTTCAGTGTTCATCTGGCAGAGCAGCTCGGTGAGATCCATTTCGATCTTTCGATCCATCTCTGGGGCCTACGGGCCGATACCAAGATTGAGGAATCACGTGTATAACTTGACTGATTTTGGAGGAGTCGGTGATGGCCGGACTGTGAACACCGCCGCGTTTGAGAAGGCTGTGCAGGCGATTCAGGCGAGAGGAGGCGGGCAGCTTAATGTGCTGCCCGGTGTTTGGCTTACGGCGCCGTTTAATTTGACTAGTCATATGACGTTGTTTCTTGCTGAAGGTGCAGTTATTCTTGGTATTCAGGCGAGTTCACAAAAAACAATCTAGCTTTGTCTTTGTAGCGGTTCATGATTTGTGATATTTCTGCCCCACAATGTAGTTTATCTTTTGTTAAAACTTCAGTGGAGTGATTCTGTAGAAAATTGTTTTGTAGGATGAATATTACTGGCCATTATTACCAGCTTTACCATCATATGGTTATGGAAGGGAAGAAAAGGGGCCTCGTTACGGAAGCCTAATTCATGGTCAAAATCTCAAAGATGTAATTATAACAGGTCTCTTTCACTCTTCAAATTCCTTTTCTTTTCAAAAAGCTCGAAGCTTTTTCACACCTTTTCTTACTCTTTTTATAAAACAGGACATAATGGCACGATAAATGGCCAAGGCCAGTATTGGTGGACTAAGTACAAAACAAGATCGCTTAATTTCACAAGACCGCGTCTCGTGCAATTTTTATTTTCTAAAGATATTATAATTTCCAATATTACCCTTCTCAATTCTCCATTTTGGGCGTTTCATCCCTACGATTGTAAAAACATCACGGTCTCAAATGTCACCATTTTAGCCCCTTTAAATGGGGCTCCAAACACAGATGGAATCGATCCAGGTAATTCATAATTTAATTCAATTTAATCATCAATTAATGTTTTCTATTCATTATTAATTGGATTTTGTTTTAATTTTTAAACAAAGATTCATGTGAAGACATGTTGATTGAGAATTGTTATATATCGGTTGGTGATGATGGAATCGCAATAAAAAGCGGTTGGGATCAATACGGGATCGCCTACAACCGCCCTTCCAAAAACATCTTAATCCGAAACATCACCGTTCAATCTCTCATAAGGTAATTAAAAACTTACCGCACATTAATCTTCCAAAAATCAACAAAACTATAATATAACATTCAACATAACATATCTTTATTTTTAATTTTCTACAGTGCGGGAATTTCTATAGGAAGCGAAATGTCAGGTGGAATCTCAAACATCACAATAGAAAACATACTCTTTTTCCAATCAAGAAGAGCGATCCGCATCAAAACCTCTCCCGGCCGAGGCGGATTCATCCAAAACATTTCCTATAAAAACCTGACCTTCGACAACGTGAGAGTAGGAATCATAGTAAAAACCGACTACAATGAGCACGCGGACGAAGGATGGGACAGGAAAGCGTTCCCAACAATTTCCGGGATTTCGTTTTCCGGGATTAGGGGATGGGGAGTGAGGGTGCCGGTGAGGATCCACGGCAGCGAGGATATTCCGATCCGGGACGTCGAGTTCCAGGATTTTATCGTGGGGATTAGTTACAAGAAGAAGCATATTTTCCAGTGCTCGTTTGTGCAGGGGCGAGTTGTTGGCGATGTTTTTCCGAAGCCGTGTGACAATTTGGATGTTTACGGGGAGAATGGGGTGTTGGTTAGGAGAGCGACTCAGCTGAATGTTTCGGATATTGATTATGATATTTAAGGGTTTGTATAATGCTGGTTTTTTTGTTTTGTTTTTTAGGCTGTAGGTCTTTTTTCCTTTTGTTTTAATGTTATGTGATATATATAGAGTTGAGCTGGCCTTGTTGCGAGCGAGGTGTAATGGACTTGTATGTTAGTTGATTTCGGGTTTTTTTGAATTCTTTTTTTCTCTGAGATGTAGTTTTGAGCCTTCTGGCTTGTAAATATATACAGAGAATTTCACATTTTACATTAATATTGAGATATTAAATGCTAGTAAATTGATAATTGTATGTTAGTTTCTGTATTTGAGTAATAGAATGGAAGCATTAAGTATGAAATTGGAGACTGCATTTGTACATTAGTCTTTTGGGCTGCAGCTTCTATTTCTTTGCTGCACAAAACAGCAGCATGAAGTGAAATAAATGAAAGTTGGATAAGAGCTTTAATCTTCTGATAGAAACAGGAACTGAGTAACATGATTAAAAAAGCTGACCTAATCAAACTGCCAAATTCAAATCTATTAAAACAGAACCGCATAACACAGACTACAAACTAACTAAACCATAACCTTCCAAGTTCAGATATATCAAAGATTGAAAACTCAAATCCGATAAACACCATACAACAAATATGGCAAATTCCCACAACACCAATACTAAATTCCCTTCAGTCAGTATCTCCTCCTAGGCGGGCTCCTAGACCGAGATCTCCTCCTGACATTCTTACGCTTCACAGGTCCGTTACTGAAAGCCCAATCGACATTAATAACCTGCGTCAGAAGCTCTGCTCCGTCCAGAGTTTCAATGGCAGCCTGTGCCTCCTCAAAGCTCTCATACTCAATCATCGCGTAACCCTTGACAAATCCGGTCCGGCGATCCAAATTCAGATGCAAGTTCTTGATCTGGCCGAACTCACAAAACACAGTCTGCAAATCATCTTCCTGCGCTTCTTCATGGATTCCGGTGACCAGCACGATCCATCCCTCGATGGAACGAAGAGGGCCAGGACCTCCATTGGAGGCCACTGAATCAAAATCCCGACCAGCAAGGCGATCTTTACGTTCGAACGAGGTCTCCTCACGGAATCCACGACCTTTGGTCCTTCTAGGCCCGCCGGAGCCGGGTTCTCCGCCGGTAATGGCCGAGCGGAGTTTTGGCGCCGGCGCTTGAGTCGGGAGGCCGTCGTCGTCCATAAGATCCTCGCCGTCGGATTCAAAATCAACCGCCTCCACTTCCGCATTTGCCGCCATCGCCTCCTGGGTTTTGTACCTCGCTTCTTCCTCTCGCCGCCAAACAGAGAGAGATCGTCTCTTTCAATTTTTGAGGTTTACTGATAACGCGAGACTTCAAGTCTGGATTTCAAATCCTGTTTTTTCTAATAATCCTGAATTGAAAGTCTGAATTTAATATTAAACGAGATTCTGAGTCCGACTCGCCCATTCAAATTAACATTTGTACCCTCTTACTTGCCCTTTCTTTCGCATTCACTGCACTCTCACTCGCTCTTTCTCTCTCTCAAGCCTGAAGAACTTTGAGAGATGGATTTATCAAACAAGGCATCGGAGATAGTAGAAATCTTAGACCTGAAGCCGCATCCGCACGGAGGTTTCTACGCGGAGACCTTCAGAGATCCCTCCATCATTCTCTCCCAATCTCAGCTGACGCCCCTTTGTAATGCTTCCTTACTCTCTTTCATTTTCGTTTTGATTATTTGTTCCTAGACAAATATACTAAATTACTGCTTAATTTACTTAACTTTAGTTTCGATTTTGGTCTATACTGTACTCTGATCACTTGTTTTTCCACTAAAGTTGGTGAATTTAATGTCCAATCAAACGCTCTTGCCAACATACAAATCTGATTGTTTCTTGTATCTGTAAAATACTATGTGTTAATTACAGACAAAGTGGATCGTTCAGTGAGCAGTGCGATATATTTTGTGCTCCCTTCAGGAGGGATTGCTCACCTGCATCGCATTCCGTGCGCCGAGACCTGGCATTATTATATGGGCGAACCTCTCACGGTTTGCACCACCAATTCCTTCTCATAATCGCAAAATTCCTCATTCCTGTTCCTATTCATTCGTTATTATTATTATTATTATTATTATTATTATTATTATTATTATTATTATTATTATTATTATTATTATTTAATTTCAGGTATTTGAAGTACATGACGATGGAAAGGTCAAACTGACGGTGGTGGGCGCGGATCTCGAGGCGGGTCAACGGCCACAATACACGGTCCCACCAAATGTGTGGTTCGGTGCTTTTCCAACATACGACTTGGATTCATTTTCGCCTGATGGAAGCGCGCTTTCCAAAGCGCCGATCAGAGACCATGAATCGCATTACTGTTTTGTTGGTGTCACTTGCGCGCCGGCCTATCAGTACGAGGATGATGAGCTGGCGACACGTGATTGGATGAAAAATTTAGCGCCTCATGCCGAGCCTTTTATTAACTATCTCATTCCTTTATAATGATGAATTTCTGATTGTTTGGAGAAATATTTTCATTTTAGCCATGCACTCTTATTATTATTATTTATCTTAAATATTAACTGCTAAATTAATATATTCTTTACAAAAAAATGTATATTAAAGAAAATTCATACAATCATCTCCTCAAAGTTATAGTTACAAAACTAAGAACAAAATACATGTTCAGAATACATTACCAATAATCATTACAAGAACAAGAGCCATTCTCAAAATGATGAAACCGATTTCGGTCCCTCAACACGATCCTTCTATTATAAACCTTCGAAATAATCTTAATTGAAGCATGACAATCCACACAAACCCTCAAATTCTTCACGACTTGCAATTCCGTCCTTTCCTTAGTGCTAATCAAACCAAACGCAATTGCGATTTTCTCACTATGAAGCAACAGCATACTTTCCTTCTCTTCATTTTCATTTATATTAACCAACACTTGTGATGTGTCGGCAACATATCCTTCATCTTTCAACCTTTTACTAATTTCATGTAACATTTTATATATCTCTTTTCTTTTCGGATGCGAATTATCTTCGGCCAAAAACTCGTGCGTTTTTCCATTCATAGTAATCCAACTACAACCCGGTTCTTTTCTAATATCGAGTCGTTTCATAATCAACCTAATTTTGGAAACAGAGTCCCAATCTCCTAAAGACGCGTATATATTTGACAAAAGTACGTAACAACCCCCATCTGTAGGGGCGAGTTCCAAAAGCTTATTCGCTACACGCTCAGCTACACCAATTTCGCCGTGTATTTTACAAGCCGAAAGTAAAGATTTATATATCACATCGTCTGGTTCTACAGGCATTAAATTTACGAAATTTTCCGCTTCAGAAATAAAACCGGCTCGACCTAACATGTCGACCATGCATGTATAATGTTCGATCCGAGGCATAATTTTATATTCGTTGACCATTCGGTCAAAGTATAGTTGACCTTGGTCAACTAACCCTGTGTGGCTACACGCATTTAATAACCCAATGAATGCTACGTCGGTCGGAACTACTCCGAAATTCTCCATCATTGCAAAATAGTGGAATGCTTTTTCAGCATGGCCGTGTAGTGCTAAGCCTGTTATTAGTGCGGCCCATGTGATTGGGCAGTTTTTATTTTTCAACTCTTCAAAAAATTGAATCGCTTTTTCTATATTTCCGCATTTGGAGTACATGTCTATTATTGCTGACGAGAGAATTTCGTCGAAATTTATTTTGCTTTTTGTGGCGTATAAATGCACCCATTTGCCTAGTTCAAGCAAACCGAGACGTGATATGGCAGGTAAAACACTTACCAGGCTGACATAGTTTGGTTTAACACCTTCCATTTGCATCTCTCTGAAGATTTCAACCGCTTCTTTGAATCGACTGTTTTGAGCGTATTTAGCTATCATGCTGTTCCAACTGACCAAACTTTTGTTCGGCATTTCATCGAACATGTTTTGTGCATGGTTGATCATTTCCAATCTGAAATACCCATCGATTAAAACATTGTATAATATCACATATGCTTCGCTTTTAGGATCTATTGAGGTTCTTTGCACCAAAATCTCAGCATCTTGCATGAATCCGCATAGAGAATACATTCTTGCTAAGTTGGTTAGAATAAATTCGTCACGGACCATACAAAGCTTAACAATCTGTCCATGAATGGCCTGCCCTGTGCGAATCAATTCTGCACGTGCACACGCTTTAAGCACAGATGGATACGTGTATTGATTCAGCCTTACATCGTCAGAATGAAGCATACAAGAGAAAAATCTAACAGCCTCGAACTGGTGATGTTCACTCTCAGCTAGGGCACGAATTAGGGTATTCCAAGAGAAGAGATTCGGTTGAGGCATTTGGTCGAACACTTTGAGCGCATATGATAAGTCTCTGTCCTTTGATAAAGCAGCGCAACGTAATACTTCAGCGGATACTAATGGGTCCTTGATTTGACCTGATTTGATAGCGAAAGAATGGAGAGGCTTGAGTTCTTTCAAGGTTTTGGTGGATTTGAGAGAAGGTAAAATGGAGGGAAACGGAAGAGAAGAAGGAGAATGGCCATTAGAGTTGTTGAAGGGTGTCGATGGAAGCGAGCTTACGAGCGTTGTGACCATTTTTAACGGCTGACAGCGGAAAGTGGAACTGGAACAGGGCGGGAGCGGAACTCAATCTTAGTTAGGGCGAAAGTTTCTAGTACGCCCTTACAAACTTTGCAAATTTTGAAGTTCTCAAATTTACCTTTCCATGAAGTGTACATGAAGATGGAAGCTAATTTCATTATCTCTTTTTTGGAGATTAATTTCTTTTTCTTATATTTCTTTTATGGAAAATCTGATATCACGACGGCACTGTAGCACGTCGAATCACAACGGCAGATATATACACTATTTTTTCACTTTTCAATACATTATTTTTTTACTATTTTATATACTATTTTTTATTCTTTATGTATTTATTGCTTTTGAAATTTGTATATATTATTTTAATATACTATTTTATTTTTATATACTGTTTTTACTGTTTATGTATATAGTGTTATAAAAAATGAATTATATATATTGTTATTGTACTGTTAGTAGGCTATATATATTGTTGTCGTGATTTCGATGTGCTACAGTATGTCATAGCATCTCATAGAAATTATTTTCTCTTATTTTTTATCTCTTTCAAAAAAAAGAGTAATAATAATCACCATGTAAATATAGCTTTCTTCTTTTCTTAAACCATCATCTAGATTCTTTCTAATATCCTCATCGTATTGAACTCCATGATAGTATCAGACTTAAATATTTATGTCAATTAAATTTATAAAAAAAGAATTATGTAAATTATGTATTTAAAGAAATGATTAACTTACAGAATGATGATGAGCCCATCACATATAAGAAAAAATAATATATTATAATGAATATCATGTAAATAGTTTTTTTATTCAATTAAAAATAATATATTAGTTATTGACAGTAATAGATACTATTATTTGTAATTAATTATAAATTTTAAATATTTAACATGGCGCGAGATTTTTCCTAGTAGCAATAATTATCAAAAAGTTTTGTGGAATTTTTTTATAAAAACTTTTAACCAATCGTGTGACATTGTAGACAACGCGAGATTTTTCCTAGTAGCAATAATTATAAAAATATCTTGCTGAATATTTGATAAAGACTTTTAACCAATCGTACGCTGAATATTTGATAAAAGCTTTTAACCAATCGTATGATATTTTAGACATCATCTATGTAGTACGGCACCTGGCGTGGGATTTTTCCTAGTAGCAATAATTATAGGGAGCTGATACATCACGAATACTGTAGTGACTCTGTAGCGACAGTATATAAAAACTGAAAACAATATATACATACATATGAACTGAAAAAAAAACAGTATATAAAAATTTATTCTATAAAACAGTATATATTTAAAAAAAATGAAAACAGTATATACGAACATATAAACTGAAAACAAACAATATATAAAAATTTATTCGGTAAACACTATATATTTAAAAAAAAATAAAAATGGTATATAGTATATATAGGAACGTGAGAAAACAATATTTAATTTCAATCCGTTACTACAGGATCACTACAGTAACCCCGGCGTGATTTCCAATTTCCCATAATTATATGGTCCTGCTGAATTGTTGATAACAACTTTTAACCAATTTTATGACATTTTGGACATTGTCGCGCCTTCCATTTCCATGCAGTATGGCGCCGTATTTTTCGTAGTAGCAATAATTACAAAAAAAGTCTTGCTGAATTTTTTGTAAAAACTTTTAACTATTTGTATGACATTTTAGACATCCTTGGGCCTTCCATTTCCATGTAGTATGTATTCAAGCAAGTGTCGTAATCGTAATTAAGCCATTAATTAAAATCGTAATAAGTTGTAGTTCTTCCCTGACGTTGTGGGGGTGTCGCCATCTGTGTAGTTGGTCATCTAAGTAGCCCTTCATCAAAACGGAAAAGGAGAGAACGTTCGAGCTTCAATTAGATCAAATCACTGTTACGTTGGACATTATGTCATCTGCTCAGAGATATTCTCATGTTTATTTTAATTATGTATACATTAATATCAATGGAAATTTCATTTTTTGTTGTTTGCTGTACTACTGATTTCTGTAATTAATTATTAGACAGATATGATGCATATTGGCCTCATATTACTAGTAAAGGGAGGTTTAAAATTCTATATAACAAGAAATGATTTCATATTATGTTGTATGGTCTATATAGATCCCTCAAGTCACACTCCTATTGAGATAACATCAACTACTACTTGCAGCCATCTATTTCAGATTTCTTCAATCAATTTTTTCAAGCTATGCTATTATCTATCTATTATTTTTTTTATCTGAAAATGTACTAATAATTTGGTTGCGAGATATATATGACATTTAATTATTCCCTTTCATTTTCATTGGATCTGTTATGCACGTGATGAATATTGAATATCCATTGCTTGGAGCCTCACTCAGGGTTCGATATGAATAAAAATGATTTCATCAATTTCAGGTTAAGCAAACTTTAAAATTTTAAATCCAATTTTATAGTCTAATTTATTGTACAACCAAATACCACCTTTGTAAAGCTATCACAAAAAGAAGTAATATAAGAACATATAGCTTTTAATAGTTTATATATTTAACAAAGATAATGAAAGAATGATAGTGCAAAAATGGAAAAATTAGAAAAAGAAGAATCATATTGGTTGTTAGATCCAAAATTCTCCGTCAGTTAGAAGGGGCTCATGGACAAATAAATAATTGCCAACTTTGCCTCTCTCCCAAGAAAAATTTCCAATATCACCAACAAGGATCAAAAGAAAAACTTTCTTAAAAATTCCAAAGAGAAGAATTTGACGCGTGTCCATTTTCATCCATCTCTTCTAGCGCCGCTGAAGGTGGTGCCATAGAGAAATACTGATCATATCCAAAATCTTCCAGAAATCGTAATGGTTGGGTCCCTACCGGTGACAACAAATTATCCGTGAAAGACCAATCCATTCGCATACCTTCTTCACTAGAATTCGACACATCAGTACCAGATATTAACACATCTGAAGAAGACCGAGTTACTGAAGTAGAATACTGAGGTACTGACGACATTGCCAGACTAGTAGTCCGACTCACTTTATTAGCATGACTCGTGGCCGCAGCCTGAATTTCTTGCGGATAGATTGTATGACCTGCGTTACTACACGAAACTTGAGGCGGTGAGTCGGGGAAATTTAAATTGGCTCCATTAGGCCCACGTAGACACACTGAGGCCGCATCAAATGCTCGAGCCGCTTTTTCTGGCGTATCGTAAGAACCAAGCCAAATACGTTCACGACTGTTGGGCAGTCGGATCTCTGAGACCCATCGGCCCCACTTGCGTTGCCGTACTCCCCTGTACTTCTTCTCTCCAGATGAGACTGAGGGTGCCTCTCCACTAATGTTTGTTCTAATATCAGCCATGATGATTTGAGTCGAGCGTGGTGACACGTGGCAGGTCGTCGTGGCTGGTTGTTTGTCGTATGTTTTATTCTAGCTAGTGCAGTTTGTTTTTTGAGTGAGAAGCTGGGTTGTTGGTGCAATGGTGAGAGGGAGGAGGGAGAGCGGATGATAAATAAAGGGCAGAAAGACGCGTACATAGTTGAGAAGAGTGCTAATGGGAGAATGCCGTGTGTCAGCCAGCCAATGGATAATGTATTAGTTGAGGAGGAGAGATGAATTAAAAAGGCACGTTTGAGCGGAAAAGAAAGAGCACGTTTTGCACCGCGGGTTTCTTTATGCACTTCCACGCACATCAAGTTTCATAATTCCACTACTATACAAGCTTCAAACATAGTACCAAAAATCACACATCCGGTGTTTCAAACACCGAGATTTAGATGTGGGGCCCTTAAAATATTCTTTTTTCTTTCACCGAGCAAAAAATAGGGTGTGCATATTTCACAATAGCCCTTATAAAATAAAAAATTGCAAATATATCTTGAAAAGTTCTTAATATGCATAAAGATAAAAAATTAATGAAAATATGTATTCTATTTTTTTTCCTTATGCATCATATGTGAAAAAATATATATATTTTTTCATTAAGAGATTTTGTATTTATAAAAAATGGAATATTAAATGCAACAATAAACTACTCGTATCATATTATTTTGAACAACAACTATAACATTGTACTCACATATTTTATATAGATAATTTCATTCCATAATAAAATTGAGAAATTTATACCAAAGATAAAAAATGGCAAATAGTTTCATGGCCTAGTGGTAGAATTTGCTTGATATAGAAGTCATAGCTAAGTTCAAACCTCATATGCATTAATTGAGAAATTTTCTTTTTTTTTCTTACAAAATAAATTCTTACTTTAGGAGTTAAAATATATCAAAAAATGAAAAGAAATTATTTTTAGTTAAAAAGTAAATGAAAGTTATATATTGTTTCTTGTTCTTTATATAATTGAACAAGAAGAAAATTTTATACATGTAAAAAGTTTTTTAGGACATTTATGCAAATTTTATATTGGTTAGGGGCTGTAATGTAATATGTCCACTCATTTCTCCACAGTCATAGAAAAAAAATATCTTATGGGCCCCACACCTAAATCTCGGTGTTTGAAACACCGGATGTGTGAGTTTGGATATTATGTGTGAAGCTTATATATTAGTGGATGGGCTCATATACATGGCCGCGCTTAAATTCCCCATTTGTCTCCTTTTTTCTGTCAAACGGGTCTCATATGCTGTTAAATGGGCCCGTTTAATATTTATTTGATAGTGAATTCCGTTTGACAGTGTTCTATTTGCAAGTTGGGGGGATTTTTAGAGGGGACGAAATATATTTTTATGGAAATATGGAACTTGATTGATGTGTGTAAAAGTGAAAAAAAATCCCTTCTTTATATACGTACTTTTTAAGTCCTCTGTGGATTTAGTTTAGTAATGAATTTAAATAAAAAATTCAAAAGCTCATAATAGAGAAAAAAATATTTTGAATTGATTTTTTTTTTACTAAAATGATATTATCAAATCTATATTGTTAATTTTATGTAGAAAATATATTAAACCAATACCATAGGTTATAAATTTAAATTTTATTACCATCATGGCCTCGCAGCACTCTGTATAAAGTTTCTGGTGGAACTGTTCATTTTTTTCATTTTTGTTGATCCCGGCCATTTGACAATCTTAAACACATTTAATTAGGCAAAAAAGGCAGTTCCGGAGAAAATATATTAAACCAATACCATAGGTTATAAATTTAAATTTTATTACCATCATGGCCTCGCAGCACTCTGTATAAAGTTTCTGGCGGAACTGTTCATATTTTTCATTTTTGTTGATCCCGGCCATTTGACAATCTTAAACACATTTAATTAGGCAAAAAAGGCAGTTCCGCCAGAACCTCTGGCGGAACCGCCTATTTTATATTTTTTTTTGCCTCTAAACATCCATGAAAATTTAGCAAAAAAAAAAAAAAAAAAAATTCTGCTAGAGCTGGTGGCGGAACAGTAAACAGTAACATTTTTTTTCCTAAATTTTATGGCTGTTTTGAGGCAAAAAAAATATATAAACATTTTTTTTGCTAGATCCTTTTTGCAATTTCCAGTTAATGGAACCCTATTGTATACACCCGCACTCTTCAACCCGCTCCTTCCAGCTGCATTTTTCTTCGCACCATGTCCAGCGAAAATGTCGCTACACCAATAAAATGACAATTAAAATTAAGTTACTATATTCAAATTAAAATTACAAAAAAGCCCCTATATTATGCTGAAATTGCAAATAAGCCCCTACATTAACTGGAAATTGCGAAAAGAATTTAGCCAAAAAAAAAAAATTATGTTTATATTTTTTTTGCCTCTAAACAGCCAAGAAAATTTAACCAGGCTCTGGCGGAACAATAATTTTTTTTTGGTTAAATTTTCATGGTTGTTTAGAGTCAAAAAAAATATAAAATAGGTGGTTCCCTAATTTTTTTTTTGTCTAATTAAGCGTGTTTAAGACTGCCAAATGACCGGGATCAATAAAAATGAAAAAAATGGAGAGTTCCGCCAGAGGCTCTGGCGGAAGTGCTAGATGCTAAATTATTTTTAGAACAGTATTATCTGTTGAATTATTTTCCAAAAAAGTACTATTTCGGAAAAAAAAAACTCGAGAAATTGTATAAATGAATTTAAATATAATTTATAAGAACATATAGTTTGGCTTATCAAATTTTGTTTTCTTTTGCTCAACTTCAAGTTATGGCCACTTACTATATCATGTCTATATTAGGGAAGTTAACGTCAGATAATAAAGAATAAACTTACTCCCCAAAAACATAAATAAAGAATAAACTTGTCTTTAATTAATCATAAAATTAAAAATGTCTTTATCTTTGAAAGTCAGCAAAATCTAGTGACCGTGTTTTTGACTTAATTGAGTCAAATCCTAACATTCTTTGTCACTGTAAAAAAAAAGTCAGCAACTCCGTGGCAAGCTGGCTGGCGCTTGTGATGCGCGCGGAGGTTTTGTAGTATGTTCAAGTTCAAAAAAGAAAAGTGTAGAATATAGAGCATGGTTTATATATATTAGTGTAATATTGATATGAAAATTTGGATTTCCAGATAATACGCTATTAACTTTTTTTTAAGCTGCATGAGGCCTATTTCCAGCTGATAAGGTCTCGTAAGTATTTTTGTTGTCAGTATATGATAAGGTCTCGTAAGTATTACATACGTAAAATTTTACTTAATTAAAAATCATTGAAAACTCGATGCTGTAGAACCCGCATTATTGATCGAATTTGACATCAGTTTAGTCGAATAGACTCACAAAGATCAAAATTTTAAACCTTTCACTCCTAAATAGAGAATGAGATGGAAATTTATCCAAATTTCTGAAGTCATGTAATCATTTACAATCAGAGCATGTTAGTTAAAAAAATCCATGTTCAACTCTAATGAGTATCGATTTAATCCATGTTCAACTCTAATCAGTAATGATTTATTTCAACAACCACCATGGCAACCTTCATGAGATCGACTTTATGAAATTCTTTTTCACTTTGGGCCCGTTTGGTTCGTTATTTGATAGATGCTTTGAAATGCAAGAATGTCAAGGAATCACATTATAAGGAATGTTATTTCAAGACATGTCTGATTACCATGTTTGATTGGTATATCTATCGTTTTCATGATTTGAATGTGTAAAATATCATTATTTATTTGACTTGCTACATTTATAAGATATATTTAGATAAATTAATTAAAATCTCACATAAAAAATTATTAAACAAAATAGAATATTCTAATAATAAAATTAATAATCTATTATCAAAAGAAACAAATTCAACAACTAATAATCATAATAAAAACTATTGCTCAAACATTACTTGCAACCATAGTTAGTCATTCGTGATACACGAATAATACGGTTCGCGATACATTCGTGTATAATTCGTATTGAATGTTTTCTAAGTCGGACAAATAAAACGAAGACGGTATTAATTCGTCAACTCGGCTTATTGTTCGGAAAAATTTGATATACTAAATTATTTAAATATATATTTTTTTATTTAAAAATAATTGAAAAAATATTATATTTGATAAAAATTCGGAAAATACGGGATGAATTTTTGTGATGTCAAAAATTCGCGAATGAATGCGAATTATTGAAATGAAGACGCGAATTTTTAAAAATTCGGAAAATACGTGTATAATACATGAATAAAGAATAAGAGACCTTTTATAGAAATTTTTCTCTCATTAATTTTGACGGAAAATTGAAAAATGGATTTCCTCCTTGTGGGAATGTAGAAAGACATCTATTTTGGAGGTAATTTTATTCCCACCAAATATTATCTAGGGAATCCTCAATTATCTTACTTTATTATCTAGTGATATACCAAACATAAGAATGAAATCCATCATACTTGAATGCCTTAACATCCTAATTTAAAACCATTAACCAAACCCCGCTTTATGAAATTCTTTTTCTTAATAAAATTACTAACGAGTGAAGGTTCTTTTATAATTAGTAATTAATTGTTCTTCATCATGCATGACATCAGATTCATTCGATCAGCGACTTTGCTTGAAGTTTGACCATATTATATTTGGTCAAATACCTTGCAAATTAAAAGATATGATTTAATTATATGATCACGACAATTAATTTGTTACCAACATTTAACTTATTATGTGCCACAATCTTTAGCTAGGATCAGAAATCCAGAATATCGTAAATAATTAAGAATATGTTTGGTACACACTACACACTACACAGGATCTTAATAATGAACATGAAATAAACACAAAATAATTAGGGTCGGATACTCAGAATTTAATAATTATAACATTCTAGTTTTAGCACGTGCAAAAAATGATCATAAAATAAAAGAATCTTGTCGTTTGGCCCTTTTTGAAAAAACTTTCTAATCTTTCGGTTCACCACTGACCCACAAAGCTTAGTTCGTTTTAGGCTAATTCAAAAAAAAAAAAAAAAAACATTCTGATGCGCTTTGGGGCCTTTCTTTGAAAAAAAAAATAAAAAACTACTCACTCCATGTATATACTTCATACCATACCAAAGATTTTCTGTAGGCAAATTTTATATATAATATAACATATATTTTTTAGAGAAATTATTCGGAGTGCTCAGTTTTTGGAGTAGCCAGAAGCGTCCACCATATAATTTTAGCTGTACACATATATATTTGTACTTGAATATACCTTTTGTGTTTACAAATATACCTTTTTTAAATATATATTTTTGTATTTCACTATACCTTTTGTATTTACAGAAATATCTTTTTATAATTTCATCATACCTTTTGTAATCGAGCGCTCTAAAATGCTGGCACTCCATATCTGAACCCTTTTTTTTTTTATATGTAACTCTACTTATATTATATATATTCTTTTTTATTTTATTTTTGCTGCAAAATGAGATTTTCTCATGCGACACCCATGTCATGCATCACTGAAAGGTGAAATTTGGAAAATAAATTGAGGGCTAGATATAATTATTATTTAGTAAATTAAATTATTAATTTTTTTTAATGATTTCATACAAAAGTTGCGTTGATTAATATATCTGATTGCTGAGTTTTATCTTATTAATCTGTTTGGGGTTGTATCCGTGTATGTGGTTTTTGGACGGGTGTGGAAATTGATTGTAAAAACAACATTATGGACAACATACTGTAACTTTAATTTTACAATATATCAAATTAAGGATTGACTGGCCACCAGCGTTCATTGGAAGGAAGAAGTAAAGAAAGAGCTATTGGCAAACAATTAAATGACAAAAGTCCTTACACAAAATTAACATTTATCTCCATATTTCTTTTGAAAACCACATTTTTAAGTACATACTTGACAAGCAGTCACTTTCAAATGAGTTAATTACCTACTATTTTAATCGGAAAAGTTAATCTTCCCCCTTGATCATGTGATAGGTGTGGGGATGCTTCTACTTTCAAGGCCTAAAACTAAGAAGCCTTAGTTGGCGGCGCTATAATGATTGGTTTATGAAGAAATAAATCGAAATTGGAGTTAAAATTTCAAAACTGGGACCTGATACTGGTAATTCAGAAGATTGTGGGGCTTGAATTGAACGGGCTGTCAATTGTCAGGTAACAGAGTTCAAATGAAAAGTTTGGGCCACCAAGCATTTACATCTAAGTTTATCATATCAGGACTTCCAATTTTTTCTAAAAATGGTCCCGAAATATGTTAAACATGGTTCATGAATTTTGTTATCTTCGGCAATAGAAAATTCAAACTAAAACTTTATACTTAATTCCCCATTACATAAATATGATCAAGTACAACTGTGCAATTTCATAAGCTGGCAGTAACGCGGGAGAACGAAAACGAAAGCTAAAACTCGACACGCAAAACAAAGGGAAGACAGGGAGGATAATCAAGGGAAGACAACGGAGTAGGCGAACACGTCTTGTAACGACTCTCCAGCAACCACTATTTTGCTTTAGGTTAATAATATTTTGAGTGACCGCTGAGACGGTCTGTATTTTAATTTATTATTTTAAACTGTACGTCTATTGTTAATGAAGGTCTGTAACTGAACTGGACATTGATTAATAGAATTACGCGGGAGACACCAAGTTCTCCGTAACTTTTCAACAAAAAATGCAATTGTGCAATGACAGTGTGAGAAAGATACCAGATTATTAGATGCGTCAGTGATTAAGTCACAAAATCATCAACGTGTTTTGATAATGCAGGGGTTTGAATTTGAATTCTAATTTAACCTAAGTCACTCTCAACAGATAGTATAAATGGCTGACCTGATTCTGTGTGAAATTTTCCGTCTCTGACTTTATTCCTAGTTTTGCTTTTGTTTTGCATGCTTGTCAAATATACTTGCAAATATTTTCTGGAAAAGATTCCTCCATTCTGCAATTATTCTTTGACCGAGGTAGTTGATTGGAACCACACATAGAATACAAGAACAACCATCATAGAAATGGAGTAAACGTACATGTCAAAATGTAAAAGAAAGTAAAACGGAGATTTTGTTTATTATCTTTCTCAAATATTACAATGTACATCTGCGCTCCCTTTTCGGTGAGATTTAGCCTGAGTTTCAACTACACTAACCGTTAACAGCCCTTGACCAAAAATACATAAATAAATAAACAACCGTCACATCAATTTGGAGCCATATTAATTAATACAAACAAAATTTCCTAATAATTCATGCTAGGTTGTACATCTCGTTGGATCCAAATAGAAGTCCATAATTAAAATTGGTCCAGATAAAAAATTTAATGGACAATACAAATAGAAGTCCACCCAGATAGAAGAAAGTTTTAATGGACTTAGTGGGCCATCTTCTAAATTGGAACTCTGTAAGAAAGAAATAATTCTCTCCAAGATTTATCAAATACGAACTCCACTTTCTTAATTCTTTAATTAATTAGAAGGCCTCAAAAATATTTGACCTATTGAATTGGTCGGGGTGCGCCAGGCCCAAGCAGTAGTGCAACGCAAGGGCGACGCGTAAGAAGCCCAGCAGCAAGCTACTGTGACGGCCTCTTCCCCACAAAAAATAAATTTAATATCGTTGTGGGCACTTGGCCCACATATCAGATATTAAACTGATAAGAACAGATACTACACTTGATCTTAGCCAAAAGGCCGAGAAAGGTATGAGTTCTCCTCCGGCCCGGGTTTCTGTTTTATAGGCGCTGGACTGTGGTAAGTGGGTATGTAAACCGTGGTGGGACTATTAAATCATTCGCTGCCTCTGTTTTGGTTCCGGTCAGTATAAAGAAGGAAGCTATATTTCCGGCTAAAACAAAACAAGTGCGATATCTTTCCTTTGATTTCTTTGATTTTAACGATCTATCCTTTTTTTTTTTTGAATGAGTAGCGGACAGGCTACTTAGAACTTTCATTTAAAAAAACGAACTATATTTTGATTACAAATATTAAGTCTCTTTGACCGACTTTATTCATTAGGCTAATAAAAATAAGAAAAATACAATAATTACAACATAATAGCTCTTTTTCTAGTCTAACTCCTAAATTACTTGAATTTAGTCTTCCGCTTTCGGCTGATTTAGCCCTCCTGAACTGAGATGTGAAAGCCTAGAGTTGCTCTTGAGTTGCTTCGCCTCTTTTTTCTTGTCCGGTCTTTCTTGTGAAGTTGAATAGGTGCTAGATTATCAAGTTCGTCCGTGCGAGGTGAGCTGCACGTTGCTGCGGGTGTTGATTGTTCTCTCGCCTCCCTCCTTTTCCCCTCCTCTTTCGAGCATTCCCGGAACCAAGATCACAATCGCTTCACTCCTACAGGTTGGCGTAGCGTGGTCCAGTCCTTCTATCCGGTCACCCTCACTCTCACTCGTAGGTAGCTTATCTTTGCAGCTTTGAATTCTTACTATTGCTTTGATTCCTTTGGCACGTTGAGAACACAAAGACGACTTACTTGGGATTGGTGAGTTCGGTCAAGCGGGAGAGACGAGGCAGTAGAGTTCGCTCTGTCAGCGTTTTGGGAAGAACAAGAGAAGGCGCAGGGAGCTTAGAGCTCAATCGAGCTTGTAGCAGGGAGCATCCATGAGCTTCGATTAGGAGAGAGAGCTTCGATTTACAACGGCGCTGTTGCAGAGAGATCTTCGATTCAGGCGATTTTCAAAATCGCCTTGTAATCGCCCTTTTTTGGCAGTTAGCGAAAGAAACCCTAAACCCTAAACGATCTATCTTTAACTTTTAAGGAAGCAAATAAACACAAATTTCAGCAAAATATAATACTGTCTTCATTCTGTAAGGTAGACTAGAAAGTTAGCAAAATAATTTCCCAAATCCTGGCGTATCAGACCTTACTTCCAAAGTGTGCAATTACATGCTTTAAAAATACAAACGGACAAATATACTATTATTACGTGAAAAATCATCAGTCAAACCTATGTACATAATAACGTAGAAATCACATATCTAATATTACAATTAATCAGAATTCACCTAATCAATTAAAAACAACAAAAAAAAAAACGAGTCCACCCCAACTTAAATTACACAAGTATAACTAACTAACATCACATAAACAAAAAATACAAAAAAACGGGGTTCCATCGCCCCTAAAAATCTCCACAAGATAATTTCATCCTACCACCCCGCTTACGCATCATCATAATTTAACAATCAGGAGATATTCTAATATGCAGATCTTATCTATTATGATAAGAGGCGCCAGACGTGTCATCATACGGGCCCCGCCATGCGTTATTCCCATCATCCGACCCGCTACACGCTTGCGTCTGTACGGGCCCCACATTCCCCAAATCCCCTTCCAAACTCATTTGCTGCACCTCCGCCGCCGACAAAATCTTTATGCTCTTCACACAACTCACAAACTCCCTACACACCAACATTAAAAAAATATTGTTTAAAAAAACAACATATATAATAACACCAAATAATAAGGGTATTATTAGAAGAATAGAACGTACTCCCAAGGATCGTCTCCGACAAGAAGAATATCATTCTCATGGTCCACATAGACCAGCTTCCAATCAGGTCTATATGGATCTTCAAGCTGCCCTTGGATTCCAAACATGCAGGCCAGGTCATGCCTTAGCTCATCATACCCTCTATATCTCGTCACATCTATCGATCTGCCAACCGATCCTCTCTTTTGCACCTTCACGCCCAAAAATATAAAAGAATAAAAAAACAATTCAACATATAAAATATTAATTAAAACAACAAACCTTGGTGAAAGTTCTACGTTGCGCTTGATTGTTACTATTATTGTTATTGTTACTATTATTATTCCAGACAGTTTGACTTGGCATGCCAGTTTCGGTCACGCCCATGTCGCTAGAGCAACCCGGCTTGAACGACATATCGGCGACCCCAAACGACTGGGAGCTGATGTCAGCGGTCGAAATCTCGGTTTCCACTTCCATGTAACTCTGTTTCCCGGAAAATAAATTCTCAACTTCCTTTCCCGACCCGACTCCTCTCGCCATTATCACGTCCGGCATTAATCCCTCCATAAACACATTACTCCCATTATTATCATCATTATTATTACTATTAATATTATTAATAATATTGTTGTTATTAATATTGTTGTTGTTGTTATGTCGCGTATCGAATTGTACACTAGATCCATCTAAGGGAGGAAGAGAGTCGTCCAAACAAAAGGAGCTCGTAGAAGATGCATCGAGATCCGTGACAGAATTCCGATTTGGGTTCGGATTCGGTTTCAGTCGCGAATCAGGTTTGCTTTGGATTTCCTGCAACAGATTATCCATCGAAGGCGTGAAAGGGACAGCTGGCGGCTCGGCCAGGTTGGCGCTGCCTTGGTGGACCCGGCTTAAAGGACTCACAGGAGTCGATTGGTTGGAATTAGGGCAAGACAGAGATCTGTTCAGCTGCTGGTTCTTCAGTTGCTGTAAGTTGTTTTGCAGGATTTGGACTTCCGGGTTTCGGTTTAACTGCGAAAGCATTTGCTGTTGTTGTTGCTGTTGAAGCTTTTGAAGTAACTGGAGTTGCTGTATTTCCTGTTGAGACAGTTGGGGCAACTGTTGGGTTTGTTGTAATAAAGCTTGTTGGTACTCTATTGGTAATTGGGATTGAATCGCTTGTTGTTGTTGTTGTTGTTTTACAGAGGGGAGGGTATTATTGTAATTATTATTCGGTTTTGTGATCTCGTGTGGCTGGATTTGATTGGATGTGGAGGGTTGGGAAACGGGGCCCGCGATTTGGTTCTGTTTTAATTTCTGTACTTGCTCAACTGCTTCTAGCTGTTGCTGTTGGAGCTGAAACTGTTGATGCTGTCTTTGTAGCTGTGCAGCTTGCTGTTGGATCTGAACAGGATTGGGGTGCTGAGCTGGCATCTGCTGCTGAGCTGGCATATGATGCTGGTCTGGCAGTTGTGTTTGTTTTTGCTGGCCGAATTGCAAGTTGGGGATGGGCAAGGGTTGGGTATGGAAATTTGAGGGATTCTGAGGGTTGGATGGTAAACTTTGGGGATTTTGTTGTTGCATGGCCATCCATTGGACGAGACTAAGGCCTGGAAATATCGCGTTTTGTACGTCTTTTAGGCCGAAATCGTCAGACAGCCACGGCATCACTCTTCTAAATGCACTTTCCACCTCCGACTCATCATCTGAAAATTTTATCATTTTCCATTAAATAAATAAATAAAAATAAGGTAATATAAATAAACAAAATGGTCTACATACCTGGCATTCCAGGTTGTCTGGGGAATCTAGGTCGGAAAATAGGAGGGGGGCAAATGTAAAACGGCGTTGCAACGGGCTCAATCTCCCAAATCGAAACCCTAGTCCGTCTCTCAGTAGCAGTCGACTCATCCCACCCAACCTAATTCACCAAAGAAAAAGTAAAATTAAATTCCTACAATATATCGAGTAAGTATTTACCATCAACAATTAACTTTAACAAAAAAAATACCTGAAGATTCCTCCAGTGAGAATTCTTCCAGCGAACAGGGTCCATGTCATTAATGCCCGTAATCGTCCCCATGTACCTCCTCACACTCGAGTCCTCTGTTTCAAACAGCATTCTGAATCTCATCCCTAATGAGACTTGTGTGTACAGCGCCTTGTTGTATTTCGCCAGCGGTATCACAAACTCCGACGGACTCGCCCTGTCAAAAACAAAAAAAAAACAAAAATTAAAATTTAAAAACATAATTCATTGTTTTTTTTAATTATTTTTTTATAAAATTTGTGCCTGGGATTGAAGAAAATGGTGAATTGAGAGTTGTTAGCGGCGGCATGAGCAGCAGCAGCGAGAATTCCAATGTGCATGCTGTCGCTTGAGAGGACGGATGAGGACAGAGCGGGTTGCGTTCTGTTCGCTCTTCTTATTCCTAACATCAGTTGTGATTTCTCATCTCTGATAATAAAAAATGTGTAATATGAGTATTAGTTTGTTGTTAATAAATTGGGACTACTTAAATGCGGGGGCATTGTTTTATTTGTACCTAATGAAGAGAACAGAGTCGCCAGCGATGAGTCTCTTGGAGCTGACAAACACGCTCCAGCCTGTCGTCAGAAGATGTCTTTTCGGCTGACCTGTCATATATGCCCTTATTTTATTTTACTTAGTTATTATTTAATAATTTGGGTATTGAACCTGTATAATTATCTATTTATACCGCGATAAATATGTCTAAATTTCCAAGAGACATCATGCAGATCTTTCGCGACCAACTCTTGAGCTGGCGGTTGCATCGAAAAATCCTATTGAAAACATTCAAAGCTGTTATAATATATGCACTAATTTCAAAATATAAATTCACAAATAATGAAATAACTAATATAATTTTACAAAAAATAAGTACCAAAGGTGGAAATATTTTTTCAGCGGCTCTACGAGGCACCGAGAATCCGCCATGTGTACTAGTGTCACTTGCAGTAAGAGTTTTGCAGAAAAACTCGGCCGGCTGTTTGTTTTGCTTTAGTCCCATTTCTGACGCCAGCATTGCTTCTCTATCATACTAATATAAAAAAATAAACATGTTCATTAATTCAAGGAGATTTATATATTTTATTGAAAATTAATACATTATATTATTTTAAAAGGTTATAGAAAGTGTGTGTACTTTATTGACAGGCTGAAGAGTCATCTGAGCGTAAACCTCGTCCGTTTCGGCATCCGCCTGTTTAAATATGCTTTTGTAAGATTAGTAAATAATCAGAAAAAGAATTAAAAATTTTAAATAAATATAAAATCAAGGGTATTTCGGTAAATTTACATGCAAAGTGCAAGTGTGAAGTCTGCATATCAGTTTCGACGGTAGATTTGGATAGCTTGGTATGCTCTCCAGTTCTTTATGCATCGAAGCCGCCACCTAATTAATAAAATTAACACAAAAATGTTTTAAAAAATCAAATCTATATAAAAATATTATATTTTTATTTTTGGGAAAAATGGAAATTTATATTTAGACCTGTTCGCTGTGGCCTTGAGGGAAATAGACAACAAGGCTTCCTTCCGGAGGGAGACCGACAAGTGGGCCCGCACAAGCGTGCCATAGCTCTGAGTTTATTATTTTCTTTTCTCCTTTATTTAAAATAAATAAATAAATGCAAACTATTTATCACCAAATAGAAGAGAAATAGTTTTTACAAGATATGGTAGTCTAAATATTGAAAAGGGCAGTTTAATACTGAATCAAACTCAAATCAAAGAAATTTTGCGAAGTTGATTAATTTCAGAAACATGGATTGCAACAGAGTTGACTAAAAAAGAATATTGGAAGAAAATATAGAAGAAGTAGAAATAAATTGTCTAAAATTAAAATACATATTAATATAAGAATTCATACCATCTGTTGGGGTAACTGTAGCTCCAAACCCATTAGAACTGGGAGCCTTCATTTAATCAGCTCAGCTCAAAATTCGCAAAAAAAGTTCTCTTTCTTCTTCAATCGTAAGAACTTTTAAATCAAGATTCTCCTTTCCTCAACCCTTTAGAGTCACTTTTCGGCGCAGCCCCTTTTGTTTTATTTAATCATGCTCAGATCCTTAAAAAACTCAAAGCTCAAATGCTCTCCAGATAAGCAAAGCTGATATAAAGCTCTCTCTTTCTCTACCCTCGTGCCAAGGAAGCTTCGGACTAAAGTTATAATAGTACTTGTTGAATATTCTATTATTCTCCAAAGAAGCTAATACACCCTTAAGAAATCCCTAATCTAAAAAAATCAAAGCTAAGAACTCTGAGAAGGAGACTCTGTTTCTTTCTCTCTCTGGCGCCGAAGTAAGGTTGAACATGCAATTTTCTCCGATCAAACTTACTCTGTCGCTCTAATTGATCCAAATACAAGCTCGACGCTAAACAAAAAGCATATATTCTCTGTCCCTCTGACACAAAAAGGGCACTCATAAAACTCGAACATTCAATTCAGCTTCAAAAGCTGGCACCCCCAAATCTAATTTCCTCTGAGCTGAGAAGTCAACGAGAAAGCAGCCCTCTTCGTTTTCTCAGACTCAGACAGAGAATCCGATCCTTCACCTCCCTTTCCCTTTCCCTTTCCCCTTCTTTTCTTGTTTGTTTCTGTTGGCTGGCTATGGCGACGTTTGACGAGATATGTCGCGGAGATGCTAGAGTTTGAGCTGTTTCTCCTTCTTCTTGTTCAGTTAACTCTCTTCTTTGTGTGTGGGTGTGTAGAGGGAGGGTGTGTTGTGTTGTGTTGGGACCTCGCTGGGATTGGAGAGGAGAGGGGCCGACATGAAAGCGACCGCTACTGCAGGTTAAATAAATAAACCATCGCCTTCCCCCTCCCTCTCTTTATTTCTTTCAACTCAACTTCTGACACGAAAGAAAATGTTAAAATAATATGTTCTTACAGGATTACTTTTCCATGCAAACCCTCATAAGAAATAATATTCATATCTATGACCTGTTTCGAGGGAATTTTTTTTTTTGAAGAGTAAAAATGAGAGAGAACTATAGACGATCATCTGCTTTATTCTCTTCGAGGTGGACTCATATATCATTACTAAAAATTTTAAATCAATCATGCTAGACGCGGGTTCGAACCCCTTACTTATGGAGAGATGAAATTGGTACCATTACCACTAGACTAATTTAGTAGTGGTGGGAAATTATTTGCATAATTAAATCAACGTTTGTTGTACTAAGATTAGTAAATTTCTTTAGTTATTTTTTGTGCTGATTGAATATGTATTGGAGATAGTATGCATTTAAAGAGTATTATTAGAGAGTGTAGTTTATTCTAATTTTTGTAATTTTAAATTTATTTTTAGAAGAATAAGTCATGTTGTAACATTAACTAGTAGTATTGATAGAATGATACGTAAGGTGGCTGTTTAGGTAGTTATTAGAAAATATAATAAGCTATTATAAATATCATAGTTAGTGATGTAATTTGTTTTAGATTAAACACGTATTTGATGATATGAGTGATTTTTCTAAATATATATTATATAATTGCATTTGTTAGAACTTAAACTTATTATGACCTCTCGTTACGCATCTAACTGATGTAATTTAATCATTAAATAAATTAAGAAGTTCATTATATTTATAATTCTTTTATACAGCAAAGAAAAAATGATTGCCAAAAATATTTGGACTTGTAAGATATGTGTACACACTCTTTTAGTATCAAACATAAATTATTTGTTTTCAAAAGGTAAGAGTGCAAAAGGCTGAGAAGTGAATAGAAAATATTCTTGGCAATAAATGGCATCGGGTTCTTTATTTGGTAGGTATATATTATTATTATCTCGTGAGTGGAAGAGTTGAGTTGTTCATTTATTATTACTTTTCTTTTCATGAAGGAATATCTCAATTATTTCACGTAAAATCACAAAAAAATAGTCAATATTTTTGGCCGGAAAAACCGGACCGGCCCACATGCACTTTCACACTTCCCCTACGTATTCGCATTTCATCTCTTTTTAGAAATTTCATTTCTTCACCAAAAAGAAATCCCCATCCACTTGTTGAGATTGTCAATTTAGTTTACTAACTATTGATTCATTAATGTATTAAATTACGAGACATGTTCCTAACTTGACTGTGAATTAGGTAATTGAGATCTGATCAGCTATCGATAAATCCTACATGGCACACAACCAGCTCTCATTTGTCGTTTCTACTTCCTGTCAACCGGCGGCCGGTTTTTCCGGGCAAGGCAGTATTGTAACTTCCTTTACTCCGATGGTGATTTTTTACGTACGGCGAGTTGTTGCGGCGCAGCAGTTGGCCTCGTTCTTCGATCCAAAATCTAGGAATCAGCAGTGAGCAGATCATCTCCACTTTTCAAGGAAAATGGAGATGATGTTTTGCTCGAGTGAATGTATTTGAAGAGAACTGGAGGTAGATTAAAGAGCACGCATGTGTTCCGTTTGCACGGGCGATTCCGCATCGTCTCTCGTGCGTATTTGTTTACCTACTTTTGCTTCAAAGTTTTGCTATTTAGTACAATCTATCTACTGAGTTAATTTAATCCTGAAATTTATTATTTAATTTGATTTAACGATGTACATCTGTTGCCAGTTGAGAGTAAAACTACGATAAAATTAGGCGTGAAAAAATTATGACAAGTGGAGGTGATTTGGTTTGGCTTCATCACACGTGCAGAAAAGTTACAAACATATATCAGCCTGTGTAGGGGTAAGAGGGTGACTTACTTACCACTTGATTATACTCTGTTTCACATGCAATGATTCCCTTCTCGGTTTCAAACACTACTCAAATATATTCATAATTACTACTTATTAACTATAAATGAAAAAGTTTATTTTTCCAAATGAGAAGGTCTTTGATGATTGCTAATATAACATGTTTATAGTTCGATATGATTATATACTATTATCTAAGCATGTTCTATATTTATGTCCGTAAATTACGAAAATGGAAAAGAAAAGTTTAACAGGGGATCTTTGCATGTGTTAATTACTGAGACAAATTACTGAGGAATAAAGCAGCATTGCCTCTTGTCCAACCTACAAAAATGCTTCAGTAAAACCCAACACAAATTATTTGATAAGTCATTTTAATCATTGCACTAAATTTAACTGGTCTAACTCAATCATTGGTTGTATACACGTATCTGATTATGATTAACTGGTCGGCTTAAAAACACTAATTCATTATGCATGTGTGAGATTAATTTTGTAATCTTTTTGATAAATAATTAATCTTGTTGTAATTAAATTCCACGATGCCATGCCTCATTCTTGAGTTTGCATGCATTTTATTTTTGCCCTACATTCTTTTCTTTTCTTTTCATAAAATATTGCCATAAGCCCACTTAAACCTCATAAAAAAAAATTATTGCCATAAGTTCTCCATTTTGAAATTGAAACCGTATATGCTGCACCGTAAAGTTAGATGCATTGTAAGTGTATGCTGACTACTGACTAGTATATCTTGTTAAAACTTAACCAATGGGAGGAAACAACATGGTTGGAAATGGGTGATAAAAATTGTGAGGAGAAAACAATGATGTAATTCCTCGGGCAAAATCCTTCGAAAAAAAAAATGATGTAATTCAAATTCAATGAACCTGTGTGGAAATTAAAGATATACTAATCCAATTTGGTCAAAATCATGTGGGAGGCAAAGAATCCAGCCTCTCAAAATATACATTCTCACAAAGATAATATATCATGAGTCATGACATATCATATCATAACCCACATCAAATAATACCTATATCTAGTTTCACTGACAAGTATGGCCCACTTATATATTTTTTCAATTGTATTTTCTATATTCTAAGACAAGACCCACTTCATAATAAGTCTGCGTCATCACATGCAAGTGGGCCGCATACAATTGAGGCCCCATTGCCAATACCTACATGTCTGGTATATTGGGCCCAATTAAAAAGATATCCTTATTTTTGTTTCTTTATCTAAAATAAAATTTCTGTAATAATTTAGATTAATTAAATTATAACAGATGAATTATACTAGAGTATGTACAGGGATGCCGACGTATATAATAAAGTCAGAAGGGCCTCTTATTATGATTTTTTATTATTATTTATTTCTAAAAGGATTTGTTGGGGGAACATATGGGGCTGTGAGAAACAGTAGACAGCTTGCTGAATATCTGCAACGTGGGCTCTCTAATTATTTCATAATCAAGCTGAGACATCAAAGTACGTATATACATCATTCTCTTCGACCAACTTTGTCACAATTTAATGACTTCAAAAATCTAGAACAAAAAGAATGCAAATTGATGAAACACGGCCCCCTTATAATATTTTTTTGAAATGTCAAAATTAACGCCCGTAAAGATATTATTTTCTTAAATGGGCCTTTGAAATATCAAACTCGAAAATATTCGCTCTAAAATGGGGAATTGATACCGGGCATTATTTTGATGAAGACAGGTTTAGAATTTTTTCATGACAATTTTAACCCTGTAATTAATACATCATTTAGCATTCCTAAACATGCCATCTTTCCAATTTAAACTTTCAACAGTCAAATGACAAATTATTATCACTTTTGCTTTGCCTAAATAGAAATTTGTATTAATTAAGATTAAGATATATCATACATTTTTTATAAGTTAATAAATTTATTTTCTAAGAATGAAAACTATATTTTCAAGTATATAGTAATTTTTTATATGAATCCTTATATTTTCCATATCATGTTCTCAAAAATATTTATTTTCTTAATTAAGTTTTAAAAAATGTGACATAACAAGTCATATGTCAAGCCCAAAAAAATTTATAAAAGGTACAAACTCTTTTTATTCATTGATACGTAAAATTTTATTTATGATTTTTACATGATCTAAATGCCAAATCTTTCCGAAACATGAGCTTAATTATATTCTAACATTTAATCACCAATTTATAGTTACTTATTGTCTTGTTTATTCAGTTTCTCATTTAAAAAATTAAGATATTTTTTTATCAAAAGATATGAATAATATTTTAGATTGATTATAAGGTGCAAATAAAGAATCTTTTTTAATTTTGCCATCAGCATATTTAAGTGATGTATTTATTATAAGAGTAAAAAAGTAATTTCACATTTTTCTTGCCTGTACACCTCAATTGCCTGCCTGCCAATATCAATTCCAGACAGGCAGAACAGATGTCAAAAAGATAGTGCCACCTGGATATATTAAAGTGACTGTTATAGCAGATCGCCAGCCAACCAGAAATAATCCACTGGAACAGGTCCTCTATAAACCCATCTTATCATAACACACCACGTCAATGAATTCACAGTCCATACGACTAAACTTACACACCGAGTGTTGTCAAACTAAACAAGTAGGTTCAGGCTCTTCTCGTTCGTATCGCCTCACTACCTTCTTCTCAAACTCTCTCTGCTTCATTCTCCATTCTCCATTTCCATTTCCATTTCCAATCTGCTCTCTATCTCTTCTCATTTCTCCTCTCAGCTCTCTAAACCCCGTTCGGCCATGCAGCAGTCACTTCTCCTTCCTCACCCCGCCTTCTCCGTCCGCCCATCGGCGGCGCCTCTGCGCCGCCGCCTTCACCGCGTCTCCGCCTCCGCCACCACCGTCTCAGCTCCTCCGCAGAGAGAGACGGATCCGAAGAAGAGAGTCGTCATAACCGGCATGGGTTTAGTCTCCGTCTTCGGAAACGACGTCGACAAGTACTACGAGAGGTTGCTGGAAGGAGAGAGTGGGATCGGGCCGATTGACCGGTTCGACGCGTCCAAATTCCCGACCAGATTCGCCGGCCAAATCAGAGACTTCTCCTCGGAAGGATACATAGACGGGAAGAACGACAGGAGATTGGACGATTGCTTGAGGTATTGCATTGTCAGCGGAAAGAAAGCTCTAGAAAGCGCCGGAATCGGTCCCGGCACTGAAGAACTCAACAAGGTAACTCCCATTCCAATTCCCTTTTCAAATTTCACCATCATTTTGTTGATTCGTACAAAAAGTTCGTCAAATCCAAATCCAGTACATTTATCACTAAATAATGAATCTTTAACTCTAATTACAAATTAGAGCCAGATCTGACCTAATAACTTCAACCAACCATCCACATATTTTCAGATCGACAAAGTCAGAGCGGGAGTCCTAGTCGGAACCGGCATGGGCGGATTAACCGTCTTTTCAGACGGCGTGCAGGCCCTGATCGACAAAGGCCACCGCAAAATAACTCCGTTCTTCATCCCGTACGCCATCACCAACATGGGCTCGGCATTACTCGGCATGGACGTGGGATTCATGGGCCCGAACTACTCCATCTCCACCGCCTGCGCCACCTCCAACTACTGCTTCTACGCCGCCGCGAATCATATTAGACGAGGCGAGGCTGATCTGATGCTGGCTGGCGGCACGGAAGCCGCGATTATTCCCATTGGTGTTGGCGGTTTTGTCGCATGCAGGTGAGGATGGAAGGGAATTTTGCGAAATAGTCCCTGTGTGTGTTGTGCTGAAATTGCAACAAAACCCCTGCATTATTGGAATTCGGAAAAGAAAGAAAGATTGAAAACCCTGCGTTATTGCTGAAAGAGTGAAATTGCAAAAGAAAAAAGCTGGGCGATTGTTAATGCAGGATTTTTTTTTTTGCAATTTTGGCAACAATGCAGGATATGATGCGGGGCTTTTTTGCAATGGAGGGATTTTTTGCAATTCCAGCATAACGCATGCATGGGCTCTTTTGCAAAATTCCGCTAATAAAAATTCAGCCCGGCCAGTTAAGATGAAATGATATTTAAATATAAATTTAAACATGCAGGGCTTTGTCACAGAGAAATGATGATCCGAAAACCGCGTCTAGGCCTTGGGATAGAGCGCGTGACGGATTCGTAATGGGAGAAGGCGCTGGCGTTCTGGTAATAACTAATAATAATATTTTAAATTATTTTTGTTAATAAATTTAGGGAAATTTGCAAAAAAAAACCTGTATTATGCGTAAATTTCAAAAAACCCATACATTATCAAATATTAAAAAACAAAACAGCATTCTTCAAACATTACGACAGGGACTATGTTTTGAATTGTTCAACGATGGAGCAGTTACTGTTTGCAATTTTCACTAACTTACGTGTTTTTTTGTAGTTCAGTTTGTAATCTTATTTAAATTTGGTGTTTTTGATCGTCAGGTGATGGAGAGCCTGGAGCACGCGATGAAACGAGGTGCGCCGATTCTCGCAGAGTATTTAGGCGGAGCAGTGAATTGCGACGCGTATCACATGACCGATCCGCGCGCCGACGGTCTCGGCGTCTCATCTTGCATCAAGCAGAGTCTCGAGGATTCTGGTGTCTCGCCAGAAGAGGTTAGTTAATTTGCAATTCAGTCCCTGTGGTTTTGTTGGTTCGCAGTTTATTAGTCCCTGTGTTGTTGGTATTAGGGTTTTGGTCCCTGCGTTTTATGAAAAAGTGGGTTGGAAGAGTTTAATGTTGCAAGACTACGAGTGCGAATTGTGATGTGGTTGAAGTAGAGGAACTACGGACTGGACATTTTGTTTGGTGATATAAGGGATGATGGTATAATGTTAGTATTAATGTGGTGTGATTTTTTTTTTTAATTTTAGGTGAATTATATTAATGCGCATGCGACGTCGACTCTGGCGGGTGATTTGGCGGAAGTGAATGCGGTCAAGCAGGTTTTTAAGAATCCGTCTGAGATTAGGATGAATGGAACCAAGGTTTTGATTCTTTTTATTTTATTTTTTTTATTTTTTGTGTTTATAATATTTTTTGTGTTTATTTATTTACTTTTTTGTATTTTGTGTGTAGTCAATGATAGGGCACTGTCTTGGGGCAGCAGGAGGATTGGAGGCAATTGCGACAATTAAAGCGATAAATACTGGATGGTTGCACCCCACAATTAATCAATTTGTGAGTTTTTTTTATCTAAAAATTAAGTATTTTTTTTATTTTGTGGAATAATTTATCTAGCACGTTGAAAATTGTTGATTTTTGTGTGTTTTAGGACCCAGAGCCTGCGGTTGAATTCAATACGGTACCGAATGTAAAACAGGAGCATGAAATTAATGTTGGTCAGTATCTATCCTTCTCTCTCTGTTAATTCTTATTTATCCATTTTTCTTTTTATTTATTTATTTTCTATTTTTTTTGTATGTGTAGCGATTTCAAATTCGTTTGGATTTGGAGGGCACAACTCTGTGGTGGTTTTTGCTCCGTTCAAGCCATGATTATCATTTTTGCAATTTTAGCCTAGAATTTTTTCTCAAAAATATTATTCATGCGTGTTATTTAATTGATAAAAGACCGTGTTTGTGTATCGGCTGGAGAGTAAGCAATTTTCTGAACTTTTCTATAGAGCCCTTGAGAGTTTTTGTTATTATTTTTTTGGGTATTTATGGAGTAACGATTGGTCTAGTAATTTAAGTTCGTACATGCTATTTATGTTTTAACAATAATTATTTAATTAGTGCAGTAATTTAAGTTGTTTTTCTCTTGTGAAAAGGATTTAGGCTTGTTGGTTTTCTTTTTATCTGAAATTGATCATGCTATCTTGAAAGCTATACTTTTTAAGAGTAATCTAGTTTTTTTAATTGTGAAATGCTGGAAATAATCTCATTTATTATTTCATTACGATTTATGCCTCTCGTTTGTTATATCTATGTGGAAAAACAAGATATTCGTTCTTTGGAGAATCCAATTAATTGTGGCCGTCATTTGTCTTTTCATGAAACCCTGACAGAAATATGAAATTAGTTCTGTTTGATTTTTTTGAACCGTAAATTTTGCAATGATATCTGTTGATCTGATCCATCTGATTGATACTGGTATCTACTGACTGGCTTTCAGTGAGAAACTATTTTCCAAAAAGAGATTCTTATGAACTTCGGACAAATTATTTGAAGCTCAAAACCAAGAGCTTCAATTTTATGAGCAACAAAAAGATATTGTTCTGTCAAAAAAAAAAATGTTATATTATGATGCCAACACTACTATTCTCGTGATGGAACCTGCATATGGCCATGTAATTCGTGTGAATTTTTACTGTTGGTTAATTCCTTTCAGGACACATGAAATGAAAACATCAATCTTCTCCATTGGGACTGTGTTCTTGTCAGTTTTCATAAGATTTCACAAAGAGGAATTAGAAAAGCATGTTTTCCAGTGATTTTAAAAATGGCGAGAAGCTGATTCAAAGTGAGAGAGGGAAATAAAGAAAGTAGTTAATGCTTCGCCATAAATGAGGTTCTGTAGAAAATTTAAATTTTTTCCAGATGTTTGTTTCCTGACATTTTTATCTTCGACTCCTCTCAATTTCAGGTCAAATTAACCTTTCTTTCACTCTATCCAAAATATTGCTAAATTAGCTTGCATCTTGTGAAATACGGTCAGAAGAAGTTTCACCTACTTCATTCAAGCTGCTTAATCAAAAAATTTAAATGAATTCGTAAATCTTCATCCTTTCTACTTCTATCAACAAAATTTTCTACGAGCAGGGTATGTAATATGTTATTTAATAAATTAGATGTGCCATGTGATTTGCAGTCTACTGCATTTTCTTCAACTATGATCTAATACATTATATTGTCGGGTAACACTAAATTCTATATATTTGCCCCCTCTAATCTCAAATCAAATCAATTTAACAAGTCCCTTATATAATATATGCATTACAAGTACAACCCTCCAAGTAAATTGACTTGAGATATGCCAACAAGCTTGAATCTATTAAAAAAATAATTTAAAATCATGGTTAAGAGGCAAAATGGGGAGTTTGGGAATCACTGGAAATGGAGAAGAAGACTGAAGATTTACGTGGTACATGCTTGGATGAATGGCACTTGGGCACACAAATAGTAACGTTTAATCTGCTACAGACATGTACATGGTCCAGTTTGACGATGCATTTTATCTCAAAAACATGTACATCAGTTTGACGATACATTTTATCTCAAAATTGATTCAGCACATAAAATATATTTTCTTTTCAAATATGCCATTTCATTTTCCGAAGTTAAGTATAGTTGACAAATAAGTTTTTCTCCATTCATACTTAAATTGACCCGTCCCTCATTACTACATATCAACATCATACATCTCTCCAATTTTAGCAACTGGAGAGGATTAACACAGAGAAAAAGCCCCTCACACGACGTAATTCCATTTGGACTTCATCTTAATACAATGCATACCATCATCATATAAACCCCGCAAAAATCAAAACTACACAAGAAAGAAAGAGAAAAAACAAAACAAAAAAAGTCCTTCAAACCCAAAAAAAGAGAAAAATCAACGAAACAACTCAATGATGCTTCATGGCCGGCGGCAGCAATTAACGGCCGACCTTTGGGCCCGAGCCGGCGAACTAGAGAAGCAGTTCGCCAGCTACAAACAAAAAACCGATCAAAGCAAAGATGAGTCAACTTTCAAGGAGAAAAAGGAGAGAAAGAAAGACGCGAGAGGCGAGCTTTACGAGAGGTATATGAAGATACGAGATGTGAAATTAAGAGAAGGGTGGATTGCCAAAATGGAGAGGAAAGAGGAAGAGATGGCGGCCATGTGGGACCAGTTGGAGAAGACTCATGCTGACATGGCAGTCCGGTTTGGTGGAGGGAAGGTTGGACCGGTACCTGTACGGACTCCATCGACTCCTTTGGTACCGAAGAATTCCTTCCAGGTAATACATAGTTTTTTAAGTAGGAAAATATGCATCTTGTGATTTTTTTCTTAATTTATTTTGTGTTCTGTTTTGTGATTTTTTTCGGATAAAAGGTAGGTTTTCTAAATAGAGTGATCCTTAAACTGAACCCTAATTTAGAATAAATCTTTATTTGCTAATATTTGTTCTATTTTTTTTCTTTTTTCTTTTTGGAGTGTTTAGTATATTTGGATTTTTTTTTGTGTGAAAATAAATTAAGAAGTTGAGCTGTTGCTAGATGACGATTTTTTTATCAAGGCATTCAATTTGTAGTTGAAATGGACTTTTAGTTACACCATTCCAAATGCTAATATCCATTTTTAATATATAAGATAAATAACAAATAAAAATTAAAACAGAGAATGAAATCATAAAAAAGTAAAATTGAAATACAAAATTTCATTTTAATCTATCTACATTTGATAAAAATAAGTTGGCATAATGTAACAAGACCACAAAATTTTCTCCTGTTAATTACTAATATTTTTTCAAAACTAGCTGGATTAAAAAAAAACTTTTTCCAACTACATAACAACTTTCTTTCTTTTTAATTTCCAGCTTTAAAAGTTTAAAACTGGCACTTCCTTTTTATTTTATTTCAAGCACGGGCGCAAAAAAGCTAGCCATGTATACAACTGTAACTGCTAGCTTTTCTTATGCTCTTCTTAATTCCAATTTCCTTTTTTTAATACAAAATTCTAATTTCCAGTTGACTTTTAATTATCCCATTAATATTCACCTTATCTCAACATTGCATAATCAAAATTCACATAATCACATTACTAATTTAATATTTTTTGACATTAATAAATAAAACTTATCATAACATTGCATAATCAATATTCAATTCACATAATCACATTACCAATTCAATAATCCTTCCAAACAACACCTGTAGAAGAAAGAATTAATCTCAGAAGAAAGAAAAGGTCATGATCTGACCACTCGCACAAACATAACAAGCACGACGAAAAGACAGAGCTCCATCTCTCGCAATTCCACCCCTTCAAGTTCAAACTCCCGCCCTTCTTCCACCTCTCGCACCGCCACCCTTCCTCTCAGCCCCCGACGCTCAAACCCTCATCGAGCTCAGACACTCCCTCGAGTTGAGTCTCCTTCTCGCTCCCCCGTCATTTTTAAGGATAGTAACAAAACGCCAACTCCTCCTACTCCTCGCTCGACGAGGGTTTTAACCAAGAGTCAGAGCTCAATCATGGAGAAGAGTGGTTTAAGAGGGGCTCAAAAGCCTCCGAGAGTGAGTAGTATCGTGACGCCTAGAGTTAGCAGGAGTGGTTCTTTTGATTACAAGCTTGATGAAATGTTGAAGGATGAGATGAAGCTGAATGACCAAATTGCCTTTGAGGAGGCGTTGAAAGATGAAATAATGGAAACGTCGTTCAAATCAATTATCACTACCGATGATGATGATTTGTTACCTTTAAATGATGATTTGTTACCTTTAAATGATGGTTTGTTACCTTCAAATGATAATTTGTTATCTTTAAATGATAATTATACCGGAATAGTGATAAATAAAGAAAATGAAGAAGAAGAAGAAGAAATTCGGAGCGTTCGGTCAAGCTTGAGCCATCACTCAAGCAATCATCTTGAACCTGATTCAACAATTAACATTGATACGGCAGAAAATTCTGAATCTTTCACACCAGATCAACAAGTTGAAACTGAAACAGAAACTTATGATTTAGTTAACCAGCCAATTGATAAAACAGAGGTTTCATCAAACGAGAGTACAAGATCATGGTACTCCAACTTAGAATCCTCATTCTCAAACCGATCGACAGTCGATCCAGCAATCGACTCACCGATACTGAGCCCACGTGGGTCCAGCTCATTCAGGTTCATGCCGGAACCGACTCCGATTCGAATGAGAAAGAAGTGGGAAGCTCGCTCCACAAATTCTCCACGCGGGATAAAAAAATTACTGAGTTTCGGAAGGAGAAACAGAGGAAGCGAAACGTTAAGCGTTGACTCGACCACTGTTTTAGACGATGAGAGCTCAAGTGGTGTTAATGGAATAAACAGAATGAGTTGGGTTTCGAACGATTCAAACGGGTCGAGAGTTTCTGAGTCTGAAAATGGAGAAAGAGCATCGGTTTATCAACCAGGTATGCTTGATTTATTTTTTTGAAGTAGAATAAAGTAGATAAGTTTATGAATTAAATGAATGATTTTGGTGCTGGTGTAGATATAAATACAAATAGAATCTCTCAGTCTCAACATGGTACCTTCGTCCGACTATATTTTCCAGTAGTATTTTCTTCAAGGTAATTAAATATTAAGGCGGTGAAAAATGAAAATCTTATGGTATTATTGAGTGTTAATTCGAGTGATTAAACTTGAATATATTACATGATTTTTGATATAATTTGCAGTGTTTGTGTGTGTTAAATTTTCAAAGTTGACATGCTGGTTGTCTGTCGACCAGCATTGTTTATAGCAAATTTCGGAAAAATTCAACTGAGAAAACGAAAAAAATCTTGGTTATAATAAGGATAGTCTGGCTTTTTTACTTGGTTTAAACCCGATTTTTTGTCAAGATAATTTTCTCTGATTATAGCTTGAAATAAATCTTAATATGGATGACATTAATTTCAACTTGTGCAGTTCATGTTTCGCCTGGATGCCTAGGTGCATATGGTATGAATTTTGATCAAAAGACCGATGATCAATCATCTGTAAATTCCCAGAAAGGCAAGATTTATTTTTCATTTTCAGCTTATAAAATAAGTTTATGGGTTAATTTTATTTAATCTAAATTCAATCTACCATTGCAGTCCATCGCTCATTCTTTTACTTTCCACCTTTCCTTTGCAAAGGAACCGAATCAAGGATCAGATGATAGCACTAATTACCTACAATGAAATCCAGCGTCTTGTTTTGCTTTTTGGAATATTGTTTCTGTTATTACGGCCTTTTAAGTTTTTTTTACTGATTTAATTACGTTGTTATTTTTTCCTCCTACAATTTCGGACATAAATTGAGGAATACTCGAACCAAAGTCTTCTTGGTTTCATTCTGATTCATTTTTTTATCATTTTGTTATTTGTTCTTCAATTTTTCAATTTCCGGTCCAAACTATTCTTTCATGTTGCTTGTTTTTTGTTTTGCCTCAATTGATTGTTTGGGCCCAAACTCCCCTAAAGAATAACATGGGCTCATTAGGAGTCAAAATCCTCCATATCCTAGCTGAAACTGTAACATATGAAACAAATCAAAATAACCTGTTTAATAACTAACTCGTTGCAAGATCATATGAATGTAAACACCATACAATATCCAAACTAGTTTACTATGTAGCCATGATTCGAGTCAAGCCCAAGGGACAGAAAGTGGCCACGTCCAAACCCAATCTCCAAACCCATCTCTTTTCACCCGAACCCAATTTCCTCCAATCGATTCTATTCCTTCTTTTCTTTCAAATTATTAACTCCCCTCCGTTTGTTTTACCAACCTTCGCTCCGCCAACAATGGCTTGCGCCGCTTCCACTGCTTCTCTGCTCTCGGCGCAGCCGTCGACCAGAACCGCCAGAGTTACAACGGTGAGAGCGTTGAGTTCGAGCTTCAGAGGCGGCGTTACGATTCCGGCGTTGGTGAAGCGTAATGCGCCCGAATTTGCGCCGAGACGGGCTCCCCTTTCTCTCACTACCATCATTTGTGGGAAGGTACTCATTACTCAAACTCTGTTTTTATTGCTTACTACTTTTTAATTTTTTTGAGAGGGTGCTTGAGCTTGAGGTTATTTATTACTAGTTTTTTATGAATCGACAAATGTGTATGAAGAGCTGATTGTATGTTATTACTCCCGAGAAGTAGGAATTGTATTTTTGTTTACTAATTATAACTAAATGGTTCTGATTTATTATTTTATTTTTAATTTGGGTATGTAACTTGCAACGGATTGTGCTTAAAAATTGACCATGCAAGTGTGCTTTATTATGGCATTATGTGGTTCATTGCATGGCTACCAGTCAAGTGCCAATATTGTTTTGAATATTACTATAGATTTGTAATATACTAGGAATCACAATATACTATTTTTCTATGGACAATATAACTTGTCAATAAGAAGTTTTTATGTGCCCTATGTTTTGGGTAGTACACTCTATGCTGTCATTATCATGCCTCTAATTTATTTACTTTTCGATCAGTTTGGTTCTTGCAAGTTGCTCTTTTTCTGTCTTCATTTGGGTATTATTTCTAGAGAGAGATATTCTTTTACATCATTCGAATTTCTTCTCTTGTTTTATATGCCACTAATATTTGATTTTTTCTGTTGGTTGGTACTTGGTACAATTTCACCCTTTTTTTGTATCCAAATGTCTATTTTCGGACTGGCGTTAAGAAGGATTATACTGTATCTCATCAAATAGAGAAATACGCATATTTAAGGACATATATAGAATATTCCTACAGTCAACTTTGAAAGTAACATAACAGAAAAAAAAAACGAAACCAATCTTTTTTTGTCCGCTTCTGAATTTTACTACATATCTCATCATCAAATAGAAAAGTTTAAAGAATATTCCTATGATAATATGCTTTTGGCAATTGATTCATTGAACCAAGAAACACCAACCTTATTCCAAAGTAAATAAATCTTTTTCTTTTTGCATTATTCGCATTCTTGTAACATAATCAGCTTATACTACAAACCAGCACCAGTGAACAAGTATACTGTCTTTGTTCTCACAATTCAATTATTATATCCAAATCCAAATCAAAATCAATTTTTATTTTTATTTTTTCAGGTAAGCAAGGGTACAACACCACCAAATTTCACCTTAAAAAATCAAGAGGGGAAGAATGTTTCTCTCTCTCAATTCAAAGGCAAACCTGTTGTTGTCTATTTCTATCCCGCTGATGAGACCCCTGGCTGCACTAAAGAGGTTCTTTTTTTTATTCATGTTTATCTTCTTTTCGTCCACATTAATAAAATCACTCGATTCTTTTATTCTCTGATATTGTTCAAGTTGGCTCTAATGTATTGTCCCAAATGATCTAGCTGTACAAGCATGCATATGTTGACTATATTGAATTGATTTCATTGAATAATTGGAACCTCTATCCGCATCTTGGACCCATATATTCAATTTTATTAAGTTAAATATAAATATTATTTTACAGGCGTGTGCATTTAGAGATTCATACGAGAAATTCAAGAAGGCAGGAGCAGACGTAGTTGGCATTAGTGCAGATGACCCTTCTTCTCACAAAGTAATCATATATACTTTTTTTATATTTATTTCCCTAATTAATGTTACAACTCACACCTCATTAATTCTTTATTTTTCTGACAGGCATTTGCGAAGAAATACAGATTGCCGTTCACACTGTTAAGTGATGAAGGAAATAAAGTGAGGAAAGAATGGGGCGTTCCTTCCGATTTCTTCGGCTCGTTGCCAGGCCGACAAACTTATGTTCTTGACAAAAAAGGTGTCGTTCAGTTGGTTTATAACAATCAGTTTCAGCCTGAGAAGCACGTCGATGAGACTCTCAAACTCCTCTCAAGTTTATAAATAATATTATTTTTTGTATATCTTTGTTCGTTACGTGAACTATGTATCTTTTTTGTATGTATACACTATTGAGGAAATTATGTCTTTTGCAGTGTATTTAAATGTTTGTAAAGGTTTATATGATGATATCTGTTAGGTGTATTGAAATGTTTATAAGTTTAATATGATTGTATCTGTTAGGTGTATTGAAATGTTTATAAGTTTAATATGATGATACTATTTTTCACATATTTTCTTTATGTCATATCTGTCAATTTGTTCAATAAAATCTGTCTACGACGAGATATTGCGCCAGCCATTAGATTAGGTGTCAACAAATGTGAGAAATAAACTTGTATATGTCGTCTACGCCACATCACATAATATGGATTGGAGATATGTATATATCTGTTGATTTTGATGCTTTCTAATCTAACCTTTTTGTGACCTGTGTAGCGACACACAAAAATCCTAGGCTTCAAAGCAAAAAAAAAAAAAAAAAAAAATCCAACCCTAATTATCTTCATACTTCACATATTAAAATCCTCATTCAGAAATATATTCCAAAGAGAAACTGGAATATTGGAGTTGGAATAGACTATGTATAACGTACAAACAAAATAATTGTATTTTCTAACATCGGTGCGGTATATTGATAAGGTGAATTAAGTTTTGATATGTAAATATAAGCTTTCCAAACAAAACAAGAACAATGAAATAAGAATATACACATTTCCATAATAATAATATTAGCAATACATATTGATTCATGTCCTACTTCTTTCTTACATGAGTTCATGTAAGCCTTAAGAAAATCTCTCATAGTATAAATATTAATTAGAACATAATCAAGTAACGTTAGAAATACACAATTGTTCAATTAGAAATTATTATTAGTATAATTTTGAATATTGCAATTTCAGAATAAATTTGATGATTATGTAAACTATCTCATTTATATTTGTAATTTAAAACTTTTTATTCTTTGTAGTTATCTTTTTTTTTTTTTTTGAGGGGAGACAACCAAGATATAGCAGCCCCATCTCTCCGAAGTAGTCTGGACTTCGAATAATACTTTTACAGATACTGACTCGCATCTTTTTATCCCCCATTCAACTCTATAGCGTTACAGACTCCCGAGATAGAGCCCATATAATTCTTTATAGTTGTCAACATAACATAACGAAATAATACCGCTTTGCTTCACTTTTCCTGAAAAGAAAATCCAAATCTTCTAGAAAAACAAGAACCATATTACTCGCTGCACGGACCACACAGGCCGTATGAGTCGCAAGAGATTTGGAATCTCATTAGTGGCAAACACTAGCCAGGATATATGCAATCACATTTAATAATTTCTTCACAGATACAAAAAGTAAAATATGGTACACCACTAAAAACAATAGAAATGCAAAAAAATCAACTAACCAATAGAATATATGAATTGTGTCCTACGTGGGCCTTGCAGATCCAAATCGTTTTCATCCGTTCGTTTGATCTGGCCCACAAACACAAGATCATGAAACCCTGTTCATTGGATCTCATATCTTTGGCATCGTCGGATGATCCTAGCCGTCCACGTGTCCACAATATCCGTTTATGAAGGCCTCCCCTTTGATAAAAAAATTATATCTGGAGCCGGTCTATTGATTGATTTGTTGACAAAATCATTAGAAAGCCTAGTCAAGGAAATATAATAAGTTCGTGAGTGAATATCTAATTGTAAATTTTTAAAGAAATTAAGCTTAAGTTTATTAATTTAGTTTACTTGAATGTGAGACATGAATTGACATCAAATTTCCAACAAAAAATAAATGTTATGCTACTACGTATAATAAAGAGTTAAAGAGAAATATTATAGTTATGTTAAAAAAAAGAGAGGATATTATAGAGTTTATATGCTTTCCACCGTTTTAACCATTTTAACAATGCAAGAACCCGTTCAACTTAGTTGAAAATTTGAATATTATAAATTTACGCATGACTTTTTTTTTCTTTTATCATCATTCATTACTATTTGAATCAGTCACATAACTTTTTTGTTATAAACCACCACACATCTTACTACTTTTGCATAAAAAATACACGATTTAAAAGATAAATTTTATTATTATTTGGAATTACTAATTACTAGTAACAAACACCTACATCGCCTTTTACATTACAAGTTCTGAATAATTCAAACGTTATGTTTTACCCACCCTTAAAAAGTACACAATACATAACATTTTCTGAACACCGAGTTCATGCAGGAGAAGAGAGTAATCTGGTGGTGAAAACGGATGGAGTCGTTATACATGGCATCTCCCTCAGCATCTCCCACGCTCGATTCCTAGCATCTTCTCGTTTTATCCCCTCCTTACTCAATCCAATCGTCCATGTCAATCCTCTTCTAATCCCACGGCCCACATCCTTTCTCCATTCTCTTCATATACCCCTCTTTGCTTTTCTCTCAAATCATCCTTGTCTCTCAGTTCAACCAAATTCAGACCACAAAAAAGAAGGAAAAGAGAGAAACTCTGAATTTCAATTCCATCAAGTTTGAACACCTAGAAATGGAGTTCCTTGAAATGCCGTACGAGCCTATTTCTTTCAGGTTCCACTCTTTGGTTGCCTCCTCAGCTGGTGGGTCCCTGCTGACGTGTCTCGCCGTGTTGGCAGCGGCAGCCGTCGGCTTCTGGAGAATGAGAACAAATGGGTCGAGACCCGACGCATCGTCTATCTTAACCTCTTCTTCTTCTTCTGAAGAAGAAGAAGCTCTAAAAAAGGTGGTACCAGAACCGGTACAGGTACATGAAGAGGCGGTACGGAGCATGGAATACGAGGCGGTCTCTCCTTCATGCTCAGATGGTATGAACACACCGAAAATCAGGTTCATGGCATACTTCGATTCGGAGAGTTCAATAGGATGCTGCCACCTCGAGGATGAAGACGAGGAAGAAGAGATTGAGGATTATTGTTCATGTGAGGAGTCGGATTACAAGGAGGCGAGCTTACCACGGCTGGAAAAGGAAAAGGAGGAGGTGAAGTACTGGGAAGAAATGGTGTTGAAGAAGAGGGATTTGGGGTGGTATTCTTTCCAGGACATGGCCGTGCTTAATGGCAGCGTAGTTAGATTGTGGGATGGAGATAGTAGCATCAGCAGCCCCAGGAAGAGGAAGACGGGTAGACTTGCAATTTCCTCTTTCTAGAGGGACCAAAATGCAGAAACTGCAATTTTCTTTTCTCTTTATATTTCTAGGGATGGGGTTTATCCGAGGAGAAATAAATTATTATTTCTTTTTACAAGGGGGCATTTGAAAATTGTTTGTATATTAATTCTTGGCTAGATATATGATTTGATTTGATCATATGAAGCCGGGTTGTTGAGGAATTGGTAGTCCTAGGAAGAAATGTGGAACTGGAATTTTCACTTTCTGAGAGGGACGATGAAAAAAGTGTATATATATTATTTTATGAAAACTTTGCTCTTTTGCCCTTTATTTTTCTATTTTTCTTTCTCTTGCTATAGTTGAGATTTGTTTCATTTTCTTTTACTCTTACTACTTGCATTATTAAACAAGTAGTTCATTTTCTATGATAGATTGTTTTGGTTATACAGAACAACTTAAAAATATTTCTCAAAAAAAAAAAAATAACTTAAAAATTTATTATGATTATGAAGAAGTATAACTGTATAAGTTTACTTACTTAAACATATTTTTATATCGTTATTCATAGAGAACATTCCTTTAATATAAAACAAAATTGCTATCTATGAACACACAATTGTCTTTGCCAGCACATTCGTTAAAAACTTGAACACATAACACAAATACTTATTTATTAGTAGTATCAGATAGATATTCTTACATGTTTTATTGTTAATATTTCCATAAGAAAACACACAATATAATTTTGTCGTACATATAATTTTTTTTAATAGTTGAGCATGTATAATAGCTAGGTTGTGACATTACTGGGGATGTATGTATTTATGCAAATTTTGTTTTTATAAGGTTATCTGAATAAAGAAATCTTCTGGTTTTGTCCCTACTATATATACTAAATTACTAATCTATGTCTCTCACAAAGACCTTGAATTTGAATGAGAGGTCTGAGGAGCACATCTAGAAAGACCATGGCATGTTATCCTCTCCAGTTAAATCAATGTAATTTCATCAACTACATTATTTCAGGCGTTGTTGACACAATAGAAAAGAACTCTGGCACCTCAATATCTACTAAAAATGGAGGGATACGATTTCCTTTGGTGGGAAAAAAAAGGATACAAATAAGAAATTAGTTTAACTGGTGCCTTATGGGTTGGACCAACCGATTTTCGCCACTAATTTAATGATTGGAGGTGCCACCCCACAACTTTAAGCTTATTATTTAAGTACAATTTAGATTTTATTTCTATTTAAATTAAGTTAGTAAGCCTGTGACTATATAAATAATACTGATTTGACATATCATTTGATCATCAATATAAACTTTCAGATTACACAACTGAAAACAATATCTCATCTGACGTTCGTGCAAATTAGTAATTTATGTTCTAACAAAGATAGCTGTACCAAAAGATTTGACAACTTATAAATGCAACATAAGAAATATAATACTTGAATAGAAATTCACTTAAAAAGCTAACACAAGGACTTGTATATATATTAATTGGGTTGAACTTATTAAAGATATTGTTACTTAAATTGGTCAGTTAACAAGTCTTATTGAACACCACTTAATCCAAACTCCAACGTCTAGCTATCTTAAAAAGTTAGGCATTCTAATTCTAATACATTGAGAAATATAATATCCTTACATATATAGATGTGACATTAATTAAGCCGAAAGTTTACTGCCTAAGTTGCTTTTAAACCTTAATTCGTATAAGGGATATGATTTTATTGTAAGAAAGGAGAAGATTAGGTGGAACAAATTGTATCATGACATAAAGGAACATACTTTGAAACCTAATTGTGACATTGACATCTCTTCTAAAGTTATAACTTGTGTCCACATATATTTAAAAAGATATATTTCCTCTTTCTTTTTTTTTGTTTTTGATTGAATTGTACAAGATTTATTTATTTATGTATGGAATTCACGAGAGTCAAAAATCAAACACTCGTCTCTTCGGAAACATCCATCAAACACTTCTTTAAAGTCAAATGCATATCCAAGATTTGAGACTTTTTTTTTATCTAGCATTTTTTTGAAAAATAATTCAGCAAATAACATCGTTTTGAAAACAATTCAGTATCTAGCACTTTCGCCAGCCCTTCTGACAGAACAAAGGCTATTATGCCAAGGGTGCTGGCGGAACAACCTATTTTTTCAATTTTTCTGATCCTGATCATTTGGAGGACTTAAACACGCTTAATTAGGGAAAAAAGATTGTTCCGCCAGGTCTCTTGGCGGAACATCATAAAATTACAATTTTTCCGTTAACTAATGAGATTTAGCAAAAAAATATATATATTGTTCACTGTTCTGCCGAACAGTGTGGTGGAACAGTGATTTGTTTTTGTTTGACTAAATTTTCATGTCTGTTTAAGGGACAAAAAAATATAAAATAGGTTGTTCCGCCAAACAGCTTGGCAGAACATGTAATTTTTTTATTTTTTTGGTTAATTTCTTTGCTAAATTTGCAGTTAGCAAAGAAATATTTTATCAATTATAATTATAATTTTACGTTGTTTCCGCAAAGAGGCCTAGCGGAATAGCCTTTTTTATTCTAATTAAGGGTGTTTAAGGTCTCCAAATGGCCGGGATCAGAAAAATTGAAAAAATAGATTGTCCTGCAGCATCTTTGGTGGAACAGACTCCGTTTCGCCAGAAGAGCTGGCGGATATGCTAGATACTGAATTATTTTCAAAATGATGTTATTTGATGAATTATTTTTCAAAAAATGCTATTTGAAAAAAAAAAGTCAAAATTTGGAGTCAGTAAAACCAATAAAACAACTTAAACGTGACAATTGCATAATTTGGCAACCCTTGTGAAAACTAAAAGGAAGCCGTCAAAAATAAAAGCTTGACTGATTTATCTTTTGAGATAAAAATTTCTTCATTCATACGGGCATATTTCAAAGATGAGATTGGTTTTCGCAGTCAAAAGATGAAAATGAATTTGCTTGTGATTAATGTGTTACTTCAAGTTGAATTAATGTGTTACTTCAAGTCAAAATTTGGTTTCGTGTAATAGATAATTTAAATCAACTTATAAATACTAATAATGTATTATATAATATATTATGAATTATTTTCATATTCAAATTTCTCAAATAAACCACAAACTTACAGATCTCAAGATTACAAAATTTTATACATCACAACATCCTTCACTTCAATTTACAAAATAAAAAAAAAATAAAAAAAAATATATCAAATACCCTTTTTTAAGCATTTAACATTATTATACAGTACCTATGCACAAGATCTCTCAAAGTCAATTTTACACTATCATACAAATAATATTTGATTTAAATGAAAAGAAATATTTAAGAACTATATTTTTAGAAGTATTCTTTGTGAAACTCGAATCTCGTTGCGGTAGTATGGCTCATCTCGTACGACAATTTTCTCAATTCTTTAGCCAAACCAGATGCACCACAGTAAAATACTCCTACATAAAAGAATGATTAAATGAAACTAAATATATCCAATCTGTTTAATCCAAATAATATTATATGAATATGTTGCAATAACAATTAACAATACCTATAGTTTTATTTGGATGCTTGGAGGCTACTCTGGAGAAAACATCTTTCCATTTTGGCCTTGCGAAATGAGTTCTTACCTGCCAAAAAACAACAAAAAATCCTGCTTCAATTTTTTTATGAACAAGTCAGATTTAAACTAAGGTTTTTCCTATGAAATTAAATGTTCATCCTTACCCTAAGTCAGATTTAAACTAAGGTTTTTCCCTATGAAATTAAATGTTCATCCTTACCCTAGCGCCTGAAACAATATCGACCCCATGTTTGGCGTGATGCAAGGCTTGTAACAACGCAAGAAGAGTGCTTCTAGCATCTCTCTCTTCATATACACTCGTCAAATAATTATGCATTGCAATCACCCCCTATTGCAGTAAATTAATCACATCAAGTAATTTAAAATATCTCTATTAGTGATAGTTTCGTTATTTAATTCGCTGAAAAAAATACATAAATAATGACTTAAGAGATTACTTATAATTACCTTTTTGTCCATATCTGCTACTTCGTTCATCACTCCTTTGAACCATTCGAAAGAATTAGGGTCTCTCGTGACCCAATAAAAATACGCGTTAGTCGTTTTGTACTTCTTGAAACTGTTCTTACCGTCCTGCTCAACCTTTTGAACATATAATTAAAATAAGCATCTTGATGATTATATAATCAAAAGATGTAACAAAAAGTTTAGCTAATGACTATTTGTAGGTTTTTTTTACCAGTTGATCTTCGGAGGACTTTAAATTGTTGAGTAGATCTCTAAGAATGCTCACGAAAGGTGTTGCACCAATTCCGAGCCCCACAAGAAGAAGAACGTCGTAGCTCTGAAAGTCTTGAGCAGAGGCTCCATAAGGGCCATCTACAAGTAATTTTGGTAAGCTGCACGAAAAAGAAAATAATTAAGAACAGATTGAAGTTTGTTTGTTTGCATATAAAGTGAAAGTTATTTTAGAATATGAAAAATCAGTAGAACCTTTTAGATTCGAAGGAAGAAGGAGATTCAGACATAGCTGTAAGGACTGAGATATATTTGTCGACAAATATGTGCATCAGCTCACTAGTCCAATCGCCGGCAGCTTTGATATGCACACTCAAAGCATCATCATTCGGAGCCGAAGTAATAGAGAAAGGATGCCTATCAGTTATAGTTATAATTAATTTGTAAAAACGTGAGAAAAGTGAATTATTCAATAATTTGATATGAAATTTAATAGATTCGATAATAGTAAGGTGTCATGTGCCAACCATTCGAAAGGAGATATTGCGGCGCATTGGAGAAATACATACTGACCGCTTCTGTAATGAAATCCTTGCGGTTTAGCCATTGTCAATGTCAAGACATTTCCGGGCAATAAGGCCACCTGAAAAATGAAAAAAAATCAACTCAAAATTGTAACGATTATTCAAAAAAAATATTACCTCAAAAAAAAAAACTCAAAATTGTAACGATTTGATCAGAATAGAGAGAGATAGAACCTTTAAAATCTTGGCAGAATATGACTTGGATCTAAATGTTCGTAGAATTCTTTCACCCATGTAGAGGAGCAATGGAACAGAAATATACATCGAAGTCTACCAATATAAAAAGTACTGTCGTCAAACATGATTAATCATTCCGCAACTTATATTATTCATAAAACAAAAAACAAACCCTAAAATACAAATTATATACGTACCGTTTTCTTGTACCAGTCACGTACAAGATACAAAGAATATCCATGCACGAGAAGCAACACGTAGACAAACACAATGAGATGATGTGAAAACCAAAAGGTATTAAATCCTGCCATGCGATTCAGCGGAAAAGGTAACTTGGTACCGTTCTTTCGAAACGGATGTGAAGCTAGCGTAAAAACGATCGCCATTAAAATCACCATTAATACACCTGTTATTCCTTCTACGCCTTTGACAAAATCTAAATACGTTGGTTTATTAGAACCGAAATATGGTGCGATTAGAGCATATTTTTCCAGACTTGAGGCCAGGATCCGAGGAAAATCGCATGTTAAATGGTTCCCTACGTGAAGGGTTGTGCCAATTACAACGGCTGCTGCTATCATCTGAAAATGAAATATATTGGGATTTATTTTGAATATAATTTTTTTTTTATAATTTAATGGGAATAAGTATCGTTGTGAGGTTAATTTACTGCTAACGAAAAAGAATTGCTTTTGAGATGCACAAAAAAAGTGTTGCAATTAATTTAGTTTAATTCGGTCAACGATTAATTGCCACTCTTGTTTTGTGAATTAAACTAAGTAGTACAATAATATTTTCGTACAGTTTGATCAATAGCTATTATATTATTTCTTTAATGTTTAGTGTCTAGAGATGGTCAAAACTCAAAATATAATTTTCCAAAAGTATTAGAGATCTGAAGTTGACTAGTAATCTTAATTTCTTGTGATGGATTGGTGGTCCCTAGTCAACATTCTTTCTTTCAGGAGTCATGAATGCACGACTGAGTATTGGACTACATGTACCAGAACTGTAGGGCCCGTACCATCCAACGACTTAAGGATGACTCGGTCTTCACATTTGTGCTTAATCCTAACGACTTAGTTATAATAATATTACACTTTCATGTATCATGCGGCACCACTAATTAAACATCATTAATTGCACTAGCTATACTTCGATTGCATAGACTTATTTGTTATGTTAATACAATACATGGTGATTTAAGTTACCTTATGGAAGGAAATATTGTCATCAAACGGGAGGATGTAACGTGCTTGGAGCGGAGCCATGTCAGAGTGTTTCGACAAACAGGAAGCAGTATCAAGCTCATGTTCAACTTCAGCGTCTCTGCAGCACCTTTGGCCGTCGTCAGACAATATCCCATTATCTAACAACATATCACCATTATGCATAAGATAGAGAATCAAATAATTATATAGAATCAGTATGTAACATTCACTACCTGAAATGCGGCACGTTTTTTGTACTGCGTGAACTTCCAGCCAAACAGTACAGCCATCACCGCTAACCAAAGCCCGAGCACCCAAGCTCGACGCTTATTCTCCAAAATTGTAGTTTGAAACTTGCGAGCCGCCCTGTAAATTGACCCCATTTGTCGTCTGCATTTCAACATTATGCCTCCACTGCAAGCTCCACCACCAGTAGTTATGACTCCACTCATAGTACTTAGATTCTGACTGCATGTCTCGCTGCTCATCATGCTTATCGGTCGGCTGTAAAACGTGTCCTTCTGCAACAAGACTGCCTCGAGCTGCGCTAACTGTCAAATTTGAATAATGAGATTATAGTGCTTATTTTGAGGGTTCAATATAGATATTTGAAGTACTGATTGAGTTTTTTTTTCTGATTTGAACCTCGATGTAGCCAAGATTATATGGATCTAGTTCCTCCATGATCATCGAAGCGAACTCATCCGATTTCTCTTTTAGTTGTGGCAGTTTGTTTGCTGAAGCACTGAGACATATCAACTGCAAGAAAATTGCAAATGACTAAGTAAAAGTTGATAAAGTATGGAAAAGAAAACATAAAATTGGATTTATAAAAAGGATTGTGATTAACTCACTTCTTGAACATCCCCTTTAGTAATCCTCCCATCTATGTTTGTATCCACCCTACAATCGCATATAATTAATGTACAATTTATCCTCCAATTAAATGTTCAAAAATAAGAAACGAAAAACAAAACAAAATTATGACGCATTAATTTAATATAGCATTTACATATCAAAGAAGATTTGAAGACGTGTGTCAAAGCTCTGATCAGAGATTTTGAGCCAAAACTCATGAAGTTCCTCCTTTGTTATGCTTTCCAAATTCTGTTGTTTCCGCCTTGCGAGAGCATCAAATATTCCCACCGCGAACTCCTTCGAATCAACCATCCCTATCAAATTATTTCAAAATCCATAAATTGCAAATAAATATAACTAAACTAAACATATATAAACCAAATTTAAATTAAATTAAAAACTCATACCGATACATTCGCCAAAATCATAACGGCAAAGCAACCCATCTTTCGCAAGTAAATCAAATCGTTCTTCAACCTTTTGCCAAAGATCGTTTTGCTGAGCCAACCCTGTCGCTTTACTAATGAACCTGAGTCCCTTGAGCGCATGTCTGGCCCCAGACTGGGTCCGATCAACCGGGTCCATCGACAAGGAATTGAACCGCTTTATGGTCCGCGCAGAGAGTGAATTGGGCAGCTCGATGTCTGTAACAACAAGGCCCGAATCGTCTTTGTTGAACTCAAGCGTTACCTCAACAAGTTCTTCGTCAGACAAATCAGGCATGTCTATGACACGGTGGGGCCCGGTGTGAGGCATACTGTTTCTTGTGTTAGTACTAGAACTTTTTATTTATCTTTGTTTTGCCGTTGTTTTATGTTTTGATTGTTTGATGGAGGATTGGAGAGGGGAAGAGAGGAAAGCAGTAAAATGTTAAAAGTCAACAATTGTTAATACTATATATTACATTTGTATATACAGGCCGATTGTGTTGGTACAAGTAATTTTCCATCAAATACGAAATTGTACATGTCTATTTATTTATTGTTGGAATTGTACTTAAATAAGTTAGCTGCTCATAGTTCGAAATAAAATATTGACAGTTGAGACACTCTTCTATGAGGCAATCAATGGGAGTCAAATCTTCTCTCCATCTAATTTTAGCTGGATTTGAATATTTGAAAGAAAAAAGAATCAAAACCAGCTTCTCTCTTAAAACATGCCAACTTTTGGCAGAATTTAAATTTAGTCGTAAGATATAAACCCAATAAATTAAACTAGTTTCTGTGAAATTATTAGATTGATAAAATAATAAACTAGCTTCTGCGAAATTATTAGATCGATAAAATAATAAGTATAAAAATGTAGAGCTCTTAGAAATTTTCTTTTAAATAGAAATTCTGACGTATATAATCGACTCAACGTGGCAACAACATAAGAATTTACATACGGAAGTGATGCCAGAACATCAGAAGAAAGATAATTTCAACATAGAAAATTTTACTTTTACAAGAAATTATACTTCCAAGTAACTAACTCCAGCTGTTAAAAAAAAAATAATAAATAACTCCAGCTGTATCCGTACGTAGTCTAGAACTCTAGATAGAAAATTCTATGGATTGTTAAAATTCTTGTCATAATAATATATCAGTCATTTTCATTTATGACTCCAAAAAAATTGAGACCAGTTCCACAACGTTGTTGGTGAAATCCAAAATTACGCCTTGCCTCATGCAAGAGGTAATAAATAATGAATGGCTACGGCTATGGAATCTACTGTTGCTTTCAAAAAAGAGACCTGAATCTTTATTTCTCAGAATCTTAAAAAAAAAAATCTTTATTTCTCAAAAAATATGACATGTAATTAATTAAACTAAATAAATAAGTCTCTTATCTTGGTTGGTTAATACTTAATATGGTCTTCTATCTGGAGAACTTCAATTCCATATATGTTGTTAAAATATTGATTCACCATTCAGTCAGGTGACAGGTCAATAACAATCTGGTAAAGAAATTATTCAGACAATTCATATTTGGATGGAATCTAGTTGTGTCTGTGCCCATCAATTACCACCTCACTGTATTAGAGGTAAAGATAATTTTATAAATATTTATTATCACTCCAAGTAACACAGAGTTAAACTGAAAATAAAAGAAGAAAAGCCGTTTCGGCCGGTGGAAGACCAGCTTTGTTGTGGGCTTTACAAGGCCCACGTATCCATTTGAATTAAACTCGATAGGCCGACAAAACGCAAAAAATAGGAGAAAGGATTGGAGATGCGGGGAATCGAACCCCGTGCCTCTCGCATGCGAAGCGAGCGCTCTACCATATGAGCTACATCCCCTTGATGATTTCCTATCTACTTTATATTTGTTATTCAACTTCAAATACGACAGATTCGTTCCATTCCATCACCTGATCGTCTTCGCACGTTTAACTTTTATCCCCACACTAGCTCATGAAAAGATGGCTTGAGAAAGACCAATGGAGCCACATGAACGTTTGAAAACACAACTTATCCTGGCTTTAATAATTTACCAAGTAACCTTTGAACATAAAGGTATTTACTTGGATTATAGTGTCACTTTTGAAGAATTGATGGAGAAAAGGACATCTTTCTTCCTTTTCAAAGGATGCATCTCTCTGACATGCAACACTTGCGGAAAGAAACATCTCCTGCAAGGCTACAATCCATTGCCCCATATTCATTCATGCATCCCAACCTCAACCATCCACATCTATCTTTTTTCTAGAAAAAATTCTTATGCATATTCTTACTAGAAACATATTCTATGTATCTTTCCACCAATGAACAAAGTTACGAGAAAAACTATTCTTAGCTGTCAATGTTCAAAACATGTCATACGCTTAGCTGTCAAAGAAAATTAGCCAACATGTGATGATTAGATCCAAGTGACCAGAAAATAAAAGAGAATAAGAAAAACTGCTGGAAACGAAATATGAATAAGAAATCCTTCAAACAAATCCGAGAAGAATCCACTGACATTTAATATCTTTTCCGATCCACCCAACAAAACATTACTTCAAAGAAAAATCTTAAAAAATAGAAATAAAACGATCAACAATCAGTGTGCTTCTCTGAAATACAACTTAAAACAATTAAAACTTAAACCCTATAAGTAACTCTATTAAAAAAACTATCATACTCTCGTCTTCCTTCCATTCCTTTTCATCCCATTACTCCTTCCTTTCTGCCCCGAATCATTCATCTAAAATTCACACAAAAACAAAACATTAAATTACTCATTATAAATTAATCATTACTCAGCTCACATAAATTAATATTTTTTCATTTTTACTTGCCCCAAAACAGAAAGAACCAGCACTGGAACCCGGCATTTCAAATCCCGGTTTTTCCTTATTCATCTCCAAATTCCCTCTTTTATTATTCCCATTCACCCCTCCATTAATATTATTATCGCAAAACTCAAACGAAAAGGACGAAGAAAAAGAAGACGAATTTGAATGGGTCTCTGACGATTGGGATCCGCAAAACCCGGAATTCAAATCCGACTGAAACATGTCCACAAATAATTGTTGCAAATCTTCAAAGCTCTCATTAACATTATCCTGGAAATGAAATAAAATGTTAAGAGTTGAACTGGAGTCTCTATTTGAAAATAAAATTGAGAGGAAAGTTTTTTTTTATTACAGTGGGGTTTATTTGGCTCATCATTTGGGCCATTTCGCCGAGAAAATCTCCCATGCCCTGTAATAAAAATGTAATTAAATATTAATAATTGAATAAATTAAAGAAAATAAATGGTTAATTAGGGTTTGATTTAAGATTAAATTAGACTTACTTTTTGATTTTCATCATCATCATCACTGTCATATACTCCCACATCGTACAGGAATCTCTTGTTGGAATCAGACAGCACTTTCACACAATTCAACACAAAATTGATTAATTAAATTGATTAAATACTTTAGTGGTTTTCTAAAAAAGGAATTTCTATAGATTAATCTATAGATACCTTAAAGTTAATATTTTATTTTTTGATGGGTAAATATAATATGACAAACCAGAATAGGCGCCTTGAATTTTCTGAAATTTCTCCTTTGCTTCTTCTATGCATTTTGAATTGCCTGATGCCGTGCATCTATCTGGATGCCATCTCTGTTTTTCAATTTTTGCGAAATTTTAATCAATCAAAATGAATTAAATAGGGGAGAATAATAAAGGAATTCATGAGGCAGATCTAAGAGACTAGAATATGCACAGGGAAATAATTGGTCACTAAATTTCCAGTGAAAATCGAACCTTTAACATCTACAAATCAATTAAACAACCAATTCTAATACAGAACAAGAACAAACAAAACGAAATTGTAGCCTAACCAAATGCAAGCTTGAATCTTTTGCATATAACTAAATCAAGTAGTCAATACCGAGAATCCTCTCACCAAAATCACTAAATCCTTAATAACCACACATCAGTTAAATCACATTAAAATATCTTACCATGGCAAGTTTCTTGTACGCATCTCTAAGTTCGGCATCAGAGCACTCCTTCTTGAGCCCCAAGACGGCATACAAGTCGTCTCCTCCTTCCACGGCGGCGCCGGGTTTCTTCTCCTCTCCGGGGTCCATCTCCGCCGGGAAATATCAGCATAAAACAATAAAACCAACCCTCCTCCTCCCCTTTCCACTCTCTTCAAGAAAAATCAAATAATATACAGGTGAGGGGTCAAAAAAATCTCACACGAAACGCAAGCTCCATAGGCATAGCTGTTTCCAGAGAGAGAGAGAGAGAGAGAGAGAGGAGAGAAGGGGAGAAAGGACAGAATGGCCTCTTCCTACCGCTTCAAAGAAGGCTCCAGAAGCACTTTTTGTTTCGCTGCTTTTTCGTACTCAACTATTTTCATTTCTTCTGGTTATTTTATATAAATATTTAGTTGGTGCTAATTTTCTCAAAAAAAAAAAAAATATATATATATATATATATATAGTTGGTGCTATAAGGTGTGTAATCTTAATCTCATCATTAATTAATGAAATAATCGCTTTGAGATTCGTGCAGTCAACGTTCGACGGTTGAGATCGTAAAGGAGAAGATATTTTTGAGAGGCTCGAGTTTCTAGAAGATTCCGGAACCTGTCGCAGCTTTCTGGGCCCGGCCTATAATGCTTTTCATATTGAATACCCTTAGAAGAAACATAATATACAAACTTTGCCATACAATCTTATCATTCTAATGACAGCAATGTTGGTCCATAATTGCACCGGGTGCAGGCAAGTTTGTGAGAAAAGGGTAAATTGGGTTGGCGCCGTGATAATGGAAAAAGAAAACTTTCCTTATCCGGTAAAGCTGCTGACTAGGAGAGAGAATGTCACATGTGAAAATCCAGAACAATCTATTGGATTGGGCTCTTCTTAATTTCATTCGCTCCTTAAAGGCCTAAAATTACTGGTTACTAGAGATTATAGAGCAGTTATATTTTTATCCTTAAAGGCCTCAAATTACTGGCTACTAGAGATTATAGAGCAGTTATATTTTTATCCTTAAAGGCCTCAAATTACTGGCTACTAGAGATTATAGAGCAGTTATATTTTTATTTAAGACTCATTCTAGCTGGACCAACAGTAAGATGTTGTTAAATAAGCCCAATATAGATAAGAATACGACCAAATATAGAAGGCCCATTAATGGACCAAATACGTCTAGATCTTTCGGGAAGTTACACCTCATCAGCTTCTTCGATTCATCTTGAAGCTTCGTCTCCTCACTTTTTAAGTCTTCAGTCCAGCTCCACACTTCGTACTGATCAGCACGAGTGAAACTCAACAAGAGAAACAGGGAGTGAAGCAATTAGATTGTCGATGGATTCCGTTTTGTTAGATACTGTTATTAATAGCCTCTTCAATGGGGGTGGTGCACAGGGAGGAGGCAAAGACCGGGCACAGGGAGAGGAAAGAGAAGCCAATGGAAGCGTTCCAATGGATATACTGGAAACGCAGAAGGAATATGTGTTTTATCTCGACGTACCAGGCCTCTCCAAATCCGACATTCAGGTACTACAATTACCACTAATTGTAATTATCCCCAAAATTCAAATCGATTTTCTGAATGAATGAACGAACTGATTCAATTTTGTGATTTTTTAAAGGTGACACTGGAGGAAGGAAAGGTGCTGGTGATGAAGAGCAACGCAAAGAGGAAGAGAGAAGAGGACGAAGAAGGATGCAAATATCTGAGGCTCGAGAGGCGAGGCCCGGTGAAGTTCCAGAAGAAATTCAGGCTGGCGGAAGATGCGAATCTCGACGCGATTTCAGCCAGGTATGAGAATGGTGTTTTGATTGTGACGGTGCCGAAGCTTCCGCCGCCTGAGAAGAAGACCAAGACTATTCAAGTGAAGGTCGCCTGAGAAAAAGAAGAAGAAGAAGAAGAAGAAGAAGACTGTAGGATTTTGATTTTCTTTCTTTTTGTTCTCTCTTTTGGGGTAGAATGTAGATTTTGAAAGGTATTACGTTTTGATAATGCTTTTGACTTTTGCTGTGGTGGTGTAGTGTGTTATTGTACGGATTAATTAGCTAAGATGTTCACGTTCTGACCAGTTTATTTATCATGTGTTTCATGTGCTGATAATAATACTCTGTTGGATCTCATCTGTAGATTTTTTTATTTTTTTGCATTCGGATGCGGGTCTTGTATTGACCCGACCCATTAAAGTCCACTGCTGGACACGTGGCTTCTTCTTATTTTTTTGTTGTAAAAAAGTCAATTATTGGATTGGTTTAGATCCTTTCCGGTTGTAAAAAAACTGGAGGCTATCTGGCCCTAGCAATTGTTTTGTTAATTTAGACTGAGGTTTATTTATCAGACGACAATTGACACAAATTCGACATTGAAGAATCCGAACTTTCTTGTTTTATTTATCAAATTTGTGGATTACATTTCCTGTTGAATAATTCTGTATTTAGAAAAAAAAATAAGAAATGCGTGACCCGGATGTAAGTATATTAATTAAATTGACTCCACCTAATTAGGCCAGCTCTATTATGTTGCAAAATATTGGCAACAGTTTGAATAACTGCTTATCTGAAATGTTCATTTTCGCTCAAAAAAGGGCTGATAGCTTAAAATTCATTTTTTATATCAGATAAGTCTTTTGTCGATTTTTCTGATGAATTAAGTTATTAAGTGTGGCCCTGCAAAACACGAAAAATTGGGAGAAATGGTATGGAATTTCAATAAATAATTAAGCAATTAGCGGAAAATACTCCTCTGCCGGGTAATTAAATTTTGAACGAATTCAACGTTTCCATAATACATTCTTCTGAATCTGAATTGGGCCCCTTTTGAATTTCATATTTTATGACTTGTCTGTACAAGCTTGGCGTGCATGATATTATATTTCCATCATGAATAATGCAGATTTTATAATAAGACGGATTTAAGTAAAATTGACAAAATACAATAATATAACATCATCATCAATTGCCAGTATAAAATTCATGAACACTTATCCTAGTTGTCATTCCAATACTAACTAAATGGAAATTATCATCATGTTGTAACGAATAACCACATGGATCTTTTAATTTAACTAGGGGAGATCTCACTCCGCTTCGGAATATTGAATATAATTTCATATATACACAGTGTATTTTATTTTGTATTATATAAAATTTAATATCACTCTGCATTATTATACAAAAATTATTTATATAAAATTTAATAAAAAAATTTAATAGAAAATCTTAAAGAAGACCACATGTCAAATGTTCTGCACTCATTCAACGTTAATAAGAAATTAAAATGGTGTGACGAATCATGTGTTGGGTATTTATCTTGAATGAAAAATATCCCGCTTCGTACGTTTGACTGACAAAACTATGACAGAAAATCTTAAAGAAGATCACGTTTTGAATGTTCTACACCATCTAGCATTAATAAGAATTATCATCAACTTATTTTAATAATAATATAAAATTGACTAATTGCATACCATTATATATTTATAATTGTCAGTAATACTGTAAAATAATATTTTTTGGATATTATCACTTGGATTAATAACAATATAATATATTAATAAATGAATAATGATATAACATATCATGTTATTGGATTAATAATAATATAACATATATTAACAATACTTTAAATTTAGTTTATAAAGTTTTTTATATTGTAAAATTGTACTACTTAAGGCATTACGTCAGATTTTTAAATATTAAAATGATTTTAAATATTTCATTTAATAGGGGGGAAAATGCAAACATGTAATAAAAATAATTTAGGAGTTTATGAAAAAAATTCTTTTTAGAGTGAGATTCATATTATTTTATTATAATTTATTCAATATCATAATATGTTATATTATTACTTTATTAGTAATAAAACATCATAATATCAAATATGAATTGATACTATTGGGTTCAAAGTGGGCACTAATATTGAATAAAAACATAGTGGGGTGCAAATTAGGAATCAATATCGATATTATATGAGGCACGTGTCAGCTCCACATCCACTCTTCCCATATTAAGCATTAAAATACTATATAGAATTAGGGTAATATCACGTATACCCTTCCAAAAACCCAAAATATCAAATTTATCCCTCCAAAACTGAAAATATCAAATTTACCCTCTTAAACTTTATTTTATATCAAATTTACCCAAAATTTTATTTTACCATCCAAATTAATAAAAAATACTGTAGCACGACGGCACTGTAGATATACTGTTTTTTCCATTTTATATACTGTTTTCTCATTTTATATATTGTTTTGTCATTTTATATACTGTTGTTTATTCTTTGTATATTTTTTATTTTTTTTTACTTTTATATACTATTTTCCCATTTTATATACAATTTTCCCATTTTTATATACTGTTTTCACTTTTATGTATATACTGTTATTAGAAAATTAATTATATATACTGTTATGTACATATTGTTATTAGAAAATAAATTATGTATGCTGTTATTGGATCCGTCGTGAACAGTCGTGCTACAGTACGCCGTGCTCTATCAGGTCCTTAATGTATATTTAAACTAAAATACGAGTTGAGGAACATATTAGTCAACTAAGTATATTATTTATTAAAGTAATTAGGTTTTAGAAGATTAAAATATAGTTAATTTGGTAATTTGGGTAAATTTGATATTTTAGAAGTTTAAAATGAGTAAATTTGATATTCTAGAAGTTTGATATGGGTAAATTTGATAATAGTTAAATTTTAGAAGGGCAAATTTGATATTATGAACTTTAGAGGGGTAAATTTGATATTTTGAGTTTTTGGATCCGTCCTGATAGAATTTGTTAGCTCGACAATCCAAATATAGTCAAAGCCGCTTTTTTTTGCAACACAATAAACACATGCTTGTTCTTATGCAGTATGATATATATATATATATTTACTTGGTTTTGGCTTAATGTTTTACTTCATTTCAGACGTGTACTCAACCGTTAGACGAGTCAGATTCTTGCACATCAACTGTGATGTAATTTGAAAGGCTCGTTACAAGATTTTTGGTTGGAAATTTACACATTGCCTCCTAAAAAAGAGAGCATAAACTCCCCTATCTCCCAAAATCATAGATTCATAGCTGATAATCCCATTGTTTTTTTTAAGCAGAAAACCATAGCCTTACCGAGTCATTAGATCAATAAAAAGTGTACAAAATAGAAAAGTTCAACGCTGGCCAACCTGAGATTTAATATAATTCGTTCTCAAAATAATGAAATGATAAAAATAATCATAATTTGTTAAATATATATAAGTTTGATTTTCTCTACATGAAAAGAAAATATATTTTGGAGGGCCGAGGGGTTAATTATAATTTATAAGGTCATCTTGCGCCTCCAAAATAAAAGGCCGCCAACTATTGATTATTATAAGAGTATTAATAGACATGAAGCCAATAATATACATTAGAAGAAAAATTGAAGGTGCAATGTTATACAATACATTTAAAGTATATTCTTGCATCTAAAGAATATGATTGGACGATGGAAAAAATAACAATAATATACATTAGAAGAAAAATTGAAGGTGCGACGTTGTACATTTAAAGTATATTCTTGCATCTAATGAATATGATTGGACAATGGAAAAAATAACAAATTAAATAATTAAATGTATGTCGTACTTGGTCTTTGTTCACATTTGTTGGTGATTTTACACGCAAGAATTTATAATTTTAAATTTTTTTCATTTAAAAGAAACAATGGAATGAAGAAATTTAGGGAATTTATTTTTTCCAACATCGATAATAAGCCTTATGTTCTTGGTTGTCTATTAATTTCAATTGATGATTGAATAGCTTACTTGAAACACGGAAGAATAAATATTCGAATTTCACACAAATATAAATGAGCAAGATAAAAGTAAATTTATTTATCTATTGCAAATTTTTCTCATGTGAGAAAACTTTAAAAAAAATTACATTGGTAATAAAAAATATTTTTATTTTCAGTTTCCTTACATGCAAGCAATTGGGACAACAACACATAATATCCTTAAAAAAATTCAAAATACGTATTTAGCACGCAACACGATTGATTTATTCACGCATTTATACTTCAGAATTATTGAGAGGGAAAATATGATATTTTCTTTTGGGTATTAAGACTGGCAAAGAAAATAAGTTTGCAAGAAAAGGAGACATCCGCAACTGTGTTAATGGAGAACATGTGTGATTGAGACAAACATGTCAATCAGAAGATACCACAGTTAAATTATTTTGTAATAAACATAATCAAAATAATCCACAAACTAACAAAAAATTTAAAAAAGGGAAAATGTTATTTAATTTATTGGCAATTATTAAGTTCAAACTTTGTTTTTAGATGCATGTGATGAGTGTATTTACCATTGAAGTGAATGAACCTAATTTCAAAATTATTCTGGAATATACTTATTGTAAACAAATGGATAAATCCTTTCATTGTGCATTGTTTTTGAGCTAATCATGTACTTTATATAAACTGTATTTATTTCATCCAAATTTACCTTTTTAAAATTAAGAAATTACCATCACACTTTAATTTGTGACAGCGGCCCTAGAAAAATGCCAAAATTACCTTTCATCATTAAATGATATCCTTCCAATAAGGGCATGTAGATTTAGACCTTCGATCACTCAATTACTGGATGTCTCCAGTGACATAAAAATGGATAAGAACGATTTTATTGTTGTACTTTACCGCCCGTGACACTTCCATGGATATTAGCACAATGCCCCAACTGTTAATTCTAATTTGCATAGCCCCAATTTTTTTAGATTTGAAAAAAAAAACATTGTCAAATAGCTAAAATTTTATTTTATGTTAGTCATTTCTTGTTTTGAACTGCTTTCTTTGTTTGGAAATTCTGTTTTTCCAGTCCATATAATATGCAAAGTTAATATTTATTCTGAACATCCATCCTTCTAACAAATAGTTTAAGTCATAATTTATAAATAATTTACAAAATAAGTATGAGAAGAACATGATTAATAATATTGGTACATATTTAAATTTTAAACAATGTAAAATTATATTAAATAATATAGTAGTCGCAAATCTTGACCATATATTCGGGGGGGGGGGGGATATAATTTATCAAAAATTTAAGATAGACAAATACATACAAATACATATATTTTGAATGTTTTCACTTGAAAAATTACTGAGATATATTAGTTCTTATAAAACTCCGTCACTAATAAATGATTTATATTCTTAAAATTACTGAGATATATTCGTCATGTACCCAAACTTTTATAGCTTTTTATTTTAATTAATTAAAGTCTTAATAGACAAATTGTCTATTACCTCAAAAAAAAAAAAATATATATATATATATATATATATATATATATATATAGGATTTGTATGACATTAGAAATTTGTGAATATTATACATCAGCGTCTGTTTGAAAATAATGATGAAATGTCGGTATATCTGCGTGAGTTAAATAATCAATAATGTTTCTACAACTTAATTTTCTTATGAGAAGGATTGTCATACTTCACAAGATTTGTACACGAGTGCATGCCAAACAATTTCTCCTTGGTTTTTCAAGGTACATTGAAGCATTTATACTTAATTAAATAATATTTTTGCATAAGAAATACTTTTAATATATGCAATGTTATCTATTATACATCCAGAGATCATAATTATAAATTTCAAGTTTGCATATATTTTCATCTGACTTTATATGCCAAATATGATTTCTCCACACATATGTATAGACTGTTTATACATTTCTCTAGTAAAATAATCACTTACAAGAAATTCATCAAAAAAAAACTACCATTTTCTTATTATAGATTAATATTTTTATTCGCAAAAAACGTGTATGCAATTTGGATGATCCAGATTAAAAACAACTTAACCGTGCCAACGAGTATTCTTCTGGCATGACATCTCCATTTTAATCCCAACCGGAGATAATCTTATCATTAATTCCCTTATTTTCCTCCGCTTGTCCCTCCTCAACGGTTCCAAAAACCGATTAATTTTACCCAAATTAAGAAACTCATTATACTACATAATACATGTTCAATGAATCCTCTATCCCTGACAAATGGGCTCCACACTGCACTCACTGGTAGACCCGGTCCACCAGATAATACCACAGAATTTATACAGCCAGGTTAGCGAAAAGAATACAGAACAGGCGTAGTGAACTTTTAGACACTGACAGGCGGGCTCTACCGTGGATTGGATGGTAAACCGAGTGCACCAGGCGAGAGCTCTAAATTTAGCAGAGACAGGTAAAGACAAGGGGAAATTTTTCGAGTATAAATATCAATAATTGGTCTGTCATTTACTTTTAACCATTCGAGTTTTTTTCGTCTCGTCTCCATTGGTGGGGCTCTTTGTTTTTTCTGTTTTACCTTTTATTATTAATTTTTTTCTCTGAATTGGTTTTTTTTTGTGGATCGAGAGTCGACGGAGCTCTGTGGTTTTCCTTTGCTCGCACGGCCCTCTTTCCACCCATTCTTCTCTGTGTAAATTATATTAACTACTAATAATCTTCCGTTGATTAATCAGTCCATTTTTATTGGTTTCTCTTCCTGTTTTGCCAATTCAAATCGCCAGAAGAATTCGCCGACTTTCGTGAGAGATTTATAAACAAATCTTCCCATTTTTCTTCGCCAATCCGCTTCTCTCTTTTCTTTCTTTCTTTCTCAGCTCGTTTCGATTCATTCCATTCCTTGGAAGAATTAGTTTCGGGGAGGAATTTGAAACGATTTTTTTCCCTTCTGTTTTTCTTGGCCAGCTTCGTTTTTTTCGAATTCCGCTTCGAATTGTTCGAAAATTACTTTCTTCGATTCAAACCCCGAATCCTTCCGAAATCTCTGTGAATTTCCATTTCGGATCTCAATCTTGGCTCAATTTGAGTCTCCGAATCTAGCTCCGTTGTCTTCATTTTGGGTTCCTTCGATAGTTCTATATTTTTGGAAGAGGAGGAAGAAAGAAGCACAAAAAAGGAGGCGTTCTGTATAGAATGCTTTATTTGAAGCAACCATTTGAACATATAAAGTTTAATTGGTGAAAGAATGGCGATTGAACAAGTCATGGCGGGGCCTGGATTTGGCCCGGAATTTTCGAGCTGCCTCGAAAGCTTCCAGTTTTTTGAAACCCGATCGGTTAGTATTATCTTTCTCTCTGTAAAGATATTTTTCCCCATTTTTTGTTGATACGTACATCATATGTTGAATTTCCTTACGTTTTTTTTTCTTTTTGTTGGTTCGTGATCTTCATTTGTTTATTTTCTGGTTGAAATTTCAGTTTTTTGTACTAGAATGGTAATTAATCTTAGATTGTTTAGTATTACTGTAAGTACATCGAATCTGTTTCATTAATTTTAGTTACAGCGTGATGGGTTAGTTTAATTTATTTAAAATGACCCAATTTGTCATTTTGAGATCAAACTACCATATATAACAAGGTCTTCCTGCTTATCAATTGCTCATGTTTATAATCTAATTTCCAAAATCATCGAATCTAATTCCATCCATATTTTTCCTTTTTCAGAATTTCTATTTGATTGGGACAAACAAGGAGAAAATTGCATACAAAATTCTGACGATCGGTCGCATGAGGCCTTCTGAACTGAACATAAATGAGGATCACAAAACTTACACGGAGTCAGAAATTCTCCAACTGAAACAAACTATTCATGAAGAAAATTTATCAAACGGAGGGCTGAAATTCGTTACGGACTGTTACGGAATTATCGGTACGTGAATATTCCATTTTCATTTTCAATGAAGTCTAATATGTTATTGGACATTAATAATTAATAATCTTTTATTTTTATTACAGGTTTTATTAAATTTTTGGGGCCATATTATATGTTGCTTATAACTGAGAGAAAGAAAATTGGAGACATATTTGGCCACGCCATATATCAACCTACAAAAAGTGAAATGGTTGTTATTCCAAGCACGTCCCTCAATATTGCCAATTCGCGAAAAGAGGATAGGTACTGTAATAACTTATTTCCAATTTCACCATTTTCTTCTTTTTTCTATTTTTTAAAAATGTGTAGTTAACTAATTTTTGCGTCGGTTTTGCAGGTATAAGAATCTGTTGAGCACAATTGACGTAACAAAGGATTTCTTCTATTCGTATTCTTATAATGTGATGAGGTGTCTTCAGAAGAATCTGAAGCAAGAAAAATTAGGGCAAAATGTTTATGATTCGATGTTTGTTTGGAATGAATATTTAACTCGTGCGGTTAGAAACAATAATCTTTGGACTGTTGCCCTAGTTTATGGATTCTTCAAACAGGTACGAAAAAGACGAAAAAAAAGCCCTAATTTTTGTTTTTGTTATATTGTAAAATTTTATTATTTCAGTGGCCTAATTATATGTTTTTTTTGTTCCGTTCAAAATTAGGATAAATACTCGGTTGATGGTAGAGAATTTCTCTTGACTCTCATCGCGAGACGCTCACGTCATTTTGCTGGAACACGGTACCATATAATTTAAACTATATAAATATATCTCAAACAAATTGTTTTAAAATTCAAACTATTGTAATTGATGACTCATTTAATTTCTTTTAATATTTTTATTAGGTATTTGAAGAGGGGAGTGAACAAGAAGGGGCGAGTAGCGAATGACGTGGAAACGGAACAAATCGTGTCGGAAATAAATCCGAATCCAACTCAAATTTGTTCGATCGTGCAACACAGAGGCTCGATTCCTCTCTTTTGGTCCCAAGAAACCAACAAATTCAACCCTAAACCTGATATTATATGTAAGTTTAAAATTAGGAAAAAAAAATGTTTTTATTCATTTATTTTTTAATTTTTATGTGATGTGTGTTTAATTTAATTTTTGGTTTAGTGGGAGACAATAATGGATATGAGGCAACCAAGCTCCATTTTGAGAATCTCATGGGGAGATACGGAAATCCGATCATTATTCTTAACCTTATTAAGGTATGTTTCTTTTCTCTTTAAAAGAATCTTATTGCTCGTAAAGATTTTAATTTTTATAACATTTTTTCCTATATGTAGAAAAAAGAACGGAAGCCTCGTGAGTCCGTGCTTAGGAAAGAATTCATAAAGGCGATAGAGTATGTAAACAAGAGTTTGACGCCTGAAAATCATTTGAAATTCCTGCACTGGGATCTTAACATGAAGCCGCAAAGGTTCTTAACCAATCATGACCATAATCTTTGTTACTTTATACATTTCTCTATTCAGCGACAACTTTTAACAAAAAATATTTGTTCATATTTATTAAATTCAGCAAAGCGATAAATGTGCTCTCTCGTTTGGTCTTAGTGGCGACTATGGCTTTAAACCTAACTGGATTCTTTTACTGTCGTGTCCCACCGGCTACTGGCCCCGATCCTGTCGCTAGCTGGTCCGCTTATTTGTAAGTATATTCCACAATTTAAAAAAAAAAAAAAAAGAACCATAAAAAGAGTAGATTTGATACAAGACAAAAATGAAATAAGACATGATGAATCATAAAAGAGTAGATTTGATGTAACGAGAACAAAACACAAACAAACTAATCTACATTACCATTCCGATATAAAACCTAAAATTTTAAATCTCAACTACAACTAAACAAACAAGCCGAGATCACAAACCTCAACAAAACAAACAAAAAAACTCTTCAACACAAAGAACTCTATTCTTTACACGACCAAAATCCACCAAACAATTCTTAACAAACAATCCCTTGTGAATGGAACAGAAAGAACTACACGAGCGACGACAACAGCGAGAACACGGACTACGCGGACACGATCTCGCAGGACGACATCCTGTCGGGCAGCAGCGACACGTCCGCGCGCGGCATCACCGAAGAAAAGGACTCCTCGGGCCCCCTCTCCCCCGACCCCCCCAAGTCCCCCTCCTTCCAGAAGGGCGTCCTCCGCACCAACTGCATCGACTGCCTCGACCGCACCAACGTCGCCCAGTACGCCTTCGGCCTCGTCGCCCTCTGGCACCAGCTCCACTCCCTCCGCCTCGTTGATACGCCGGAACCGGATTTGGATAATCCGCTCGCGCACGACCTCATGAGGCTCTACGAGGGCATGGGCGATACTCTCGCCAGGCAGTACGGGGGCTCTGCCGCCCATAATAAGATATTTTCAGAGAGGATGGGGCATATGAAGTTCATGATTCGCTCGCAGGAGTTTTTCAGGACGATACAGAGGCACTACAGCAACGCGTATATGGATGCGGATAAACAGGCTGCTATTAACTTGTACTTTTTTTCTTTTGCTTTTTCTTTTTCTTATCCCAGGAATTATACTATAAATTTTGAATATCGAAATTTAAAACTTTTTTCTGCAGATTTTTGGGATATTTTCAAGCCGATGCGAATAAGCGTGCAATTTGGGAGCTGGAATCGGATGAGGTGTTGGGAGAGCACGGTCAGCTTGACTCTAACAAGTACGAATAAATAAACAATTAGGGTTCATGTTGCCTTGTGTTATTTTACAAATATATTTTTTTCCCTAAATTGCAAAAAAAAAGCCCCTGTGTAAAATTAAGTTATGTCGACAAACTATGTTTTTGTATTTGCGATTTGCAATAACGTAGGGGCTTTTTTTTTTTGCAATGGATACATAATGTAATGTAGGGGCAAATTTCCGTTGTAAATAATTTGGAATTTGAACTGAAATAACAGCTCATTTATAAGAAGGGCCTTATCGGATGGAAATATTATCAGGAACAAAACTGTCAAGTCCTGCTCCATCGGCGAAGCCAGCACCAGCAACATCCCCCCTTCCGCTTGCATGTAATTTCTATTTTCTTTTCCTTATCTCGCTTAATTTATGGGGAAATTTATTAAATTTCGGAAAAACATTTGAATCATCCGCTTAAAGAATACCTTTTGTATATCGATATATTTTTTTATATGTTCATTCTACCTTTTTTTATTTCAATATACCTTTTTATAATTCTTTATACCTTTCTGAATTTTGGGGATGCTGGTGACGAATAAGCCGGTGGTGCGGATCAGGTTTCTTAAATTTTATCAATTTATTTACTTTTTTAGGTCTACTCCAACGAAATCGCAGAGGATAACGATACCACCGATCGTACCGGACGAAGAATTTGAGAATCCTTCGGTTGAAGAAGAAGAGGAGAAAGAATGTGAGGAGACCAACTTGTGTCTCGACACTTCTTGGCTCTACGGACCAGGAGAAGTTCCTCTTAAAAGGTACTAACTAGTTCTTTTTATTTCGTTAAAAATATTTTTTGAGTAATTTATCTCGAATTGTTATTAATCGAAATTATATATTTTTGACTGAGAAGGTCTTCAAGAAATGGGTCAACTGGAGGCAACACGCCAATTCGTTCGACTGGAGATGTCATACCTGCTGAATCTGAACAAAATGGAGAGGTCCATTTCTTTTTTCCTAGTTAGATAATTAGTAATTCTTAATTATTGTTATTCTAACTTAACGTATTATTTATTTCTTTCTTCAGAATGTGTTTCGGGGAGAGAGGTTGGTTGACGCACCGGGTCTATCTGAGAAATTCCGATACTGGGTGGATCATGGCGAGCATTTATTCTTCTACTAATATAGAAAGAAAAAAATGTGATTGCATTAAATACATAATTTTCACTTATTCATCTGACACCGGCTTAGTTTTAATGATATAATTATATGAGGAAACGACTAAGAGTTTTGTGAAGCCAGCCAGACGGACACACGGGACCCACATGGCAGTGAGATACGTATTTGCACAACCAGATACGTATTTTACTACTTAGGAAAGAAATGTATCATTATTCTCTTTATTATTTGTTGTTGTATACACGTGTGTATCTTTGCTTCGATCGTTGCAGTTCCACGCGTACATAGCACCTCATTCTTTTTTTGCGATCCGCCCCTCGTAATTTGTATAATTATTTTGTTATGAATGCTGAAAAAGTGTTGAAACAATGTGTATAAATATATTTTTTTACTATAATTCGGGTATTTGTTGTTTCAGTTCGATTGAGCTATTATGATTTTGATTTTTTGCTCTTTTATTTTTCCTTTTTTGGGCTTTGATTTCTTGTTTCTTTTGTTGATTGTGTTTGTTTATGTACATGCTTTTGCATTCTGGAGATCATAATGTTTTTATGAGTTTGTGTATGGTGAATTGTTATCTTATAATTCTAAAATGCAAATTTAGGTGTGGTCAAAGAGAGGAATTTGTTGTCAGTCTTTGGAAAAATCTGAGTTTTTAAGCCCTGCTTATGAAATGGGTTCAGGAAGTCCTCTCAACAAGGGCTTAAAAGCAAAAGAAATGGAAACCCTTTTATAAAATGGTCGGCCTTAGCATCAAATTTTGTGAGCAAGCTCTTTGCTTCAAGATTGCTTCGGCCTAAAAACAAAGAAATTTGGAGCCCTTGTGTAAAATGGTCGGCCTTAACATTAAATTTTGTGACCAAGCTCTTTGCTTCAAGATTGCTTCGGCCTAAAAACAAAGAAATTTGGAGCCCTTGTGTAAAATGGTCGGCCTTAACATCAAATTTTGTGACCAAGCTCTTTGCTTCAAGATTGCTTCGGCCTAAAAACAAAGAAATTTGGAGCCCTTGTGTAAAATGGTTGGCCTTAACATCAAATTTTGTGAGCAAGCTCTTTGCTTCAATATTGCCTTGGCCTAATGAAATGGAAACTCATATAAAATGGCCGAAAAATTAACAAACCTCATTACAACATTTGATGCTTCAATGTTTCCTCGGTCTAAAAACAAAGCAAGCATCAAAATGTTGTAGCAAGCTCTTTGCCTCTTGTTGAATCTGGCCTTGGCCTGAAACTCGAAATGTGCGCGCCAGCATATCGACTCGTTACACCAGATATTATACACCACATGCATTTCTATTTATCTGGTATTTTGAACTGAATCCAATGACTGAACAAAATCATGCAACTACCAGTGGTTTTATCCATATACCTATGGGTTCTGGATCTTCGAAATAGAAAATATTCCATAGTTTTTATAAATAAATCAGTTGATCAAAGCTAATTTGGCACATGACACCTCCGCATTTCTTTGCCCATGTTGCCAAAAGCCAACATTGTTTCAAACTTTGAACTCATAAAAATATTCGCATCTCATACAATATCCAATGTAATGTTCATACATCCAGAAGCTAAAAATATTATTATATTTTATTTTCACTTTTTAGGTTTATTGTGCATGACACTCCAAGTGGTCATATACAGCCAACTGACTCCTTTGGGACCATTCTCAAATGTTGATCTAAATATATTATTCGTATAACTTTACTGTAAAAGAATTTTAACCCTGTAAAAATATTTTTTTATAAAAAATATTCACAGAAATTTGCTGTAAAAAAGATCTTGATCAAGAGACAATGTAAAATGGGTGTAGATCTGATCTGGAATCTGGATCAGTAGTTAAATGCAAGAATGAAGGCTGTCCGTCAGTGTCACCAACCTGTCAATGCAATATTACTTTTTCTATAAGTTAATAATTTAATATTACGAATTTAGGACGCAATGATTTATTTCTCATGTGGTAGGTTAATGAGCAATATCTAATACTGGATTGGATAAGCATCGATATCAGGTAGGGCCTGTCTGATGTGGCAATTTTTTTTATGTCATTCGGATAAGGATTAGCAGTCTTGTTTAGAATTTAATTTGTCTACTCTGAACTAACTACTTCTACTGCTTTTCTTTTTTCTTGATTGTGATGTAACAATATTTTTATTAGGAGAGAAATCAAAGTTAATTTCTACTTTCTACATATATAAAAAAAACTGTCCTTTTACCCCCTCAACCAAATCCAAAATATCAATTTGGGAATGTTAATTTAGAGCATGATACTGGAATTAAAAATATTCTTACAGTCATGCAGTATGATATATTCCAAATCAATGTTGAAAGTGAAAATAAGAAATTATATTCTTTCATATTTTCATTTGGTAAATTTGCAAACACGACGGTATTGTAGCACGACGGCAATGTAGATATATTGTTTTATCGTTTGTATATACTGTTTTGTCATTTTATATATTGTTGTTTATTCTTTGTGTATTTTTTATTTTTATATGCTGTTTTTCCCATTCTATATCCAGTTTTCCCATTTTATATATTGTTTTTATTTTTTATGTATATACTATTATTAGAAATAAATTATATATATTGTTATGTACATATTATTATTAAAAAATAAATTATATATATTATTATTGGATTCCTCGTGAATAGTCATGCACTATCAGCCATTTTTCATTTTCATTCACACTTTTACTAACTTTTTTGGGATTGATATGGGATCCAGATGTATAATTTATTAATTACCATAATTCTTCTGTGAAATTATTTCATATGATGGTCCTTCTGAAAATTGTTACAACATGATTATTGAAATTAACATGACTGATTAATCATATTAATCAAGTGTTGCATGGACTGTTTAAGTCTAGAAGCTTTGAAATTTAAAAAAATGGAAGGAAGTTTGTCATTTTCAGGAGATATTCAACCTCTCGGATTTTCTTCCATAAAAATGCAAAAGCGTCGGTGGGCTCTCATGTCACTTTTCTTGCAGCATTGCTTTTGTAAAAGAACAATTATTGCATGGTCGAAAATGAAATAGTTCAATTTAAATCTCATGAAAATTGTGGGCTTCGCTATTGAAATTGGAAACTAGTGAATTTCTAAATGCTATCAGTAAACATGTAAGATAGATCTACTTGACAATGGCTAAATGTATTACTAATATTACTATATGAGTATAATTGTATAATCTAATGCGATTTTTTTTTCAGAGATAGTGAAAGGGGGAGCAAAAGGCACAGGCCCACAATCCAGTTCTTTATAATTTTGGTGATAAATCGCTTTCAGTTCTTATTTTAAGAGATGGGAATGAGATACTCTTCCAAGGGACTTTTGTTGCACAAAATTATTTAGCAATATAAATAGATATATGATCTCTAAAGAAGAAGAAAAAAATACGAGCTTTTCACTATGTGGTCATGAAAAAGGAAAAATGGCCTTTCGGTCTCCCATAGCGTAGGAGGAGGACCAGCCAAACCATATAAAAAAAAAGGGTCCCCAAATCAAATAATACTTCTTAAATCCATCAAAAAAATTGATAGATTACTTTAGATAATACATCCTTAATTTCAGTTCAGCATAATTTTCCAAAAATGCAGAAATAGAAAATTCCTTCTCGTGTAAAATAGTGTATCACGTCACATACATACATTGATGCACATAAACTCTGTAAAATGATCAAGAAGGGTTGACAAGTCAACCGCTTACGTGGCGCCAGCGAGGCAGAAGAGAGGCCTTTTAAGAGCTGTCTCCTATAGTTCAGTCCTTTCAAGAGCTCAGCCCCACGCACTCAAAATCTCAAATTTCTCTTGTCCATTCAATCTATGTAATGTAACCTATGTATCAAGGAACTGACCCTAAACCCTAAATTAATTTTTCCATGTTTTCACAGACAGAAGAGAGAAGACAGTAGTGTTTTTTGGTGTGAGTGAAATCATGAGTGAAACAGTAAAGAGCCCATGGTTTATCTATCCATTCTGCTTCTGGTTTGCATTTGATTGGAGACGGATCCGAAATGGGCGGCGAACTCCAATGGATAAAACTGATTCACGTCCGGTGCACGTTTTGTTTCCAGAAAAAATAAATAGTCACTCGTCCCCAACATATCTCCCCAAATGGGGCCTGTAAATGGGACCTCTATGACTTGTTACCACTTACCAACAAATCTAATCATGTTTACATCTAACTAACTCATGTACAAAAATTATGAATACAATTATCGAATAAATATTTATATTTATGTATATCTATTATAATTTTTTTTTTAAATATTACAAATATGGATGTAGTAGGATATTAAAATATCTTTTAATTATCAGTATTTGTATACTAATAAAAATGTGTACGTGTTAAAAACTTTCATTTGAGCCGTTATTAATACTGAAATATTAAATGAAGACTTTTTATACAATTACAAGATCAAATTTTTTGATATGTTTTAATGCATGTGTGAAAATTCATCCCAAATTTTCACGTTGTTAGGTATGCAAAATTCTGAAACAATTCTTAGTGTCTGTCACTGTTGTAGTTATGTTAGATTATTTTTTCCCTTGTGTTGGTATTTTTGAAAACATATGTATCGCATTATCATCATGAATGGGAGTTATAACTTATAAAGTCATCGCTTCCAAACAAAACCTCGACGTGGAGACAAAAAACTGCACACCGTGATGTGATGCCACGTGACATTTAATTTGATGACGTGTCTGAATGTTTCATTTTAATTGGCTTTGGCTGAACAAAGCAGGTTGGCTCCATCTTTATATTGTTCCCACCTATGCTATGTATAATATAAACCAGCAGCAAACGACCAGTTTTGGACCAATCAAGTTTTCTGCATAAAAGTGTATTTATTTAGGCCAAAATGAAATAAAATTATAAAAGTGATTGAGAACTTTAGTATATTATATATAGTCTTTTTGTCGAGTACTTGTGGGTAAGAAAGCACAACGTATCATGAAGGAAGAGTACGACTTTTCTTTCTCAATTATACGTTGAGAAAAAGTAGTAATACTCTTATCTGGAAACATTTCTCTTTCAGAAAAGTATTGAACATTATCTACTTGTATGTAAGAAAATATATTTTCATTGCTTTTTGAGTTTTGAGCGAATCAAATGTTGTCATTGTTCATTTTAAATGATCAGTCGTACTCACCGAAACATATTTCTTTTTTATAATCAACCAATAGCATATTTTAGATATTGATCCATAATTATATAAAACTACCTAGAGCTTTAAAAAAATAATTAAGTTACTAATTTGGTATCTATAGCGAATAGAATGGCTCGTTACATAGACTACATAATGTATGGTATAAATCATACGGATGATTTTTTTTTACTTTTTGTTCCAGAATTATGAAAAGGGTTTGTGCCATAAAATGGAGACATAGGCCATATGCATTAGTGGGGCAAGTGCAGGAAAAATAAGGGGCACCCTTTGGCATGAAGCAAAAACGACGTGCCAATGGCATAAATTATTATTGCACCTAAATCTTTCATCATTTTATTATTGTGCCAATTATATTTTGATATTTATCATATTTTGATTCTTTTTTGACAGAGGAGATAAGAAGGTGGCACGAATCATCAATTGATTGACAAACCTTAATTAAACCAACCAACCTAGTTATCTTAAACCTCACACAAAGCACTAGGTTTAATCCACGTCTAAATTGTACTTTTTTATTTAAAGTTTAATGATGTGGCCCGTTTTCATTGGTTTGGTCCATTTGTGAACCATCCCTACTGTGGAATGAATGGGACACTGCAGCTGTAATTTTGGCCCTAAATCTAATTATTTTACAACAGAGTGGGTACAGTTGCATGTGCACTTTTTTTTAATAATTAGTGGTGGATGGTAAACACAATTTCTTGAAAAAATTAACAATTTATCTGATCAAATATTACTATATTGTTGTGCATTTTTTAAATAATTAGTGGTGGATGGTAAACACATTTTTTTGATAAGAATAACAATTTATCTGATCAAATATTATTATAATGTTCTGTGTGACAGAGTGGATAAGGAATTGAATGAATTTGTTTGCCCGATTTATCATCACATAAGTAGAAATGCAATTAGTTTTCAATTGGATTTGTAATTTTATTTGATCACCTAATATTGCAAGTTTCATAAATTACAACATCCGTATATGAAATTATGATCCAATCTGTAGACCATGTAATGGTCTTTAAATATTAATAGATGGCACTTTCAATATACCCAAAATCACATAATTTTATGCAATATCTCATCTATAAACTATTCACAACCTATCAAAAATTGTTACACATATAGAAATCAATAAATCTAATAATCCATTGAACAACTAATCTTTCATTAATAATCCCACAACCCAACAAATAATCCAGAGTATAACAAAACAACCCCTTGATCAAGAAAATTAAACAGATATTACACAGAAAGATACAGGATTAAAGGCCAGAGAATAATTAATGAATGAATCAACGTGTAACCCCTTGAACAAGAAAAAAGGCGTTTCAGCCAGCCATGGTCATAAATCATAATTGCAGATTTCTTTAGGTCTAATTTAACGCCCCACTCATCACCAGCTTTTCATTGCCTTTTACTCTCAGCCGTTCGATCTCATAACGTTTTGCCTTTTTTCTCTCTTTTCAAAATATAAATCTCTTTTATTTTATTTTATTTTCCAAAACTGACCAATAATATAAAGTTGAAACCGAGTTCCATACACCAACCTACCGTTTCCTTTTTCCACTCTTCTAGTTCTTCTGGGTCCATGATAAAACTAGTCCACAGTCAAACTTTGTGATTCTCTCTGTCCGTACTAAATAAAAGAGAAAGGAAGCTTAAACATTGTTAGTTTCTCTCCAGTTTTACCAAACTGGACGGATTATTCAGAAGTAAATTCTACTATTTGAAGATCTATGGACAAATCCAATAGTGTACTAGCTAGCTGTATACATTTTTATGTAAAGGCTGCAGCTATCCAGTGAAAGAAAAATGAAAATAATAAAGAAAGATAAGCTCGTGTCGGTGTTAATTCTTTCTTATTTAACGCTAATTAAAAAATATCCGTTTGAGATTTTATTAAAAAATCCAAATCCAATTCAAAAACCGGAAACAATAGCCGGATTTAGAAGCAGTTTCAAAGGTAGAAATACAATCCTACAAATCCCCTAAATTCCAAATAAAAATGGACAACATAAATTACCGATAAGGGACATCTCCATATGAAATTTAATGGAGAGAATCATTAGTCAGCGCCCAAGGAAATAAATCGAACGTGATCGGAGCACGTCCGTTTTAAAAGAAAATTTTAAACTTGGGAAAAAAGATAAAAAAATTTAAATTATTTTCCATAAAGGGTGCTGAGTTTTTGTTATAAAAGGGCAGCCAATCTCTACCAATTCATTCATCCATTTCATTTCTTCTTCTCTAACACCTTTCATTTGTTGCGTTTATTACGTCCTCTGTTTTTTTTAAGCCTCTCTTCAATCTCAAGGTATATATTATTAGGCATGAATTCTCGTGCTTTAGTTAGCTTTTCATTTTAGCACGCATTTCTTGAGTGTAGAATCCGAATTTCTTTTCTTTTTTGTAGAATAAACTAAACTCATTTTCATTGCCGTTTTTAAGTAGGATTTCTCTCTCTAAAATTACTGTTTTAAACAGGGACCTCTCTTTTGTCAAAAGTTGGTCTCAATTTAATACTTGAAATTTTTAAGTGGGGCCAGCATATACCCAAAAGATTCTGGATAAAACAAAAAACAATTGTCAAATTTTTTTTTTTGAAGAAACAATTTTCAAATAGGGAGTTGAAAAAAGTTCAGTTTCTCTCTAATTGGTCAAGTGCAAATTCAAGCTATCTGATTGGTCGTCCAGACGTGTAATTATTTTTAAAATATATTATCCCTTGCTTATGAAGAAAAATATTCTGTACATTTAATTCCAATTGGCGAGCCTCTTCATTATTCTTTGCCTATAAATTGACCCCCCTGTCTTCACATTAGACTCTCTCCTCTCCCATTTCTCTCTTTAGTCTCCTCTCTGTGATCTCTCTGTTTCTCATTTGAGGTATTAAACCTCTGTTTCTGATCTCTATTCCTTGATCTATTAAGAAAATATACGTTTGTTAAGATTAAATCATATCTAGATTTCAGATCTATTAAAAGATTAGCACATATAAGTTTTCAGATTTTGATCTAGAGATCGGAAATTCTACTCTGATCAAATTGCATGACAATGATTTTGGATTATTTGTTTGAATTTGTGGTTTTGAATTGATTTTAAATTTTGAATGGACAGTAAGATGGCCTCGAAATTGACTCGCATCCACAGCTACAGAGAGCGCCTTGGCGAAACTCTCTCTGCCCACCCCAATGAGCTCATTGCTCTCTTCACTAGGTATTTTTTCAGTTTATTATTTGCAATTTCTCTCTGTTTTGGTTCTTAATTTTGTTGTTTTTATGAGGTTGCTGATCAAAAATTAAAATCTAAGATAATGTTCTGTTCATCATCTGTTTGAAAAATTTGTTTGAACTCAACGTGATAAAATCATCTAAACAGTTTAGAACCGTAAATTCAATGCGGATCTGGTACTTCTGCATGGTAGGGTTTAGGGTTTATCCTCAAAATTTTGTAAAGGATCAATTGAAGGCCAGATCCACTGATCCAGTGCTATAATCTCAATGCATAACACTTGACATTGATTCAAACTTGATATAATGCTTAAAAAAATGTAAATTCGACACAGATCTTGAATTTTACTACATCCAAGGGTTTAGGGTTTAACCTGAGAATCAATTAAGCACTCGATCTAGAACAATGACTAAGCATTTAATGCATGATTTTAATTTATAATCCAGATATGTGAACAAGGGCAAGGGAATGCTGGAGCGCCACCAGATCCTGGCTGAGTTTGAGGCCATCACCGTTTCCGGCGAGATCCAGAAGCTTCCCGTCTTTGACGATGTTTTCCGTGCTGCTCAGGTCTGTTTATTTGTTTTTTGAATTTCGGCTTTCCGTTTTTTACAAAGTTCACATTTCACACCATATTGTGTTACTGTACTTCAAAGAATACATACATGCATGGTCCGAATTTGTACATGGCTTAAAATATTTACACATGCAAACAACATACAGTGGTTATTTATGATCTATATTGGGATCTATAATGCAAACAAAATACAGTGGTTATTTATGTAATTAATTAGGATGAACTATTAAGTGGTTGATCTGATTTTCTTTTTTTTTTTTGGATGAAAAACAGGAAGCCATTGTTCTTCAACCGTGGGTTGCCCTTGCCATCCGTCCCAGACCCGGTGTGTGGGAGTACATCCGTGTGAACGTGAGTGAGCTGGCCGTCGAGGAGTTGACCGTCGCTGAGTACCTCCAATTCAAGGAGAAGCTCGTCGAGGAAAAGTAATAATACTAATAAATAACATCTCTTATGTTTATCTAATATATTCAACCAGCTAGGTTAAAGGGGATAAATGTAATAATGTTTTGTGTTTTGATTTTGTAGCACTGAGAACCCGTTCGTGCTAGAGTTGGACTTTGAGCCATTCAATGCCTCGTTCCCCAAGCCGTCTCTGTCGAAATCGATCGGAAACGGTGTGCAGTTCTTGAATCGCCACTTGTCCTCCAAGTTGTTCCAGGACAAGGATAACCTCTTCCCTCTCCTCAACTTCCTTCGCGCTCACAACTACAATGGCATTGTATGTTCCTCTCCTATTCAAATTTTTTATATTCCAACCTCGTTTGATTTTACATTGGTAATTAGTAATTTTGTAATTTTTTTGGATTTGTAGAGCATGATGGTGAATGACAAGATCCAAAGCATCGGTGCTTTGAAATCCTCATTGAGGAAGGCCGAGGATTACCTCCTGAGCATCCCCGAAGACACTCCCTACTCCGAATTCGACGCCAAGTAAGCAATCCGATCAAACCACTCAATCAAAATCACTCAACATTATTTTATCTCAAATTAACAATAACACTAATAATATTTTGTTATTTTTAATTTTTTTAGGTTCCAAGGACTTGGATTGGAGAAGGGATGGGGAGATTGCGCCAAGCGCACCCTCGACAACATTCACCTCCTCCTCGACCTCTTTGAGGCCCCTGCTCCCGACACCTTGGAGAAGTTCCTCGCTACTATCCCCATGATGTTCAACGTCGTCATCATGTCTCCTCACGGTTACTTCGCTCAGGACAAGGTCTTGGGTTACCCCGACACCGGTGGCCAGGTTGTGTACATCTTGGATCAAGTTGTGGCTCTTGAGAATGAGATGCTTCTCAGGATCAAGCAACAAGGTCTTGACATCATCCCTAAGATCGTCATCGTAAGTGCAAAAACACAAAAATAATAAATTATTTAATTCAGATCTATCTCTGTTTGTTTGAAGTTTTAAGAGGTAATCTAACTTATTATAAATCATGAATATATGTAGATCACAAGGCTTCTTCCTGACGCCGTCGGCACGACCTGCGGGCAGAGGATCGAGAATGTGGATGGCACCAAGCACTCCATCATCCTCCGTGTCCCGTTCAGAAACGAGAATGGAATCCTCCGCAAGTGGATCTCCCGCTTCGACGTATGGCCCTACCTAGAGACCTACACCGAGGTACTGAAAAACACACAAATATCCACTTAACATCTCACACAATAATAACAGAAAGAAAACTCAGAAGTCAAAACGGCATATTAATTGACATTTTTACCTTTTATTTATGATAGGATGTTGCTAAGGAGATTGCGTTGGAGATGGAGGCGAAGCCCGACCTGATCATCGGAAACTACAGTGACGGAAACCTCGTGGCGACCCTATTGGCCCACAAGCTTGGCGTCACTCAATGCACGATCGCCCACGCCTTGGAGAAGACCAAGTACCCCAACTCTGACTTGTACTGGAAGAAGTTTGACCCCCAGTACCATTTCTCGTGCCAGTTCACGGCTGACCTCATCGCCATGAACCACACCGACTTCATCATCACCTCCACCTTCCAAGAAATCGCCGGAAGGTAAAATAAAATAAAATAAAATAAAATAAAACTAATAATAATGTACACTATATATGTATGCACATACTGAAATTATTTGACATTTTGCAGCAAGGACACGGTTGGGCAGTACGAGTCCCACATTGCCTTCACCATGCCTGGATTGTACCGTGTTGTGCATGGTATTGACGTGTTTGACCCGAAATTCAACATTGTTTCCCCCGGTGCTGACATGTCGGTCTACTACCCGTACACCGAGACCGAGAAGAGACTCACCAACCTCCACCCCGAAATCGAGGAGCTTCTTTACAGCAAGGAGGACAACACTGAGCACAAGTAAGCACAACCCACAAAACCATGAAAATCCCTTTTTCATCTTTTAATTTTTTTATCAACTTGTTGACTAAAATTTGGGAATTGTTTGCAGGTTTTACTTGGCGGACAGGAACAAGCCGATCATCTTCTCCATGGCGCGTCTCGATCGTGTGAAGAACTTGACGGGACTCGTCGAGTTCTACGGAAAGAACGCCAAGTTGAGGGAGCTCGTCAACTTGGTTGTCGTGTGCGGTGACCATGGCAAAGAGTCCAAGGATCGCGAGGAACAAGCCGAGCTGAAGAAGATGTACGACCACATCGAGAAGTACAACCTCAATGGCCAGATCCGCTGGATCTCCGCCCAGATGAACCGTGTCCGTAACGGTGAGCTTTACCGTTACATCTGCGACACCAGGGGTGCTTTCGTCCAGCCCGCTTTCTACGAGGCGTTCGGTTTAACCGTCGTTGAGTCGATGACGTGTGGGCTTCCCACGTTCGCCACTTGCAATGGTGGGCCCGCTGAGATCATAGTCAACGGAGTGTCTGGATTCCACATTGACCCGTACAAGGGTGATGAGGCGGCTGATATCTTGGTCAACTTCTTTGAGAAGGTGAAGGTTGACCCGAGTTACTGGGAGAAGATCTCAAACGGTTCCATTCAGAGGATTTACGAGAAGTACACGTGGAAGCTCTACTCTGAGAGGCTCATGACCTTGACTGGTGTGTATGGTTTCTGGAAGTATGTTTCCAACCTTGAGAGGCGCGAGACTCGCCGCTACCTTGAGATGTTCTACGCCCTTAAATACCGCAAGATGGTATATCATTTTATTTAATTCATGTCATATTTAAATGTTAGAAATATTAGTATGAATGTTAAATGGTTTGTTTGTTTTTTAGGCTGAGGCTGTTCCATTGGCTGTTGATGCGGCTCCTAATGGTGCTTAAGAGGAAGATAGAGATTGGGAGTGATTGGAGGTGAAGACATTTGAGAGAAAGAGGCTGTTTTATTGTTTGTTTCCCCATTTTGGGTTTATCTTTTTTTCTTTTGCAATTGTTCCTTTTTTGGTTTGGTTTCTTTTTAAGCTCACTTTATTTGGGGGATTTTTGTTTGTGAACTGCAGTTTTCTTGTGATTTAATAAAAGGCTAAATTTGCTTCTCTCAATTTATTTGTTATCCTGGAAGAGTTCTTTTTCGTTATGTATGCGCCTTCCATTCCCCCTAATATCACTTTAATTTGCGATGAAATAATTTTATTTTTTACGCTTCTTCAGTACTTATGGTACCTATTATGTTTGAACAGTTGGCAACTCTGTTTGTTAGAACAGTTATCTCTCTCGCTACCATCTTTTCCCATATTCACTGATGTATCAAATCTTTAAGATTTGCGATATTAGTTATTTTATTGGTATAATAAAGGATGTATTTGAACCAAAATGTTTGTACTTGCTTGTAGCTAGACAACTATTGAACCCTTTAGCAATTTTTACGTGTAATCTGGATGGTACTAAATTGAGAAGAATTGATGTAATGGCTATTTGTATTTTGTTTTCAGCTTGTCGCACATCAAGGATACTCATTTGATTGCTGTGTAGTTGCAAAATTAATTAGTTATCCGTGTATATAAGTATATTATATATTGAGAATTCATAGTCAAAAAGACTTACGTGATAGGGTTGGATTTTTAGAGGTCAATTTGACCAAAGTTTGTTCAGTCTGTTGTTTTATCTATGTTACGTATATGCCTCGAAAATTAATATAAATTATATCTGATACTTCTATAATATCTTTCATATATTTTATATTATATATTTGAATATTTTATTTTCTATATTCTATCGAGGTTCAAAGAGATTTCATACTTTACCGGGTGACATCTTATGATTTGTAGTGAAACATAAGAAATTATGCCCAAATAATAGGAGCTCAATTCCTTTCTTCGCATTGGTGGTTGATTTTTATTTTAGTTTGTATCATCTAATCAAACAAAAGATTATGAATTTGATTAATATAAAATTTCAGCGAGACCCAATAATCACGGATCTATAAAAAAAGTGAAGGCTAAACTGGAATATTCCAAAAGAACATAATCCACAACCAAAACTCATTAGTAGCAGTGATTAGACACCACCCCACCAATCAAAAGATTGTGGTTCAAAACTTGGGAAAACCAATTTTTTTTGAAAATAGATATGAAACGTATGACCTCTCTTTATAAATAAAAAAGAATAGAGTTCACAAATGCAGAAACTACACCATCCTCTTCTAGACGAATCCAAACAAAACAACAAACATCATTTAATTGGATAACCTACAAATTTACAATGCGCACTGCTTATACCTAAATAATAAAATAAAATAAAATCCAACCATGGCGTGCATCAGTATTATACCGAGAAGAGATGAATAAACTTAAATAAGGGACTAAAAAGAACACGAAGTTGAACTCCGAAATCCATTCACGAAAGGACCAGAGAATGGCAAGGTTTGACCAGCCAAAGCATGGAACCTAAGCAGTCTCTCCCCTTTTCCTAGGGTTCCCTGGTACACCCTGAAACCCTTCAAACAAATCAGCAATATGATCATCAAGATCTTCCGGGGTATATTCCTTAAACCTCAAGTAAAATGATCGATAAATACTTATCACTTATCACATTTTCAGGAACAGAAATCTTTAATTCCTCCATCTGATTGTGCATCAGGTACATTCCAACCCGTTTGAACCTGATAAATCTGCTCAAGATTTATGTGGAATAGTTCCCCCTGATTCATTATCCCTTAAGAAAGATAAAGCATTAGTTCAGTGGATCTTGAATAACCTCTTAAGTATTGTCGGATCCGGTGTCGCAATTTACGGAGCCAATTTCCCCCTAATAAAACCTTCAACACTGAACCCCTCACCCTTTGCATTATATATAACAAATTATTCGTCATGAAAATGTGTTGCAATGCCTCGTCATCGTAGAGTTTTTTCTTCTCTTCCAAATTGTTCTCGAGATATGTGATCAAATTGAGTGCACGCTCAGCCGCACTAGTACCAATACCATAATTTAACCCACTTTGGTCATCCTCACGAGCAAGTAAATTGTTACGCGCCCCACTATAATCCACAAACAAACAGATATATTCCATGACATAGCGGGTTAACGGGTCTGTATCCCCATATTTCAAAGGTTTCTTCAAGGTTTCTCCTCGGATTAAATTACCAAAGTCGGATATTGTAGTACCGTTAACCGCATCCCCAAGGCAGGCTAGAGTCCCCTTTGCCTCCTTTATAACAAGAACTCTAGTTTTGCCAGAGAACAATGCTTCCAAATGGGGTATAAGCTCAATTAAGGATTCGTACATCGCAACAATCCAAAACAACTTTTCTGGAGTCCTTTTTCTAACTGCGACCGCGGTACCAAAATTCAGCAATTGCAAAACAGACCCCTTGGCCACCTCTGTGAAACATTCTTCCTTAATACTCTCTGACGAACAAAAAATGGTTTCGCAAGCACTTTTCTCTTCATGAAGCACCCCATGAATCATTTTCATGGCTCGAATACATTTCTTTATTTTCTGGTCCAAAATCGGCCAGTCGATTCGTTGCACTTCCTCTGTGCTTAGATTACCGACCCCCATAATGACCAAGCAGTCTGCAAGTGCTTTCCTCCTGGAGTCCACATACGCCTTGCAAAGCTCGGGCTCATGACGGGCTCGAATCATCCGTTCTGCAATCTGCTTCAAATATTGCATTGAATCTTTAGGTATTATATACGTGGAGAATAGGTCCAAGGGGAGAGGAGTGAAGAGAGGGAAATCAAGCACTGTGTCTGGGGATTCAAGGCAGGTCCGATCAGGCAAATGATGGAGATAGGAGGACAAAGAGCCCGGGGCTGGAGAGGCAAGATGACAAAACTCGTCTACAAGGCATAACATGGCGAGTTGGAGATTGGAGTCGACACGGTCCCAGTAAGAATATGGGAATGTTAGGTCGAAAGAGAGAGATAACAAATCATCGATAGCTGAGAGATATTGTGAGGACTCCTCGGGAGACTCAAACAGAGGAGAGGAGTTCCACTTCAACGCCAGTATCTGAAAGGGAGGAAATGAAATGCAGATTTTTGATAAATATAAGTTTGATAAGAACAATGACTTGAAAGTTGAAACACAATGAAAAAATGTCTATTACTCCATAGAAAGGACAACTTATTATTTGATTTTGTACGAAAGGTTTATTACACCTAGCATGATCTGGTTAAATACTGTTAAAGCTCTGAGACGAGCTTAATGATATTGAAGAAAATGGATTTTTATTCATAAAAAATATGGACTCATTGATGGTCTGGCAAATATTCAAATTCGCTTAGGTAATTTGCAAGTTAATGACTTGCGATACTCGTAATTCCTGGTACAGTTATATAAATACTAACAGCAGACATTGCCCGTCAAGGTATCAAGCCGATCCTAACATGTGTCTTAGCACCTTTAAATAGCTCATAACATGTGTTTTAGCCCCTTTAAATAGCTCAAACACATGTTTTTTCTCGTTCTTCCTCGTTTTTCTCTTCCTCCTCCATTATTCTCTTTTAATCTTCTTATTTTTTCTTCGTTGTTTCTTCTCCTTTAGTATGAACTGAACCTCCAAGCAAGATCTGGAAAGATCGGACCAAAAACGACAAAAGTTCGAACTACCAACTAAATATAGCCGGAATCGGGTCGGCCTCCGCCGACTCCTACCAAACACAGCCAATACCGACCCATGTCGGCCCACTTTCAGAACCATGGCTAAAACATTAAACGAAAATTGACAAGGCCATAATCAAAATATTACCACTTTCTCAGCCATTTCAAGTTTAAGACTATGCTCCTCAGAGATGTCATCTATGGCCTTATACTCTAAGATCTCCTTCTTAACTACCTCCTCTTTATTGTTAATCTCATGCTCGGTCTCCAATATCGTCTCTTGATCCACCTTTAACAGCAATGCCAACTCCTGTAATGCACCAAATTTTAAGGAGGTTTTGTTCATATTTCGAAAACATAAGATGATGAATATATAAAATTCGAAATATTATGAAATTTAATTTACTACAAATTAAAATGATATATTTTTTTATCAATGCGGTTGGAAATGAACTTAGCATTTTCGATGAGAAAAATGTTGAGCATTGTAACCCCCACAAAGATTTTTGATTTATTTTCCACTACAGCCCCGCACCCCCCCACCCCCCCCCCCCCCCCCCCCCCCCGGCAACAATTTGGGTCAAGATCCGCCACTGCATAGACTTATTATGATTCTAACCCATTAGCAAATTATCATTGTTCTTACATGTTATTTAATATGTATGTATGTTATTCAGGTAACAAGATTTTGAATTTATGTATTAGGGACCTACAAAACCGGATAGAAAAGAGTTTTTTATTGTCTAGGTTGCCTCTCTTATTGTAATGATCAAACTCGATTTTAATTGTTGAATGAGAAAACCTACGGGCAAGTTGGAAAGCAAAAAAAAAAAAATGTAATCGCAATCACCTCATAGGTTAAAAAATTTAGAAATTAATAAAGAAAAATAGCATTGTTAAAACTCAGTTAACTTTGTGTACTTACTTTAGCTATAGAAACATCTGGAGTATATGCGTCAACCTCTTTATTTCCATAAACCCTGTCATGGAGGAGATTAATCTCAGAAGTATCAAGTAAAAATATGAAAGTTTTAACTTATCAAACTAAAATACAAACTAGAGGTACATTCTTATCTGAGTGGCACACTTTAAATAGTCTCTTACTTGTAATAGAGTAATAAATCTATTTGGCAACACAATAAGAGGTATTTACTATAAAGTTTACTAATAATATGCCTCCTAGGTAAATTCTTAATTGTTCATTTCGAGTAATATCTTCCTATGAATAAAAAATGTTCAGAGAGGATGTTACCCGAAGTCCACAAAATCAAGTAAATAATGAAAGGAAGACTCATAAGAAAGTATATGAAGATACAAGTTTACCTGGTATATAGATATTTCCGGAAAGAATGTGCTTGCCAACCATCAGGAAGATTAACTTTGGGGCATTCAATTAACCTTAACTCCTCTATATAAGTAAGCAATGACAAACCATCCAATGATAAAAGCTCACTGCAGTGGCTGATTTCTAACTTATTTAGCATAATAAGATTGTTGTGTAGCTCAAGGGATATAATTTTCTGAAGCCCTTCAAGTTTCAGAGACCGGAGCAACGGTAGTTTGGGAATTTTGGATAGTTTTGTGCAATAATGGATTGATAATTCAAGCAAAGAAGGCAACTCCGGAATAGTGATCAGCATTGGGCACTTACTAATAGATAAAGTATGAAGGCAAGGATAATCACCATCTCTAATGACAAACAGTTCCCCCAAATCATACATCTCCCATATGTTTAATATCTCCAGGGAAGGGAACTTGTTTGCATTCCAGCTGCCACCAGGAACCTTTTTTGTTTCAACACTAAACATTTTTTGCACACTTAATATTTTAAGTGAGGGCAATCTTCCGAGAGCGGGAAAGGTGCTGCAATTGGGGCAATTATTTTAGAATAATTGAGACCAATTTGGAAAAATAAGGATCTCCAATCCAGATTGGAAATACATTCCCCGGATAGTTCCTAACAATTAGCTCTTGAATGTTCTTGCTAGGTTGAAGGTTTTGGAGTACTTTTTCCGAAGTTTCGGTACTATTTTCATCTTCTATATCTATCATGCTACAACTCCACTGTAAAGACAAAGTGTCAAGATACAACTTATTATCAAGACTGGCCGCTTTCGCATCTATCTCATTACCAACATTTTCGAGCCCAGAAATCTGAAGGCATCCTTTAAGGAAATCTATTTTCTTCAACTCGTCAATTCCACAATACCTCTCATCACTCCCAACATAAAACATTGATAATGACCGAAGATTAGTCAACTTCCCAATCCCAACGGGCATGCCGATAAAACCGGCTTGTTTCGTCACACCAAGATGGTGAAGGTTAGTTAGTTCTTGTATGCTTTTGGGCAATTCCACCAGATTATAACAACTGTTAGCTTCCAAAGTATGGAGATTGATCAAATTACCAATTTCTTGTGGAATGCTCTCGATTTTTGTATTGCTGAAATCCAGGTAGCACAAGCTTCTCATTAAATTGATACAACAGGGCAATTCTTCTATATCAGTATTGCTCAAATCCAACACCCTTAAACCTGTGACTTTTACAAATAGATCACTTATCCCCACTAGATGTATAATAGGGTAAAGAGCACTATACCGTTGAAACATAAATCTGTTACCAACAATAAAAGACTGCAAGTCTTCTGTTTCAGCAATTATATGATTCAATATAACAGTCTGATACTCTAAAGGAACTAGTGATAAGTAATGCACGCCCTTGGGAATAATCTGCACACAATCCTGGAATCTAAAGCACTCATTCCTTGATGCATAATGTGACAAATCATGAATAAGCTCGTGCATTATAAACTTATCATCTGTAGCATTATGTAGATGTGAATGATGGAAAAATAACCGAGAACACAACTCCTCAAAATACTGAAAACCAATATCCTCAAGGTCCCAACCTACTATTGGATCAATGAAACCCTGTGCCAACCATAACCTAACTAGATGATGTTTCGAGAATATATAACCCTTTGGAAACAAAGAACAATAAGCGAAACAACGTTTTAGGTGTGAGGGCAAAAATTCATAAGAAACCCTTAAAACCGGCAGCATCTCTCTTCCTATTTTGTCCATATCCCATAAATCACTTTCTAATACGGATTTCCACCTTTCTTCAGTAACAGAACTAGACAAGAGTCCGCCAAGCATCTTTATGCACAAGACATTACATGCACACTTGGTTAAGAGATGCTTACCTATCTCTACTAACTCAGGTTGGGCAGTTAGATTAGTACCGCGGAATGCTAGTTGTTGAAAAATTAGCCAACAATCACTTTCACACAGATAATTTAACTGATAGCAATCTATTGCTCCGGTAACATTAGCAATTTCCATTCTGCTAGTGGTAACTAACACTGCACTTCCTTTTGCGGCTCCGCTAAGGAGAGCAAAAATGTTATCCCAAAAACATTTGTCCTCATTCTCAGCACTATCTAGAACGAGCAAGAGCTTCTTCCGCCAATTCATCCTTCACAATAGCTTCAAGAATGCTCGGTTCTGTAATATCACACTGGGCACCAGTTAATGACTCAATCATCTCCTTCATTAGCCTCTTCTTATCGAACTTCTCATACATGCCTATGAATATCACATTGTCAAAGGCACATTCAACACTCTTGTCAGTATAAATAAGTTGAACCATTGCGGTTTTGCCAATCCCATTAGCACCAAATATGCAAATAACAGTAATATTACGGGGTCTGCAATCATTTGAAAGTAAGAGTTGAACAATCCTCTTCTTCTCATCTTCTCTACCATATATATGTGAGCCATCAGTTAGGTAAATTGTCTTGGAGAAATCCATCTCGTTAACCTTGAGAAGAGAGGAGTATGAAATCAGGTTGCATGATCAAAATTACACTAAAGTTGTTACGTGTAAAGTTCTACTTGTTATAAGAAAAATAAAGAAAAAAATATAAGAAAAACTAAACATAACATTATTGAAATAAAATTAGATCTGATTGTCAAAATGGGACTAAATTGATTTGGTAATTGGCAAATAGAATGGAAAAAGAAAAGATACGATAAGCCGAGATGAAGAATAGATGTGATACAATAATTCGAAAAAGTAAAAAAAAAATGGTCAAAAAGTTTCTTACCTGTGAGGAGTATGCCGAAATTTCCATCAGTTCCGTTTTGATTTTTTTCCGAGATGAAGAGGAAACATTAACCAGTAAAAGGAAAAAGGGCCAAATCAAAAAAGGTTAAGAGTTAATCGTGAGCTGCTCCAAGAGGCCAGAAGTTCCCATGCTAGATGAGTTTCATATCTTTTTTCCTGAGGAAGGAAAAACATTATACCAATTATTCAAAAGAAAAACGAAATTGGTCCGTCTCGAAGGACTGTGGAGTGCTTACCCGCAAATTACTTATGGAATTCCTATAAGAACAGATCGCTTGATTCGTATTCCAGTAAGAAGCTTGAGAAATAGTCCGGTTGTCCAAGGGCAGGCACCAGCATGAGATCTACCGGAGTGTAGATGAAAACTGAAGAAGGAAGACTCAAAGACCTACAGTTAACTCCAATGATTGAGTGTACATGGTTGGTATTTGTTTGGTTTAGGGCTTGTTTGGATGGCTAGTATTTGTTTGATTTAGTCTAGTATTAGCAATATTTTCCAACATTTAGTAAGTGCATGTTTGGATGCATTTTAGGAATTTCTAGTATTAGGAATATTTTCCAAATTTTAGTAAATTTTGTATATAAAAGTTCTCACTTTGAAAACTATACTTTTTGCCAAGTTTTTTTCTAGTGATTCTTTTAGAAATCATTATATTATTATTATATATTATATTATATTAAAATTTATATTATGTTATATTAAAATTTATAATATATTATATTATGTTATGTTATGTTGTTATGTTATGTTATGTTATGTTATGTTATGTTATGTATATTATATTATGTTATATTATATTATATTATATTATATTATATTATATTATATTAAACCCAACTCTTTATTTTTCACTACTTTTGAGCCTCTTCAAAAAGCCACATCATCACTTTTATCTTGACTGTTCGATCAATTTTTTTGTCGAATCTTAGCCATTTATTTTCTCAAATATATTGATATTTTATGGCAACATTTATGTAGTTATTGAAACATAAGCATGTGATTAGTTGAATTGGTGTTTTGTGTTTCATACCCGATTTAGTAAGAACTGTTGTGAGTTTGTTTGTGACCATCAGATCTTAATCAGATGGTTTTACTGAATCATGGTGCAAAGTTATGTTCAACAATTAATATCAATAGTTAATGAAGAGTTCACTCATTAAAATTTAAATAATTTTCTTTTCTTCTTTAAAAAATTATAATTCTTAATGAAATATTTTATTTCTAATGTTACAATCATCAAATATAAATTTGTTGGAATTTTCTCTTTATTTTGAGTTCCATATTGTTATGGTTCCAATTTTTTTTTCTTGCTAAAGTATGTGAATATAAAATAAAAGAATATGTACAAAAATGATATGCTCATTAACTTATACCTTATTTTTCATCTCTCTTTGAGCATTCTCGAGAGACTTGTTTTCAATTTTATCTCAGCAGTTGGCTTTTCATTTTAATTATATGCACAATATCACATAAAGACATATTGTTATGATTCTAATTTCATTTTTTCTTGATAACATATATGAATATAGACTATATAAAAGAACATGTAATAAAATGATAAGCTCATTTACTCTTATTATATTCTTTTACCCTTCTTTGAAAAATCTCAAGAGAACTATTATCAATTTTCTCTCACCCGTCGAATCAAAAAAATTATCAAATTTTAGCTTTTAATTTTAATTATTATCATAATATCACATGATTAGTTAGATTAATATTCAGTGTTATATCTCCCTTATGTGAGAACTATCATCTCAAACAAAATTTTAGAATATTAAAAACTATATTATATTACTTAATGTACTACGGATTTCATAATAACATATGTGTAATCCATACAATTTTAACATCTAAAAAAAATAAGAGAATTAGCGGTGATAAATTTTTGAAGAAAATGAGTAATGTTACATTTTCCTATGTAGTATACATATTTTTCCCATATATATAATATTAAATATAATTATTATTTTGTATCTTTTTCAAAGTTAATCATCTATAATTTAATCTTATGTAGTTTCAACTAAAATTTTCTAAACTAAAATCTTCGAAATAAATTATCTTGCATTTTATTTTTTCTGATCTCATTCATCTAAGCATGATTAATACTTAATTTAATTTTCTAATATAATATATCAAGAGATAATGACATAAAAAAACAAAGATAACAATTTTTAATTCTCATGTATTATTTATGTATTATGGATTCATAAATTTTAATTTTGAATTTTCATAATTGCAAGTTATACATTATTAGATTGAAATAACTATTAAAATTAAAATACTCGCCGCGAAGCGCGAGCATCGCCCTAGTTATATTATAAATTCCTACAAATTTGCTAATTTACATCCAAACACAACACTTTTTCACACATCCTAGAATTTATAATACTTTAGTATTTAGATTTTGCAAATCCTAATCACTAGAAATATCCTAATACTAGAAAATTTAACACATCCAAACAAGCCCTTATAAGGATCTGTTCAGATAATTCAAGTGCTCGTTTTTTTTGACAAAAAAGAAGTAAACCTATATTATGAGTTTCTTGGCCTAGAGTTTGATTTTTGAATCAATATCACTGTAAGAATGGCCTCTCAATTAACTTCTCTTTTTGTTCCATCTTTAAGGATGAATAGTAAGAGTTTGATTTTTTTTCCCATCTTTAAGAATGAAAATCACAATTCTCAGTGATATCATTTAGCATTAGCTGAGATTTGAAACAACAGGCAATTTACTAATTCCATAATTATTAGCAAATTGATACTATATTCTACCACACAAATACAACCAAGTCTACCATCTACTTCCAATTTGAACAAGAAATGGAGAAACGTGTTTTCGCTTTGCATTGCAAGTTGCAACACAGTGTGAGCAGAGCCCGTTCTATGAGAATCACACTATTATGTTGCCCTGACTTATTCCAGTGCCACAAATAGTGTTCAGTGTAAAAGGACAATCAAATTGAATGCTTTGAATTAATGTTCAAAATATCAGATTGCAGTGCCATCCTGATCTAGTACCAGTTTGTGCAGCCTTTAATGTGTTCATTGCTGTCGCTTTTTCCGAGCTTCTTCAGTGCTAGTGTAAAATTGAATGCTTTTGGATCAATGTTTAAAATATCATATTGATGTCATCTTATTCGCATAGTTGAGGCCTTGAGGGTGAGCATAGGGGACTCTTGAGAGCACATTGGGCTGGGTGAATTGAGGCCAGCAAATGCCACACACAACTTCTAGTCAAACATGGGCTACTTAAACTGGGGTTATATTTTTAGGATCATCCAATCCAATAGGGTCTGTTGATAAATGACAGTTCCAACTTCCAGTGTCATAAAGTTTGATATCATGTCAAAAAGTCTGAAATCAAGCCTTCTTGCTTCACTAGTAGTAGAAACTAGTTAACGACGAGCCCGTTGCGCGAGATATTCATAGCTTATCAATGAAATATATGATAATTTAGATAATATAATATTTGCATTAAAAAAATAATGTCAGCATTATCTTTTATTATTTTGTATATATATGATGCCATTAAGATGTGATATATGATGACATCAAGATGTGATACTACTAAAATCTGGGTGTGAACTCCAGAGCGATCTCCGGTCCGAGAATTTTTTTGAAACTAGTTGTACTTTATTTTTTTCCCCAAACACTGAGGTTATTGCACACGTGATAAGCTTTTACTAAAAGCAATGAGGTGAATTTGGAAGTGGATTAAACTGCAAGTAATTCATCACTACAAATAATTCAAGTCAATGAAGTATATTAAACTGTCAATAAACAATGTTAGGTCCGCATAAATAATTCATCATCAGGGGATTAAGTCGAAGATTAACATTATTAAAAAAAATTATCAAAGCCTCATGGTCACACATACATGATTCATGACGTAAGTAACATATTCATAATCATTAAAGATCATTCAGTTGTAAAGGAGGAAACTTAAAATAACATAATTAAGCATAATGATTATGATTTCCACCGAGCTCCTTCAATATCAAAGATGAGAGGCAAATTCACAATCTGCATGCTCCATATGGATAATCTGGCGTGCACTGTAATATAAAATCAAATGCCCCTTTATGGTTTAAATTATAAAACACCTTAAAATATGAATTTAGCATGATTTTCTAGAAAAGCAAATCAAATGTTTTATCAGGGAAGCAAACATATGGTAATACAAAGTGGGCTTAATTGAAAGAAATGTAATAAATGGGGGCACCTCAACAAACAACTTCTCCAACTTGCATGTCCATCACTCCATGGACCACGCCTATCATAATAAATTTATGTTAATTTAAAATTTGTCAATTAATACTTTATTCAAGATGAGCAGTAATTTAAAGAGAAGCTTGCAAAAAAACCCTGCATTATTGGAAATTGCAAAGAAAACCCCAATGTTGTTGCCTAAATTGCAAAAATGAAAGAAAACGAAATGTTGAATATACTTTTAGGTGCCTGACTCAACCTACGACTCTTTCATCCATGTTTTTTATGCTTAAATACAATTAAAATTATTTACATCCAAAATGAAAGAAAACAAAGACAACAATGAAGGCTAGAAAATGAAAGAAAAAGGTTAGGCTATACCTAAATTTGGTACAATACCATAAAAAAAAGATAAAAAATTGAAGGTACCATGATGCCAACAATAGATAGAGTGAATGCCTCAAGCAACTACCCTGAACTGAAGAAAATAAAGTCACTATCAACTAAACATATATTGGCACTTAATCCATAAAAAGTCTATTAACCCTCAATTCACTAACACTAACACAAAGGAAAATGTTTAACACAGAAGGAAAAAAAGTTTGTTAAACTGACCTCAAGCTTTGGATGCTCACTTGAAAACTCATTGATTCCATTCAAAATTCCTTCAATTCAACCAAAAGAATCATAATAAAATTCAGAACATTACAAAAACATGTTTAGAGATTTAAAAAAATAAGTATACTAATTTATTTTCTATGTATTTCATGTTGATATTACATATCATTCTCATATAATATATCCTGTTGATATTTATTCTTACTCTTTTGACATGATAAGCTAACATTTATAAATCAAAAAGATATATTTATTAATATATTACATATTTGATAATAAATATCATATAAAAATCAACCCAGTCCGAACCGTAAAAAATACCATATCAAAATAAGACTCACAATCTGCACTGAGTTGACCTGACCACCTGAATTGACTTTAACTAAAATTTCTCACAATTACCTCAAACCCATCTTAATTAAGAAAAGAAATCTTATCCCAAATTAACAAAAGCTATGTAATTCAGTAACTAAAATTAACAGAAACGAAAAATCACTTGTTCTTAAATCTCTATTCGTAAACAATTCAGCTTAACTCACCAATACTGGCACCAAAATCGGAGCTGCTCAGTCTGGCCTGGCCTTCATTCCACCATTTTAAAACACTCAAAAGCTGGATATGATATCCCAGTAACAACCTACATTAAAAATTCAGTTCAATTTCTTCTGAAAAGAGACCCAATTCAACTTCAAGTCAAACAAACTTGCGTAAGTGTGACAGTCAGAAAATCTCTCAGCATTGTAAAATTGCTAAGCTCTCTTTTCAGATTTTGGGTCAATTTCAATTTGGGATGAGATCAGTTGAGTGGAGTTGTTGTTCCTTTGAGAGAAAGCAAGGATTCGGGGATTAAATGATTAATTTCGGATTCTAGTAAGAAGGAGATTGCTTAAAAATGAGAAAAAGAAGCTGTTGTTTTTGTACGACAGCCTTGCCAGATGAAAAAAGAAAGAAAGAAAAAGAAAAAGAAAAAATAATTAGCATAAAAATCAAAATCATATTAAACAAAAATAACCCACTGTAGCAGACCATCTACCGTCGGTCATCTACTGAGAAATTTGAAGAAATCAGCACAAAAACATCTACTGAGAGAAATCATAAACAACTCGCACAAAGGATCAGCTTTATCATCTTCAACATCATGAATAACATACCTTCAGAAAAGAGCAATACCTCCAATTTTGTTGCCTAAAACAATCAGGTAAAATCTCCACACACACACTACATTTCTCTTTCAACCTAGCAATATGATTTTCACTACACATCAACATAACCAAATCCAACCACTGACAAAAATTCTGCATGCACCACACCTAGCATTGTCAATCAAATATAATTTCGCTATAAGACACACACAAGCAGAACAATTCACAATGCTCACAAGTTCCATTAACTCAGCAAAGGTGCAGAAAACCATTCAAATTCATTCCATAAGACCACTGCCCAATGGTCCAATAATAATACTCAGTTGGTCAAAACATATTTTAGACTACATAATACAATATAGTAAGTAACCATAAGAAGTTCACAATATAGAAATAAACTTAAGTATGACAAACAACGCTTAGTTCCATTCATAAGAGCCGACACATTCTACTCCCCATCCTCTTCCATCTTCAGCATTACATCTGCAACAAACAACACAAAAACCCAAAAAATCACAAATCAAGAACCAAAAAACATAAAATAAAACATCACATGCATAAGAAAAGAATACATACAGTTTATTTATACACATGGCCCAATCGAAAGCTTCAGTAAGCCAGACCGTCCAAATCCAGCAGGCCATCAAAGCTCCACAGATCCATCATGTCACTCATCTGGTCACCCAAATCCACGCTCAACATGGACTCAATCGACTCAGCCGACCAATTCACGTACGGCTCCAGTCCAGCCACAGTCCCCTCATTATTACCCTCTCCCACATTTATATTGGAAGAAATGTCAGGAGTCTTAGTCTCCCAGCTGAAGAAGTCCGAGTTGCTCCCCTGATCTGAAGAGTACAGATTCGGTTTGTGCTCCACTTCTACAATCTGGGGACTAGGGTTAGGGTTTGAAGCCGGTTTCTTCTTCTGAGTGGTTATTGACTCCTCAGGGAAGTTGACTTTCGCCTTCTTGCCTCTGATCCGGCGGGCTTCAGCGTCGTAAGCACGAGCGGCTTCTTCAGCGGTGTTGAAGGTGCCGAGCCAGACTCTGACGCCTTTCTGAGGATCGCGGATCTCGGCCGCCCACTTGCCCCATGGCCGCTGACGGATCCCTCTGTACTGGTTCTTCCTCTTCCTTTTTGAGGATTGTTTGGGCGCTTGCGCTGCCTCTTTGCTCACAGTGACTGATTCAGCTGAGATTTGACAAAATCAATAGTGGATTTATAGTTAGGATTAGGAAGGTGTAGTAACTACAAGATCTGGTCTAATTAAGCAATATAATATATTTCTTATCCTCAAAAGGAGACATTTCAGTAAGATCTAACCAAAAACAACAACTCAAAACTACTAAATCAGCAAAAATATAAAAGAACAAGCAATAGAATCAATAACAAACTAGCTCAAACCTCTAGAAAAGGAGTTCTTAGGTTTCAACCCGAAGCTGCTCACTTCCACGACCTCATCAGAGAGCTCTTCCTCTTTAATCCCATCAAATACCTCAATTCCCACAAGATCCTCCTCGGAATCGACGAACTCCTCAAAATCGGCCTCGAAATCGACGAACTCGTCAAACCTAACCCTCCCCTTGTTATTCTTGCTCGATTTCTTCTGGCGCTTCATTCCAGGCCAGAGGTAGTTCGCCGTCACCAGCTTCGACCGTCCCGCCGCCACCCCCGCCGGTATGAAGTCCGAAATTATCGCCCCTCCGCACATCTCGCCTCGCTTTTTTTCGCTTCCTCTGTTCGAGTGTTTTCTTTTCCCTCTTTCTTTCTTTTTTTCTTTCTCTCTCTCTCTCTTCTCTCTCTCTCTCTTTTTATTTCGTATACGAATTAACGTCACGAGGGAAGGGAAGGCAGTGGGTGACTATAACGACAAAAAATGTGAGAATCTTTTATTCACAACATAAACATTGTATACTTAGTTTTACATGTAGCGGGTTGGAAATTAATAACTAAACGACTCGTTGTGTGATTGATAATTAGTAAAGGAATTATACAGGAGGACCTACTTTGGATGATGAGGTTTGTTGGGAAATATCATCCGGTCGGAGTCATTCATTGAACAAGGAAAGTGGGATGGCCCCGTTCTCTGGAATTATTTCCGTACTATAATCTTCAACATTAAATGAACATGGAAAGTGGGATGGCGCCTCTCCCTGCAATTCTATTTCCGTAGAATCGAACGAGAAATCGGGACCGTCCAAAATTGATCCTTGGGTTCTGACAGTGTTAGCAGTCGGCAAGGCCTGCTTGCAAGTTGGTCTGTACAAAATTGTTAAAACTTGAATTTGACACGTCTCATTGTATAGTTTAAAATGAAATGATTTCTTACGTATTAGCCAATAAGAAGGTGACACGTCGACGGAAGCATGGGTTTGGTGTATTTTTGTTGGATTGGTCTATTGTGAGCTTGTTTCATGTTATATTGTCTTGTATTATTGTTTAAGGTATCTGTATCTAGTAATTACTTCATAGATTGAGTGAGACGTTGTTATTACCCAATAAGTTTGTGAACCACTTGCCTTGCTTATTTTGTTTGGCAGTGCAGCATTATCGGTTGGACTGAACTGATTAAAATATTGCATTAATTATCTCTAAATTAACAAGTGGTTAAGATATTATTGCATTAATTTCGGTGGAAAATGAGAACTAACGCAACACAAAAATCGATGTTCGCAATAAATTTGTAGTTGACGACTCGACAAGTCCGAAATGGGCTTTAAAACTGAAGCCCAATTATTTTAAGAAACAAAATTCGGCCCAAATACCATAATATCACAAGTTTTCTTTTCGCTCTCATCTTGGCGGGAATCTCTCCAAAATCTCCCTCCATTTTCCCTCTTCGTTAGCTCAGCGAAACCCTAACCCGATCCATGGATGCAAGAAGACGAATCTGAAGCACAATCCAATCAAGATCTTCTATCAACCGAGTACAAATCCATCGATGGGGCGAGAGGACAAGGAACTGCAGCACGCTAAGAAGGAGTTCAGAGATGCGGAGAGGGACGGGAATCACACGGAGGAAGCACGATGGGCGAACATAATCGGGGATATTTTGAAGCGGCGGGCTGAGTATGTGGAGGCTCTGCGGTGGTTAAGGATCGATTATGAGCTGTCCGTCAAGTTTTTGCCTCAGAAGCAGCTTCTCCCGACTTGCCAGTCACTCGGCGAGGTTTATCTCAGGCTTGATCGCTTCAAAGAGGCTCTGATCTATCAAGTAAGTCTCTCATTTCAGATTGATCAGATCTAAAGTTTCTGATCTAGATCTGATTTGATTTTTTTATTTTGAAAAATTGATAGAAGAAGCATCTAGAACTGGCGAAGGATTCAGACGATCTGATCGAGCAGCAGAGAGCCAGCACGCAGCTCGGCCGTACGTACTACGAAATATTCCTCCGATCCGAAAATGACCACTGCGCGAGCCGAAACGCCAAGAAATACTTCAAATTAGCCTTGAAGCTCTCCAAAACCCTAAAAGAAAACCCTAAATCCGCCACATCCTCCAAAGTGCTAAAGGAATTCATCGATTCGCACAACAATGTTGGCATGCTTGAGATGGATCTAGACAACCTGCAAGAAGCCGAAAAGATCCTTCTAGAAGGTTTGAAAATCTGCGATGAAGAAGAAATGTCTCAAAATGACGAAGTAAGATCACGGCTTCATAACAATCTTGGAAGTTTATACATGGAATTACGCAATTGGGGGAAATCAAAGGAGCACACTGAAAAAGACATTGTGATATGCAAAAACATAGGTAAAAGATTCTAATTATTATTTGATTTATAAACCATTGGATTAATCCAGTAACCACCAGTTAGATTTAGACTAGCAACTAATTTTAGAAATATTATTGACATAATCATATAATTACTCTTTCAATAGGGCACAAACAAGGCGAAGCAAAAGGGTACATAAACTTAGGTGAATTGCACTACCGCGTTCAGAAATACGACGAAGCAGCACTCTGTTACAAAAAGGCGAATGAAATCGCCAGCTGTTTAGAAGATGAAGATGCATTAATCAATCAAATTAGGGATAATATTAAGATTGTTGAGAAGGCCAAGGAAGAATTGGAGGGTTTAAGAGGGGAAGAACAGAGATTGAAAAAATTAGTCAGAGCTGTTTCTGACGCACGAGGCACGAGAAACGAGAGGAAACGGTTGATTGAGGTTCTTGGTTGTCTTGATAGTTTGATTGATAGAGCCACAGCGATTTTTGCTTGGGTTAAAGTAAGTGTTTGGTTTTAGGGTTTGATTTCTTGATTTGTGTGAAATTGATGTGTTTTTTTTTTGTGGTGTTTAGCACAAGGAATATGCGAAAAGGAAGAAAAAGGTGGCGAGTGAATTGTGCGATAAAGAGAAGCTGAGCGATTCTTTCTTGTGCATTGGAGAGTCGTATCAGAAGCTTAGGAATTTTACCAAAGCGAAGAAATGGTACATGAAGAGCTGGAATATTTACAGATCCATTGGAAATTTAGAGGTACATTTATATCTAAAAAGAATGGATATATTAAATTTTGAAAATAAAAAGACTGAATATGAGAATAATCTTGTTTAGGGTCAAGCGCTTGCAAAAATAAACATAGGCGAGATTTTAGACTCGTCTGGTGATTGGGCAGGGGCTTTGCAAGCCTTTGAAGAAGGTTACAGGTAATAAATAATTACATGCACGTAATATGCAAATTTTCAATAGTTTTTAGTATTATTATTTTTCAATGATTATATTTTTTTGAATAAATTACAGAATAGCAGCTAAAGGCAACCTACTAGCCGTCCAGCTGTCGGCACTTGAAAACATGCATTACAGCCACATGATCAGATTCGACAATCTTGAAGAAGCCAAGTATGTTCTACTTACTCTCTCAAAGAAATCATAAAAAAAGTATAATTTACCAAAACAAAAAATCATCCTTTAATTATTATTACAGAAAGGTGCAGCAGGAAATAAGCAGCCTTAAGCAAGCACTAAAGGACGAAAACAAGCCCGCCAACAGCAACTACTGCTCGGAAACCGAGTCTGAAGGAAATGCCACATCATCATCATCCAAAATCCCACTCAACAACAATAATAATATTAATAATAATGATGATGCCATGTCAGATTTTGATGATAATGTGCCTCTCTCTTCGCTTTTCAAAAGAACCGACAAGAGTTCTTCTAAGTGTAATAATGTCTCTCTGAAAGAGGGGCCCACCACTAGTCAGGTCTCGCAAAAGAGAAAGCGGGTCCGTGTTGTGATTTCAGATGATGAATCTGATGAAAGTAATCATGAGGTTAAAAGAGGCGCTAATTCTGTTGAAGAAGATAATAATAACAATAATAGTAATAATAATAATAACAATAGTAATAATTATTATAATAATATAGCGAGTTTAAATAATATGGAGGTGAATAGTAGTGACAGCACGAGGGTTGAAGAGAGCATTTGCTCGTTTAAAATAAAAAGTCCGATCAAGATTCATGATGATGATGTGGCGCTAGCCCAACCTTCTGCATCGAAATCCGTGTTTAGCGGCTCTAATGGAGAAAAAGCACAGATTTCCAGTAATATTCCTCACAATCAGACGCCCTGTGCTTTGAAATCCGTGTTTAGCGGTTCTAATAAATCGGTTGCAAGTGGCGGCTCGAAAGGAGAAAAAGCGCAGATTTCAAGTAGTATTTTTCAGAGTGGTGATGGTTTTGATCCATCAGGAAATGAACATGGTGTAAGTTTTATTTAATAAATTTGTTGTTTTGATATCAAACTTGTAATGGAAGGAAAATGTATATGGTTGTGATGAAACTTGTATTTTGTTTACTTAGGAGTTTTTGGCCTTCAAGATTGGAGAGAGGATGATTTATGTGGATGTGAATTCATGCACGCAAGGCGGAAATTTGTGCATTGTGAGTCTTAAAGCTGAGCTGGCATCTGTATTTTATCTTCAAGTATCTGAAGATAGAAAATCAAAAGGTATATTTATATGTTTCAAGAGTAAGAAATTGATTAATCCAATTCTAAAACCACATAACATTTCACTCAAAAAAATAAAAAAATAAATAAAATAAAATAAAACCACATAACATTGAAATCCAGGATTTCATGTACTGAATTATTGTTGACTGTACTAGGTCTGCTACCAGTTATAGGGCAACTCAAATGTTGTGGAAAGGATTTGGATTCCTTTGATTCAATCCAAGATCTCAAGTGCTTTGTTGCTCAACAGAATTGCATTGATGTCCTTATTTCCGGTAATAAAATAAATAAAAATAAAAATAATATTATGTTATTCTTTTTAAAATCAAAATTTTAATCTAATTCTGTACCATTATGTGTCTATTTTAGGTTGGGTTCCAAAAAGGCTGATGAAATTGTATGTAGATTGCTGCACAAATCTCTCAGAGGCTCCAAGCGTAAAGCTGCTCAGAAAATTATACAATCTTGAGGTAATTCGTTTTATTGCTCACAAAATTAGGGTATGAATGTTGAACATTAGGGTTTATTAGTGAAGACTGATTTGGCGTAAAATTGAACAGGTGTCAGAAGATGAAATCATCGTATCTGATTGTGGATTGCAAGATCTTTCCTTCACGCCTTTCCTGAATGCTTTGCAAGCTCATAAAACAATCGCTGTTCTAGACATTTCTCATAATTCCTTAGGTAAGTTTGTCTTACTAATATTATGCACATTTCTCATAAGTTTGTCTAACTTAGATGCGTGATTTTATGAAAAATAAGGGAATGATACGATAGAGAAGCTTCAACAAATATTCACATCGTCAAGTCAGAAATACGGCGGCTTGACACTTGACTTGCATTGCAATCAATTCGGCCCTACTGCTTTATTCCAGGTTTTTTTATTATTATTTTACCCCTTTACAGTTTTCAAAAAAAAAAAAATTCAAATTTTTTTACATTTTTTTGTGTAATATGTAGATATGTGAATGTGGCGTGATGTCAGCACGACTGGAAGTACTTAACCTTTCTGAGAACCGGCTCACAGATGCATGCAGTTCTTACCTTTTCACTATCTTGCAAAAGTGCAAAGGTTTTTTTCGACAAATTTTGCATCTTTTTACTCCTTTTAGACTCTAAAATGATGCTGATTTATGCATTATTTTTTATTTTGTTTGTAGCGCTTTATAGCTTGAATATAGAGCAGTGTTCTATCACGTCAAGAACAATACAGAAAGTGGCTGATGCTTTAAATGAAGAATCCGCCCTTTCACATCTTTCCATAGGTAAATATATTCTTTTATAACTTAAAACAGAAGATTGTAGTCCATTTTAATATTTTATATCTTTTTATTTTTTACTTTCTTACAGGAAAGAATAATCCTATATCTGGAAATGCGATGTCCAACCTATTCTCCAAACTCGCCTCCTTAAAAAGGTTTGCTCGCGTAACTTTGTAAAATGTCCAAATTAACTTTTCTTTATTTTTGTAATATATAACCTAATTTTTCATTTTTTTTCAATCAAAATGTAGGTTTTCTGAACTAAGTCTGACTGGTATAAGACTCAACAAGCTCACGCTAGACCAACTTTGCAAACTCGCCAGGTCATCAAATCTATCCGCCTTATTCTTAAGCGGCACTTCCATCGGACCTGTAATTTCCCCTTCATTTCATTTACTCATTCCTTAATTAATTTCTTTCCATTCTATTCTATTCAACAAATGCACATTCTCATATTTCCATAGGACGGAGCTGGAGCACTGATAGAACAACTCTCCAGGGGATCTCAAGAGCTCCTCAAACTGGACATCTCCAGTTGCGGCCTCACATCTCATTCTTTCGCAAAAATGTCCGGTCATTTGTCAGGACTTAATGGCATTTTTCATCTGGACCTGTCTGGAAATTCCATCAATCAGGAGGGCTCAGAAGCATTAGCGACAATTTTGAAGGATTCATTGCATAGTCTCAGAACCCTGGTTCTAAACCGGTGCAACCTTGGCCTTGCCGGTTTGGTTCACTTAATCCAGTCTCTGTCAGGTTAGTTATTCCTTTCATTTTTCCTCCTTTTCTCAATTAATTATTGTTATATTGTTGTTATTATTTATATTGTTATTTTTTGTAGATAATGATTCATTGGAGGAACTCTATGTGGCTGACAACTTGAGTAAGGACTTAGAAAAATCCTTACAGTCAACTCCCACAAACCCTAATCCTAACCCTAACCCTAATTTAAACCCTATCCCTAGTGGAGATAATATGACCACTTGTGAAACTAACACCCATTTCATCAATATGGAAGTTCCTGATAGTGAAGATGATGAACCCACTATAAACAATACTAATAACAACAATAATAAAATTAATAAAATAAATAATTTATCTAATCTATCAAAATCGGACGGAAGCTGTGCCAGCTCATGCCAAAAAACCCCATACGCTGCTTCTCAATTAATACAAGAACTCACTGAGGCGATAATACGCGCGAATCAATTAAAAATGATGGATTTGAGCCGAAACGGGTTTGAAAAAGAGGTGATCGACCCGTTATACTCTGCATGGGGATCCGGTTCGAGAGGCGGCTTGGCACGCAAGCATGTGAATAAGGATTTGGTTCATTTTTATTTAGCGGGGATAAGGTGTTGCGGTGTGAAAAGTTGTTGTAAAAGAGAGTGAATGGATTAATGAGCGGATTTGTGACGTGGCGGTTTTGGATGGGGTAGTGATGTGTGATTTGTAATTAGTTTTGGACTGTTTTTATGTGACATGTAATTGGACTGGTATTATTACAGGGTTGATTTGATAGTAAATTATATATCTTTATAAAAGCACCGAAAAGAAAGTTCATTTACTTTTTTTTATTTTACTTCGTTTGTCTGGACAGTTGACATTTGAAAACTAGCATTTTTTTTTTTGAATATTTAGTTTTTGACTAATTCTCATTTTTTATATTTATATTTTCATAGATTGCTAGTATGTGACAAGGATTATATTTTCTTTATTTATGTTTGTATCTGTTTGCTGCCACTGCCAGGGCTCAAGCTTCGTATTTTGTCAGGTGATGGAAACCTGAAATTGAATTCTATTCAAAAAAATAATATATTAAAAAGATTCATTTTGAAGGTCAAATTGTTATTTTAAGCTAACTAGTATTCTATTTTATATTTTTGGTGACGATTTTACCAGGCGCTTATTTCCGTGGTATTAGCGTACACATTTGTTTTGATAAGTTTAAATACTTCAATGACTGTAAATATTCAGAAAAGGCATTAATTCGCCAGCTTGCAAGTAATATTTTTTACTTACGGCTACTTTTTCAAAGACGTGTTGACTTGTCTTTTTGTCATAAACAAGATGCCAAATCTCCAATTTCATCCGTCATTTGAAAATAAATTGTAATCATAATTATGATAATCTTCTCCCATATAATATCCACAATGATATGTGAACTTCGTATCTCATTAATTCATGTTTTTCCTAATACCTAACTCAATTTTAATAAAAAGTTTGCCGACCATGAATAAGTATCATGATGTCTGATATGCTTTTAATCAGATATTCCATATACATCTTTTTAAATAATTGCATAAGTACATATTAAAATGATTCCACCGTTTAACAATTTTTATTTAATTTATTTTGTTTGTTTATTTAATTAATTTGTTAATTAAATATATTCAATATACATGAGGGTATTTTAGTCATTTAAAAAAAAATTAACTTTGGAATGGATGGAATAGTGATGTAGGGGGTATTTGAAAAGAAACTTCTTCTGACAGGGGGTTATTTGTAATAAACGAAAATACAGGGGGTTATTTGTAATATTCAGAAAAGATAGGGGGTTTTTTGTAAATTTCCCATTAATTAACTATGGGTTATCTCTGAGAATATGTACCCCAACCACTTTATATAAAGTACGGATATGTATGACTTTCATAAATCATGCACTCATTATTTAACATGCTCAGTTCCTGCTCCAACTTTACTCTGGTACATTTATATTCCTTTATTAGTTCTATGCTAATATTGCTAGTTGATATAGACTATCATCTTATTGATTCATTTGTTCTCCCTTTTTTTTTTTTTTTTTTTTTTTGCAAATGCATTGTCATTGTAAATTTGCATTTTTTTAAACACAAATAAAACAAAAGATGTCCCTTTTTCTTTGTTAAACCCCAAAGAAAAATGGGGTCTGGGAACCAAATAAAAGTAAAATAAGCAATTATGCAAGAAAAAAATGCAAAAGTTGGCAAGGTTCACGCCACATTATCATATTAATTTTTTTAGGAACATATTATTAAGAAACCTCAATTTTGATATAAGAAGACATGTTCATTTTTCCCTTGCATTCTTCTTTCACTTTTTCATATAATGTTTTGAAAACGATTCTCTCTCTCTTGTTAATAAGACCTTCTATACTTGTAAGTTAATCTTCCTTTTTTTTATCGCCATACTAAGTACAAACAAATACTAAGGTACCAATACAAAAAAAAAGACTGGAACAGACGGGCTGGTAAGATATTGTGCACTTGGCCACTAACTAAATTTTTGTCATATTTGATTGATAAATATTGTTTTTTCCTTTATTTTTAACAGTGGCATAACTATTAGGAAGAGAGCAGAAAATGGAGGAATTTTTTGCACCATTAGTAACAAATACCACCGGAGGAAGTTCAAACTTCAATTTGCACAATTCTTACTCTGAGGAATTTATCAATGGATATTTTGCAAATAACACCGAAAAATATCTCTTTTCGGACTCAGGACCCACTGTTGCTCTGCAAACTTTTAATGGTGGAACTGGTACTTCATTTTTACCAGATTTTAGTGTCTTGGCTTTACAAAACTCGAACAGTAATTTAATGGAACAAAAGATACTTGAATTGAATCAATTGATTGGATGCATAGAAGGTCAAGATGATATAACCATGTTGAATAAAAATTTCAATCCGAGTCATAGTGGTGATTTCCTCCAACAGGTAATTAAATTTGAAATTTTGAGAATTGAAATTGTGTAAAATTCACTTCTTAAGAAAATCGGATATTTGAAGTTTTAAAATTTGAGAATTCAAACTGTGCAGGGGGCAATATTGCTCGAAGGAAAAGAGCTAAACAATCAAAATAATCACAACTTCGCTATACCTTATGAGACTCCAACAGTACAAACTCATTTAATCACAAATATAATATATCACATCATTTATATCCGTTATACTATTTTATCAATGATATCTTTCTAACAAAAATGATATTTGACACATTATGTAACATTTATTTTGATCAGCTGGTCGAAGGAGAAGCTACAAAATACAAGTTTAATAATTCAAAAGCTGATAAATCCAAACAAAATTATGCTAATGTTGTCCCAAATGGACAAGTCAAGACACGCACAAGAGCACGCAGGGGTGAAGCCACAGATCCTCACAGTATCGCCGAAAGAGTAAGTTCAAGTATTCTTATTTAGGGTTTAGGGTTTTTGAACAAAATTTTTTACGAAAAAATAACTGGATAAATGCAGCAAAGAAGAGAGAAGATCTCGACGAGACTGAAGAATCTCCAAGAACTTGTCCCAAATTCAAATAAGGTTAATTTAATTTGATGCTTGATTATATTTTATCAGAGTTGCATTACGACAATTTGAGGTGTTCATTGTAGTTTTTGTGAATCAGATTGATAAGGCTACAATGCTTGAGGAAGCAATTGAATACGTAAAATTTCTCCAAATTCAAGTCAAGGTATGTTAAATCACAATATATTTAATAATAATTCATTTATTTTTGTCAATTATTAAGAATATTTTCTACCAATTTCTTAAATAAAGATGTTGAGTATGAGCCGATTGGGCACTCCTGGTGCATCACTTCCTCTTCTTACCGAATCTCAAACCGAGGTCAAATTTTTTATTTACCGAGCAATTATTCATGTAAAATTTCACATAAAAATTTATAAATATAATGCCTAATAATCTGTTAAATTTCTCATATTTTTTGTAGAAATGTATGGAAAATTCCAATGAAACAAGGGAAATAATGGATCGAGAAGAAGGCTTGGGCTTAGAAAGAGAGGTTGTGAGGCTAATGGAATGCAATATGATCAGTGCAATTCAATTCCTTCAACCAAAGGGCCTCTGTCTCGTGCCTGTTACGCTTGCATCTTTAATTTCCAATCAAAATGAAAATGCCATTTGATTATTTATATATATATATATATATATTTGATAATATGATTTCAACTTTTCAAGTTGTATATATATAAGTTAATTTTCGGCTGATATATAGATGCTAATTTGCTGATGATTATTTATTATAAAAATTGTATATATACATGTAACTATGTAAGTGTGCTTTTGGTTATATATAAATAAATCTGAGTGAAAACGCTTTTTTTCTGTTTAAAAATTGGAATGGGCTCAAAATTTACATCTAAATTGCATTAAGAAAAATCCATGTGATAATTTATTGGGTCAACATTTGAAAGATAAAGGATCCATATATGCCTATTGGAATTTCTCCGTAAAAAAGATAATAATGATTGATTCTGGATGTAAGCTCTCTAATCCACATATAAGACATGGAAATATTATTCTAAAATCAATTAAAAAAACAGAGAGACAGAGTAAGAAAAAGAATGGAAAGATAGAAATTGTGCTAATTAACATGTACAAGTTGGCATTAAATAACTAACAGACGCATCAGCATTAAGAGATAAGGGTTTGAAAGACTTTTTGCACTAATATACTAAAAGAGCTGATACAATAAACAAAAAAAATCCACCCTTGTGTTTCAAGATGATTTGGTATTTACATTTTGTGATGCATTCAAATAATTAAAATATTATCATTTGTATTTCGTCTGATAATAGTAAGTATCATAAACTTGTTCTCATTATACTTTCTTACATCCGAATGAACTCATATATACTGTTTACAGATAGAAGGTATTCTTAATTTATTTCTTCTTTGATGTGCACTATCATGCATGTGCAATAAGAAATCTTCTGACAATATGGAATATATTTGACAAATAGGAAAATTGAAAAAAAAAAGATGTTTAACCCACTATTAAAACACTTTATAATGAGTATAAAATATCAGTATATATATATGCAGTCAATGTCAATCTATATCTACAAAATATAAAAAAATAGAAATGCATCTAACAATCAACTACTGCCTAAAAAAAATAATTAACTAAATAAAGCTAAACAAAACTTTATACTATTTTCGGCTAGAGTCTTAGTTAACAAGTACCTCATAAAAGGAAGTATTCTGTGTAGCATATATGCCCCTTAATAATTTCTTTTAACTAATCAACGAAGAAAATAATCGTTTTTAACTAAAGAGTGACAAACATCAAAAAAAAGAAAGGGAAAAAAAACTAAAGAAGTGATAATATAATATTATGAGAGAGAATTATAAGTGGAACTGGTCCCCAATAGATCTAGACACGTGGCCAATCAGAACATAAAGAGTAAATAATGTGGTGCATTCTCATTGGCCCGGTCCATGATGGACAGGCCCTAACCTAAATTTTCTATTAAGAGGAGACAAGAGACATAATGACCCAATCCACCAACTATCATAGCCTTTAATCTAATGACAACTTATCAACACAAAATAAGATAGATTTAATTAACAAAAATAATTTCAACAACCAACAAATTCTCCTCATTTCTACTCATAAAAAATCTTGTTCTCCTCCTCATCTTTCTTCTTCAAACCCCTACTCTAAAGAAAGAAAAAGAAAAAAAATCTAAAGAATGGTAATAACGGCAATAACATGTGGATGCACTGGTTTTGTCACACCAAAAGGGTATAATTCAAAGAGCTTACCAAACTCAAGGGCTTCCATGGCAAATAGAAGCCATGTTCAAGTTTTGAGATCATCTCCAGTTTCTATTGCTAAACCTCTGGTTGTGAGAAGCAAGGTATGGTTTGATTTTAATTTTTGTTAAGGTTATTATTATGATTTCTACATACCCAGTCAAAATACATATTTACATGAACATACCCTCAATTTTCATAATCACATGTTCAGTTGCTCTTGTGACTGCTCAATTTATTTTCAGGGGATTTTGTTAGGGTTTTGAATTCAAATTGAGAAATGTTATGGGGAAAATTAGCTTTTTGATGAAGAGAATATATAACAAAAAATCCAAATATTGTTATATGGCCAATATTCATCAAAAAAAAGAAATAAACCTGATTAAAGTCTGATTAATTGATCAGGTATATGAAGATACAATAAGGGGCATAGTGTGCTATACAGATGAAAAAGGGGAACTTATTTGCGAAGGATATGATGAAGGTCCAAGATTTGTTCAAGAATCCATTGAAATTTCAAATACTAAAAGGTATTAAAAATTATTACAAAAAAGGGAAAAATCCTCATAGTTAAATGCATTTTAATCATGAATCATTTCTGACATTTTTAGGCAAACAGAGTGCGAACTGTTGGGTTTTCTTCAGACTGGAAATGCTGTAATTTCGCCGCAGATGGATCTCTTCTTGTTGGTACAAGAACAGAATAAATGTTTTATGTAAGAATGAAAATTGGGCGTTTGAAAAATGAGAATAATGCTGAAACACGCGCTGTAAAAACTACATTATGATTGTATACCCTTGTAATGTTACGTGGATGTTATTTGGACATCTTGTGCTAGATTCCTTGTCAAAAAAGAAAGAAAGAAAAAAACAGGGATTTATACGGAATGTTTTATACACTGTTTATTTTATGGATAAATTTCACATTAAATCACTAAACTTTCAAAAATAACCAAATAAACCACCCGATTAATAAAAAAAAAAAATCAAATAAGTCACTCCATTAATTAAAAGTTAGGTGACTTATTTAGTAATTTTTAAAAATTAAGTGACTTCTTCGATCATTTTTTTAAAGTTGAGTGACCTAAATGGATATTTGAAAGTTAAGTGATCTATTTGGTTATTTTTGAAAGTTGAGTGATCTATTTGATTATTTTTGAAAGTTGGGTGACTTATATGGAACACCGAACAATTGAAAGTTTAGTAACATATTTGATCATAACCCTAAAGTTGAATAACTTAGGGTGAAATTTATCCTTATTTTATCATATGAACAATTTCTTACATCTTGGGCCCAATTACCTGGTTTTATAGTTTTTTTTTTGTCATTGTTGGGCCGACCTGATTAAATCCGATTATTGGGTCATATATTTTTTATTTGGGCGATATTTTAATTGAACTGCTGGGCCATATTTTTTCATTCGGCCGAACGAGTTTTTTTTCCCCCATAGTTTGTGCTAGATATAAGCTAGCAAGTGATTTTTTTTGCCCCAAACATTCATTACAATTACAAAACAACAAATTATATGTTACAAATTTACAATTACAAACCAGCCCCACATTAATAAATACTACTACATCTTCAAGAAGTAAATCAAGTCACAAATCACCAAATGGCATGAAATTGATGCCTACTAATCTACACTGTTTAACGGGTCCAAATAAATCAAAGTCCGGATGTATAGCTCACACCCGTACCCGGTAACCATGAATCACCCAAAATAAAATTACCAACAGTAAATTTTGAAGCCTCCTCTTTAGACATTGACGTGTGGACCCCATCCCATTGGACCCGACCCGATATGTCAGATCCGGGACCCGTATTACCATACTCACCGTAGTAAAGAGTGCTTAACGCAAAATTACCGCTCCATTGATACCAACCGTCCGAATTTATCGATCCATCTAAATAACTTTCCATCACGACCGTCCGTGAGTATTTCTGCCATGGACGGCCAAGATAAGTCGGTGTGCTTCCAAGATCTGATGAGCCGATTATCCTGCATTTATGGATTGAAAATCCAGTGTTCTGATTCGGGTCCGTGCGTCCTTGCGCGGTTATAGTGTTCTTTTGTCCACTGCTAGGTTTTCTCGGTTGGATGTAGCAATTTTGTAGCACCGCGGCTGCATTTCCAAAGATGAAATCTACCGTCCCGTAAATATCGGTTTCTGCAACGAATTGACGGTTTGAAAAGAGGTAAAGTGAGTCTTGATAGCCCTGAATTGAACACTGGTAAATTACTGACAAGTCGGACCCCACACGAAGGGCGACAGCTTGGTGCTTCGACGGACCAGCGCTGTTGATTATTGTTAGTCCTTTAGCCATGAATCCGGATCCCACAGCGGCTTTTGAATCATAAGAGTGTAAAGTTCGTTTAAATATTTCTCATTTTATTTCAAGAAAAAAACGAGCAAGTAAGAGTATATAGAGAGACTGAGTTTGCATACCGACAGTTGCGGTTTCAAAGGTGGTGTATCCATCATCAGCACTACGGTGTGCCATAATTACCGATTTTCCCTTGCCGTCGCCCATCAGCATCACATTCTTCTGCTTGCTTGTAATCCTCAGTGTCTCGCTATACGTCCCCTCTTTAACATAAATCACGCTCTTGCCACCACTACCATCATCACTGCTAGCAAGTGAGGTTACAAAAGCAATCGCTTCATTGATGCTTGTGTGGGTCCCACTTCCGTCCAAGGCCACCACCGCATCAGCTGTGATGTCAGCAGGTGAAGCTTCTAGAAGCTTCCGGTCATCTGATGACAACCAAGATGGCAGTTTGTCTGAAAGGAGGCGGCGATTTCCCACATTACTTGTATCAGTACCGGTTTGAGTGCCTTTGAGTCTGACGTGAAGTGCGAGGGCGGTGCTAATGAATTGAGTCAGGCTTTGGACTTGCATTTTCATGGTATCACGACCATTTGAAGGCGGCACCATTTGAAGGCTCTCTGAGCAAGTCACCTGCAAAAGATTAATCATCAAAAAATTGCTCACTATATTCTGTACAAGAAAAATAAACCATTTATACTTATAAACTGCACCTGATTAGTCAGAACAGCGCTAAGCCAAGTCCTCACGTCATGCGGGGCCGTGCCCTTTTTCGGATTAATCACGTCGTTGAGTTGATCCATGCTTATATCCAACAATTCAAGGCAATCACTCATTCCGGAGTTGGAGTTCTGATCAGCAAGAGAGAAATTATACGCCATTGCACGAGCCGACTGAGCTCGATCGATCGCGAACTGGACCGAGACATCAAAAAAGTCTCGGTCCGAGCTAGCCGGCATTCCCGCAGCTGATGCTAAAGCCGACTCACATGCATTTGGATACAATGTGGTCTCACAAATGTTAGTTATTTTACTAGCAGCAGTGGCAGCAGTACTAACAATCGTTAGAATTAGTATAGTGGAGATGATGATAAGTTTAATAATCATCCTTAATTTTTTTTATTTTGTTGGAAAAAAATTAATAATTGGTCCAAAAGAGAGGGTGAAGAGGTGATTGGAGAAGCAATGCATGGCGATTTCATATAAAGGGATTAGGGTTTGCATGGATTGGATGTACGTCTTTGTCCAATTCATGTTTGTAGTGCGAGAGTCTACTTCATGGACCAGACATTACTTACGGAAAATAGTTTAGAGAAATATATTCATAGATACAAAATCTGAAAGGGAAAATTGATGATATAGAAGTACTTATTGGGTACTTACTAAATAAAATAATTACTTTTTGTATATTATGATATCTATATGCTACCTGCTATTTTATGTACTAGTGACCTATTTGAAGTTATGTGGAAAGTTATGAGAATAAGATATATCCTCTTTTAGTTTTAGTTTTTTTTTTTTTTGAAGTAACGGTCGCAAATTGCGAACCGTTCAAATTTCATTAAAATAAATAAAAAGAAATTACATATTGAGAAAGATACAAAATACACTAGCTTTTAAAACTAGCTTTCAAAGCTAAACATTTCTACATTTGGAAAAGATATATGAAATTATTTGTTGAGAAATGTTGTATTCTTAAGCTAATTATCTTGCTTTAATTGTTAAAGCAACTATATTTGTTGAGAAATGTTGCTTTAATTTAATTAAAATATATTGCTTGCACCATTCAATAGCTAGCTAGCTCATTGTCTATTATACGCAAGGCCCCAATCAATTTAATTGGACAAAAAAGAAGACCAATTGATTTTAGTTTATGTTTGCTTTTGTTAAATTCTTTTAACACAATATTGTAATAATACATACTCTACATTGGGTCAAATATAATAATGCGTCATGTTTTTTTCCTCGATAGAAGTACAAGCCTTTTGAAACCGGTACCCTATATATGATTTCTATACTAGTATAGAAAGAGAATTTACATAAATTATCAATTAATTACTGATCTGAAAAATTAGCCTTATCAATTCTAATTAGGGGTGAGGTATCGCCCCTAAAAAATAAAAATAAAAACCCATAAACTCATGACCCTTAGTTTAATTAAATTACTCTATATCATGTTTGAAATATATATATCGTTCTTAACAATATATATTAATTAATCTTATATTTTAAATTACTACAGACCAAAAAGAAACGCAAGGTATATATTAGTTGTAGCCATGTCTTGACATGCATGTTTTTTTATTAATTGGTTTGGTACAAGCAGATAACTAATCAAGTGATGTGCCCAAATCTAAACCAGAAGTATTGAATTCTTTGCAGAATAATGACTGTATGAAATTGATTTTGGTAGTCAGTCTCTTTACGCTATAGTGCATATATGGACCATAGACATGTCCCACACTTTATCAAATAGCTTATGTATCTCTAAACTATTCTTTTAATCAAACGGCAACTTATAACCCATAGGGCTTTCTGTTTTTTAAATGAAAAGGCTTATAAAATGTCATTTCAATTCAAAATTTGTTACATACTTTATTTTATTTTATTTTTTTTGCAAAGAAGCTCGTGGACATATAGATAAAACTAATACAAGCTGTGTTACAATTGAGAAACCATCTCAATGTACTGATCGTTTTTTCTATTAGGGTCCAGTTGTCCGTTTGATACCTCAAATAATTAAGTATTTAATAATACATCATATATCAAATTATCTACTTAATTTCATGTCTATTAATTAAATCTGGGTCTCGGATGAATGTATGCCTCCAACTCCAACTCCAACTCCAAGTCTTTTTTTTTTTTGGGGTTAAAAACTCCAAGTCTCCTACCAATGAATTGATTAGCCTTGGCGACGGAAAGAGATTTTTCATCAACACCCCACCATGCATCATATCCATTCCACCCACCAATCAATTTCTCTAAATGCTTATCAATTCCCTCTTATATTAGAAGCCCCAAAGCATATTTATATATTCATTTATTACGCTCCACTGAAAAATTCGTTATACACATATAATACCAATTAAATATTTATTGAAGGATGTATTTTATTTTGTCCAAATATGGATATATTGGAGATTTGTGTAGAAAAATTTGAAAAAAAAAATTAATCATATAATATCTTGGACAAGTCTCTCTTTTACTTGTATAATATTATACAGCCAAAAAAAATTTAGAAGCTCTCTGTAGATTTTTTTTCATAATATGTGTAAACATACTGTAATTAGGTCCATCATGAAATGGAAACATTAATATGTTGAGAGATGTACAGTTTTGTTGTTGAGCTCCACACGTTGATATCTTGGGTTCGTTAATTTGCTTCAATCAAGGGACCAGGTAGCAAATTTGTCAGCCTATAAAGACAGCTAGATTATTACCTATTTGGATTTCTAGTTTCTTCTAAACTTGATTTGTTATAAATAAACATTTTGATTAAGAAAAAAAATTCTAGTTAGAACTTATTATCAATTAATATGATTTACTTACTACTGCCCGTACTTATGAACTGAATGAGCACGCAATATACATTCCGCACTAAGTACACCTAAACTTGTTGAATTGTGGGGTTAATCTGTCCTCCTTCAGAGGTTAGGAAGTTGCATTCGAAATTAGTGATTACAAGTACATGACGATTCTTTGATATATCTTATAATTATTAATTTTACTAGATAAAGAGATACAATTGGTTTAGATATTTAGATAAGTCATTGTGTTATGTTCAAGTTCAACCAGGTACAATTATAAAGACATCGACGGCTTGTTTTTTGTAAGTAAATATAGTTTTTTTTAATATCATTTATCATTTACCCTGTATATAAATGTAAATCATGAAATTTAGGTTTCGTTTGGCATCATTTTAGTTTTTTTGTTTTTCATTTTTTTAAAAACAAAAAACAGTTTATGTTTTTCTGTTTTTGTTTTAAAAAAAACTGTTTTTTGTTTTTAAAACAGATAATAATTTTTCCTACTTATTATTTTATCAAATGCACAATTATAACATTTTTAGTGCCAATATATTAAGTTTTCAGCGCCAATATGTTGTTTATGGAATCAACATAATATTTTCAGCATTGATATACTGTTTTAAATACCAATATATCATTTTCAATGTCAATATACCGTTTATAATGTTGATTTATCATTATTGAGTATTAATATCCTATTTTTAGTAATAATTTTTAGGATTAATATACTATTGTCGATGCCAAAATATATTATTTTTTAGTGTTAATCTACCGTTTACAATATTAATATATCATTTTTTGTGTCAATATACTATTTCTAGTGAAAATATATTGGTTTAGTGTATCAAAATACCCTTTTTAGTATCAATATGACACTTTCAATGTCAATATGTCATTTTTTATTAAAAAAATATTAATATACAATTTTTAATATCAGTATATATCATTTAGTGTCAATCTACAATTTCAGTGTGAATATAAAGATTTCAGTATTAATAAAGATTTTTCCGGTATCACTATATTATTTTAAGGGCCAAGTTACTTTTTTTTACTGCAATATAAAGTTTCAGGATTAATATTTCTAATTAGTGTTAACTTACCTTTTTTAGTGGCTATAAAGTTTCGGGTCAAAATTGTGCCAACTTGCCTTTTTAGCGCAATACAATCTTTTAAGATTAATATTCTTTTTTTAGTATTATGATATTATTTTAATGTGGTTTCAGACATTTATATGTTTGGCAATGAAAAACAAAAAAGAAAAAATAATTTTTTTTTGTTTCCAAAATCTTGCGTATTTTTTGCCATTTGGACAGAAAAAAATGGAAACAAAGCCATTTTGCCAAACACGTTTTTTTTCTTTTCTGAAAAAAAAACAGGAAACAGGAAACGGCAATGATACAAAACGAGTCCTTAGAGTTCATTTTTTTGTAATTACTTTATGGCCCAAAATGAAATATTAAAACACTGGTTCACATTATAAATAAATATTGTACAATTACCCAAAAAGAATTAGGAAAAACAAACAAACCGAACTTATTATTGGCCCTTAATCCAAACTTGATTTAAATTCTATACCGGTTTCAGGTATCCACTCACTACCTTTCAGAAAAGATTCAACAGTATATTTCTCTGCTTCATCACACGTCACAATTGATCCGGACCGAACCCACTTAACCCGATCCGCAACATTCGAACCCGGACCGGTATTCATATACTCTGAATACAATACTCTATTCAGTTCCGACGGAATATCCCACCCTTTTGGATCCACAAATGAACCGATTTTCGACTGCATGATCATGACGGTTGAATAATTCTTCATCGGTCTGCCCAAATATACTTCAGTCATCAGACTATCATTATAAGGTGAGATAAAACAACCTTGAATCGAAAAACCGGTGCTTTCATTTGGATCATTTTTCGCCTGAGCAGTGATCTTGTTATGTTGACCTGGCAGGCCTTGTTTAGGTCGGATCGTGCAATTCTGGAATACGGCAGCGGCATCACCAAAAATAATATCAATTGTACCTATACCAAAAAAATAAAACTAAAGATTGATAGTTCACATTTTATTTTCTTATATTTTTATTTATTTGTGCCTGTGATGTCACAGTCGCGGTAAAACTGGCAAAATGAATGGGTGAAAAGGGTGTTTTGAAAACCATCAAAGGAACAGCGGTAAAAGACAGACTGGTCTGAGCTGGAGCGGAAGGCCACTGCCTGGTGTTTTTGCGGGCCAGCCGAGTTCCTGAATCCGATGTCCTTTGCCATGAATCTCTTCCCGTCTACAGCTGTGAAAGACAAGGATATTGAAAAATGAAAAGTATGAATTTCAGTTTTTATTTATGTGTTTGTTTAATTAATTCGGGTTTTTATTAAACAGGCATTGGGCTTGTTTGGCCCAACTACTACCAGTCTGCTGTTGAATAAGGAAAATTACAGAAACAATTAAAAAAATTTTTATAATAAAAATGGAGACCAATATATGAAGTTTTCACTTTATTAGCCTAATTGGCACATGATTTCTACGTAAATATAATCAGATTCCATCATACTAACTACATTGAACTTATTTTAATTAAGGTTTTGTTTACCTAACACTTAAAAAAACAGATTCCACCCAGCAAACCATTTTATATTAAAAATATCAGAATATAAAAAAAATAAAGATTAACAAACTCACCAAAAGTTGCAGTAGAGAAAGTTGGGGTGCCATCATCGAAATTCAAGCTTCCATCCACAATTGTCTCATTCATTCCATCTCCAACCAAAATCACATTCCATTTCTCCTTTGAGACTATCACATTTTCGCGATAAACACCCAGTTTTACATGAATCACAAAAGGGTCCTTGCTTTTCAGTGGCACAAAACGGATAGCCTCCGAAATTGTCCTGACTAAACCTGACCCGTCTTTTGCCACCGTGACATTTGGCGTTAATTGGGTTGGATCTCTCAAAAGATATAACTTCCTTCTAATATCATTTTCATTTGTTGCGAGTAATTTTCTATGCGTTTTGAAACCCAGCTTTTGTAAAATACCCAAAATATCATTGGCTATTGCGAGACTATTACTTGTAAGCTTAGTGGATTTATCCATCACAATCTCGAACTTATCCTTCACGCTTCCACTAGTCCCCTCAAAACCATCAATGCATGTTTCCTGATCCGTTATTACCGCACTTAACAATGCTCTGAGCTCACTTACCATGGAATCTGTTAATAATTTCGAATCTAACAACGAAATAGTGTAATTAAGATCATCAATTGCGTTGTCAATCAACTCCTTGCAATCCTCGATTGCTAAGCCGAGCCTTTTATCGTTTAAAGCGAAATTAGTTCGACCAATTAAAGATGAAACATTACATATTTTGTCCATGGTTGCCTCAAGAGACAGTTTGAAGAGCTCGATCGGGTCATTCGGCACATAAGAAGCATTAACAGGTGAGATTGTCGAAACGCACAAATCAGGGTAACGCGTGACGCTGCATATCAACTTGATTGTGGCAGCTGGTGATTGGCTACGGTAATGACCGTACTTGCTATGATCTTTGGTTGAAGAGATAGCTATTGCAAGACCGAGTACGATAGCTAAAAGGATAACCATTGAAACAACGATTAGAGCCATGCCCCGTTTGGAGGCACGATGGATTGCATGATTTTCGCCGGAATGCACTTTTCCATAGCCTCTCCCCCTCCATTGTCTAATCACCTCCATTGTTATGTTAATTATCTTATTCAGCTATTGTGTGGGTTAATACTTGTGATTTGTGAGAGATAGTACTTGTATGAGAAAAATGGAAGAACCTAATACTTAGTTTATTAACAAGTTTTGAACCACTTTAGCAATGATTAATTAGATGGAGAATCTTTATTATTTCCATTTTTATTTGTTACGAATCTATATTAAGGCCCAAAAATAATAATCACATATCCAGCCCAGCCCAAAACAGAGTTTAATTTAAACCCAAACAACATCTCATCATCTCGTCTCCTCCAAATCTCCATTGCTAGGGTTTTTCCTTCCTCACCATGCTCAGTCTCCTCCGCTCCAAACCCCACTCCCTCCGCCTCCTCCTCCTCCTCCGCCCCCTCTCCTCCCTCCCCGAATACGAGATGCCGACAGTCACCTGGGGCGCCATTCAGGGCAAGAAGGAGCGGCTCGTCTCGCGCGTCATCATCTCCGACTACCTCAAACTCCTCGGCGTCGTCCCCGACGAACTCTCCGACGTCGAACTCCCCTCCTCCGTTGATGTAATGAGAGAACGCGTCGAGTTTCTTCAACGGCTCGGATTGACGGTAGATGATCTGAACTCTTATCCTCTCCTCCTCGCCTGCTCTGTAAGGAAGAATCTAATTCCTGTTCTGTCGTACTTAGAGAAGCTCGGGATTCAAAGAAAAAACTTGGCTGATTTTGCGAGAAGGTATCCTCAGTGTTTGCATGCTAGTGTGGTTGTTGAGTTGGTTCCAGTGATTAAATTCTTGCGAGGTTTGGATGTAGAGAGGAGCGATATACCGTATGTTTTGGAGAAGTATCCTGAGCTTTTAGGGTTTAAGCCTGAAGGGACAATGAGCACTTCTGTGGCTTATCTTGTGAGTATTGGAGTTGGGCCGAGAGAAATCGGGCCGATGGTGACTCAGTTTCCCCAATTTTTGGGGATGCGTGTTGGTACGATTATCAAGCCGTTTGTAGATTATGTCGTTTCTCTTGGATTACCTAAAATTATTATTGCTAGAATGATTGAAAAAAGGCCGTATCTTTTGGGGTATGATTTGGAGGAGGTTATCAAACCTAATGTGGAGACTCTTCTCAGTTTTGGGGTGAAGAAAGAGTTGATTCCTTCTATTATCGCGCAATTTCCGCAAATTCTAGGGTTGCCTCTGAAATCCAAGCTTTCTTCTCAGCAGTATTTCTTTAGTCTGAAAATGAAAATCGACCCGGACGGGTTTGCAAGAGTCATTGAGAAAATGCCCCAAATTGTCAGTCTCAATCAGAAATTGATTTTGAAATCCATCGAGTTTTTGCGCGCACGCAGCATATCGGATGATGACGTGGCTAAAATGATCACTAAATGCCCCCAAATAATCGCTCAGAGAATCGAAATTATGAAAAACAGTTTTTACTTCTACAAATCTGAGATGAAAAGACCTTTACAAGAATTGCTCGAATTTCCGGAGTATTTCACATACAGTTTGGAGTCTAGAATCAAACCGAGGTATAAAAGAATTGTGGAAAAGGGGAATTTGAAGGATTGTAGGTTAGATTGGATGTTGAATTGCAGTGATGAGAGGTTTGAGGAGAGGTTGAGAGGCGGTGTGTACATTGAATGCGATGGACCGGGTCCGTGCTTTTTTATGGGGGGCAAGTTGGAGATGCCAAAGAGCCAGTTTGTTTCGGATGGAGAGGATGATGAGAGTGATAACGAGGTTTTGTATAGAAGAACCGTTTCGCTCTAATGGGTTGAAAGTCCAATTCTTTAGTAATTTAGTTTTTGATTAGTGATGTTTTTTTTCCCGATATCTTAATAGTATGCATAAATGAAACGGACTAGAAATTGTAATACCAATAAACATGTGGATTGTATATTATTTGATAATGATTAATGGTGATCACGGTGAAGATGGAAATGTTCCATCTGGCGCCCCATATGAACATAAGCCAACATAAGGTGGTGAACCTCGGACTGATGAGACATGTTAATAATGATTATTTCGACGATTTAAGCTTACATTATTTAACAACTATCTCTCACTGACACCAGAGATGACACCAGAGATGCGTAGATTCTTTTCAGAAAAAAAATTACGTAACTCTGGTGTCAGTGGGGATAGTTGCTAGATAATATCTATAACTCGTTGAAATAAACGTTGTTAGCATGCATCATCAATACAGAGTTTGTTCTGTTATCTCGGTCTATGTTCATATGAGGAGGCGGATCATAATCTTAAACCTTTACATCTTATCCCAAATTCTTTTCTAAATTTGAGAGTTGAGGTCTGATAACCCATATTTTTCTGGCAGTTTTCTCTGTTATTTGCAAGTAGTTGATATGCAGTGGCTGTTTAGTGGTGGTTGGATATTCTATTCTGTAACTATATTGTGAGATATTTCATTTCAGTAACTATCATTTGAAGACTTCCTTGAATCATTATTAAATGGATACACAAAAGGGACTCCTACATTATACAAATCACAACATGATCCAACTTGTTTTACTTCATTGTTGAATCGTTAACCTACATTTTTCAGACTATTTTTTAAACTCTTGAACTTGAAATCTTAAGCTCCCACTTTCAATCGAACTATCTAATCTTACAAGAATTATATCTCATCATTAAAAAGAAATGAGGTTGAACCCAACCAATCATCTCCATAAATAAAATTCGAAACCGAGAAGTAAGCTGCATCATCATAACCCATGACATGATAACCGGGCCATGTAACCCGTTTATCCGTATTCGATCCAGGCCCGTTATTCATATACTCCCCATAATACAACATATCCAATTGTCTGCCTGGCCACTCGGTCCATCCAGCTGGATCCACCAAACCGTCAATGAACGACTCGATATAAACGGTAGTTGAATAGTTTTTCCATGGCCTTCCAAGGTAGGTTTTGGTGTGAATGTTACTTGAAACTAGGTCTTGCGATGCAATTATGGTGCAATTTTGTATTGCGATGCCCGTGTCTTCATCCGAACAATTACGTGATTGAGCTGTGATTACATTTGATTGGCCTGGGTTAGGCTTTCTGGCGATTATCTTGCAGCCTTGGAGAACAACTGCTGCGTTGCCAAATATGAAGTCTATTGTTCCGTAAATGTCACATTCGTGGTAGAACTGACGGAATGAGTGTACATAGAGCGTGTCTTGATAGCTATCTATTACACAACGATAGATGGCTGACATATCAGCATTTACCCGAAGGGCAACTGCCTGGCCCTTGGATGGGCCTGCAGTGTTCCGGAAGGTGATGTCTCGTGCCAAGAAACCTTGTCCTGCTACCGCTGTAAGAAAATATCACAAAAATGATTAATATGTACATCTTTCATGAGATATTTATCATTGGTCATTAGATGATACGCAGATCTAAGGCCAGATCATCACAAAGGAACAAGAAGAAATGTGTATGGGGTGACCTTTTACTCGAACACATTATGCTTATGCACATAAACATACATCTTCACATCATCAACTCTCTCTGTTTCTAACTAACAGTTGCGTCCGATAAGATACTTGCAATTATTATATATCAACATTATTTAAGATCCTCTCGACTTGTATTAATAACCATATAGATAAAATTGAAAAGTGATTGATCCTACAAGAAAATTAGAAGTCTTAATCATAGACCCGGCCCATTTAACCCCCTTAATAACTATATATTGTGTAAAATATCAAATGACTCACCAACGGTGGCGGATCTGAATGTGGTCCAGCCGTCAGCAACGCTTCTGGATCCTGTGATCACAGTTGCATCCTTACCATCCCCGATCAGAACAATGTTGGTCTTGTTCTTGTCTATATATATATTCTCCTCATAAATACCAGCTTTAATTGTTATTATTACCCGGTCATCGTTGTTGTTTGATGCAAATGCAATTGCGTCCCCGATTTTCGTGAAATTTCCACTTCGGTCCTTAGCAACCGTTATGATTGAGGAAGGGTCATATCTAAATATGAAAATTTTGAAAACTGTTTTTGGATTGCATTTGATGTAAAATAAGTTTGGATGACGAATATTTTGTATTATTTTCAGATTTCGAAAATTTACCCATTGGCGTCACCGTCACCATTGTTGTCGCCATTATCATCATCACTTTGAAGTAACTTCCGATCTCTCCTTGGAAGCCATGTTGGAAAGTTTATCATTGATAATTTCCTTCCTTTCTTTCTGGGCCCAACTGAACCAGGTTTGACAACTTGCGGTTAGTAAGAAAAGAAAATAAATACTCCTTAGAAATCTAATGTTACAATTTGTATAAGGCATGCCTTAGAAGACGCACCTTTCGACATGAGAGACAGTGCATTGCTTACTGGCTGATATGCAGATGTGAGAGATGAAACAAGCCTTTGCTTCATCAGCCCGTGGGATCCATCAAGTCCATCAAGACACGTGGCCTTGTTTGTCAGTGCAGCTGACAAGTGGGCCCGTATATCAGGCAGATATTTGTCCGGAGAGTTAGACTTTACAAGTGAGGAAGCATGAGAGAGAGAAGATAGAGTGGATTCATGGAGGTCTTGGCAATCTTGTAAAGAACCCTGTTGTGATGCAATGAGATAAGGGGTGTGAGAGGCTGTGGAGAGGAGAGGAGAGACGGAGGAGACAGAGGAAATGGCTGAGAGGAGAGATTGGAGAACTAGAGAGAGAATGTTTGTGGAGAGGTTGAGGGAAACGGAGATGTCCATTGAGGAGAGACATGTTGAAGGAAAGGGAGTGGATTCGCATAAGGACTTAAGTTTTGAGGGATTCAATGTGTTTGTTTCTGGATGAGTTTTAGATTTTGAATGGTGTTTAGACTTGGAGTGTGTTTTAATGGAGTTTGTAGGAGTTGAAAGAAGGAGAAGGAAGACAGAGAGTGTGAAGACAAGGGAGAGAGATGCCATGGTCGGATTTAGAATGAGGAGGCTTGGTTTAATATCAGAACGTGTGGTATATATAGAGGTGGCAAATGGGTGGGTCGGGTCGGGTTCGGATTGGGTCATTCGGGTCTCTGGTCATTCGGGTTTCGGGTCGTTCGGATTCTAGATATCTCGGGTCGTTTGAGTTCGGGTCGGGTTGAGTTTCGGGTCGTTGACTTGTCAATATTTTTGGGTCGGATCAGGTTTGGGTTCGGATGGGTCGGGTCAGGTTAGATTTTGCCAGCTCTAGTTATGCACTATGCTTAACTTGTATAAAAATATTTGAATAAATATCTATCTATTTTTAATTTTGCGCAAGTAAAAAGAGATCGATGAGCTCAAAAATCTCAAATAGAATTTTATGTCTTAGAAACCAATATAACAAATATATTATTTTCTAAAATAATATATTGACATTATAAGAAATATAATAAGATATTATAAAATAATATATAATACTAGCATACGAGTGAAATCAACAGTTCTATCACCATTCATTCATCATATGAAAGTTCAGGTCATTCAGGTTCGGTCATTCGGGTCTCGGGTCATTCGGATTTGGGGTCGTTCGGGTCTCGGGTATTTCGGGTTTCGGATCGTTCTGATCTCGGGTTAGGTCTGGGTTTGGGTGGATCGGGTCGGGTTTTCGGTTCGGGTCAGATTTTGCCACCTCTAGGAACATAGATGTGTTGTTCTTTCCTTAATAGTGAATTAAATGAAGATATTCATTGATTAGTGCTTGATAGATTTTAATTTGTAGTTAATGATTAAGTAGATAAAAGTATGATCTGATAGCCAGAAATTATTACTACCCTCCTACCCCCGAACCCGAACCCAAAAGAAAAACCTACGTTATAATATTTTTTAAAATAAAAGTTCTAAAAAATGAGAAGTTTTAAGAAAAGAAAAACCTGACACTATAGTCTTTTTTTAAATTTAAGCATATTGTTGGAGAGAGAGGTGAGTGAGAAAGCTGTTGCAAACGACAATGGTGGTGGAAGTGATTAAAAGTTCATTTAGAATTCTTTTTGAAGGAAGGTTCATTTAGAATTATCTTTCTTAATATTAGATACTAAACACTCACTCAAAAAAAATATTAGATACTAAACAACTGACGGGAGATCTAGGATTTTGGTGTAATATCTCGAGTTTTATAAGTTTGTGATAATTTATTGATGTCCAAACACAAAACCTTAACTAGCACCTCTCATATAAATGTTGTATTGATTGAAATTTTGTCCCATTTATCATTTCTTTTCTTTCTTTAGAGAAACATTCCTTCAGTTTTCGACCTACCTAGGTCCTCATAAGGAGAAAACGCCAAGCTTGTAGGGTTGAAAAAGTCGTATCAATACTTAAAGATGTTTTGAATTAAATTAGCATATTGTCAAGACAAGCATTGAATGCATTTAGCACTCAAATTCTTTTTTTTTTCTTTTTCCTGCATCAAGCATGTGGTATTGTCAGATTTCAAATGACAATACCTATATATAGTTTTCACTTTTGTCCAACAAAATAATTTCTTAAAGTTCTTGTCAAATTTTTAGTTTATATAAATAAATGTCTATACCATGTCTTCAAAACATGATTTATAGCTTTCATTAAAAAAAAAGCAGCATGAAATAAAAAAGTGCTTCCTAGAAATTTTCTTCAAAATTCTCAATTGACCAAACAAACAAGACCCTCAACAATACAAACAACAACTGAACAGCTTCATAAGGAAAGGGAGTCAGGGCATGTGACACTATATCACATTGCTACTAAAGTAATTCTTACCATTATATTATCATTTTCTACTTCAATAAACATTGAATCTTTTTTTCAATGAACATTGGATTTTAATCAGCTTTCCATTTTGGGTCGCTTTTAAATGACATTGGTCCAGCTTGTAAAATCTTTTTTCGATCCAAATAAACGCGGCCCATAAAAGAAGCATTAATCCAAGTAGACTTTTGTGTAGCGAGTCAAAACTATGTACTATCCAGGAAACAAGATTCTGAAATATTTCCATTTCAGTCCGGATGATCGACGATCTGAAACTCCCACCCACTCCTCCTCGCCTGCTTTGTCCAGGAAAAACCTAATCTCGATCCTCTCCTACGTAGAAAAGCTCGTCGATTTCACGAGACGCTACCCACAATGTTTACACACGTCAACTTGAGGATAGAAGTTCAAAGTAAGAATGCCTCATCAATACAGAGTTCATTCTGTTATCTCGGTCTATGTTCATCTGCTGAGGCAGATGAGCATCTTAAAAAATTTACGTCTTCTCCCAAATACTTTTCTAAATTTGGTTACATCAGACTTGAGGTCTGATAACAATATCTTTCTCGCAGTTCTCTCTTTGCTATTTGCAAGTAGTTGACGTGCAATGGCTGTGTAGTGGTGGTTCAATATATTCTCTAACTATATGGTGAGATATTTCATTTCAGTAACAGAATACTTCATCCTTGACTAGTGGATACACAAAAGAGAGTCCTACATTATACAAAAGTTTACAACATGATCCAAATTGTTTTACTTCATCTTTGAATCGGTGACTTACATTTTCCAGAGTATTTTTTTTCAAACTCTTGAACTTGAAATCTTAAGCTCTCATCTTCAATCAAACTATCTAATCTTACAACAATTATATCTCATCATCAAAAGGAAATGAGGTTGAACCCAACCAATCATCTCCATAAATGAAATTCGAAACCGAGAAGTAAGCTGCATCATCATACCCCATCACATGATAACCGGGCCATGTAACTCGCATATCCGTACCTGATCCTGGCCCGTTATTCATATACTCTCCATAATACAACATATCCACTTGTCTGCCTGGCCACTCGGTCCACCCAGCCGGATCCACCAACCCGTCGATGAACGACTCGATATAAACAACCGTTGAATAGTTTTTCCATGGCCTTCCAAGGTAGGTTTTGGTATGAATGTTACTTGAAGCTAGGTCTTGCGATGCTATTATTGAGCAATTTTGTATTGAGATGCCCGTGTCTTCATTTGGATCGTCACGAGATTGAGCTGTGATTACATTGGATTGGCCAGGATTAGGGTTTTTGGCGATGATATTGCAACCTTGGAGAACAACTGCTGCATTTCCAAATATGAAGTCTACTGTTCCGTGAATGTCACATTCACGATAGAACTGACGGAATGAGTGTACATAAAGTGTGTCTTGGTACCCATCTATTGTACAACGATAGATGGCTGATAGATCAGCATTCACTCGGAGAGCCACTGCCTGGCCCTTGGATGGGCCGGCAGTGTTCCGAAAGGTGATGTCTCGTGCCAAGAAGCCTTGTCCTGCTACCGCTGTAAAAATAAATCGCCAAAAGGATTAACATATTATTATAAGTAAATCTTGCCTTAGATATTTATCATTTCCCATTGGATGATTTTGAGATCTGATGGACACCTTTTACCTAACCCATTATATGCATATAAACATCTTCTCATCATCAAATGTCACTATTTCTAACTAACAAACAATTGGCAATTGCTTGCAAATAAGATACTTGCAATTGTTATATATCAATATTATTTAAGACCTATTGACTTAAATTAGTAACAATGTTTTAAAAAAACTTGAAAAATGCTGGATCCAACAATCAAAAAAGTAATTGTCTTAATCATGATTCTCATATCTAACCGTATCAATCTCTAATCCAAACCCCTTAATATCTTAGCATGGTGTAAAATATTAACATCCAAACCCCTAATTAATATCGATACATTGTTTAAAATATTAAACGACTCACCAACAGTCGCAGTTCTAAACGTGGTCCACCCGTCAGCGACACTTCTGGATCCGGTGATCACAGTTGCGTCCTTACCATCGCCGATTAGAACAATGTTGGTCTTGCTATCGTCTATAAATACATTCTCCTCATAAATACCAGCTTTGATTGTTATTACTATTCGATCATCGCTGTTGTTTGGTGCAAAAGCAATCGCGTCCCCGATTGTCATGAAATTCCCGCTTCCGTCCTTGGCCACAATTATGATTGAGGATGGGTCATATCTATATATATCGAAATCTTAAAATTATGAGTTTGTAGTCTGAATTTGATGTGAAATAATTATTAAAGATGTATACTTGGTACTATTTGAGATTCTGAAACTCACCCATTGTCATCACCACTGTTGTCAGCATTATCATCACTCTGAAGTAGCTTGCGGCCCTTCGATGAAAGCCATGCTGGAAATTCTAATGCTGACAACCCCCTTCCTTTCTTTTTGGGCGCAGCTGAACCCATTATAAAAAAATTGTGAGCCTTAAAATAGAAAAGGAAAACAAATACTTTGTAGAAATATAATGGTTACAGTTTGTAAGGCAGTCTAAGACAACCTTTAGAAACTAGAGACAGCGCATTGCTGACTGGCTGATATGCGGATATGAGGGATGAAACGAGCCTTTGCTTCATCGGTCCGTGGGCACCATCAAGCCCATCAAGACATGTGGCCTTATTTGTCAGTGCAGCTGACAAGTGGGCCCTTATCTCAGGGAGATATTTGTCTGGCGAGTTAGACTTTACAAATGAGGAAGCACGAGAGAGGGAAGAGAGAGTGGATTCATGGAGGTCTTTGCAATCTTGTAAAGAACCCTGTTGTGATTCAATGAGATAAGGGGGGTGAGAGGCTGTAGAGAGGAGAGGAGAGACGGAGGAGACAGAGGATACGGCTGAGAGGAGAGATTGGAGAACTAGAGAGAGAATGTTGGTGGGGAGGTTGAGGGAAATGGAGATGTCCATTGAGGAGAGACATGCTGAAGGGTAGGGAGTGGATTTGCATAAGGATTGAAGTGCTGAGGGATTTAATGTGTTTGTTGCTTGATGAAGTTTAGACTTTGAATGGGGTTTAGAGTGTATGTTGATGGAGTTTGTAGGAGTTGAAAGGAGGAGAAGGAAGAGGGAGAGTGTGAAGAGAGGGGAGAGAGAAGCCATGAATTTTTTAGAGAGGAAGAGTGAGGAGGCTTGGTTTAATAACATATGATCATAACGTGTGGCATACATGTGGGTGTCTTTTTCTAATAGTGAAATCAAGATTAATTGATTCTTTCTTGATAGATTCTAATTTGTACTTAATGATTAAATAGGTAAAAGTTTGATCTAATAACCAGAAATTATTGCTATTATAAGCTCTAAAAGATGAGAATTTCAAAAGAAAAAACCTACAATATAGGGTTTTTTTTTTGAAGCTACAATATAGGGTTTTTTAAAAACTCTAAAAACATGAGAGGTTTGAAAAGAAAAACCTCGTCTTTTATAACATTTAAGCATAATGTAGATTGGTGTCTTATTTTTGTGTGTGTGCAAAATCTAAAGTCTCAGATCCTGTGAGAATCTATCCTACAAATGGAGCCGAAAAAAAATCTGACAATTTCGAGGCGCTAAAAGAATTGATACAATACAGAGAGAAATTTGGCTTGGCGTGGAATGCTGTTGCAAACGACAATGCTGGTGGAAGTGCGTGTAGATTTTTTCAAGGTTTGGATAATTCACGTTCTTTAATCTGAGCAAATTAACAATTCATTGTCCATTGAACTTGGCAAAGATTGAACAGAATATTTGGCCGACTTAACATGTGAATGATTTCCAATCTTCTAACTTCTTTTCTAACATTTTTCTTGAATATATATTTCACTGTTTTCATCTAAATTTGCAATATATATCAAAGATGATTACAGATAACACAATAATCTGATAATGGAATGCATATATTATTCTTTCCTTTATCTTGCGCACATTTATAATAATCTGATGGCCCACCTAGTCATATTGACGATCTTGGTAAAATATCTCGAGTTTTATAAATTCGTGATAATTTATTGATGTTCAAACACCAAACTTTAAGTAGTAGCTCTCATAAATTATTGTAGTGATGAAACTTTTGGCCCATGCATCATTTCTTCTCTTTGTTTAGAGAAACATTCCTTCAGTTTTCGACCTACCTAGGGCCTCAGAAGGAGAAAACTCCAAACTTGTAGGGTTTAAATTGGCATATTGTCAAGATTCAAGCATTCAATGCATTTAAATTTCAAATTCTTTTTGTTCTTTTTCCAGCATCAAGCATGTGTGAGTTATACTGTCAGATCTCTCTATATATAGTTTTTGCTTTTGTATAACAAAAACATATCTTAATTTTCTTGCCAGAATTTTTGTTTATATAAAGAAATGCCTACACACTTTATAATTAAAATGTCTTTAAAACTTGATATATAATCATCTCAAACTCAAAAAAAAAATCTTGCTTCCTAGTTATTTTCTTCAAAATTCTCAAGTAGGAGTTCAAAGGCTATGCCATAGTGATGCATTGCAAGATATAGCCGTATAATGAAGCTATTCCTAGACATTATTTCACAATAAAGTTGCAAGAAAAAACAGAGGGTGCCCCCCACAAAGTCGTTATCCATCATAAGACACTTGTGTTCTGAATTCTGACTGAACACCCATACGCACTATTCGCACAATACAGACAACAATTGAAGAGCTTCACAAATAATATCTTGATCTAGCTGGAAAGGAAATCGGTGCATGTGACAATATATCACCTTATATTACTAATTTACTATATACATTCTTATTACTATGTTATCATTTACCACTTCAATAAACATTATTCTTCTTTCATCCATAACATATTTTGTTCCTTCTTCTCTTCCTTACAACTAGAGGATATTCGCGCGCGTTGCACGAGATTTTTCATATTCTTTTTATTCCATTAGAAATGTATAATAAGCAAAAGAGAAAAATGAAATAACACAAACAAACAACAACTCCAAAGATATATATAAAAAGTAAAAATGACCAAAAGAACTCAAGAAATATGTAATATTTTGATAATGCTCAGCAATACAACAATGTCACACAAACAGAACAAACAATAAAATAGATTTTAAAATCAAAATATAATTATGTACTTAAACAAAAAAGTTCATAATATGACACCAAAAAGTTTCCATGGAAAATTGTAAACCCTAACAAATTTCTATCTAACAAATTCCCCATACTATTAAATAATATAGAAAGAAAAATCTATGTCCATTACAAATATAAATCTTCTTAAAATCCCTTTGCGTCAAGGTTTTCATTTGCACTTTCCATAAATGATTTAGAAACTATCTGAACAATTCCATCATTTTCACTTTGGTCCCTAAGTTATATAAAATCGAGATAAAAATAAAACTGCCAAAAATATATTTCAAATTTCAAATTCACAACCCCACAGTTTCGTCAAATTGAAGAACAACATGCTGCATACGAAGCAATTGAAATTTTTACGGAAAGAAGCTAGAATTAAAAAAAAAAATGAACAATAACTTGAGTCATGTTGTAAGTATATATTGGTGATATGAATTAAATCATCCTTCATGAAAAAAAGGATATGCATTAAATCATCCTTCCGGAAAAAAAGGATAAGAATTAGTCATGACAGCTTTGAGAACAGAATTTCATATTATCAGTATTTTCTAATGTTCATATTTTGTTCCATGAATCTCCTTCATCTTTAGGTATTGAATCTTTGAAACAGGCTATTAAATCGACATTGTATTCAAGAACCATCTCCCATACTTCATCAATTCCTTCCAAGTCAAAAAATTATAAAGGAACTTTATATTTTCTCTAAGAACCTTTGGCACATACATTTGCATGTCTACACTAAGATATATATACTTCTATTCTATTGAAGCTCAATCACATAATAAGTATAAATTGAGGTTAAATACCATTTAGAAATAATTAGACAATTGAAAACGAAAATGGGGTTAGTTTAGTATAACAATTCTTGTGTACAAATAGAAAAACTATTTTAGTGATTTAGAAGTCTACGATGTCTATCAATCTTTTTTGTTGTCTTAATTACACAATTACCAATTGATGAAGGCTGACAAACTAAATTTCACAATGTTTCAACCTTTTTAGTAAACAATATGAGAAGAACTTCAATTAAATAATAAATAGATAAAAAGGCCTAGTCGGTCAATCTAAATAATTTTCCAATCTAAAATCATATGAAATTGATCAGATCTACAAACATGCCCATAATTAGCACCATACCAGTACCTACTACCTGATGTTACCTTCTATGTTAATGGATGCCATAAAGTACCATACAAAATCATGAATGAAATTTTATATCATCAAGCATAAATTCGAGCACTTTGTGGGTTCTTATCAAGGCCTAAAGCTACAGAGTATATAAAATAAGGATGAAATTCCAAATTGCAGGAACTAAAAAGCAAGTATGAGAAGAACTCATTCAAAATAATAACCAAATCAACATAAATAGTTTGGAACTAAAATGATTTAGTAATATTTTAAAAAATCCCCAATGTTGCAGCAAGAAATAAATGAAAAAAATATTAAACTTCCTTGTTGCCTTGAAGATTCACTAAATCCTTGAAGATTCCACGTACCAGCAACATGTAGCTTCGAGTTTGAATAAAGAAAGAGAAATTCGGAAAAAAATCAGGAAGAAATTTGGAAATTTCCGAAATCAGGAAGACAAGAATATTTGAGTTGGAGATTTCGAAAATCAGTAAAAATTTGCAAAAAAAGGTTAAAGGAAACGAAGCTTGATTTAGGGAATATTTGATTTGGGCGGAACGCTCGAAGAGAGAGAAGTGGGAGGGGCAACGTGTAAAAGAAGGAAGAAAAATAGAAGCAAAGTGATTGCATATACAATTAACAATTTTACTTCTATTAGCACACCATGAATAGAGTCAAGTCGTCAACTATGAGCAGCCGAATTTAATTCCCAAAATTACAGCCTTGTGATTTATATCGCAGGGTAACCCCAATACTTTTTGAATGACGTGGAACCTTGCGGAGATTTTACTGTAGAAAGACTTATTTAAAATTATAATATAAAAATATATAAATAGATACCGGGCTTAAATCAATTATTCATTTACATTGGGCCAGGCCGTAAAAACGCGTTTCAGTCAAATAATCCAAAGCCCAAAAAGAAACACTTGTCATCCAAGTAGACTCTTACGTAGCGAGTCAAAACAATACACTGCACACCAACAGTAACACGGATAATGCAACAGGAAACAAGATTCTTCCCCATTTCCAATTCAGCCCGATTCTTCTTTTTCCTCCATCGGAAAAGAAAGAAAAAAAAAAGAAAGAAGAAAAAAAAGGGAGAGAAATCAAATAATAGCCACGTCTCTTATTCTCTCTCTTTCTTTCTCTTTCCGGCGCCGATCTCGACGAATCTGGAAGCTTCCTCCGCCCTTCTCTCCGCCTGTCTCCGACTCCACTTCAGCTCCCCCTTTCAGGTCAGTTAGTCTCTTTAATTTGTTTCATTTCAGTTTTTTGGTAATAAATCTGTGTTGACGGTTTGTTTTTCGATCGAGTAATAGTTCTATTTTCTTGATCTGTTTAGCGCGGTTTTATTTATTGTTGATGTTTCAGTTTAGTTTGTTATTTGAGTGGAATTGAGTGATCTTATTGTTTTTTTTGATTGGGCTATTGCAGAGGTCTGATTGGACACGAGCTGGCTGTAATTGATTTGGGGGGAATTTGAGAAAATTTCTGCTGTGAATTTCAATTGCGAAAGTCGGATTTGCAGATGGCTGAGAAGGCTTGTGTGAAGCGTCTTCAAAAGGAGTTTCACGCTCTTTGCAAGGTTCTTATTCCCGAAGTTCTCTTACATTATTTACTTTATTTTGCTTTGTTACAATTTTCAACTCAGTTTTACAGCTTGAATTTCAAATTAGAGCCTCAATTGAACTTATTTCAGCTATAAACAGTAATTAAAAGGTGAATTTTATGAATTGATCCTTATTTTTTTGAAAATTTTTACACAGGACCCGCCTCCACAGATTGTAGCTCGTCCTTCTGCCAGTGATATACTAGAGTGGCGTGAGTATATCCTATTTTATTTCTTTTCTTTATTTCATTTATTAACCCTAAATTTGGTATCTCAATTAAGTCACAATTTAACCATAAAATACCAACTAAATGTAAACTGAAATTTAATTCTATCAATATATTTATCTTTTCCTTTTTGATTTTATCATTATGATAAATACATTATGAAATTATTTTTTGTTCGTGCTTTTTGATTTGACAGATTATGTACTTGAAGGAAGTGAAGGAACTCCTTTTGCAGGTGATTTTATTTTCCTTAAATACCATATTTAAACCTTTTTTATAACTAATTGTCTATGAATTGATATATAATATTTATTTTATTTTTGACAGGTGGATATTACTATGGAAAACTCAAATTCCCATCTGATTATCCTTTCAAACCTCCAAGCATCAGGTATAATCAATTACTTATACAGTATATTAAAAAATGGTTATTTAATTTTGTTAATATTTTTCTTTATTTTTTTATTTGAGCAGCATGATAACTCCAAATGGCAGATTTGCTCCTCACAAGAGGATCTGTTTATCAATGAGTGACTGTAAGATTCTGCATTATATATATTATTATGTATTTTTGTATATTTATGACCTAATATTGATTTTTTTTTATAATTCTCATATTCTCTTATTATTAATTTTTATTTCAGTTCATCCAGAGTCCTGGAATCCTATGTGGTCTGTATCTAGGTACGATTAATTTCAAAATATCGCATTAAACTAATTGTGTTTAATTTTTCATATCAAACTGAAAAAAAAGTTGTAATTTCCTCTTTTTTTCCCTTGCAGTATTCTCACCGGGCTTCTCTCATTTATGGTAAATCATCTTTTCCTTCAAAAATTTATTATCTAAGTTAATTAATTTTTCATTTGGAAACTTAATTTATTAAACATTATAATATTAATTTAATAAACACAGATGGATGAAGGAATGACAACTGGCAGCATTAGAACTAGCGACGAAGAAAAAAGAAGGCTCGCCAAAGCTTCTCTCGCTTACAACTGCGAAAAGTACACAATCATTCATATAAACCCTCTCAATTTTTTTTAACTAAATTAACAACCATAATCATTCACTATTTCTTCATCCCACAGCAACAATTGCGTGAATTTCAAGAAGCTCTTTCCAGAATACTTGGAGAAATACAACGCTAAAAAGACACCTCAGCAGTCCGCTCCGAAACCCGAACTGACTGAAAGGCGTTCAGTCAGCTCTCCAGCTGAGAACCGTCCAGTGACCTCTCCAGTTCAGCCGGAACTTCAAACTGTGAATGGAGTTGCTTTGAAAGGCGCGCAGAAGAAGCACGTGCCGTTTTGGCTTGTGTTTCTTCTCGTGTCTGTTTTTGGCGTGGTTATGGCCTTGCCTTTGCTCCAGCTTTGAAAGAGGGGAATTTAGAGGTTTATATATGTTGTTGAACTTGAAGTGGAGTTTTGTACAGTTTGGGTAGAAATGGAGGGGTGCGGGCAGTGAGACTTGAATTGGTGATGGATCAATTATCTTTTTTTTTTTTTAATTTTAGGACTTTGGTGGAGTTTGATTTGTCTGTGACATTGTGCGGTTGTGAACTTCAGTTTTATTAACTTGAAAAACTTGATATAATACTATTATTATAGGCGCTGTTTTGTTGTTTCAAGCACATTTATTTTATCATTGGTAACTTGAAACAAACTTGATATACTACTTATTAGGGGCGCTGTTTTGTCTGTTTTAAGCTCATTTATTTCATCATTTGAACATCATTTGAACTACATACATATTTTGGTGGCCAAGAGCTTTCGTTTTCTAATTTGACACGTGGCACTCGGATAAGTATGATTGGTCACATGTTATGCCATGAACCATATAATACAGTAATATAATAATCCCACGTGCATTGTTGTGTCCATTTCAAGCCAACTCATGAACCGTTTACTTTCTGGTACCGTGTTTCTTTATTGAGCAAAAATGAAAATCGAAATTAAACCAAACAAACTCGGCACCTTTGTATAATTAACTGGTACTTGTGAAACTTGAATCACATGAAAAAGTGTTGGTTGGTTAATTGTTACTCACCGTTCCACAAAAGAAGAAAATAACTACACTACAAGTCTGAAATGAGAAAAATGAACGGAGAGTTACGAAAGTGACAAGGTGAAGTGAGTCAAAATGAGACGTAATTCCGGCTCTGAGACTAAACTTTCGATTGGGCTTTGTCTTACGGACTTGCCACGCCATTCGTGCCATTTGGAAGGAAGTGGATAAAGTCGTAATCCATGATTATCGGAAAATTATTAGAAGGAGTTATCCCAACTGGAGATTAATACTGAGAAACTCACGTTTTAATCGTCCCCGTACACGTGGCAAGGAAGTTCCAACCTGACACTCATTCATTCACTCACCCGCTCGAGGCTCGCTTGTCCCTATCGAACAATTCAAACTTAAAAACTCCAAATTTCTCCGATCTCTCTCTCTCTCTCTCTCGGTTGTTTGTAATTGTGTCTTGCTTTGTGAATTCTTGAGTTTTGTAACTTGTAAGGTACACTTCTGATTCCCCAGTATATGATCAAACATTACCAAATCCCTTTTCTTAATTTTTGCTTTTGTTTATGGTAGCGTTCTGTTTCATTTACTATTATTTGAGAATTTGTTGTTTGAAACGAACTGATCTTTTTCAAGCTACGTTGAAAAATGCAGTGGCTATTTCCTAATTATACAATTGTTTGATAAATGCAACAATGTTTCATCTGTATTGTATAATTAATTTCTTCTATGAGAAAAATACCCCTGATATTTGGTTTCTGCAACTAATGAGACTTATCTTCTGCAAGAGTAGTTTAAAATTCGTGGAGATAATTTAAATTCTATCTTAGTATCTAACAAATTGGATTTTATTGAGAAAAGAAACTATAGATATCCCTTGGTAAACTTCATGAATTGCATTTAATTTGTCTTTCTAAAACCAACCTAATTTACCTATCTCATATAATTTATCAATTTCTTTTTCCTAATAAATTCTGCTTCTCTTACAGCATAAAAAAGCTCTGAACTGGCTACACTCAATTCAGTACAATTCATCCTTCATGGGCTCTACAAACTTACAGGTATTTCCAATTTCCCTTCAATTCTCTCCTTTTTAATTCCAATCCACCTTTCTAAAGTTCTAACCATCAAAATCACAGGAGAACTCCATTTTGTTGGGAAATGGAGTTGTTGGAATTCTGGCAGAATCAATCAACATTTGGGAGAGAAGGGCGCCATTAACGCCCTCTCATTGCGCTCGTCTTTTACTGAGCGGGAAGGGCAAAAACGGAATTTCGCGAATTGTTGTGCAACCAAGCACAAAGAGGATTCATCATGATTCACAGTATGAGGATGCGGGCTGCCAGATTTCTGATGATTTGTCAGAATGTGGGTTAATCATCGGAATTAAACAACCAAAGGTTAGATGTTATATATTAATTTGATAAAATAATTTGGAAATTAATAAAGGAATTAATGTATTTTGATGTTTATATAGATGGAGATGATTCTTCCGGACAGAGCATACGCATTTTTCTCTCACACTCACAAAGCTCAGAAAGAAAACATGCCATTGTTAGATAAGGTATATTATATATATATATATATATATATATATATATATATATATATATATATATATATATAACAAAATTATTATAATTCACAACTAATTTGAGAAAATTGAAAATAAATTACGTTTATTTTATTAACACAGATACTTGAAGAAAGGGCCTCTTTGTACGATTACGAATTAATTGTGGGTGACAATGGAAAAAGACTGCTCGCTTTCGGTAAATTCGCCGGTCGAGCCGGCTTAATAGATTTCTTACACGGTCTTGGCCAAAGTAATTTAACATTACTTAACTCTCTATAAATTTTTAAATTTAAATCTTAACTCTTTTTATATGGTTTTTATTCTAATTTTTTTTTTTTGAGTTTAGGGTATTTGAATTTGGGATATTCTACACCGTTTCTCTCACTAGGAGCATCGTATATGTATCCTTCACTTGCGGCAGCAAAAGCGGCAATTATTTCAGTTGGTGAAGAAATAGCGACGCTTGGACTGCCAGCTGGCATTTCCCCTACTATTTTTGTTTTCACTGGAGATGGAAACGGTATTTAATTAATTAATTTTAATCTAATTAATTGATGTATGATGAATTAATAATTGTATTATGTAGTGTCACAAGGGGCGCAAGAGATATTCAAGTTGTTGCCGCATACATTTGTTGGTGTTGATGAGCTTCCAAAACTTTCTATGGTAAATTCAATATTTTTAATTAATTAATTTTCAATTATTTTTCTTGTTCAATCGGTTGAAAAATCAATAATGATAATTATTGTTTTATTGTTAAAATAAAAATATTTATAGGGTAGAAATAAAAAGAGGGATTTCCAAGTGTATGGATGTGTAGTGACTTCTAAAGACATGGTTTCTCCGAAGGACCCCACAAAGATTTTCAACAAGGTACCTTTATTTTTTTATAATTACGGTCTTATTTTATTTTACTTGACAGATAAATATTTATGTAACATTTATATAATTTTTTCAGGCTGAGTATTATACCCATCCAGAACATTACGAGCCAGTTTTCCATAAAAATGTAGCTCCATATGCATCTATAATCGGTATAAATTATAACATAAAAAACCCTCAATTTTTAATACGATATTATTAATGTCATCCGCAAATCGATAATTTTTATTTATACAGTGAATTGCATGTATTGGGAGAAGAGGTTTCCTAGGTTATTAAGCACTAAACAATTTGAAGAAATATCGAAAAAAGGTTGTAATCTTGTTGGAATTTGTGATATAACATGTGACATAGGCGGCTCGATTGAATTTGTGAATCGATCCACACTCATAGAAAAACCTTTCTTCAGGTAAATTATATTTGTTATTTACCCAAACATAGATTGTTAGAAAGAATTAATTAATTAATTAATGATAGTTTTATTATTATTTAAATTATGTTAGGTATGATGTCTTAAATGATTCTTACCATGATGACATGGCAAATGACGGTGTTATATGCTTAGCTGTTGACATTCTTCCTACTGAATTTTCAAGAGAGGTCACAATTTTTAATAATGATCATTTTTTCCATACAATATTCTTATATTACATCATTTTATTACATTATTTAAGTGAAATATAATTTACCAACCAAAAAGGAGTGGCTCATAAAGTCCCCATGTTCTAAAGTCACTTTTGAGTTTTGTCCTTTCCTTTTTAATATGATGAACTTTAATAATTGTGTAGGCTTCGCAACATTTTGGAGATATATTATCTAAGTTTGTAACAAGCTTGGCTTTATCAAAGGAAATAAATGAGCTTCCATCCCACTTGAAAAAAGCATGCATTGCTCATAAAGGAAAACTCACTCCTCTCTATGAGTATATTCCAAGGATGCGAAAATCTTTCATGTAAGCCCCTCATAAATCCATCATTCTCAAAAAAGGACAATAATTGTCATTTTTTAACGGAATTTGTTTCAACTGAACAGAGACTCATCGCCAGCTACTTTGATTGGTTTATCTGGAAAGAAATATACCACACTGGTTAGAAATTTTTCCCTTTTAACTTGATTAATATTTAATAGGTAGGTTATTTGAATGAGTTAAAATGTTTTGATTGGTACAGGTGTCTTTAAGCGGGCATTTATTTGATAAATTTCAAATTAACAAAGCGTTGGATATAATTGAATCAGCTGGCGGATCCTTTCATTTACTCAGTTGCACAGTGGGCCAAAGCACTGACGATTTTTCCTACTCTGAACTTCAAGTAATTTACTTTTTTTCATCAATTTCATAAACAGTATATGTTAATGTAAAGATAATGCAAATATAACTATTTAAAATCATATTATTTTGGCAGGTGGGAGTCGATGAAATAACTAAAATGGATAAAATACTCGACTCACTAGCGGTTCTCGCAAACCCTAAAGAAAGAGAATTCTCTCTCAAGTTTGGAAAAGTCAATACAAATGAAACAGAGCATGATAATAATAATAATGATTTAATTTCTGAAAATAAATCATCGGTTTTAATTCTTGGAGCGGGTCGGGTTTGTCGCCCAGCTGCTGAGTTCTTATCGTCGAAAGAAGTTCATGTAATTGTGGCGTCTCTTTTTCAAAAAGAAGCAGATGAGGTATGAAATTATGAATTTCTTGGTATAATTTGATAGATTTTAGCTTTTGAAATTAATTTTTATTGTTTGATTTATTGATTCATGTGTGCAGATTGTGGAAGGTATAATTAATGCAACTGCTGTCCAACTGGATGTAAAAGATTCGGAAAAACTTGCTTTTTATGTGTCACAGGTAATTTATTTAATATTTAACTCCGTTTGTAACAAAAGAAACATATAAACCTTAGAAAGTAATGCTATATTTGTATCTCTATATATCTGAGATTTTATTTATTTTGGGGTTTTTTTCCTTTCAGGTGGATGTTGTAATTAGTTTATTGCCTCCTATTTTTCACGCTTCCCTCGCAAATATCTGCATAGAGGTATATATATTCCCTCACATTTTTATTTTATTTTATTTTTTAATTTTTTGAAGAAAGTTTTGGGTTCTGTTTATGGTAATTAATCAAATTTTGATTGTATTATCAGAAAAAGAAACACATGGTAACTGCAAGTTATGTAGACGATACAATGTCAAAATTAGACGAAATTGCAAAATCTACTGGAATTTCAATTCTTTGCGAAATGGGTCTTGATCCTGGCATTGGTAATTGTCCTATTTTCTTTCATAAAAGACCTTAGAAAACATAAATATTACAAAAAAAACTAATTTATTAAAATAAACAATAATCAATATAGATCACATGATGGCGATGAAGATGATTGATGAAGCGCATAAAAGAGGCGGAAAAGTCAAAGGCTTCACATCTTATTGTGGCGGTCTTCCTTCTCCTCAAGCAGCAAATAATCCCCTTGCTTATAAATTCAGGTAAATTGCAAGGGTATTTTCGTAAATTTACACTCAATTTATTTATTTATTTATGTATTAATAAATTTATTGATTAGTTGGAATCCTGCTGGAGCGATCCGAGCCGGGAGAAACTCTGCGATTTACATGTCTCAAGGGGAAACTGTACATGTTGATGGTACGTTAATTTACTTAATTTGATTTAATTTAATTCGTTGCATATTTTTAAAAACAAAAATAAAAATGATTTGGTGTAATTAATATGACTGATGAAAATAAACTTTGTTCAGGAAAAGAATTGTATGACTCAGCGAAGAGTTTCCGCTTGTCAGAAATGCCAGCTTTCGCTTTAGAACAGCTTCCAAATAGAAATTCATTAATTTATGGCGATCTTTATGGAATTTCTAATGAGGCTTCCACTATATATAGGGCCACCCTTCGTTATGAAGGTATATTTTTATTACATATTTCATTTCATTTTATTTTATTCGGCTTACTACAATTTATTTTATTTGCGTTTTGGTTTGATTTTTGTAGGTTTTAGTGAGATAATGGCTACGTTTGGAAAAATCGGATTATTTGAAACAGAGCAGCATTTAATGCTTGCAAAGACTCCAATGCCGACATTTAAAGCTTTTATTAATCATTTATTTGGCTTAAACTGTTCTAGTGGAAACGAAGAAGAATTAGTTGAGAGGCTTATTAAGCTTGGACATTGCAAGGAGAAAACAACAGCTGTTAAGACAGTCAAAACCTTGAAGTAAAAAAAAATAATATTCCCAATTTAGATATCGATTTTATTATTAATTGTATTTTAATGTGAATTTTTAAATCAAATTGAATTAGGTTTTTGGGATTTTTGGAGGATATACTAATTCCAGACTCGTGTTCAAGTGCTTTTGAGATCATTTGTCAAAAAATGGAAGAAAGATTAGCCTACTCAAACAATGAACAGGTAATATAAACCCTAAACCGTAATTAAAAACTACATATTTATGGATATAATTTTGTCATATAAACTCTATATATATAAATACAGGATATGGTGTTGTTGCACCATGAAGTGCGAGTGGAGTTCTCAGACGGACAGCTGGCAGAAAAGCATGAAGGAACGCTTTTGGAGTTCGGTAAAATTGAAAATGGCAAAACAACTACAGCTATGGCTCTTACTGTTGGAGTCCCAGCTGCTATTGGAGCTTTGGTAACATATTCAAAAAATTATATATCTTGTTATCTTAGTTAAGTTCAAATAAAGATCCTTTTAATTTTGATTTGGTTTTTGGCAGCTGTTACTTCAGAATAAAGTGCAAAAGAGAGGGGTTATTAGACCTATTCACTCTCAAGTCTACATGCCAGGTCACACTCTCTCTCAAAAAAATAAAAAATAATCAAAACATTACATAATATTATGATATGTTTAGAGATAATTGAGTGTTTCTAATATTTTATATGATTTTATTGGCAGCTCTGGAGATGTTGGAGGCAGCGGGTATAAAACTACTGGAGAAAGTAGAGACTTTATGAGAGATGCTAATATGTTATTTTCACTGTAGTCTTGTAATTATTAATTAAAAATATATTACTGTGGAGTAAAGTTGATAAATAAGAAGTGAACTAATAGAATGCAATAAAAGCAAGTTTCCACCTTTTTGTTCATCATATTTCTGTGTTAATGATCTGGAAATGTTTGTCATATATTACTGTGGAGACTTTAAATCAGTTATGTTTATGTATTAATTTCTTTTTGTTGGTAATGGTAATGTTTGTTAAATTATTTTCTGTAGTATTCAAAAAAAATTGTTTGTTAAATAATCTAAATTAGAATTGATCCAGCCCAAAAGAGGCCTTTATACATTAGAGGGCCATTTACGTGGCCCAAAGTTCTCACCCTTCAAAACCGAAAGATGCAAGGAAATGCAAGTGGAACGCCAAACCTGATAACTTGTGTAGTTATATTCACACAGCTCCGAAAATTATACGGACAGACATAATCTATATTGAAGAGAAATATACTTCTATCCATTCTTATAAGATTCCGCCCTGTAAAAAAGTACAAGTTACGATTTAAAACTGAAAGCCATGATCCGCCAAAGAAGGATCGCCATGGGTTTATTCATCCAATCCTGCGCCGCCACGTACCTCAACCCATCGGTTATAAATAAAGGAACCCCTCTCCATTTCTTCTATATTCAGCTGAAGGACACCATCTGAATCTCTCTTCCTCTCGTCCTTTGCTTCCGTTCCGCAAGATCAAGAAGAGAAGTCTCAAAATCAAGAAGTCTCTCATCTCAGGTTTGTCTCTTCTTCGTTCATACATAAACGATTTGATCTGTTTCTAGCAGTGATTACTGATTTCTCTTTAATTTAGATCTGATTTGATTTTCTGCGTTAATTGTACCAAATAAACCTCGATTATAGAATCGTGCTTGAATTAGAATTTGTTTTTTCAACATTGTTTAATCGTGCTGATTGATTACTTTTGTGTCTGAGAATAATTCCATTTGTTTTTTCTGTTTTGGAATTAAAATGAATTGGCTTGTACATTTCTGATTATAAAGAATGTCGTGATCTGTTTTCAGAGATAAAGCAAATGGGAAATATCATATATTAGTTAATACACTTTCGGTCAATGACTTTCAAATAATCTTTGATCTGTTTCTATACTATAATTCTCTTTTGGTTATTAGTTTTTAAAGATTTTTTGACCTAAAGCGATTTAATTGCAACAAAATCCAGATCTGATTTGGAAAAAATTAAGAATCAGAAAATCAGATCTTATGTAGTTTTCAGCGTATATAATTATTATTTCTTCTCTTGTATAGTAGAGATGATTTGCACCAATATAGCTATCTGTTTTGGCTTTGCTAAAAAATAATAAATAATAGATAATAGCAAGTACCTGGTGATAGATTTACCTTGTTTAGGCTTGCAATTTGCCTTATGTTTGACTTTATAAGCTAGTCTGTCCCAGATTGTTTGCCTCGCTTTTAATGATTTCTAATTTATATAAAAATTGGTTTTCAGAAGCACGGAGCAGGAGCAGGAGCAGGAGCATATTTTTTTTATATATTTTTATGAGTATTTTACTTTATTGACAATGATATGTCACTTAATGTTCATAAGAAAAATGATGTTGATTGGAAAAATGATGTTTCAATGACTTGTTGTATTAAAAAAAATATGTGGAGCAAGGAGCAGCAATGCGCATCTAGCAACTTGGAGAGCTTGGAACAGCAAGAAGCAGCAATGCGCTTCTTGGAGCAGCTTGGAGCATAGAATTAGGGTTTAGGCTAGGAAACTAACGTGTGTTTTCTTTTGCAGTGCAGGTAACTCTGCCACTGTTATTATAATAATAACCTCTGTTATTATTATAATAACAGTGCCGGTCCCCAGCCCGGTCAAAGAGGAGGGCCTGTGTTTCTTTTTCTTTCTTTTCTCTTTTTTGATTAAAACAGGATGCAAAAGGTGACACTGGCGTTTTTACAGTAACTGAAAGTAGTGCTACTCTGACAGGTGGGCATCACTTGAGATGAATCCTCTATAAAAGGTATTTTTTGCAAATGCGAAGGGTTAAGAATGAAATCAATAATGAATATTTTGTTTTGTACAGTCGATTACTGAGAAACAAGTAAATGCCAAAGGGAATGGGGGAGGTAACCAACGGAATAATTGGAACAAAAGGTCAGATATTTCTGCAATTTTGCACTTTTACACCTGAAAATTTTTACAATTCATCCTTCTAGTGAAATTTTTATTTTACTTGAAAATTTTGAATCAGGGAGAGAACTGAGAAGCTAATTAGGCGATTTGAGAGTCAATGCACAAGCATTGACCCATGAAGGTCTTCAAGCTGAACTTAAGAAAGAGAGTAACTGAGATTGGCTTCAAGGGCAGTCAGGTAATTTTCTATTTATGCTATGAATTTATTGTTTATTTTTTAGAATGTATTGGATGAAATTCATGTGTGATTTTCAGTCAGCAGTCTGTTTACTTATGCACAAACTGAAGACTAAACACAATGCTTGTGGGTCCAATAATTTTAACTTTTTAAAATTTAGGCAAAATTCCTCTAAGGATGTGCTATTTATGGTGTACTTGTACAGCTATAAAGTGGCTTTTTTATGCATATACCCTCGTAAAAGTAAGACCTGTATTTTGAAAATGAACAGAGAATACTCAGCTTGTATGTTATTCATGAGGGGCTATTTTGCATATTTGCCTTTTCATAGGGGTATAGAGACGATTTTACTTGTTTTGTTTTGAATGAATTGCAAGAAAGAGGATCACTTTTGTAAGCAATTGACACCAAGTTTTGCTATATATTTTTTTTTTATATTTTATGGTTGATTTAGTTCATAATATTTCCAATGCAGTTTGTTCTGTTCTTATGAGATCCAAAAGACAAATGGTTTGAGGCAAGCCAATCAAGGTTGAAATTTGCAACTCAAAAGAAATTCATGATAGCCATGTTGAAGAGCTACTCAAGTCTTTTAAAAATTACTTTGTTTTTAGTTGATTTCTTTTGTGTTTCTGAAATGAGTCTTTCATGACTGATGTAACGAATAATTATTTATAATACTGTTTTTTCCCCCCAAAAAATAAATTATTTTATTCAATATGTTTTGTCTGATTTATTATGTATTAAGTTTTGTCTGGTATATTTCATATGTTTATCTGGTATAATATTGTTTTTTTCCAATGTATATTACAGCACAATGAGTTCCATATGCATACTTTCAGTTAATTTCTCTAATTAAATAAACCATTAAAAATATCCACTCACATATTGCTGTTGCAGAGTTCTCTATAAGCTGAATTAAAAGCCAACTCGTTAATAAAAGCCATTTAGGCCTACCGCCCATAGATTCAGCTAACTCGTTAATAAAAGCCATTTAGGCCTACGGCCCATAGATTCATTACGCGGTAAAGAAATTAGATAACAGATCAGATTTGAAATGAAGAGATCATCCTCTCCAGTAAAATAAAGAATGGAGACCTCCTTTGTCCATCTTAACAAACTATCCAGACAATGCAGAGGCCCAAGAGAAAAATAATAGAACATTATTTATGATGTATTTTATTGCTTTTTCTGACTTAGAAATTGATAGTGGAAAGTTGAAACTGATATGGCCTGTAGACTTGTACAAGTGCTATTTTGTTAATCAAAGTGTTTTGTAATTTTATTGAGACTTACTGATATCACATAAATCTTCCACTTCCACAACACATTATTAAGTATTTCTACCAAGTGCACTTGCACAAACCATAATCAAAATCCATATACTTGTCCAAGCACATAGACAGATGAATCACTAATTAAAAATAAACTAAATAGAAAAAAACTGACATGAGCTCTTCTCAGTCAGAACAACTACACCAAAAGAAAAAATTTCATAAGCACTCAATTTAATTTTACACATAAAACATAATTTCAATAAGCCCACTCAACTCTGAAAATAAGATTATCATAACCATATCAATCAAGCTTATTAATCGCCAGCTCCGCATGCTCACGGTGCACGAAATTGACAAACCCGAACCCTCTATTCATACCCGTCTTCTGATCAATCGCCAAATAGACTCAGTCCACTGGACCAAATCCCTCAAACAACTCAAGAAGGTCCGGCTCACGAGTATCCTCAGACAAATTGCTAACCCTCACCGAGTTCTCTTCATTCCTGCGATGATTCATCTCACCAGAGCCGCCACGTAGGCTTGGTGGAACATAAGTGGAAGATTTGCCTGCACCTGTGTCAGATTGTGGGCCAAGTCTTTGAAAGGGCATCTTGAGGTCCACTGGTCTCCCTTCTTGCCACATGTGCGACACACCATTAGGACACTGCCGGATTTTCCTGAGATGCTAGCTTCTTCGCTCTTGATTTCTGCATAAGATATTTACAATTAAAATTACGAACAAGTCAACGACTGAAATTGAAATAACAGATTTGCAAATTCATCCTAGGATTGATTTCCAATTTAAAAATATTAATTCTTGATTGCCTTCAATGCAAAATTGGGTAAGACATAAGATATGAGTCAAAAAGAGAGCCTAACTTGTCGTAATGCAACCTGATCAAATAAAGAAGGAGAAAAGGAAAACGTAAAAGGAATCCAAACGAACCTGATTCAAAAGGCCTCTCAAGAAATATATCTTCATGGTCTGCATCTCCGAACTTCGCCCAATCCGGCCTCTTGATTGCCGTCTTAGGAGAACGAGAGAAAAGCGGTTGAAAATCAAGGTCTTCTTCCTCAAAGTCACTCCAAAGGAGCTTCGCGGCCTGAGGCCGACCTGTATACGCCACTGCCACCATTCTGCTACTCGAGTTATCTTATGGATTTTCCCTTCCTTCTTGATTATGTTTTAAGATACGTTTCGTGTGGGTTTTAAGCTTTAATATGTATTGAAAAATCATTCATTAATTTCCATATTCAGCCGTTTGTTTGTGGTTTATCAAATTGGTTTGTTTGTCTAGCATTATTGTTAATAATAACAGTTTTAGGATTTATTATGTATTTGGTAACATTTACATTTCCTAGAGTTCGCAACATTTTATTTCGAAATATAAAAATCATTTTTATTTCCAAATACAAAACGTTTTTTATTTCCAAATACATCACTATGTTTTCATTTTTTGTTTCTGTTTCCATTCTATCCTATGCCAGGTCTACTCCTGTTCATAAACTGCTCTTCTTCTAAATCTCCACTCGTCATCATGGGCCAAGGCCCATGGCCTATTCTTCCTTTTCTGTATCTATTTTCTCGACTTGAATAGTGATATCAATATGAAATGAACTGCGCGAGAGGTTTATACTAAGCTTGAAGTTACACTAAACACGGATTTATATTTGATTGCGGAATAATGAGGTGAGTAGGTCAAAATTTCTCAGTTAGGATCAATATAACGTGCTCAAATAGACTGATTATCAGGCCACATCAATATTATTTTAATCCCACATCCATATATACAATCAACTCCTTATAAACCCCCTTAATTGCCCTCATTTAACAAAAGGCACCAAAAAATCACAATTTCTCATAAATAACCAACCGCTAAACCTCCGCAAAACCCTAATTTCCCCCCAAAATCAATGCTTCAGATCAGATATCAGAGAGAACCAAAGAAGAGAGATTTTGCTCGACTTCTTGCCAGTTATGAACTTTGGTAACGAGTGGATGAGATTCTTCCACACCGGTTTTGCACCATGGATACGAATTGTGATAATCGAACAAAAGAACTTTGATTCCCACTTCTGCACATTCCATCGCATACCTCGGATTATCATCTATTAAATATTTCGCCCCAAGTGACCTACAAAACAATAATAACAACAAATAATAATAAATGAGAAAACTTAGGTATTAAAAAAATCAATGATAATGTATAAATTATACCTGCAAATCTCAGATTTAGGCTTCGATTGTCCATCCAGAGCGAAATGATTTCCAAAATGAATCTCATTAAATAAACCGGGATAGTGTTTCTCTAACCACTCAAGCGTGTGGTTTTTAATTGCGTTCTGTCTAGACCTGTTTGTTAAAATGAAATAAAATAAGTCGGTCAAAAATAAAGAAAAGAGAGGAATTATTGAAACAGATAAAAAGAAAAGTGAAAGTACTTACGTGACGACAGATAAACTACAAAAGGAAGAAAGGTTTTGGAGCGCATTAAATGCACCAGGAATTGGATGAATTCCGTCTTGGAAATAATGTGTTTTGAAGAATTCATGTACTAAAATATCAGCTGCATTTTTGAATAAGAATTCGTTGAAAAATTATTTGAAGAGAATAAAAAAATCTGAAGAAAAAGAATGAAATGAAAATTATATTAGTACCCTCCTTGCGAGAGCACTTCCATATCTGAAATAATTGTAAGAAAATAATGTTAATTACTAACTAAATTTGAGACTAACAGTCTAAATGAAAGAAAATAATAATAAAATAAGTTAAATTTACCTTAAAAAATTCATAGACATAATATTCTGAAACAGAGTGATTCCATGAGCATCGATCTGCTATGAACTTGTTAAGCGCCGAAAGAAAACTTCCAAGAACTATTTACACATAATAAAAAAAAAATTAAACTAGTTCAAATCAAGCTAACTCATTCTGACACTGTATATAAATTTATGATTAATATAACAAAATACCTTCATCTACATCTACAGCCACGACCAATTTCTCACGAGTCGGCTTGCTTGGAAACCCTAATTTCGCATTGCCACACTCACCACTTCCATTCACCGATTGTTTCACCACACCAAGTTCTTCAACAAGAAACATTTCGCATCCATTAATGAATTGTCTAGACCGAGCCATTGCGCAATTCTTCTGAATTTGTTGGTCCTTGCCAATTTGGCTAATACCCACAAAATTTTTCATGTTCAGCCCGCAATTTGGGTTTAATCTAGACCCAAAACACATGTCAAAAGAAGCCCTCTTTTGAGCAAAAACCCTCTCATTTGCCTCGCTCAGATTGGAAAAACCGCAAAATGGAGAGGGAGAGAGAATCTTGTTGAGAGACATGGATGGAGAAGTGGCGGAATTTCTCCAAATGGACCTCGAGTTTTTGAGAGATAATGGAAAAACCACCCTACCAAACATAATGCAGTAATAACGACGCCCACATTCCAATAAGAATTAATAATTCTGCCTCGGTACTATAAAACTATTATTGAAATGGAAAAAAAAAGTGCAGGTATAATTTTTAAACAATGAATCATACAAAGAAAACCATATTTCGTGTTAGATCTTTAAAAACAACAGAGTGGGCATTGGGTTCCCAATCAGAAAGAGGCAGAGGATCAATCAAAAGGAGAACTGTTTGATACCAGATTCTCCAATCAAAATTAAGTTTGTAGAGAGGGCACAAAAATGAGAGATTTGTTTGGGGAGAAATTCTCCGACGATTCCGATCGGTTTTGTTGCCAGAGGCGATTAGTTCGTGGTGCTTTTTTGAGAAAAGGAAGTTTTCGAGGGCCTTTCTGCAAAAGACTGGCGCCGCCCAATTATTGTGGACGCCTTTCATTTGGGCGTCTCCATGTTACTTTCTCGTAGACCGTATTTAATGCTTGCACCGAACGAGATCAGATTTGGCCCATTTAATTTGAGAGACTGTTTAGAAATTGGCCCATAACTTTTCTTCCTTTGTTATCAAATCAACAGAAATTGTTTTAGTTCAAAATAACCAGATTTTGAACAACAATTAAACGAAAAAAATAGTGTTGTGTTCTTTTAGTTTGTCAAAAGTAGTATTTGTGGTAATGATGTTAGCGCAAGAAGTCAATTCAAGCGAAATCAGTCAGTTCAGAATTTTTTTGTAAGTTTAAACTCATAGTGTTGTTATGTATACTTTTAACAAAAGAAATTAACCAGATATTTTTGTAAGTTTATACTCATATTGTTATGTATTCTTTTGACAAAAGAAATTATCCAGATAATTTTTGTAAGTTTAAACTATAGTGTTATGTATTCGTTTAGTTTGTAAAAAATATTATAGGCGATATAGTGCAAACATTATTATTAACTACTTGAAGAAAGGGTTACTATGTGAAAAAACAAACATGTTGGTTTTGTTCAGAATTATTGGTACAGCACCTACTACTATCACTATTTGGTACCAAGTAGGTTTGGTACAGCATATTTTGTTCTCAAAAGACTGGTCTATGACTTAGACTAGAGCATCCAATATCAATCAGTTCAATAAAAATTAGGTAACAAGATAATTGACCTTTTGTGTTCTTTCAACAATGTTCTGCTGGTCCTAAAGAAACAAACAAATATATTTGCCCGGCCAATGCCGCCAATCTGACCAAGAACACTCAAGTTTTGAAAAAACAGACTTAACATTGAACTTTCGACAGGAAAGAAGCAAATTGACAATTCTCACTGAACAACTATTAATTCATAGAATTATAGAAAAATTTATAAAAAAAATCAACGGTCTTACCTCAATTCAAGGTATGAACAAAACCAATATCTGTACAATAAAATTTTCCTTTAGAACTATTAACCAATCATCTACGCCCAAAAAACAAAAAAAATAAAATTCCGATGATCGGAAAGAACCCAATACAACTCGGAACCAAATTATCCCCAGTTTCACCATCACATGTATCCAAATTCAAATTGAAATATGTACCATTTTTCCTTTCAAGAACTTAACTCTTTGGAGTTTTTGGTGTATGAACAATCCCCTGTTCTATATCGCCTCCTCTAGGACTTGAAGAACTTCCCATTATATTCTTCCCTCTACTTAGAAGCATTGTAAGAGACCTAAACCGAGCTGAAACAGGGGATTTCATCTCTTCCAATGGCATAACACTTTGAGGCAGGGGGGAAATAGGTGATGGCGGTACCATGCTCTCCATTGCCCGTCTCGGTATGTCAATCACAAGCATACCACTGGTACCGCTATCTCGTTTTCTCGAACCGGTACTGTTGGTATTTGAAGTAGATTCTTGTACTGCACCATTGGTGATCTCATTCTGAGATCCCCAAAACAACACATTGGTTGGTATGGCACGAGGTTCAGCCACATACCCTTCTCTCGGAACAGTATCTAGAGATGGAATTGGTACTGATTCAGGGTCTGATTCAGTTTGTACCGGGTCGGTACCGACCGGGCTTCGGCAAAGAGGACAAGTAGTGTGAGAGTGAAACCACATGTCTATGCACTTTACATGGAAGCCATGATTGCATTTGGGTAGAATTCTCGCCTCTTCTCCTTCTTCCACCTCTGACAAACAAACAGAGCATTCTAGACCTTCTTTGAAATCCTCCACACGATAGACCGTGACCGGTAAAGAATCCAGAACTGCCACATCAAGGCCGTTATTCGCTGCTGGTGAGGAATCAGCTACGAAGATAAATCGGGCCTCTCTAGAATTGTTGAACAGAGGACCGGCGCCCATGTATTTCTTCGCATAGAGGTACAGGAGAAAAACAAAAACTACAACCATGAAGAGGAAGATTATAGCAGCTAGTAATACTCCATTGCTGATTGTGACGGCAGCGGAGGTGCTGTAGCTGTCGCCCTGCAATGAACCCTGGTTTTGATTGTTGCCTGACATTCTGAAGAGAATTTGAGGTACCAAGAATTCAAGATTGGTTCTTATATCTCCTTTTGCTTCAGAAATTGAATAATTTAGTTTGTTTTTCGGGAATTTGGAGAGATAGAGGGAGAGAGATGAGAATGGAATTGGGCCTGTTGAGCAACTTATTTATTTATGAGGGGAGAGAGTGAGAGAGAGGTGCGCTGACCAGAGAGAGAGATAGTTCTTAGAAGGATCAAACAAAGAGTTTTAGTGCAAATTTATAAATATGATTATGTGTAGAGGGTTATATGATATTCTTATAGACCTGCTACATGCTTTCATTCATATAATTTTGCACACAAAATTGGTGCTTGGAGAAAAAGAAAGGGAGGAAGAAGAGGAGTAATAGAGACTGACCGCCTGGTCTGACCAAGTGACATACTTAGAAAGTGTTGTTCTCTTGTGGCCAATTTTCTGTGCTCTTTATGTAGATTATTTTCTTTAAGAAGTTGTATTGTATCTTGGAGAAGATATTTATTTCGTTAAAAAATTATTTTCATATATTTCATCTTTCTCTAAAATTAAAAAAATTTGGAAAAATATATTCAACGGACATAATATAATAGTTTGATAAAAGGCAAAGAAGATCAAAACATAGTAGGGGCAGACTAAGTCAATACGTTAATTCAAAGTGGCTGCTATGCTGCTATAGGCCCAATTGAAAATGAGCTTAAATGAAGGTCCTTAAATTTGAATTAAGAACTAAGAAGTCTCTTCTTCTACGTTGCTTCTTTACATTTTGTTACAAGTTCTTTTTGTTCTTGGCTAGTAGCAGTCCAGTTTGACAACTTTACATGCCCGAAGTTCAATAGCTTCCAAGTTTCAACATATTAATTAATGTACTTTTTTAATCAATCTTGAATAACATAAGTTATTAATCATAATCATTTAGAGTCTGGCATGAGTTATCTAAAAATATCTCTGATATTATTGGGTCAAAAGACTCAAATCCTTTTTTTGTTCTATATATAAAATTACATTTTCTATCAATATTAGTCTTTCACACCTATTTTACCAAGGATGGTTTAAGTTGTAATCGTTTTTTTCCTTTTAAACTGCTTCAAAGTGTACATTACAAATTATCAAAGTTTGAAACTCTGTTTGAATTATTTGATATAACATGTATAGCTTCTTGAAACAAATTCAACAAATTGAGAAAAAGACAAGTCAGAAAGATGGACTAGTGGGTCCTCTCATAATTCTGCCGTGGTCATTAATGGTTACGTAACTAACTAATGTATTTTTTTCTTCGTTTTTTTGTTGTAATATGTAACTAACTATTGTATAATTGGAATATATTTTATGAATCCCTTGAATTGGTCAATCACGCAATTTGTCGGGGCAAATTTTCCAGGATATGAGTTCCCATGTTGGCTTGCCCATATATCATATATCGCAGACAAAACCTAGAACTCTGATCCAAAGGATACGTTACTTAAACCCGTTTTAATATGAAGTATGGACTCGTCTGAAAACTCATAATAGTTTGAAGAATTCAATCTACTAGTCAAGTAAACCGCGTCATGAGACTCATGACTAGATTGTGATCATAATTTGATAATAAGTTGGAACCATCTTTCTCAAACTCAACCGGAAGCAAAACTGCTCTAATCTTTTTTTTTTTTTGATGAAAAACTGCTCTAATCTGACATTATTGAATTTCAATTTGATTACACCCAAACCACCCATGGACATAAATCATGATAACTTGATTCAAACTCACGGTTTTGGATTGCTTGTCGACTCACTAACATTTCCCATGAAAGTGCAACATTTCTGCGATTATTGGATTTAAATTCTAATGGCTGTATTATTTTTTTCAAAATTAAATTGTACCCTAGATGAGAAAATATATGAATGATAAAGATAGGATAGACAAGATATGGTGGGAGAGCCCTCAAGACCCGGAGCCGAATATGACACAAAGCATCCTTCCACTCCGTAGTCCGTACTATCTATTAATTTTTGTTGAGAAAAAGAGACATCTATGTATATAATATATATTATATCTGCATGTTAATAGTTTCATCTTTTATGTATATATAAACTAAGATTTTTTTTTATGAGATTTAAGCTTTAGTTTTTTTACCTTGTTATCATTTAGGGGCGTATGAATATGTCAGTACATCAAAGGACAAAAAACACTAGAGGAAGTGTTCAACGTCTTTGAAGTCTGGTCAAGTTTTCAGGGAAAACGTGTAAATTTCACCATCACTTCGTAAGTGAATTGCGACTTTGTCAGCCCACTTTGGTTAGGACCGAAACCTACTTTATAACAACATTCTCTCTTTTTTTTACTGTACAAAAGAATGAGAAAAGGAAAGGAAACAGTGAAGAAGAAAAATGAAAAAAAAAATGATCCGGCTGGATCGGGATTGAACCCGACGTGAATCGAACACGCAACCTTCTGATCTGGAGTCAGACGCGCTACCATTGCGCCACGGATCCTTGGTGCTTTTATTCAATGATTTGGTAGTTATATATACAAGATATAACAATAGTACAAACTTTTACCATAAATCACGTTCAAATGATGTATGAACCGTCTATTTAAATTTATTTTGTCGTTTAAATATTTAATCCATTACAAGATCTAATTTTGAACCAAAAAAACTGCACATTTGTGAAGACGAGGTAAAATATGATGTTCAACCTTCAATTACAGATTTCTATTTTTCCACAAGATCTTAGTTACGGTTTGTATACTGAATCAAATAACTCAAGACGAGACCATATGCTCCATATAACAGTTTAAACCAGAAAATTTAAGCAAGATAAAGAAATTAGCATAACATAAGAACAAAAAATTCAAGCAAATAAACTTTCAAAGATCCATCTGATTCTGATATAAATTCCAGACCTCAACACTTGCATAACTGTTTTTCTTAAAAAAAAAGAAAACCTAACCAAAAAAAAGTAAAAGAAAGAACAAAAACAAATTACAATCTTAAAAACCACATCCCTGAGCTGGATAATAATATCTCCTAGTCCGTACAGAAGAGAATACAAACATTGTTGCGAAAAGGAGACATTAAATAAAGACGGAATACATTAAACAAAGACATCATCTACTTAATTATAAACCATATATTTAGGCGTAGCGCTAAACTTCTGATATCCCTTAATGACCTTATTCACCGCATCAAGAAAATCCTTCTCGGTCACCGTCTTTCTCCTCGCCCTGATCGCGTACATCCCCGCCTCAGTGCACACACTCCTTATATCCGCTCCTGATATAACAATTTCCCAAATCAGCTCAACAATCAAGATACTAAAACATAAAAAACAATTAATAAATAGAATATATTAAATCATCATTTTTACCGGTGGAATTGGGGCAGAGACGGGCGAGAAGCTCAAAACGGACGTCCCTCTCACAGTTCATGGTACGTGTATGAATCTTGAAAATCTGAGTGCGGCCTTCCAAATCCGGCAATCCAAACTCCACTTTCCTGTCCAGCCTCCCCGGCCTCAGCAACGCCGGATCCAACGTATCCGGCCTTCACATTCACACACACAATAAAAAAAATTAAGAAATCAAACAAATTAAATAATTGAAGGAATTAAATAAAGAAATGAGGAAGTTTAATTACCTGTTGGTGGCCATGAGGACCTTGATGTTGCCACGAGCGTCAAATCCGTCGAGCTGGTTGACAATCTCAAGCATGGTTCTCTGCACCTCGTTATCGCCACCGACACCATCGTCGAAACGGGCCCCGCCGATCGCGTCCACCTCGTCGAAGAACACTATGCACGCCTTCTTCGACCGTGCCATCTGTCAGTTGTCACAAACAAAATCCACTCATTCGTTAAATCATACTAAACAAAAAAAAGAATGCAAAAAGCCCCTGTATTATTGAGAATTTCAAGAAATTTCTGAATTTCCTAAATTTTCTACAAATAGAGCTTTGAAATTTTGCAAAAATTGTCTGAAATACATGTTGAACTTCTTTGCAAATTTCAATAACGCAAGGTTTTTTTTTGCAATTTAGGCATAATGCAGGGGCCTTTATGCCAATTTCCCAAAAAAAAAAAAAGACTCAACAACTAAAAATAAGAGGGACTAAATTTATTTTCTTTTGCTGACCTGGAAGAGTTCACGGACCATACGAGCGCCCTCACCGACGTACTTCTGAACGAGCTCGCTTCCAATCACACGGATAAAACAAGCGTCAGTTCTGTTAGCAACAGCTCTCGCTAAAAGCGTCTTTCCGGTTCCGGGCGGGCCGTAGCATAAAACTCCTTTGGGCGGGTCGATTCCCAGCTTCACAAACTTCTCTGGATGAAGCATCGGCAACTCCACCACCTGACAAAAAGAGTATTATTATTTCTTGCTAAGAAAACAAATGAGAGATTTGTTATAGTTAGATTAAAAGAAAAGTTGATTAATTAAATTATTAAATTATTTATTAATTATTATTTGTTTATTATTATTTAATTAATTAATTAATTAACTATTTATTTATTTAATTATTTATTATTTGTTTATTTATTTTTTAAATATTACTATTTATCTATATAATTAATTAATTATTTATTGATTTGTTACTTATTTACCTCACGCATTTTTTCGATTTGTTCTTTGCAGCCGCCGACGTCGTTGTAGGTCACGTCGGGTTTTTCTTCCACGGTCATCATTGTTACGCTCGGATCGATCTTTGGTGGTAATGGGATCTGGATTTGGTACTTGTTTCTATCCACCCTGTTAAAAAATAAATAAAATAAAAATAAGAAACTTGAATGAATAAATCTCTTTGGAATTGTAATAATTAACTGAAGTGAGTTGAATTTAGGGTTAGGGTTGAAAGAATACCCGACACGCATGCCTTCTTCGATATCAGTGGGGGAAACTTTGTCGCCTAAACCAACAACAAACTGCAAGGAAAGAATTATGAATAAGAGAATTAAATGATAAGAGTTATGTGAGAAAAATAAGGAGTTAAATATGGTTTAAAAAGTTGAAGTACCTTTGCGATTTGTTTCACGTTTATGACGTATTTAGCATCTTCTGTGTTGGGACTAATAATCTTAGTACACCTTGCAACCTATGTAACAAACACAAGTAAAAAATATCGAGTTAGACATAATGATGATTAATTAATAATATAATCCACATGTATGACAAAATTATATGAAAATTAATGAATTTACTTGAAGAGGCTGCTCTTCTTGCATCATTTGTTTGTCAGAAACAAGATCCCACTGACTTGGAGCGGCTAAGCCTGTGTCAGACTCCTTGATTCCTGTTTTAAATTATAAGTTAATATATAATTAATACGGTGATTACGAAGTTTGAAATATGAGGAGATGAATTAATAAGCTAACCACATAGATCATTAATTGTTTTGGCCTTCTCCTTTATTTCCTTCTCGGTGTTCTTTATACTATTTGAGTAAGGTCCCAAACCCTGTAACATGAAGAAAAGAAATATCAATAAGAGTAAAATATAAACGAATTTTCAGGTCAAACAACAATCTGAAAATGAAAAATTACACGATTGTTTGAATTGAAATCCTAGTGAACTTGCTTATTTATTATAATTTAGTTGATAGTTAGAATAAACAGCTATATTGCTACAAAAATTCAAGGAAAAGTGACGCCTTTGGACTCAAATTACTCAGCATGCTCCAAAATTTCGGGTCTGACAAATCTAGAAACTTCAGAGTGAATTGCAAAATCTAATTTTGCCTAAAAGCTAAATTTCTCAGTCAAACGTGAGCTGAAAGTAACAACAGGAAGCACAAAAAACCCAACAGCTTAGCAACCTAACATACCAGATCGAACAGAAATACAGATCTAAGCAAAGGATCCTCAATAGAATTAGTAAAGGGGGTGAACTTACATAGGTTTTGAGCAGGGCGATGTCGTCCTCGTCGAGAGGCGGCGGGTTCTTCTCGTTCATGATATCGTCTTCTGGTTCTGGAGCCATTTTTGCTCTCTTTTCTTCTTCTATTCTACTGCTCTTTCTCTCTCGAATCGAGTGGGATGGAAGCAAGCAAACCCTTCTTCTTCTTCAAGAAAAGGCAACAGAGCTGTATTAATCGATTTTCAAGTCTATGACCGACTAATGGGCCCAATTTTATTCTCAGATCAATTAATTAGGTCTGGATCTCAGACCGACTAATTGGCCCGGTTTTATTGATCAATACAGGCCTGATTTTATTGGCCTGAATTTGGTCCGTTATTAACCTGAACTGAACGTTTATATTTTACTTTTTTTTTAAAGGAATAAAAATGTGTACACAAACATTTCACACTGATAGAATTACATCACCCTTGAGTCCTTGACCCGAGTCCGATTCTTCTGTGGCCAAATGGACCTTGAAGCCGGCAGCCATGCAATCAGGACCACTCATCATCCTTGATGGAGTGTGGGGCCCACATGATAAGTGATTCTGATTGTATGGCTGTCGCATGACCCATTTGGCCACAGAAGAATCGGACTCCCTTAACCCTCTCTTTTTTATTGTAAGAGTCCTAAAAAATATATACAAATAAGAATACTACATCATTCTAAGACAAGGAATGGGGGACTTGTGGAGTTATGGGGCAGACTGGATCCGCTTAAAACTTCTCTTGGTTCGAGGTACCATTATTGGACATGAATCACTTGATCAATTGGCAGTTCTTATATTCAACCTCCATGTGATCAAATCTCTTGATGACGAAATGATAAGGAAATGAAACCAATTCATCTCTTTATTATTAGCCTAACAACATACATTAAGAACTCATATAGTCAATCACTCAAACCCTCCTCCCCTCGACACCTTTCTCTCTCTCTCTTGAGAAGATGAATTGGTCTGAATTCCCTGTTGACTTGCTAACCATGATCGCCGGCAAACTAACGGATACGAACGACTTTGTTAATTTCCGTGCAGTATGCTCCTCATGGCGATCTGCTGCCGACAACGTTAAAGCCAATAACAATTTCTCCTTTTTTGAAGACAACATCTACATAATCCCTCTTCCCGTTACCTGTGACCCTATGACCGTTGGTTCTTCCAATCGTAGGTTCCTAGCTTTCAGTCGTGAACAAGATTGGTGGAATTTTGATTTCCCTCAGTATAACAACTGGGTATCTGCCAAATTTGTTAATCCCTTAACTGGTGCTTCAATAGGCCTTCCATCTTTCTGTACTTCATCCTTGGATATGGATCAACCCCTATATGTTCCGCTCCGAGGAACATGACTTGGGACCATTCAACCTCTGTTATAATGGCTGCTTGCACCACCGAAGCGGGATTGTTTTATACCTGTCCGTACACCACTTGGTTCTGGAGTTGGATCGAGTCTATGCGTAATACGTTCATAAGAAGGATAATTTATCACCTAGGTCATTTCTATGTTCTTGGACGTGATACCAATCGAACAGTGATTATAGATGGTAACACACTTGATATTGTTAGTGTGATTCCCTTTCCGGAATTTCTGCTACCGATCGAGACACACTTGACTGTTTCTTCTCATAAGATACGGCTTGTGGTTCGGAATGTTTCTTCTGATTCTACGGAACAATTTAAGGTTTCCCAGTTAGAATATAACGGGGAGAAAATACCAAAATGGATTGCAGTTACAAACTTAGGTGAGCGTTCGTTTTATTTTGATGATGTTCGTTGTTTCTCTTTTGTAGCAGGAAGTTGTAATGGTTTGAGAAAGAACTGCATTTATCATGTGGGGCCTAATTCAGTTGATAATGGACAAGAATCAAGTGCTAGCTAAAATGATTCCTCTATATCAGTGTTTGACATGGCAGATCATAATTTCGAAGAGCTCGATTCTCAATTGAATTGCTTCTTCGCCCCTTATTCATCTCGATATTGCGTTCCCTCTTGGATTTTGCCAAATTAGGGCTGAATGTGCTTGTAGATTGTTTTATGACAAAATAAATGTGTTTGATGGTTTTTGTGATGTAATGATTTCTTTTTTTTCATGTCTAATAAGTAATTGTAATGAATCAATTTCAATTTCTTGATGTCATTCAAAATATTTGTTTGTCCAGATATTTTGGTGGATATAAATATAATAATGTTGTAAAAAGCAAGGTCATAGGTGATTTTTTTTGTCTTATTTTTCTCTCTTTTAATACAGGTACGGATTTACATTAAGCTAAAAAAACAAGCCAGAGTCATACTCCATATTTTGTTTGTTTATCATCACAAGTGTACATGATATAATTTATAAATAAGGCTGAGCATTTATAAGTAGTCAACACAAGATACACTCACGAGACAAAAGTTGTGAGTTATAAATAGCGCAAAGCATTTATGCTAATTATATTAAACATGTACAGCCTAACTCTAGTCTACCACAACGGACGGTTTTATTACCCTAATTAAAAAATGAATAAGGGAGCGCAACACCGATTCAGCACGAAATACCTCCCCATCTCAAAGTTTGATGATATGTTACATGCATTAATTCAACAACTCAATTGTTCCGAGTATTTACAACCGGGCCTTTGTACAAGCCTCTTCTAATGACAAAACTATCAGGGGGCTGATACTCCTCCAACCACGTCACTTCCGCCGCCTCCATTCCGCTCGGCAACACACCTAAGCATAAAAAAAATATCAAAAAGAAGATCAATTAATTACAAAACATAAAGGGAACATTTCTAGGGAGTTTTCCCCTTCTATACAACTTAAGATTGGAAATGTCAAATGCATACATCCTTTTTGCAAATTTCACAATACGACACTCTCGGCCTTTCAAATACCGAGATTTTACTTCTGAGTCCCACAAGACAAATCCCTCTTCCTCTCTCACCGTTCAAAACATCAAAATAACGGTCAATTTTTAATACGGCCCTTACGAAATAACAATTTACAAAACCGTACTCTGAATCTTTTGCATGTATAAAGATTGAAAGACCGCGAGTGCCACATTTTGTAATTTGAAAAAAGGTCGTATCTTAAACTAACCAACTGACTGACTGACCGTTTAGATCTTTGTTGGAGGACTTGCGGAAGTAGGAGCAGTGGCGGCCGTCGTCGGAAGAATAAGGAGGCGAGAGAATATCGAAAAGCGCGCAAGGAGTGACGGCGCGGAAGCAGTGGATGTTGCCGCCGCTCGACGGGTACAGCACCGTCGTGCCGCACGGCGCCGACATCTCCCCGTCCCGAACCAGCCTCGCCGGCCTCGCCCCCGCCGCGGACTCTCCTGTCAAAAACTCATCGGATGTTAATCAGGGCGAGATGGAACGATTGGATGACTTTGTTTGATTTGTTTATTGTTTCTTTTGGTTGCTGCTAATTTGGGTTTGAATTAAGAGGATCGTCGACTGGCATGTAGGCTCTCGAGGAGTTATATGTGGCAATTTTAAATTGGGATTTTTTTTCCAACCCCCCTCCCCCCCAAGTTTTCTAAGTATTATAAAAAACCTCCTCGTTTTTGAAAATTTTTCCTTTTAAATTTGATACTTATGAAGTTCTAAAAGAGCGAACAAATTTGGCACTTTCTCGTTTTAAGAAGGTTAGGTTATTCTAAACGCTTTGCCTAATCCAAAAACCCTAAACCTCATATCGGCGAACTCATCACATTTCCAATTTCAAAAGTGTAATCCAAAATCTTCCATTCGTAAACTAAAACCCCAAACCCTAAACCCTAAAACGACAGAACAACCAACAATAACAAGCAAACAAGACAAAACATAAATCAGACCTTCTGAGGCGTCGGAACTGCTGCCGGCTAGATCGAGTGGGAGCCAGTCGTAAGACTTGACGTGCAAGGAGCCGTAGAGCAGCTTGCTTAGGACGGTCATGCCTGGATGGTTGTGGAGTGGGATTATTGAAGACGGCGGCATGCAGAATATTCCTATCTGATCCATTTCAATTTAACATAAATAAAAAGAAATGAAAAAGAGTAAAAAATTCATCTCATCTTTTTAGACACACACACATGCACACAAACGGATTGATTTACGAAGAGAAAATAAATATTGGGCAGGCTGGTGGTAGTACGTATAGGTAAGGATCGGAAGAGTAAAACAGATAGCAGAATAATTCAAATCGAAACCTACCCCTAAATGAATACAAATCGAAGTGACGCTTTGCGTTATAATTTGTTAATAATTCAAACACTCTAATAAAACTAAGACAAACAGCTCCAGATCAAAATATATCATAAAATACGAAATATGTTAAGTGAATATGAAATTATAAAAAGAGAAATTTGCAAAAATGCCCCTGCATTATGCCGAAATTGATCTTTTCTTTTGGGCAATTTCCAACGATGCAGGGGCTCTTTTTGCAATTTCTAATAACGCAGGGGCCTTTTTGCGAATTACCCAATTAAAATAAACACGCACCGAAAAGCTTTCGCACTCATGAATGTGCAGATATTTAATAGGAGGCAAGTACTGGCTGCTCCCGTTTCGTCCTTTTCTGCCATTGGTGCCTTTCCACACTCGCGCAACTTGGACTTCCTGCTCCAAGCCCACATCTGACGGTCTTATCTTATCTGAAAAATAAAATAATAATAATAATAATAATAGTTTGGAAATTAATTACAATTTAATTTTGGGCGGGGTATGAATAAGTACTGGTTTCGATGAGAGGATCGTAGAAGGGTTCTTTTGGGGGAGTTTTATGTTTGTGACAATAAAATCACTGATTTTTTAAACTCGTTAGTTAGAATTTAGTTTTGGGTCAGTATATGTAAGTACAGATTTTGATGCGAGCGTAATAGAAAAGGTTGCTTTTGGCAATTTTTTGTTTGTGAAAAATAAAATCACTGGCTTTTGTATATTTGGCAAAGAGTTTTACATATACTTGTATAATTATATATCAAAGTACATGAAATAATCCTCTTTAAGCCGAGTTTAAAAGTAAAAATAATAATAAAACCATAATTATAAGATAATAATTTATTATAAATCTAATAAAAGAAATAATCGCCAATTCCTCATGCGCCGATGATCTCAGCGCTTCGTTTGGTCCTCTGCCTCTTTGCCGAGGGACTAAGGTTCGATTCCCGCTATCCGCCCAAAGTAACATATATGATATTGATTCTTAGATTATTACAAGGAAAGATTTTCATTCAGATAAGGTAAACTCGTATGGGAAGTAGTATATGAATAATTAGTTTGAGTATGTATTAGACTCCAATAACTGGCATAATTCTTATTTTGCGATTTTTCCTGATGGGAAAAATCATCCATGAAAAAGAAAGAAAAAAGAGAGAAAAATTGTGTTATTTATGGTCAAAAATTCATTCATTTCCAATATTCCACAAGAAGAAAAAGAAGAAAACAAGGGTTCTGTTGAATTTCAAGTATTCAGTTTCACCAATAAGATACGGAGAATTGCTTCACATTTAGAATTACACAAAAAAGATTTCTCATCGGAAAGGGTTCTACGAAGAATTCTGGGAAAACGTCAACGCTTGCTGGCTTATTTGTCAAAGAAAAATCGAGTACGTTATAATAAATTAATTGATTAGTTGGGTATTCGGGATGCATTCCAAAAATGAATATTGGATTCCAAAAAGGAAAATTTTTTGAAAAAAAGAGAATATTATTTCGGAGAAGGATAAAATGTACAACCCTAAAAACGAAAGTTATATCCAAGAATATTGTATCCCTAAAAAAATCCCTTTTCTTCCTTCAAACATAAAACAAGGTTCCCCAAAAAGGAAAATCTAAATCTATGTTTTACATAAACACCCTTTTTAAATACAAAATTATTATTTTAAACTCACCTAAAATATTGCGAACTTTTTCAAGTGCTTCATCAGAAATCGGTCCATCAGTGGAAAATGAAGCCTTACACGCATTATACAGCTTTTGAATTGCGGGCATTTTGGCCCAACAAATATACTTTTATTTATACAATTTATATTTATATAAATTGATTAATTAAATCACGCCTCTTTCTGGGCACTACCAGTTCAAAAGTTAGCCAACCCTGCAAAAATTTTAATTTAAAAGGAATTAATGATTTAGGGTCTGAATTTTTTTTTTGAGATGATAAAAAGTTAGATTACAATACTGTTTTGCGAGACGAAATATGAGATTTAACTTGATTTTTGAGATGATTGTATTTTTTACAAAAATAAGTAATATATATAATAACAAAAAGCAAACACTCGTTTTCAGAGACGGCCCTAGTATAAGCCCAATAAGCCCGTGGGCTTGGGCAACATACTGGGCCAGGGCAACAAAATCCAAAAAATATAAGTCTATATGTGAAACTTAGAAAAGATGAATAATTGTTTAAAAGCCTGTCTGTATAAGAAACAAATATGGCAATTTATCTATCCAGATATTCTCCATTATATTTATAAATTGGAGAAGTCCAATTCTAGTCCTTTCCTTCCTTTCATAGAAACTTATTATTTGTACTTGTATCCTCCATTTGTAACAAGAATGGTGAGAAAATAAATGAAAAGAAAAAAGTCTAGCCTGTACTAAAAGTCTAGCATGTACTATAGAGGTCTCTTCCTTGCCCATTTTGTTTCTTAGAAAAAAAAGGAATGAAAATTACAAAGGCACAAATGAAAGAGAGAAAAATGCTTATATTTATTGTTACTGGTGCATCCTCTCTCTGCCCCATTTTAGAATTTTACTAATCACTTACCTATCTACACTTTTTCTTATAAAAAACATTTTATTCAATTTAAAGTTTAAAGCATAAGATTTTATTTTCATCAAATCAAAAGCCCTTATACATTTAGTATTTGTATTCAACAACTTTTTTTTTTAGTTGGATTGTTTCATTATAAAGTACAATGGTTAGATAACATTTTCATATTATATATGTTAAACATCTTTTGAGATAAATTATAAATGTTAAAATTCCAGTATTCACCTTTCAAAAAATTCCATTATTCACTCTATTTTTCCTCTAATTTTTACTTAAGTATGTTTAGTAGTATACTATTAAGGGCAATTTTTTATCCTCGGCTTAGGCAACCAGAAAGACAAGGCCGGCCCTGCTCGTTTTGCATATAAATAACGATTCACAACTGGCAGTTTTAGATACTGTCCATGCAAACATACTGGTGCATATCCGGCATTAAATGCAAGAGATTTTATTTTTTTTTACAAAATTTCTCACCATTTTTATTTTTACTGTTCACACCAACCGAAAAAATGGTAATGCTTCTTCGCATAAAAAAAAGAGAGAGATAAAATTCATACTGAGATTGCATCACATGTTCTGCACATTGCCTTGTTTATTTGAAGAGATGCAAAATTTGTCAAAGAAAAAAGATTCAAAATTTGGCAATAGACAGTGATTTTTGGTGCTAGCTTAAAATTTACCTTATTTACTTCAAATAGGATTGCTATCAAATGTTTGGAAATCCAAACAACAAAAGATTTCACTTCTGAGTTTGATTGAACTGTTTATTTCTCAGAGATAGTGAATTATCAATACAATAATCAGATAAAAATCATAAAATTAATCCAAAAAGCCTGAATCAATCATTCCCACACCTCTCAATCTCACAAACCCAAAAGAGAAACAACACAATCGATGCTCTTACGACCCAATCCGACATGAAAGTAATCAACCAGTCAGATAAATTCGCAGCAAAATTGCGAGGTCAATTGAACCCGAAACAAAAGAGTCCCAAAACAGCGATTGATTACTTACTAATCGAGACTGAATCAAACCACGTAAGAAGCAGATCGAGAGTGGAGGAGTAGGAAGTGAAGTACCTTCTGAGTAGCTTGAACTCGAGCCCTTTCCTTTTTCTTCTCGATGGCAGGCGGAGTGATGTGGCTTAGAAGAGAGAGAGGGAGAGGGGAGGCGGGTGGGAACAGAGAGCGGCCGACTGAGCCAGACGGAGCACGAAATTTGTTGGATCCGTATGAAACTTGATTCAAAGATCTCGTGTGGTGGGTCTATAAATAGTGTAATGTGTAATGAGTGTTTAATGCGTTGGACCCGCTGTCAGATCATACATTCTGAATAACAAGTCGGGTCTGAGGATTTGATTTTGACTCTCCACAGTTATGGTTTGGACACGTGACGACACAGGAGTTTGATGTGCCTCTTAAAATAATCTGAAATAGAATTAACACCCACAGTTTCTTTTGGAATTCACGGAGGGACCACGTCATCGATTATTTTTTACTGTCGGATAGAAAGATGTGTTTTCACCTCAGTGGTTAATTTTCTGGAAAATGTTGATTTGAATTTCTCTCATCATATACGAGATATACTAGATTCAGTGTGAAATAGAGCCCGCTTGGTCTCTCTCTCAGATGCTCTCTCACTGCGACTCCCTTCTCTTGTACGCTATTAACAGAAGTCGGCTTTCTGTTGAGGACGGACGGAGTTTTGGCACGATCTTGTCCGGGCGACGGAGTCAAGGACTAAGCAACAAGGTAGAGAACGGAGGTAGAGGAAACTTGCTACTGCTGTAGCATGGCTTCGATGTTCAGAGCATTGCTTGAAGCTCAGAGAGAGTGAAAGGAGATCCTCCTCTTCTTATTCAGGAAACGTGTTTCAAATCCCTCATAAGTCCTCTTCTTCTGTCGACCGATTTCGTAAAATCATGTGTAAATTCCGGGAATCTAAATCACGCCTTAAAACTGTTTGACGAAATGCAAATGTAAGGTTTTATTCCCAATTCTCAAAACTGCTACAAAATTATCACCATGGCCTTCCCCAATTCAATCAAGATATGTGTAAAGTTATTTTTTTCTTGTTTCTTTCTTTTATTTAAACCTTTTTTTGAGAAGACGCTTTCATTATTTCTTTCTTCGGAAAGAACTTTGACTGCCTAATTAACCCTACAATTTTGTGATGAAATTCATGGTGCTCCAATTTTTTTCACTAAGAAATAACTAATTAATGATACAACTACAATTCATAATTTTTCAATGTTTAGTTTTTACTGAAAGATTTGAATTGTTGGAATAAGAATTTATATTTTATTGCAAGGTTTTTTGAGTAAATACTGGTTCTTTTGGATAAATGAATTATATGGGATTTTGAATTTTCTGTTATCCTTTTCAACTCAGATTACAGGTTATCAGATTTGGGGAAAATTTTGCGTTATATGAATTTTCTGTTTCTTTAGCAAGGACTAGAGCATGCATGCTAATAACTTGGAAAATTTTGCATTATATGTTGGTCCTGAAGATAAATTTTAAATATTCTCTTTATATTTACAATTTTTAATAGCAAATTATTTTTTGGTATTTTTTAGATGTTTCTTTACTGTACCATGAAGGGTTCTACCAATAGAAATTATGAGATTGGAGGATGCTTCCACTGCAACTGATTTGCAAAATTAGGCACTTGAAGAACTAAAGATTAATTGAAGCTAAACCGAGCCTTAATTCTACAATTGAGGTTTTATTAGAGGTAAATAGTAGTGGGTGATATTAGAAGTGTTGCGATGCCTATTCACTAGCTTCAGATATGCACTAGCTTCAAATAAGCAGAGGCAAATGAGAGTTTGCTCTTTTTGTGGCTTTGATGCCGTAAAAATTGAAAAAAATATTTCAAATATTTAATGAATTGAGTTAATTACAGTTAGTTAGTACAGTGGGAAATAAGATTTGTAAATCTCTATTTATTGAAGATGTAAGCATGAATAACTAAAAATGCGAATAATGAAGCAGCATTTTAGTATAAAAATCTTGTTCCTAAAGAAAGGTACTTTCTTTACTCAATAATACATTAATTTAAAATAATTATTTTTTATTTTTCACCACTTTTATAATAATATTTTATATATTAATGCTCATCAAAATGTATTGTAGAGTCAAGAGATTGTTTTGTTCGTGAGAAAGAATGGGAAGAACTTACTGCCACTCTTCGCAAACAATAGCTAGCTGCATTTTGGATTAATGTATCAATATAGATCCACATGTATTCAATTGGTTGGCATTCTATTTTGATTTAGACTATTAGTTAAATAATTGAACTATTTTTATATTTTAATATTTTTTATTGGATTTGCTGTCCCTGTTGCATTGTTCAATTTAATCATTTGAGATGCATATGCTAAATTAATTTATGTTCAAAGCAATACATGAGATGTCAGGATATTTATTGTTTCTTATTTTGTTTTTGTTTTTCTGGACTTATCTTCTATCTTTATATGCCATCCATGTATTTTGTATTTCATAATGCATAGCTACTAAGAATTACAAATAAAGTTACTAAGATTGTAATAACCGAAGCGCGGGAAATATCCTAGTTATTTTAAACTTCTTGTTAAAATTTGCCATGTGAGTAATATGTTGTTTATGTCAGAAATCATGTGTTCGAAAACATTTATTATCGTATCAAAACATTGATAGTCAAATTATAAATTAAATTACAAATAAATTATCTTGTTGCAAAATAGTGAAAAATCACAAATTATATTAATGCAAACTAATGAGAATTCTAAATTTGTAATTTTTAAAGCTATAGGAGTCAATACTGTAAGAACTTGATACAAGCGATAAATGGATCAATTAATTCATATACGAATGTGAAAACAGTATGGTAATGAATTAACTCAAATATAAATCCTAGTAAACACGAGACTCAAAATCTCATGCTAAAAATATGGAGGTTCGAGTCTTCTTCTTCAGAGCATAATATTGATATTGATATCAAAATAAAGCTTGGCTTCCTCCGAAAGTTTGTTGATCTCAAACTCACACGTCTGAATCCTTATGAACCAATGAGGACAAATAATTGAGATAAACACAAATCAAAAAGTTCCAAAAAACAAATGATATATCTGGTACGTGACTGCGAGAGTCAAACCAATCAAAAGGAAAAGAAACACTAAATAAAACTAAATGGATATTTTTTCACAAAATATAAATTAGACATCTGCAGTTTTACAAACAGCACAATGCCAAAGTTGCAGTTTACAAGAATATAATTGATATTATCAGTTTAAAAAGGGTATATACAAAATTCCACCTTTAAAGAATCCGGGAAATCAATTCCCAACGAAGGATCCATCTTTAAAGAAACTGGGAAATCAATTCCCACCTAAGGTTATATAAATAAGACATTTCAACTTTAAACAAACCGGGGAATAGCACAAACACGCAGTGAGTGACTCGTTAGCCATGGCCGACGGCTCCTCCCCTGTGAACCTCCGGCCGATCAAATCCACGGCCTTCAAGCGAGAAGAAAGGCGGAAGCGCAAAGAGCGCAAGAAGCAAGAAAAGCTCGCCGAATCCCTCGCCCTATGGGACCCGCTCTCCTCCGGCCAATCTCGTCCCTCAGACGATCCCAATCCGCCGATCTCAGACACGCCGTGGCCTTGCGAGCCGAGTCCGCCTGAAAACCCTGGCCTCACCGGATGGGCGCCGTTTGTAATGCTGGCCGCACCTAAGGATGCTCCGGCTTTGTCAGATGACTGTTCGGGGAATTGTAATAATGTGCAAGCGAATGCGATTAGAAAATGCAAGGAGTTTTTTGAGAAGGAGGAAGAAGAGAATGACGGTTGTATGGATGAAGAGATAGAAGAAAACGACGGGATTGTTTCTGAGTTTTTCTCTGTTTTATTTCAGAACAATGTGGATTTGAAAAGGTACCGTTAAAACAATCTAGTTAAATCACACTAAATCACTAATTAAATAATTTTCGTTTTACTATAGTTTTCTAATTTTTCGACAGGTTTTATGAAGAGAAAAAGGAGAAAGGCGAGTTGGTGTGTCTAGTGTGTGAAAAGAGGTTCGTGGGTTACATGGGCTTGGTCCAGCACGCCAACACAGTTACAAAGACCAAACGGAGATCCGCGCACCGGGTGTACGGGTCCACCGTGAGCCGGGTTCTCGGTTTGGAGACGGATCAGAGTCAGACTCAAGCTCAACTGGTGAGGTTCTCTTTTAGTAGATGTTAGTGTGTGTGTTGTGTTGTTGTGGTTTAGTTAGGAATTGTGATGAAAAATTGGAAGTAGGGAAATTTCAAAAAGTGTTAATTTCAAAAAAAAAAAATTTGCAAAAAGTCTTCCTATATTCTTCTAATTCTTGTATTTTTTTTTTTAAGAAAGAAGGGGTTTTTATGTAATTTCTGATAACGTAGGGGCTTTTTGTAATTTGCGGCTTTCTGCAAATTTCCCTTTGGAAAAACTTTTTTCATAGTAAGGATCCAGGAGCAAATAAAAATTCTGGGTGCTAATTATCATTTAAGTATTGGGTGCAATTTGCAAGTACAATAATTTTAATAATGCTTTTGAACACTCAAATCTTTTTAATTTGGCAATTTTCCCCCATTTATTTTTCCAAACAAAGCTATTCCATTTAATTAATAACATCCTAATTCAATTTTAATTAGATTTTGAAAAGAAGTAACAATATTAAGTCAATATCGGCATTGTTGATTTATGCCTCTGATATTTGATTTTTTTCTATTTTTTTAGCATTTCAGCTGTATATTAGTTGTATTTTATAATTTTTAATATAATTGGTAATATTTTATTCTAATACCATGCAATGTAGGTAGTTTCTACGCAAGAAAATGCATCTGATTTTGAAGGAGATTTGGCTGACATGGACACTTGACAATAAGCTTTTACATATTTTGACCTTTTAGGGGTATAAATTGAAACTTGATATGCTTAGGAGAAATAAAATTAAATTAAAACAATGAGCTAATTCAGGAACTGGGTATAAATGGTTTCTGAAGTTCTGACTTCTTGAAAATGAGATGGTGATATTTTTTTTTATGAAGCTTTATTCAACAAAGTTGCAATTATGTATTCTGAATGATGGTATGATTCCAGGAAACACAAAAGCAAATTGAACAAACCTATCTATATTTTTTATTTATTTTCACAATTGTATTGTTCTGAAAAGATTTTAGGGCTGCTCAATTGTCCGCTTAGTTAAATAGGCTTAGTTCTACCTGCGCAAGATCAAATTGATCTAAATAAACCGAATTTTATTTTGATTTATTATGTCAAACCGAACTAGGAAGAAAGCCAACTGAACAAACTGATAAAATTTGAAAAACCCAAAAATTTAAAATACACCGAATTCAACAAACACCCAAAGCAAATTAACTTTATTCAACCGCCATAGTTCCCAAATAAACCGAGCCAAATGAACTTACTGTGTTGTTTTGCTTCTCAAAGCGATTCAGTTCATCGCATGAAGCAAATCTGGCTCACATTCAGTTTCTGAACCCCTCACAACATCACATTTAGAATGTGATCCTAGCATACAAAAGTTTCAATTTTTATCATATAATCATCATTTAACACAATTTGGTGCCGAGGCTGGAATTCGATCTCCACATAGATAAACTTCATCACATAAATCATCTCATAAATAAAATTAACATCATCCCCAAATTTTTCTTAAAACAAAAGGTAAGTAAGAGTTAACACAATACTCCAAATAAACAACCAACTCTCTCTCTCATTAATTAATACAACAAAACCATCAACTAACCTCCCCCTCACTCTAAACCACCAACACCATATACATCAACACCCCACAAAGTCAATCATCTCATTACATCCCTCCCTCAGTCATTCACACGCAAATTTTGTTCCAAAGCTCGTCAGACAGATCGCGAAGGCCTGGAAGGCCGACAGAGGATGTCTGAAATCCATAGTAAACATATCGTCCCCCACTTTGCCGAACTGAAGCAAAACAGTCTCCTCGTCTCCTTCAGTAGAAACCAATTGGAAATTTTTCACGGAGGCCACGGTCACGCGGCCGTGGAAATTCAGGCACCAGCACTGCAGGTGCTCGTGCCACCGAGGCGCTTTGTTCTTCAACACCACTTTGCCTGCCGAAAAAATGAGAAAAAATTGGATTGAGAAACTGAAGAATTTTCGGAGTTCATGTTGGTTTGGTCGCTTGATGTGTGGGATTTTCATTTCATATGAATATAGATGATGTGAAGATTTAATCGTAAAAAATTAATTATGGGAAGTTGTATATTTGGTAACTGTTCTAAATATGGTAATTGGTAAGTTAGTTTCATCTACGATGAAACTTTTGAAATTTTAGTGTACAATGTAAAGATTTAATATCAGCAGTTAAATATTTAGCAATCATTGTAACTATTATTACGTTCATTATACTTTCTACTAAGACTTAACTCAGATTTACTTAACCCATCTAAACAAACCCGGATTTAATCATAAAACTAATTACTCGATGCCAAATACTCACCAATCACTCTAAACCCCAGCCAGAACCAACACTTCATTTTTTTTTACTACAAATCATAAACCAACATACCTAACTGATCTTTTCTCAACGGCGTCTTCTCACCAGCCTCATCATAAATATCCCTGCCCTCGTTCCCGGCCGAACCGTTCGAACTCTCAGGCGGGCACTGGAGGCTGCAGTGCATGCGTCTCGGCCCCCGGCTCTTCAGCAGATTGAACTTGTAGTGGACAAATCCGGTCTGGTAGTTTCCGGAAGAGACTTGCGGGCTGATGCGTTTGCTGCTGAAGCGGCGGATCGAGCGGCCGTTCGACGGCTTGGCGCCCAAGAAAGGCGGGTTGCTGTCGTATATGTGGTACTTGGTCCCCAAGAAATCCGACCTGGGGGGAAATGTGGAGGGTTTAATTAATTAATTGGGAAACTAAAATGGAAGAAATCCAACGTGGAGAAAAATGTGGAGGGTTTTTGGATTAATCAATTATGAGGGCTTCTATGATGCCCCTTCATTTCCCCCGTGACATCATAGGGAGTGTAAATATAATTTACCATTAATTATTTAACTAATTAAGGAACTAAAATGGAAGAAAATTGATCTGTTAAATATGCAAGTTTTTTGGAGTTCATGAATTGAGAACTAAAACTGGAACGAGAGGAGTGAGAAAATATTATTTTTTTGAGAAATACGACCTGGGATAAAAATATTGCGGAGGGATTTTGGATTAAAAGAGAGATGGAGGAACGAGAATGATATTAGCGGTTTGAAGGAATAAAATGAATTAGTATTTGGCATGTCAAGAGATTAATGTGTGATAGTGGGTGATGAAGAAATCTGTCGGGAAAAAAATATGGGATTTTATTTGGATTAATGAGCTGAGATGTAAAAAAGGTTGCAAAATCAGAGGAACGGTGACAATATTAGCGGTTTGAAAGGGAAATAAGGATTTAAATTTAATATTGGTTGTATCGAGAAATAAAAATGAAGTAATAGTTGTCATATCAAGAAAATAAGGAGTTGAATTTAATACTTTGTGCGCGAGATATTCGACCTGTCAGATGTGCGCTTCTTTCTTTGATTTAATGAATTAAGAAATTAAAAGGGAAGAATAAGTCTAGAGAAAATTTTCCAAAATGAGAATAACGGAAACAATATTAGCGGTTTTGAGGGCATTAATGTAAAAGTAGGATGTAAATTCAACATAAAATTCACTTTCGAAAGCAAAATTTGCGAAAATGTTGTTTATGCAAACTTTCTGATATGGACCTTTTTTTATTTCCAAAAATTTAAGATGAAAAATCTACCCCACGATGTCAAGATATGATTCTATACATTTAAATAATATAGAAAATGAATTCACGTATTTGAAAAAATGGAAAAAAAATATACAACTGTACTTGTAATTTTCTTATATCATAAAATTTCCAAAGAAGAAAATGTCAAAATATTTGCTATGTTGGAGTTGGATACAAATTAAAATCATTAAAACTCTATTACAAAAATACTTAAAAATTCAATCCAACCTATAATTATTGGTAAAAAATTTATGACATACATATAACAAATTAAGACATTATTTAAGACATAATCATGAAAAATAAAACATGAAAAATGTATATTTATTTAATTGTACCTTAGTTTTCCAACATAAGAGTTGCTCTCTTGAAACAAATCGTCAGGATCGATAGAAATAACATATTCTATGTGGGCCCCATTTCTGTACCTCCGAGCGGCCAATAGGAACTTCCCTTTATCCACAAATGCTGAAAAAACAAAAAATAAAAAAAATAAATCAATATTTGCAAATGTTACAAAATAATTAAATAAAAAGTACACGGTTATTATAAAAAAGTACACACAGTTATTATAAAAAGTACACAAACTAACGACATCAATGATTCAAAAATTAATAAATAAACTAAAATTTGCGAATATACAAACAAAAAAGTAAATAAAAGCTGAAAGAGATACATATTGTTTTATGAGATACATATTGTTCAAAAATAAAACTTAAAAGAAGCCAAATTTTATTATAAGAAATATGAAAGTTAAAATGTACAAGGTTCATATAATTTTAACATGGAAAGAAAATAAAACATCATGCGTATACTTTCAACATATAAATTGTTTAAATATCAAATTACCAAATATGAAAGCAGTATTCAATCAATTAGAAAATTATATAAATGCAACAAAGTACAAAATAAAAAATAAAAAAAATATATATATATATATACTTTTTATTTTTCTTACATTGTGTTAGGCAAAGATAGAGAAAGAAAGTTGAGGTCTTTTTGTTCCGCTTAATAAAGCATTGCATTGTTGAATCTTTAGGTCCAGGCTGTCAAAAAAATAAAATTTAATAAAGATATAAAATATCAAATTAAATAAATATACAAATAAGGAAATCAGATTAATAATTCTTCAATAAGAACAATAACACTGTAATGAAACAGTCTCAGCTAAAATTAAACGTTACTGCGTGCAAAATTATATGGATGTGCTCAAAATTAAATTACATAAATTGCATAAAACTATTGACCTAGTTCATAGATTTGAGTTAAAAACACGTTTTCTCTATATATCCGCATAAAATTGTAAGAAAGCCACAATAATAATTAACAGAAATGTCTAGAGATTTGCATGCAGAAGAACTACATGGAATTTATATTTAAATCTGTCAAAATTCAGGTAAATAAATCCCTCAAATCTCAAATCAAGACACATTTTCCGATTTGTGAAGAAATCAGGACCAATTTCCCAAAAATCAAATCAAAACTCACCAATTTTCACATTTCAAAATTAAAAATCAAGACTCAAAATTCCCCCAACATTTCTGTTTGAGCTAAAGATCATTTCAGAACGAAACCCGAAGATACAAAAAAAAGGAACCAATCGAAATTCCCCCAAATCTTCAATAAACTCAAACCAAACATTCGCCCCTTTCAGCTCCGTAACAAAAAAGACCCAAAATTTAACCAAATCCCATCACAAATCGACCCACCCAAAACCCCAAATCGGACAAACTACCTCTTTGAGAGAAGAAGGGAAGGTGATCCGCCCTCCCTCGCGCGGCGGCCGGACCACCGACTTCGTCACGTCCCTCCACCTTCTACAAACGCAAGCGCAAGCGACGACATCCCTCCTTCTCGGCCATTTATCAGCTCCGCCGTTCTCCACCCGCTTCACCACTTCCAACACCAGCTCGGGCAGCAGCTTGGCCCACCTCTCCTCCTGTTCCTCCTCTACTCCCCTCTCGCTGACCGCATCCAGCTCCACGATGGCGTCGTCGTCGCCGGCGGGGGCCGGGATCTCGCCGGAGAAGGCGGAGAGGAGCGGGCGGCGTGACATAGATGGATTTCTAACGCTTTCTCTCCTCTCTCTGTCGTTTTATTTTCTCTTTTCTTTTTCTCTCTCTTGTGGTTTTAGTTTTAGTTTTGCTATTTTCTGTTTTTAATTTAGTTTTGGTGCGCTCTGTATTTGGTCGGAGACTCAATTCCGAGTCTAATCTCGGATTTAAGGCTCAAAGTTAATGCTTCCAATTTTGGAGCAATGCTAAAGCTAAACATCTGCCATATCCTTTTGGGGGGGATTTTTTTTCTAGATAACACCCTAACCTTTCTGAGTATTTTTTTTAAGAAAAAAAATTCAGGATATTTTAAGATTCACTCTTTTAATGCCTGTTAAGTACAATGAATCATTTTAATTTCTATAATTACAGTGAATCATTTTAATTTATTAGAATATATTTTGGGTTAGATCAGTTTTTTTCCTTTTCTGAATCCAAATACTCTTTCTTATATTTTATATTTTTTTTCTTTTATTCAATCAAAATAATAAATAAATAAGAAAATAATATTCTGCTAACATAACATTGTGAAATTATTTTTTATGTTATTTTATGATACTATTTCATTATTGTATTATTCTATTTATATTATTTAATTTCATTTAAAATATTATTTTTTATTTTATTCTTTATTTATTATTTCGAGTTGAAAAAACTAAAATGTAAAAACTTTGATGAGGGTTTTGTAGCCCATAAATAAATTAGTGGATAAACTGTTTTTAGGCAACTCAAATAAGGGATAAAGAATTCCTTTAATTTTATAGAGACTAAAATAAATAAAATGACGATTTTTAAAATATTCAAAAGAAGTTGAGGGTTTTTGAAAATTTTCCTTCTTTTGGTTGGTTTGGCTGAGATTTTTCTAGGAAAAAAGTAGTTGCAAACTTGCAAGAAAATACATAAAAATATCAATATAGTTGGCCAGTTTGTTTTTCTTTTTTTTTCCAACTCAGTAATCCAAATAAGGTGAAAAGAGCTAGTGGTGTATTTTAACTCAAAACCAACGGCTAAAAGACTCGTTTTAAATAACCGAAAAAATCTTATTAAACTAACTGTTTATGATATTGATTAAGTCATCTTATCAAAACTAAATATTAGATATGTCCATATACTTATGCTATTTTATTTTTTTGGATTGATATTATATATATGACTGTGCATAATGTAACAACTTTTTTCGGCCTAAAAAAGCAGTATATATTTTTTCAAGAAAAACAGTACATAAGTGTATTCAAAAAGTATATATTTATATAAACAATATTTTATTTAAAAAATCGTATATGCTTAAAAAGTATAATATCTGGTAATTATTTTTTTTCTTTAATATATTAACAGAATTTAGAATATGCTCATTCAAACTAAAAAAAGTTGGAATGACTGACTGTACAATGTTTCTTAGTGCCATTTTGTCCTACAAAATTAATAGGTAATTAATTATATTGACTATTGCCTGGGTGGATAAGCATGATATTTTCCTCCCCACGCCCTTTCCTTATCATGAAATAATATTTTGGTCCCTTCACAAACTTCATACAGTTTGATGAAGAACTGCAAAATAAGATGTTAAAAAAGGGTAAACTTCACCGAGATAATTGAACTCACAAAATATAGAGCACGGACACTTAACTTTCAGTTGTTCCTTTTGTATTATTAAGCTTTCAATTTGTCAGAATTATATCACTCAATTAAATTTTTATCAATAGTTTGACAAAATAATAATATTATATCAAAGTTATCAACCAAACGAACATATTAGCAGTTCAAGTATTATTATTTAAATCATCTTAATCATGCACTAATTTGATTAAAAAAGTTTTGGATGATAATTAGGGGTGTTATGTGTTAAATTCGGTTTGATCATACTTGATAAGTGCGATATTAAATAGATTAAATAGATTAACTACTTTGATGTCATGTTATTCTTTTAAGTTTTAACAAATAATTGAAATAATTTTGGCTTAGTCACTCAATTTGGATAAATAAAAAATTTAGTGACTATATGAGAAAATTAGAAGTTCAGTGACTAATATAAAATAAATAAAATTCAGTGACATCTGGTAAAATATACTCTATTAATAAAAGTTTCTAAAATCATATGAGATACATTGTATTTGTATATTGAGACAACTGTATGTGCATAGTATCAAAATATGCTCTTACAAAATGAGAACATCATGGATATAGTATGAAATATAAGTAATATTATGTATGACTTAACAAAATACATGAAATATCATGTATACCCTTTATTTCTATATTTGCTTCAACAAATTATCAAATTAATTTTTTTGTAATGAATTTGAACGGAGTGGAAAAGATCAACAAATTATCAAATTAATTACTATGGTGTTATATTAAATTAGTTGAAAAAGGGTAATTTAGGTATTATTTTCCATAAAAATAGGAGAGATAAGATATTGATAATATTTTCATATTTTGTAGAGTATTCATGATATTTCATGTTTTAGAAGGGTCTATGCATGAGGTATTCTGTGGTTTCATAGGGTACATGTGAAACTATGTCTTGTATTTTTTTTAGGATGATTTATTGGTTGACACTCTCTTAACGCGTAAACATAGCTGTTTGTACATTTTACTAACGAGATAACAATATGTACCAGCCATGGAAAAATGAATTTAAAATATTAAAAAACTTTTACATACTTAATAAATTAAGGCAACAATTTGTATAATTATATTTTGCGTACATAAGGTCTCCACCAAAAATGAAAAAGACAATATGATTTCCTTTTCATGCTGACCAAATTTTGACTTTTGATCTGGTCTTCGAATTAGGGTTTATTTGACCTGTTCAGTTTCATTCACTGTTTACCATCAAAATTAAACTAATAAAACTTTCGTTTCACAAAATGATGACAAGACGCTAGCACCCTAACTTTGACTTAATCAACATCTAAATATCTATCAGTTAAGTTGATATATCTTATATATGTTGATGGTGAATGTATTTTTTATTTTTTATTTTTTATTTTTTCGGACATTATACTATTTCTTATAACTAAATAGATCTGTTGAGTGGTAATTGTTGAGTATCCATAAATACATCTGTTGGGTTATAGTTATTGTCAATATATATCTCTTCTATTTTTTTAAAAGTATTCATGATTTAGTTTATTTGAGTGGATTTTTTTTTGTAAATACATGATTTGAAATCAAAGTCATTATTGATTTTGTGTGATATACTAATTGTGAGATCCTGAGAATAAAAATCCGTATATTTTGTAAATATACTAATTACTAAAATATTATTGAAGAATAAAAAAATTCACTAGTTATCATAAACTAAAAATAAATATATGTTTTTTAAAATATTTAAATTCAACTGTTCATAATTAACATAAAATGAAAGTAATCAACTAATTAGTACGAAACTCGATTTTCAAGAAATTAAACAATAACTTTTGAAATATGTGATTTTGCAATACGCCAAATCAAACATGCAACATGAATTAAGCATATTGCAATATGTATATATTTGAAAATTCATGTATATTTGAAAATTCATGTATATTGAAATACACCATCAAGCATGACCATAAACATGGCCACAGTTTAGCCAACTAAGAATCCTTCACTTATTTTCTTGTTCACATTTCTCCAGGGGTCAATTTAAATGTTCCTTTGGAGTAAGCCTCAAAAAATAAAAATCTTCCTTTGGAGTAGTAAGCATTAGAATTTGACAAATTCGAAAACCAAATACCTGGTATGGATCCTTAGAATTGAATTCAAAATCAATTTGATCCGATTATGCTGTTCAGAAAATTTCCAAAATTCCTTATATTTTAAAATTGTATGATACTATGATTTGTTGGCTATTAATTTAGACCTCCTAGTTCAAGTTGTTGACTTGTTTAGGGGTTCTCTAAAAAAAAATATCAGAACTCGACGTTGTTTTAGAATATGAGAATATAAGGGTCTTTCTGAAAATTATCTATTATTCAAAGGCAATAATTATATTAAGAAGTAATGAAAATTTACTTGACAAAAATTTGGGTGAAATATGTACATCAAGGAAAAAAATTGATTACGATAAGCTTTGCCTCGAAAAAAATTGATCAAGATGATAAAGAATAATATCTCTTGATGTACATATTTCACTTTATCAGTTCCTTCCCAAGAAGAAAATTAGTTATTCAGTAACTTTCAAAAGATTCAATTTGATTTTATCATGATAAGTAATCCATGTTAAGTATAGATAATCAAATATTTAGTTTAACATTATCCTCCATAAACTAAATTAGACCACTTCCTAGTAATTTTCTCCTCAACAGGTAATGAATTCATAAAATATATCAATAAAAATATGAAGTTTGTGTGTTAAAGGATATCTTTACCATCATTAACGAAAACGAAAGAAAATATTTTTGTTTTTCCAAAATAATAACAGAATTGTTATCTAAACGTATTATTGCTTGTTTAAACTAAATAAGGCTCATGAAGTCGTTTTTAGTATGGACCGTGGAATTGTAAGGCCCGCATATCTTGTACAGAAAACATATTCAAAAGCCCAATCATCTTTTTAATTACCATTTATTCGAAAGCCCGACTTTATGAAAATAATATGACATTCGAAAAACAGGATGGGCCGGCTCAGATTATAATCAATTTTGTTAATAATATGTAAATTGCCAGACAAAATCTCAATTTATTCCAAAAAACAGACGACGTGGAGCTGGAGATTTTGAGACAAATTTCAATCTAATGGCCCCCAGTATGAGACCTACGTGTCTCCTTACTAAAGTCCAAAAGTTGATGCCTCAGAAAGGGGGGATTAATTATAATGTTTTTAACACCTATATATTGTTTTTACAGAAATTCATGTTGTGTTATGACACTTCTATCTATATTATTCTTATATAATTATGATACTTTATAAATAATAATATATATTATCCTTACAAAGTTTATATACAGTTTTATACAATACAGTGGTTTAAACTCCAAAACTAAGTTCAAAAACATAGGGCATTTAAGTCTGCCAAACACTCAATAAATAAAGCAGGTTGACAATAAATAAACCGCGTTGACAAAAGATGTTAATCTGAGGGCCGTTGGGCTAATCCTTGCATGGACCGACCACGTGAGCTTTATTTTATTTACTAAACTTGTTTTTTTTTTATCTCACTAGTCCTAAGCACGTGCTTTGCACGTGTATAACATTTGTTAGTTCTTAATTTTTGTGTTAATATTGTATTGATTATTGTAATATAGTATTTAGTTATATTATATAGTTTAGTTTATACTAACTAAAGTTCTTATGTTTTATGTATAAATTGCATGATTAAAAATGAAGAAGATGTATGAAATTATTTTATTATGAAATAGTATTCTTCATGTTTTCAAAAAAAATATCACAGTACAACACAACAATGAACACGGTTTACTTGCTACACAAAGAAGATCATTACTGAGATCATAAATATCACAATATATTGAATTTAGCTAGAGCTACTAAAATCTGACGCGTAAAACTAGCCCGACCCGGTCTGAATCCGAGTGACCCAAAATCCGAAATGACTCGAATCCGAACTAATTCAAAGCAGGAATGACACGTAGCCCGAATGACCCGAAACTCAAAATCTCGAATGAATCGCAACCTCATCGACCCGAATCTCGAATGACCCCAACATGAATGATCCGAAACCCGAATGACATGTATCCCAAAATGGCCCGAACCCGAATGGGCAGCCCGATCTGACCCGAAAAATAATCAGATTTGTTTATCCTAATACCTAAAATATCTCTAAATGAGTAATTTATTGTTTATTGTAATGTAGTATTTAGTCATATAGTTTAGTTTATACTAACTAAAGTTTTTGTGTTTTATGTATAAATTGCATAATTAAAAAAGAAGGAGATGTTTGAAATTATTTTATTATGAAATAGTATTCTTCCTATTTTCTAAAAAATATCACAGTATAACACAACTGATGTAGACGGATCATATCATATATATATAAATTGACCTGCTACATAAAGAAGATAATTACTAAGATCATAAATATCGCAATATATTGTTAGCTAGAGCTAGTAAAATCTGACGTGAAAACCAGCCCGACAATACCCGAACCCGAGTAACACGCAATCTGAAATGACCTGAACCCAAATTGACCCGAAACCCGAATGATCAGTAACCCGAATAATCCGAATCCCGAATGACCCGCAACCCGAACGACCCGAATCCCGGATGACCTGAATTCGAATGGTCCGCCCTATCTGACCCGAAAAATAACCAGATTTGTTTATCATAATATCTAAAATATCTCAAAATTGAGAAATTTATGCTTTTTTCTAACACTAAATATACTAACAAAATGACTTAAATGACCTAAAATGTCAATTCGGGTGACACACAGCACGTAATCTAAGTGAAAATTGATCAGAACCTAGTGTTGACCTTGAACTCAATTGACGCGCCCCCGAACCTGAACGACCAAAACTCAAAACTATCTGAACCAAATGACCAGAACTTAGAAGGATCGGCAACCCGAATAAACCGCGACTCGAACGGCCCGAACCCCCAACAACGCACAACCCAAACAGCCCCAAACCCGAATTGACCCGAACTTGAATTGACCCAACCTGAACCCGACCCGACCTGCCCGTTTGTATAGACTAAGTTCGCATGAAACCTTTATTTAGTACAGTTATGGTGTATGTACACCAATTTTATATGTACAAAGATATTGTAAAATTATGTTGACGCTATCATGCTCTTTTGTATAATTTGCAGTTACAAATAGGTTGGGTGTATACACACCATGCTTTGTAGAAAATATGGTGTATGTCAACCGGGTTACATACTATTTTTTCAGCAAAGTTCTAGTTTACAAATTAAATAGAAGTGTTTCGCAGCCTAAGCAAGAATAAATCAAGGGAGTTGATACTGCGCGACAGGTACTGTAGCGACGGTATATAAAATTGATAAAAACTATATAAATTGAAAACAAACAGTATATAAAAATCTATTTTTTAAAAAATAGTATATACGTAAAAAAATGAAAACAGTATATAGAAAACACAAACGGTATATAAAAATCCATTTTTTTTAGAGGCGCATAGATTGAAAAGATAGGGATGACTGATATTTAAAAAGAAAATATTGCAGTTTACGAAGTTAACTACAAAATAAATAGAAATGTTCTATATATAAAAATGAGTAAACCAACTCAATAAAGATATGGTTCAAAAAAATCTAGTCTAAAAAACGCGAATATTGAAATGTTAGCTCCTGACATCTTATAAACAATATTTTTAGTTTAGATAATAGTTGAAACCGTTTCATAGAAAAAAAGCACACGAAGCAAACCTAATGAACATATGGCTCATAAGAACCAAATGTAAAGAGAAAACATACTAATGTGTAAGTGTCAACATCTCATTTGCTATTGACAAACGAAGCAACCACACCACCATCTAAACTCCCTCTTTTTATATACCTAGTAGAAATAGCATGTGCGAAATTATTTTCTTTCCACACTTCAATAGAAATATTTTAAAGAAACTTAACATGTACGTAAAAAATAAATTAGTAACTATTAAATAATACAACTTTTTTTTGTGATAAAACAAATTTATGCTAGAGAAATATATTTAGTAGATTTCCATATAATCTTAAAGCTAAACTATTTACTATATGGGCAGATTAGAAGTTCCTGAAAAATAGCTGACAGTGGGGCCCACAACCGTACTTTAATGAAGGATGGATGTATACTACTTATTGGTTGGAATAATTTGACTGGACCATTTATACTCTACTGTTATCTCTCATGCACGGTTCATGTGAATGAAGTTTATGCAAAATTTTATCCAAGATGCTAAGTGTAATTAGCTGATTTGGTCTGGACAAGAAAAACAAGCAACCAGAGAGGTGAACTCTCTGTTTATATATATATATATATAGAAATATCAATATTATGCTGATAAATAAATTAAATTTCAAGCACATGGAAATGACCAAAAGAGAGGATCAAACTCTACAGTCTAAAGTTCAATAATTAATTCCGTTAAAAGGACAAAAGAAATCATTGAAAAGAAATGAAAGATAAGCATTAAAAGACTATATAAATTGAATATTTTGACGTGGTAAACGAAAGTTGGCGTGAAAAATCAGGCGTCTTACATTGCAACTATGCCATGTGGAGATTTTGGTTTTGCTTGAAAGCCAGGTAAGAGCTGTTTGCTTCTTAGCCCCCATTTTGGGTCATGACTCCATACTGATTATGGTGAAATTGTTATTTCAACTAGTTTACAATTAAGATAAATTACACATGCATATAATGTTGTATTGAAATAATTGATTGTTATTGCAACTAGTTTACAATTAAGATAAATTACACATGCACATAATGTTGTATTGAAATAATTAATAAAATTGATTTGATTATAATTGGAGTAGGACTTCACACAAAAAAATAGCTGGTTGAACAAGCTCCGCTCTTCCCTTTCGGAGTTTGTGTTCCTATCGTCATATTTTGCATAAATATAGAAAAATATTTTTCTATTAAATAAAGATAATTATGATGATTGGGGCTCAAATTAATTATTTTATTTTGATTTTTTTTTTTTTATAATTTTTATGCGAAATAAAAAGATAAGTGTTTTATGTGAAACACCTGCTGAGTGCCTGACTCGAGGCCCAATAAGATAAATTAGGAGTCAGACTTGATGGGACAAAACTGGGTTCTATAACAGCCATTGCAAGAAATTACAGAGAAAAAAAATAAGCTGCTGGTCCAGTCTTTGAGCATGATATTCTTCACTTACACGTACATTATTTGCATTATTCATTTTAAGACCTGTTAAAGTATATATTTTTTCTTTATCACACTGTTCATGAGTCATGACCACAAAATCTCTCCACCAACCTGATCTACCATTCTTTCCTTTCTTCCTATCTTCTATTGAGACGTCTTAACAACCTGTAAAATACTTAAATTCCATTTCGAACCCCTTTTTTGAAGTCTCTCTGTCCTTTTTGGGTTGCTTGAGCTTAGAGAATCGAATCCAATTCCTAAAGAGATAGAAAAAGCTAAAAGAGAAGATTACTTTTGATTGAAAAAATCGCAATTTAGAACAGAGTTGTGGTCTCATGAGAGGTGTTCGACTTCGGCCATGTACCTTACTTTCTCTGAAGATTTGTAAAATTTAGTTTTTTGTTTGATAAATTTGAGTTTGGAGATAGAGATGAAAGGAAGATGGAATTTTGGGGCTTTATTGGTTTTGTTGATGCTCCATTTATTGAACTTCAAATGCTTATCTCATAATTTTGAAGGTATCTTTTTTTTTCTTCTTATGCATATTTCTGAGAGTCTGAAAATAGAATAAAATAAAAGTGTCACTTCAAGCCCAATTTTATTTTCTAATTATAGTGATTATTAATATTGATTATTTCTTGTCAAGAAAAAATAATAATATATCTTTTAATCTTTCTCAATTTGTACTTCCCCTAGACATGCACACCCATAACCTGAGATTTTGTTTCCTTTTTTGTAACAGATGAACTACTAATTTTGATATTTAATCATATTTATTCTCTGTTTTTTTTCCAAACAAAGAAAATACATATACATATTTTCTCTCAACTATACTTTATTCTTTGTATTTTCAGCTAATTATAGCTATGCACGCAAAGTGCTCGATGAAATACCACTCCACCCACCAAAAACCGGCTCAATTCCAGCAACAATCGACTCAAAATTAACAAAGCACAACATAAATTCAACTGAAACCACAAATATTAATGCAACTTCCCAAATTTCACCAGTACCAGCACCAATTAAACATCAAAACGATCCGACTCAAAACGATTCAAATAAAGGATTGTCAAAATGGGTTTATTTTGTTATAATTTTTGCATCGGTATTTTTGGTTGGTACGGTAATCTGTACCGTCTTGATTTGTAAGAAAAAAGGGGTCGTAAGCCAAATTGGACCTTGGAGAACTGGAATTAGCGGCCAGCTGCAAAAAGCTTTTGTGTCAGGTCTGTATTTATTTATTAATTAATTTACGTTATTTGTTTGTTTGTTTATTCTAATTTTCGTATAAGTGTTGATTTGAGTTCTTAAAGGCGAATTACGGCATCACAATAAACTCTTTTTCTTTTCGTTGGAATTTGAGTACTTTTAATGCTCATGTGTATACCATATCAAAATTGAAGAGTTGGTCAAACATTTCGATAGAAATAAACAAGACAAAAAAGCAATTAACAAAGAAGCTTACTAAGATTTGACCTTACAACCAACCAATTATCCAAAAGTTTTATCCTTCATGTTTTAAAATCATTTTTCTAAAGAAAATGTTCTATTATCTCATATTTCTAAAATTATTTCATTTCAGAACTAACCACACTTTAAATTTTTTATTATCGCATGTTTTTAACAATATTTTATTTGTAAATAAAGGTGTACCAAGATTGAATTATGTCGAACTGGAAGCAGCTTGTGAGGGATTCAGCAACATAATCATAACAAGTCATGAATATTCTGTTTTTAAAGGGACTTTATCAAGTGGGGTTGAAATTTCGGTCTCTTGTAGCGCGATAAATTCCAAAAATGATTGGTCCAAGCATTCTGAACTCTGTTTCAGAAAAAAGGTACTTCATTCAAATTAGGAGGAATTTCATGCATGTAAAAATTATTCAAAATGTCATTTTAGCCCTACAAAATCTGAAGTATCAAGGATAGCCCTCGAATTGTGGACAAATAATATCATCATCAATACTCTTCCTCTCTTGTTTTTTTAAATGGCTAATTACCTTTTTTCTTATTTGTTCATGATCATGCACAAATAAGGGTAGATATAATTTCAATAAATCCAAAGTTCAGTGATCTTATGTGGATAATTAGAAGCTCAGTGACCAATTTGAACATAGATTAAACGTCAGTGACCTCCAGTGAAATTTACCCTATAAAAAGATAATGAAGCAGGGGCGATTTGAGGAATTTTTGTAATAAACATGGTAAAAAGGATTTAATATTATGATATTTTTTGTTTGACTTTTTTAGATTGAGATGCTTACAAGAATAAACCACAAAAACTTTGTGAATCTTTTGGGATTTTGTGAAGAAGAAGAGCCTTTTACAAGAATAATGATTTTTGAATATGCACCAAATGGTCCTCTTTATGAACATCTTCATTGTGAGAATTTCAATAATTATTCAATTTATAATAGAGAAATTTGTAAAAAAACCCATCTATTATTGGAAATTGCAAAAAAAGCCCTGAATTATTGGAATTGCAAAAAAGCTTCTGTAGTCTTTAGAAAATTGCAAAAACACCCTACAGTTTGTCAACTCATCTTAATCGTTCTATTTAACATTTATTTGAATATTTTCCATAAAGAAAAGAGTTTTTGCAATTTCCAATAATGGAGGCTTTTTTGACTCTTTTTGCAATTTTACCGCAATGCAGGGTCGTTCTTGCAAACTCTGCTTTATACATAATACCACGCTTATTTCAAATGTATTATATGTTTAATTAAGATGAATTTCTGAAACTCTGTTTTTAATCATCATTCAGTGGAAGAAACAGAGCATCTTGATTGGAGTGCAAGAATGAGGATCATAATGGGCATAGCTTATTGTCTCCAGTACTTGCACGAACTGGAGCCGTCCATTTCACATCCTGACCTTTGCTCCAGCTCTGTTTTTCTCACAGAGGATTTTGCTGCCAAGGTAAATAAATTAAGTTTTTTTTTTTAAATAAATTGTTGTATTTTGAGTCTTACCAAACTGAAATGAAAAACCCGAAGAAAATACAATGTAAGGAATAAATTTTGGTGATTTAGGTACTTTTGTAACTTTTTTTGGATATTTTATGTTAAATTATGTTGTTTAACAGAGTAATATAGAAATTTATTTGATTTTCTAGGTGGGAGATGCGAGTGTATGGAGAGAAGTTATGAGAAAAGAAACAAAAAATGGAGATGGAAATTTCGATTTGATTGAATCAAAATCTGCTGACGTGGCGAGCAATATATACAGTTTTGGAATAATTTTATCTGAAATTATTACAGGAAGAGACCCTTACTCAAAAGAAGGCTCTCTTTTAGACATGGTAGAAATAAAAGAATTATAAATAATATATTACAATTTCATTTTCTTATTTGATAATTTAAAATGTCTCATTTTTTGTTAAATTCTTGACGATAAAATGAATTTTTTTTTTTTTAGTTATTAGAAATAATAAATGAGGAAATAAATATCGCTCAGTTAATCGATCCTGCACTGAAGGCTTATAAAACGGAGGACCTAAATGTAATTTGTGAGGTAATTAAAGCCTGTGTACAAATAGATGCTGAAAGAAGGCCAAAAATGAGGGAAATTACTGCAAAATTAAGGGATGTTTTGGCAATTTCGCCAGAAGCTGCAAATCCGAGATTATCTCCTCTTTGGTGGGCTGAATTGGAAATTCTTTCGGTATAATATGATTAATCATGTTGTATTTGTAAAGAATTGGTCAGATAAAATGTCACATGTAGATAGATAAAAATGTCGTTGTTCTGTTAAATATGTTGTATATTTCATGTGATTATTATGTGATTAAGATGTATGACACAATTTTGTAATTTTACACAATTGTGTTTCTGTTTGCGTACAAAAAATGTCAAAAATTGCTATTTCCTGTAACTTCCATTATAATTTTTATACTTACATATTCCTTTGTTTGTTTTGCTTTGAATTATCAAACTTAATTTTGGTGAACTTTCATGGAAGGTAAGCCTTGTGAGATGTTAAGTAGTAGTTTTGCTTTGAAAAGTTTGACTTGAAAGTTTCCAATATGAAGTATTCGATTGTTAAGACTCAATTTGTTTTGTAATAATTTGGAGTCGAAGACTTGCATTCAAAGTTCGATTGATCATTCAGATGGATTAATAAATTATTTATTTCTAACTGTCATTTTTATAGTTCTTATATTGTTGAGATTTAACTGCATTACTTTCATTTATTGATGATCTTTTACATGGATGAAATGTTAAAGACAATTTTGACTTTAAGAACAAGCTGTCAAGAATGACTTGAAGAACTACTTGTCAGTTGTCAGAATGAAAATTCTCACGTTGGAAAGAGGGAAGGAGGGATCCTATTAAAGCTTTATTTACAAAAAGGAAGTATGTTAACCTCATTGATTTCTTGTGTAACAAGGTCATGCAGAAAGAAATCCTAAAACAACATTTTTGTGAGCTAAATATTTGGTAAATGATCCTCTATATTGTAATGAAACATCTATCTTTAATATATAGATTGCATATCTAAAAATATACAACATGAAGAATATAAACATATTTTCATGAGTTGACAACAATAAGTCTCATTGATTTCAATATCATTAAAAATCCAGAAACAAAAAATGAGCTTTCTTTTGATAAGCGGACGAAAGAGGTTTACTGTTAGACAATTTTTCCATTATTAATTCACCAACTGAATTTGGTGAAAGTGCAGGAAATTATGTGTACAAATTTCACTTGTTCAGCATGTAACATTTCCATGCAAAAAGAACCTTACCGTAACATATTTTGTGAGTTGATTTTTTTATATAGAGAAAATCAATTGAGGTGGATCATTCATCTAATTAGTACAAATCAAACTTTAATAGAGTACATTCTCACGAGCAAAAACAAAGATATTTATAAGAGTGGATGTATGATGTTCTGATGCTTGGAGATGTCAGGTCTCGAAATCGAGTAGTGATGAAGACGGAGAATTGGGGTTCTGTGGGTCCATATATGATATCTAGGTGTTACTCTCACGACTAGTGATCAAAACTATATTATCAAACGCAATTGAAGATTTTTCAAGGTGAGAGAGCAAGCTTTTTTTCTGCCTTCTAGAACTTTCTCGAATCGAACATAATTTTTAAATATTTTACGGACACAAAAGATGAGAAAACCCAACTTTAATACATGCAGTACAAAGTCCGATTGCATGTGAATCTTCTTCCGTCAAAGGGTTTCTAATAAAATCAAATTCTGAATGTCATGCCAATTAGGAAATGAAAGTCACCAAAATGAGATCTATGTGAATCTTCTACACCTGCCACGCAAGCCATGCGCACGAGGAAAGAGTAGCACAACACAGTACACGTAGATCATGCATCTCCTTCTTTGATATGTGTTACTTACGTGGGCATAAAATCAGTAGATAAAATAACAAAAAAAAAAGAATTCTTTTAACCCTACGAAAGTACGACGCGTATATCACAAGATATATTTTACACATGGTAGTACCATACGATAGCTACTCACTCCATCAACACAGAGCATACTTAAACGTCTCACTGGGAGGCGCTAGATAACACATACATACCGAGAATTGCTGAACATATCTGAAACGTCTCACCGAGAGACGCTAGCAATTTGCAGTACACACTTATTCGTAGATACTACATACAGTAGATAGATAGATAGATATTATATAAACTAGATATATATCAAGGAAAGGAAGACCTCAAGTCAACCGCATCCAAGCTGGCGGTCCCTCCTCACCGCTAAATCGTGCAAGGAGAGATGTAGTTGTTTCGCCGTGACAAGCAGTTCCATTGCCTGTCTCGGGCTCAATATCTCTGTCAGAAGAGTCCTGGCAGTTGACAGCCTCAATCCATCTGCTTCCCCCACTAACCTCGCCAGACCTTCATCATAAGTTTGCATCGTCATCTCCATCTCCCTATCGGCATGATCACCATTATTCGTATGAACCGTTGAAGAAGCAGAAACAAACAAATTGTTGGTACCGGCCTGTTGCCGCCTCGTAATGATTGGAAGAAGAGGCTTGTCGGCTACATCCTCCTGTATTGTGGCCAGTTGGGACGACAGTCGGTCCTCGGCACGTAAAGTTCTCTCATGGAGCTCATTCACCATCTGTAGTTGACGGGCCGTAAGGCCCATCAGCCCAACAGAAGCGAGCTGTCCATATTGGCCCTTGAGGAACTCCTCCAGGTGGGCATCCATCTCTGAGCCTGTAATAGAATAAAGAAGACGTATGGCCAATGAGGGCCGGCAACCGCCTATCCAGAGCATTGAGTTCTCAAACGAAGGGCACCAAGGAGGGGAGAAGAAGATGGCTCCATCCTCATGCGCGAGCGCCCTGCGTTGTTCAGAATAGTCTTCGTAATGCTGCATGCACTTCTCGATGATCGCACGGACTTCAGCCTCAGTCATGCCAGGTGAGGCCGAGGCATGGAGGAGCTCGCTCAAGTCAGACTTTTGGATATGGACAGAGTTGTCAAAACACGAGACGAAGCGCCTCGCCATCGATACATACAGAGTGAGTTTGTTTTATGAAGAAAGAGGATTAGGACAAGGGGTGGTGAGATAAATAATGTGGGCTGGTGCAGTGAGCCTTGTAAATTGTAATTAACTACTCAATGGATAGAATGGCATATGGTTGTACATGTGGTTGCATGCGGGATGTCTACGGAGAGAAAAAGGCAAATAAGGAGTAAGATATTGATGACAGAGCAGCTCAAAGTTCCAATGTAATTTGTTTGTACTGCGTTTGGGTTCACTTGTTTTTTGGTTTTTTGTTTCCATCAAATTTATGATGTTTTAGTCACTCCACAAATATTGTTCATGTAGGTAATAAGTGAGTTCTCTGATGGAGATAAATAATGTTCATGTAAGTAAAAAATTCACTCCACAAATATTGTTCATGTAGGTAATAAGTGAGTTCTCTGATGGAGATAAATAATGTTCATGTAAGTAAAAAATTATGGATAATTATAATTGAAAAACAATAATTAGCAACCGACACATTGATCGCTAAATGCTCAAATTTATTTATCCACATGCATGCACATAGTCATGCCATCTGGATATTTCAGACTATATTAGGTGCAGTGATGTTTTTATGCCGTTATGTGTTATGTGCATCATTATTGATTGTACTGTACCCCGGTCACGGTGAGACACATTTTGTTCTGGTATCTAGTTCGAAAAATCCAAATGGGAATCAGTTCCTCAAGTTTCTGATTCAAAATTGGTTGAATCAGATCGAAATCACCCAAACAGATTGAAAAATTAGATCATTTCTTATAAAAAATTAGATTTTGCATAACTCTGTGTATCTATAATCCCTACATATAACTCTTCTTATTTATTTTAATGAAGCTGAGTGGCATGCATCTTGTATAAAAAAATAATTTTGTATAATTATGAGAATCAAATATTAATCAGATTGTGTTTTCTCAATTTCATAATCGAATCGGCTGACTCAAATCAAAATTGTCTATATAATCATGAGATTATTAATATTAATCAGATCTTGTTTTGTCAATTCCAGAATCTAATCAGCTGAACAAAATCGGAACTGGTATTGCTTGGAGGGTTGGACGTTGACTAGGCCACTGGGCGGCGAACATGAAGACTGTTGCAGAGTTGACGATCAAATCAACACAGCTAGATGATCAGACGTACTATATTATCACCCGCAATTGATGATTTGTTATGAAGTTCGATGAGAGCATATTTTTTCTAGGATCAGATGATCCTAACTATAACATTTGATGGATTTTTTATGGGGGAGAGTTTAATATGGAGCTTATTTCTATATGGAATTTTATTTTATTTCTCTGTACAATTTTTCGAAATCAAACATAATTTTCTATATTTTCTTGAGCATCGACCAAAACGATAAGTGAATTTTCGCACTTTGAGAAAACCCAACAAAAGGTCACCAACCTTTTCCTTCTCTCAATGCATTACAAAGTCTGTTTTTTAATGTGAAAAGTGTTTCTATCAAAGAATCATTCTCATAAAATCAATTTTCAAATGCCATGCCAATCTACATGGAAGTCATCAAAATCATATCTTGCGAAAACCTACAGTTCTACAGCCGCCACGCAGCCATTGCCATGAGGAAAGAGTTGTTCAACCGTAACCGTGGATAATCTGCTTATCTGACACGTGTTACTTACATGGGCACAAAACCGATATAAAAAAAATAAAATTGAAAAGAATATACTTCAACTCCTGAAGCTTGCATTAAAAAAAAAAGAATACTTCAACTCTACTCTAAATACCACATACATACATATATCACAATGTGTATTTTACCCTTGCGGAACATCATACACACACACACACTCCCATGAAAACCGAGCATACACCATAAACGTCTCACTGAGAGACGGTAAAGATACTTATTAGTTATAGATACAAAATACATACATAAGTAGATAGATCAAGATTTTTGAACTATATATATATATCCATGAAAGGAAGACCTCGAGTCAACCTCGGCCGAGCTGACGATCCCTCTTCAGGGCCAACTCGTGCAAGGAGAGGTGCAATTGTTTCCCTGTGACAAGCAATTCCACCGCCTGTCTGGGACTCAATATCTCCGTCAGAAGACTCCTGACAGTCGACACCCTCAGTCTGTCTGCTTCCGCGACTAATCTCCCCAAACCTTCAGCGTAAGTCTTCATCGCCATCTCCACCTCCCCATCGATATGGTCACCGTCATTCACATGAACGGTTGACGAAGAAGTAGAAGCAAACGAATTGATGGTACCATCCTCTTGTTGCCTCCTAATTAAGGGAAGGAGAGGCTTGTCTGCTACATCCTCCTGTATTGTGGCCAGTCGCGATGACAATCGGTCCTCAGCACATAAAGTTCTCTGATGGAGATCATTTACCATCTGCAGCTGACAGGCCGTAAGACCCATCATCCCCATGGAGGCAAGCCGGCCTTGTTGTCCCCGGAGGAACTCCTCAAGATGGTCATCCATCTCGGAGCCTATAACCGAGTACAAGAGCCGTATGGCCAACGAAGCCCGGCAACCACCTATCCATAGAACCGAGTTTTCAAACGAGGCACACCAAGGAGGGGAGAAGAAGGTCGGCCCGTCCTCCTGTGCAAGCACCCTGCGTTGTTCACAATATTCTTCGTAGTGTTGCATGCTCCGTGAAATGATTGCGCGAAGCTCAGCGTCAGTTGTGCCAGGCGAGGCTGAGGCATCGAGGAGCTCGCGCAGGTCAGACTTCTGGAAGTGGATCCAGCCGTCGTAACACGAGACAAAGCGCCTATCCATGGATATATATTGTGGAAGGATTAAGAGTGAGTTATGTTTATAACTTATAAGGAGGATTAGAACAAGGAGGGGTGAGAGAAACAATGAGGCCGGTGCGGTGAACCTTGTAACTGCTCAGTGGATTACTTGGCTGGTTGTACATGTGGCTGTATGTGTGGGGATGCCTACAGAGGGAAAAGGCAAATGAGGAGTAAGATATTGATAAAATATTAAAAGGAGCTAGCGCACTCTGTGACGTATATAAAAATTGAAACAAAATTGAAACTGAAAATATATAAGAAATTTATTTGGTAAAACAGTATATATTTTAAAAAATAAAAAATAGTATAAAAAATATATAAAATCAAAACAAACAACATATAAAAATTAATTCGATAAACAGTATATATTTAAAAAAATAAAAATAGTATATAATGTATATAGAAATGCGAGAAAATATTATATAATTTTAATCCGTCGTTACAGAATCACTATAGTATTCCGTCGTAATTTCTCATTTCCCAATATTAAAATGATAATTTTTTTCTTGAAAGGTCAGATATTGGTAATTTCTGGATTGAAAAGGCAGCTCAAAGTTCCAATGTCTGTTTGCACTGCTTTTTGGATTCATTTGGTTTCGTTTCGCTCAAATTTATGGGTTTTTTTTATCTGTTTTCCCTTCCGTCAGAATATTTTTTGTTCTGTAATATGAATTATTTATATTTTTTTTATTCAAATGGAGTGGTTTAATTAAACAGAGGGCCTGGCGGTAGAGGTAAATTATTTTTTATTTTTTATTTTTTATTTTTTTATTAATGGGTTTGATACCCGATTGGATCAGGAAAAAATTACAACAATGCCACTACCGCCAGAAGGCCTGGCGGTAGAGGCTAATTTGTATCTAAATATCCTGTTTTACGGGAAATTTTGAAAATTTTGAAAATTATCACACTACCGCCATTGGTGGTGGCGGTAGAAGGTCTCTACCGCCACCATTGATGGCGGTAGTGCTAGTTACCTAATTTTTTCCAAAACAATGCTATTTGCTGAATTATTTTCATAAATAATGCTAAAAAAAAAAAAAAAAGTCTTTTGAAAGAGTACAATCCACCCAAGATCTCTCAAATCAAACATTCCTCGGGCCTGATGGCGGGCTTTTTGTCCAGATTAAATGGAGGCTAAAATCATAAATACATTCTCAAACTTGAAGACACGCTGCACTCATCGAGCATTAATAATAATTAATAATAAGTAAGAAAATATGAGCTCATAATAGACATAAAAAAGGAGTTAACTAACAAAAAATATGTTAGTAATAAATCAAGACAATATATTTATTTTGTAGTAAATACTAAATAAAATGAGAGCTTACTACCTTTTTATCTCCTGAACGTATTTTGAAAGAACTAATTAGGAAGACAATTTTAAACGTAGAATTGTGTAACTTCAATGTGTAAAGTATATTGTGTTATATATTATAGGCGATATAAACTTCAAATATCAAGAATTAGTCAAATAATTAATAAATTATTTAATAAGTTTAGAATTACCGGTCGGATATTTAATGACTCTATAAATATTGGGTCTTGATATTGCGCGCCCTATTTGGGGACGCCCCGCGCGCGACTGCTGACGTGGCAGACGCCACGTCAGCCACAGGACGACGCCACGTCAGCCACAGGACGACGGGAGAACGACAGACTCTAGCCCCGGCGCCTCCCATCTGAGCTGCAGTGCCTGGAGCACGACCCATAGCTGCTGCAAGCTCAGATTTGAAAACAGTGTCCATCGACACAAACGGTATATAGATGGTGTATAATTTAAACAAACAATATATAGTACAGACAAGCAAAAAATATGTATAATTCAAATCAAAACAGTATATAGTTGGTATATTATTTTGATAAAACAATATATATAATTCAGACCAAAACATTATATAGTTCAGACAAATGGTATATAAATATATAGCAAATATATAATTCAGATAAATGGTATATACATCAGTATTTGTTCTGATAAAAATAGTATATATAGTTTAGACAAGCAAAACACTATGTATAATTCAGATCAAAACGGTATATAGTTGGGATACCATTTTGATAAAACAGTATATATAATTCAGATCAAAACAGTATATAGTTTAGACAAATGATATATAAAATATATAATTCAGACAAACGGTATATATATCAGTATCCGTTCTGATAAAACAATATATACAATTCAGAATAAAACAATATATAGATGATGATATAACAATATATAATTATACATAGTACTAAACAGTATATATATATATATATATATATATATATATATATATATATATATATATATATATATATATATATATATATATTATTACTTGAATAAAACAGTATATACATGACGATATTCTCTCCGACCAAAACAGTATATAGCAAGGGTGGCGCGTCAAAGCGATAGGAAAATGAAAAACTTGACTTTTTGGCCCCAGACCTGTCGCGCGCAACTACAATTCGCGCCCAGGGAGTTCCCAAACAGGGCGTGATTTCCATTTTTCCATAAATATTTTTTTGAATAATATGAAGAACTATACATTCGGCCGGGTAGCAATATCACACTTTCTTTGAATCATATACTGTGAGAAGAAAATCTTTATACTCTTCATACAAAATTACAACATTAATTGAAGAAGACTCAATACAATAGTATCAGACTGTGTGTATAGACTTCGAAATCTTATGATCCGCACAAAATGAAATGAATGAAATAAAATAAAAAACAAAAAACCTCCACAAATTTTCCTCTTACACATGCACCTATAATAATCCATTCATAAACAATAATTTTTCTTGTTATGCATACTTAACGTTTATGTATCTTGTCAGGTCAAAAAGAACATTTCTCACTTTCAAGCATTGAATGTGGATGGGGCTAAATGACCGACGAGCCCAAATAGGGCACCTAATAGTCGAATGCTTCTCTATTCGGCTAACTCGTTGAGACCAATTGGGCGCCTGATCAAGACCCAACGACGACGAGGCCTCGGAGCTTGAGTTTCCATCAACATGTTAGACATGATTTGCACATCCTCATTTCTGCAAGATTTTACTTGATCGTACAGCTTCATAATGTTATTGTCTGCATCATAGAATTATAAATACTTAATTTATTTTTAACTTTTCTTCAAAAAATAATTTCTAATGTGGATATGTGTAAAAATCATGTAATCGATGTGTAAATCTTACAATTTCTACGCGCCTGCATGCGGAGATTGACCGCAAAAGCCATGCACTTGATTGGAAAAACCAACCTTCTCTGAAACCAATCCATTCAAATTCAAATTCTAAAATTAAGAATTTTTGGTAGAGATGTGTATGACTAGGAAAGGTATTTATTTATACCAGGTTTCTTTCTAATATTGGCATCTTTTGACCCTCTGTCAAGACTAAAATCATGGTTGAGCTTTTCATTTGGGTGTCTGTTGTTAACTGTATTTAGTTCTCTCTCTCGATTAAGAGATTTATTTGCTATATTTGATAGTGTAGACACTCTTTCGCATTTTGTGTGTAATACAAGGGGTTTTACCATCGATGAGATAATTCATCCGTCAAAATAATATTAGTCACTGAAAATAGTGACACATAAACATTTATAAACAATGACACATGAAAATATATAAATTAATAATTGTCTCCAAAAATAAATGATCAATTAATAGTTTTGATTTACCCACATTTCATTATCTGATGGCTAGAAATCTAAATAATCAGACACTAATCACCAAAAATATAACTTTCAATTAGAACAAAAAGAGATTTAACACTCCAAGGCCCATAAAGCCTGTAACATCCCTAACCAACCCAACCCAGCCCAGCCCAGCCCAAATAATGAGAAAATATCCGTGGTTCTGGTCTACCATGAACCAATACAATAAAACCATGACCCGTCTTCCGTCTCTCCCATGAACCGAGTTTCCCGAAAGACGCCGCTCTTTCCGCCTGTCCCAAATGGCTAAACAAAAATAACGAAAGGCTTCAAAAAATCTTCTTTCCGGCCATCACCATGGCCAAGCGCAAGCCATCCTCCACCAGCTCCGCCTGGGCGGACCTCCCTGAGAGCCTTCTCTACACAATCCTCACCCTCCTCCCTTCCATCAAGGACCTCGCCTCCTTCTCCTCCGTCTGCCGCTCATGGCGGAGCTCCTCCGCCTCCGCCTCCTCTTCCCTCTTCCCGCCACTCCTCCTCTATCCGCTCACTGGGGAAGTATCAGCGCGGCTCCGTTCTGCTCCTCGCCGTGTCTCCGGACTCCGCCTGCACGACCCCGCCGCCCCATTTGCTTGTTATCCTCTCTCTCGCGCCTCCGTTAAGTCTCTCTGTTCTCGTTTCCTTGGGTGTTCTCATGGCCACCTTATCTTTCTCTCGTGCAACCGCATTGTTATTATCAACCCCTTCACAAATTCTCAATTGAAATCGCCTGCTTTAACCACAAAGTTGAACTCAGCCGCCTTCTCTTGTCTCTTAACCGCCCCTCCCTCCTCCTGTGGGTCCTCCCTCGTACTATTCTCTTCTGGGAGCTTCTTCCAATGGCGGATTGACTCTTCTGAGTGGTCCAATTTTGGGTCCTTCCAGAAATTAAGTAACGTCAGACTAATTACTGTAAACCGTCAGATTTACGCGATTGATTCTTGTTGGAAGCTCTATGTTTCTGATTTGCATCCAAAGTTGAGTCTGAAAGATCTTGTGGTGGATTCATTATGCGAAAAAACCAATTTCAGTTTAATAGACTGGTTTGTGGATTTAGGAGGCGAGCTTCTGTTTCTCCAATTCAAACCTGGAGAAGAAATAATGAAAGCCCGATCCACCGCCTTTCGACTGGAGAACTCCAGTTGGGTCAAAATGGAGAGCTTAGGAGACTGGGCGGTGTTTGTCGCACCGGATCCGAGATTTCCTTGTCTGGTTTGTGAGAATCCGGAAAGATGGGGAGGAAGAAAGAATTGTATTTATTTTGCGAGAAGTAATGATCATGGAATTTATGGAGCTTGGGCAGAAATGGAGCTTGGTGAAGAAATAAATATTAGTGATTCTGAATCGCCTTTGTCTATAAGAAATTCACCACAATGGCCTGCCCCTCTTTGGATTTATCCTAAGGTGGTTCGTTGAATTATGAGGTATTTCGAATTTTGAAGCGATTAAACTTATTAGTTTGAGTCGGCTAAATTAAATTGAGTTCAAGTTTGTTTATTTTTTGTTTGTTTTAGTTCGAAGTTTGAACTGGTTAATATGAATTCAAGATTGTTATTCGAGCATCTTGACATGTTTTTTCTTCTTCTCTATATGCAAGATTTACAAATATGAACTGGTATTTTCTTTATTTTTGGAATGTGGTGCTAATGAACTAATTGGTTTGGAAATTACATAAAGGCTTTGGATTGGTTGTGGATTTAAAAAACCAGTTATTATGAAAAAATTGTGGATGAAGAATTTAGAAACCAATTTGGTGCCGATACCACACAAATTCCCCAAATCAGCCGAGATTTTATATTTTCCCTTAGCATAACTAGTCTAAAAATATAATATTGATTCAATGAACTGAAATACTGCTCCGAATGAGTGAAGTGACAATCTTGACCTGAATGGCATGCCACATGAATCGGACCTGAGACTCGGGACTCCATTGATTCGAAACTCAAAACCAACCAACTTGAAACCCAAAACAATTGAAATTCAAATGACCTGAACTTCGATGATCTGAGTATCAATGATCTGAATATCGAAACAAGTCATAACTTGAACGATCTAAAACATGAATATCCAAATAGTAATAACATGAACGATCTAAAACAGTAAAACCTGATGCCCAGCTACTCAAATGAATCCGAATCTTTGCTACCTACTCTCTTACTAAAGACAGAAAAGGATATGTGCTTGTCTTCATATGTTAGTGTGTATTTAGTCAAAAGTATAACAAATCAATGTCACGTATAATCTAAGCTGCCTCGTGTTATTGAACAATGTCAACATTTTTAGTTCATTATAATATTAACTTAAAACAAATCAATTATATCTTTGGAACTGTGTTAAACTTGGAAGCAACATCTTTTTTACCATCATAATATTTATCTGCCAACTGTTTCCAGGAAGCCAAAAGAAACACGGGCAGAATCTGGACTAGTTGGATTGGATAATGAAAACAATTTTTAAGTACAATAAATTATTCTATATATGCAGACAGGAGATAATGCAGGATGCCCGGATCCATGATCTATCATCAGTGTTATTATAAAAATGTAATTATCATATGCTTTTACAAATGAAGAGATTTGCTATTCGATATTTGGTCACTTCAGATTCATCTTGAGTGTTTGCTAAAAGCTTTTGGCTCTTTGTTTTTATGTTGTTAAATTTTGTCTGTATACTTCATATTATATTTGATTATAGGTACATTATTATATACAATACACAAGGAAAACATTATAAAATACATCATTAAGATATTATATACGCTATTGATGTGCAAAGAGACCTGTAAGTTTTGTATAATAGATATTTAGCTAACGTGGCAGGCTGAATTTGACCCGTAACTCACAATGTCCAAATGTGAGTAAGCTCACATCAAAGATTCATCAAGTCAATTTGCTTAAGTCATAGGGTTCAACCACACACCGACTCACACCGTCCAAAGAAATCTAGCCGGACTTGATCCTGTATATCCATATACATTCTGAACTTTCATGTTGTATATTGTTGCTGTTAATTCATTATTTTCTGTACATATCTATATACATACATTAGTTACTCTAAATTTTAATTTTCACATAATAAAATATCACTTCAAAATCATTTTAGTTACTCTAAATTTTAATTTTCACATAATAAAATATCACTTCAAAATCATTTTAGTTACTCCAAATTTTAATTTTCACATAATAAGATATCACTTCGAAATAATTTTATCGGCTTCAAAAAGTTCGAAAAATTAACTTTATAAATCCAATAATTCTGAACCGTCACTTCAAATACTTCATATATTGATGACATCAAACATCTAATTTTTTTTTCTTCAAACGTGGACTCTTTGTATCTTGACATAAAAGAGTGAGACTGTTGAAACTTCAACATCCACAGAATATCAAAGACGTGTTACAACAGAGATGGGGCTGTGGAAGCCACGTGTCAGATATCCAACGGGCTCCAATCTCAGGTTCCATCTAGGAGGTTCTGACACGTGTCCAAACAAACAGAGACTTAGTTGGCTATTAGCGTAAGATTATTAAACTAATTTAGGGCTATTCGCGTAAGATTAAATTAAACTAATTTAAGGCACCTACAAAGCATCAAATTTCAAAAGATTCCGACCTGCCTCAGTGGAAATATGCAATTTAACCCCCAAGAAACAGTCTTATTATTTTCTAACTTTTGCTTGGCTTAATTGCCTGATAATCAATGTATTTGTCTGATAATAGCATTATTCTAAGAATATTCCAAATTTTATCAATCTGTTTCGTTTCCTCAAATAAAACTACAAAAAATTTCACTTATGAAAATATTATATTCCTAATTTCACTTATCACATTTCAATCGGAAAACACAAAAGTAAAAGAATATGGAACTAATCTAACAAAGTAAAAATGCATACATATGCAACAATGAAAGGAACACTTTAACTTAATAAAAACGAAAGAAATAAACAACAGAAGGACCGAAATATAAATATAAATATTTACAAGGGATTCCGCACAAAATCTGGCGCACTAAAACGGAAAACTAAAACAAACACTCTAGAACGAGCCGTTACACCTGTTATTCCCGTCTCTGGCGGCGGCCCCTCAATTCCCCTTTCTAAATTAAGCCCTCCCCTTCTCCAATAATTACCCCCAAACCCCTCCCCATCAAAATCAAATCAAATAAAAAAAAAACAATCTCCCATTTCAGTATTTCAGGGTTGGTTCCGTTCTACTATTCAAGCCTTCAACAGAGGTCAGGAGAGAACAAACAAAGAAAAAGAGGGAATCAATCTAACGGCCTGGTCCAATGGCTGCCGTCCAGTCGGACCGGCCGGTCCGCCCCTCGAAGAAGGAGGCGCCGGGTCACCTCCTGGGCCGGTACGATCTGGGCCGGCTGCTGGGCCACGGCGCCTTCGCCAAGGTGTATCACGCCCGCACGCTCACCAACGGGGAGAGCGTCGCCATTAAGGTGCTCGACAAGGAGAAGATCTTGAAGGGCGGCATGGTTCCGCACATCAAACGCGAGATCACCATTCTGCGCCGCGTCAGGCACCCCAACATCGTGCAGCTGCACGAGGTCATGGCCACCAAGTCCAAGATCTACTTCGTGATGGAATTCGTCAAGGGCGGCGAGCTCTTTCAGAAGGTCTCCAAGGGGAGGTTGAAGGAGGACAGCGCGAGAAGGTATTTCCAGCAGTTGATCTCGGCTGTTGGGTTTTGCCATGCGAGAGGCGTGTTTCACCGAGATCTCAAGCCGGAGAACTTGTTACTGGACGATAATGGCGATTTGAAGGTCTCTGATTTTGGGCTCAGCGCGGTTTCCGAGCAATTCAGGCAGGACGGATTGCTGCACACCTTTTGTGGGACCCCTGCTTACGTGGCGCCTGAGGTTCTGGCGAGAAAAGGTTACGACGGAGCGAAAGTTGATATTTGGTCGTGCGGCGTGATATTATTCGTTTTAATGGCGGGTTATTTGCCGTTTCACGATCAAAACGTGATGGCCATGTATCGGAAAATCTACAAGGGGGATTTCCGTTGCCCTAGGTGGTTTTCGCCCGAGCTGTCGAGACTCCTCTGCAGGTTGCTGGACACGAATCCAGAAACCCGCATCACGATTCCGGAAATAATGGAGAACCGATGGTTCAAAAAGGGGTTTAAGCAGGTCCGGTTTTACGTCGAAGACGATCGGGTCCATAGCCTAACGGATAATGATGAGGATATTTTCGGTCCGGAGCCTGGTCAGAATCAGGAGATTCAGAATCAGGCTCCTGCAGAGGAGGCGGCGTCTGAATCCGGGTCCGAGTCAGATTCATCGGTCGCCTCTTGCCCTGCGACAGTTACCAATTGGTCGTCGGATGAGAAACCGCGTGTCAAGCCGCCTGGTCTACCGAGGCCTGCGAGTCTCAACGCGTTTGATATCATATCTTTCTCGCGCGGGTTTGATTTGTCGGGTTTGTTCGAGGAGCGTGGGAACGAGGTGAGATTCGTGTCGGGCGAGCCCGTTTTTGAGATTATTAAGAAATTGGAGGAAATCGCGAAAGTGGTGAGTTTCTCAGTGAGAAGGAAGGATTGGAGGGTGAGCATGGAAGGCACTAGAGAAGGTGAGAAGGGTCCGTTGACCATCGGTGTTGAGATTTTTGAACTTACGCCTTCTTTAGTTGTGGTCGAAGTGAAGAAAAAGGCTGGCGATAAAGGCGAATACGAGGAGTTCTGTGCCAAAGAGTTGAAGCCTGGTATGCACGATTTCATTTATAAGTCTAGCCTTTTCCCTTCATCACACCAGTCTGCTCCTTCATCACCGCGCCTTCCAGTTGAACCTGTGCCTCTAACCGGTATACCTTCTGATGCCTAGAAGAAGTGGTTGAGCTAAAAGTACGTTTATGCGTTTTTTTCGTTCAATTTGCATTTCTTTTTGACTCTTACTACAAGGAGGGAATTGAAGTTCGTATCGTTTTGACTGTAATATAGTTGTGTATTTTGCATTCTTCCCTCCGTGCGATGTAATAGAGACAGCAATTATTTCTAGTAAGACATAAATATAGAGTTTTGCTTGTAAATCATTATTCGAATTGAGTATTAATGACATATGCTTTTGAGCTAGATTTTTGTTTGCTATTTGTTGAGTTTTATTCTAATTAGTAATTATTATACATCTTTTAATTTTTTTTTTTATGTATATGATGTACATACTGGGTTAATGACTATCCGAGTATGGGTTATAATTGGAGGTGGCAAATGAGCGAGTAAGGTTTTGTCAATTCGGGTTCAAGTCAGTTTGGGTTACGGGTCAATCTGGTTTCAGGTCCTTCAGTTTACGGGTCATTCAGGTTTCGGGTTATGTCTGATTTCAGATCGTTGACTCGTCAACTTTTTAGGGTTAACTGATTTCTAGTTGTTGACTTGTCAACTTTTTGTGTTTAGTCTGATTTTAGGTCATTGTCAACTTTTTCGGGTTTTGTCTGATTTCAAGTTGTTGACTAGTCAACTTTTTCGGGTCGGGTTTGGTTTCGGGTGGTTCGTTTTATCCGGTTGGACTAGATTTTTGTCATTCTAGTTATATTAATTTATATACTTGATGATTTCAAAATGATAAGCAAGATTTCTTCTGTACGTGTTAAAAGAACAATTTCATTAATTTTTTTGATTGATTGCCCAAATTGGTTGTGGTCAATTCAGCTTGATTCTTATTTTTTGTTTTATTTTTATTGCAATAGCATGTGAAATTTGTGTACTTGTTTCTTCTAATCAGGGAATTTCCCTCTTCAATGGTGTTATAGCCTTGTTTCAATTATTTCACTACCATTACTTGCAATTTACTATTTTATTGTTCACTTATTTTCCTTTTGTGTTTATGCATTTGCTTTTTGTGTTCTTATTACATACAAACCTTTTGCAACTGATTTAATTGACCTAATTTGAGAAAAGTGCATTATTGTCTGGAAAGAAAATATTTATTTGAATTATTATTTTTGTAACACTATATCGAAATAGAAATGGGTCACTAATTAACATGTTTTTTTCACAATTGGGAGTTAAGATTTGATTGTAGCCTGGAAAGAAAAGTGCATTATTGTCTGGAAAGATAATATTTATTTGAATTATTATTTTTGTAACACTATATCGAAATAGAAATGGGTCACTAATTAACATGTTTTTTTCACAATTGGGAGTTAAGATTTGATTGTAGCCTGGGGCCAACAATGTCTGGTACACTATTAGACAAGGTACCAAATCCTTCTGTCTTTTTAGTTGGTAATTGTTTGAATTAAGAAATTAGTAATTTTGTTTGAATTAAGCAAATATACCCAAAAAAACTTGAAAAAGGAAATTGATGTCTGGCTTGCTGGTAAACCTGACAGATAATATATAGTACCAAGCCAGTATGCAAACCTGATTTTTTAAAAATGAAAAGGTTCATCTGTAAGCTTGAAAAGGAATCAATCCCTTATTTTCTTTTACCAAAAAAAAAAAAAAAATCAACTTCCCCTCGGCTTCCTTAGCTGATACTCTCTCAGCATCGATAGTTTTGCTCATCATTTTTATAGCATTTCTGAATCTCTGATAAGTTATTTATTATCGGAGCTTTTTTACAGAGTATGTAAGGCCGTCTGTTGTGGTTCTTTTGACGAGTGGCTCATTTTAAGCTGTAAATTGCATGACAATCTTTTACTCGATCCCTTTTCCCAAAATTGAGAGGAAAACTAGTTGGGGTTGAAACTTGTGGATACGGTAAATTCTTTATGTTTGTTAATTTGGGCCGAGATTCACATTGTGCGGAGACTCACATATTCAAGGTATATGAGCTTGGTGATAGAAAATTGAATTTTTTTTATATAACATTTTTTTCAAAAATAAACTAATACTTGCCACTGTTTTGAAAATAATGGGGTAACTACCATTTCCGCCACTACTAGTGGCGGAACAGAGCATGTGGATTTTCAATTTTTTCAAAAAATTTTCATTTGGCTGGTTAAACAGGGTTAATTAGTGTAAAAAAATGTTGTTCCGCCACAGGTAGTGGCGGAAAACACTGTTCCGCCACAGGCATGGCGGAACATGAAATTTTTTTTTTGAGAAAAAATTAATTTTTTTGGAGAAAAAAATAGTTTTTTTCCTGTTCCGCCAGTAGTAGTGGCGGAACACGTTTTTTTCGCTAATTAACCCCATTTTTGAAAAATTATAAAATCCACATGTTCCGCCACTAGGTAGATTCTACATTATTTTGAAAGAAGTGGTATTTGTTTGTTTATTTTTGAAAAAAATGGTATTAAAAAAAAAATCTAGAATATTGGATTGGATGAAAGTTGGGCTACATTGACCCTAATTGGTCCAGATTTTCAAATTTGGAAGTTAATTAATAATAGAAAAGTGGATTTGAATTGAGTCAGCCCAGCTGAACATATATGGGGCTCTTTGGGGACTTTTTTTTTTTGAAACGGCCAACAAAAAAAAATTAGTTAAGGATTCGTTTGGGGATGTTTTTGTTTTTTGTTTTTTTTATTCAAATTTTTTTTTTGATAATTTCTCAGCGTTTCCATTTTTTCCCCTCAAATCCAAAAAAATAAACGGAATTTAAGAAACAACAAAATGATGTTTCCATATTTATGTTTTCTTTTTTTCCCTTGCCTTTCCGTGCATTCATTGCTCCATAAATCCCTCATCTCTTTCCTTTTCTATTTAGTCTTCTTACCAATTATCATATCATGGTCATTGCTCCATAAATGTTTTTCTTCTCTTGAATAATGACATGAGTTAGTTAAATCATAGCAATAAAGTTATTTTAATAGTGTATATTTTACTTTATGATCGTACAACCAACAAGCATGAAAATTATTATTTGTGTATATATTTGATTTGTAACATGCTAACAACATGGTAGTGTTGGTGATATTTCTACAAATATCAATTTAGTAATATTACTTTTTACAACAAAATAATATAACAAGTAGTATTCTCGAATGATGTTATATTCTTTTTATTGTGGTTATCATGTTGAATGCATGGAGCAAGATTGTTCAAATTTTAAAATAGAAAAGCAACTTATTTGAAAACAAAAACAAAAAAAATAGAAAACTGTTTTTTGTTTATGAAAAACAAAAAACGAAAAAAACATAAATGATACCAAACGAGCCCTGAGCAAATAGCCTGGTTTTCAAATTATTTGCAAAACTAGCCGTTTCCCTCCTTCACCGGGCGAAACAACTATTTTTTTTTTCATTTTTTTGGATATGTTCAGCTGTTAGCGCTAAAACCGCTGCCAACTAAGGCAAAAACTAAAAAAATGATGTTTCGCCCACCTACTAGGCGAAACAGTCCTTTTTTTTTTCAATTTAGAGCAAAAAAAAGAAAAAAATCTTTTTTTTTACTAGTTTTGTTCAATGGGTGGGCGAAACATCATTTTTTTTCAATTTTTGCCTTAATTGACGGCGGTTTTAACGCTAATAGCTGAAGGGATACAAAAAATAAAAAAAATAGTTGTTTCGCCCAGGGAAGGGACGAAATATCTACTGTTTTGCATAATTACTGGGCGAAACGGACAGTTTTGCAAATAATCTGAAAAATAGGCTAGTTTCTGAATTTAATTTAATATTTGGCCATTTCAAAAAAAAAGTCCTCTTTGGGTTATAATTAGTACTAGGTGAATACCCGCGCTACGCTGCGGGTATTTGCTGCGAGTATTTTCAGAGCCCATATAATTTTGAGTGCGGGTATTTTCAGAGCCGATATAATTTTGAGAGTTTGAACATGAGTTTAAACAATACATATGACCAAAAAATAAGAGCAAAATAATATTAAAGGTCTAATTGGCCAACATAAATTAATGATTCAAACCATCTTTTTTATTTTACATTACACACCATAACATGATCTGTGAAGAACCAAATGTAATAACATTGCATATCCTAATATGAAGTACTAAATTCAATACATTACAAACCATAAGGGTAACAAAGTTCTTTAAACATGACTCCTTTTGATACAATAGATAATAAAGCAGTTCCAAATCAGCCGCAAAACTATTTATAATATTAAGTATAAAAGCCAGCATAAATGTATTAATATAAAGTAAGTTTCTTTATCTTTACATTACACAACATAACCTCATGTAGAATGCTAAATTTAATACATACCATGACATGAAATACTTAATTGGATAATTCAACTACCATAACATGACCTGAAGTGCAAACAACACAGTTCTTAAAATATGATTTCTAATTAAACAATACATGGCTACCCAAAGTAACTACTATTTAACATAATGATAGGATTCAAATGCATAAGAAAGCAGCTAGCAACCTGATAGGATCTTATGCAAACATTACTATTGAACCTTCTTATCTCAATTCGCTGTACACGCACCTTAGCGGAAACGTGGCTGCATAATAACCATTCCATCAGTGAATGACTGTTGAAGATATTTTTTGTTAAAGAGATAACAACAACAACAATAATAATAATATACTTATTTAATAACAAACATCGAATGCGATAAATGGAATGTCGGTCCTTAATAGCACACATAATTAAATAAAAATAAGTAACAATGACTTTCTGTGTAATATTGAACGTATACAAAAATAGCATTATTTGTGGAAAAAAAACATAAATAAATGCTGGTAAGAAAAAATAATTAAACGTTGGTCCTGAACAACGATGAAATTACATTCGTATACAATTTGCGTCTTATTTATTTGAGAGGTTTATGGTACTTTTCATTTTTTCAAGGAAGTGTTATGTAGATATTTATGACATAATACAACGATAAACATCTGATGGTATATATAAATACATTCTTATGGTATGTAATGTATGGTATGTGCGCTCGAAATTTCTCAGTTTCTCATCTACTGAATGCACACTTGTAATAAAATAACATATGAAATGAACAATCCAAGAATCAGCTCAAATCAAGATAGATTACAAATACATATAATAAACATATAATGCATACCACAGCTGAAGACAGATTACACGATAAACTTATTTACTACCAATTCAAACATTCTATTCAAGCCGTCAAGCATGAAGGTAACAACTGCGGAACTAAAATTTGACAAAACATATCATGCTCAAAGATTAGATATCATGTCTTTCAAAGATTCGTACAAATACAAAACAAGTTATATATAGATGAGGTAATATATACAATCTTTAACAGTAATATTTAAATCATAAAGAAATTATATATAATGTAAAGAACATTTTACTAAATACTTATATATATCATATATGATATGATATTAAAGTATATATAATACATGCCAATATAGCCAAAAGAATATATCAAACCTTTATAATACAACAGTAGTATATACGATATAAACAAAAATATATATGTTGTCTCAAGCAACACCAAAAAGAAATGTATATATATATATATATATATATATATATATATATATATATATATATATATAATAAGCTATAATACAACGAAATGCGAATATATTAATTATGCGTGGTAATTTTCTAATCCTTCAAAAAATTTTAGTACCATTACAAATCCTCTTTCGAAATTCTTCAATTATTGAGGCGAATAGAACTCTGGCATACCTAAATAGTTTTGAAGAATCATATAAATGCAGAGAAAAAATCATAACAAAAATTCTAAATCAAAATGGCATTTCGTACTGAGGTAAAACCTGTGAAACAACACCAACAATAATAATAAATAAACAATGATACCAAATAACATTATTATTACAGAATAGTCAGAAATGACAGAATTACCCTCAACCTGATGGAACTCGGCATCCACAGCTTATTTTTTGAACACTCGGTCGATCGAATAGTACCTGGTTCGAGTGAACTATGCAAAAAACGAATTAGCTCATACTATTAGCAAATCAAACAAAAATGGTTAAACCCTAAACCCTAATGATAAATAATCAACTAATAATAATAATAATAATAATAATAATAATAATAATAATAATAATAATAATAATAATAATAATAATAATAATAATAATAATAATAATAAATAGCAATGAGACCAAATAATATTATTATTAAAAAAAGGTGAGGAATTACGAAATTACCCTCATTTTGATAGAACTCGGCAAGATGGGTCCGATCAACACTCGGTCGATTTAATAGTAACCTTTTGGAGTGAATTTTGAAGAAAATAAATTACTTTACAGTATTAGCAAAACAAACTAAAATGATTAAACCCTAAACCGTAATGAAACATGATGAACTAACCTGTTGAGCAAGTTTGTAAAGCATTTTTGTACAAACGGCAATAGTGCGAGTATGCAAGAGTTTTTCCTCTGGTTCATCTCTTTTCCATTCGTATCTATCTCTATACACCACAGTATTATATAAATAAATAAATAAATATTCAAGGAATAAACGAATAAATTAAGAACAAAATGGCTAAAGAAAATACCCTTTGCAAAAGAACCCTTATATCTGAGAGCACTTGATAAAGAAAAAACCTAATATAAACTTCCAATTCTTCAAATAACCCCTTCAAGTTTTTTATAAATTTGAGGAAAAAATATATTTTTTTTGGAGAATTCCTCCTTAATAGTAATAATTCTCAGGGGACGATGAGTTATTTTCAGATTTTACAGGGGCGAATCTGCAAATTTCAATTTTATTTTGATTACCTCTTGGAGAGGTACTAACTGTTTATAGTAACGGAGGTGCCCACTGGCAGGCAGAAATCCTGTGGGCACATTTTGTTCTTATATTCGCGCCTCAAATGGATGGCCTGATAGGAGAGAACTGACGGAGGGTATTCTAGTTAAAAAAAATTAATTTGCTAATCTTATTTCCCACTCTCTAAATCTTGAACCACTACCATTTCAGTCACTGGATGGTCAACCTGTATTAAAAAAATAATATAATTAGAGATTTAAATAATATACACTAATACAGCTATATTGATATTAAAATGGGAAAAAAGAGTATAGTACCTGAAGGCGAGCGTTCATTTCCATGAAATAAAATTCGTCGGAATTTCCGGCCACAATAAACTCCATCGTTCTAGCGCTATAATATCGCACTGCCTTTATAAATAAATACAAAATCGGAATAAATTTTTTTTTCCTCTTTTTTTTTTTAATTCGAATTTTAAAATTTTAATTGAAATTACTTTTGCTGCAGAGCCTGCAGCTCGGCCCATGTGAGCCGGAAACTCCTCTGCCACATTTGGCCTCAAATACTAAATTATAGAATTAAAATCAAAACTCATGTAAATTAATAACTAAATAAATAAAAAAAGTAAGATTAGAAATAAATATTTACAGCCAGTGCCTCATCTACGATCTTCTGATGCCTTCTCTGCAAGCGGCAAGCTCTCTCGTATAAATGTATCACATTCCCATGCCTGTCCCCAAAACATTCAAATTAATCACCTAGTTAATTAATTAAGTATTATTTGTTTTGCATTAAAATATATAGTTGGACTTGAACATGGGGAGGCTGAGTCATGTATTTCTCAGGCCGAACTATATTAACTCCAAATGAAGCCGCAGGCTCTTTTTGCGCACTTTATAAATTCACTCTTTTTTCCTACTATTCTTATTCCCCCAGGAAAAAAATTAAAGAAAGTACGGTAAATTTGAATAACAAGAAGGATAAAACTGGTACAGAAAATTGAACGGTACGGGACGACACGTCACCGCCACCTCCATCAGTGGGTTCGATAAAAACCGGGAACCCTATTTTTTCAGCCTCCATTTTCAGAAAATCAGCAGCTTGATTACTTGCATGGTAGCAAGCCTTCCCCATTATTCCCCTTGACACACTAAATTCAAAAAACAAAATAAAAAATAATCAGGAAAAAATGAGGTAAATTCTAATGTATTACTGTTCCAGGAAGGCATCCCTGAATGAACAATCAAAATAAGAAATTATCTCAGAAGGAACTGTACATGTATATGGTACACAGATTGGCCTGGGAAAAAAATAAAAAAAAATAAGTTTATTTCAACAAAAACATTACAAAAAGAAAAGTATATATTTGAAAAATAATACTTACACCCATTGGGACCATCATTAATTACAATTCTGAATCGATCGTCAAGTCCTTCTTGCTTTGCAACAATTTTCGCAACGTAAAGAAGGTGACCTAATATCTCCACATGTCTCTCTTCTGCCTGTATGAATTCAATTCGGGGATAAATGAGGAATAATTGAACAATTGGGAGGTTTGATTGGTGTGAAATTGGAAAAATTATGTATGAAATATATGAAAAATGGGATTGTGAATTACCTTGGAGAGACCAGTTAATCCATCCCTGACTTTGGGAATTACCAAAACGTGAACAGGGGCTTGGGGATTAATATCCCTAAATGCAAGGGCCTGTATGTGAAAATCAGGTTAAGTATATATTGTAGTTATAATATCTTCTTTTGCTGTCAAAAAAAAAAAAATCTTCTGACTGTTTCTAATTGAGCATTATTTGCATAATTTCGCCAAACTGAAATAAAGGGTTTATAAGTACCTTGTCATCCTCATAAACCACAGTGGCAGGAATTTCTTTATTTATAATCTTGTCAAATCTGCATTACGGTAAATGGCTGAGACTTCATTCCCATTTCAATACCAATTCTAACTTATTTTTTAATACTGAGAAACTAATGGAATGTAAAAACAATGACGATTCTGTTAATCTTATCCTCTTATCCAGAACAAATCAACCAATTGATCCTTCTTCACACTTCCATTTGTTACAATATTAACAAAAAAAAGTGTCTAACACACAGTACAGAATACAGATAAAAGAAACTAAATGGAAATGAAGAAATTACACGGTCGGAGTTTCGCTTGGAACCGCGGCGAGCGCCGCCTCTTTGTCTGAGTTCGCCATTAGAGAGCTCTGAAGCCATTTGTATAATCAGGATTAGGCGAGTTAAATAAACGCTAATTTTCTCCTTGTTTTCTTTGGCTAATTACCTCTTTACCCTCATCTTTAACCCTTTTTATTTCCTCTCCATTGAAGGATGAAAGCGAAAGCGGCGAGAGAGAGCGGCCGAAGGCATGGGCGAAGAATCAGTGGAGAGGGAGAGAGAGAGACAGTGGAGCGGGAGAGAGAGAGAGAGGCAGCAGAGGCAGTAGATTGGAAGGGGTGAGAGAACAAGGCAGTAGAGAGAGAGAGGCAGTAGATTGGAAGGGGCGAGAGACCGAGCGAGCGTTATTTCACATTTCACAGTAAATCCCGTATATCACACAGAAATCAACACGATCAAAAAAATTAACCGCTCTCGTAAAAACACATCCTTTCATCGAGCAGTCAAAAATCACTCGCGACGTGGCTCCCCAGCAAATCCCAAAGCTGTATGCAAAAGAAGGGGGGGCTAATTGGCCTAGTTTCTTTGATTTATTTGATATAATCATGATCTCTCTTTAAGCAATGATTGATTCATCATTATTTAGCTAATGCACTTGTTAATATTCTGTTTTAACTAGAGATATTTTTTTATCTAGTATGTCTCTTTCGTGATTTTTTGTTACTATACCAGTTAACAATGGTACCGGCCAACAGGGGTACCAGTCAACAATGCTAGCCAGTCAACATTTTTTACTATAAATATCATGAAGTATTTATTTATGTAACACTAATATATCAGTCTGCATCTTCATATAAAAAGCTGTCAGAAGAAACACTGAATTTTTTTTTTAAGCGAAATGGCTAGCTGTGATTCTATTAATTAAAATAGAAAGAGTTACATCACGTTCAGATACGATTATAACACCCAAAATAATAATAAGATTACAACACCCAAAATAATATAAATACAGGAACTCTTTAGAAAATAGATAAGAGAGAAAAAGAAGGCATTCTATCCTATCGATTCGGCTTCAACAGACCTGCAAGCTTTTCCTTCGGCTTCGATTAGAAACACCGAAATGTTTAATGGACATCTTCTCTAATTAGATGATTTTTCTGGAGAACTTAAGAACAGAGCACCAATTTCTATTTGGCCCTTGAATTTCGAATAAATTATTATTTTGTCCTTCGAAATAAATAGAAAAATGCTATAAATCTGTTGATTTTTTTTTGTTTTGAGCACTATAATAATATGGTGCCAAAAATTATTTTTTTTTCTCTTACTTGACTATGTGAAGAATTTAAATAAAAAGTATACAAAAAAGTATATATTTACATAATTAAACTTATATAATTGAACTTTTAAAATATATTATAATGAATCATAATGTAGAGCGAAATCAATACTTATATTTATTAAATGTAGAAGAACGCTAAAATCAATTACCATCTTTATCAATACTCATCTTTTAGTATCAGAGCAGCGTGGCGCGAAATTTCTCGAAGGATAGAAACAAGATCCTTTTGTTTTATTTAGAGAAAAGTCTATTTTTGCCCCCTCAACTATTGAACTAACTCATTTTTGATCCCTCAACTTTTTATTGGTCCAATTTTAGTCCCTCAATTATTCAATAAGTGCATTTTTGGTCCTTCCATCCATTAAGTGCATATGTGTCCGTCAAATTTGACACGTAAGCAATGACGTGGCATTAGTAACGTGACAAATGTTTGAAAAAAATAAAAAAATTATTAATTCCATTCTTTTCTTAAAATATTATTTTTATTAAAAAATGTATATTTTTTATGCAAGTTTATTTGTTAAATAAAAATTAACATATTATTGTGTATGTGTTAAGAATATATGCCACATCATTGATTGCATGTCATATTTAACGGACACTTAAGCACTTAACGGATTGAAGGACCAAAAACTCACTTATTAAATAGTTGAGGGACTAAAATTGCACCATAAAAAAATTGAGGGACTAAAACTGAACTAATTCAATAGTTGAGGGGTTAAAATTGGACTTTTCTCTTTTATTTAAGAATCCATCCATTTGAAATAAAAGAAAATAATTATTCAATTTGTCTTGTTTTATTAAAGGATTAATACTCATTTTTATTAAATTAATGTAGTAGGCTAAAATTGAACAATCAGAAATATTAGTCAATTTTCTCGAGTCAATGAAAGTCAAGTCGCACTTAATATCATTTAATTAGGTGACCCAACACGTTAGAATAGCAACAACAAAATCATTTATTGAACTTATAATAACGTTGCAGTTGGACCTGTATTAAGCAAGAATCATCCCATTTTGTTAATCACAGAGAAAAAGAATCAATCCACTGTTTGGACCTTTATTCAACAAAAAATCACACAGATAAAGAATTTGGACATTCAACAAGAATCAATCCAGTGTTTGTTTCTTAAAATGATCAAGATGAGTTCAGATATAGTGTTAAGACTTGGATCTAAAAAAAATCACAACATAGCGTAGCACTTCTTCCAAGTTATAGTTGGAAACTTGAAACTCAAATTGTTGTATACAAAATATAATTTTTTTGACACGTCTCTCTTATAAGATTTTTGTGGCATTTTTGTATATATTATATAAACAGATCATAACATTAATAATTTGAAACTCACCATATAATTCTCAGTTTTTATTTTCCTCCATGCCAATTTGTTGGATAACCAATTAGTAAAAAAAATTAAGGCTCTCCTTTAGTGATCAAACAGAAAATCTATTAACACCAATCCGCATTGATCTAACAAATTGGTGTTGGTAAATTCGGGATAACGAATTAAATTTATTCAACAAAATTAGGGATTGGTCTTGATTAATCAGTTTTCTCCCTCATTTTTTAATTAATAACCTTTTTTAGACCCACTAAAATCACGGATAAGGAATAAGTTTTATCCGCTTTGGTTTCACACGGCATCACAGTGACAGTGATAAAATTTATTCTACATCTAATTTTAGTGGGTCTAAAAAATACTTGCTAATCATTATAACATAATATTTTAATAAATTAAAATACCAAAAAAATTATGTAAAGTTCTTCCAAAATCGAAAAACGGAAAAGACGAAAATCTGATAATGAAGAGATTCAAATAGTTTCCACTGATGCTTAACATAACAAATTACACCCCCACCAAAAAAAAAATAACAAAGTTAATCCATGACCTATTTCATTTGGATCTATACGTGGTACTTTGAAAATTTTGTAGGTATCCATCAAAATTGACGGAAAATAAGTAGCAAATATATAGCTGTAAGAGGATGATGATACGAGTGCCTCCTCCACCACCCCTCTAAGCACCATACTCTTTTTGCTTCAAAAAAAAAATGATCAACGACTAGTTCTTCTCCTCTTCCATCCATGGCTTCTTCTTCTTTTTCTTCTTATAATCATGGAGCCTGGTCAGACCTTCCTGACGGTCTCCTCTACTCAATCCTCACCCTCCTCCCTTCCATTCACGACCTCCTTGCCTTCTCCTCTGTCTGTCGCTCGTGGCGTTCTCTCGCTTCCTCAGTCATCTCCCCTTGTCCGACCTCCTTCTTCCCCCCTCTTCTCCTCCATTTTCTCTTCATCCCTCATCGGCGCCGTTTCGTTCCCTCCGATTTACTCCTTGTCGATCCCTCCTTGCCTCTTCCAGTAACCCCTCTTAACCGCTCCCCACTAGAAGCACAATCGATCCTCAACCTCCACTTTCTCTCCTCTTCTCATGGCCACCTCCTCTTCTTCTCAAACTACCACCGTAACCAAGTCCTCATAGTTGACTTCATTACTGGTCATCAAGTTGTCTCACCGGTTTGCCCCCTTGATTCTGACTTGCCCTTCTGTCTTGCCAACCTCACGGCCCCACTCTTATCTGTGAGCTCCTCTCTAGTTCTTTTGACTCACAAATCGTTATTCGTCTGGCAAGTTGGCGATGCGGGATGGATTCATCATTCTCTTGACATTGAAATCCAGTTTGCATCGGAAATGACAGTTGTAGGAAGCCGGATTTATGCTATGGACAAAACCAATAAGCTTTTCACCATTAACATGCTGCCTGAGTTAAGCGTTACTCGGCTTCGTGTCAGCTGGTCAGGAAATGAGGATCGATTTTATGTACCTTCTCACCGTCTCGTGCATTGCGACGGCGAGCTCCTATCTGTGTGCTTTCTTGCAGATAAAGGGCAAGAATGTACAAGGAATTTGAAACTTAAAGTTTTTCGTTTGAAATTTTCGAATAAGAAGTCAAAATGGGTCAAGATCGAAAGTTTGGGTAACCGGGCTCTTTTCGTCAATGCGGATAGGCGGGTCACAGGATTCGGTTGTAAAAATCCGGAAAGATGGGGTGGAAAAAGCAATTGTGTATATTATTCAGGGGTGACTTATAAGGGTTCTTGGTCTGTTTGGAGTCTTGGAAAAGCAGTTGGCGATTCGGAAATATTAAACTGGCTGAAATCCAAATTTTATAACACTGATGAAAATACAAGGCTAGATCAGATATGGGCATATCCAAACATCTTATCTGAGGAGAAATCAACGGATCAGATTTAGCTATAAAATATGTAAGAATTTCAAAAAACAACCTCTAAAATATAGGTAGAAGTGAAAACAATTCTTCTTTATTTCATTTGTCAGGTTGATTCCATCTAAATACAAAGAGAGCCAGATTGAGTTCAAGTTTGCTTGTTATCTCTCCTCCTGTGAGTTCTATGATTTTTCGGATTTGTAATATACTTCAAAATATAAAATTATGTACTAGAAAGAAAATATAAAAATGAATTGTGTTGAGTTGGCTTATCATTGTTGATGTTGGTTATTGAAATGTAACATGTATTTTTCCACAAGAGATGTTTTTCTTTGTTTTTTCTTTTATTTTGTGTTTGTTGTTTATTTTTGAAGCAAGTGCTTGTTGTTCGTTAATGTGGTTTTAATTCAACTAGAATACAATAGAACCAATAAGGTGGATCAAGCAGTCAGGGACGGAGCTTGACGGTATTATTTGGGGGGCCAAAAGAATTTTTTCCATTGATTAGCACTTAACAAATATTTTGGGGGGGCCAAATACATAGAAATACATGTATTGAAAAAAAAATTTCAATAAGACAGCACTAATATATACTATATTTTTAAAATCTTGGAGGAGCCATGACTCCTCCCAGTACTTATTAAGCTCCGTCCCCTAGCAGTACATGAATTGTACAAAGATTCATGATGGTTGCGAATTTCGTAAATTAGTATGACATAATACAGAGTATTTAAAATCATATTATCAGTGATTTAGGGTGCTTTGCAATTGCAGTGGTGTTAATACTTCCTATATCCTGTAGGAGTATGCATGAATGATATTCATTATTTCTCATTTTTAGGGATAATATATATTATATTTTGAGATTTTGCAGGGTTCCCCATAAAATTAACAGAAAATAAATAACAAACACAGTCAGAGTCAGAGTCAGAGTCAGAGTGAGTTGACACTCGACACCGCTTCCGTTCATGGCTTCATCCGCCTCCTCTTCCTCCACTCCGGCCACCTGGTCGGACCTCCCCGCCGACCTCCTCTGCTCAATCCTCACCCTCCTCCCTTCCATCCGCGACCTCCTCGCCTTCTCCTCCGTCTGCCGCTCCTGGCGCTCCCTCGCTTCCTCTCTCTCCCCGTCTCCTGCCTCCTTCTTCCCTCCTCTTCTCCTCCGTCTTACCTTCCTCCGTCGACCCCGCCGCCGCCGCCGCCTCGTTCCCTCGGACTTACTCCTTAGCGATGTCTGCTCGTCTTCTTCAGTTAACCGCTCCCCCATAGAAGCACAATCTGTTCTTACACTTCCCTTTCTCTCCTCGTCCCATGGCCACCTCCTCTTCTTCTCAGACCACCGTCGTAAGCGAATCCTCATTGTTGATTTCATCACCGGCAGTCAGCTTCTCTCACCACTGATCCCCATCGATTCTGCCGTACCCTTCTGTCTTGCCAACCTCACGGCCCCTCTATCTTCCCCGAGCTCTTCCCTCCTCCTTTTGGCTCGCAACTTGCTATTCATCTGGCAAGTAGGCCGTGCAGAATGGATCCATCATTCTCTTGACATGGAAATTCAATTCGACTCAGAAATGACAGTTGTAGGAAGCAGAATTTATGCTATGGAGATAAACAAGATTTTCTCCATTAGCATGCCTGAGTTAACGGTAACCCAGATTCCTGTCAGTTATTCAGGAAATGAGGATCGGATGTATATACCTTCTCACCGGCTCGTGAATCGTAATGGCGAGCTTTTATCTGTATGTTTTCTTGCGGATGAACCGTCAGAATCTTCAATGTACTGGAGACTTGCGGTCTTTCGTTTGGATTTTACGAATCCACAGCCAAAATGGGTAAAGATGGAAAGTCTGGGTGATTGGGCTCTTTTTGTCAATGCTGATATGCGGGTCGCTGGATTTGCTTGTGAAAATCCTGAAAGATGGGGTGGACAAAGCAATTCTATATATTATTCAGGGTTGGGTCATGAAGGTTTTTGTTCTTGGTCTGTATGGAGGCTAGGTGATGAGGTTGTTTCAAAATCAGGGTTGGGTCATTATGTTTTCAGGTTTGAAAGATTACTTTGGCTGAATTCCCAATTTCGCAATGCTGAACTGAGGAAATGGCCGGATAAGGTTTGGGTCTATCCAAACATCTTATCTGAGGAGAAATGGAAGCTTCAGATTTAGCTTAATACAAAGAGACAACCTGATTGAGTTCAGGTTTGCAAGTTATGTCTTTTCTGAGTTATATATATTTTTTTTGATTTAGTAGCGAACTTCAAAATACAAAATTATGTACTGAAAAAAGAATGTCGATGGGCATGTCATTTCTGGCAGTCAAATGCATGTATTTTCTGTCTGTTTGAATTGAGATGTTTTATCCTCAAGTGCTCTCTTTGTTTCTTCCCTTTTGCTTGTGTGTTTTTTACAACATGGTTTTAGTTCAATTGGTACAAAATATAATGATGGGCCTTAAACAAGTAATTTCAAGGTTGGTCCAAAACGAATTTGTAGATCATCTGTGTATCTTTGGTGTGGAAAGTCATTATATGTTATATATGAACATAATATTTAATGAAGTATTTAACTATTTATGCTTATCTCTTGTCATAATAGAATATTCATCAAGATCCGAGTCTAAATGTCCTGATCTGAATCCCTATGTGAAAAATTACGAATACAAATATGATATGACTTACCCAAACCAAAAAATGCCTCAACTATTCTTTTATCTTCACTTATTCATGCATAAAAAGATAATAGCAAAATGTAATTTGAGAATTTTTGAAGCAAATATAAAAACACTTGTTCATGCATAAAAATACTTGATTTTTTTAATGTTCTGTATGGATATATGGATATATCTGATATTTCCTATATTTTACTGTGTATCCATGATATTTCTCATTTTTATTCTCCTAGCGCTCTCTCGCTTCATCCACCATCTCACCTTCTCCGACCTTCTTCCCCCCTCTTCTCCTCCATCTTTTCTTCGTCCGTATGAGTCGTCGTCGCCGCCACATCGTTCCCTCTGATTTACTCCTTATAGATCCCTCCTCTTCCTCTGAAGCATCCCTTCCTAAAGTCAACTCTCGTAACTGCTCCCCCGTAGAAGCACAATCTATTCTTACACTTCCCTTTATATCATCTTCCCATGGCCACCTCCTCTTCTTCTCAAATTACCGTCGCCAAATCCTGATAGTTGACTTCATCACCGGCCATCGGGTTGAGGTCGTCTCACCGCTTTGCCACGTTGACTCGGAGTTACCCTTCTGTCTTGCCAGCCTCACGGCCCCGCTCTCTTCCCCGAGCTCTTCCCTCCTCCTTTTGACTCGCAACTCCCTATTCGTTTGGCAAGTAGGCGTTGCCGAATGGATTCGTCACTCTTGATGTCGAAATCAAATTCGCGTCAGAAATGACGGTTGTAGGAAACCGGATTTACGCCATGGACAAGTTAACTAATCTTTTCTCCATTAATATGCCGCCTGAGTTATGCGTGGAAAGGCATTCTAGCAAGTTTTTAGGAAATCGTGATTGATTTTTTACACCATCTCACCGGCTCGTGGATTGTTGCGGTGAGCTCTTATGTGTATGTTTTCTCGCGGATAAACTGCAAGAATATTCAAACAATATTATGATTACAGTCTACCGTTTGGATTTTTCAAATCAGCAGCCAGAGTTGGTCAAGATTGAAAGTTTGGGTAATTGGGCTCTTTTCGTCAATGCTGATAGGCGGGTTGCTGGTTTTGCTTGTAAAAATCCGGAAAGATGGGGTGGAAAAAGTAATTGTATATACTAGTAATTGTATATACTATTCAGGGTTGGGTAATAAAGGTACTTGGTTTGAGTGGAGGCTTGATGATGTGGTTAGTTCAGAAATATTATACCTGGTGAAATCCAAATTTTACAATGCTGATGAAAAGAAATGGCCGGATCAGATTTGGGCCTATCCAAATGTCTTATCTGAGGTGAAATCCGCGGATCAGATTTTGCTTAATACATAGAGAACCTGATTGAGTTCAGGTTTGCGAGTTATGTCCCTCCTGTGAGTTGTATGATTTTCTGAATTAGTAACAAACTTCAAAATTCAAAATTATGTACTGGAAAAAGGGAAATGTGCTCGAAATTGAATTAGTAACAAACTTCAAAATTATGTACTGGAAAAAGGGAAATGTGCTCGAAATTGGCATATCATTTCAGTCAGCTTGAAATTGAGATGTTTTCTCCTTGAGTGTTTTTTGTTTCTTTTTTCCCTTTTGTTTGTGTGTTGTTAATCAAAGTGTTTTTAATTCAGTTTGTACACAATGTGGCCTTTTTTTTTCCTCATGACTGATAATTATGGGTATTTGTTCTCTTTCCATTTCATTGGAAATTTGTTTATATTGGATGGGATCAAGGCTAGTTTCAAATTCGGAACTTCATTATTAGTAAGTTGGATTCAAATTGAATCTGATTTCTCTCAAGCAAGGAGCCACTACCATGCAACCATATTGATACCAGCCAGTACATATCGGTAGAAAAAAGAATGAATACTAATAGAGTTAATCCCGTAAATAAAATTGCACTGCAAAGATAGAAAAAATAATAATGAACATTGAATATAAAATAATAATAGAGTACAATCGTAACTTAAACCACACAATAACTAAAAGTCTAAAACCCTACATAACAATCTGAGTCTCCTCCCTGAAACCCTAAACCCTAATTAAGCCATAAACCCTAAATCATGAGGGAGCGAAGAACCGGTTGAGGTTGAAAGACAGCATGTAGAACTCCTCGTTCCTGCTCCCTCCTTTATGAGGAACCGGACCCATAACAGCATGCCTTGTTCCATCGCCGCGTCCCTCGTCCAACGGTTTCTCTTTTTTTCTTCTTACTTTTTCTTTAGTTCTGGTAATGAGTATTTCAACTAGCTTCTAGAAGGAGAGGATATTTAGAAACTAGGAAGGATTTAAAACTCACTGATCATTTCACAAAAGGGTGCTCTAAAAGCTGGACAGCTGTCGGTCTGTCTTCCGGATTTACTCTGACGCATTGCAAGATAAAATCTCGAGCTTCTGTTGATAAAGTATTCGGAATTTGAGGTGGTATTCCTCTTCCGATCTTAAATAGCGCAGCAACCTACAAAAAAATTATTAAAAAATAAGAGTTAGTCATTTATACTACTATTAACATTAGAAATCAAGGGATAAAATACATAATTGGATTGCAATTTGGTTCCTGTATTACTAATTTAAACTTTTTGGACCATGTACTTTATATACTTCTGTACGGTTAGTCCCTAACTAGGACTAACCGTGCATAAGTAGAGGGATCAAAAAATTTAAATCAATAGTAGTACATGGACTAAATTGTAATCCAATTAAAGTACAAGGACTAAAAATGCATTAAGCCCTAGAATTAATTATCTTTACTTAGACATGAAAAAGTGAGGAAAACAGATAATTTAGTCATTTAAAAAAGTATAATTTAATTAATTGGTGATATTTCTTATGTCGTTAGGTTTTTCATCATAATCAAATCCTGGAGTGGACATGATATTTTGAGGTTTTATAGGGGTACTGTTGATAAAAGTAAAAAAAAATAATATAATAAATTACAATTTATTACCCCTTCTAAATTATGATAAGGGATCTGACGAGTCAGCATCTCAAGAACCGTGCAGCCCAAACTCCAAATATCAGCTGCTGATCCATAACCGTCTGCTTTATTTCTAATTCTACAATTCACAACCTAATATAAAATGAAATATTGCTTGTCAAAATATAATATTTTAAACAAATATGCTACATGAGTGAAATTTGCGTAAAAGCCCTCTGCATATTTTGACTTTTTACCTCAGGTGCCATCCAATATATGCTCCCTTCGGTGAATTTGAATTCGTTTATTTTTTTCATCTGATATTAAAAAAAAAAATCAGTAAATAGATATAATACAAATGTAAATGTTCAATATGTAATTAGTTAATTATTTACAAACCACCTCAGCTAAACCGAAATCTGCGAGCTTTACGGACCCATTTGAATGAATCAATATATTCGCGCATTTAATATCTCTGAAAAGAATAAAACCAATAATAATGATATTAAACATACTAAATATATAAATATTCATATGAAATTTTTTCTAAAAATTACCTATGAACAATATTTCTATCATGTAGGTACATCAATCCATTTAATATTTGTCTAGTATAAGCTGAAACATGTGTATCACTTAAATTATATTTTTGGTATAATGACGCAAGAGACCCTTCTGTCATTAATTCCATAAATATGTACAACTTATTTTCTCGCTGCAATTCAAAAAAGATAAAATTAAAAACTTACAATAAAGAGAAAAAGACTGCAAAATTAAAACTAAAAATTTGGAAAATTACCTTGTCGGTACCGTAGTATTGTATGATATTTTCATGTTCAAACTGACTCAGAAGCGCCATCTCCTGTAATAAGAATATATGTTTTTTCCATTAAATATAAATTAAAAAAAAATACACATTGTATAATGAAAATTTTGAAATAATTAAAATACAAATAAAAAACCTACATGTTCAATCTGACTAATGCATTGCTGAGCATTAATTCCTTGGTCTAGCAAAGACACTTCTTTAATCGCAAAGAAAACCCCCTCACTAAATCAAATAAACAATAATAAATAAAAAATCCAAAGAAAAAGAAATTACTAAATAAATTTCACCACTTACTTGCTAATTGCCTCGTAAACCGTGCCAAAAGACCCGCTGCCAAGTTGACTGCCTATAACCCAAGACTTAATCTTTCTCTTCAGAATTCTGTTCGGAGAGACGGTACAAATTATCTCAGTCGTACAGCTCGAAGTATCATCACCATCTGTTGTCAAAACAGAGCTAAATCCTTCTTTTTGTTCTTCTTCGGTTAGGGCGAAGGAAGAGATTGAATCCCAAGTGGATCTGGTTGTGTGGCGGGTTTCGGAAGGAGGACACATAAATAATGGCGGAATCCAAGTCTCTTGCTTAAGACGTTCAGTATACTGCTTCTCGTTCTGCTGCTTCGCTCGAATCTCCTCAATCTCATGCTTCAATTGGACATTCGCAACGGGCAAATCTTTTTGTCTTGTATTCTGTAGGATCTATAAGAGATAGAAATTAGAAAATTACTCACATGTCTATGGATATTTAACTACGGCCTTCAGATTCAAAGATCACATATGCATGCCATGTGCCATGCAAGTACGTACAAATATGGAAATCATTTTCCAAGATATACCGACTAATGTTTATGTTTTTCGCATAAATTAATTAACATTTGAAAGTTTTATACCATGTAAAATTAAACCAGCCAATTAATGAAGGTAAAGAGATTATAATATTTTTCTTTCAATAAACCTCACAAACTTACTTTGGTTTCTAAAATATCTCCATCATGGTCGTCCAATTCTTCTTCAAATGCAAGCTTGCTGGAAATCATCACAGTTAGGTGAAACGGATTAGGAAGGATTTAACATAAAGTAATGAAAAGTAAATCATTTTTACTGGTAACACATGATCTACGACAATTTGGAGTTGGCAAGAGTAATTAGGAATTTTAAAGAAAAAAGAATGCTCCTATTTGTACAAAAAATGGCAATCTGAACGTCAATGTTTAGCACTTAAGTTATGAAAAGTGGATCTACATGTTTAGTCATTTTCTAGAACTGTGTTATCCTTTATAAAGATTGACTTGTCTAGAAACATTTCCTTCCTGGCTTTCAAAATTAAGACCTTCCAAATTTAAGGCTCTTATAAAAAATAACGGGCATACCTACTATCAGCGCTCATTGAAAGATTAGGCTGCCAATCGCCTACATCAAGTTTGGGGCACTGGATTATTTTGAGCATCTCAATAGAAGTTAACTTCGACAAACCTTCCAATGACATAAGCTCACTGCAATGACTAATCTCTAGTTTCTTTAGAACAATTAGGTTTTCGGACAGGCAAAGGCGAGCTTTCGGCAAGCCTTCAATTTTTAAGTTCTCGAGAGACTGTAGCTCTGAAAATTCTGGCAGCTGAGGGCAGTAATGGAATGACAATTCCACTAGAACAGGGAAGCGAGGTGTGCTCTTTAGCATTGGGCATCTGCTTATAGATAAGCTACGAAGACGAGGAAAATCACCATTTCCTATTTCAGGCCATTCTTTCAACTCATACATCTCCCACAAATTTAGTACCTCTAGACATGAAAACTTGGAAACCTCCATAGTCTCGACACCATATAGCCTTTGTACACTAAGATACCTAAGTGCTGGTAATACACCAAGAGCAGGAAGCTTGCAACAATTAGGGCAACCATCAAGTATAATGGAAACCAATTGGGAAAAGGAAGGATCTCCAATCCAAAGAGGAAACTGACTGCCTAGATAATTCCTGATAACCAGCTCTTGAAGGTTCTCGTTAGGTCGGAGGTTCGAGAGAATGTTCTCTTGAAGGTCCATATCTATATCCTCCTCTATTAGAGCAGTGTTGTCATTCCACTGTAGAGACACACTTTCAAGGTTGCCTTTACATATTAAGTTGGCCTCTTTGGCATCTAGGCCACTTATAACATTCTCGAGCCCACATATTTGTAGGCACCCTTTTAGATTCACCATGTCCTTCAACTCTTTGATTCCACAATGTATCTCATCACTTCCAACATTAAGTGTTGCTAATGTCTGAAGGTTAGTCAACTTTCCAATCCCAACAGGCATGCCGACGAAACCGGCTTCTTTTGTCACATCAAGATGGTGAAGGTTGGCCAGTTCATTCACACTTTCAGGCAATTCGACCAGATTATAACAACCTTTAGCTTCCAACGTATGGAGATTGATCAAGTGACAAATTTCTTCCGGAATACTCTGAATTTTTGTATTACTAAGACCTAGGTAGTATAAATTACTCAGTAAACGAATAGAATCCGGCAACTCTTCTATATCAGTATTACTCAAATCCAACGCCCTTAAACTATTGAGTTTTACAAACATATCTTTTAAGCCCACTAGATCTATAATATGGCAAAGAGTATTGTCTAGATGAGACGTGAATCTGTTAATAACAAGAAAAGATTGCAAGTCTTCATCTTCTGGTATTATAAGATCCAATGCAACACTCTGATACTCGGAAGGAACGAATGAGAGATGATGCACGTCCTTTGGTATTTTTTGCATACAATCCTCGGATCTAAAACATATATTTCTTGATTCATATTGTGCCAAATCATGGACAAGTTCATGCATTATAAACTTATCATCTTTAGCACTATGTAAAGGAGAATGATGGAAAAAGAATCGAGAACACAACTCCTCAAAACACTGAAAACTGACATCTTCAATATCTTTGCCTACTAACGGCTCAATGAAACCTTGTGCCAACCATAAACGAGCTAGATAATGCTTAGAGAAAATGTAACCTTTTGGAAACAAAGAACAATAAACAAAACACTGCTTCAGATGAGAGGGCAAAAAACCATAACAAACCCTTAAAACTTTGGTCACTTCTCTTTCACCTTTGTCCATATCCCACAAATCACATTCTAATACCTCTCTCCACTCTTCTTCAATAACCGAACATGATAAGAGTCCACCAAGCATCTTAATGCACAAGGCATTGCATTCACACTTGGTTATAAGATGCCTACCTATCTCTATAAACCCAGGTTGAGCATTTGGATCACTACCACAGAATGCTAGTTGCTGGAACATTAACCAGCAGTCGCTATAAGATAGATAACCTAAGCGATAGCAATGCATTGCTCCAGCAATATTAGCAACTTTCCTCCTACTTGTGTTCACCAATACTGCAGTTCCTTTTGCAGTGACACTTAGAAGAACCAAAAGATAATCCCAAAAACTTTTGTTCTCATTCTTTGCACTATCTAGTACTAGCAAGAGCTTCTTGCCCACCAATTCATTCTTCACAATATCTTCAAGAATGCTTGGGTCAGTTATATCACAGGGCACACGGGTTAATGACTCAAGCATCTCTTTCATGAGCCTCTTCTCGTCAAAATTCTCATACATGCCTATGAATATCCTTGCATCAAAAGCATCTTCCACCTTTTTGTCAGTGTAAACAAGTTGAACGTTGGTGGTCTTGCCAATTCCATCAGCACCAACTACACAAATAATAGTAACATTACCGCTTTTGTGATTATCTGACAATAAAAGTTGAGTGATCCTCTTCTTATAATCTTCTCTACCATATACAAGTGACTCATCAATTAGGTAACTTATCTTGGAGGGTTCCATCTCGTTGACCTTGAAAAGAGAATACTAAATCAGATTGCATGGTCAAATTACACCAACTTGTTAATTGAAATTTTTTATTATTGATCTCAAAAAAGAAAAAGAAAAAGAAAAATTCTATTATTGCTCATCAGAAAAATAGAGAACGAATATAAGGAAAAAAAACTACACACTGTTATTGCAGTAGATCTAATTGTTAAATTTGGGCGGAATATTCTTTTTCAATTACATCCAGGAGACAAATGAATTTGTTAATTGGTAAGCAAAATAGAAAAAAAAATATGTAAGTTAAAATTGGTCAAAGAGCTGATTACCTGTGAGGTGCTCGCAGAAGTAAAAAAAGGATAAAAAATGGTTGATTCGTTTTCTCTTTGAGAAAGAGTAAAGTTGTTTGCATCAAAAAAAAAAAAGAAAAAAGAGTAAAGTTGTGGATGGCATGGCAGAAAGAAGATGAAAAGTTGACTTCAATGTTGCTCTCTCTCTCTCCCTATTGGTTCATTTTTCATTCATTGGATCGAAGGCTGATATGTATCTCTCCCCATTCTTTGAGCCTTAATGGGCCATGAAAAGTGAAGTGTACTTGCCTTGTTCTGGAAACGTGCGTCTTTCTTGCATATATAAAATGGGTTTTTATAGATGGGCCTTCTGTCCTGAGCCAGATCTCGCTCTGCACGTCTGAGCGCACAGCCAGGTCTCATCAACGGACAACGAAGATCTTGAAAAGCATCATCCATCCATCCGTGTTTACTTTAAATTTTCAAAGAAAATATGTAATGTTACTTAACGGTATAGATTGAATTATTCTCATATCTGACATATCTTAGTAATCGAGTAAAGAGATAAATTCTTGGAAGGATAAATAATACTTTTATTTAGAACAAAAGACTATCTAAAAATTGTGAACTATGGAAGATCTGTTTGTAATATCAAGTCAATGGAGCCTTAGTTTTTCTGGCGCTTTTGTACAGAACAAGGTCTGAGATTTTGTCATCCGAATTATCAAAAGCTTCCAAAATTTAATGAAACGACTCATATTATGGTGGGGCAAATTATATACTACATATATGCATCGTGCATCTTTGTTCCCAGGGTTCTTGGTGTGTGTGGAGTCTCGGATATGCAGTTGTTGATTAGAAATATCACGCCAACTTAAATAACAATTTTACAATTTTTATCGGCAGAAATTGCCGGACCGGATTGGGGCCTATCCAATCTTTTAATTGCCTTATTAGATTTAGCTTACAAAAAATGTTACCAAAAAACGGTCGGAGAATAACCTCAAAAATGAAAATAAGGAATGTGTATATGGTTTTTTTAGATTACTATTTAAATTAGATTCTTGTAATATTTCATTGAAAACTTGCTTATTTTGTGCATTTATTTTTTTATTTTTTTTTGTTGGAGAAAATTTGGACTAAATGCGCAAGATAAGCAAGTTTTCAATGAAATATTACAAGAATCTAATTTAAACAGTAATCTAATTTAGTTGCTCAATGAATTTTATATAGTTATTTTTTTGAGATCGAATCATATTTTGTGGGTTGATAGAATTTGCTAAATGAATTGTATATAGTTAATTTGTATTGAACAAAGTTGAGGCTCCAAATTGGTCCATAACTTCTAATTCGGAACTTAATTAATATATACTTTTTGGGTTAATGAGCAACGGACCACAATTTGTATAGCTATAAATCATAGGGCGTCTAGACCATGCAGCAACACTGGTACTGACTGGTAGAAAAAAAGAATGAATACTAAACAATAGAAAAAAGAATGAATATTGAATATAAAATGATAATCAGCGTACAATCTAACTTAACCCACACAACAACCAACCTAACTCAACAATCTGAGTCCCCCCTCCTCCCTAAACCCCTCCCCTAAATCCTACTTAAACTCTAAACCCTAAATCATGAAGGAGGGAAGAACCGGTTGAGGTTGAAAGGCAGAGTATAAAACTCCTCGTTTCTGCTGTCTCCTTTGAAGGTGCGGAAGCGGACCCACCACGGCATGCCTCGGTCGCGCGCCGCGTCGGTCACGTCCAACGTGTTGTCTAAGAACACCGATGTGATGAGCGCGACGGTCGCCGGCGAGGAGAATATCGTGTTGATGTAGTCGTTGAACTGCATGGTTACAAAATTATATGGTTTGGTAAATAAATGAAAACTGAATTGAAGTTGCGCAATTTTTTCTCTCTGAATTACATCTGATTTATCAACAAATGTTTAACTCTGAAAATAAACTATAAGACTATTTAAAGTATGGGTTAAACATATACATTCGTAAGTTGAGAGCATAGAGCTACTTTTACTTACTTTTGAGACACAAAAGTCGTTAAAAATTAGTGAATCAGTTGGTGAAAATAGCTTTAATGATAAGTTAATGAGGTATGAATTTGAGAAATCAAAGGATAAAAAAGAGAGAATACATACCCATCCAGCTCTCGTATTTGAAGGGGCGTGCTGAGTAGTGAGCGTATAAGTGAAGAAATATTCAGGGATAGACAAACCAAGAAAAATCGATACTCCAATTATGAACAAGTTGCGCATCGAGTTCATATTGGTGAATTGCATGAACGATAGACCCACAGCAGCTGTAAATTAATAAAATTATTATAAAAAAAAAAAAAATCAAATCCATAACTTTTACATGTAAGATTGAATACTAGAGAAGAAAAATGAATGAGAGATGAAAAAACATACCAACAATTCCGAATAGAACGCAGTAGACCGCAGCGAAAATCGTGAATGGAATCGAGGCGAAAAGCGCTCCGAATTTCCCTATTAACACAAATTACATAAAGATTTAAAATAATGATAGTAACTGTTTTAAAGAATAAATACTAGAGTTGTAATTTATGTACCTAATATAGAGAAAAAGATCATAAAACCGGCAGAAATTTGAATGACTCTTCGGCTTCCAACTCTTGTGGACCCCAAAAGCCCGACATTCTCTCTATTAATAATATCAAAACAATAATTTTTAAATAAATAAATCATAATTTGTATTAATTTAATATAAAAATATAACATGCACAAAATAAAGAAAGGTAACAATTTTTTTTTGAGTCAGAAAGATAACAATTTGTAACATACACTGAGACAGTAGAGCCAACAGCCGTGCCGAATAGCCCGTCAAGCAAAATCCCGATTCCCTGCATATTTAGAAACAAATCAAAATTACGAACTTGAGTTTATAATTCAAATTTTGAATTTTAAATTTTAAATTTGGAAATTTAGAAATTTGATCCGACCTGCCAACCGATTCCTCTGCTTAGCACATGAGCTGGCGGTGGCGTTGCACTTGCTAATCGTGCGGCCGCTTTGTAAGCCCCTGTTGACTGTATATCAAAGTAAATAATAACATAAATTAAACTATATAAATATAATAACATAAATTAAACTATATAAATATAGAAATTTTAATAGTTTCTTAAGTTTTTACCTCAATTAAGGACACAAAGACAGCAGCCATCATACCGAAAGACTGACCAGCATCAAATGTCGGAGCACCCCATTGTAAAGGATAAGGAATCTTTATCCTAAATTTTGAAAAAAAAAAAAATCACAAATTTGGTATATAAATATGTTTACTGATGTCAATAAACTAGTCATGATGTGGACAACAAACAGTGATCTAGTGGTTAACAACATTGAGCATTTTCTTATACCACCACCATAACACACTTGATTAATATCTTACTACATATTCTATTTTATGTACTTTTATTTTATACATATTCTACAATTTTTTCATCTTTATTATTTTCTCCTTTATTTATGCTCCTGAGTTTAAAAATTTGATGAAAGGGTCCATAAATAAGGAACTACATAACCTATTAACCATCATAACAAACTTCACTAAAGTACGCAAAATTACTAAAATACCCTTAAAGTAATTACCAAGGGGCGGAAGAAATGAGGTTGGCTTTATCGGTCCTGCAGTTGAACTGAGTCGACTCGGAGCTGTGCTTAAAAGCGCCGCCAGCTGTCAGAATGTGAGCGTAGGTCCACACGAGAGCGATCGAGATGAGGAGAGAGAATCGCTCGAGGATCGGTAAGTGCCTCACTACAATGTGCTTCAAATACTGGAGAGGAGTGGGAAAGAGGAAATTTACTTTAGTTTTTGAGTCTTTGACTACTCAAAAAAAGATTAGTTTTGAATTATTATTATTAAATACTAATTAATATTATTTAATAATAATAATAATCAAGAAAAATAATAATAATGAGGGTTAACTGACTAACTAACCTGAGATAATGCGACGTATAAGATAAGCATTGGGAGGCCGATTTCAACACATCTTCCCACCTAAAAATGGTAAGAAATTGGTTATTAAAAAGTTTTAGGTAATTATTGTGTCATGCAATTTGTATACTTTTGAACTTGGAAAATGCATCTCGCATGAATAGGGAGATGATATCATGATAGAGTGTTTTTTTCATGAAAATGACAGGCTATGTACTGATCAGGCTAGTACGAGTCACACAAAAGACATGAATATTCGCCTTTTATCTTGTGCTTGAAAGTTTGAATAAATCAGAGAGATTTTTATGCTCATAATTCTTAAAATAAAATAAAACTCATAATTATTAATTTCAAGGCAGATATAAAAGCAGTACCACTGGGAATCCGCGGTCAAAGAGCCCAAAACCGACCAATGAAACAACCGGTACCATTCCAAGCGGGCTGAAAAATCTGTACCAAATATAAACAAAATAAACAAAATAGAAAATTAAGCCAACAATTTGAAAAATACGCAAAAGAAATGCACATAAATCTTTTATATATTGACAAGTAGTTCTACAAAATGGAAGCATAAGTAGAACAACTTATCAACTAATGATTAATTAATAAATTAGGTGTGGCCACATAAAAACCGCAATAAAAAGCAAGAATTAGAAATAAAAAGCAAGAGATAGAAAGAGAATTTGTGACCTAGAACAAATGCCCCACAATTGGCTATAACCAAGAATTATTTGAATACTTGAAGAGACAATTAGAGCCCCTTGTATTGCCCTCATTGTTGCAAGAAATCTCTGCATTCAAAAATAAAATAAAGAAATAAAGAAATTAGTAAATTGAGATAATATTTAAGGAATCTAAGTAAAACATTAACATAGTTATATTTTGTGAAAAACCGATGTTGCAATTGTCCAATGACAAAGAGCACAAGAAATCTTAGTAACTCAAAAAAAAATTCCTAAACGATGGTTTTTCAATTTTAACCCAAAAATATTGAAAATGTTAGAAAAAATATAAAAAGGTCCTGAAATATTCAAATTGTAGGAAACCATTTCTGAAATACGCGACAAGCCCAAAACATGTGGTATTTTTACTTATTGAAATTGTCATCTAAACATAAATACCAAAAATACGATCAATTAAATAAAGACAAAATTAAAGATGAGATGGATAATAATAACCTCATGATCGTCTGCAATTCGTGTGAGGGACGAACTGTGAATTATGGAAATAACAGGGACCAAAAATGAAAAAGAGCCACCAATCACAGTTGGAAGTCTGGTTCCAAACAGAGTTTGAAGAAGCGTGTTTATTCCTGTGACAAATAGCATTGTTTGTACCACTCGAACTTTGTCGTCCTGAAATTAAATAAAATTAATAAAGCATTCGGTTTTGGGTATGTAAAATAAAAGAAGGATTGAAATCAGAACATTTGGTAGCTTTAGCTAAAAGTGATGGAAAAAGTGTGAAGTTGCATTTTCAAAATCCCGAAAATATGCTGTTTTGGTAGTTTTAGCTCAAAGTGATGGAAAAAAAGTGCAATGTTGAATTTTTTTGTCATTTTAACCATTACTAAGTTATTCAAAAAATAATCTAACCATTTTCATATGCATAAAAGTTGCATTTTTTATTTTTATTTTTCTGCCAACGGGTGAAAGTTATCAGCTTCATTTATGTTTCACAGTGTCTTTCGTTACATTTTATTATAAAAAACGGACAATTAAATACAAAAAAATGGAAAAAAATATTAAAATTGAAATAAAATTCTCACATCGCTTCCACCCATGCGAGGTACCAGCAAGCTGGGAATTATTACAGCGGTACCCAGAGCCATAATGTAGTGCTGAAATCCCAACGCAATCGCTTCTCCTGAAATTTCAAATCAAAATCTCAGTAAAAACCCAATCAAATATGAAACAAATCGAGCTGAAATAAAAAGAATGAATTATTGAGAAATACCCCAAGATGGATTTGAGTCTATGCAGTACTCGAAACCCTGTAGCTGATCCATTGGCGCATGATGACTTATTTCCTCAGGTTTGGTATCCCCCATTTTTCACTTTCTAATTTCTAACGATCCAAAAAAGGATGAAAAATGGCAAAATACGGAGAAATCAATCAAGTCGGGGAAAATGACGGAAGGAATAATTTGAGTTGGAAAAATCAGAATGGACAGGAGAAAAAGATGAAGGAATAACTATGTCGAAAGGTGTGGAGATAAGAGAAAGAAGAAGATGTAAAAGGCGCTCGAGAGAGAAGAAAGAAAGAGAGTATACTCTAGAGGAGAGCTAGAAAGAGAAAGAGAAATATGCACTTGAGAGACCCACACTAAGCTTTCGTCTTCTTTCTTTCACTCTTTTATGCTGGCTCCCTTTTTCTCTCTCGTATTTCACACCCTTCTCCTCCTGTCTGTACGGCCCAACACCCCCTACAATTTACTTACCCCTACAATCTCATAGAAGATGAATCGTATAGAAGATTGTACAACATAATTGTGGAGTATATATATTTAATGTGTTCGGATGACTGGAAATTGGTCCGTTGGAAATTTGATTGACGAAAACGCCCTTGCTGGTGATATTAATAAGGGAGAGAGAAAGTGAGAGAGACCCAAAGGAAATGGAAAGGAAATGTGACCGTTGTGTTTTGTTGTCTTTTTGGGTTTTGGTTCAGTCAGTCAAGCAGTCTTGGGAAGTGTGGGGGACTCTGCATTTATGGCCCGGATTTATGTCAAGAGTGTTTTTCCTCTCTTGTGTAACTTGTTGAAAGAAAGATACTGAATTATATTGTTTGTACATATTCCTTCACATCTTCGAGTATTTTAAGATACAAAAATGCATATACTACTCTATAATGTTATCTGACATAAGTCACAAAACTTATCTCCATACAATGATTTATATATATAATGTTCAACATATTTTTCACTAACTTTTGACCACTTATTGAGTTCAAATGTTAAATATATATGAGGTATTGCAAAATTTGAACCATTGATTTACTATCAATTTTAAAGTTTTTTATTTCTATGTAGACATTTATGCAGTGGCGGAGTTTGATTGAAAATTTCAGAGAGACAGAAAAATTTCTTTATACTGATTAACAATGTTTAATATTTATAATTTTTAGGGAGCTGAATAGACATGAATATATGTATTTCAAAATTTTCTTCACTAAAATATGACTCATATATATTAGTTTGTAAAAATCTTGAGGAGGTCACGACCTCCTCTCTGGTCTCTATAAAGCTTTGGCATTGTTTGTACGTACTTATTGTTTACGTAAGTTCGAATATTTTTAGATGATCAGATTACCTTATATTTATATTTTACGTTAGTGTTGATTGACGCTAATGAAATTTACACTATGAGCTTTTGAACCGCCAGCAAGCCAATACTTTGAAAGGTATAATGAGCATGCGGAAGAGTATGTTAACATTCTTTTCTTCATTCTAAATTAAAAACATTTCTAATAAAAATATTAGAAAATACTCTAGAAGAAGTAGGCGGAAGCATTTCCTTTCCTTTGCTCTACCAATGATAATGATATCTCCATGAAATAAACTGAGAGATCATATATATACACTTTCGGCCAAGGAATAAAGGTAACTTTTCAACTAATACTAATCTTGACCCCACTTTAAATTAGGCAGATTACGCAATGGCCTAAATTCCAAATAAGCATATTAAAAAGGAAAAGTATAACTTGTCTCCTCATTTTTCCACAAAAACGTCATATACATCATCATTGAACTCTATGATATCATATTTTTTGTATTTACACCACCTATGATGTCATAATTTTTGTATTTACACCCCCTATGATGTCATGATTTTTTTATTTATCTATGATGCCATGATGACATATATGACGTTTTTATAGAGAAATTATGGGGCAAAATAGAAGGCCTCTATTAAAAATTGAACAGAACTATCTCATAAACAATAACTAGTAGTTTAAAACATGGATTCAGTATTTTAGTTTTGCATTCTATATTTTACAATTGTTATTTTAAAATACTTCATAAGTAACAGCAATGCATGTTTGAAAAATTAGATAAACGGTTCGGAAAAAAGAAAACCATCGAAACATTAGCTGATTTCTGAAGATATGTTGACTTTTTTACATTAACTAGATAAACTTACTCAAATACATTAATTAAATCACTTTCTTCGAACAATCAAGATCTTCTATCAACAGACTTTCTATCGTTCGCTCTCCTTTCTTCCGCTTCTTTTCTTTTCTGTTGCCTGCCACCAAAAATAAAATAAAGAAAAAAGTCAAAAATCCAAAATATGGTAAACCAAACAATTGTAATCAATCAACAAAATAAAAAACGAAATTTACAAAAAAGTCCCTGCATTATGACTAAATTACAAAAAAAACTCTGTTCTTACAAAACTCAAAAATTAGTCCCTACCGTTAATTACTAACTATCAGTGGAGACAAATTCTTAAACTTTCTAATAAAAGAAGGGCTTTTTTGCAATTTCTAATAACGCAGGGTTTTTTTGCAAATTTCCCAAAAAAATTCTTACAAAATTGGAGATATAATTAAAAAACTTACGCAAAACCGCTGTAACCAGCACCAACAGAAGCAGCGTTTAAAAGAGACAAATTTTCAGACGGAATGATAGGGTTCTTCACATCACTTTCTACCTACAAAAACACGCCAAAAAAATAAATAAAATAAATAAAAATAAAGATCATGTCGAACGATTTGTATACAGTGATAGAGTTCAAGAAATTATTCTCATTTCGGAGGGGCAAATGTGAAATTTATATGTTTTGGGGGGGTATATATGAAATTATGCAAAAAACTAAAAAAATACAAACCTTGTCCCATTTGGATTTCTTGTGTCTTGTCGTCTCTCTTGGAGCCGCATCTCCACTAGACGCTGAACCGAAAAAATTAAAATTAAAAATACAAGTCAAAAGCGCTAAAAAAACTAGTCAAATTCCTTTAATTAGTTTTATATTTAATATAAATTAAGTTGAAAGAAAGGAAATAAACCACAACAAAAACCACAAAAATATCATATATATGGATATAACCAAATAAAACATGAGAAATATAATCAATAAAAGATAATAAAAAAGGCTAAATTACGCTTTATCTTTACTTATGTATAAATAAAAGATAACAAAACAAATACTAAAACAAGTATTAGATGAAGATCGTTTCAGCCAAATATGAAAGAGCGGCATATATGATATTTTTTCTCTCTTATTTGGTATACGTGATAATTCCCATGCATGATTTTTTCATTTTGTAGGGGTATAACTTGATATTTTGATTTTTTTTTTTTTTTTATATTTTGGTACTTACAGGCCGTTTTGAGAATGGGTATGAGCGGTACGGGTTGTGTACCGCCAGAAATGAATTCGACTTTTGGGCTTCTCTTTCTTTCCTGCTCTTTTCTCTCTATTTCTCTCTTCATATCAGCCTCTACAAAAATAAATAATACATAAATAATAATAATAATAATAATAATAATAATAATAATAACAATAATAATAATAATAATAATAATAATAATAATAATAATTAATTAATAAATAACCTATTCATTTTTTGAAGTAAACAAATATCACTTTCAAGAAATCATTTTTGTAAGTACACAATACTAGAGTGCGTACAACAATATTAAACATTCAGATATAAATTTCGTAAAAAATCAAAAATAAATTATATTAAATCAAATCAAATCAACCAACCTATTTTGTCGTAAAAATCGCTCTGGTCATAACCGTGAGGGTCAAACATCAAACACGTCTTTTTTAAGTAAACCATTTTCTAATTGAAATCATTCTTGAACTAAATTCATTTTTAAAAGACCAGAATACTAGAACGCTTACAACAAAAAAGAAAACCACAACATCAAACATTCAGATAATAATTTAATAAAAAAATTAAATCAAATCAAATCAACGAACCTATTTCGTCGTAAAAATCACTCGGGTCGTAACCGTGAGGGTCAAAAACGTCTTTTCTGAAGCAGGACCCGATTTGATCTATGCCTTGGTATCCAACAGTGTGCTGCAAGAAATCAGGGTTTCTGTAACTCTTTTTGTTTCTCATATCGTCGTTAAAACTCCTGCCTGATCTCTTAAAAGAAATGAATCTGTTGATTTTCTCCTGCAAATTTTGTAGAAAAGTCCATCCATTAGTGCAAAATTGCAAAAATATCCTTGTGTTCTTCAGAAAAGTTGTAAAGAAGGCTCTGTTGTTTGCTGAGATCAAAGGATCAAGGATGTTAGTTTAGTCATCTTAATCACTGTAATTGATATTTTTTATTTTATTTTATTTTATTTTGAGAGATGAAAGAATCTGATCCAATACAAAAATTAGTTTTATTCCAAAAAAAATTGATAAGAAAGATTAGGGTGAGTTAAGTAACTAGCACTATTAGATCTTAACTAAAGACAGGGGCTTTTTGTAATTTCCTAAAGTATTATCTTGATTAATTAATTAGTTAATTAATTACCTGTAACTCAGGACGGCATTTTGAGGTGACAGGTGGACCGAGAAATCGAGACAATAAATCGTCGTCCTTTTTTGAATCCGTAGAATTTAAACCGATTTGTTCAGATTCACAAGACTCATGATTTGATTGACTAAATTCCAACTTGAATCTCTCCACATTTTCAGAAACTGAAGCACCAGATGCAATCTCACCATCCCTCAAACCCTTCATGACAAAAAAAAAAAAAAAAACTTAATTTCTCTACTGAAAATATAAAAAAGAACTATAAATTCATCAATTAATTAACACGCACGTGGTGCTGAGGGGAAATGGCCATCTCGTCATGAGCGTAATCGACAATTAGGGTTTTGGAATCGGTCGTTGGTTCCTCCGTTTGGAGCGGAGATTTAGAGGATGGACTAGGATTTACGGGTTTGTTGGAATCGCCGTTTTGTTCTGCTTCTTCTTGTTCGTCTTCTTCGTCTTCGTCGTCGTCGGCGTACATGGAGAAGAGGGAGGTGATGCGGTCCGGCTCGGCCGCCATTGGAGCTTACGGAAGAGAGAAATTTGAGCTCGGATTTTGCCGAAGGAAAGAGGAAAAAGAAGGAGAAGAAGGGCTTTGAAGCTTTGGATTGGACTGGACTGGACTGGACTGGATTGAAAGCCCAAAATGTGACTTGTTAATATATTGCATGATTTTTTGGTTATCATATTTCTTTGCTAATTTAGTAATTTTAGATCAATTAATTTCCTAATATTTTGATAAAATCATAATTATTATGTTAATGAAATATAATTATGTTTCATTTTTAAATTATTTTTAGTCTTTTCAAACATCATAGGTTAAATTCTGGGATAGGCTGCGATTTTTTCTAATTTTTATGTTAATAAAACAAATGTATAACACAGTATCTTTTTAAACATTAGTTATCTAACTTTAATTTTATAATATAATTTGTTAAGTTATTTTATATGATTTTTGGAAGTATTTCTAACATATTTCAAGAAAATGTTAAACTGAAAATTATTGCAAAAGTAAGTCAACATTTATATTAAAATACTATATATCATCTTATGGTCACTTTGACTAGTGAAGTCAACAATTCGACATTTCAAATGTTCATGCCTACGTAAGTCGATGTCACCTTTCTTCTTCCAAATTACCTCCCGCTCCAAACTCGTCAGTTCATTTCTTGATTCTTGCTCTCTCAATTTCACCCTTTCTTGCTTCTCTTCTCTCCCCAATTACTAAACATTCGCTCTCGCTCTCCTCTCTCCTCTCACCGTTCTTGAATCTTGATTTCAGTTCTCCATTGACGAATTGCATTTCAAGTCAATTCTCCATTGTCAGACGCATATCAAACCTTTTCTCCACTGAAGCGATGCATTCCAAGTCACTTGTCCATTGACATATGCATTTCAATCCGTTTCTCCATTGACGAGTACAATTCAAGCCATTATTTCTCCACTGACAGATGCAATTCCAGAAATTTATCCTGTTCCTCCTCTTATTCCACCCCTCCATTTTATTCCACCTCTCCATTGCCGACTCCTCTCAAAGCACCATTTCATGGAATTCCAACATAACTCTTTTCGGCTCCGCATCCTTACTAAACGGAAGCATAAGTCTCACAAACCCAACTCAAACACAAACCAACACCTCTTCAGGCCGGGCTCTCTACTCAAACCCGATCCGCTTTCTCGACCCATTAACCCGTGAAGACGCCTCCTTCTCAACCCGCTTCACCTTCTCAATCCTCCCCTCTCCAACCTTCGGCGACGGCCTCTCCTTCCTCCTCACGTCCGACCCTCTTTTTCTCAACGGATTCTTCGGCGTTTTCGGCCCGAATCAAAACTGCTCCAACCAAACCGTCACATTGGCAGTGGAATTCGACACGAATCTCGATGCGGAATTAAGAGACCTTGATGGAAACCATGTGGCTTTTGATGTTTGTACCATTTATTCCTCTGTTTCTGCTAGTGTGAGTAATTCGGGCATTGATTTGAAACAGAGGAAATCCATGACTGCTTGGATTGAGTATAAATCGAGCGAAAATATGTTGACTGTTTGGCTGAGTTACTCTCCTTCGTACCGCCCGGTGCGACCAATTCTTGTGGCTGGTGTTAATCTTTCGGACCTGGTACGGGAGTTTATGTATGTGGGTTTCTCTGCTTCAAACGGGCCTGGTACCGCACTTCACCTGATTGAAAACTGGAGCTTCCGTACAAGTTTCGGTTCGGATTCCTCTATAAATGATTCTTTTTCACCTCGTATTGATCATGGTTCCATTGATTTCCAACCCAGTATAGAAACTTCAAAAGAAATTCTCCCTCCAAACAGAAAGAGAAGAAGAAGACTTGTGGGCCGTGTTTTGGGTAGTTTATCAGCATTAATTCTCATCCTCATATTCGCAACAATCATTTATCACCGTCGAAATCCCGTATTAATTTCGTTAATTCCGTCTCGGTTTGTCGCAAGAGAACAACAGCAACAAACAGAGGATGAAAGACAGATAGAAAGAGAACTAGACCAAATACCGGGCAGAATCTCAATGCACGAGATAAAAAATGCACAAGCGGTTTCAACAGGAGGAATATTCTCGGTCGGGGCAGCTCAGCCACAGTTTACGAGGGTCGGCTTCCGTCCGGATCCAAAATCGCTGTGAAACGATTCGCTCAAACGGGTCATTTCACGCGTACTTTCGCGTCAGAACTCGGAGCAACCATCGCCAGCTGTCGACACAGGAATCTCGTACCGCTGACCGGCTGGTGCCGGTACGGAGACGAGCTCATGCTAGTGTATGAATACATGCCAAATGGAACTCTACACAATGCGTTGCATCGTCGTGACAAACCGCCGTTGAGTTGGCCATTACGTTACAACATACTGAAAGGCGTCGCGACGGGGCTCGAGTTTTTACATAATCGATGCAATAGGAGGATTTTGCACCGAGACGTGAAGGCGTGTAATGTTTTGCTAGACGAAGGATTTAACGCAAGACTTGGCGATTTGGGATTCGCTCATTTGAGTAGTCATGGCCGGGACCCACAACCGACTCAAGTGGTCGGCACGCCTGGCTACATGAGGCCTGAATATGTTTTGACAGGTAAAAGGAAGCAGCGTTGTATAGTTTTACAATTGTAGAATTCTAGGATAGGATTAGGGAAGAGCTGAAGTACTACCTGAGTTCTTAACGGCTAGTAATCAAGCCTATAGATAGTTATGTAATGTTTTCAAGTGTAATCAACATAACTAATATAGACAATATTTTATTATCTTTCTATAACAGGTGTCGCGACAGAACAGGCAGATGTGTACAGTTTTGGAGTTCTAACCTTGCAAGTTGCGACAGGTCGACCGCCTGTCCAGAATGCAGTCTCACTCGTTGATTGGGTGTGGGGAATGAGGGAAAGGAGACGAATGGTTGACGCAGCGGATCCGAGACTCAATGGAAGATTTGACCAGGGCGAGTTTGTCAAGGTTTTACTTATCGGTTTGGCTTGTTCGTATCCGAATTGTGATGTGCGGCCGAGTATGAGGCGGGTTTTGAGGATGCTTGAGGGGAGTTGAGGAAGCCCGAGTTTAGGATGCCAACGAGGATCGAAGAGAGGAGTAGTGAGAGAAAGGGGAGTTCAAGGGGGAGTAATACTTCGTATCATAGTTGCGATTGATGGAAAAAATACGGGTAATTGGTGATTGATTTTTGGTTCTTTTTTGTGAAAAATGGATCATTGATGGAGTTTTCTTTTTTTTTAATTGATTTTTGGTTATTTTTGTGAAAAAATGGATAAATGGTGGAGTGTTTTTTAATTGGTTTTTGGGTTTTAGGAGAATGAGTAAAGATAGATGGAAAGAGATGATTCTTTTTCTTTGTTTTTTAGTTTCTTTTTGCGTAAGTTTGTAATATAAGTTTTCAGTTAATCAATTTTTCAGCTAATACATGTTCAATAAACAGTTTTAATCAGCATTGTGTTGATACATTTTATATATTCTACACACAAAATAATAGTAGCAGCTATGATTCTTGTGAAAGAATTTACTATGATTACATAGTGAAAAATAACAAATGTAAGTTGCCCATACTATGGAAAAATCAATTTCACCTATACTAAAGCATCATTGTCAAATCATATCATAATGTGAGCCAAAATTAGATCCCAAACATCAAAAGAATATAAATCCGGTATAAATATTCACAAATAATTCGCCAGCGTAGCATCGCTCCAATTCCAAACGCACATTCTAGAACTGGGATCGTAATCCCACAAACCCGACGAAATCTGTCTCTCCAACTTCCTTTTTCTCCCACTAATCCAATTATTATGAAGCACAAAACAACCAATGCTCTCACAACTCAATCTAACGTTCTTCTTCTCCCAAATCCCTTTATAAGCCCCATTTGGAAACAAATCTCTGTCAAGGAAAATCACTTTGAGGTTCGTGTTTGGTTCAATGCATTGGTTATGTTCGAACCGATTTACGCCATTTTGGCCACATAAAATGTCGTAAAAACTCGGTTGTTCTGATAGATTTGAAGAGGCGGCGTGTTTTACTACTAGTTCAATTGCGTTTATTGTTTTTGGGTCAGATTTAGCAAAGTAAAAACCCGAGTTGAGTTTCCTTGGTAAATTTATAGGTCCTGTAATAAAGATGATCAACAAATTTTCAATACATTATTACTTAGCCAAGAATGATAACGTAAGGAAAAAAATCATAGACATAGAATCAAACCCTAACATCAATCATAGCTTTATTTTTTGGTATTTTATATCCAGGTCAGCAACTTATATGAGATATTACTAGATCCGAATACCATAAACCCGAAAACCTAAAACTTAAACCTAAACCCTAAATACCATATAAACCTATCTATAAAATATTAAAAAAACCAAAATAAAATAAACTATACCATCTTTTAGTTAACATTTTTAAATCTTACCGGTTTCATTAAATTCATCGGACTGAGCCAACAAAACCCCAAATCCAAACGAAGAGAGATAAGGAAGTGGATTTCGGAACCAATAAACATCCACATCACTCATCACAACGTTAAACCCTAATTTTAGAATCTTCAAAACGATTCGCGATTTCACCTTTGTGACTCTTTGGAAACACTCGGTCCCAAAATGGCAATCGTTGAAGCTTATGTTGGTTGGAGAATTTGTGTCCATAAAAACCGGCAAACCCTAATTCCAAAAAAAAAAGATAAATGAATTTTGGTTAAGAAGACTTGTGCTCATTTTTCGACTCTTTAGATCGAATTCGCATTGTGGGTTTTAGAGTTGAATTCTATGTCTCTAAAATTAATATTATAATTAAAAAGAGGAAATAGAATGAAAAGAGAAAAATGGAATACCTGTAATATAGAAAACTCATAGGTGTCTAAATCTAAAGCATAAACCAAAAAGTTTGTAATATTAAGATTCCTAAATCTACAAACCCAATTCATAAGCATATCTTTATAACTTTCTCCTGCAATTCCAAGTATAACTGATTTATTTTTATCCGCTATTTTTTCCAAAATCGACTCTAAATCGTACCGATAACCGATCTTTACTGACGTTGTTAGTGTAATATTACCAAATCGGCTCAAAGAGCATTTATTATTTTTCTTCTTCTTTTTTTCAATTTTCAAAATTTCATGAGGTTTATTTTGCATGAAGGTTTTGTGGAAGTAAAGGGATCCGTAAAATGTCGCGAGATGGAGATTGTTGTTGTACTCAAATATTTGTTTAATATTTGTGTTATTTTCTCTTGGAAATTTGCCTAAAGTTTGTGGATATATGTTGAAAATTCGGTCACTCGCATCGAAAACCGTGCGCATTTCTGACGATAAAATCTCGTTTATGAGCCAAATGTCATGAAGCCCCTTATTGTATAAAAAAGGAGGAATAATGCCTTGAAACAGAGGAAATTTAGGGTTATTAAAAGCCATGAGAAATTTCTCTCCACATTTCATCCCTTTTGATTTTTTAACTAACATTTCGTACAACTGTGAAGGAAAAAAGTAAAGGGAAATTAATTGCTTCATTTAGAAAATAATACAACAATTGAAATATAGATTTTTTTAACTTTTGGGTAAATTTTATGTGATACCTTTTTGGTTTTTATTGTTGTACCGTCTTCTTTTAGCCATTGCTGTGTAGAATCACTTAACTGGTACGGAAAGTTAAAAATGCCATGTGAGACTGAAAAAACGAACCAATTTTGGCTAAGTTTTTGCGCATAAGATAAACTTTTAAGAATTTCAGGAAAAAGAATCGTTTCTGGATCAATTAATATAGAAATGTCAGAATCAGAAGCTTGAGCTCTTTCAACCATTGAATGAAAGAATGGGGTCCCCAAAAACCTAAAACAATAAAAAGCTCATCAATTGAATATTTATTGGAAAAATATATACAAATGCAAAAGATTGAACAAACCAAATTCTTACTAAATCCAATTCATACGTGAAATCAATTAATGGATCGATCGAAACCCTTGAACCAAAACCTTTCTTCAACTCAACAATTGATTCATCTCTCCCAAATAGAACGACATTTACATTACTTGCAATAGCAAGCCACGAACGCACAGCAAGCTCTTGTCTAGCCCACGTCAGCTTCAAATTTGATCCATCCGACAAAAATCTGGGCTTCGGAGCAGAAAAAATCGTGATTTTAAGCAAACCCAAATCGCCATTTGATGCCCCATTATCAAAACCCTTCTCCAAATAGAGGTCTAGCGTAAAGTAAAGAGAAGCTGTGAAAATGAAGAAACCGAAGATGCATATACTGGATCCTATCATCATATTCAACCCCTGAAGAGACAGAAAAAATGTTAATTTGGATAAATGATGGGGCAATTGAATTGAAATGATGAAGGGGATTTGGTACTTTGAGAGGGTTGGAGCGAGACATTATGTTGGCGAGAGGGGATCATGTGGAGAGACGGAGCTTTGAACGGAGGAAAGGTGGAAGTGGAGTGGAATGGTGGTGGCACGAGAAAAATGGTGGAGATTGACCCAACTACTTTCGAGTTCTGAGGACTTGGTTTGTGGAGACAAGTGTGTTGTGGGTTGGATTGATAAGGGAAATTAGCAAAAAGGACCCTGTATTATGGCTAATTTTTAAAGAGGTTCTTGTATTCATAAAAATATGTAAATTAAATTGATTAAGAATGAAAGAGAAGACTGCTCCATAAAATATGTTAATCAAATTGATTAAGGTATGCTAACAACTTCATTAATATGTATGTGGCTATTATGTCACACTAGAAAAATTCCTAATAATAATAGAAATATTTGCAAGGAAAAACCTATGTTATGCTGAAATTGTAAAAAAGCCGATGCAGTATTGCCAAAATTGCAAAAAAAAATTGACAATTTTGACAATAATGTAGGGAATTTTTTGCAATTTTGAGCTACAAGCCATTTGCAAAAAATGGGAAAACTTATAAAAGAAAAGAATATAGAAGCACCAAAAAACATCTCACAAATCCAAAACCATGCTTTTGCTGCAAATATTATAACATAAAGAACACACAAAACATAAATATTTCAATTAATCATGAATTCATGACTGCGACTGATTCAGCGGTTTAGGCCGTATTTCAATGCCTTCAATGATAAGTCCGCTCTTCCATCCGCCATTTTTAGTCTCCGACAATTTCATCATCACGTCGCCATCCTCTTCATCGCCGTTATAAAACTCACCAAGCTGGATCTCCATCCATCCATCCATCTCTTCTGGCTTGAGGAAGCGTTATGTTTGGATAGCACATACCTGTGACTGGTTCCGGGCAAACAATCCTTGTTGATTTGTTGTTGTCGATTGAAAGTACTGCCTTTTGCGGAACATCAAGGCCGTATGATTCCTCTTTTGTTTTGAAGATAAAGTATGTTGTATAGTTTGTTTTGCGACGGAGTTCCTTGCAATCAATCTTTCCAGATATGTCGAACCAGCCTCAGCTCAGCTACTTTTGAGAATCTTGTAAGTACGAAACAGAAGCATATTTATTTTAGATGCTTCTAGATAATTGCATATGTACACAAATAAATTGATATCAGATAATGAAAATAGAACAAATAATATGTTTTCATCAATGTTTTTTTTGAAGGAAGTTTTCTACTTTTCATTCATAAATTGTTACCTTGAATCTGCATGAGCGACCCACCGCCAGTACTGTTCGTCATCACCCCACGCTATTGATAAAGCGTTTGCAGATAGAATGTATGTGTCTGCTCCGGTCGACCGATCCGATCTTAGCATCTTTAATTTTTGTCCCAAAATACCGCAATAGAAATAAGAAAAAAGTTTAAAGGTAGCATACATATAGTTACCTTCATTCCGCAATTAAGGTAGACATCGGTGTAATTGTTGTTATTGGGAGTCTGATGATTTGCCGAGCATATGGCGGCTCATTTTCTGAAAGATTTTTATTTTTTCTCACAATTAATCAATTGAAGGCTTGTTTAGACTCTTAAGAGATGTGTAGATCATTTATAGGCACATACATGACGCAGTGGACGAGTTTTCAGAATTGACTTTCTGTTTAATTGACTAAATATCTGTACTACTTCTAAAATCTATGTACTATTTTGATAATTTATACACTGATTTTTATAACTTATATGTATGTTTTTGATATAAAATGTGTAACTATAGATTTTTTTGTAACTTATATATTGTTTTTATACTTTTATATAAAATTTTATATATTGTTTTATACAGAATATATGATTTTTATTAGTATATATATTATTTTATATATTTGATACTGATTCTTTTATTTGATTCAGTTGTTTGTTTTTAATTTGTTAATGATATATTTTTATTGTTGTTTTAATTTAACAAAATTCAACCGACGTATTCGTTTTATTATAGTCTGTTGAAGAAGCAGTTTTTAATATATTTTTTCATTTTATATTGATATTTGCACATTGTTAATTTTGAGATGGTAACTTTGATCGACTCAGTCAAGTCCACGGGCTCATCCAACCAATGGAATTATGGATGTTAAGTTCATTTTTTTTTCATCTTCATGGGACCTGAATCGAATAACAATATATATAATTTATTTTCTAATAACAATATATGCATAACAGTATATATAATTTATTTTCTAATAACAGTATATATATAAAAAGTAAAAACAGTATATAAAATGGAAAAACTGTATATAAAATGGGAAAAACAACATATAAAAGTAAAAAAATAAAAAATACACAAAGAATAAACAACATTATATAAAATTGCAAAACAATATATAAATTGAGAAAAATAATATATAAAATGAAAAAACAGTATATCTACAGTGACGTCGTGTTACAATACCGTCGTGTTTGCACATTTCCGTTCATTTTATTATATTTACCGACAGTTTTTTATGTATACCATATTCAAAATCTATGTACTGTTTTAAGAATTTATCCACTGATTATTTACTTATATATTATTTATACAAAATAAATAATTATATGTATATAGTTTTATATAGTTTTATATATTATATATATAATATATATTTTTTATCAATAAATATTACTATTTAATGTACATATATATATTTTCATAATTTATATATGTTTTAATCAGTATACAGATTACTATTTCATACACTTAATATTTTTAATTTTACAAATTCAGCCTATTATTATATTCTAACCAAGAAGCAGTTTTTACTATTTGTTTTTCATTTTAAATTCAGATTTGCACATTGATAACTTTGAGATGGTACTTTGACGTATTGAGTCAAGTCAATGGACTCATCCAACTCAATGCTGAGCTAAATGCAGTGAGCCAGTGACGCGTCTATGTGTCGGATTTGGATCGCCAGATGAACTATTCATGCTGCAAAAATAAATAAAATGAATATTTTATTAGAAGTTTTTTTTTTAATGCAATGAATCCAAATTAAAGCTTCGGCTTGGATAAAGTCCAAGAAAGAATAAAATATCTAGTTTGATATATATCCTAGGAACTTTTGCCATAGTCTCCTCCAGTGAAAACTGGATTCATCCATTTCGAATCTTGATGTACCACGCACAATTCAAACACATATCATAAATTGAAACCAAAAAAGAAAGAAATATAGTAAGCCTTCATGCTATGGATATTTTATTTACATTAATAAGACTCAATCATCACGCAATAAGCTATTATCTGGATGAAATTGTAATCCTTAATAAGCTAATCAAAGTGGATACTAAATATTCAAAAACATATCATGATCATGAGTAATGCTCATCTCCAGTTTTAATTCCCACATGAGAGTTGAGACAATACAAAGCCATATCCAAACCTCTTATTCTCTATCCAATACAGAAACTACCAAACAACTAACTAGTCCACCATGATCCGAACAATCATAAAAACGCCACGCATTCAAATTTCGAAAGGACTGTTCGGTCCGGTCCACTATGGATCGATAACGTTGACACGTCACATACACGGCAGCATCACTTGCTTATAAAGCCAAACAAAATGGATTAAATTTCCAGTTACAAAATCAATATCAAAAGTTCGTGCTCAATTTCTGAAAGAAAATACGATTTCCAGTTCAAAATCTCTGATAAGTTCAAGAGGAAGTACAATTTCCAGTTCAAAATCTTCTGAAATCTCTGATTAATTCAAGAGAAATTGTGAAAATAAGGAGAAAATGCTGGAAGGGAAGGCGATGATTCAAGATACGGACATGCCGCTCAAGATGCAGGTCCAAGCCATGGCGGCTGCTTCTGAGGCGCTGGATTTGTACGATGTTTTGGATTGTAGAAGCATTGCAGCGCATATAAAGAAGGTTCGACATTTTTAATCCGTTTTTGTTGATGAATTGTCTGTTTTGTATGATTGTGTAATTAATTAGGTCTTTCTGAACCAGTCGATTTGGTAATTTGGTTAAGAGGTAAATAATTTTGATTATATTTTTGAATAACATGGTTATTGAATTTTAGGAATTTGATCTGATTTACGGAGCGGGATGGCAGTGCGTGGTGGGTTCGAATTTCGGTTGCTATTTCACACACACTCAAGGAACTTTTATGTATTTCAATTTGGAATCTTTACGGTTTCTCATTTTCAAAGGCGCAACCGCATAATTATAATCGAATATTTAGCTTGTAATGTAAATATTAATCAGTTAAGTCCTTGTTTTAGGATGTTGTACATAGTAAAGTTAGTAGTATTTCTTTTCATTCTGTTTTTTACTAATGTTTTTTTGGACTCACTTTTTGTACTAATGTTGTAATGCTAGTTCTAGAAATGTGAAATTGTGTCTCTATTTATGCTGCCATTAATAATAAATGTTTGTGTTAGTTATTTAGTATGACAATTATTGCCTATTAGTAATTAATATTATATTATTTTCAATATCATATATCTCTGTTTATTTATATTTTACAATATTAGTATGTATTTCAACTCGGGATCTTTGCAGTTTCTTATTTTTTAAGGCGCAAAAGCCTTAATTTCAGGCCGAATAGAATAAAGTGAATAATTTTTTGATGTAAACATTAGATAATTAAGGTTTTATTTTAGTATGTTGAGGAATAATTTTTTTATGTAAACATTAGATAATTAAGGCTTTATTTTAGTATGTTGAGTAAACGATTCATACTTTGCATTTTTTTGTTTTGTTTTTGAGTTGTAATGCTATAGCTAGTTCGTAAAAAAGAAATATAAAATATAATAGGAGTTTTGGATATGGTTTATTTTGGGGACAAAACAAATTTGACAAAATATATACTATTTGTTATAAATGATAAAAATATGGATTAAACAACAAAAATCATATATAAAATGTAACATATTTATGCTTCATATTAAATGAAGAAACAATTAAAATTAGAAAAGAAACAGAGATGTTTTATTTCTGTATTTTCATGCCTTGATGTTTCACACTATAAACTTTGCATCATACATAGTATTAATACTAACAGCCTAATAAATTAGAAGTTGAACAAAATTTGTTCTATCAATCCATGATTAATAAGAGTGAACCTTCAAATTTTTTTCCATAGTCAACAAAATAAAAAATTAGATTATTTTGAAATGGTTAGCTAAAAATGTAGCAATACAATATAATTACCCCCTCTGCATTTATGATAAATAAAGTCGAAAAAAAGTGCAAAATATAAACAAATGATAAATAGTCGACTTCCATGAACATTAAGATAAACTAATACTAATGATATTTTTTTTCGCTTTTATTGTTAGAAAATAATAAAAAAAATCTACATTCGGATATAAATATAAATGTTCAACTCATATCACAATCCTGCTTTAGCTCAGTTGGTAGAGCGGAGGACTGTAGTGTACGCAGATAAATCCTTAGGTCGCTGGTTCGAATCCGGCAAGCAGGAATTTTTCCTATTTTTTATGCCCTTTTTTTGTATTTCTTATTCTCACGGTGAGTTCTAGAAATAGGCTAGGACATGAAAACTGTATGAATTTAATGAAATGTCGAAGTATATCAAAATTCAATTCAAACAATAGAAACAAACACAAAGATTATCAAAGCTAATTAGTAATTTCAAATAATATGAACACAAATAAATCTAAAAAAAAAAAAATATGAACACAACAAATAAATCACAAATGTGTTCTTTTTTGTTGGGCCTTTTTTGTATTTTTTATTATCAAACTTAACACACGAGTTATCAAACAAAGTACATTGGGAGTTATTTCCCTGTGAATCTTAAAACTAGTCAAAACTCAAATTATAAATGTATTTCTTTGGCCATCCACCGATTTGAAATATATGGCTTTAATGATATGTATGACCTGCAAAATTTTGACTCTCTTTCTCCCCTCGCAAAAAAACAGCCTAGCACCCTAGTTTAGCCAGCACATCCAATCACTTCAAACCCTAATTTGGGACTTTCCTTCCCTCTCCTTCCATTTTTGCTCCGAACAAAAATTTTACTTTCATTTCCAACAATAAAAAGAACCTTTCTCCTTCTTTCTCGTTCCGTCCCGTTGATCCTTGAACCGTTCTGCAAAGCTGAAGCTCTTTCGTGTGATGGTTCGGTTTCTCAAGAGAGGAAACAGCCTAGAGAGATTCTTCAAGCGAAAGGAAATGCTGGAACAGACGGAACGCAAGGCGCACAGCCTCATTTTAGACGGAAATAATCGAGAGGATTCGGTCGACGATAAAATGTTGACGAGGAGTCAGGGTTCACGGACTTCGAGTTATGAAGGGCAGCAGATTGGCTCGGTGTTTGATAAAGGGTCGGAAAAAGGAATCAGATCGCGGTTGAGCAAAGACGTCCCGTCTGGTATGATAGGAAAATGAATTTATTTGTAATGTTTTTATTAATTTGAATTGATTTTCGAAGAAGATGGTTTTCTTGAAATTTTCTAAATATCCCATTTTTGTTTGGATTTTCTCCTCACCGTGATTTCCTTTTTTTTCCCCATTTTATTTATTTATATTGCCCGTGAAATGTGAATCGACAAGATACGTAAAGTTACATAAATAAACAATAATAAAATTTAAGCAACATAATTTAAAATGATAAATCTTACATAAACAATATTAAGTATGGCCCCAAAATCAAGCCAAAAATCAAAACAAGAAAACATTACTTTTTTGTTTTCATTTTATCTTTGCTTATTTTCAATTTTCGAAATTTATTCTGTAACAGATTTCTTGGTTCTTACATTTTCTGTCAAATTAACTACGATAAGAAAAAACCATTGTTTGAAATAAGATTGTATTATAAGCATTCAAACAAGAGAATTCAGGATATTAATATGTTCTTTTTTCTTTTTCAGATGTGGATTTAATGAAGGAGAAATTTGCAAAGCTTTTATTGGGTGAAGACATGTCAGGCTCTGGCAAAGGAGTCTCCTCATCACTTGCCCTTTCTAATGCAATAACAAATCTTGCAGGTATCATCAACATGACTTTCTCATAATAATCAGATTTTCAACATGTTAAAAGCTAAATGGTTGCATAAAACGTTAAGACGAAATTTTAAATCTCACTTTTCGTTATTTAAAGCGGGATTTGAAGCTCCAAACTCTAAGCTTGATCTTTACAAATGTCCTTACTTAATAAATCAAACCTTGAGGTTATCCTAATATTTAGCCACACAAAACATGTTTCAATTTTAACGACTAAAATAAATCCATTTCACAAGAAAGAATTACAATGTACAATTGGGTGCATTAATTCAATTTGATTTTAACAAGTGAATGAATTGAGCTCAGCTTCGGTTTTTGGGGAGCAAAGGCGTCTCGAACCGATGCAAGCTGATAGCAAGGCGCGGTGGAAAAAAGAGATAAGCTGGCTTCTATCAGTTGCTGATCATATCGTAGAGTTCGTTCCTACTAAACAAGTCTCTAGCGACGGAACTACCATGGAGGTAAAATTATAATTAATTCAACATTTTGTTCATAGTTCATTTTTTTGTCTTAAAATTTATATATAAAACAAACAAATTATGTTTTGATATGTTACTTTCAAAGGTCATGCGGAATCAACAACGAAAAGATCTTTATATGAGCATCCCTGCCTTGAAGAAGCTCGACGCCATGCTCCTCGTAAGCAACACTTAAAAAACATAATTTCAACTTTTTATGACGCATTCCAACAAAAAAATTATCGATGTAACATTTATAATTTTTGGTCAAGCAGGAATATCTCGATAATTTTAAAGATATGAAAGAGTTTTGGTACGAGAAGAAAAATGGGTCGGACGCACAGAGAGAGGACGACAAGTGGTGGCTACCGACGGTTAAAGTGCCACCGAACGGTTTGTCAGAAGTGACGAAAGTATGGCTCCAGAATCAGAAGGAGCATGTGAATCAAGTTCTCAAAGCAGCCATGGCTATAAATGCCAATGTTCTTATGGAGATGGAAATCCCCGACACTTATATTGACTCTCTTCCTAAGGTTCGTTCTTAAATTTAAACCCTCGCTCAAAAACCGGGACTTGAAATCCATCCATATAGTGTGTTCTTACCCATCACTTGAAATCCTATTATTGTAAACCGTAACATTATTCACAATTTTTATTTAATTGTAGAATGGAAGAGCGAGTCTTGGAGATTCCCTCTACAAGAATATAACCGACGAATTTTTTGACCCGTACCAATTTCTTGCATCAACAGACCTATCAACCGAGCACAAGATAGTCGACCTGAAAAACAAGATAGAAGCCTCGATCGTGATTTGGAAGCGAAAGATGACTAGCAAGGATTCCAAATCATCGTGGGGCTCAGGAGTGAGCCTGGAAAAAAGAGAACAGTTCGAAGAACGAGCCGAGACCCTCTTACTCATAATCAAGGAAAGACACCCTGGCATCCCTCAGTCGACTCTCGACATAAGCAAAATCCAAGAAAACAAGGTAGAGAAATGAAAATTACGCCTTTCTTACATAATTATCACCCAAGAATATTTAATCGATAAATGTTTTCTTCTTTGCTAGGATGTCGGTTATGCGATTTTGGAGAGTTACTCAAGGATTTTGGAAAGCCTGGCTTTCACAGTAATGTCACGAATTGAGGATGTTTTGTATGCTGATTCTCTGGCCAGAGACCCGACTTTAGGCGGCAAAAGGAGGCCGCCACCTTCAAACAATTCTGACCAAATGCTCGCTAAACCAGTCGATCCGAATGAAGAAATGGAGAGGGTAAACAACATGGAGATGCCGGCCTCAGCGACTCTGTTGGACTTCATGGGGTGGAACATGGATAAAGATGAGAAGACCGAGTCGGGAAATTTGGGGGAGATGATGAATAAAGATGAGAAGTTGGTGAAGAAGCCTCCGAATAATCCGCCTAAAAGGTTTTCGTATATCGAAAGCTTGGGCGGATTGAGGAGCCCAACTATTTCCCGCCATTAGAGTTTTAAATGGCAGATTGATGATTAATCAATGTGTATATTAAATATACATGGTTGGTTAATAAGGAGTGATATGATATAACACTTGATTTTCAGGCATATCGGTGCTTAGTATGCTAATGTACAATGTGATGTCAAAATATTTGCATCGTATTGCTTGGGAAAAGCCCTTGCGAAAGAAGCGAGAGGCTTGTTTGCGATTATATTAAGTTCCCTAGTGTCATACCTCAGCGTAATAAAGTGATTAAATATTTGTTTATGTTCACAATTTGATTTCTGCGGTTAAATATTTATTGATGTATATAATTTGGTTTCTGTTAATGTGTTGAAATAATAAAAAAAAATCAGAACTTCGTCAAGATTATTACTCAAAAAGATCCTATCAAGTTCACATATATTAAGTTTCCTACTCTATTTCTTTTACCTAAAGAAAGTCATGTCACACCTCAATTTAGTAAATGTTTGACGTTTGTTTGTTATATAATTTGAATTATGCAGATGTACTAAATCAAATATCAGTACTAATCCTATCAAGATCAAGATGCCCAACACAAGCAATCACAAATTCAAAATTTCCTTAGATTCAATATTACTCAAAAAATCCTATCAAGTTCACGTGAGACTCGATTTATTTCAACTGCATAACATAATTTATTGACAATCAAAACCTCAAAGCACTAATTTCCGTTAAAGAAATATAAAAGCATTTCACATTGTAGTGACGGCAGCATGAATCGCATCTGCAAGCTGCGGAACTGTGCTGGACCTCAAACCGGCCATGCTAATTCTCCTGTAAAAATATTTTATCATTTCAATAAAATATTATATACACACACTCATCTATAGAACGTACAATAAATAAATGCAAGTTAACATACTTAACCCCTTCAAGTTTTCAAATAATCAGAATAACCTGATATTCAACTCATTTCTATGTATAAAGTCAGGTTGTTTGGGTATTTAGAAAATTATGGGGGTTAGATATGAAAACTTGCGACAAATAGAATAATAAATTTGAAAAAAAAAATAAAATGGAAAAAATACCCGTCAGAAGTCATGTAAATGTGATATTCACGAGTCATGAAAGCAACCTGCTCCTTGTTAAGACCAGTGAAAGTAAACATACCGATCTGCTTTATGATGTGGCTCCACTCACCAGGTGTCCCTTCATTTCAAAAATTAAGAAATAAATTAAGAAATCAAGAATGTTTCTTGAATTTAACTAAAGGAGGGGAAATTATAATAGGAAAGAAGAATTAATTAAGACCTCTAGTTTGTAAAGCGTTGAAAAGCTCTTGGCGCATGGTGATAATCCGATCAGCCATGGCTTTCAGCTCCAAAGTCCATTCATGATACATTTCTCTGTAAATAAAATAAATAAATAAATAAATAAAGTTCAAGCATAATTTTCTCTCAATCTCAAGCATTGAAGATATTAGGTGTCAGCCTTCACATAAAGGGCTCATATTAATGTCTAAATTCCACTAGTACGGGCCAATAAATAAATAGATAAATAAATAAAGCTTACGGATTCTTCAAAATGGTGGCGACAATAGAAGCACCATGAATAGGCGGATTAGAATACATAGGCCTTATCACAAGCTTCAGCTGACTCTCAACCTTCTTCGCCACATCAGCACTCCTACAAACCTAAAGCCCCACCAAAAAAACCAATCAACAAACAAACAAACCCTACTCAAAATTACTCTTAAAATAAATACAATAATAAAATATTAAATTAGAGGGAATTTACAATGCTAAGGGCGCCAACACGCTCGCCATATAAACCCATGTTTTTAGCGTAACTTTGGGCCATGAGTAATTCGCCGCCGTCTGCTACAAACATGCGGACTGAGAGCGCGTCCTTGTCTAGATTTCCGCTCGCAAAACCCTAGAAAATATAAAAAAATAAATAACAAGATAAATATATAATAGTATTAGATTAGTTATCTCAAGTAGTATTAACTAAATAAATAATTTTTATAAACTAATAAGAGAGAGCGAAACTTGGAGGAATATTTTAATATTTCTAGGGCTGGATCTATGGTGGGAGGATTCTAAATCCGTAGAATTATTTATCATACAATTATGAAACTGAAACAACTTGCCTGATAAGCGCTGTCAAAGAAAGGAAGCAGGTTCTTAGAGCGGATTAATTGCCTGATCTGCTCCCACTGCTGAGCTGTCGGGTCGACACCTGTCGGATTGTGAGCGCAAGCGTGCAGAAGCACTATCGACCCGTTCGGGGCCCCACCAAGATCCTCGATCAAACCTACATAAATAAATAAGTGGTTGGGGAAATTCAGGAAAACTGCGTACATCAAAAGCGGGATTTGAAATCCCGGTTTATCGAATCCGGGATTTGGGAAATGGAGGAACCTTGCATGTCGAGGCCGCGAGTGGCGGGGTCGTAATAACGGTACGACTTGGCGGTCAAGCCGGCCAGTGTGAACACCTTAGGGTGGTTGCCCCATGTGGGGACAGGAATGTATATGGACCTCTGCAAAAATAAATAAATAATAATTCGTTAATTTTTCAAAGGTAAATAATTAAACTTGAAGCGAATTAAAAAAAAAAAAAACTATTTTCTCGTATTTATGAAAGAAAAAAACAATTTTCAGAATATTAAAAAAAATAATATTAAACTTTCCGATTTCATGAAAGCCTCTGAGTTTTAACATACAAAAAGACTGATTAACTTTTTTTATTTTCCAAAAACCCCTGATTTTAATGTTTATTAAAAAAATCGAGAAAATACAGGGGGTTAGAAAAAATGATTATTTTTAGTAAATAATGAGAATTAAAAAAATGTCTTTTATTACTTCATGGTAATGCCTCGCGAGAAATTCGCCTCCAACTCTTAATGAACCGGTTCCAGACAGGCACTGCACAGTCGCCACTCTGTTTTCTTGAATCGCAGGACTGTCAGAACAAAAATAATATTATTTCTTGAAAAAAAATAATATGTATATTTGAAAAATATTAAGTTAAATATAATAAATATCTACCTGTCAGAACCAAAAATGAGTTTCGCACTGAGCTTGTTGAAATCAGCTAAGCCAGTGATTGGTAGGTATTCTTTAACTCTTGACCTGAAATAATTAATCAAACAAGTATATTAAATATGATAAAATTGTGTTTAAAAAATTAATAAATATTTTTACTTTTTCTTTATTTTCTTACGGGTCATTTACAAGCATTTGCTCGGCCTTTCGCACTACATTTAGAACGAGTGGTTTTCCTTCCTGAAATTCAGTATAACATTGTAAATATGAAATATAAGGAAATAATTATTATTTTCAGATTAATTTGTGAAAATAATTATTAATTGATTTATTACCTCAGTCCGATAGGCTCCAACGCCGAGATTTACTTTATTAGGGCTCGGATCCTTGTTATATGCAACCGTTACCTAAATATAGAAAAATTAAAATAATATCAGTTAATTATCTTTCATGATTTTCTCATTTTTAATTGGAAATAAATTATCTTTTAAGAGAACAAGTTTATGAATAGATTTTTTTTATTGAAAAAGAACAAGTTTATCATCTCCAAACAGAGATCAAATGTTTCTAATAAATTTCATAATTATTTTCCTATTTTGATCCTCAAACAGAAACCAACAAACTCCAACAAATGTGTGTTTGGAGAGAGCGAGAGAGAGAGAGAGAGAGAGAGAGAGAGATCACTTGCTTGATCGATCCAGTAAAAATCAAACACCAAAACTAAACTTATTCAACTCTACTAACAAAAATCCAGTTCCAACACCCAAAACAGATACGATCAAATAAATCAAAGCGATCCACCACTTTCCACTCCACACAACCACCTCCCTTCCGTTCCAACACGATCAAATCCCAAAACCCGATAAAAAACCCAAAGATCGCACCAAACACAACCACCAAAACCAAAACAAGATTAAATCTCAAACAAACCACTCACCCCAAGAATCGGGTCCTCCGGCGCCTGCGCCACACTAGCGAACACCGATCCGCCACCAAACCCAGCCATCGCCGCCGTAAAAATCCCTCCCGGAGAGCTTTCAGACTGACTTGCGGGACAAGAAACAGAAGAAGAAGAAGAATAGTGATCGCTCAGATGGCGCACGAGCGTACTTAACCTCCTCTCGGACGACTCGCGCACGTTAGCCCCGTCCATTGTATTCTGCTAACGTGCGCCGGTTTCCAATTATTTAATTCTCTTTGTTTTGGAAAGTGGAAAAAAGGTGCTGGGAATTGGTATTGGTATTGGTATGATGATTATTGATTCTGAGTGCGCCCACTGTATATAAACAGGGGCGGGGGCGGGTTGCTTGCTTAGGAGAGGGTGACGTGTACGGAGAGGATAGGATCGGGTGGAACTATCAACGGTGACGTGTTCGAGGTGGAATGACACGTGGCGGAGGAGTTCGAGGAAGAAAGGAAAGTAATATAAAGGGTTTTGGGCCGTATGTGTATTTTGGATATTTATTGAGTAGTGGCCTAAAAATGGTGAATGAGTGATATGATGTGTGGCTTTTATTGAGTAGTGAGAATAAAACTGGTATTTAAAAGGATGGATGACTTTATTGTTTTGTTGCATAAAAATGTCGAAGGATAAATATTGCTATCAACATATTTGGAGACTTTGTGATGATTAGAGATCGTCGTAATTGTTTTTTTATTTTTAAAGTTCCTCGAGTGGAAATATCTGCAAGAAAAAAGGAAAAGTGATTTATACTTTACTCATTGAACTAGCACAGAGTTCAACTGAAAAAAAGAAATCAAATAAAAAGGAGAAATAGGTTGGTCTAATACAAAAAGAGGCTACACGCTAAATCAAGAAAGCTTCGACTAAAAATTGGGCTAAGCTTATTCTTCGAAATTTATCCTCAAAAGTATGGATATATTCGCCATTACGCGCCACCTTGTTAAATTATAGTGTGTGTTTTCATTAAGCATATTGTTAAATGTAGAATTTTCTAGATGATCGATAAAGTCACTACAAAAGGGATAATATAGTAATTAATGAAGAGTTGAGGGAAAAGTTGAAAAGCATGCTTATTCTAGAAATTGTATTTGAGAAAAAAACTTGTATTATTAAGTCTATATAGTAATTTTTTATTTATTTAACAAAAATTTATTGTAGTCTATTCGGCTACATTTTCAAAAAAAATAAATAAAGAGATAATGTACTTAAAGTCATGTATCCTAATAAGACATTTTTTATGATGGAAGAATGTACTTAAAGTCACATATATTTTTAAGACATTATTTAATACGAGGAGGTGTATTTGATAATTTATGAATTGGTCTATAAATAGACAGATGTGTAATGTCATTTGTGCATCAGCCAAATATTATAATTTTCCCTTTCATAGTTAGAGCACTTTGTAATGATTAGAGATCGTAATTGTTTTTAAGTTGCTCAAGTGAGTGAAGAATATTTGCAAGAAAGAAAAAATAATTTATACTTTACTCATTTGTTGTATATGGAGTTTGAAATTACAAACTCTTATATCTCAGATAGGATATATAACCACTAGATTATGTGATCATTAGCGAGATTGTAATTGCTATTAGATTAGTTTCTTTCAAACATGTTATATTTGTACATACCGGTTTAGTTATATAAAAGATAAAAATCGCAATTATTGACAAAATATAACACGTTTCCAAAAAGGGATAATTTTGTAATGGTTGAATTATAATAGATTTACTCGGCATCCACTGGTTGGAAATTTTTATCTATTAGTTATAATTGGTTACGAGCAATAAACTTAGTTTGGATTTGTTATCTTTTGACAAAAAACCACTGTATTGTTTTCTTTGGTTTGAAATAAACTATAATCCCTTTGGTATTTTCTCACAAAAATGTAAGAAAGTAAATCAATAACAACTACTTCTCATCCAACAAGCTGATTTCACTCATCTCAAACTAAAAATCAAATGTATTAGAACAGAATATTCCGATTCAGTTATCTGTAAAAAAAACGCGCTATTTCTCATTCCGTCCATGCATTTCAAACAGAAACCAAACAAACTTCAATGAGCCGACTCTATTTTTATCCCTCTCCAATCCTCTCATTTTGCGCAAAGCATACAAAAGTTAGTTTATTTCTCTCATTTCACAACTGCCCACCACCCAAATTTAGTCAGCTAATCTCTTTTCCCTCCGGCACACGCGCATTCTTCCACATTTAGTGCGTTATATTTTTTCCAAATTTTTTCCTACTTTTTCATGTAATTCTGAAGCTCGAGTTCCTTAATCAAGCTTCCACAAAGAGTGTTCCACTGTGTGATGATTCCGTTCCTCAAGAGAGGACACAGTTTAGAAAGATTTTGGCAAATAAAAGGAATGTCTTTTTCGGGCCGTCGATCCCAAAGCCTTGTTTTAGAGTGTGAGACTCCATCCGAAGAGAAGATTTTAGAGAGGTGTCAGGGGTCCCGCACACCAGGCCCGGTTCCAGAAGCACCACCGATGGGAAGTGTGTTTGATCGGGGAAATGATAGAGGGCATCGATCTCGGCTCGGGAAAGATGGGCCATCGGGTAATTATGAGAACATCTTTTATTGAGAGATTGAATTAGGATTTCAGAACTACATTCGGTTATACATATTGATGTCTTGTAGGAATATTATTTTGATAAACAAAATTGATGTTGTTTTAGGGCATGACGATTTATTAAGTGTTTAACTGGCGTGTTATGTTTATTTTTCATTTATTTGTCAAAAAAATGATTTCATTCTCTGATTTTCTTTTTCAGAGATCGAACAAATGAAGGAGAAATTTGCGAAGTTGTTGTTGGGTGAAGATATGTCGGGCTCCGGCAAAGGAGTCTCCTCAGCTTTAGCTCTGTCAAATGCAATAACAAATCTTGCAGGTATTTATCATGGAAAAAGAATCTCTTAATTAATTTCTTGCAATGTCTAGCTTTGTTATTCTAATTCAGAGCTATTCAAAGTGATTAGGTTTATTGACAATATTTATTCTTTTGTTGAATTAAGCTTCGGTGTTTGGAGAGCAAAGGCGGCTCGAACCGATGCAAGACAAAAGAAAGGCGAGGTGGAAGAGGGAGATAAATTGGCTTCTGTCAGTCACTGATCATATCGTAGAATTTGTGCCTACACAACAAGTTTCGAAAGATGGGACCACCATGGAGGTAGAAAAGAATCGATATGAATTTTCACTTCAAAAATTTGTCACTATATCTTTTGACATTGGCCACATTATAGTTTAATAAAAAATATTTTTTTATTCAGGTAATGCGAAATCAGCAGAGGAAAGACCTTCACATGAACATTCCCGCCTTGCGCACACTTGACACCACGCTACTCGTAAGCAAGACTAAATCTTTTACCCTAATTTTCTTTCCTTTTCAGTTTTCACATATAAACCCAATATTATAAGACCCTGAATTGAGATTTCAAATTGCGTGAGATGAGAAAACGACTTACATGAACATGTTTATCTGGTCGAACAGAAATACCTTGACGGTTTCAAGGATCACTGTGAGTTTTGGTACGTGTCAAGAGATGCCGACGAGTCAAAGATGGGCGCCAGCACGCCGAGAGAGGACGACAAGTGGTGGCTACCATCAGTCAAAGTGCCACTGAATGGTTTGTCGGAGGTGTCTTGTAGATGGCTCCAGGATCAGAAGGACCTCGTAAATCAAGTCCTCAAAGCCGCCATGGAGATTAATGCGAATATTCTCATGGAGATGGAGATCCCTGAGGCCTACATTGAGTCACTTCCTAAGGTACTTAGATCCTTCAATGCTGGTACAAACATACTTTTGTCTTTTTGAAGATTTTAAATAACTTGGCTTGTTTTAATCAAATGCCAGAATGGGAGATCAAGTCTTGGAGACGCTCTTTACAAGAGCATAACAGATGATGTTTTTAATCCTGAAGAGTTCCTCTCCTCCATCGATCTATCGAGTGAGCACAAAATACTCGATTTAAAGAACAAAATTGAGGCGTCAATCGTGATTTGGAGAAGGAAGATGAACAACAAAGACGTGAAGTCACCGTGGGGCTCTGCTGTCAGCCTGGAAAAACGCGAGCAATTCGAAGAGCGAGCCGAGACGATTCTACTCATCCTGAAGCAACAGTTTCCCGGCATCCCTCAGTCGTCCCTCGACATCAATAAAATCCAGTACAACAAGGTACAAAAAAAAACATAATTAAATATGCCATTAATTGTAATATCATAAAAAAATGTATGTTTCTACTCTAATTAATTGTTATGAGATTTGAACTTCTAATCTCTAGGATCTTAATCAAGATATTGAACCACTAGGGTTGAGAACTGTTTGCATAAAAAACATGTAACATGTAAGATAATTTCAGCATGTTATCCACTGTGACTATAGCTAATCATAACGTGCTACAAAAAATTAATAGCAGCAATAATACAACGTATGTGTTTTGATTCAGGATGTTGGATACGCGATATTGGAAAGTTACTCGAGAGTTGTAGAAAGTCTGGCTTTCACGGTGATGTCTCGGATCGAAGACGTGCTTTTCGCGGATTCTCTCGCGAGAGATCCGTCTCTAGGCGACAAGAAAAGACGGCCTTCGACCGACTCTTCCGAGCCGATACTCGTGAAGGCTTTGGATCCAAAGGAGGAGATGGAGAAGCTGAACAAGATGGAGACTACAGCTCTGACGACTCTGTCAGACTTCATGGGGTGGAACGGAACGAAAGAGAAGCCGGATCCGGGGAGCTTAGAGGCGATGCTGAACCACGATGAGAAAATGGCTGTGAAGAAGCCTCCGAGTCCGGCCGTGCCTCACAAGAGGTTTTTGTATATTGAGAACTTGAACGTGTTGAGGAGTCCGACGTCCCGGCTCGGATGATGATGGAGGAGGATCGGAGAGAGAATGATTTGTTTGTGTGTGTATATAGTGTTTAGTGGAATCTTTTTTAGTTTTGCTTTAATTTTCTCTTGATTTTCATGAATTAATCTAGGGTGCTCAACGTGTAAAGTTCCCTTGTTATCCTTGAGAATTTAAAGAAGTAAATAAGTTGCATCAGAATTGAGAATCTTATATTTGTTTCCGATATTAAAACTTATCTAAATGGCTTCATTTAAAATAAAAATAATATAATATAATGGTTCCATTGTGGTCCTTAAAAAAACATTTGAAATAAAATATTTCATGATTAACAAAATATATTTTTTTTGTAAGAGCATACAATGCAATTTGAATGGAGGAAACTAATTGAGGTTCATGTCAAAAGTTATGAATTTCAAAATTTAACAAGATTTACTGTTAGGTAGATACACAAACTAAATGAATATATCAATTTACTGACACAGTCATTTACTAAATTATTTACAATGAATTTAAATAAATTGTTTTTCTAATGAATTTTAATTTTTTTTCCCATAAGAGTTATTTGGAAATTCTGATCTTTTTACACTATATATTTGCAAGTTCTTTATTTTATTATCTGAAACTTTTTAGAATACATTTAAATATTAAACTTGTTGGGGCTAGAGTGCAATATTTTAAATCTTCTAGATATTCTAAAACCCCCTCACTTTTCTCAATATTATCAAAAACCCCCTCACTTTTTAGATTCCCTCAAAAATCCCCTATAAAGCCAATTGAATTTTTTTTAGCCCCCTACATTCAACTTTCCATCCATTATGAGCTTATATTTATTAAAATGACTATATTACCCTTTTATATTAATTAAATTAACTACTATATAATTAACACAAATTAATCTATACTTAACAAATAGATAATATATTATGTATTAGTTATTTTACTAATTATTGATGCAAATATTTATGCATTTTTTATTAAAGAATATAATCAACAGTATATGATATTATCATATTAATTATATATTATTATTTTTCTTAATAATAAATTAATTATTATTTTTCTTGAGCAAAATACCTCTCTTAATTTCTGATTACATCCACTAATATTATATTACAAAAAAATATTTTTTATTATTCTATAAAGTTATAATTTACTTTACCGTAAAATATATATTTTTTTTATTTATAATTTTTTTTTGATATTTTAATTCTCATTTACTTATATTTGATGTAAAATATTATTTTTTATTTTGTATTTTTAATAACAAAATTAATTATGAAAATAATTATGAGGGCATTTTGGTCCATTTAAAATTTTAATGGATGGAAAAGTTAAAGCTAACCCCATAGGGGGCAAAAAAAAAATTCAATCCACTTTATAGGGAGTTTTTGAAGAATTTGAAAAGTTAGGGGGTTTTTGATAAATTCCAGAAAAGGTACGGGTTTTTGAAGAATTTCCCTATTCTAAAAGCATGATCCAACCCGTTTGCCAATAATTAATGGGAGATCCAAATCCATCCCAGAAAAAAAAAACGAGGGAAAGAAAAACCATATAAAAAAATATTAGCGGCTAATTCAATTAAGTTTCCTAATTTAAATAATCAACCAGTATGATCTTTTCCTTCAAGCCATTCTGAACCGTCAGATCAAAAATGCCCCTTCATCGAGCCGTCCATTTTGTATTTTAAATCCTTCCATTAAAAAAGATTCTCCACTGAAATACATAAAGAGAGCGATAAACCGACTAAACAACACAACTGTATTATTATACTACTTTACACTTAAAATGACGTGGCCGCTCATATTCCTAACCACTAACCAATGATATGAAGCCAGGAAATATATTGTGAAGTTTAGTAACTCTTTCAGGTGCACGGAGAGTTTCTCCAACATATTCAATCGGACAAAACACAATGACAGGGACTTTTCTGTACAGACCCGGTTTAAAAAACTTCACCTCTTATTTATCGTGGGTCCCACATGTCAGTTGTGTTTGAAAAAAGACCAGGTTCAGGGGGTGTATTATAGTGAAAGCGACGCCAAAGGAGCCCAATCTGAAGGCCTGAGATCAACGGCGGATATAGTCCCATCCCGGCGTCTATGAATTCCAGCCGTTCGATCTGTCCACCAGTCATCAGCCCTTGGATCGCTCAAGAAATTCAAATCCATCTGTTGAATATGAATTCGATTTCAAAATCAGAGAGGGAGAGAAAATCGAGAGAAGATACAAATAGAGAAGAGGAGAGAGAGAGAAATAAAAGAGAGAGAGAGAGAGAGACGAGAGGAAAAGAAAGCCTCAGACTCAAAAAAACCCTTCTTCCCTTCCTTCCCTGAATCAAAACCGAAATCGGAGCCGGGAACTGAGAGGGCAAGTAGAAGTATTTGCTTGAATTCAATTTGGTGAGGTTTGTGCAACTGACGAGTGGATCCGTACAGCGGAGATCTGATTGGATGGAGCAAACGGGGAAGCAGGCGGCCACGCAACCAGTGCCGGCGGGGCCGGCGCCGGCGGTGCAGCAGACGGTCGGGGAGTTGCCGCCCAAGAAACTCGTGAGGCAACTTGATTTCACTTCGGCTGCTTATGCCGGAAATCCGGCTGTGGCGGCTGCTGCTGCTGCGGTTTCGAGAGCGCTTCAGAATCGGCCGCCGCAAATTCACCCGCAAGGCCCACCTCAACACGTAACAATTCAGACACTGCAGGCGCACATTAGGCCGCAAGTTCCGGTGGCGCAGCCGATCCCCCGCCCGCCGTTGCCCCTGCCGATTAGTATTGCTTCCATGTGAGTTTTGTTTTTGGGTTTGAAGGGAATCTTGTCAGTTCTGTTTCAGTTTGGTTTTTTGAGATGCTTTTTGGCAAGAAAGAACTTGAATTTGTGAGGATTTGTGGTTCTTAGTTGTAATTTGAGAAAGCTGTGGTTTGGATTTGCCTTTTGGTTGTTGATTTGCGTTGATGGACTTGTTAATTTTTGAATTTTTGGATTCTTTGGTGTTGTAACATTTTTGAATTTGGGATAAATGCGAGTTTTTCGGGTTTTGGTTTTTTGGGATTTTATGAGATTTTTTCCTTTTGACTAGAGAGAAATTGGGTTAAGAATTTCTTTTTGGGTGTTTCCTTTTGGAAAGTTTTTGAATTTGAGATAAATTGAAGGCCTTCACTTTAAATTTTGGGCAAGTGAATTTTGCGTTCCTTTCCCTTTTTTATTTCCCTTCAGGGCAACAGTTACTTGTTTCCTTATCTGTAGAGTATATGAGTGTGAAGTTTGAAAAAATAATTTGAATTTTGAATTTGAATATTTTTTCTTTGAAGTACCAACTCTTTATTTTGAGAGATCCTAAATCTGCTCTATTTCAAACTAGTTAGCTCGTAACGATTCAAAAAATGTAAAACATCTTCTTTCCAAATTCAATTGGCTCAATAAAAGTTTCAACTTTTTCAGATTAAACATTAAAACTTGAATCCTTCAGTTATTTTGAAATCCAATTATAATTCACTCTTTTTATTTAACTATTACCAGGAAAGCTGAATCTCCAAAACCGAGGCCAAGAGTGTTTCAAGACTCAAAAGACGGTACACCAACAAGAAAGAAGTGTTGCAACTGTAGGCACTCCAAATGCTTAAAATTGTAAGCCAATTTCCAATTTAATTTAAAAAATTCAAATCTTTTCTTCTATTTTACTACTCTTGAAGGTTGTAATTTAATTAAAATTCTTTACTGAGTTAATTATTGTGGTTTTGTTTCATAAAAGTTCGTTATTTTGTATAAAAGAAGTGTTCTATAGAAAAATTTCAAACAGAAAAAGAAACCTATATTTACAAACTACACAAAAGACCCCTCTAAATTTACACAGACTAAAATAACCCCTCGCGATTTCTACACATTACCCACTCTCGTTACTGAAAAAAGAACTCAAATACAAAACAAAACCAACATTAACAAAAACGAAACCCATATTTACTTACTAACTGCACAAAACTCTCTCTCTCTCTCTCTGTGATTCCATGTAATATTTTTACTGGCAGGTACTGCGAGTGTTTCGCGTCGGGGATGTACTGCGACGGATGCAACTGCACAAACTGCTTCAATAATTTGGACAACGAGGCGGCCAGGCGCGACGCGATCGATTCGACACTGGACAGGAATCCCGACGCGTTCAGGCCCAAGATCGGGAGCAGTCCCCACTCCCTCCGCGACAACAATAACATCGTATGTTGTTTTTATATTATATTATATTATATTATATTATATTATATTATATTATATTATATTATATTATATTTATTATATTATATTATATTATATTATATTATATTATATTATATTATATTATATTATATTATATTATATTATATTATATTTATTATATTATATTATATTATATTATATTATATTATATTATATTATATTATATTATATTATATTATATTATATTATATTATATTATATTATATTATATTATATTATATTATATTATATTATCATATTATATTATTATTTTATTTTATTTATTGAATTTAAATTTTTATTTATTATATTATATTGTATTACGTTATATTATATTTTATTATTATATTAATTTATTTATGTTATTTTTTTATTATATTATATTTATTATTAAAATTTATTTTATTTTATATTATTTCAAAACACAAGCAAATTCAAGCAAACGATTTCTCTTTGTTGTTACTACCTCCTCAATTAAATATCTGAACAACAAGCAGGAGGCTAGCGCGGGAGACCTCCCGTTGGTGGGCAAGCACAACAAGGGCTGCCACTGCAAGAAATCGGGCTGCTTAAAAAAGTACTGCGAGTGCTTCCAGGCGGGAATTCTCTGCTCGGAGAACTGCAAGTGCCTGGACTGCCGGAACTTCGAGGGCAGCGAGGAGCGCAAGGCTCTGTTCGGCGGGGACCACCGCAACAACACCATCTACATGCAGCACGCCTGCAACGCCGCCATTAACGGCGCCATCGGCGGCGGCATTGTCGGGATGGGAGGGATGATGGGCTCGCCGGCGAGCAGGAAGAGGAAGACGCAGGATGTGGTTTTGGATGGGAATGTCAATCGCGGCGGCGGTCAGGTACTGATGGTAAATATTTTGGAAGATTCTATCATCTGTTAGATATGCATCGTGATTCGTGTCAAAGAGATAGAATTAGTTTTTTTAGTGAATGGCACAAATTACTGTGGATATCCAATGGAGGAGAAGTCCAGAGTGTGAATAGGGATGATGTTTGATGTGATGTGGATAGGGTGGTATGATAGTTTTGGAAAGGCATAGGATGTGATGTGTAGATTTTTATTTTTAATATTTTATTATTTTACCGATAATGGTAATTTATATGTTGAGCTAATAATATAAACATCTGTTATGTGTAATACTTTCTATTTTTTCTGATTGTAATTTCTGATGATAATCAGGGTAACCCGCAAAGAAACGGAATGCCTTTTGGTTCTTCTGGACCTCCGAACCATGCTGTGAATCCTGCTCTCGTTCCTACCAAAGTCGCATACAGGTACAAATACAAACCTTTCCTTATTTAAAACATAAATCGATGTATTTTAAAAATAATCAAAGTGAAAATTTTCCAGGCCTCTTCTAGCTGACATAGTTCAACATGAGGACGTGAAAGAGTTATGCAAGCTCTTAGTCGTCGTTTCTGGAGAGGCCTCAAAAAATTTCGCCGGTAAACAAAAAAAAAAACATTATCATTATTATTATAACAATTAAAACCAACTTTTTTTGATGTTCAACAATTAAAAACAATTAACGTGTAAAATAACTTTTTGACTCCTCATCCTCACGTTCACTCCAACTAACTCAATCCTTATCTCTTAACCCAGACCGTAAAGCTCAAGAGGAGAGAAAGCGACTCTCCGAAATGGAATCCTCCCAAACTCAAACTCAAAGCCAATCCTCCACAAACCCCGATTTACCATCAACAAAGGAATCCTCCAACAAAGAAGAAGAACAGCCCCAATCCCAAAACCCTAAACCCCCCTCTCCTTCCGCCGACGACCGGCTGAGCGGGACCCACACATCTGAAGAAGGCTCCTTGTCAGAAACCCAACAAGGACAACGAGAAAGGCCGATGTCGCCGGGGACGCTGGCGCTGATGTGCGACGAGAGAGACGAGATGTTCACGGAGGAGTCGCGGGGAGCGGACGCGATGATGCCGGCGGCGGCGGCGAGGAACGGTTTGTCGGTTGATGAGGATATGTCGGAGGTTTATGCGGAGCAGGAGAGGGTGGTGTTGATGGAGGTCAGGGAGTGCTTGAGGAAGCTCGTTACTTGCGGGAGGATGAAAGGTTTGTAAAAAATGCTATCTTTTGTCTCCTTGTTGTAGAAAATGATGCACGGCATGATCGGAAAGCATGACGTGACAAGGTCCGTAGTACAAATTTTACGAGTGATTGTCATGCATTTGGTTCAAACTATAATAGTTACCGTTCATCCGCAATTTTGTTCTCTCATTAAATGCGGAAGAATATATGTATTTTTTGTAGTAGTAGGAAAGGAGGATGTATTGATATATCAGAAATGCAAACAAGGAATGACAAAATAGCATGATGACAGAATGATAAGGTCTATTAAAGAAGATATTTGCACTACAAACCCTATCATGCTGTCAACATGCTTTTCAGTCATGTCGTATAGAATTCTGTGAATATATCTTTCTCAAAGGGTATATTTACAACACGTGGGTTTTTAACTATTATTTTATTTTACAGAAGAGAGATTTTCCATGATGGCCATGAGACCCGAACCGTCATCGTCACATCAAGATCCCTTCATTAACGGCACATCAAAACCGCCCGTTACTACAACCAACACCAACATTCGAACTGGCGAGGTGCCGCAAATTTTACGACCAACCCCCTCAAATTCCACTAAATTACAAGGTGTACCAACCCCCTCAAATTTAACTAAATTACAAGGAGCTCCAACTCCCTCAAATCCGACTAAATTACAACCGACACCCTCAAATCCGACTAAATTACAACCAACACCCTCAAATTTAACTAAATTACCCGGACCAGTTACTACTACGAGCCCTCTATCGGGCCAACACATCGATAAAAATCAAAAGGTGGATAATCCGTAAGTGCGAAAGGTTTTAGGGTTTTGTTTTATTAGGGTTTTTTAGGTAAATTTGCGGGGAGGTTTGTATTTAAGAAGGGTGCTTTTGGTGTTTTTGTGTTAGGTTATTATTATTGTTATTATTATGCGGTGCATTTTTGTTCTAGCCTTGGAAATAAAATGTAATTTGTTAGATATCCACTAGGGCTTTTTTATGTTCTTCTTGTGGGGTGTAATAACATTATGTAGATCTTAGTTTAGTAAACTTTAGTTTAGCCTTTTAATTTCTAGGTGGTATGTTTAAATATTAAATGATCAAATGTATTTTATTTGATCAATTTTATTTATAACGTTTATCTTTTCATTGAAATGCAAAAAAATATGTTTTAATCTTATTTTAAAGTTCTCATAATTTTTTTTTTTATTTGTGGAAAAGATAAAGTTCTAACATTTCATTTCACTCAACCTTGCAGTTGCAGTACTCATATTTAAGAACTCGTGTTTTTGTTGACAATTTCACACAAATAACTTTACACAAATACAAATTTGTATGTAACAGAAGTAAAGCTAAAACGCTAATAATTACTATATCAGACAAAATAAGGGGCAAAACTTAATTGATGAATCCATTAAATATTTTTACATTGGTTCATTCGTACATTTTGCGATTAGATGTATATAAATCAAAATTATTATTTACTGGCCTAAGACTCTGGAGATTGAACTATTGATAATTTTGACCAGCTCTTCCCTACAAGAAATAAAATACATCACTTCATTATTATGATATTGAAAGATGATAAATATAAATTCCTACTACATTTATTTATCTATACAATTTATTTGTAAATCTAACTTTATGAGAGAAAATATAAATGGCAAGGACCTTCATTTTGGATTTCTTGAAGTTTAAATTGTCATTTCACAATTTGTACAGTATTTTTTTTTTTCAAGTTCATAACAATATGCAGGATTACATATAGAAATTTTATTAAATTATAATTAAAACATTAAATAATATACAAATAGTTTCGTACCTGTCGGGTTTAAATAGAAGGTATCGGTAAATAAACCACTGAAATAAAATGAGAAGAAAAATCAAGAGAAATCAGTGCTGGATTTATCAAACGATTTTATAATGTTGCTAATTAAATAATTTAAATTGATACTTACTGAGGAGAATAAAATTCCAATGAATTCAAACAAATTCGGGAGAAGCGGCAGCTTGTCAATAGCCTACAATTTAAGAAAATCATAACAAAAAAATATTAAAACTTCTTTTATTTCAACAAAAATATTGAACTTTGTGAAATAAGTAAGAAATGTATCATTTTAAACTCAAATATGAAGAAAAAATAGATATTTGTGAATTACGGAAATAAAATTTGAAGAGGCCCAAATTGCAGCAATAGCAGCAAACCCTAAACCAGCCAGAGCTATGCGATCTTCTGGACTGCTCCACTGCTCAATTACAAAATATCATAAGTAAAACTATACTAATTATTTATATATTAGATAATTTTGGGCTTTTATGAACAAATTGGAGAGTAATTAAGGGTTATCATAATTAGTGAACAAAAACTCACAAGATTTTGAACTGATTTGACAATGCTTCCTGATGAAGAATCAGAACTATCTCCAACTGCCTTTGTGACAACCAAATTGATTCTCTTTCCTACAATTTCAGAGGTCAGTTAAGAAATAACAACCATCTTTCATCTAATCTCACATAATTCAAGTAAAAATCACCTGAAATTTTGGAAAGTGGAAGCTTCTGAAGACCGTCAATGGAGGAAAATCTCTTCCCGCATAGCGTCAATGGAGGAGGAAGAATTGCGAGAGAAACAGCCATAGATGTAAGAATTTCTGGGTTAAAATGAGATAAATGGAAAAAAAATGTGGATAATTTTGCAATCAGTTTGAGAATTGTTTTGAGATGAAAACATCAATTGAGTTCGGGACCACTGCTTCCTGTGCCACTCGTTGGGATACTACAGTACAGGTACAGGAAAGTAACGAGTACTCCAGAATATTTTCTGACTCAATTTTTCACACATATCTGATATCTCTATTATATATAATATATTATTACTATTACTATATATAACATATGTAGATAATAATTAATTTTAATAGGCAATTAATTCTAGTAATTAGAATATTACAAACTATTTTTGTTGTAAAAGATGCTAAAAGTTTGTTATGAAGAAAACAAAAATAATTGTTACTTCTAATTAGGTACTTTGAGTACTTATTTCACTTTTGATATCTTATGTGTAAAATGTAATAGCTTACATGTCAGATGTATTTGACAAATATCTGAGAAATATATGCTGTTATTTTAAAATAAATATTCAAATACATCACACCGATCAGACAATACAAAAATGTGTGAGACCAAACAAAGGAATAAGAATAAAGAATAAGCACCAAATTGTGCATTTATTTATTTGAATATAATTTCTATTAAGTTTAGTACATCATTATTCATAACATCATCACCTAAAATATATAAAGTCCATAAGGAATCTCTCTGTATGAAACTATACAACAAAACCCCCTTTTCATCTCACAATTAGTACTAAAAACCTCTATTTTTATAACATGACAAGCAGATTAATTGTTACTTAATATCTCATAAATTAAGTATTTTAATTAATTGTCAGCATCTGGCATTCCGTATCCATACGGATTCTTACTCGCCCAATTCCATTGGTCTCGACACATTTCATCAATTCCATATTTCGCCCTAAAAAATAAATAAAAAATAATGAATTAAATTTAATCATGACATATTTATATCAAATTCAAGTCTAAATGTACTAACTTCCAATTAAGTTCCTTTTCAGCTTTAGCAGTCGATGCGTATACAATTTCTGCGTCTCCAGGCCTTCTTCCCGCCATTTTCAATGGAATTTTCTAAAAAAATAATATATATATATATATAATCAAATTTACGAAAAAAATAAAGGTTTGTCAAATATATTTTTTATTTTTTAGGGACCAAAATATACTTTTCCAGAAGCTTTTTCAAAAGCCGAAACCATTTCCAGAACTGACGTGCCCTTTCCCGTTCCCAAGTTGTACACCTCACATCCTGAAATTACATTTCAAGATTTTTCAAATAAAAGATAACATTTCTAAATGATAACATGTTCAAATTTTCTAAAATTAATTAGTTACATACCAACATTAGGGTCTTCAAATAGCTTCTTCAGAGCCGCAATATGTCCATCAGCCAGGTCAACCACATGTATGTAATCCCTCACCTACAATTTTGTGCAGCATGTATTTAGCAAAGTCTTCACAACCCATTGATTGTGAGTTCAAGTCTCAAAACAAAAACAAAAACAAAAAAACATAAAGAAAGAAAGAAAGAAAAGAAACAAACTTACGCCGGTGCCGTCGGGGGTGGAATAGTCGGTGCCGAAAACGGTGAGCTCGTCTCTCCTTCCGACGGCGACTTGCTGCACGAAGGGCATCAAATTGTTGGGGATCCCGCGCGGGTCCTCGCCGATGTGCCCGCTCGCGTGCGCGCCCACCGGGTTGAAGTACCTCAAGAGCATTATCTTCCATTCCGAGTCCGAGGCTTGCACGTCCCGGCATATGTCCTCTATTATTAGCTGGAAGGTTGTTTGTTGGATGTAAGTTTGTTAGTTTTAGAAGGTGGATATGATTAGGTTTTTTGTAGCCTAAAATCTCAATTTTAATATATGGTTCTTGCATTGATTTAATAATCTATTTGTGAATTTTAGTGAGACCAATAAAAAAGAACAATAGTTGTAGTTTTATTTAACAAAATGTCTAGTTTTATTATTGGATGTGGTCTATGGACCAAGATTAGAAATCATGATTGTATTTGGGATGGCTGTTTTTGGAAGCCGATAATGCCTAATTTGACACTTGTTTTTCTTACAATCAGACAATGTGGGGTGAATCTTTTAGCACAAAAGAATTAAAATGGGATATAAAATCTATTTTGTTCGACAAAAAAATAGAGGAATAAAGATTGTGTTAATTAACAAAAAGTCCATGATGCCTAATTTGGCATCAGCCCCCTGTTTTATCAAACGATATGTGTTGATCATGACTTTTAAGTTTTAACCACGGGTTGTAGATTTTTTATTTATTTATTTAATGAAACTTTTGGCGAAAGTCATTTAATGTCTCACAAAAAATAATTAAATAAAATAAAAGGGTCAAAGTCAAACCTTTGTGCGGCCATAAGGATTCATTGCGCATAAAGGGAAATCTTCGGTGCATGGAACTTGTTTCGGCCATCCGTACACAGTCGCTGACGATGAAAAAACGAGCTGAAAAGAAACAAAACGAGCGTAAAATTTCATTATGTTTTCACAATAATATAATCGAAAAGATCATGTGCCATTTTTTTATTAAGTTTATACATAGTGGGTTGTAAAAAGTCAGTTCATCCTAGGTTTTGGTTCTTACAATTCAGAAATACGCATAAAATCTCAATACTTTTCGCAATAATATAGTCCAAGAAAATCACATGCCATTTTTATAAAAATTATATTATACATGTTGGGTTTTAAAAAAATCAATTTTCTCTAATTTTTGGTAACATATAAAATGGAATGAAATTAGGTCACCTTTTTGCAACCATGTGAAGCCATGACCTCCAAAAGTGTGATGGTTCCAATTAGGTTATTGTCATAATATAATAAAGGCTTTTCCACACTCTCACCGACCGCTTTTAGTCCCGCAAAATGAATTACCGCCTCAAAACTAGAAATAAAAACATTAAATAAATTATCAAATTGTAATTAAAATAAATGGTGGAATTATCAAAAAATTAATAAATGATGGCAATAGAAGGACTCATGAAAGAATAATACAAAATATAAGATAACTGATGATATTTTAGATAATATGTTTTTTTTTATATGTAGAAGTATTTTTAATTTTTGAACTTACTTTTGTTTAAAGGCAAACTAAAAGGGAATTAAAGAACAGAATAGATAAAGAAGGACAACTAAAAAGCTGAAGAATTGAAATTGAATAAGTATACCAGAAAGAAAGAAAGATGCATTTATTTGTTTGTATAAAAAAAGAGTATTTCAGTTCCCAATTTTTTGGTAAAAGTTATCTAAATTCATGTTCATAAAGCTAAACCTAACTGTAAAGCTAAAACAAACTAACTTTTCAAACTTTTTAACATGTATTCAATAAAAACTTCTTTTCAATATAAAATTGAAAAAAATGTCATAATTGGGCTCACACACTCACAGGCTATACATGTTCATAATTCTTTTAGCATTTAATTTTAGTTTTGAGTAAATCATTTCAATTTTGTTTATAATTTAATGCCACTTGGAAATAATAAGGCCAATTTAGCTAAAAGGTGGTGGCAAGAGGACTTCATGAATTTGGCTACTTTAAGGTTGTTAAATTAAATAAAAAATCCTGTAAAACTACTACATAAAAAGGACGTAAACACACAAAAAAATAATTGAAAATTACATACTTTGTTGAGGCAAAGATTCCATCAAGTGCATCTTTATCGCGAAGATCGATCTGTAAAAAAAATAATAGTCAGATGATATAATTATTTTTTCTGACTAATCCTTTTCTAAAACTCTATCTGAAGTCTTTTTTCCAGAAACTTTACAATAATTTCCTTATTTGTATTTTTATATATTTTTATTTTCAATTAAAAGAAAAAAAAACAACAAGATTCTAAAAATTGTATAAATAAATATGGATTTATATGAAACAAAAAACAATTCCAAAATTAGAATACAAATCTGCCAGCATAAAAGCACAAAAATCAGCAAAAGAACAAAAAGAGAATTTACAGAAAGAAACAGCCCATCCTCCTTTTTCAAATTCCACCTCATATTTTAATAAATCCAAAAAGTGAAAAAAAAAATACTCCTGATTTTAATTAGTAGAATGAAGTTTCAATTTTTATATGCATTTAAAGTAATTAAGTTAAGACATCCTATTTTTAACTCTTGAATTAGAAAAGTTTCCTCAAATAGTCAAATATCAAAAGAAAGATATTATTCCACTTTTGAACCTGAATTTTAAATCAATAAACACTATGAAAAATACAATATGATTTTTTACAACTGCCCCTATAAAATAAAAAACAAGTAGGAAAAGTAAAATAAATAAATAAATTTTGGCTAGTAGCTGTAATATGTTGGCTGAGTTTGCAACAACTAAGTGACATGCAAAAATTTAATATAATTTATTGATAATAAAAAATGGAAAGTATTTTGAGTGCTAAAAAGGAAGTTCGGCATGCAGGCACTCTGGCCTGATGAGTCAGTCTAAATCATTTCTTCTAATATAATAAGTGTCCAATTTTTTTAATTTTTAAACCAAATTTAGTATCAATTGAAAGCATCTAAATCGAATTTTTTAGACCTCTGTTTTATAAAAAGGCGCAATTTAGTAAGTATTCCAAGTACCTCATAGAATTTTGTATACTAATTTTTCTAAAACCGAGAATAAAATAAATAAATAATCGAAATTTATGTTAATTTCGTCGAAAAAATAACAAATAAAAAAAATCCAAGAAATAAAAAGAATCAAACTTCTCCCTTTTGCCACTCAAGAAAGAGAGACCCAAAACCCTTAATTTCTCAAAAAAATTTCCAATTAAACAATATCACAATAGCATAACTCCCCAAGTAAAGCTTCTCACTCAAAAAGTTCAAACTCCACAAAAACAAACGCACATAACATCAAAATCGCCAACTTCCAGTAAAATTACCTTACGAAAGACAAGATTCTTGCCCTTTTCACCAGCAAGCTCGACGACCCGGCTAATCGCAACCTCCGAAGAATTATCCAAATTATCCACAACAATGACTCTGAATCCTCCTTCGAGTAACTGCAGCACGGTGTGGCTGCCTATGTAGCCGGCGCCTCCCGTCACCAAAATCCACTTCTCCTCCATCGAAAAGTGGATATAAACAAAGGTTCAAAACTGAGAATTGAAGAGTTAAGTTAAGGGTGAGAATTGAATTGAACTGAAATTGAGAAGCGAAAAGGTGTGAGAAGAGGAGAAGAGAAGAAAGAAAGAGAGAAGGAATGAATGAATTGTGTTATGAATGGCCTTGCGGGTTTATATAATGCTTAGCGGGTTTCGGGTTTGGAAAACCCGGAAAGAAACGGAAAATGGGGAATTGAGTTTTTGTGGTTAGACTCGGTGTACTTCGGATGTTATGAACCGGATCTGGTGTGGCTATTATCATAGTGCGTTTGTTTGTGTAGACATAGTGAGTGTGTATTTGTGATTTATGTTTTTATTAATATATTTTTTTTAATTTATGTTAGTTTATGGTAGAAATGTGTTTAGATTGATCAAATTGAGGAGGATGAAACAGAGTTTTAGATTTGGGAAAAGAATAATAATAATATATAAGAGATATTTTCTTTTCTCATTGAACATGGCGGAAAACAATCCATATTTTGATCAAATAAGAATTTAGATGATGCGTGTTGTATTATGATTTTTTTAAATATAATTGTTTGTATACACTAATTTTTTATATATCAACTATGATTAGTTTTGAATAAAACAATTAGATTACAAATTTATATGTGTGTATGCATAATTATATTACATAATTTCTTTTTTCTAGATTTGAAGGTATGCGAAATTCACGAAAGGCCGGTATCTATAAGATATTTATAAAATATAAGCTATAGAAAATCAAAACTCATATCTCGTAAGGATTATATAATGAAATCAATTTATTTCTATTGATAACGATTAACGACTAAACTGACATTGATACTCACTTAATAGTTTTAACGACATATAACTCGGAAGTATGTTTAATTTTAGTTATAAGATGATGATTTTAAATTGTATTGATCTAAAATAAAGAACAAAAATATAATTTTGGTTGTTAAGTATAAACCATCATTTTTCATATTTAGAAAATATAAAACTATCTTTTTTGGGAGAATATTTAATTTCATTTAGTTTTTGTTTGGTTTATATAATTTAAAAGAATGAAAATACATACGAAAGACTAAATAATGTACAAAATATTATACAGTTAACAAGATGAATTTCTTACTTATTTTATTTTATCTGCTACACACATCACAACATCACCATTTGCACATAATTTTGGTTTATTCTGTTAAATATTCGGTCTACAGACTGCACATTTAATTATAGACCATGATTTCACAAGAAAATTGAACCCAAAAGGGGTTTAGATTCTGTGTGCGAGTTAAGCGAATATTAGCTTGCGTTTCAAATAAAGCATACGAGTAACTAGAATGTAATTAGTTAATAAATCAATTAATCAATGAATTATCTAATTAATCCTATTAGAAACGGCATGGATGTGATATTTCCTTGGATTTCATGTTATACGCCGAAAGTGAGGTGACAGGTGTGAGGTGACACGAGTTTGAAATGCCTAAGCAAAACTCACCGTCTTTTATTTTTCAAAAGAAATAATATTATCATGTCACGAGAATGTTATATTTATTTTTTATCTTTTTTTTTTCAATCCGTAGGAAGAGAATGTTATTATTTGATTTGTAAATTTGTAATAATATTATCATGTTGTGATTAACACTGCATACTGCATGTTAACATGTTAAATATTGCGTTGACGACTGGTCAAACATATTAACATGGTATGATTTGGTCAAAATTTGGCATCAAAAAAATGTGTTGATATTGGATGTATTAGTTATACCGTGTCCACAAAATGATGCTTTGATATTGCTAATATTCTTTTGTCAAACATTGTTGTCTAAGTATTAAATGTTTTCTATGAACCAAACCGCCATCAAGAAAGTGCTAGGCCTGATCCTAATCTGATTCCATTCCATTTACGTGCTGATTTGGAAAGGACCCAAAATGATGTGATATCCTTGCCACATGGCCACCAAGTAATATAAGTTGTTTGTTTGGGCACGAGATTGTAGCAAGGTTTTGGATTTTGTTGGTTGCATGATGTATTTTGATTTTGATACATATGAACATTCGGGAAAAGATAAGAATCAGCATGGGCGGTTTTGCTTTGTTGGGCCCAAAATAAAGATTAAGTTTAAATGTATAAATGGATTGAGATGGTAAAATAAAGTCTGATCCAATTCGAAAAATATATCTAATCTGAATTAACTGAAAATATTGATAAATTCATGACCATGACTCAAAATTTAATCAAGTCGAACTTACATGAAATGAAATATCAATGGTACTGTAATTTAAATGACTCGGGATTTTGATATTGTTCTTTTTAGATTCAATCTGATGCATTGTTCTTTTTACATTTAATCAATACCTAGGTACTTGACTTCCATTTCGTGATATTGAAGAATTGTACTTTTTCGTAAAGTATGAACTACTTGTCACGGCAGAGGATGGCTTAGCTATCAGAATAATAAAGTCTACCATAGCCCTCTTTAAATATAGAAAAAAAACAAACAATTAATCATTGTATTCAAACATTATTCTAATCTAATTATATTATATATCTTAATCTAGGCGGGTCTCCCCTCCTCACGAGAATGATCCACGTCATTTTTTAATGCCATCCATTGGATCAAAAATCGACAGCCATGATATATTTAATGTCATCCATTGGATTAAAAATCAACGGCCATGATTTCTCTTTATTTTCAGGCTTCTTTCTTTGGAGTCTCCGCTTCCTTCTCATTCTCAAACCGATCCTCATCTCTCTCTTCTCTCTTCTCTCTTCTCTCTTCCAACAAAAGGGGGAAGAAACGAAAGTTCAGCTTCTCTGACGGAATAATGGAGCTTGCTAAAACCATTGATAAAATGGGGAAAATGGGCGAGGCGAGACAGAGAGATGATGGAGATGGAGAAGCAAATAATGGATCTGATCGAACGGCTGGAACTCCAACGCATTGGAATGTTTTGAAGGTCTAGACAGGCGGTCCAATCAGCTCGCGACGGCTGGCGAGCTTATTGGGTCGGTTTCGGTCGTTTCTTTTCTTATGAATCCAAACTTGATTTGATGAGGTATGTGAAGTAGATTTGAATTTGATTGACTGGAATTGTTGTGAAGGTGAATGAATTGAATAAGAATGTTTGTTTGCTATGATAATAACACTAATTTCTTATTATTTCAAATTTAGATTCTGTTGGGATTAATTTAGTTTGTAGCATTGATATGTTTGAAGGGTTAGTAGGGTTTAGGTAGATATTACATGGAATTTTAGTATTGAATTCTTGCTGTGAAATTATTTGGAGGTATATTTATCATTTTTTTCATCTTCCTTCTTTTTTTTAGATTTTAAAATCATCTTCCTTTTGGATTTAAAAAAATTACAAAGAGTCATGGCCAGACCCCGGATAGTAGCTGGTACTGTCATCTAGGGCTGAAGTAATTTCATTTCTTTCCTTAGTTTCTATTTTCGCCCCAATATTTTTAATCTTCTTGGATCAAATGATGGATAATTGTACAATTTTGCATAGAGCACCCTGAATTGTTACTTAATGACAGAAGTGATCCAAAGTCTTCATTCTTACAAAGTTTAGGCAAAAGTTTTATACCAGTAAACGTGTCAATTTTGGATTCTTAATTTAGTTATAATTGCACCAAATTTGGATTATATTAGATCTTAATTGCACAAATAACACTTCCCATATTTTTGCATCTCAAACCTCAAAAAAAATATATTATAAATTTATAATCATCAATAGATATTAGATCATGCAACTAATTTACTCATTCAAGTTGTTTCCTTTGTTCTGATTTTAGGAAACCTTGGCCAGGCTGCGGCATATTCTCAACAGGAAGCGAAGACGGAGCATTAGATTACGAAACCGCATCTGTGGCACCGGTTTGTACCGCTTCTATTGATTTCACATACCCGTTAAAAATTTATCAATAAATTTTATTGTGTGAAATTTGAAAAAAGCCCACTGCATCATACCTAAATAGAAAAAAAAGCCTAAATTCTAAAAAAAAATTAAAAAAGTTACCTTTACCATGGTGATGTTAGATTAGACATGTTAATCTTACACCGTTAATGAAGATTCAACTGCAGGAACTTTTGTTTGCGAATTTTGTAGTTTTTTTTTCAATTACGAATAATGAAGGGGTTTTTTCGCAAATTGTCCTGCATTTATTCATCAATTATTCAACTGTAGTGAAACTTCCTTTTGACATTTCAGCAAAACCTAAGCGAAATCAACCACATATCATTCAGAGAAGCCGAAGATAACTTCTCCCCAAGAACCAACATTGATCGTTTTAGTGGTGAAGCAGAGGGAGCTGAGCTGAGCTGGGAGTCTACTGAGCGAGGCGGAGTGTGAGGCTCGGAGAATGAGGTGAAATTTTGCAAAACAAAAATCCTTTAATTATACTGATATTGCAGAAAGGACCTTGCATTGTTGAAAATTGCAAAGCCCCTGTATTATTTAGAAATAATATTCTTAATTAATGACTAATATTAGAATTTTAAATTAAATGATAAATAAAACCATTAATTAGATTTTTAAATATTAACTTTAAACATGAACTACTATAGTCAGACATCAAATAATATTGTTATAATATCTACGCTTCTGATATTGTTGTTATAAGTATTTATACTAAGTATATATAATCTTGCTATATGCTATTACAATTAAAACATAATAGTATTATTGTATCAGAAATAGAATATCATCTTTTTATAGTATCAGTAAATAGATTTGTTATATATTTATAACCATATGTTTTAATTAATTGGGGCAGGCACATGTGAGTTTGGATGCATTAGTCAATGTTCTTACATACATGGGATGAGAATGAGATATGCAAGAAATTGGGGGTAAAAAAGTTATATCTTGGCTGAAAAATCAAAATATTATTTAAGATGCCCAAGTTCTTCTACAAAAGGTATAATCTTATTTTTAATTGACTTAATTTAACTTAATTTGATCTTAATCTATTTTACCTACTGTCTATCTTGAACAAATATGCTTTAAGTTACCATTAGTTCTTCAAATAGACTTAAGATCATTTAACTAAGGATGTGGAGACTACATCTAAAGTCTAATTTGCAGAAACAAAAATTTATTATTCTAGCTCCATCGGCCTAGGATTTCAGTTATGTTTTATTTTATGCAATTTGAATCATAAATTTTTAAATGCATTGTGGTCAAAGTTATTGGTTTTATTTTACTGACAATTGTTTTTGTGACTGCAGCTCCTCAATTGCATGAACTTTGACAACGGTAGCGTGGATGGTGATTATAACTATAGCCAATTTGGATAGGATCAAGAAAACAAATTTTTGTGGTTTCTTCTTTGTATTTGTATCTATGTCATTTTATATTAGTTGTAAATTGCATTATTTATAATGATTTTGACCTTATTTATTGAAAACATATTTATTATTGCATTGCATATAATGATTTTGACCTTATTTATTAAGAGCATATTTATTGTTCAATACATCATTTCTTTCTATTAGATAATTTGCTTTCAATTTCAAAAAATCTAGGCAAATGATCCATGCCTTTCATTGTATTTATTGAGAGGGAAGGGAAACACGGTGGCTTCAAGAATCCTCTATTGTTTAAATATTTTTATGTAGGGCTTTGAGTTGGAGTTTTGAATGTGTTAGAATGAATAATGAAGTGAGGCACAAGGATTGTATTATTCCAACATACTATTAGGGGTCTTCCTTATAATATTCATGTGTTAGAAAAATAAAGTGTGTTCATGATAAAGGCATTTTGGTATTATCTTATGTTTGTTGTGTTGTATTGAAACTTTTTTATTTCTTTTATGAATATTTGATTTTTCACATTGCACGAGCAAAATTTGTTGCTCTTTGTAAGATATTTCTTTAATGGATATTTGATTTTTCATATTGCACGAGAAAAATTTGTTGCTCTTTGTAAGAGAAATATTTGAACTATATAACTTGACAGGAGTTTCAAACTCGCGCTTTTGCGCGAGTATTCTGCTAGTATAACATAATCCTTGCGGGCCACTTGCACCATATGCTTCCACGTCACCCAACAAATATTGACCATTTGATTTTGATCAAATGGTCACAATTTGTTACTAAAGGCTTCTGTAACGGTTCTTTATAAATAACCGATACTAAAGTTTTCTGTAACGGTTCTTTCTGAATAACCGCTACTAAAGATTCTGTAACGGTTTTTTACAAGTAACCGTCGCGGAGATTTGTATTTTATATCGGTTATTTGTAAAGAACCGATACTAATGGTACTGCTCTTGAGTTCATTTTATATCGGTTATTTCTTAAGAACCGATACGAAAGGTTAAGATTTATATCGGTTTCTCCTTGTCTGTTTTATAAGATACATTGCCCAGCTCTCTTCTTCGTACTTGTCGCCCACTCTCCTCCTCTCTAGCAGCCTAAGATCCAAATACAAAGGTTTGTTTTCGTTTTGATCTGAGCTTTTCGATGCTTTAACACTGTTTTCATTCTGATCTGAGCTTTTCGATGCCTTACGACAGCTCCATAGTCGTTTTCTCATTTTAGCAGCTATTCAACCTTTTTTACGGAGCTTTTTTCCATTAGACCCTTCTATTTTATATTATTTCTTTTACTTGCACGTATCGTTTTCTAAACCCCGTTAATTTGTTGAAGCTTTCAGTGATAATGGCTGGCGTATCTTCAGATCAGATCAAACCGAGAGGTACGCAGAATTGTCTATTTAATAATTTTATTTGCTCAATTTTGTTTTTATTGAGTAAATTTATTATTTATTTCAATTATCAGTTTTACTAAGGCAAGGTTGTTTTTTTGTTAATAAATGACATTTATTAGAAGCTCACTATTTTTCCATGGATTAAAAACTATATTTTTTTATTTCAAATGGAAAAATTACAGTGAAATGACTCGTAATTCGCTGATCATGAGTATTTCCATGTTATTTTCAAAGTTTCTCAATTGACCCCACAAAAACTGTTTAATTTTTTAGAAATTAAGACAATTCAGTCAATGAATAAAACTATTTAATTTCAAAAATTAAAAGGTTTGATCACTAATAAGGATTACAGTGAATCGAATCCTGATTTAACAACATAGAATTTTTCCAACAATTTTGTAATTATTATAAATTTTCTTTTTCTTTTGAATTTGTGAACAGATGTGTGTGTTGTTGGAGTTGCAAGAACTCCAATGGGAGGCTTTCTTGGTGCCTTGTCATCTTTAGCTGCCACCAAACTCGGCTCTATTGCCATTCAAAGTAAGCACACTCACACGATGCAATATTGGTCTAATTATCCATCCCAATTTTCATGATTTAGATCTCCTTCATTTTTTATTGTTTGTTCATTTGGTGTTTTATGGTTGAACAACTGGTTAATTAGCCTTTATATTTGATATTTCCTTGTTAGTAGTACTGCTTGAAATGAAGCACAAATCAACAAATCAAGCACTTTTCATTCATTTATTTATTTCATTTAAAAAAAATATTATTTATTTATTTATTTATGTAGGTGCACTAAATAGGGCAAATGTGGACCCCGCTTTAGTACAGGAAGTGTTCTTTGGAAATGTGTTGAGTGCGAATTTGGGTCAGGCGCCAGCAAGGCAAGCTGCTCTAGGTGCCGGAATCCCAAATACGGTAGTTTGTACTACTGTGAATAAAGTCTGCGCTTCTGGCATGAAAGGTACTACCATTTATTAGTGTATCCAAAATAAAATAGTCTTTTAATGTATACTTGAAACACACATAGCTTAAGGGGCCTATTTGCATATATTTATTATCTTTATATTTCAGGGTTTGTTTTGTAACCTTGTATTGTGTAGTCTCATTTGTGTGTAACTTTTATTTTCATGAAAGAGATTTTTTTAATAATCAAATTAATAAAGTTATGATTTGATTTTGTTTTACAGCTACAATGCTTGCTGCACAAACAATACAATTAGGAATAAATGACGTGGTTGTATCTGGCGGTATGGAAAGCATGTCTAATGCCCCCAAATATATTGCTGAAGCCAGGTTCATTTTTATTTTATTTTATTGACTTTGAGACATTAATCTTTTAAATAAGGGTTCAGAATTCAGATGGTCAAGAATTGGGCTTAATTGGGTTTGATTGAGGAGTAATTGTGCAATTGAGGATTGATTCTGTCCAAATTGAGTTTAATTGGCACAATCTGGCCTAATTGGGTTTGATTGAGGCATAATTGTACAATTAAGGGTTGATTCAGTCAAAATTGAGTTGAATTGGCCCAAAGAGGCTTACTTTGAGCTGAATTTCACAAATTAGGCTAAATTGGGTTTAATTGAGGCATAATTGTACAATTGAGGATTAATTCAGTCAAAATTGAGTTGAATTGGCACAACGAGGCTTAATTTTGGCTGAATTTCTAAGACCCAAATATACGATTTGGGGCTTGATTTCTCACAATTTTATTTTTTAAATTGATGAAAATTCAGGAAAGGATCGAGATTTGGGCATGATTCACTCGTTGATGGGATGCTGAAAGACGGATTATGGGATGTGTATAATAATTACGCTATGGGAAATTGCGCCGAATTATGTGCTGATACTCATTCCATTACTAGAGAAGACCAGGTTTGAAAATAAAATATTTATTTTATCCACTTTTTTTTGATAATATGCAATTTTAAGGTTTTGTAAAGGAATTGACAAAATAGACACTATTTTGGGAAATAATGTTATTGTGGTCCTTCACGTATGTTTCCTTGATATAAAAGCTTTCTAGCATGTAGAAAAGAAAAATAATTTATCTATTAGACTAACATATAGATTATTGGAGGTTTCAATTTAATTGTATTTATTTCTTTTTATTTTTTATTTGAAGGATGCTTTTGCGATTCAAAGCAATGAGCGTGGTATAGCTGCTAGAAATAGTGGTGCATTTTCTTGGGAAATTGTTCCTGTAAGTCTTTTTTATTTTTCTTATCTTTTATTAATTAATTTGTTTCTTTAATTAATTATTTGTTTTGTTTCTGTTTTGATAGGTTGAAGTTCCTGCTGGTAGAGGGAAACCAAATTTGGTAATTGACAAAGATGAAAGTCTGGATAAGGTACTTTAATTTTTTATTGGATTTTTATTTCGTACTTGTATAAATTGTGGTTATTTCGGATTTTATTAAAGGGAAAGTGGAACCGTAATATACCTGCTATATTAAGTCAGTGTACATAACTAAATTTCAAAATAAAAAAAAAAAAATTCTGAATTTTTAAAATTGATGTAATTTTTTTGGTGATTTCTTCTGGCATATGTTGCTTCTATGAAAATATTTGTTATATTTGTAACACATTAGTACTTGAAAAAAATGAACAATTTTCCCCTGTGTATAATAAGTTAATACTAGTTAAGACACCAATCTTTTAAGCGAGTTTTTTTTATTTCAATTTATATTACATGTTATCATTAGTTTGTTCATTTTTACTATATTTTAACTAAAGTTTTTTTGCAAAATGGAGTAGGCTTAAAAGTCTTACATACATCATTCCATTATAATTAAGTAAATTAATTAATTAATTTATTGATATTATTAGTTTGACGCTGTAAAGCTAACAAAGCTCAGGCCAAGTTTTAAGGAGAATGGCGGTAGTGTGACAGCTGGCAATGCTTCTAGCATCAGGTCATATTTTCTCTTTCTCTTTTTATTATTCCTTCTTCAGAGAGTTCAAATGAAAAACGAGATTATTCTTCTAAATAGTTGTTAAGTAAAAAAATGTAAAGTACTTGTGAAAAGTTCAATTTGCAAACTTCAAAGATCATAAAACAAGCACCATAGAAAATAATCATTATGTAGTACCATATCACTAATTTTTCTCTTTTTAATTTAATTTATATATTTTTAGTGATGGAGCGGCTGCTTTGGTTCTAGTGAGTGGGGCAAAAGCAATAGAACTAGGCTTGACTGTCATTGCGAAAATTACCGGTTATGCTGACGCTGCTCAGGTAATTAATTTTCATTTTAGTCCCTGAAAATTATTTTATATCATTTTTACTTTAAAAAATTGGTATAAGTGAACTCTGCTGTTTTTATACAGGCCCCTGAATTGTTTACTACAACTCCTGCGCTGGCCATTCCAAAAGCTATTTCTAATGCTGGTTTGGATGCTTCTCAAGTTGATTTTTACGAAATAAATGAGGCTTTTGCTGTGCGTATCTCAGATTTTTTAATATTTTTTTAATGTTTTTAATACAGCATATAATAGAACATTTTAATATTTTTAAGTAACATTTATGCCTATTATGTTGATTTGATAATCTCTTAATATTTTTTTAGTGACATTTATTTTGTTTGTTATATTGGCAGGTTGTCGCTCTTGCAAATCAGAAGCTTCTTGGGCTTTCTTCTGTAAGTTATTATATTCATAATAATGTGAAATGTGTGATAATATATTCATATTTAATATGAAATATAGTGGTGCCAATGTGGATTTTGTTTTACTTGTAAATTATCAAATCTTTTAATTTAAGGCCTCTGCTTGAAAAAAAAAGCATAAATGTGAGATGCATATGGCCTTGTAAAAATTGAAAATGTCATATTTACCCTTCAAAAGATAAAAAATGTCTGATATAAAATATGTGAAAATATACACTATGGCTCTCATTTCTAAATCTCTATGGAAGTACCCAAACGACCCCTACTTTTCCCACATTTTATGAAGATTTTCAGAAGAAAAATAGAGAAATTAGTGGTATAGACAATATTTTCACATTCTTTTGGGTATGCATGATATTTCTCATTTTGCAGTCAATTGCCCGATTAATATTTCCTTTTAAACATATTACTAATTCTTTTTGCACCCCCTCTAGGCTTTATTTATATCTTTATTAACTTATTGATTGATTATTCATTAATTTATTTATTTACTAGTATTAATTTTTATTATTTATTTATTTGCTGGATGCAGGAAAAAGTTAATGCGCATGGTGGAGCTGTATCATTGGGTCACCCACTAGGGTGCAGCGGGGCCCGCATTTTAGTTACCTTATTAGGGGTTAGTTTCGTGATTTTACATTTTGTTTCGTAATCTTTCAAATTTTGTAGTTTTGGTTTATTCTTTAATCTTTATACCCGAAATTTCAACACATAATCACTGGTGCAAAACCTGATTTATTTTGTACAATAGGGTTTATCTTAATTATTGTGAGAAAGACCCAATTTAACCCTCAATTGTGTAATTAAGCCTCAATTAAACTCAATTCAGCTTTAGATTAACCATCCATTGTATAATTGAAAGCCATAAATCTTCAATTGTGATCTCCTATGTTCCATGATTCTGACATAATTTTCAATTTTTTTTTCTTTTACTGGACTTGCTAATATGTTAGAAAATTATGAATTTTTTGGTTTATTATTTTAGGTTTTGAAGGCTAAAAATGGCAAAAATGGAGTTGCTGCAGTTTGCAATGGTGGTGGCGGTGCTTCTGCTCTTGTTTTAGAGATCGTTTGAAATCTCTTTGCTGTGAGATTCTTTTTTTCTTTTACTTTTTGTTTCTAACATCTCATATAAAATTCAAATTAGGTTTTTTGTTTGGAAATAACAATATATAAAAAGAAGATATTCAAAACAATAGCTGGTGCAATCCTACTTGTATTGACCAACTTCATAATGCTTATTTTCTTAGATTTAAATAGTTTTTTATTTTTATTTTTATTTTTTGATTGAAAAATAGATTTTTTATGTTTGGATCTTTTTAAACAGAGCTGTTTCATACATGCAGGTCTTGTCTTGCAAACGGTGCTGCTCTTGTTTAGAGATTTCATTTATTACCTAGTTTATGTGATTCAAGATTTTGGTGTTTTTTTCATGAACCTTCTATCTTGTACTGATTTTTATTTCCTTGCTACGGATATTCTTGTTATTTTCTTCTTTTATAAATTGGTGGAAATAAATGAGAACATGTGCTATTTTATGTAATTTTAAAATTTTTAATTGGATTGTGCTTATTGAAATTGTGTCTTTTAATTGGATTGTGCTTACTGAAATTATGTCATTATTATCTTCAGTTATGTGTCTATGCCTGAATTGTTACAAAAGTTGAAAAAGAAAAAAAGATAAAGAAATGCACTCTGTGCATTTTCTTTTATGTACCTCTATTTTGGGTGTAATTTCCCTTGCAGCATTCAAGAACAAGGGCTGATACAAAAAGATGACCTAGTTATAGAACAAAAAAACTCAATTCATATATAAAAATTGAATAATCCACAAATCAAAATGTAAAATCAAATTAGGAGCACAGGAAATCATAAAGATTATTATAGTATCACACTATCATTATCTACGCTAGCTCCAATCAATCACTATCATTTCAAAATTTTCGACTAATCAATCAATATTTCCATACTTTGTGAGTTTATTCTCTCCATTCGTCAATATGCACAAATTACTTTTCTCCAGCGTATCTCAAAATACATGAAAATTGAAAATCAAAATCAACTAGAAAATAAGACATACTATACATCAAAATTCAACAAATTAGGAGTCAAATACTATTTGTTTATGCCTGTTGAGGTCCTTGATATATCTTGTTGCATTATACTCTTCAACATCAAATACTTCTTCAGAAAATGTCCGGCGCAAAACCGGCCTTTGGGCAATACTAGTGGGCCCCACCTTATCGTCCTCTCCATTTAGTATCTTTAAAACTTACAACAAGTACAAACTAAACTAATTAATTTACTTCAATTACACAACATTTTTAAATTTCATAAGGGGTAAGAAGGTAATTTTCATGCCTGGCTTATGCTGGGCCGAAGGGCTGGTGAGTGCTGAATGCACAAGTGGGCGACCTGAGTGACCCGTTTGACTTGATCCATATCATATTGACCACCAAGAGATGGATCGACCAGATCCTTTATTTTGTCAGTAAATAATAATGGTTTCGCCTGAAAAAATAAAATAATTATCATGATTGTTTATCAGAGAGGGGCTTTTCGCGAATACATAAAAAGGAGGGGGGTTTTATGAAAAATGTGGCAAATGAGAAACGTACCCAAAAAACTATGCTTTGTTTAGAGGTATCCTCTACAGCTCGGCGACCCACTACAAGTTCTAAGAGTAGAACTCCATATGCAAATATATCCGTTTTTTCATTTATTATTCCATGCATCCCATATTCTGGCGCTAAATACCTGTTTTGTCAAACATATTAATATGCAAAAAGTTCCTCTTTGCCCTTTCAAAATCTCAAAAATATACCACTTAAGAGTTAAGAGTGAGAATGGAGGGTAGTTTCGGGATTTTCTAAAAACATGCCTCATGTTTTGTAGGGTTATTTAAGAACTTTCTTGTTTTTATAAGGGTACCATAACAATCATTATAGAACTACTAAAAGAAATGAAATTAATAAAGAAATTGATTTATAACATACCCAAAAGTGCCCTCGAAAATTGATACTTGGTGATGTGTCAATTTGTCAGGTAGCCACTTGGCAAGACCAAAATCACAAATCTGAAAAAAAAATTTGAGGCGTTTCAGATTATCCCCAAAAAATAGATAATTAGAATGATAAAATTGCTGAAAGTGAAATATATTACAAATAATTGGGATAGAACTTGCATTTTAAATTTTGTCCATAGTACTATATCCGCATGGTTATATATTGAAATAACGCATCTTGTAATTCCGAAATCTTAATTTCATGGAAAGTGTTTTATTTGAATATTTTCATGCTGCAAGTATGTTGAATTTTTTTTATATATAGAGCTACTAACAATTAAACGAGAATATATAATTCTCCTAAAAATATTTAACATTAATACCAAAATGTACCTGTGGCTCGCAATTCTCAGTTAAAAGTATATTTGTTAAGAACCGATACTAATGGTTCTATATAAATAACCGCTCTTGAGTTCATTTTATATCGGTTATTTCTTAAGAACCGATACGAAAGGTTAAGATTTATATCGGTTTCTCCTTGTATGTCATTGCCCAGCTATATATACATACAGTCTCTCTTCTTCGTACTTGTCGCCCACTCTCCTCCTCTCTAGCAGCCTAAGATCCAAATACAAAGGTTTGTTTTCGTTTCGATCTGAGCTTTTCGATGCTTTAACATTGTTTTCATTCTGATCTGAGCTTTTCGATGCCTTACGACAGCTCCATAGTCGTTTTCTCATTTTAGTTTCAGCTATTCAACCTTTTTTGCTGAGCTTTTTTCCATTAGACCCTTCTATTTTATATTATTTCTTTTACTTGCACGTATCCGTTTTCTAAACCCCGTTAATTTGTTGAAGCTTTCAGTGATAATGGCTGGCGTATCTTCAGATCAGATCAAACCGAGAGGTACGCAGAATTGTCTATTTAATAATTTTATTTGCTCAATTTTGTTTTTATTGAGTAAATTTATTATTTATTTCAATTATCAGTTTTACTAAGTACCAAGGTTGTTTTTTTGTTAATAAAACAACCTTGGTACTTAGTAAAACTGATAATTGAAATAAATAATAAATTTACTCAATAAAAACAAAATTGAGCAAATAAAATTATTACATAGACAATTCTGCGTACCTCTCGGTTTGATCTGATCTGAAGATACGCCAGCCATTATCACTGAAAGCTTCAACAAATTAACAGGGTTTAGAAAACGATACGTGCAAGTAAAAGAAATAATATAAAATAGAAGGGTCTAATGGAAAAAAGCTCCGTAAAAAAGGTTGAATAGCTGCTAAAATGAGAAAACGACTATGGAGCTGTCGTAAGGCATCGAAAAGCTCAGATCAGAATGAAAACAGTGTTAAAGCATCGAAAAAGCTCAGATCAAAACGAAAACAAACCTTTGTATTTGGATCTTAGGCTGCTAAAGAGGAGGAGAGTGGGCGACAAGTACGAAGAAGAGAGTTGGGCAATGTATCTTATAAAACAGACAAGGAGAAACCGATATAAATCTTAACCTTTCGTATCGGTTCTTAAGAAATAACCGATATAAAATGAACTCAAGAGCAGAACCATTAGTATCGGTTCTTTACAAATAACCGATATAAAATACAAATCTCCGCGACGGTTACTTGTAGAGAACCATTACAGAATCGTTAGTAGCGGTTATTCATAAAGAACCGTTACAGAATTTTTTAGTATCGGTTATTTATAAAGAGCTGTTACAGAAGTCTTTTGTTACAGAAGTCTTTAGTGACAAATTGTGACCATTTGATTAAGGATTAATATATTACTTCTTCTCTCACTTTTTACACTGTACTCTCCGTCTGATTTTCACGTTTTCTCTTCCACTCGCTCACCCTGCCTCTAGATTGCAAATTTGCCAGTCTCATTTTCGTTTCCACTATCTTCTTCCTCTCTCAGATTGAAACTCTCACCTCCATTTGAAAGCCTCACCGCCATACTTTAGCCGCAAGTCTCACCGCCATCTCTGTGTCGTTGTCACACCCTGTTGCCGCCACTGCTCACGCCCCGTTGCTGCAACCTTATCTTCTTTTCCCCCTAATTTGATTTTCTTTTCTATTTTTGATTTTAACGGGTTTCCCTTTTCCTGATTTTAGTTGAATTTGTCTTTCATCTTCTAAGTTTATCAATTTAACTGATTTTGCCTTCTTCTCCCCTCTGATTTCTACACAATTACTAATTTGAATATTTTATTTTCAAGTTAATCAATTCTCATGAAGTCTGCTGAATTTGCTGAGCTAAAATGATTGGGTGAAATTATACTAGATAATTGAAATATTACGTCCAATAGGAGTTTTAGATTTTTTGTGCGATTGAATGTGTGAGTAACTGTAGTAAGAGCGGCATCATAAGTTTGATTAGGTTTGGTATTAACCTAGATGACTGTAGTGTACCAGTTTCTATCGTTCTTTCACAGCATTGTGAGCTTAGATGCATTAATCAATTTTTTTAGATATGAAAGAATCCGGTTAAAAAAAGATCTAAAATAATATTGATGATGCTCAATTCCTTCTACAAAGATGTAATGTATTCTCAATTAATTCTCAGTTTAATCTAAATTTAATCTCAATTCATTTTAACCACCATGATCTATTTTGGACAATTAGGCTTTAATTAACCTTTAATTGTTCAATTCAACTTATTGTACCCTAATTTAAATTTGAACTAGACTGAATCTCAAATTGTGCAATAAAGTCACATGATAATATTTTTTTTATTATTATAATATAATGATAATAACAGTTACGCCTCATAGTAATATATTTTATTTTTTATCAATATATTTTTAGGCAGTTTCTCATTGACTAGTAATTTGTAAGAATAGTTTGTTAATAGTAACCATTTTATGCATTTTCTCATTGAATAATAATTTTGTTCTAATTAAAGTCATCTTGGACAGAATTGGATGTGGGTCATTTTCCTTTTCTTGCAGTATGCTTAGGTTTCGAGACTGCAAACAACTTTGCTACCAAGGTAAAATATTTTTTTTCCCCCTTTTTTTTTTCTTTTACTACGCTATGACTCTTTAGAAAAAAATAGTAGTTCTGTTTTTCATTCGTAATGAAATTATTTATTGGAATTCTTTAGTATCCAATCCACTTCAGTACTTGATAAGTCAGTGGCCTTTTTTAGGACAACAATTCAAGTGCATGTTATATTATTATATTATATTATATAATTTAATCCTGGCGGTCTCTCCGCACGATCAAAATCCAAGAGTCAGCTTTCCTCTTATTTTCTTTGGCGTCTCCACCCGTCTAATATCTCCCACTCTCTCACGTTCTTTTCTTCATTCTCGGCTGTCAATCTCTCTCTCTCTCTCCCCGATTTATCTCCTCTCACCACCATCACCGGAATTCCTCTCTTCGTCTCTCTCTCGATCGAGGTGGCGCGACAGCTCAATCCGCCTCTCTCACAATCACTGGATGGAGCATCTCTCTTCGCCTCTCTCTTACTCTCTCTCTCTCATGGCTCTCTTTCTTGCTCTGGACCAGGCAGCAGAGCATGCTCGCCGGGATTTCTAATGCTGGATTTTCCTCTCTAGGTGAGAATTTAATGAATTTTGAATGAATTTTGACTATTTTACTGATTTTCCTATCAATTTAGTGAATTTTTGTTAAGGGTTTAAGCAAGGGTGATTTCGATGGGCTGAATCGACTTAAGCAGCCCTCGAATCGACTGAGTCAGTCCCGATTGACTGAAATTAGCATTCAAATCGACTGAATCGGTCCTGATTGATTGAAAACAGCCCTCAAATCGACTCAATCAGTGCTGATTAACTGAAAACAACCCTAAATCTACTGAAAATAGTCCTCATATTGACGGAATCAGTCCAAGTTGACTGAAATTTGCCCAGAATAAGGGTTAATTGAGCCGAAATTAAATTTATATAATGTAATACCTGCTCTGCATTGTGAATAGCAAATATTTCACGTAGATAAGTCTTGCTAAATTGAGGCTCTAATGCTGGTTAAATTTAGGATAACTGACACTAGATTGTCATTAAAGGATAATTGAAGCTAATTTGGGTTAACTGAGGAATTAATCAGTTAATATGGGGTTTATTCAAAAATGCCGTATTAATATATTCGATTATTTACAATTTGAAATTGTATTATTTCAGATACCTATAGTTCCAACGGATTTATACATAGCAGTACGGGACTCACAACTTATCGGATTGTCAGGCTACTCAAAAGAGGTACAATTTTTGTTTATTTTTGTTTGGAAGGAAAGTTTTCCTTTTGAACTAAATAAGATTCAAGCCTTAATAATTTATATATTGAAGTTCAAAATTTTATTCTTTTTAAAGTATTTTTCATTTAATTGTTGAATATAATTTTTTCTATATACAGGGGCTTCCGGTTTTTGGACTTCGTGTATGGCTTAGCTCATTTGACAAAGCATCCGTGAGTATTCAATGTTTGAAGACAATTATGCTGTAGAGCTAGCCATTGATAAGATACAATTTGATTAGTATTTGATGTATTAAACTAACTAAAACTACTCCTAAAATGCTGAGATTAGAGAGGAGTAACCTAATTATTTTTGCTTTATCCTTGCCTCTTATGGAGGATGATACACAAACAAATCCAGACAAATTTTTATACACTTTTTTTATCAGCTTGTGAAATTAATTCTTAAAAAACAAGCCTTTCTATCTCCAGAATTCTTATCAAAATCTAAAATGTACATTCAAAATTACTATTTTGTCAATTTTTATTATTTTAAGGCGTTCAATTTGACGAAAAGTGCATTTGATGAGGCGGCTTTTGAGCTGTACACGTTAAGATGAGGAGTCGTATAAGGATTCGACGCTTATTACGCAGCTGCTTCGTGACAATCTTACGCTTTGGACCTCCGAATTGCCTGTTGAAGGTTATTTAAAATTGTCATTTTAGTCCTTTGAAAATTTTGTAATTTTGTTATAAATAAGATTGTGTAGCTCATGATTTTATAAAAAAAAAATCTTGGTAGTGAAAATGATGCTGAGTTGTGGATCTATTAATCTACTCCATAAGTCTGTCCCTTGCATACAATTGGAAAAGATTGATGTTTTCAAATAAAAGAAAAACACAGAGCATGCATTGAAATAGATCCAGTGCTATTTAGGCACTGTCAACTTAAATAGATCAGTGCTATTTCTACAAATTAAAAACTGAATATTATAAAAAAGTACTCCAGAATTGTTCCTATATTTTGCACAAATTGCTAATACACCTTTTATTTTTTTGAAAATCTAATAATTATATTTTAGGTGTTAAGTGCTGGGTGGAGAGAGGGAATAGAGGTGGCATGCGAAAGCCCATTGAGCCGATATGATAAAAAAGAGTATAACCAATTCGTTAATTTAATTTGTTGTAAAATGAATTGCTTTTTTTTTTTAATAAATGTAAAATGAATCGTTGTTTTGTTAAGTTAACTTGTTGTAATCTGAATTGTTGTTTCCTTAAGTTAATCTGTTGTAAAATGAATTGTTGTTTCGTTAAGTTAATTTGTCGCAATCTGAATTGTTTGGTTAAGTTAATTTGTTCAAGAAGATTCTTGTAAAAATATATACGGAAAGGGAGTTTGAATTTCCGGAGATGATCTCAGACATAGCGAATTCGAATTTGTTTTACAAAAAATAACTTTTTCGTACTATATTGACTATTGAGTAATAATTTGTTGATATTTGTATAACAGTATAAGGATTGTGAGTAAGTAGTTTGTAGACTGTTCTAATTATGCTTTAGTTCTCAGTTTTCTTCTGATGTTTCTATTGACACCTGATCCAACCAACGAGATCATGTCACGTGTCGCAAAAATGGGAATCATTTAGAAATCATCGGGGTTCCGATTAAATAGACTCCAGAGCTTCTATATTTGCTGAAAGGATTAGGAGCTTTCAAAATGTCTCTCACGCAATTAAACATATAATTATTTTTTGTAACTCCCTCTGGTTCCCATTGAATTTCTTATATAAAGTATATTGTTGGAAATATGAAGTATAATGTTTAAAATCTAAGGTATATGGTTGTGATATAAAAATATATTGTATCTTTTTGACGGAGAGATTTCTTGATTAGTCTAATCTTCTAGGTCTGGATTGACATCTTATCACAGAAAAAAAAAATCATGATTTGTGATAAAAGTTATATTGTTGTGAATATAAATATATAATGTTTAGAATTTAAAGTATATTGTTGTGAATATAAAGGTATAATGCTTAGAATTTAAGGTATGTTGCTGTGAATATAAAAGTATAATGTTTAGAATCTAATGTATATTGTTGTGAATATAAAAGTATAATAGAAACCAAAATAAAACTATGAAATTTTTGGCCGAAAGATATGGGAGCTCTTGAGCCAACAATATGGGTCAATTGAAATTTTGGGCTGCAATATATGAGAGCAAATTATGAGCTAATAGAAAAATATTCAAGTATATGAAAATGCTCCCAATTTTGGTTTCTATCATATTGGGAGTCAATAGAAGCTAAATAAGACGAGAGGTCCAAATTTTTTTCCATTTAAAAAAGAGAAAAAAATTCTAGGAACAATAATACTATCTCTTATGATTTATGAAGGAATATATACTACTTATAATTTTGGAGATAGTACCACATGGTGACACATGTCCACTTTGTTCGGATTTTCTGTGACATCTTCATTATATTTTTGCATGTAGTGAATTGTATAATTATAATTTCTTTTTTAAATTCATTACATATTATATTATAGTTATTAAAATTAGTAATATCCCATGTTCGGATTTTCTGTGACATCTTCATTATATTTTTGCATGTAGTGAGTTGTATAATTATAATTTCTTTTTTAAATTCATTACATATTATATTATAGTTATTAAAATTAGTAATATCCTATTTTCATATGTTCATCTAGATTAAAATTACATCATATAAATAATTTCAGATATATACTATATATTACGTATCTCTATATTTTCTGTGGCATTTTTATTATAATTTTACATGTGATGAGTTATATTATTATATATTTTTTAAATTTACTCGATATTATATTATAGTATTTCAAATGAGTAATGTATAATTTTTATATGTTTACGCAAACTAAATTATATCAATTAAATAAATTCAGATATAAATTATATAATACAAAAAATATAAACTGAAGCGACCGAGGTGAACTTAATATAAATAATCGGTCTATGGGGGAAGAACCTCGGTCTATGGTGCTCCAGATTTAACCAAGAATATATCAGTCAATCATTGTGGCGGGCTTTATCTCGTTTCTTTGCTGGGGAAATTAACAAATCTTACTAGCTATCTAGTCAGCGACGCCTTTTATGACAATCCCATCTGCCAGAATTTATGTGAGCTTTAACCCAAAGAAAATTGAAAACAAAAAGAAAAAAAAATTAATCCACAGATAATGGATATCGGAGACTTGACTTAGTAAAGGAACTAGAAAAATTATTTGCGCGTAAAGATTAAAGACTGCACTTCATTTTAAAGAAATATATTTACAAATCCTCTTTCCTCTCTCTTATTGTTTCCTCAGTCGTGCCCCGTAACTAACCCATTAATGCACGATATTTCTTAGAAATTCATTATGCAAAGACTAGATAGATATATATTTCTATATATTATTAATGAGTCGTGTGATGCTATTAAATTAAGATAATTTTCGATCTCATATATATAAAGAGTTACTTAAGATTGAATGCAACGTTGTCCATATTAATATAGAAAATAGCCTATTCATTATTCATAAATAAAATATATATTTTAATAGCCTATTCGTTATTCATAAATAAAATATATATTCGTTATAAAATATAAAACCGAGCATATCTGCCATCTCTATATATTCTTACATCATTCTCTTTTCCCTCTTCTATCAACATCACAATCTACCATTCTTTAAAAAACTTTCCCTAGCAAAATTTCTTTTACCATGGCATATTTTCGTGTCGCTGGTGCCTCAGAATACAGCGATTACCGGATTCCGTATACGTGACATCAAACTCGCAAAGAAGGCATGGGTCCTTCCTGGCCAATCATGCAGTCGTTTCGACATGTCACCGGTGAATTACACATTCGAGGTTCAGGCGATGAGCTCCGAAAAGCTTCCCTTCATTTTGCCGGCTGTCTTCACGATCGGTCCGAGGACCGACGACATGGAAGCTCTCTTGAGGTACGCCAAGCTCATGGCGTCTCATGACAAGCTCTCAAACCATGTAAAAGAGCTTGTTCAAGGTGTGATTGAGGGTGAGACACGTGTTCTGGCCGCTTCCATGACGATGGAAGAAATTTTCAAAGGCACGAAGGAGTTTAAACAGGCAGTGTTTGAGAATGTCCAACTTGAAATGAACCAATTTGGTTTGATAATTTACAACGCAAATGTGAAACAACTGGTCGATGTTAGGGGGAGCGAGTATTTCTCATATCTTGGTCAGAAGACACAACAAGAGGCGGCCAACCAGGCGAAAGTGGACTGGTGCGAAACAAAGAGATGGAAGTACAAAACAGAATGCAGCGAAAGTCGATGCAGAGACGAAAATATTCGAGAAGCAAAGGATGGGAGATGCAATGAAGCAAGAGGTGAAGGTCACAACCGAGGTTAAGATTTATGAGAATCAAAGAGAGGCTGAAGTGGCTCAGGCTAATTCCGAACTAGCCATGAAGAAGGCGAGTTGGGAGAGACAGGCGAAGGTGTCCCAAGTCGAAGCCAATAAAGCAGTGGCGCTAAGAGATGCAGAGTTGCAGATGGAGGTGGAGAAGAAGAATGCTATGCGCCAGACCGAGAAGCTCAAGGCCGAGTTTCTTAGTAAGGCCATGGTTGAGTATGAGATGAAGGTACCAATTAATCTATCACATCTTGCTGTAATAAAAATGATGTTTTATTGTGATAAATATATTGATATAACATTTAAAATTAATCAAAATTTTGACAGGTCCAAGAAGCAAATGCGGTGCTCTACAAGCGTCAGAAAGATGCAGAAGCCATGCTTTACGAGCAAGAGAGAGCTGCGGAGGGCCGTCGAGCAGCAGCGGAGGCAGAATACTTTGCTCGGCAAAAAGAAGCTGAAGCACAACTTTATGCTAAACAGAAAGAGTCTGAGGGACTAATGGCCCTCGCCAAGGGCCAAAACAACTACTTAGCCTCATTACTACAAGCATTAGGTGGCGATTACAATGCTTTGCGTGATTACCTCATGATTAATGGCGGCATGTACCAAGAGATAGCTAAAATTAATGCTGATGGAGTTAAAGGTTTACAACCGAAAATTAGCGTATGGACAAATGGTTCAGAAAGTGGTGAAGGTGGAGCCATGAAGGAGGTAGCGGGGGTTTATCGTATGTTGCCGCCGTTGCTTCAGACTGTGCAGGATCAGACCGGGATGCATAATTGTTGTTTCGTTAATTTAATTTATTGTAAAATGAATTGTTTTTTTTAATAAATGTAAAATGAATCGTTGTTTTGTTAAGTTAATTTGTTGTAATCTGAATTGTTGTTTCCTTGAGTTAATCTGTTGTAAAATGAATTGTTGTTTCGTCAAGTTAATTTGTCGTAATCTGAATTGTTTGGTTAAGTTAATTTGTTCAAGAAGATTCTTATAAAAGTATATACGGAAAGGGAATTTGAATTTCCGGAGATGATGACAGACACAGTGAATTCGAATTTGTTTTACAAAAAAGTTACTTTGTTTTACAAAAAAATTACATTTTCGTACTATATTGACTATTGAGTAATATTGTTGATATTTGTATAAGGATTGTGTGAGTAAGTAGTTTGTAGACTGTTCTAATTATGCTTTAGTTCTCAGTTTTCTTCTTTTGATGTTTCTATTGACACCTGATCCAACCAGTAAATCAATATAAAATATGAAGTCACATTTGATTGTATATATCAATCTGAATTCTTTATCTTTTTTATCGAACTTATAATCGGTCCGATTATATATATACATATAATCCAAGCCTCAGTCGGTTCGGGTATTATCCGACCCATCCGGTTCCACTCCACGTAAATAATAAAATTTTAATAAAATAATAGTAAGAAATCTCTCAATAATGTTTATATATGAATTATGAGTATGGTCAGCCGAACAAAACCCCACAATTAATTGAATAACGAAACTGGTCCCGAGCTAGTTAGTTTTCAAGTTATGAGGTGCTAGCCCAATTTTACTGGATATAGAAGTGACACTTGGGCTTGTTTATTTCACTGGCCCAATTTTTCTATTCTGATTTTTTTCAACAATATTTTGACTTTTTTTTTTTTTACCACTATTGAGAAAAATAAAGCAACAGTTGCCACTGATTTGAAAATAATGTGGTAACTACCATTTCCGCCACTATTAGTGGCGGAACAACCTGTGTTCCGCCACTAGTAGTGGCGGAACAGATAGATTTTCAGTTCTGCCAAAAACGGCCCATTTTACGCACTAAACATGGTTAATTAGTATTAAAAATCTTGTTCCGCCACTAGTAGTGGCGGAACATGTTAAAATATTTCATTAAAGATTAACATGGCTCATGAATGGGCAATTAGCGTAAAAATTGAAGAATTACTATGTTCCGCCACTATTGGTGGCGGAACAGTGTAATTAGTAACGGTTTTTCTAAAAGAACCGTTACTAAAAGTGTTATTAGTAACGGTTTTTTGAAAAAACCGTTATGAATAATTATATTTAGTAACGGTTTTTTGAAAGAACCGTTACTAATAGTATAATTAGTAACGGTTTTTATGAAAGAACCGTTACGAATAGTGTATTTAGTAACGGTTTTTTCATAAAAACCGTTACTAATATACTATTAGTAACGGTTCTTTCGGAAAAACCGTTACTAAATACAATTATTAGTAACGGTTTTTGCATAAAAACCGTTACTAATTACACTTTTAGTAACGGTTCTTTCAGTAAAACCGTTACTACGGAACATAGTAATTCTTCAATTTTTACGCTAATTGTCCATTCATGAGCCATGTTAATCTTTAATGAAATATTTTAACATGTTCCGCCACTACTAGTGGCGGAACAAGATTTTTAATACTAATTAACCACGTTTAGTGCGTAAAATGGGCCGTTTTTGGCAGAACTGAAAATCTATCTGTTCACACAGGTTGTTCCGCCATTAATAGTGGCGGAAATGGTAGTTACCACATTATTTTCAAACCAGTGGCAACTGTTGCTTTATTTTTCTCAATAGTGGTAAAAAAAAAAAAAAGTCCAATATTTTGGGGCACATATTATTTTTTGTTTTTATTTCATTGTTTGCCATAATACTGAAATAAACACGTACACCATAAAAACCACATCTATAATTTTGTATTATTTAATTTAATATATTTAGAATATCATTCTGTTATATAAAAATAGTAAAATCAAGGAACCACTAGTAAGACAATATTCTTGCATCCTTACACGAGAGAATTCAACTTCATCTTTATTCATATTAGATTTTGAAATAATATGACCCACTGCAATTTATCGGATGTCATGTAATGTAATAGTAAACCTTTTAAAATATATTTACAGAACTACGTACTAAAAGTAAGTAGCAAATAACAAAAAGTATATATAATTAGCAAAAATAAATCATGTAGTAATTAACATTGTATTTGTGAGGAAAAAAATAATGAGCGACTCCCTCAAAAAAAAAATAACGAGCGACAAATATGTAGTAGTTGTTAAAATTAATATATGTAGGAGTTACTATAATTAGCAATAAATAATTAGCTAGCCAAATTATGTAACATCTAGCAAACAATATATCCAGTAACTAGAAAACAATAATTATGTTAAAAGATAGAAGAAAATTAGAGAAAATAGAAAAAAAAATCATAAGGAGACAAAAAAAAAACAAAAGAAAAAACAACCATACTTAAAAGATCAAATTATTATGTTTTGAAAAATTCTACCACAATTGTCTCAAAAAAAGTAAAATAGAAAAAAAAAACCATACTTAAAAGATCAAATTATTATGTTTTGAAAAATTCTACCACAATTGTCTCAAAAAAAAAGAAAAATTCTACCACAGTCTGAAAAAGAAACCACAACAAGTCTAAAACAAACAAACAAACAAATTCTAAAAGGACACTAATGGTCTTAACAATCCAACTTCTCACTCCAAATTCAAAACCAAAAACACAACTCAAATTCAAATCTTCTCAAAATGGAGACATCTTCCCTTTCCCCTTCACATCACGCTCTTCATTGTCGACTTCTTCATTAATGGCTGGAGCTGGAGCATCAGAAGAACTGCAACCGCCACAACCAAGTGCCTCGTTCGGAAGAAATGGTGGCTCGACATGATAAGGAAAAAAGAACCTGCTATTACTTGGCATAATTTCTGACCAAAATTCATACCCAGTACCATAGCTAGGAAATCCATAAAATGGCGCTCCACCATTGATCAAACCAGGGTTATTCTGAATGTTTGGGTTTACAATGCTTGAGTTCATGTCAATGGCGTTTGCACCTTCTTCATGATTAGGGTTTGGGACAGGCTCGGCTCGTTTGGGACTTGCAGCGGCGGATTCTCGACCGTTCTGAATCAGATCGCCAATGTAGAGTTGTAACGCAGTTTTTGGCTTTGCGTTTTTGTTGGATGCATGGTTTCTCTTCGAGAAGTTCTTCCGCTTGTTTGTGTTCCAATGATTTTTTATCGCGTTTTCAGTTCGGCCGGGGAGTAGTTTTGAGATCTGAACCCATTTGTTGCCATACTTAGCGTGAGCTTGGATCAGGATTTCATCTTCTTCTGCTGTCCAATTTTGATCCTAGCAATTGTACATAAGTCGATATAATGAATAAGTGAGTCATTTGATAAATTAATGAAACTTTTCATTCAAAAAAAATTAATGCTTTTCTTTGTTTACTTAAGTATGCAACATACAATTTATCTGTTGCGTAAAGAATTTGTTATGCAATAACTAATAAGTGACTAGTCGTGTGTACAAATTGAGTGTAATTGGGGTTTAAAACCATTATGTGTCTATACTGAATATAATTATATTATAATGTAAAATATAAGCAACATGATTATGAAATGAAAACTAAAGTGCATGACTAAGTATTTGATGACTTATAGTTGTGACGTGACACATCACACATCGGATATAAATAGTTAAGATACGTGCTATGTAATAAATAACTAAACAAGACATTTATCCCTGGATCTTTATGCATGCCTAATATAATATGGATCCTAAAGTATGAGCCTTCAATACTTCAACCATTTTCTTATAAAATTATAGGCATACATTACCCTTTATATACAAGAAAAATATAACTTGCTCCTCAATTCCCTCACAAAAATGATATATGCATTATCATTGAATCTATAATGTCATACTCATAATTTTTGTTACATGTGAACCAAGAAGTGATATATGTATTATCATTGAATCTATAATGTCATACTCATGATTTTTGTTACATGTGGACCAAGAAGTCATGTTTATATGAAGCATAAGAATCCACCAACAATATTAACAGGTATTTGAAGGACTTGGTTCTTTATTGTTAAATTACTTTTGGAAGATTTGAATTCAATAGTTTTATTGGTTCAAATTTTATTGACATTATTGAAGAAAATTGACATTATTGATTTTCTTCGTCTAATCAAATATGCACAAGACAGTTTATTTATTGCCCTAGAACAAAGATTGTAACTGATATTTTACCTTAATGTCCGGCCTTAAATGGTTGTGCCACCTCTCTCTACATTGTTTTCCAGTTCGCGATTGAAACTCTTTCGCGATATGGGACCACTTTCTTTCCCCCCACCGCTCCACTAGCTTTATCAATAGACTGCTTAGAAGTACAAAGAAATATTTTTAATTATTTTTAGAATGATTAGCCAAAAAAAAAGAAAACAATTTATTGTTAGAAACTTGACAAACCGGTCTTCTTCTGGAGTCCAGTGCCCCTTTATACGGTATGGAGCCGGACGGGCGTCCTCCTTTGGTTCTTCGGAGGACTCAGTTTCTGCATCATGATCCCCTTGATTGTAGCTATTATTTTGGCCAGAATGTTCGTAAATGCCGAACATGGGAGATTGATGGCCGGTTTGCACACAAATTTGGTGATGATGTGGTTCATTAATATGTAAAAAATTACCAAAATTCTCGCGAGTTTGTGATCGCTCCTGAATTTGTTCCTTCAGGTTCTCATGGAGATGGAAATATGGAAAGTCACTAATAGTCGCCACTCGTGAATGACTCAACAACTTATTATGGAAAGTACTCAAACTTGCATCGGCAGCATTTGGACCGTAAAAAAAGGTATCATGAGGTAAACATTGATTAGATCTAGGAGAAAAGGGATTTTGAAAAGTTTGGATCGGATTGGTACCGTTCAAAAGGGAAGTGAAGTCATGCAGAGCTTCTTTCTCGTCTTCGTTAGCTATGTAGGTCTTCAGAGGTAGAAAACTCATATTGATAAGGAAAAAAATTTGGAAATAGCGGCGGACTAGGAAGAACTAGAGAGATGGAAAAGGGGAATGAGAGAGAGAGAGGTGCAGTGTGGTGACTTGCTGGTCTTTGTAGTACTCGAGAATCTCGTGAGGGATGCCTGAATCAGGATCACCGTTCGATTGTGTTGATCAAATGGTCGTAAGACTTCCTTATTTGTGACTATTGATCTCTCACTGGAGTTTGGAGGGAAAACCGTAAGGTTGTAGAGTTCATGATAGACCAATTCAATGAAAACATGCCACGAAAGCAGAAAAGAACGTCAAGCGCTATTATGGGTAGGGCCCATCGTGCACTCCTACCACGAGAGACCTTTGTACCTTTATACTAGTTACATAAAGGAAAAGTATATACATCCCATGTTAAACGTCTCCTAGTCCGCCGTTTATCACTGATATACGGGTCCACCTTTTTATAATAAAAGTGGGTCCCGTTTATCAGTGATAAATGGCGGAATGGGGGGCTGTTGAGAGATATGTATATAAACCCTTACAAAACGCGAGCAACGCCCATGAGCATTTCGTTTACATACAACTTGATTGTGCTGATTAGACAGTCATAATCGTTTAATTTTTCTTGATCATAAGGTCATAATCGTTTCATTTTTCTTGATCATACGGTCATAAAACTTCCTTATTGTGACCATTGGTCTCTCATTGGAGTAGTCCACGGAAACTCATAACACTCGCGGTTCATATGAGACCAAGCCAATGAAGACATGACATCTCACACTATAATAGACATGGAGTGTTTTCATTGGTTGGAGAGCAATTTGGGGTCCACAAGACACAAATTATATATATAGCCCAAAAGTTAATGAAAGAGTCAGTGAAATAGCTAATTATTTAATAAGAGTAGTTTTATTGGTCAGAATACAACATTTCATTTAAGAACTGTTTGATTTTGCTATTTCCTTTTTGACCGTTGGACTTCTCCTTTTAGGATTGGTGCATTTTCAAAATATTATTATGGAAAAAATAAACATATTCAAAGGATTTCTACTGCTTTTGTTTGTACAAATTAGGTCATATACATTGTTGAATTATTTAACTATTGATTATGTGTAAATTAATGATCATTGCAGTAAAGAATTGATTGGTTTTTGATTTTTTTGACTTGAAAGTATGAAAGCATGATTATGATTTGTTTGAATTTACTCTGAAAGTGAGCTTCTAAAATTGAAACTTATTGAGAGTAAATAGTAATTTTTTGTTTCAAGTAAATCATTTTTCTGCCAAAACTTATTGAGAGTAATTCATAATTTTGGAGAGATTCAAGAACTGCTTTTATTGTAAACTTCATTATTTTTTTGTTAATCGCTAATCAGATGCTGCCAAATCACCAAAGTATACCTAGAACCCTACTCCTATGTACATCTACAAAAGGAACTTTTCAATTGCAGTTCACATTCTCTTCGTTGTTTTGAATATTAGAAGTTTACAAATTGTGGTCAAATAATTAATAATTCAAGTACTTCTAAAGTTAAAAATTCAATGTTTTTCAATTATTTTCTGTGAACATGCCAAAATTAGCATTTTACACATCAAAAAGGTTCTATGTAAATTGAGAATTATTCTCAATACCTTGTTTATTTTTTAATAGTAACTTGTACGCAATATAATCACTCAAACTCAAATACAATTCAAAATAGTTGAATCAAATTACAATTGTGTTAAATGCCACTCTATCTTATTAAATAGTCAAAATCTCTACTAAATATTCAAATGGTATTATAATCACATAAATTCAGGGCATAAAAGAGTAGCCAGATGAAGAAGGGATTTTGCATTACAAAACAATATTTCTTGTTTGGACAGAAAGATACTTTAAATTAAAACAAAACACAGAAGAAACATTGCTGATTTGAAGAGTCAAAGAAAAAGACCACACGAGTCAATTGTATACTAAAATTGTTAAAACCCTTTGTATACCAACTCACAAAAACAGGCCCTCTTTTAGCTAAGGTTACAAGTACAACCAATGCAAATTTTCCTTCATATTTATCATCTCTACCATTTATTTTTCATCAAATCGCATTTATCATATACAATAACAGAGCAACTCTCTCCACTTGCTATTACTACAAAAACAAAAAAAGAAAGGTTGCCTCCTAAACCCTAGCTAGCGCACCAATGGAGTTGGAGGAACTATCAGTAGAAATGTTACAAGAAGAAGAAAAAGAAGATGATATTGGAAATGCTTCACTTTTCATGGAAGAGGTCGAAAGTAAATTAGCATCATCAGGTATTTTTTCCATACTTTTCACTTCTTTTTGGGGTTTTTCACTTTCATGGAGGTAAGAACTAGTCAACGGAGTTTGACAGTAAATTGCTTTCAAGCTAGACAAGTTTAGGGTTTATGGGGAGAGGATTTCTTAAGATCGGTCTAGGGTTTTTGGTTGGTCCGAATGGAGAGGAGGGGAAAGGGAAGTCATTAGAAAATGCAAAAAAAAACCTCTGCATAAATTTTATACCAACCCCTGCAGGAGTTCTTTTTTGGAATTTCTAACAAGGCAGGTTCTTTTTGCAATTTTAGAAAAAGATTTCCTGGTTTTTTGTTCTTTCTTTGTGTTTACTCTTTTAGCTTTTCTTTTCTTCAATTCCCTTTTATGATTTGGTCTTGTTAATGAACGATGGAGAAGTAGGACTTTTGAGCTCCATTTTCCTAAAAAAAAACATTTTCCATTTTCATGCCTTGGTTAATTAAGATTTAAAATTTTAAATGCAAAATAAGGGGAACATGAAAAGCGAGAGAGATGAAAACAGATCAAAATAGCTCAAATCTGAGCTCTTGTTTATATTTTGTGAAATGTGAAAAATTTGATCAACTCAAACTTTTTTCTTTACTTCAACCATAAAATCTCATTTGTCATTAATTCTCTTCACTTTTTCTGTGAAACAGAGCAGATGAGCTCTTCTCTTGATGCAGAAATTGTCTCCAATTTAGTTCAATTTCTCAAAACCGGCCCGGGCAAGCACATCTTAGTGGGTGTCATCAAAGAAATCCTAGAAGAACTCACGAAACCAAACCCTAATCTAGAGAACATACGTCAGATTCTGGAGGCCTCCGCGCAGTTTTGTACTTTCAGAAGAGACACGTCACACTGGACTGCCTTTTGCACCGCTCTGACGAAAGACATAATAGAACTCGGCAAACTTTGCAAGCCGATGAATTACGATCCTTACATGCGTGAAAAGTTCAGCGAATGGAAGACCGAGTTTGAAAAGCTGTTAGTATTGGAGAAGAAGGAATCATTTGCGCGTGATGAGTTAACTAAACTCAGGCAGGAGCGTGACAAGATGATTATTGAGATGTACGGTACTGATGCGGTCTCTGTTCGGACAGACGGTAGTGTTTCTCAAAATATTTTGCGTCACGAGAAAATGATTGGGCAAGTGATACTTCAATTCAAGGAGGCAGAGTGCGAAAGGAAGGAGGCTTATGAGCGATGCGAGCAGATAAGGCACTCGTTTGTGTCCTTTGATTCGAAACTGATGAGAGAGATTAGGGCTCAAGATCTTCTTATATGTGTTTGTGCTGCCTCGAAGGATTTACTTTTGAAGCTAAATGAACCCAACAAGAATGAGGAGGGAGTTTAGGGTTCATGATTTTCTTAGATGTGTTTTGTGTTGTTTTGAAGGATATAACCTTGAAGAAGCTCAATGAACCAATGTAGGATTAAGTTTCATTTTGTTAGATTTTGTGCAGTGACTAAGACTATCCTTTTTTGTCAAGTATATTAGTTCTAGTTATTATTAAATGGAGTTACATCTGATGGTTTTATTAAAGAAGGATTAAGTGCTCTTTTGTGATATTGATTTGAATTTGTGCTGTTAATTGGATTTTGGACAAACCTTTCAGTTTTCAGATGCAAATTTCCTCAACTACATTAATTTTCTAAATATTGTTGAAAGTATTTTAATCTTACTGTTTAATTGATGACATTACAATACACAAACAACAAGTACCAAAGAGAGGCATATGAATAAACAAACATCCCAATGAATTCAAACTGTCACGTCCCACCAAAACCAAATTCAATATAAACTAACTAAAAATCGAAAAACTTCTCATAACAAAAATCCAAAAACATGAACTTTATTTCTATTTTCTCCCTCAAAAAAACTTTATTTCTATTTTCATTTCCTCTTCTTTTTTCTCACCTTCTTCTCATACCAACACGCATTTTCTTCTGTGTAACCGCATACCGTCTAGCCATCGCCTTATTATAAAACCGTCTCATATGATCCGACAATCTTTGGATCCGCTGCAAGTCCCCAACAGCAGACAGCCGTCCGATTATCAACTCAAACTTCTTATACGACAATTTAATTCCACAATCCATCATTTGATCCAACAAAACACACGCATCTTTCTCTCTCCCTGATTCAATCAAACCATCAATCATCAGCGCATAAGAATCCGCCACACGCTCACATTTCCGTCTTTCCATTTCGTCCCAAATATCAATCGCTTGATCGGGCTCATTTATTTCAAAAAACATGGTTATAAGCATATTATACGTATGAACGCTCGGCTCACAACCTTCATTTATCATTCGATAGCACAAATCTATCGCCTCGCTAGATTTGTGTAAGTTACAAAGCACTTTTAGGAAACAATTGTAAGTTAGAATGTCAATAGGGAATCCTGTCTTGGACATTTCATCGAGCACTTTGTATGCAGCTTCTGTTTTGCCAGCTAAGCACATTCCTTCTATTAACTCTTTGTAAGTAGAAACGTCAGGAAGGCAACCATTTTGTTTCATTTGGGACAAAAGATCGAAACTTTCTTCAAAAAGTTCGTTTTTCGCTAAATTGATAATCATTATAGTGTATGTTTTAGCGGTTGGTGAGGAAATGGTGGAGCCTTTTGTGCGCATAAATTCAAATAATTCTTTTGCTTCTTTTACCAAGCCTGAATTGCAAAACGAGTCGATTGCACAATTGTACGTGAAATTGTCAGGCGTGTGGCCTGAAAGAATCATTTCTTCTAGAAGCTTCATGGCGCGATTAGGGTTTTTGACTCTGCACCAGCCGAAAAATAGAATATTATACGTTTCTGAATTTGGAACCACCCTTTTTTTCACACGGTTCAGAATTAATTCAGCTTCTTTCACTAAACTACACTTGCATAAAGAATCTAAAAGGATGTTTAATGCGTCAGTTTCAGGCGGAGTTTTGGTTTTAATTCGTTTCCTTTTGACGAATTTTCTCAAATGGGTCAAGTGCTTCTCTGTGTAATCTCTCAAAATTGATATTAGCACATCAAGAGGGATTTGATTCTTCTTGATTCGCTTCATTTGATCCAAAAGTTCGCAAAGAACCCCGAATTGTCGGTATTTATATTTGGTGCTTGACAAAACGTCAATCATGAAATTGTAAGTGTGAGGCTGGTGCTCGTACCGGTCTTGGTACGAAGCCCAAGTGAAGAACCGAAAGGCCAATTTCTCTTCGTACCGAAACCTTTGTAAAATCTCATCCACTGTTTCTGTTGTTAGTTCGGTACCGAGTGAATCGAGCGATTTTTCCAAGTTTTCCAAGTTTTCGCCTGAATTTATGGTTGTGATTATAGTTTGATAGATTCTCTCTGCATCTGAGATTTCTTGGGTTTCTAGCGAATTGTCTGAATTACGATTTTGAGGCTCATCCAAAATGAGAATTTGTGGATGGCAGGATAGAGAAGAAAGGAATTCGGATCGAAAATTTAGGGAAAAATTGGGGTGAAATGTTGAAAGTTTACTGTTTGGGAATATGGGAGCAGGCGAAAATTGGAGAGGGTTAGAATATGAATTAGGAGAGAAAATAGGGAAATTTTTAACTGAACTAAAGAAATTTGAAGAACATAGGAAAACTGGTACAGAGTAAAATCGGCCAAAACGATTTGATGTAGCCAAAAAATTGCGAAACTGGGGAAAAACCATTAGCGTGAAAGAAGAAGAAAGTAGCGTCCGAATCAAACTAGCAAAGAGAACTGAAAAAGAAAAGAACACTCACTGGCGATATAAATTGGTGAAGAACAGCCTCCAAAATTGGGCCGCCAAGAACACAACGCAGGCCTCCATGACAAATTCATTATCGCGGAAAAAAGTACAGCCCGTATTAGAAACGTCTGGTTTATAACAGGTGAAAAGATATAATGAATGGGCCGGATAGTATGTTTCTTCAAAACAGTATAATAGATATGTAAAATATTATATATAAATGTAAGAGTATGTAAAAAGATATAATAATAATAATATTTACCAAAGGTCTATTGAGTAGTTATAAAAATATATTAAAATTTAAAAATTTATATTTTACATTATATTGGATAGTGGAAAATATATTATTATTTTAAAAATTATAATGGCCAAGTAAAACGTATATTATCATTTGGAAAAAGATGTATTAGACATTTATAAAGACATATTCATACGTGGAAGGATATATTATTATTGAAAAAATATATATTAAAAAAGTAAAAGATATATTAAAAATTAAAATAATAAAAGAATATTGCTATTGTAAAAAAATCTAACATATTAAGTGACAGTGTATTTTGGGTGGTGATTACTAGTAGATTTCTCTGTTGACCGGCGGTAAATGGTCAAACTTACTCATTAACCGACAATATTTAATGAGATGTTTAAGCAGACGAAGGGAATCGTTTTCTGTTTTTTTTTTTTTTTTTTTGAATGCACGTTTTCTCTTTTTTGTAAGATGGACAATTCTCCAACGAAGAAAAAAGAAAAACAGTTGTCTATAATCTCCAAACTAAGAATATTGAAACGAATAGTTGTTGTAATTCCTCCAAGTTCAGAAATTCTTTTCTGTCATTTAACGACAATATTCTAGTTTAATCTCTCAAGAATCCATGTATCAACCTCTATATATTAAGAATTAATGTATATATTAACCTCTCCCTTTATCTATCTCTATCTCCCTCCAATCCAAATATAAACAAGTTCATTTTCATTAAACAATTTGAACCATAGCTCTTTACAAATAAATGCAAAACAATGACTTCAATCACAACACACGACAGCTATGGAACCTTACCGAATGATGTGTTATTTGAGATACTGACGTCCGTCAATCTTGACGATTTGCCAGCTTGCCGTCAAGTCAGTCACGAATTCTACAAAATGATAGGCGATACAAATTTCAAGCCACAACATCAGGCAAAAACCAACACGGTGTCCGGTTATTTAATCCGACGCAATTTATGCGATTGGTCTAACGATTCATCCCATTATTCGTTCGTCTCTGATTGCCCTACAACGTGTCCTGTAGATTCATTGTTTGTTTCAAAACAATATAACAGAATCATAGAGGCTGTGTCACAATGCCGCGGTTTGATTTGCTGTTTTGATGTCGAGTGCGGCAAGAAGCAGTATTACGTATGCAAACCTGCTTCAGGACAATGTCGAGCCATGCCAAACCCTGATCTCAGGTAAAGTATATATAAAATATAAGGACTTCTTAATTTTGTTCATTTAATTTACAATTGATTATATCTTTTGCGAAATGCATCAAATTAGCCGGGCAAGATTCAAAAATTAATATATCTAGTTTTATAGGGAGTCTGATGTCCATGATTATAAATATTAATTCAAATCATAATGATCTAATTATATAAAAGCAGAATGGGGTTTCTGGCAAATTAATCATTGTGGATTTTCTTAATTCGCCATCACGATACCAATCATGATTTTTATTTATGGTGTGTAGACTTCTTTTTAATTTTATGCAAGGATATCCATCATACATTGTAAAAAAAATTAGCAGATAATGGGGAATACATAAACAATTAATGTTTTAATGTGCATTGAATATTACTGTAAGATAAGTTCTGTTAATTATGAAATTAGATAAATAGTATATCACCCTTTTAGTTTTCTTTTTCTGCTTTAATTTGCTTTAATCTTCTACAACATTATGTGCGTATTAGTTAAGCAATCTCATTGTATATTTTGTACAGATATAACACTGTTGCGACTGTAATGGTGGCGAGTTCAGTGGGGCCTGTTGTCTTCAAAATCATTCGTATGTCAATACTAAATAATAACAAAAAACGAACCTCATGTGAAATATTCGACTCGCGTACCTGGACTTGGCGCCGGTCCAAAGACATAACAAGATACATGTGTTTCCCCTGTCAAGGCCTTGGTTGGCAAACTGGAGCTGTTTTTGTTGACGGCTCTGTTCATTGGCTCATAACAGATTACAGTAAACAAGAAATATATGTATTTGCATTTGACGTAGAAAAAGAGACTTGGAAGTTAATTAAGCTACCAGCAAGACATATGGATTTCGAAAAGCGATTGCGTTCAAAGATTGTTGTAAGAGAAGGGAAATTGTGTTATGTAGAGTTGAAGGATGCACAAGAGATGATAATTTGGACGATGAAGAGATACAGAGCGAATATATGGTGGCGGAAAGAGGAGGTGAGATTCAAGGATGCAACGAAGTTGAAAGAGGGTTGGCTAGAGTTATATATCGAGTTCATGTATTGTACCAAATATCGCCCTTACGATTCCTTTTTTACCGATATTTGGTATGCATATTTTATTTTGACTATTTTATCAAGGCATTAATTACTCTTTTTTTTCTGAAGAGTAAGGCATTAATTACTCCTAATTCATGTTTCAATATTTTTCATTATTATAAGTACAAGGTATTTTGTTCTTGTTAAATAGACGAAGGGAAAGTTGTTTTAATCATTATCGGTATATAAACTGACATCAACTTTGTTTTGCTGTTGTTTTCAGGGGCAATTTTTGGAAAGGAAAACTACAGAAATATGGTCTGAATGAATTCTTCATTGGAGATGCCTTTAAAATTGAGTCTGATTTTACGCGTTGCGAATGTCTAGAATGAAACCTTGATATGTATCACCTTTGTATTTGGTTCAACTACATTTTTTTCCTTTAATTTTTGTTTTTTTATTTGTGTTTTCAGTATAAAAAGACTATTGGTAATGATTCCACGAAGAAAAAAGAAAGAATGTAAAAAAGGAAATTATCAGTGGATGTTTATGTAAGTGAGAAAATCCATTCAACAATAATTAGAACTTGAACTATAGTTTAGGAACATTGCATCTCAAAAGTAAGTCTTAATCTTTCTTGAAAAGCTCAAAATAATTCAACAATCTAAAAAGATAGCCCAAATTATTGATATATAAAAAAGTATATTAATATAAAAATATTTTTTTTCCAATTAGTTTTATGGACAACTGAAAATAGTATAAAAATAAGATGCAGAATCGAGTGATATGAATGTTTTTTTATTAAATAGAGTTAAATATATGGGTTGAACCTTAAAAGCAAAAGAGTTTTTTTGTTTAGAACAGGAGAGGACTCCTAAGAGAAAGAAGGGTGGACCATGCGGAACTTTTGTTCTTGTTTGTTGAAGTGACACTTGTCACCAAATCTTGAGATTGAACAACGAAAATAACAAATAAAACCAACTCTATAAGATTGAACAAAAGAAATAGCAAATAAAACAAATTCGAAATTGACACGTTAGGAACCACACAGAAAATAATATAGAAGATCAAATTTCAAAAAAAAAAAAAAAAAAAAAAACAGTGGCCGGTGGCCCCGATCAGTACACATCTACTTCTAGAGGCGCTAATTGACGTCTTTCCTTGAGTTAGTCAAAAGTCAGGTGAAATTTTTCACTATAAAAAAGGTGATGGCTAATTCAATCTACACACCTCTTTCTTTACCTTCTCTCTTGATCCTAGTCCTTGCGACAGAGATTGAATCCTCAAGTCCCGCCCCCTTCAACTAACAACCTCTCTCTCACTCTTACAATCTACAGGTAACACAAACTAAAGTTGAACTTAGCATCTATTTGGATTTTGAGGATTCCAGTTTTGTTAGAATCCGAATTTAGAATATACTGGTTTCTCATTTTTTTTAGTTAAGATTTTGACGGATTTTCCTCTTCTCTTCTAATATTGCCTGGTTCGTGTAGGAGTAGTTTCTTACTGAAGTGGCTGTGGTGATATACCGCAAGGGAAGGGGGGAGGAAAGTTCAATGAAGAGGCCTTGCTTCGATCATTTTTTGGGACTTCTGTTTGTACTCCATTTCTTTCTTCTGGGAGTGTTTTTTTATATTTGGGTGTGTAGTTTAACCTTGGATCATTTGTTTCAAGAAGGAACTCTCTTTGTAATAATAGGGTTCACATGTCTCGCCTTAATCGCCGAATTTCTGATGACTCTATACTTGAACGATGATATTGAGTAAGATCTTTCACAATTAACTTAAATTTTCTGAAATGAACATGGAGAAGGAAATTCAAAAATTTTACGCCACTCTGGCTGGGTCTATATCTATTAGACTATTACCTTTTTTTGTTGGGTTCATTACTGGTAAATAGTATCAGCTTCATCTCCATCTTTACTAATCCTATTAATTAATGTTACTTTTAAGTTGTTATAATTGTTTTTTGCTCAACTTTTTGGTCTTATGGTTGGGTGAAGCTAATGTAATAAAGTTGATGAAACTTCTTACTACTGCTATTTTCTTCAAGATACGGTAGAACCTCCTTAAATTTTGTTTAGATAGACTTAAAATGATTGTTTGATTTTTATTCTCTTTCAAATAAATTATGCTATACGCGAGATTCGAACTTCTCACCTATATAATAGTGGGGCTAATACTTTACCACTAGAATAGTCTAATGGTGGTGAACTTTCTTAAATTAATACTCGATAAATTAGTAACCTTTTTAAGATAATAATTTTCTCTGGTTCTAACTTGGGTCTATTATGTAAATTAATAATTTTAATAAAATAATAAGATAATAATTTTTTTGAAGACTTCTATAAATCTATGGTCCTATCAACATCATATATTGGTAATTTAATAAAATTACAAAGATATCTAATAATTTAGTAAAATATGAATATGTTATTGTTTGTTTTTTATTGTAATTTAAATCAAAATGAATTTCATATCTAACTTTTCTCACGGCATCCAAAAACTCTGGTCCAATACTAGATTCAAGTTCTTAATATTTAATATTCATGCATTTTTCTATGTAATTAAATTTAAGTTTGCTGAATATAAAATATCTCTTTTAATTAATAAATTATTAATTTATCGATTAATTAATACCTCTCTAAATTAATAAAATTTCACGGTCCCAACAATATTAATTTATAGCTACCGTACATAGTGTTATTTTCTTCTGATAATTAAAGGCGAAGATTTAATAGAAATTGTTATATTTATAGCTGTCCACAATTTTTGATGTTACTACTTACTAATCCTATGTAATGCAGTCTCTTCCAAGTGTATTCCACTTAAAATATGCATGTAGAAGCCTGATAATCCCCCAAAATTAATTAAGCTTAAATGGATTATTGTGATTGTGATTGGAACAACGCGAAATGGTGTATGACTTGAGTTTTATTTTTATGATTGTTTTTAGGGTATTTGAATTTGGACTTTTGATTCGGGTAGAATTGTTTGTACATTACGTACGGTTGAATATATGTACGTATACCCATTTTAACAATGGGATATCCATATTTGATATATGTATATCCATTTGAATTTACGCTTTTGATTCGTGTTGAGTTATCTGTGTAGAAATCTCTCACATAAAATTCACCGTATTGTTTACGTCAAAAAAATCACTGCAGTGTTGAGCATATAATATTTGTACCATCATTCCCACAGAAACAGTAATAAGTTTGTACGTGTTAAGCATATAATATATACAATAAACACATTGCATGCAATTCATACACAGCAAACAATGCACATATAATGCAAGTATATAATACAAAATTCATACATTGTGCACAACACATACAATACACAATTCATACATAGTGCACAATGCATACAATACACAATTCCCTATCTTTTAGGTGGTTTCTAAAACAACATGCTATTCAATTATTCAAGTAATATCTCACACTTTATTCCCCATCTTTTAGGTGGTTGACTTGTTTCTAAAATAACCTTAGTACTAGTATTCAACTTCATAAATAGTGTTCTTTCAAAAAAAAAAAAAAGAACTTTGTGAAAATAACAAGAAATTAGTTTTTTTCATGTATTGTACCTCAAGTCGATTTTTTTGGTATTGTAAAAATAAATAACAATGGAGTTTTTTCCATGTATTAGATTTCAATTATTGTGGTTTTGTGAAAAATAATACAAATTTTGTTTTTTCCATGTATTAGACTTCAATTTTTGTGGTTATGTGAAAATAACAAAAGATTATTTTTTTCCATGTATTGTACCTACATACAGTACATAATTCCCTATCTTTTAGGTGGTTTCTAAAAAAATCTGTTATTCTCAATTATGCAAGTAAATAACCCACACTTTATTCCCTTATCATTTAGGTGATTTCTAAAACAACCTAGTTAGGTGAATTCTATCGATTTGGAACAATGAGCGTTAAATAAAGTCCTCAAAATTGGAACTTCAAATTAATAGAATTCGCCTAAAGAGAGGAAAATAGAGATCAAAGTGATCCAGATTGAGACTTAGCAAGAGCAGATCGAAAGAGATTCGATTAATATGGTATTTGATTCATAATATATTGAGGGAGAACTACGAATAATCACATGCTTCGTTCTCTTTAGAGTGTACTTATATTCTCTCTTTAAATTTTAAAATCAATCCTGCTAGACGCGGGATTCGAACCTCTTACATATGAAAAAGTTGGGTTAATACCATACCAATAGACTATCATATTCTCTTTGATTTTCTTACGCCGTTATCTCTTGACATATTATATTAGGAAAAAAAATCAAGTATTAATAAGACTTTAGATGAAAGAGATAATAAAAAAAATATAAAATGATTTATCTCAAAAAGATGTGAAAAATAAGGTTTATATTCACATACTTTAAAAAAATAAATGAGCGTATTATTTTTTTTTTACATGTTCTTTTATAAAGTCTACTATATTCACATAAATGAGACTTTATATCTTACGAGCGTATTATTTATTTTTTTTACATGTTCTTTCATAAAGTCTATATTTACATATTTTAAAATGAAAAAAATAAATAAATTAGAACTATAAGAATATGGAATTCAAATGAAAGAGAAAATTTCAACAAATTTATATTTGACGATTTTAACACTCACTGAAATCATCTGATTAAGATATGATTGCTATAGACAAATTTAACGATTCTCACTAAATCGGTAATGAAACACAAAACACCAATTAAATAAATTATATGATTATGTTTTATTAATCACACACATATTAATATAAAATATTAATAAATTTGAGAAAAATGAAATATTAAGATTTGACAAAAATTTTGATCGAACGGCCGAGCGACAGGGCTGATGAGAGGATCAAAAGATGAAAAATAAGGGGTTGGGATTTAATTTTGATGTCGTCGGATCAAAATGCATGGTTTAAACTAATAAAACGGACTTCTTCATTGGTCGATGGACGAAAAATTCTGATTCTCTGTAGAACCTTGCGTTTTTTTCTCTTCTGATCTGAAAGCAATCTAATCTATACTAACTCCTAAAAGTCCTAATAAATCGCCATTAATCATCATCACTTGTAAGTAAGTAAGGACTGAGAACAAATGAACGGGTTTCTAGTCAGATGCCTGGTCGGAGTGGTTCTCTCTCTGGTAATTGCGGCCAGAGCTCTCAAGCGGAAATCGCTGGACCTGTCCGGCGCTGTGGCGGGCTTCTTTGTCATGGCCATTCACCTCATTGCCAGCTACAGGTCTGTCTGTTTGTTTGTCATTTTGATTTGATTAGTTTATTGATTTTGTTGGGTTGTTTCTGTGTGACAAAAAGATGATTTTTTTTTGTTTGATTGAAGTTAATTGCGGTTGCTGTTCGACTGAATTTGGTCGTTTTTTAGTCTAATTGGGTTCACTTTTGTTCCTTTTTTGGTTCGTTGAGGCTAAATTGGGTTCAATTGAGAACAATTGAGTTCCAATTTAGGGTCAGTTAGCGGTTTATTGAGGCTAAATTTCACAATTTGAAGATTTCCTCTGATTTATTTTCTGAACGTATTGTTTTTCTATTTATTTCTGTTATTGAAAGGTATGGAGTCATGTTGCTAGCTTTCTTCTTCAGTTCCTCAAAACTCACAAAAGTTGGGCAACAGAAGAAGAAAACCATTGATGAGCATTTTAAGGAGGGTGGTCAAAGAAATTGGTAATAATAAATTAAATATTATTCAAATTAAATAGATTTTTACTCGACCATATACTATCTCTTAGTTTTAAGAATATTTTATTTTAATTATAATTGAAATTATCGAATTTCATTTAATTCATGTTTCTTACTATTTGATCCAACACAAAAACAAAAATGTTTTTCTTTTTCCAATTCCTAGACTTATCTTTGCAAAAATATATTATCAAAGCAATATTCTATTTATCTATTTAACTTTTTTTTTTTTTACTTATTTACAGGATTCAAGTTTTATCGAATAGCAGTCTCGCGGCGATTCTCGCTATCTTCGTATCTATTCTAACAAAAGGCGAAGACAAATGTTTAAACACGAAGGACTCAAAAATCATTACCGGATTAATCGGGGGACTAATCGGTCATTATGCCTGCTGTAATGGCGACACTTGGTCGTCGGAACTTGGGGTTCTTAGTGACGCTCAACCGAGACTTATTACCACTTTTAAGGTTTGGTTTTTGAGATTTTATTTTACTTTTTATTTTGAGATTTTTTTTGGAGGGGAAAAAAATCAAATTGGTGTTCTTAGTAATGTTAGATTTGTTTATATTATTTTGTTTTGAATAAAAAAGTCAAATGGGGTGCGTAGTGATTTGGGACCGAGACTTATTGCCACTTTTAAGGTTGGAATTTTGAGATTTTATTTTATTTCATTTTGAGAATTTTTTGGAGGAGAAAAATCAGATTGGTGTGATTAGTAATGCTGGATTTGTTTTGTTTTATTTTGAAAATTTTGAATAAGAAAATCAAATTGGGGTGCGCAACCTAGACTTACTACAAATTTCAAGGTTGATTTTTGAGCTTTTATTTTATTTTGAGAATTTTTTGGAGAAAAAAGGAAGACAAATTGTGTGGGAGGCTTGTTAAAACTTCTAAGGTCAGATTTATTTTATTTTGAGAAACTTTACGAAAAAACTCTTTTTATATTGTGAAAAAAGTCACTGGCTTTTGTGATTTTTGCTATTTCTTTTCCTTTTCTAAATATTACGAGTAAGTATATTTTCGTAAATATATATGCAAATATATGATATGATCTTTTCATTCTCATGTTACAATACATATTTAAAAATCTTATAACTATTATTTTTTTTTTCTAGATATTATCTTATCTATTTATCTCTAAACATTTTCTCTCTCTTCGTATCCAGCCCGTTAAAAAAGGCACGAATGGCGGTGTAACACTACAAGGACTAGCAGCATCTGCTTGCGCCGGTTTTCTAATCGGCATTATGTATTTAACCGTCAGTTTACTAACAACAAAATGCGATGCTGACGTGGCGTGGCGCCAGCTGTACGTCGTGCCGATCGCCAGCCTGGCGGGGCTTGTGGGGAGTTTGATCGATTCGGTTTTGGGGGCGACATTGCAGTTCAGTGGCTATTGCAGCTTGAGAAAAAAGGCATGTTTTTTAGTTTTGAGATTTTAAAATTATTTAATGATTATTTTTTCTTTCTTTCTTTGTGAGACACCTAGTCTAGTCTGGTTGGTTGAGTGTATTGTAGGGAAATTTATAAAAAAGGCCCTGCATTTTGCCCAAATTGCAAAAAAGGCCCTTCATTGTTAAGAAATTTGCATTTTAGGATAATGTAGGGGCTTCTTTGCAATTTAGGCATTATGCGGGGACATATTGATATTCTCTTTATCTCTGATTTTTTTTGACATTCTGATATTTTATTTATCTCTATTTTTTCTTATTTTTGCATGTCATTACAATTTTCCGGTATTAATTTTAATAGAAAATGATAAAATATAAGTTAGGCCAAATTTCACGTGTACCCCTACAAAACATCATAATTTCACGTATACCCCTGCAAAACGTGAAATATCATCAATACCCCTATAAAAATCACTCAAATATCATAGATACCCCCATGATATATTTAGTGTTAAGATTAACGTTATTTTATTATTTTTCTTTTTTTCCTCTATGTAAATATGGTAAGGATTTATATTAAGTTATTTTATATACTTTTGAATTTATATATTTATATATGGTAAGTTCAAGATGAATATGTTTGAGAGAAAAAATTACAATTCTCTCAAAAATAAAAAAATATTTAAAAATCAGTATATAATAGTCATTTTATATTTTTAATGAAGTAATTAATAATAATTCAATCAATATAGATGTTACTTGATTGACAAAGTTTGATGAAATATTAACGATAAGGGTATTTGTGATATTTTAAGAATTTTGTAGGGGTATTCATGATCTATGTGTGGTCTTGTAGGGGTATCCATGATATTTGAGTGATTTTGTAGGGGTATCGGTGATATTTCATCTTTTGTAGGTGTATACATGAAATTATGAGGTTTTGCAGGGGTACATATGAGTTAATATTTGTGAGTTAATATTTGTGAGTTATTTCTTGATTTAGGTGGTAAGCAAAAGGTCTCCTTCAGTAACCAAGATTTCTGGAATTGATTTTCTTGACAACAATGCGGTAAATGCCATGTCGATTCTGCTGACAACGATGCTTACATCAGCAGCCTGTTTGTACATTTTCTAAAATTAGTCTTGTAGAATTAATTGTGCATTAGTGATTTGATTTTATGGGGTTGCATATTTTGAAATAATCTTGTAATGAATTTTTTTTGCAAAATTAACCCTTTTCAAGAAATTCATAATCTTTTTTTTCTTACTTTTTATTTCGAACTATGAGAATTTGAAATTATTTTTTCTGTTTTGTACTATTTGATTTGACATGATGAAAGTATTTTTGAACTCTCGGAGTTTGAAATAAAAAGCGAAATAGTGAATTTAGAACAATTGGAAATCGAAAATGCTATTTATAGTCAAGCACCAAAGCCTTATTTTAGCGATTTTTGTATAATAAGGTTATTTCTACAAACAACTCGACTTTTAGCCCTGGTAAATTAGATTTTTGGTCCTTAGAAAGGTAATATGCAAATATTGTGCATCAAATGTGATGCATGATGATTGTAACTATGTAAATTATTTTATTGTTCCTAATTTCTAAAGTATCATGAAAATGATGACCCAAATTCAACTTCGTTAACCTAACCTCAGTGCCCCTCAATAGTGACCCTTTTCTTTAAGAGGGATTTGACGGGTGGACTGTTGTATTTAATTTCAGACCATATTTAAATGGATATTTAATATTTAATTCCATATTTAAAAAGATTTATTTAATTTGAGACCATCTGGCTACTTCTGATTTTCTTTTGTTGCATTTTTGCCACATGTTTCTTCTTATCTTGTTTGATGTGATTCATCTTGAATTAATATAAACTTAATTTGATATGCATGGTGGAATAGTCTTAGAATTTATTAAAAAAAAGCACATCCAAAAAAATGTATATTACAGGACGCGAGATGGTGAGTTACGAAAACCCAAGGCCGAACATAGGAATTCACCGTTTCATCTTCGTGTTGTTCAAACAGAAGCGTCGTCAGGCCGTCGACATTCCCTCATCAAGGGATCATTTCAACACGCGTCAGTTCGCTGAAGACAATGATCTCGGTCTGCCTGTGGCTGCAGTTTATTTCAACGCCCAGCGGGAAACTGCAGCTCGCAGGCGTTGACTCATAATAATAATATGAATTAATTATCTTGTCATGATCATTATCATTCCTCTGATCTTGTGAGGCATTTTCAGTTATGATGTAATTTAATAAAACTATGTATGTTTATGTCCTGATTGTATGGGTCATTATCTCTTGCTTCATCTTATTATATCACAACAAGTTACAACAAATAAACAAACATATACCAACCACATTAAAAAAAAATTCCACATCAATGAAGTCAAGTGAACACTCATAAATTAACAATCAAGTGCCAAACCCTAATTTATCATCTAGCTCTTTTTTGGGGCAAGCTTTGCCTTGATCATCTCAACTTGATCATTATCAATCTGGAACGCCTTCGCCAAAACATCATCACTAACCGTCGGATTTGACGCGAAAAGCGTAAGAGCAATTGATTGAGTCCCCTGCAACTGGCTGTTAAAAGCAGCAATAACCGAAGCGGGCATGTATCCAGCATTCTTCTGAAAATGAACAAGCCCCCGGGGGAAAGCAAAGACTTCCCCTTTCATTATGGTCTTGGTAAAAAGCACGTTAGCAGTTGTGATGAAACCGACGTCTAGGGTTCCTTCAAGGACGAAAACTATCTCGGTTGCACGAGGATGCGTGTGGGGCGGGTTGATGCCGCCGACCGCGTAATCGATACGGGCCATTGAGACGCCTAGTGTGTTTAGACCGGGGATTGTTTGAACATTTGCTGCCGTCACCAACGACCCCATTAGGTTGTCTGTGTTGCCAGCGTTCACGAGACCCTTGGAGAAGAAATCATCGGCGGTGACGTTTGTTTTGCATGGAAATCCGTTCACCTTCACAGCTGTAGGTAAGTGATTTGTCAATCCAATTAGATTCATTTCACACTCGAAGTTAAGGAGTAGTTTTATGTGGATCCATAGAAAACATAATCAATATTGTGTATATATAGTAATATATACTAGCGGTTAGTCAAACGAAAATTATCATGGTTCATGGATAATCATTTCTAAGTCTTGAAAAATACTATCTAGATAGATCCTTCTTCCTCTAGTTTCCTAACAAGTGACCAAATTCTCCTTAATATATTTTAGTTTTTATTTATGTATGTACGTATAAATATAATTATTGTAAAACATAAAAGCATGGGTACTTTGTACCAAATGTGGAAAATAGATGTATATATAGGATATAATATTTTGTAGAGGCCACTACTATAAAATGATTCAATGTTTTTGTAGGATTACTTCTACTTTACAAGGGTATTTATGCATGAAATTTTGTTTCTCACTATGAGTCAAGTTACTACAAAATGAAATATCATTGATAAAGATGCTGCTTATGAGTTATGACAGCTTTATTAAACCTAACGGTGAAATGAAAATTCCGTTTTAATAGTATTTATCATAAACAGCAGACAAAAGTGAGGACAAGCCGAGGAGCATTTGAAACTCGCTTTTGGTAATTGAACTTACTTGATGTGAGATCCGCCACACAGATGTCTTGGAGCATGTCAGGGTCAGAAGCATAAACGGAACCAAAAAGGAAACATTGGAGCGCAACAATGCCTAACAAGAAGATAGAAGCTGGCTTGGCCATGGTTGTCTCTTACTTTTTCTTCTCTTGTTGTGATTAAAATGCCTTCTCTCTCTTACTTGTATGTAAATGTGAGAGGGGGATTTAGTTTGAGATGAGAAGATAGCAAGATGAGGTATTTATATGAGTTTGAGAAGAAAGAGTTGACATATGAGAACCAATTATACTGGAATAAAAGAATATAGAATGACAAGCAGGTGAGGATCATGCAGGTTCGACGAATTCTTTGCCAAAAAATTGAACTTTGACAAACCCTAATAATGCGCGTCAAGTGGCAGATATTATATTCTGTTTTTTTTTTAATATATATTATTTTTTTATATAAGTACTTTACCTTTTCTTTTTTATTTTCTTAATTATGAAAGATTTTAGTTATAATATATCAATTTCCGATGGATTTTTTCCTTTTTGACATAAATGATGTTCGGATGTATTTGGAAAATTATAATTTGTTCTCCATATGATCATATGATGACATGATGAGTTATATAATGTTTTTATGGGAAAATGAGGGACATTATAGAAGATGTAATTTAATTAGAAGAACAAGTTTTTTTTTCTCGTCAAGCCCGTAGAAAAAGAAGAAGTTTAAATATGAAGGATATATTTATGCCACTACTACCGCATGATATTTTGTTATGCCATCCATATATCCATTTTATATTTGCTTTGTAGATAAGGATGAGTGGTCCGAAGATCATTTGGGACGTGGAATATCGAGACTACATTATGAAACAAATTGAGCATAAATTAAACACTACAACACTTTATCAATAGAAAAAGTATATTTGGCCCCCTCTAAAAATCTCTCCCAATTTACAAATTGGTCACTGTTAAACGGGACCCACTGTCAAATAGCTGTCAAACAAACCCGTTTGATAGCATATGAGGCCCGTTTAACAGTGAAAAGGGGACAAATGGGGGATTTAAGTTGGGGCCATGTATATGAGCCCATCAATATGTGACAAAATTTATCGACATTACACAAGATAAATGTGATTTTAAATATTCTCCATTCAATAAAAAAATATTTGTTAATTTACCATTTTAGTTTATTTATGAATTAATTCGAGCAATCCTAATACTGAGATGTCACATGCAAGAAAAAATCAAAGGGTGCGAATTAGTTGAAACGGAGCCTCATTTATATGGCATGTGCATCTGAAACTTCTAAAAAAGTCTATAAATTCATTGAATTTGCCATCATAATGTCACGTTGAATATACAATTGCATACATAGCTGTCGTGTTCTAGTTCTCAACGCAACTTGCAAGAATTATCCGAAAATTATTCGTTTAATCCAATTTATTCCTTTTTTTTAGACATTTTTATCCCGTAGGACAAATCCAATTTATTCATCATATATGAAATACAACTGTCCGTCGACCTCGTCAAAGTATTTATTTATTTTTAAGAGAGAGGTAAGCATTTGCAAAAAAAAATTATCTTGAAATAGGTGTCGAAAGACACCCTGCACCATACAATTACAACTGATATGACAATTACTAAAATTTTGAATATAAACAATATTTTGTATTTTTGTAATAGTTTACTGATATATGAGTTGGACTTTTTTTTTTTAAATGGCCAAAAGAAAAAAAAATTAAGCAAATAACCCAATTTTCAGATTATTTACAAAACTAGCCGTTTCGCTCTTTTACTAGACGAAACAACCATTTTTTCATTTTTTTTTTTAATATATTCAATTGTTAGCGCTTAAACAAATGTCAATTAAGGTAAAATTGAAAAATAAGATGTTTCGCTCATTCATTGGTCCAAAAACATTTATTTTTTCAATTTAGAGAAATTTTTTTTTATTTCTTTTACTAGTTTCGCAGTTGGGCGGGAGAAACATTTTCTCCAATTTTTACCTTAATTGGCAGCTATTTTAGTACTAATAGATGAAGGATATAAAAAATGGGAAAAAAGTTATTTCACCCACTGGCCATTTTTACAAATAATATGAAAATTGGGTTAGTTTCTGAATTAATTTTTTTTTATGGCCAATTCAAAAAAAAAAGTCTTGAGTTGAGACTTGAGTATTCTGACTGAGATATTAGATGTTGAGATTCACAAATACCCCATGTGCCAACTAAATAAATAAAATAGAAATATTTTCTCATTATTTGTTACAATTAAATACTCCTTATTACAGTGCAAACTAGTCTAACTTTTGTGCCCCTTTAATTTCCCTAATGTTAATTTAAATTTTAGATTTTTCTTGGAGTAAACTAGACATTTTCTTCCCACATTCTTGCATATGCTAGTGCAAGCTCCCTGATCATCCATTAAGGCCTTCTTTCTGTGTTAAAAGATTCGTGAGTTCCGTTCTTTCCACACATTCTAGCGTACCACTTTCCCCATTTCCTATCATATTTAATCTTCTCGCTCGGAACTCCAATACGGCTCCAATTACAAATCCAAAACCCAATTGAGTTTCCATTACGGAGTGCGGACCAATAATGTCCATGGCTGTGTGAATCCATATTGCTTCTATAAATGGGCAGGAGTTGAAAAGGTGTGGGCGAGTTTCATCTATCCCGGTCCGTGTTTAATCTGTCCCGAGTGTCCAACAATTAAGTATCTAAGAAGTACCATTTATTATTTTGAAATAAAATATTCTGCTACATCATATAGAAAAAGAATCTACGATACATGCCCGAAGAGTATCATATGAACTTTAGGTATGTAATGCCCTATCTGATATAGGTATAACATGATTTTTATACATTTTGCATAACACAGGTGAAAAATAAATTCAAGCTCAAAAAAACATTATTAATTAGTTACTAAGCATTTCTTACAACATTAAAACTTCAAGAATAGTGTGCATCGCAACCCTACATAGAATAGCAAATACTACACTTCTATATAAGCTAGTTTAAGTTTACAATTGGATTAACATTGACAAACAATCTTTAACAACTTCTTTAGATTCTCCATCGATGTACCGTTTGTCTCTATCGCTGCAATGGCCATCCCTTTGAGCTTTCTCGCCTGAACTCTCATCCTCCTCCCATCCTCACCATTCAACACCACGTCAAATGCTCTAACCACTCCCTCCTCCGTAAAAACCCCTCCATCCAACGAAACGCCGAACTTCCAAACATGCGAAATCGCCCTGGCATTTACCATCTGATCCGCAAAGAAAGGCCGGCAAACCATCGGGACCCCTCCGACTATGGATTCCATAACTGAATTCCACCCACAATGACTGACAAATAAACCGACGGTGTTGTGCCCTAAAACATCAGACTGCGGAGCCCAGGTAACAATCTTCCCTTTCCCACTCTCCTTCGACCTGTCGATAAAACCCGGGGGAAGGAGAGATTGCGCTCTTTCATTCATAGACCATAAAAAAGGTGTACAACTGACTTCCAAACCCTTGGCAAGCTCGAGTATCTCAGACGGTGGAGGAGTCATTACGGTGCCGAAGCTTATGTATGCAACACTCGATTTTGGATGTTGATCAAGCCATTGAAGGCAACCGTGAGGGTCGTTGCAAGGCTCGGAATTGAGTTCGGATTGACCAAGGAGATGGAATGGACCAACAGGTACATAGTTCACGAACTTGTCAGTGAATGCAGTGTCTATTGTCGGGTCGAGATCTTGAATGGTATTTAACACAACTGCATTGGAGTTTGGGATGCGATGCGCCATTCGATCAAGCATGTTGGAAAACGGTGAATTGAGATCGCCAATAATGACTCCTTCTTGAAGATCACATGCACGATGGTGTGAGAGGCCCGGAACGAAGTCTAGTGTCTTATCACCGTAAGATTTCACAGCTGTATACGAAGGGAAAAAGGGTTAATACTTGAATAATATAGTTTTCACAAAAATAACGTGGAACTCTCTTTGCATGGTTTAGTTTGAAATTGGTGTTGGAATGAAGATTTGATTGCTTCAAAATGGTCATGTTATTATTAGATAACATAACACTTCAAAAAAAAAATTATTAGATAACATATAGAAATGCATGCAATCGATATCATCCAAAAAATTTAGTCCAAAATAACTTTTAAATTAGAGGAAAAAAGAGCACATAAAATCAATCAAATTCAAATATTTATTTTATCCAAATTGACACTTTATAGCGGGCAGCTGGTCCTAAACGTGAAACACGCCGTGGTAGCTAGTGGTTACACAAAACGAGAATAAGCACGTGATGTAACTCAGAAAAACAATTAATTACATGACCTAATTAATTAATTAACATCAGTATTTATAGCAAATTTTAATTGAAACTGAGTTTTGATAACTATCTACAGTTGCTCTCCATCTTTCATAAATGAAAAATTGCAAAATATATGTCAATATAGATTATAGAGTAAAAATGTATGATGCTGCAAAAAACAGTATATTGAGATACAAAAAATTGCATTTGAAATTGGTATATCATCAATTTAAAAATAATTTAATGCACACTTTGACAAATAAAACTTGGCCATGTCAAAATCATTGATGCTAATGGTAAATTGTAAACAAATGTGTTACAATGATAAGTAAAAGTTAATAAACTCTCAAATGTGATGAGTGAAAAGTGATGACATAGAACTGATAAACAAATGACATATATAAGAATGTATAAATGCACAAAAAATAAAAATCCATTTTTTTACATAGTTTCTTTTACATAATATTACCTTCATGTCCAACTCCAACTGTTTCTCTTATCAAATCAGCATGCAAATGTGCCGACAGTCCTTGCGGGCCGCCGGTCCAAACCGACACCCATTTCAGCTCCAGTTCATCTGCCAGGTCACCAGCCCTCCAAAGAAACGCGTCACTCACAACACAGTTCACCTAAAAATTAAATCTCAATTAATAAACTGTACTTAATATTTGAAATGCTCAAAGAGCCGAGCATAATGTGATATTGGGGCGAAATAATTTTGCCATTACAATTGATTCAAACCTTGGTGCATCTCGCCAGCTCTGCTGCCTTGAGACCTTCATGGAGACTCTGTTTGAAAGACTTAAGAAACAGCCCAACCTGAGCTTCAATTCCGTCTGGAGCACCGTCTTGAAGACCGTCTGAAATGGTGATAAACTGGATGTTTGAAGGGACGGAGGAAAAGACACGTTGGAGCGAAACGAGAGACCGGTTGGTGGAAAAGAATGAGAAATGAGAGGACGGTGAGAGGCTGGCGAGGGCTCGAGCGAGGCAGAAGAGCGGAGCGGCGTGAGTTCCGAACGGAAAAGCAGCAAAAGCTACGTGAGGTGGTGAGAGAGTAGTGGACTCCATTAATGGCGATGAGTGATCTTGGAGAGAAAGAGAGGGCGAAGGAATTGAGGGGTTTATGAGCGGTAAGTTGAGTACAAGTGGTGGTAGAAAGCTCTTAATAATCAAATCACGTTTAGTGCACTTGTTGTTCAAGCGCTTCACGTTTAGTGCATTTCTTTGCTCTCAACGGTCAGTCACCATGTGGTGAATGGAAGGTGCAAGAGATACAGATGCGTTACTTCGACTGTTTAGAAGCCGATTTATCTATTGCATATAAAAATAATGGAGTGAAACTATTGGAGTGATTGTGAGTTTTGATGGGCTAAATTGATATTTGTTATTTTGAGTTTTGAGTTTTTCGAAAGAGTAATAAATTCTCCCTTTGAAATATAATACTAAGATAATGCTCGTGGTTCATTGAGAATATTTAAATTTATTATTCAATTAAATTTATGTATAAATTATAATTATGAAAAATTTAAATAAAAGTTTGAAATAAATTTCGAGTACATAAACAATATATAATAATTATATTATGTAAGTTTCTTATGTTTAAAATCATTTTGAATTACATCATAAAATATTTTATCCATTTATTATTCATTCAAAAATATTTTCTATATCACATTTAATTTTATAAGGATGGATAACTCTATACAAATAAATTTACATATAAGAAATAAAATAACATAAATAATAAATTCATAAAAAAAAATAATCTAAAAAATAATTTGGATTATTAATTTACAATCTTAATTTATGTTTGCATTAAGATTTCTAAGATTAAAATATCATCTTTTTTATCCCTTTAATTTTCTTATGATGTTATCTATTGACATATTATATTAGAAAAAATCAAGTATTAATCAGACGATGAAGGAGATCAGAAAAACTAAAAATACACGATAATTTATTTCATAGATACGACTTAATTATAGATGATTAACTTTCAAAAATATAAAAATAATAATTATATTTAACATGATTTGTAAAAAAAAATGATATTATATATATGGAAAAAGTATGTTTACTATACGTAAGAAAATATAACATGACTCATTTTCTGGAAAACAATTTCACCACTATTTTTCTTATTTATATTTTGTTAGTTGTTAAAATGATACAGATTATCCGTAATACATTAAGTAATATAATATAATTTTTAATATTCTGGAATTTTATTTGATATGATAGTTCTCATGTAATTGAAGATACAACATGAAATATTAATCTAACTGTCCATGTAATATTATGGTAATAATTTAAATGAAAAGCAAAAATTTGTAACAAATTTCATCCAACGACCAAGATAAAATTGACGATAGAGAGATGTAAAATAAAGTATAAGGTATAAGGTATAACTTAATGAGCATATCATTTTTGTACATGTTTTTTTATATAGTCTTTATTCACATATTTTAACAAGAAAGGAATAAATTAGAATCATAACAATATGGAACTCAAAATAAAGAGAAAATTCCAACAAATTTATATTTGATGATTTTAACATGAAAAATAAAATATTTTATTAAGAATTATAATTTTTTAAAGAAGTAAATAAAAATTATTTATATTTTAATGAGTGAGCTCTTCATTAACTATTGATGTTAATAATTGAACATAACTTTGAACTATAATTCATTGAAACCATCTGATTAATATCTGATAGCCAGAAACAAATTTACAACGGTTCTCACTAAATCGGTGATGGAACACAAAATACCAATTCAACTAATCATATAATTATGTTTTAATAACCACATATGTTGCCATAAAATATCAATAAATTTGAGAAAATGAAATGTTAAGATTTAACAAAAAAAATTGATCGAACGGTCGAAATAAAAGTGATGATGTGGCATTTTGAGGAGGCTCAAAAGTAGGTAAAAAATAAGGAGTTGGGGGTCCGGTTAATTAGGTAGGAATTTTTGGGGAATTTTGAATAAAGAACCAATTTATGAGGGAATTTAGTGTAGGTGTAAATGTGTAAGCAAGCATATAATAACGTCAAAAAAACATTAAAATAGAAGAGATATAAAAGTAATTTTTTTTGTTTGAATTTAGACAAATAATATATTCAAATGAACTTTAAAATAATTTTCTTTTTCTTTTTTCTGTTTTGAACTCAAAGCTATTTTACAAACTTAAACACGAGTGCTGAAAATGTTATTTGTATAAATCTTTTCTATTATGGGGTTATATTTTAGGGAAAATATTTGCATCATCAGCTTAAACATTTTTAGTTGTCCACTATATTTTTGTACAGAGCTAATTACAAAATAATATCGTTTGTATAACAATATATCTTTATATATGTTCATTCTATCTTTTTTGTTTACTAATATATCTTTTTGTAATTTTGTTTGCATATCAGGTCCTCATATTTTGGAAACAATTCATTTCAGAAATAATTTATGTTGGAAATAAATACAATATTAAAACACAAAAACATATGCAATATGATAACTTCTCATGGAAAGCACTACAATAACTCACCATGTAACCTCTTCAATTTTCCAAATACTCAAAACAACCCAACTTTCAACTGATTTCTCTCGCTAACCAAATTCCGACTTCCAAAGCCCACCTCAAAATAAAACCCAATCTACCATTTTAAAAATCAAACTAAAAAATACGCCACAAATCATTTCAAATACAACAAGAATTTAATACCGTTCAAAATAAGAAACAAAAAGATTACACCTAAATATACGTATTTAAATCATTTAATGCATGACAGGCTTGAGTGGATGAGCTCTGATTCTTGAAAAGTCGAGTTTCGCCTCCAAATCTTCATCTATTTCTCCCACCACACTTCTGCGCATTTTTCACAACAAAAAATAAATATAAATAAATAAATAAGCAATTAAGTATATAAAAAAGGATCTGTAATGCAACATAAATGGGTGAATATATAATTTCAGTTGCGTTTTGAAAACAAAGGAAATTTGCAAAAAAAAAAAAAAAAAAAAAAAACTGCGTTATGGCTAAATTGCAAAAAAAAAACTTCATTATTGAAAATTACAAAAAAGCCCTTCTATTCTTTAGGAAAATGTAAAAAAGCTCCTATTGTTTGCATTTAGTTTAGTAGTAATCATTGTTAAAGAAGCCCCTAAATTATGCTTAAATTGCATTATGTAATTTCCTAATGAATGGAGGGTTTTTTGCAATTTCTAATAACGGAGGGGCTTTTTTGCGAATTTCTCTTAAAAGAAGTGGTTTTTTGCAATTTCTATAACGGAGGGGCTTTTTTGCGAATTTCTCTTAAAAGAAGTTCAATAAATCCTTGTACCAGGTGGGACTACGTAAATATTAAAATTGTAGGAAATAAAATTGTGGGAATTAATTTGTCTCTATCCGTTTATTAATATTATATATTGTACCATAAAAGAGGTTAGATAAATAAATTCATACATATTATCGCCTCTTATGATGTAAAGCCCTAATGCGAGCAGTTGCACTCCTTCCTGCATTAGTTTCAAAATATAACAACATTTATGTAATAATAATAATAATAATAATAATAATAATAATAATAATAATAATAATAATAATAATAATAATAATAATAATAATATTATAATAAAATTGTAGGTTACCTTTGTAGAGTAAACCCTCTCATGTGACTCATCCAATATAATATTTGTAGCTTGGTCATAACCTTTTAATACTCCCTATTAATAAAAAAAATAATAAAATAATAAACAAATAGCATAGATGAATTAGAAAAAGAGCAAATCAGAGGAACAAAAAATTGCAAATATTCAAAGTAAAAAGGGTTTTTGAAAGAAGAACACAAGAAAATTCATAAAAAATGGGAATAAAATGAATTATCACACGAATATTTAAATTTCCACCAGTACAACAATCTAAATTGAGATTAAACCCTAATATAAGGTTGATTCCAATTCGATTTATTTTGCTTTCCCCTTTTATTGCTTAATTGCTCAACAAAATATGGCTAAATTGATGCTTAAGCTTCAAGATTTTTGGACGCGAATAAACAACTTTTGGAACACTCGAACTTTACAAAATTTACGTCCAAGAAATATCCTAAACAATTTTGGAAATAAAAGGGGCCTGAATGGAAAAGTGCTTACCACAATATTACGCCCATCATTTGTGATGACAGATATCATAGCTACAAAAAAAGAAATAAAAAAAAAATTCAATGTTAGGCAAAATTTTGAGATAATGATTAGAATCTTAGATTTCTAAACAGAACTTTTTTTTGGCTACTTTAGTATTTAATTTCACAATTAAAAACAAATTGAACTTGATGAAGCTTAAATCTTAATTGTAAAATTGAGGTCTAAATTTTCAGCATTGTTTTTTGTCTGTTTTATTTATTATTATTATTTTCTTCGCATCTTTGGCCCTTAATTGCACAATTAATGAGGTCGATTTTGAAATTGAAGATTAACTTGATGGATTAAACAGTTTGCAATTGATGGATTAATTTTTTTGAGGAATTAGGTTAAATTGAGGGTTTAATTGGGTCAAATTGATACTGATTTGAGTGACAATTGAAGCTTACTACTGACTAATTGCACAATTTAGGGTTTAAATTGGACAAAATTGAAAGAATAACTTACTATTGACAAGCGAATCGAGCCCAATACCAGTAGCCATTTTGATCAGGACGAACAAAATTCTTACTGTCAATTGACTGAATCAAATTCTTAATTCACTGCAAGAAAGGGTAGTAAAAAAGATAAAAATGGTTAGAGATTAGTCAAATTAAGCTGAAAATTAAAAACAATTTTACCATATTCTGTCACCACATAAGCCAATTTTTTTTCCTTTTTTCTTTTTCTGTGGTAAACCGTAAAAGGGGGAGTTTTTTTGTTTAATTGCTTAATTTTAGGCTTATGGGTCTTCATTAGGACATAATTGAGGTCTAAACAGACAGGACGTTTAATAAACAAAATTCTCCCCCGCTAGTTGATTGTTTACTGAAACCCCGAGCAGAAAAGTCTATAGCATGTATAACTCGATGCGTTACTCAATTGACCCAAAAATGGAAGAAAAATCTCAACTGCACGACGCTTGCCAATAGCAAGCAAGAGAGAGAGCAAGAGAGAGCATACCTAGAAGATGCGTGATTGTTTGTGTGCGTGAGAGAGAGAGAGAGAGAGAGAGGAATTGCTACCTTTTTCCCGCTTTGTTGTTTGGAAAATCGATGGGGCGGGGAGGAAAGGAGAGTCGGGGCTCGGATCGAGTTAGAACTTGGAAATGGGTTTAATTTAGGGTTTATGCTCTCAACCTGAAGGCCACCTGCACCTCTGTGTGTTTGAATATTGATTTTCTGTGCTTATTCCGTGTAGATCAAGTGTGTTCATTATTCTGGTTGATTGAGGAGGTTGAAATGAAGTCCATTTATAGACTTGGTTTTGGATATGATTTTGCAAAGATTTTAATGGTTACATTTGTTTGAATTATTATCAAATTAATAGTTTCTCGTTTTTTTAGGACTTGCTCAATACTTGAATGGATCCTGCCAATTAAGTGCTCGTTATGTTATACTTTTGGAGGAGTACTGATCATGACATATATGAATTTACATATGTGTTATGGAAGAAATTAGCATTCCTTGACTACCATAACACAAATTTAATTTATAAAGATGATAACAATTGTTGGGGTGAGGTGGGAGGGTCGAGGAAAATCGTTGTTACTGCTTGATTACCGGGGTGCAAATTTGATTTATAAGGTTGGTAAGAAAATTGGGGCGGAGTGGGGATCAAGAAAAAACATTGTTCCTCTTATTTGAAATGTGAAAAAATATGCTACATATTGATTATGAGATATAAGGAGGACGTCAAAAAAGATTATGCATATTATTATAGCTACTTTACTATATATATGTGTGAAAAGTCTAAGTCCTAGTTGATTACTAGCCAAAAATTGACATTGTTCTGTCCACAAGTATCTTATATTTCATGAACGTTAATCAGTTATGCAATAAAAAAAATTGAATTCCAAGCCCTATTTCAATAGAAATAAAAAACAAAAAAAGAGCATAATTAGGAACTCTTCAATTTGGAACCAACATTTTTTTTTATAATGAATGAGATATGATAAAAAAAAATAGAGTTTGAAACTCTGATTTTTTAGTATTTTCATTTTTATGAAGCAGAATTAGTAATTTTTTTTTTCCTAAAGCGCGTTTTAAAATTTCAGTGTTTAAAGAAGTAAGTCGCAAACTCAATCATTCCAAAAATTTCAAAAACTAATAGAGCTAGCATTTAAGATTTACCACCAAGTTACCTCACTCTAAAAATTTAATTTTTTTACATTGTCGGTAGATTACTCACGCACGTACCGTACACGCCCACACAATTTTTTTCTTAACCCTCTATTAAAACTCCATTTTGTGTTTTTTCTCAAAAAAAAAAAAATACTCATCAATACCTTAATTTTTGTAATAAGACAATATTGTAAAATCAATAAAAATTTAAGATTTTTTTTGGAAATAAAGGACAAATATACGCATTTTTATAATTCAAGAAATCAAACAACGAATTAGAATTATCAAATTCATGTATTACACAATTCAATTTTCAAAATCCACCAAGGACGTCGAATTTCTTCAAATCAAACATTCCATTTATTAACCAGTTTATGCAAAGAAAAAAATTTAAACAAAAACAAAATAATTACTAAAGAATTTAAAAAAATCATTAATTTACATTTCATTGACAATAAAAAAAACAAATATTATTCTTCAATTAAAAGAAAACACAACTTTCCTCCGTTTAAATTAACATGATTGGAGAACAATTGTCCCTGTACCGGGTCGCAAATCCCGTTATGATCCTTTGCGCCATTTCCACCCAACCTAACCTAACCCTAATTAACGTCCCCTCAAAAAGTCCATCACTCCCCCATCCAAAACCCTAACCCTAATTCCCGCCACTCCTCCAGATGCCATCATCACTCTAAACCCCCATTCCGGCCTCCCTCCTTCAGTAATGTCGCAGGACGAGTCAGCTCCGGCGCCGGCGGCGCCTAACGGCACGACGGCCGCCAAATCCGGCGATCGGAGGCTGAGGCTGAACCCGAACATGGAGCACTGTCCAGATGATTATGATGACCTGGCGGGGCCGGAGATCGAGCCGGCCGTTTTCAGCTCGCTGGAGCGGCACCTGCCTCCGGCCATGTTTGAGTTATCTCGTGATGATAAGTTCGATTACATGAAGGAGGTTCTGAGTAGATACTTGACTGCAGGCGAGCAGACTAAGGTTTGTCCATTCCTCTCTGTTTTTCTTTCTCTTTGTTGAATTTCAAGTTTGAACACTCATGACTGGACACGTCCAGTCCCAGATGAGTGATGTTTGTGCATGTCTATCTGTTTTTTCTTTTTCTTTGTTGAATTTTGAGTTTGAACCCTCCTGACTGGACACCTCCAGTCCTAGATGAGTGATGTCTGTGCATGTCTCTCTGTTTTTTCTCTTTCTTTGTTGAATTTCAATTTTCAGCCTTCCCAAATGGATATCTCCAGTCCCAGATCAGTGATGTTCGATCATTTCTTATCTGCTTGTGAATTACGAAACCTAATTTAATTTCCATAAAAAGAAGCAATTAACGGAACTATTTTTAGTTCGTGGTGTAATAAATTCGTTTAAATAATTATTTATTACGTTTGTGACGTGTTGTTTCTACTTTCCTTTGACAGGCTAATAAATACAAGGATTACCGGCAGAAGCTCATATCAAATTACCAGGTTTTGTCTTTTCCCAAACCATTAAATCATTTTATAATAATTCGCATATTACATTCAACTTTCTTATTTTAACCACTCTCTTATTTAAACATTAACCCATATTATCTTATGCCCATTAACAGTTAATCAAATATACTAGTTTACTATTCTTACAAAACACAAATACCCTCAAATTTACCATTTTTACTATTTTTTATTCTTTCTAGCCTTTGCATAGGGAACTGTTCAACATGAACTCATCTGCTTTTTTTCTACCGTCTTTCATAAAAGCGGTTCATGAGAACTCAGAAGAGAGTTTCAGAAGCATAATGGCTGAGATTTCTCCTGGCGTTTATACTTTCCCCATGTTTCAGCCCAGCTTTTGCGACATGCTTTCTGACGAGGTAAAAAATTATAAAATTATTTAGGGAAAATTTGTGAAATACGCCTACATTAATATAAATTGAAAAAGGTACTCTGTACTGTTAAGTTTTGAGTCTTTGACTAACGGTGTTAGATTAAAAACAACTGAATATATATATTGATCGTGTTGAATTACTTACATCTATCCATTTGTGTTGGATTAATGTTTGAAATTATATTATTTTTTTCTCTCTTTTAAATTGGTTTTTATTAGTATATATTAATTTCACATATTTTAATATACGGATGTGAGATTAATTTTTGTAGTTTAACTATTAATGTTATAAATCTATATTTGTCATATGTACATTTAATATAAGCTTTTATTTAGTTATGGCATAGATGGATTAACGACTTATTTTTCGTAATAAAAACTAATATTTTTTGGAGTTATTAATGAAACAACTTTAGTTTATTAATGCAAATTTCCATAAAATTATTACAATCCTCTTATTTTTGACTTTCTTTTTGCATCTTAAATAGGTTCAACACTTTGAGAATTGGGTGAGTGAGAAGAACTTCAAGATAATGAAGCCAAATACTATGAACAAATACGGCTTGGTTCTTGATGATTTTGGAATGGAGAATATGCTCGCGAAACTAATGGAGGATTTCGTTTGCCCCATTTCGAAAGGTGATAAATATTTTCCCTTTTAGGGTTTAGGGTTTTAGGATTTCTTTGCTTATTGTTTCCTTCTTCTTTAATCGTCTTGTTTTAGGTTTAAATGTGCATGTAAATGCTAAATTGAATCATAATTGTAGTATGATTAGGGTTTAGGGTACTATGCATAGAAAGCCTATTACTGCTGATTTATTTCCTTATTGTTTCCTTCTTTTTTAATTGGCTTGTTTTTAGGTTTAGTTGTGCATCTAACCGTAAATTGATTCTGAATTAAAGGCCATGAACCGTTTACATTTAAGCACGTTTTAATAAGGCAATTCAAAACTAAAATTAAATTTATATTATTTAAATTTTCAGTGTTTTTTCACGAGGTTGGCGGAAACTCGTTGGACCAGCATCACGGATTCGTCGTTGAGTACGGAAAAGACAAAGATCGCGATCTTGGTCAGTTTCCCATTTAATTATATATTTTTTTCTCAATTTCATATTCCTTTTATATATTTTGTTAATTTTCTTTTTGAATTGTTGCGATTTATTTAGGGTTTCATGTGGACGATTCAGAAGTAACGTTGAATGTGTGTTTGGGCAAGCAATTTACCGGCGGTGAATTATTCTTCCGAGGCGTGCGTTGCGATAAGCATGTTAATACTGAGTCTCAAGCTGATGTATTATTATTATTATGATTATTTAACAAAACAAACTGCTTAAGTTCTACTAAACCCTAAACCCTAGTTTTCACACACGTGTCGTGTTGTGTGCTTATCATTCATGTGTAGGTCTGGTCTAGGTTTTTAGTATATCAATCTCAGATATTTGTACCATTTCAGTCCAGCACTAATAAGCAGCGTTCTTAATTTCAATTTACTCTCAATTTAATACAATTTTGCTCGCTGTCAATTATGCAAAATCAGTGCTGGTAGAACTAATAAGCCTGAAATAGAAATAGATTAAAAACATGAAATTAAATTTTATCCAACCTTGTCTCAATTAACCGCCACTTGTCCAATTTGCCCCTCAACATTCTCATTTTACTTCATGAGGTATTTCATATTTGAACGGTTTTCGGCTCTACTACCGAAAACTAAACCAACACCGAAATTGGTAAAAATCACATAATTCATATTATGAAGAAAATCTCGTAACATAACATAACAATATTTTTGTTATTTTAGGAGATATTTGAATATGCACATGTGCCTGGGCAAGCGATACTGCACAAGGGCCGGCACAGGCATGGGGCCCGCGCCACCACGGCCGGTCACAGAATCAATCTCCTTTTATGGTGCAGAAGGTATTTTATTTTTTTTTATTTTATTTTCTTACGGAAATTTTCCAGAAACGTCGTATTTTTTCTGAGTATTTTAAGAAACCCCTCACCTTTAGATTCCTTCAAGAGCCCTCTATGAAGTGGATTGAATTTATATGAAAATGATGGTGAGTAGTTTGGTCTAGAAAAGATGAAAAATGAATGGAGTTTATTTTTATGGAATTTTTTTAGAAACCCCTAATTTTTTTTTGAGTATTTTAAGAAAGCAACTCACTTTTTAGATTCCTATGAAGTTGATTGTATTTGTAGAGAAAATGATGATGTGTATTTTGGTCCAGAAAAGAAAAATGGAGTTTGTTTTTGGAACCCCTTCATTTTTTAGATTCCCTGAGAAAACCTATAAAGTGGATTGGATATATAAAAAAAGATGAGGCGTATTTTTGTCCAAAAAAGAACAAAATTGAATGGAATTTTAAAATTAACAAAATTCAATCCACTTTATAGAGGGATTTTGAATGAATCTGAAAATGGAGTTTTTTGAAATATTCATCAAAATAAAGAGGTTTTCAACAATTCCCCTATTTTTATTCTCTTAATTTTCGTTTCGCAATTAATGTACTATTTAATTCATATTTAATTGCGGTTTGAATTTGAGTGATGTGTTTGTTTTTACAGTACGTTTTTTAGAGAGGCGAAGAAATATCAGAAGGATTTCTCAGGCTGGTGTGGCGAGTGTGAGCGCCTAAAGAAGGAGAGGAAACGCCAGGCTATCGCCTCTACCAAGCTGGTATTTCTTTTTTCTTTTTTAATTTTTTTTTGTTTAATTTCTTTAGTGGGATTAGAATATTTAAAAAACTATTTTGAACTATTCTATTTTGAAAACCATCTTGACCCTCCGACTTTAATGTTTTGTTTTTAGAATTCACTAGCTTGGTTTGGAATATAGAGAAATAATATGTAAACACCTTGAAATATTATTTTGTTTGTTATTATTTATATGCTATTTCAATATTATTTAGAGGTGTTTGAAAATAAAGGTTAACGTTAAGGAGCTTTATGGAATATTCGAAAGTTAGGGGTTTTGGAAAATAGAATGTTAAAACTTAAAAGGGGTTTTCTTAATATTCTGAACATTGTGGGGTTTTTTGGTAAATTTGAGAAAATATAGTTTTTTTTTTTGAAAATTTTCCTTTTTAATTATGGTAAGTTTATCATTGATTTATATCGATTTTTTATTAACCATTCTGTATTTTCGTTTCATAGGCTTTTCTGAAGAATACAAGTGGGTCGATCATATGAAGATTATATACTCTTAGTTATTTTATGTATTTTTTGTTGTTGTTGTGGTTTGTAAAATAAGATTATTATTATATGACATTTATATGGGTTGTCTTTTTTGTTCACCATGTGATGATGGGTGGATTCTGTGTTAGGATGGATTTCCATGAACGGAGGGCGTATGTAAATGCTTTCGTTTAACTCTGTTTAATTTAAATTTGATTTACTTGTTTCTCTTTTTTTCCAAAAAGATCTATAATGGTTTTACAGTAATTGCATCTATATTGTGTTTCGAATAGGGATAATAACATTGATAGTATTTGTATATGTGGTTTCGACATTATATATATATAGGAATACGATTTGGATATCCAAATAAGAGAGTAGTTGTTTCAGATATTAATACGAAGGCTCTAACATGAATATTTACAAATGAATAGGTATTATTACCAACAAACTATTTTGTGAAATAATATTAAATCACAATGTAAATATAGATATATGTAAATATCGCCACGCAGAATGCAGATATTACTATTTACTACGATAAATAAATACTGAAGCTTCCTTTTTTCCAATGTCAATGACAAATAAAGAAAAATATCCAAAACTGAAGTCCATGAATATCAATTACAACTACCCAATCCATATCCGAATCCGTTATCCTGGCCCGGACGGCCCATTTAAGGATTTAATGACATAAATCAAACAAAAAAGCTTCTCACCAATAAAAACGGCGGCCAGTACCAGACGGCGGAGCCGACCTATCTACTAAACCCTAAACCCCTTCCGTCCTCTCTCTCTCCTACCAACTACTGATCGAAGAAACTCCGACAAGTTGCATAGGTCTCTCTCTCTCTCTCTCTCTCTCTCGTCAGTGCGGTACATTTGGATACGCTGTGCCATTTTTTAAATTTGGATATCATATATTTAGATTTGATGGAATGACCAATTTCGTGTCTGAATTGCAAAAAAAAAAAAAAAAAAAAAACATTTCTGGTGTTGATGAATTGCTAAATTCTATTCACTCATGCCTATGTAAGCATACGGAGCAAAATTCTCAGCTTCTTATTGCCAATTTTATGTCGAATCTTTTACTAGGTTTGAGAAATGGAAATAGAAGAAGGAAATAATACCATGACTACCAATAGCAACACAGTGATGTGTCTTCTGACGAATCCGGAAGGGGACCCGCTTGGAGCTCCTCTTTATCTCCCTCAAAATGTCGGGCCGCCACAACTACAAGAAATCGTCAATAAACTTCTTAATAATGTACGTTAAACAATTGAATCTCATTTTTTATTTTCAATTTATTATGTATGTGTATTTTGAATTAGAGCACTAGTAATTTAACTTTGGTTTGAATATTTTTAGGATGAGAAACTGCCTTATGCATTTTACATATCGGACCAAGAGCTTGCAGTTGAGCTTGGCTCGTACTTGCAGAAAAATAAAGGTAAGTTACTGTTAAACCCTAATTCATTGCAGGGACTTTTGCTATTATATAAAATGTTAGAAGTTTTTCTAATAATATTTTGATATTTTAATCGTAATTATTAATTGCAGTTTCTGTGGAGAAGGTTTTGCGTATAGTTTACTTACCGCAAGCGATTTTTCGAATCCGGCCGGTAAGCCGCTGCTCTGCTTCTATTGCTGGTAAATCATTTGTGTTTTTTTTTTCTATATTGATAAACAATGAACAATTTTTAAATTAATTAAATATTTTTATTTACAGGCCATACAGAGGCGGTTCTTTCTGTTTCATTCAGTCCTGATGGAAAATATTTGGCGAGCGGATCTGGCGACACAACGGTTCGCTTTTGGGATTTGAACACTCAAACCCCTCTTTTTACTTGCAATGGTGATTTTATATATTTTTTGACTCGATTTATTTTTTTATTCTTTATTTAATTTTTTGATATGTTCATTTAAGATCGTAATGTTGATTTGCTTATACCAGTTTAAGAAGTGATGTTAGGTATAAGGTTTTAGGCTTTATACTTATAATGATTATATTTATCACTTTGTATATAAACCCTAAACCTGTAACCCTAAATGAGTATCAATTTACTTCTGATCCATAATTACCTTCTTTCGACAGAACTCTAGATCCTCTTCTTAGCTGTAACAATTTCCATTTCACTATGTCCTATACCCTAATTTAGAATTCTATGTTAAAACAAAATGTTGCATATTATTTTTAGGGCACAAGAATTGGGTGCTTACAATCGCATGGTCGCCCGACGGAAAATATCTCGTGAGCGGAAGCATGTCAGGAGAGCTCATAGTGTGGGACCCACAAACCGGCAAACCATTGGGCGGTCCACTCACCGTAAGATTAATCAATATTTCATATTTAGAAATATCTTGAAAAGTTTGATAAAATCATGTATAGGTGAAGAGGGGTAATTTGGTCTAGAAAAAGCGTTAACTCCGTTATTGTTGGCTTTGACCCTCTTTGGGAAGATCAAAAGAAATTCAATTCAGTTTATAGGTTTATCAGGGAACCCAAAAGGTGAGAGGGTTTCTTACCAAATTCAGATAACTTAGTGGGGGTAAAAAGAAATTTTCTTAAGCTAGATTGAATTTTCTTTTTATGATATCAAGAAAAGTTTTGGGTTTTGAGAAATTACATTTCCCTATTTTTATTTCGTGTTTTCTGCTTTTTTTTGGCATTCCACTTTAAATTGAGCCTTTCTTGATTCTTATGTTGAAAGCTTCAGTTCTTGATCCCTAAAATAATTGTTTAATTTTTCCATTTTGCGATATTTTAGGGACACAAGAAGTGGATCACGGGGGTGTCGTGGGAGCCTGTGCATCTGGCGGCGCCGTGCAGGCGGTTCGTCAGCGCCAGCAAGGACGGCGACGCCCGCATTTGGGACGTCGCGTTGAAACGGAGCGCCATTATTCTCAGCGGACATACTCTAGCGATTACCTGCGTCAAGTGGGGCGGCGACGGCCATATCTACACCGGGTAAGCAGGCCCACATGAAATTAATATGTATTAGATATATTGGTAATGTATCTCGAATGATATTTTGAAATATTTTGAAACTACTTTAAACTTTCAATTTTGAAACAAATCCCCTTTTCAAACGGCCATATTTATAAAGCATGATGATATCATGATAGGGTCTATAGTGCAAATATTACACCCGAATATAGCCAATTAATCAAACAAGTAATATTTGCGATATTGATAGACCCTATCATACTTTAAAGTCATACCGTATACCATCTTCTCAACTCAAGCCATTAACATTTTATCCAACGCAGGTCTCAAGATTGCACAATCAAAGTGTGGGAAACCGCCCAAGGAAAGCTCATCCGAGAGCTCAGAGGCCACGGGCACTGGGTGAACTCCCTGGCGCTCAGCACCGAGTACGTGCTCCGCACCGGCGCCTTCGACCACGCCGGCAAGAACTCCTTCACCTCTCCCGAGGAAATGAAGCAGAAGGCGCTGGAGAGGTACGAGAAGATGCGGGGAGGCGCGCCGGAGAGGCTGGTCTCGGGGTCGGATGATTTTACGATGATATTGTGGGAGCCTGAGAGGAGCAAGCAGCCGAAAGAACGGTTGACTGGTCATCAACAGGTTGGGTATTTGTAATTATTGTTTTTTCTTATGAGAAGTTTCGGACGACGAGGCGCTTCGTCCCCCGATTGGAGTTGCAAAAAAGCCCCTCTATCGTTTTGGAAATTGCAAAAAAAAAAAAAAAAAAAAAAAAAACCGCTACTGTTTCTTTGAGAACCCCATCCCATAACCCGCCTGCCACAAACAAGTCGTTTATTTATTATATTATGCATTTACTTATTCAGTTATTCTTATGAGAAATTTGCAAATAAGCCCCTTCATTAATGGAAATTGCAAAAACAAAAAACTACCCTTCGTTGAGATCTAACACTTGCACCGTGAGTTAAATCATCTTAATCATTCTAATTAATATTTTTCTAACAAAATCATTCCTCTTTATTTTCCAGCTTGTGAACCATGTGTACTTTTCGCCGGACGGGCAGTGGATCGCAAGCGGGTCGTTTGACAAGTCGGTCAAACTCTGGAATGGCATTACTGGTAAATTCATCGCCTCTTTCAGAGGCCATGTGGGGCCCGTTTATCAGATTAGCTGGTCGGCCGATAGCAGGCTTTTGTTGAGCGGGAGCAAAGACTCAACTTTGAAGGTCAGAGTTTTGGTTTTAATGACTTTTGCATGATGGTTTTATTTTCTTGGTTTTGATATATCATAATTACCCTTCCAAAAGTTCAAAAATGTCGTATTTACCCTTTATCAAAATTTATTTATGAAATGTCAAATATGTCAAATCTGTTAAGTTTATGTCCTTACGTATTAAGTTGAAATTGCTTTAAATTTATATCAGTTTTTTTTTCTTAATCGTAATTCTATAGCTGTTTCTTTTTTTAATTTTATTTAATAATTGTGCCTTTTTTCATGTATTTAAGGTTTGGGATATTAGAACGCATAAACTGAAGCAAGACTTACCAGGCCATGCGGATGAGGTATTTATTATATCTATATATTCTTTCTTTTATAATATTTGTTAATATTTTTGTGAATTTTCATATCAATAACTGAATTAGCGCTATTTTGTTTTATGTTTGGCTGGTATGAAATAATTATTGAATTCAATAATATTTAGCTTTTATATTGTGAACTAGTATTTGTTTGTATCAAATAATCATGTCAGAATTCAGAATTTATTTTTTTAAATGCATAAGACCTAAATTAAACCAAGAAGTTAGTAAAAACAATAAAAAAAGACTAAATTGAATTCATTTTTGTAATTTGGAAGGTATTTTCTGTGGATTGGAGTCCAGATGGAGAGAAAGTAGCGTCAGGAGGAAAGGACAGAATTCTCAAATTGTGGATGAATTAAAATGAAATTTCATTTTTTTCAGGTAAATAATAAAAATCTTTTTTTTTTTACATTGTAATGCTTAGACAAGTGGAAATAATTGAAGCTTGATAGAATTAAATTCTGTACAATCTAAAAGTTATGAAATTTAAGTGCAAATGTTTGTTTTCATTCAGAACAAAACTCTGAATTGTTTGTTTGTTTGTTTGTTATTAATATTATACATCTTCAAAATTGTGAAGTATTTTATTTTTAATTTTGTAGGAAAATTATTTGATAGTTTCGAAGGCTCCCTTTGGATTATTTATAGTTATTATTTTGTGATGTAAAATGCATCATTTTTAGGTGAATCTAAGTTGCGTTGATATTTTAGTAGTTAATTTTGTTACTTGTAAGATTGAATTTGTAGTTGATTATGTGTACTTTGTTTAAATGTTTCTATTTATTAAAATTTTGTATGTTGTGTTACTAAGTTGTGCAGCTTGATTTTAGAGCGATTGTCTTTATAACTCATTTATCAGTATTTTTCACCATTTCATTCAGTTTGTGATTCAGCTCATTTTAGGTTATATTGAACATGTCGTCATTATGATTAGATCACAATTCCTTCAAATTCATGTTTTTTAGGGCAGCAGATGATTTGAGTTTTTGAATCATTCCTATTTAAGATAGTTGAAGTTCAAAGTCAAGATTTCAACTTATTTTATAGAATTCAAATTAGGCCATTAAGATTGGGGACAAATTGGGCTTAAGATGTCCAGCCAAAGAATAGTTTTATTAATTTATTATTTAACAAAAAAAAAGATAATAAAAATTGGGCATAAAGAGTATTATTAATTTAGCAAGTCACAAGGTAAAGCCTGTTGATTTATTGCTTTTCTGAAAAGAAAATGATAGAAAATGGGGTTAAAGGACATTATTAATTTAGTAAGTCAAGGCAAAACCTGTTGACTTTTGAGATGTGCATGACATGACAAGAACGTGGCCCGTTACTGAAATAGAAAAATAACGATACTGGAAACATTAATCAGTAGATAAACAAAAACAAACAAATACTAGTATGAAAAAATAAGAATCCAAAATACAGTAGAAGGAAGAAACATGAAATCATGGGATTACATCCTACGATTTCAACTGAAGTTTTCTCTTGCAATCTTGATCGGTTTTGCGCTTCTGGTTTCTTCATTTATGTTCTTTCTTACATTGGATCAGGACGCCAACGTTCTTCCCTCAAATAACTGTAAAGCTTTCATTTCCATTCATTGATTTCAATTTACCAATTTTATTTGTTTTATATATTTCAAACTTTTCATATCCAATGCTCGTCAATTTGCTTGTTGGATTAGTGTTTGGGATATTTGTCAGATGAAATCTTTGTAATATATGCATTTCATTTTACAGGGAATAATATTGAAGATGACAACTTCACTGCACCTGATGAAGAGGCTTTGTGCTTATCTTCAGCTAAAATTCTTCACAGGGCAGATCATCTAAGTTAGTTCTTAATTTAGTCTTTCTAATTTTATTACATATAACTATTATATTATAATTCTGATAAAATTTTGACCTGAAAATACAAATTTCAGGGAAGGGCATTCCGAAGGAATCAATATGTAGACTCAGAGTCCCCAAATCCATAGTTCACGAAATCGAAGGAGATATTCGAATCGACGGCAACTCTTCAAATGTTTTTCATGTCAATTCAAAAAGAAATGAAACGTTGAAAGTGAGGCCGTTCCCCCGTAATTGTGATCGGTTCGCGATGGGAAGTGTAAGGGAATTTTCACTAAAATCAGTTCAGCATCAAAACAACGAATCAGTTCCACAATGTTCATCAAACCATAACTATCATGCAATTATCTTCTCAACAGCTGGTTATACTATGAGCAATTTCTTTCATGGTTTCACCGATTTGTTAATCCCGCTTTTCCTGACAGCCCATCGGTACGATGGAGACGTCCAGTTTCTTATATCAAGCATGAGTCCTTGGTGGGTGAATATTTACAAGGAATATTTTACGAGCCTTTCACGGTACGAAATTATTGATGTGGACAATCAAGACCGAAACGATATTCATTGTTACAAGAGTGTAACGATTGGTCTTTATGCACATAGAGAGTTTGCTATCGATCCCTTCATGCCTCCACTCGGCTACACATTTGCTAACTTCACTGAATTTATGAGGAAATCTTACTCCGTAAAGAGGCACGATTTACACGACCGAGCGGAAGAGCCTCCAAAGAAACCGAGACTACTAATATTTTCGCGAAAAAGGAGCCGGAAGCTTCTTAACATTAACGAAACGGTATCAATGGCGACCGACATGGGCTTTGAAGTTTTAGTAATGGAAGGTGGTGAGGTGGGGCTAAATAATTTTGCCCAGATCATCAACTCCTGTGATGCCATATTAGGAATTCACGGAGCGGCATTGTCATACATGGTTTTTCTCCCAAAACATGCCGTTGTGATACAAATTATTCCGTGGGGAAAACTGGAAGGCCTGTGTTGGTGTGACTATGCCTTCTCGGTGCCGAAAGCCGAGCTGAAGTACCTGGAGTACCAGGTAAGTCTGGATGAGAGCTCGCTTCTGAACAAGTATGGAATAGATCATCCTTATATTAAAGATCCGTTTGCAGTACACGCAAAAGGATGGTTTGTTTTGAAGGATGTCTATATGGTGGATCAGGATGTAATGCTTGATCTTAAGAGATTTAGCGGTGTTTTGATTGAAGCTCTTAAACATGTCAAGAAATATAAATAAAATTTCTTTTTGTTTAATTTTAGATCTAGAATATTTTGCTAGGAAGACTACAATTAATTATTATTTTTATTGAATGAAGAATGTAAGCATATAAACTTGAACTAGTGATCTCAGATATTGTGCATTGGAAGTAATGAACATTGGTAGCAAGATACAATCCTTACATAAAAACATTACAATATATACCATTTTCCGAAATCCGAGGAAACAAAATAAAGAAAATTTTCAGACTACACGACATTCCGTACAGACACCATACAATCCTTACTCGAGCTGGGCGTACCAGATCCCCTGGATCTTGACATCCTTGGGCACTTTAGCTCCAAGATCTGTATCAGATGGCTGTATGCTCTCAAACACGCCGATTACCTCTCCAGCATCAGGCTTACTGTTTGTAACGCTCAAGGTAATGTTTCCGGTCAAAGCTGCCGTATTCTTCAAATTCTCCTTCGTCAAATCCTCCTCGTCTCCTCTCCCTCCGGCCGGCAAGGCAACCGCGTTATCATACCCGGTGGATCCACCTCTGCCTTTCGGGTCCAAAAAGGAAGATCCTCTGTAGCTCGGCACGAGAAACTGGCCACTGAAGGCCTCTGGCTTGCCAGAGGCCACCAACTGCTTGATTGTGAAAAGAAAAGGCACACGTTCGCCACCTGGCAGTTGTACCGTCACAGCGGCGTAGTCGATTCCGTCTTTCTCCTCGAACTTGATGGTTCCGTCAGGAGAGACCTCCAATGGGCCCTCGATCTCGTCGAGCGTGTAGGTGAGACGGGTCATGAGCTTCGTCTGTACGAAGTCGGCCGGGGCGTTCTTCTGAACGGCATCGGTCTTCACGGTGAAGGAGGTCGGCTCGAGGCAGAGCTTCTTCATGTAGTACTTGCCTGGCTTGAAGGCAAAGCCTTGGGCGCCGTCAGCGATGGTCGGGCATTGGTTGGCCGTGCCGGTTCCCTTTACTTCCATGTATGTTTTGCTTTGGATCTCGTCGAACGTAAGACGCTTCGGCACTTCCGCTCCGGCTCCCTGCATGACAAGAATAATCCATAGTTTCATATTTTTAAAAAAAATTTGGAATAATGAGCTTATTTAAACATTTATCCTAACAGGGCTAGACCCTGTCGTCTTTGTTTAACAAACATGTACATCAAAACTAACTATTAATTTCAATATGCGCTGAACCAACAATTCACATGACATGCCCTGTATAAATTCAGCTGATCTACAATATTGATCATTTAATAATTGAGCTAACTATAAAATAGATCTTTGAATTACCGAAACAACGAGAGCTGAGGTGGCGAGGGCAAAACCGGCGAGCTTGGCAGCATCACCACACTTTTGAGCCAAGTCACGCATGTCAGACTGGAGTGAGCAAGAGACACGAGTGCTCGACCTGACTGAGACAGACTGCATAACTGAGGCCCGGCCGGAGCCGAACTTAGTAGGCTGCATCAGAGTCGCCGCAGCTTGAAGAGACGATGCCATATTGTTTTGTTTTTCAAATTCTCACCTCACACACCCCGTTTTGTTCAAGGAGTGAGATAGTGAATGTTATCTTTTGTAAATGTTATCTAATATGTGTGAGGTGGATAAGAGGATTGGATAAGGGGTTTGCTCTGATTGGTGGATTGATGGTATGGTTGTGTTGTGAGTTGCTGCCACGTGGCACGATATTACGATTTCTGAGTGGTACAGTTTGAACTTGTGGGGGAGTTATTATTTATTAATTATTTTTTGGTATTTTGGTATTCTGAATAAACAGAATGTCAATTGCCATGTCATGTAATGTTCATTGCATATTTTATTTTATGTATATCAGACTTTCCCAATATTTGCCACCCCAATAAAAATCAAATATAATACTCATATCCAAATTAAACTATGTATGCCCATATCTAAGAATATAATAAAACAGTTTTATTTATCCCAATACAAATATTTTTGAAATGGGACCCATTTTCATCCCTAGTCAGCCCAAAAATATTAGCCTCAAAAAGAACAGGCTGGGCCTTGGCAGGCCATTAAGTAGAAACAACTGCTTGCCCTGATATTATCTGGACTAAATCAGCCTTGTGAACAAAAATATTGAATGCCTGATTTTGTTTGAATGGTTCACTATGAACCAACACGAGATCTTAAACAAGCCAGGTATTCTTATTAGCCTGTTCTATGAAAGACCAATGATCTTAGAATTTTCCTTTCTTCAGAGGAAGTTGTGGGCAGCACTTCACTGCAACCGAGCTGAAAAATATCCGACTGCTCTTCTTGGCTTTCTCTTTCTCTCAGATTGTCTTTGAGCCGACTGAGCCGGGAATATGGGAAGCACGGCGGCGGTTCTCTCTCCGCCGCAGATTTGCAGCTGGTCGGCCCGGCAGCGCGATTTGGCGACGACCAGACGGCGCTGCTTCTGCGCTGTTCCTTCACAACGGGGAAAATTGGGTTCCGTTCATGGCGTTTCTAGTGCAATCGGAAACCCTAGAAGAAAATTGAAGTATTTGTGCTTTGCTGCTGTTGAGGATGAAGAAGGAGGAGCTGGGGCTGCACTTGAAGAAAGGCCGGGTAATTCATTTATTTTTATTTTCGTGATTTAAAGTAATTCATTAATTCCTCTTTAATCTGCTAAAAGAAGGGAAAAGTTTTTGCTATTCTGATTGATACAGGGACCTATTCGACTACTTGATGTCAGTAATTCGTCAAATTATATCAAAATACATGCAGTGAGATATAAAAAATGCCATTTTAACTGCGATCACAATTCGCCCTTTCAAAACTTCGAATATCATATCTACCCCTCTAAAAATAGAAATATCAAATTTACCCTTCCGAAATCTAACACACATCATATTCACCCCTCCAAAAATGCAAAACATAAAAAATTCACCTTCCGAATTTCATACTTCCAATTCTTCCAATTTTCCAGAACATAAATATGAGACATTTTGAAGTTTCAGAAGGGTAAACATGAAACAACACCCCCTTATTTTCTCCATTTTTTTTATCCATCAGCAGAAAACAAAACCCTGAATCCCAACCCAGACGACTTAGAATCCAGCGTGCTGTACAACATCCTCTACCCGAGCAAAGAACTCCTGCCGGACGACAAGGAGATGAGCATCTTCGACCATCTCGAGGAGCTCCGGCAGAGGCTCTTCGTCTCCGTGCTGGCCGTCGGGGCCGCCATTCTCGGATGCTTCGCGTTCTCCAAGCAGCTCATTTTTCTCTTGGAGGCGCCCGTGAGTACTCAGGGCGTGAGGTTCTTGCAGCTTTCGCCTGGCGAGTTCTTCTTCACCACAATTAAGGTAAAAAAAGTAATGGGTAAATGGTAAATACATTGTTTGCCTGTGTACTTTTAATTAGGTTGATAGTTAGTCCTTGTACTTTGATTTGGTTGCGAGTTAGTCCCTGTAGTTTAATTGTGTTGCAAGTTAGTCCGTGTACTAGATATTTGAACTTTTTTAGTCCCTGAGTATTTTGAAAAAACTCTTGTATTTTTTGAGTGAAACCCCTCCTCATTGTGTATTGTTTTAGTTTATTTCAGTATCTTAAGTCAGTTGATCAAAATCTCAAACTATGCTGCATATATTTTTAAAAACAAAAAACAATATCTAACATGTGGTATTTATTATTTTCGTCCAAGCTTGTTTACTTCGCTCACATGGTTGAAACTCAATTAAGGGGTTTTAGAGAATTTCTTAAAATTCAGGGCGCTTTTCATCATCTTTGTCTAATACTCAACATTCTCCTTTGTTAGGTATCAGGCTATTGCGGATTGCTCCTCGGCAGTCCGGTAATCCTCTACGAAATCATCGCCTTCATCCTCCCCGGTCTGACCAAAGATGAGAGGCGGTTCCTCGGCCCGATCGTGCTGGGCTCGTCCGTGCTGTTCTACTTGGGAATCTCGTTTTCGTACTTGGTGCTGGCCCCGGCCGCGCTGAACTTCTTTGTGAATTACGCGGAGGGCGCCGTGGAGTCCTTGTGGTCCATCGATCAGTATTTTGAGTTTGTTCTCGTGCTTATGTTCAGCACCGGGCTGTCTTTCCAGGTATGCAATTGTTTTGAAATTGTTGAATTTTGTGTTTTGTGTTTTTTGGTTTTTGGTTTTAGGTTCGGTTTTTGTTATGATAGTATGTATGTGGCCGATTGATTAATAGTTTGTTCTTGTACTTGTGTTCAGCGCCGGGTTGTCTTTCTAGGTGAGAAATGTTAGTTTTTCGTTTCGTAATCATGAGATACTCGTTGGATACATATCAGATACTCTACCTGAACATATATAATTGTGTATCATTGTCTATCTGTATCTGTGCAACATTGGTACATTTATAAAATACACTCATACTTACTTATATACTCACAAAACTTCATTTTTTTTTTCAGGTTCCAGTAATACAACTTCTCTTAGGACAGGTGGGTCTCGTATCAAGCGACCAAATGCTCTCAATTTGGAGATATGTAGTTGTAGGCGCGGTAGTTGCAGCTGCCATACTTACACCTTCCACCGATCCTCTTACTCAAATGCTTTTGGCGGGCCCCCTTCTCGGTCTTTATTTAGGTGGCGCCTATATGGTTAAGTTGACCGGCCGTTGATCAATGAAATGTGTTGTATTATTAGACTTTTTGTCTAGATTTGTTTTAGTACTATATTGATTAAAAAGAAATTTTTAATTTTTTCGTTATAATATATAGATTTTGTTAAACATAGGTTTGGGAAATGTCAAATAAAGGTTTCGGAAGTCTTGCACAATTTCTGATAAATTCATTCAAATTAAAGAGCCACACAGATGGATAAGAAATAGTTTTATTTTTTCTTGATAAGAAAATTACAACAAACTAGCACGCATAATCTCTCTTCACTATCATTGTTTCTTCGTAAGCTCTATTTATTCCTCTTTCCTTCCCAAACTCTTAACAATCATCCATGGCATACTCTTAACCAAACTAGTCTACATATACAACCCAACATTAAAAAGACATTTCTACCTTACCTTCAATTATTTCTTATACTACAATACAACCCAACATCAAATCCAATCCACATCAATTCTTATGTTGCAACCTCCCACTCTCCGCCCCAGCATACGGATCCACGGTCACATTAACCACTGCCGGTTTTCTCGCCTTAAACGACTCCTCCAACGCCGATTTCAACTCGTCAGGTGTGCTCACACAATACCCTTTGCCCCCAAAGGCTTCAATTAGGGCGTGGTATTTGGCCGAAGGAACGAAAGATGTAGGGGCGGGATCGTCTTTGTGCGGGCCAGTTATTTCGTCTGGGGTTCTTCGGTCGCCGCCGTAGACTCCCCCGTTGTTGAAGACGATTACTATGACGGGGAGTTGGTATCTAACGAGTGTCTGGAAATGGTAAAGTTGAGGGATTGATTAAAATTGGTGGTTGGAAAAAGGGATAAATAATATATTGTTAGTCTGTGTATTTTAATTGAATTGCAATTTAGTCCCTGCACTATTAATTTGGAAATTAACCATGCACAATTACTATCAATAATATGGGGACTAAATTATTATCCAATTAAATTACAAGGACTAGCGGGGTGTTGATTCCTTATAAAAGTATATGATATATACACACGATTATATGCTATCAAGACAAAATTCATTAATATGATATACACCCGGTCTCACGCTATCCATGCCTATTGTTTGGCTATTACTCGTTACTCAAAACATAACATTATTCTGTACTCATAAATTGAAGGGGATGAAATGAAAACACAAAATATTCATTTTTCTCACGACCTTTCATATCAAAAACAACAAGCGTTAATTGAGGCTAAATAATATACCTCGACTTCCATGGCGCTGAACCCGAACCCCGAATCCCCTTCGACGGCAACCACCAATCTATCCGGCTCCGCCACCGCCGCCGCAATACAATACCCCATCCCAACTCCCATCGTGCCCCACGTGCCCGCATCGAGCCTCGTCCGCGGCTCGCTCTGCACCAAGACCGACCTCCCAACGTCCATCGTGTTCGCCCCCTCCGACACCACAATTGGAGCCGGCGTACCTTGTTCGATAATCGCGTCTCTTATGATTTTCATAGGCGTTAAGAAATTGAACGGCACGACGGTTTTGGCAAGTTGGGCCTCCATTTTGGTAATGTTGTCTTGGGATTTCTTTCGGATTGATTCGACCCATGGGTGGGATTTGCCGAAGCAGAACGGGTCGTCTTTGATTTGTTTGTTCAGCGAATCGACGACACGTTTCGCGTCGCCGGCGATCCCCACGCACGGTTTTCGGAGCGAGATTTCCTCTTCGGAAATATCGACGAGGATGAATTTTACGTCTTTGGACCATTTTGGTGCGTCGCCGAAATGAAGGAGCCAATTGAGTCTCGCTCCTATCACAAGCGCCACGTCACATTTTCCGATGGCCAGAGACCGAGCGGCCGTAGCGGCCAAATCGTGAGTATCGGGCAAAAGCCCTTTTCCCATTGGAGTCGGTAAAAAAGGGATTCCGGTTTTTTCCACTAAATATTTGATTGAATCTTCAGCACGAGCATACGAAGCGCCTTTTCCAAACACGATTAAAGGTCGTTCGGCCTGACGGAGAAGCGAGACGGCCTTTTCTATTTCTAGGGTTTCTGGGTCCGGGATTTGGGGAGGGATTTTTAGGGTTTCGAGCTGTGAGAGGAGAGAGAATGCTTCAGATTGGGGAAGGGTTTGGTGAAGAACGTCTGCCGGAATGTCGACGTAACAACTGCCTGGCCGGCCGGAAATCGAGGTTGAAAGGGCCGTGTGGATTATATTTGGGATTTCGGAAATTGAGGTGGCTTTTAGGGCGACTTTTACGAAGGGTTTTACCGTGGCGATTTGATCCAATTCCTAAAAATGTTAGAAGATTTTGAATGTTAGGTTTTTGGCAAAAAAAAAATACAGATTTTTAGTGGATTTAGTTCGGTAAATAGTCCTTTTTTAGTATCGGTAACATATTTTTTTGTCCCCGTTTAACAATATATAAGAAGAAAAAGAGGGAAAAAGATGACAAATTTAATGTATTGAACTAATACTTAATTTACTCAATTATAAGAAAAAACTTGAACTGATACTTCATTTACTCAATTATCTGAAAAAACTAATTCAAAAGTTTCTTTCATGACAGTGAGGAAAAAAAGAAAAAACTCACAGCTATAATATTATCTCCCAAATAACAAAAGAAAACAAATTTCTAACAAATTGAACCTGAAAATCCCCTTTCCCAAAATCAGCTTGATCGCAAGATCCAGAAATCATGATCATCGGCCAGGTATTAACCCACGCATTGGACAAGCCAGCCAGGCCATGGACGCAACCCGGCCCCGACACAGTAAGCAAGACCCCAGGCTTGCCGGTCAGGTACCCGTACGCCGACGCAGCGTATCCAGCCGACTGTTCATTGTGAAAAGCTATGAATCGTACGCCGGCGGCGACGGCTCGGGTGGCTACCGCCGTGACCGGGATTCCGACAACGCCGAACATGTGACGCACGCCGGCCGCGGCCAGGGCGCGCGCCGCCAGATCGCTCCCGTCGATTAGAGCGGGTGAGGATTGGGGGTTTGGTTGCTCCGCCATGGATGATTGGATGAGTGAGGTTATGGTTGTTAGAAGCTCTCTTGCTTCGAGACTTGGAAGGAAGGGAAGTGAGATCACTCATAGTCATGGTGGCATTTACGAAGAGGAGCTTATTTGCATAAGAGCCCTTGAATTATTTGGTCATTTCTTGGAGAAATATGTGCAAACTTTGAAACACTTGTTTAAATCAGTAATTTTACTGTTTCTTACACCAATAAAACAAGGCCAAATTTCATATGTACCCCTGCAAAACCTCATAATTTCATATATATCCCTACTAGAGGTGAAATATCACCAATGCCCCTAAAGAATCGTTCAAATATCATGTATATCCCTACGAAACCACACATATATCATAAATACCCCTACAAATTTCTTAAAATATCACAAATATCCTTATTGTTAATATTTCATCAAACTTTGTCAGTCAAGTAACATCTATATTGATTGAATTATTATTAATTACTTTATTAAAAATATAAAATAACTATTATATGTTGATTTTTTTATTTTTCTTATTTTTTTTAAGATAATTGTAATTTTTTCTCTCAAACATATTAATCTTGAACTTACCATATATAAATACATAAATTAAAAAGTATATAAAATGACTTAATATAAATCCTTACCATATTTACATAGAGGAAAAAATGGAAAAATAATAAAATAACATTAATCTTGGGATATTGATGATATTTGAGTGATTTTATAGGGCTATTGATGATATTTCACTTTTTGTAGGTGTATACGTGAAATTATGATATTTTGTAGGGGTACACGTGAAATTTGGCGATAAAACAATTAACTTTTTTTATTTAATGGAGTAATATTTTGAGTACTTACTATCAGAGTTCTTAATGTGTTACATTTACAACCTTGTGTTGAAACTGGTCAAAACATTATGAAAGGTTTCCATATGTTTCAAGTTATAAACTGTTGTGTTGGCGATACTATTTTCCGAAAAAAAGATACAAAATACAATTAGTTGTTAAGAATCATATACTGATTTATTGTACAACATGCAGTGATGCAAATAAGATTATTTCTAAAATGGAGAAGGTAAAATGCTTTCTTTGACAAGTCTACATCTGATGTAAAAGCATACATCAATCTAAATCGTTTATGTCGGCCAAATATATATATGTGTTGCACAAATACGAACAATCAGATATTGATATGGAAATTATCATAAAACGTAGGACGTATAAACATTATATTGTTAGTGTTTTGTTATTTTATTACAATAGTAATTAATTATAAAATACAAAAATAAAAATAAACTTAATAATAAATAATAAATGTTATAAAATTTAATATTATAACGCGTTAACAAAATTAGACACATTTCATACTGAATTTGTAAAATAAAAGAATATCATAATTTGTATATTAAATTACATCAATCACAACAAAATATTATAGTTCATACATCAAAATCATATATAGATAAGATAAGTCAAGGATGTATTAGCTTGGGCTAACTATAAAAAGTGGTATAGGAAAGGAAAAAAATGTTGGTCCATAATATATAATTAGTCAAAATATCAAGAGTATTTCAACCATATCATAAACTACCAGTCATTTATATTCACATAATGGAGCGCGTACACCACATGCCAAATATTATACTTATTGCTAGGGGTCTCAATGAATATCCATAATCCGATAACCCGATCTGAATCCGAATGAATGGATTTGCATGTGAATTGAAAAAATGTGTCCATTAATAAAATGGATTCGCATTTGGATTTTTGAAAAAGATCCGCTAATTTAATGGATTTGTATTTGAATCTTGAAAGATCCGAATCCGAAACCCGATATAAATTGGACAATTAATTTATTTATTTTTTGAATGAATTGGGGAATCGGACAATTAATATATAGTAAATATGTATATGTGACAACAAAATAATAAATGTGAAAAAATGGGCAAGAAATCACGTATTTTTATGAGATATATGTAAGAAATTAATTAGAGTGAATATTTGGTAAGAAAAAAATGGGCAATTAATCACGTATTTTATACGATTTACTCGTTTATAATGTTCTTTTAAACTTGATGACATGATCCAAAATCCGATCCGAAATCCGTTTTGTTAATGGATTTGGATCCATTTTATTTCTTAATGAATTTGGATTTGTATTTGGATATTTTGAATTTAAATTGGATCCGCATGTGGATATTAACTGGATCCGACCCGAAACCGATCCATTGATACCCCTACTTATTGCATCAACATTCAACATCCATATTCGATACTTATATCCTCGGGATTCTTCACTGTTTAGTATTTATCCGCGTAACATAATAAATCATCAAACCGAGTGAGTGAATTTATAGTAAAATTAAGGAAAAATAAAATCTATATCGTCAACTCTTGTACCGGTTAACAAAGCTATATCTGTTCTTGTAAGCCAATAGTGCTAATTCTTTTTGGATGATAATTCAATCTCAAATATATTTCCAGGGACCATATTGGAAGTTTTGCCCTAGCTCAATCAAATTCTGATCTCAATTGAGTTGAAAATGGGATTTCCTGGGTGGGTGTTTCTGTCCCTCATGGCGGCTAATTGTGACCTGCCTCAGATGAGTACATGTTTTGGTAGGGTCTAAATAGTTACACCACTATATTTCACATGTGTTATATGCAGTATAGTTTATGTGATAAAAACTAATAATTATCAAAATACAGTAAAGTAATGCTTTTTTTTTTTCGATTACACACAGTATAGTAATAATATTATCAATTTACCAAATCAAGCATGCCCCATCACTATGTATATTTCCTTTCATAAATACACTGCTGGCAAGTTTCATGGGCTCTCGTATAAAAAAGAATAATGGGCTATAGTCAGGCCCAAAAGCCCAGAGCTCTCAATGGTAAAGCATGAAGCTAGCTTCCTTGTCCCTCTGCTAAACCCTTTTCCGCCTCCCCTCACAAGTCACATCTCTCTCTCAATCTCCTCCAGTCCTTGCAATGATAAAGAGGCGGTACTTCAGGCAGGACCATGGCGAAGAAGGGTCTTCTTCGTCTTCGTCGGATTCCTCCGCGGATTTGGATCCGATTTCCGATGCTTCCTCTGAAGAAGAAGAGGAATTAAATGAATCAGCAGAATCGAAGCAGATTCATGTCAAAGAAGGAGAATCAGAATCAGAAGAAGAGGAGGAAGAAGAAGAAGAAAATGAAGGAGAAGAAAAAGAGGAGGCAGACAAAGGAGAAGAAGCCGCCTTGCTTTCCCCTGGTCAGTTCTTACAAGTTTTCTTTCATTAAGCAGAACAAGAAGATAAAGTAGAAGAAACTTAATACATGGTGCAAATTTACACTTTTCCAAGTTTTCTTTCATTAATATTTATTTATTCTTTCAATTGTCAGATTCAGACTCAGATTCAGACTATGGCAGTGAAGAAAGCTCAGATAATGATTATGAAGATAATTACCTAGGTATTTCTAGCCATTTTTTCCTTCCATTAAAACCCTAAATTCTCCAAAAGCTTTTTATTTTAAATTTTAATAAAATATAAATGTTATAACAGGGTTAGTTGCTACAAAAGATGAAGAAAAAGAGATAAAAAAGCCAGGAAAAATGAAGAAAGGCCAAGAGGGTAAAATTGAAAAAGTTGAAAATGGGGTCAACGAATCAGCGCTTGATCGCTGTATTTTCAAATATAAGGCGGTATTTAAGTGCAAGCTTTGCCCTAAAATCGTAATTTTGAGTGAGAAAATCGTGAAGCAACATCTCGAGTCAAAAGTAAGGACAAAAAGCTCTTCTTTTAGCAATTTGCAGCCATTTATTAATTATTTTATTAACATAATAATAATTTTCACATACTTGTTAATTTTCATATAATAATAATAGTAATAATAATACTAATAATAATAATAAAACAAAATAAAATAAAATAAAATAATTTATTAGTAATAATAATAATTTTGGTAAGGCGAAAAGCTTGCAATTTAACAATTTACACCCAATAAATACTTGAAAATTATGAATATTATTATTATTAATATTAATATTAATATTATTTTATTTTTTCATTTATACTTTATTATAGAGGCACAAGAGGTCAAAGAAACTATTTGAAGCAGGGAGGCTGAAAGTGATGATAAACAGTGACGGAGAGTTAGAAGAGGATGTCGAAACGCACGCAGAACGATACGCCAGAACTTTGGCTCTTGCTGAGGTGGCAATTTAATTATGATTTTATATTAATTTTGCCCTGGTTTTATAAATTTATTATGACATTCTATTTTTTGGTTTTGGTATTATTTTGTTTGAGGAATAAGTTCTTTGAAATACCTGTTAAGTTCGCTCTGATTTTATTTTTAACCTGATTTTAATTAATTTTGCTTTGATTTTTGTTAATTTTGGTCTTGTATTAATTAATCTTGTGCTGATTTTTATTTCAAGGAATAAGTTCATCGAAGTTCCAATTAATTTTGCTCTAATTTGACAAGTTTTGCTTTGAAAAATATCTAATTTTAAAATTATTTCATCCCTGGAAAATATTAAATTCCGTGATTAGTCTGTCCCTTATTTTACAGATGTTCCATTATCGCCAAATATTTCATTTTACTCAAAAAATGTTCTATACTTTGACTGAAGTTGTTTTTTCAAAAATGCCATTTTTGTATTATTTTGATTTTAATTTTTTTTAATTATTGATATTAAAATATCAGGAAGAACCACGTGTAGCAAAGAAAGACTCGGGACGCCAGCGTCAAAGAATTAGAAGTAAAAAGAAGGTTAGGAAATTTTATCCTTTTTAAGGGAAATTAGAAAAAAAAAAAAGCCATCACATTATCCTTAAATTGCTAAAAAAGCCCCTGTATTATTGAAAATTGCCAAAAACAGCCCCTTCATTCTTTGTAAATTTCAAATCTTGGTTCATGATGTTAGTTAGATAGAAATCAAATCATTAACCCAAATAGATGATTGGATTACAGTTACAATAAAATATTATTATGGAAATATTATTTTACTTGTATTTTTTCTTTTGCAGAGGTCAAGAAAGGGCACTGAGAAAAACACTGAACAAGAAATTGGAAATTTGAATAAGAAAAAACAAGAGAAAAAGTCTGAACAAGAAATTGGAAATTCGAATAAGAAAAAACAAGAGAAAAAGTCTGAACAAGAAATTGGAAATTCGAATAAGAAAAAACAAGAGAAAAACGCTGAGCAAGAAATTGGAAATTCCAATAGGAAAAAACAAGAGAAAAAGTCTGAACAAGAAACTGGAAATTCGAATAAGAAAAAACAAGAGAAAAAGTCTGAACAAGTAATTGGAAATTCAAATAAGAAAAAGTCTGCACAAGAAATTGGAAATTCGAATAAGAAAAAACAAAAGACAGGTAACTAACGAATAAATCTGTCAATCTATAGAGAAGGATTAAAACCCTAATCTCCAATTTCTCCGAATTTATGTGTTTTTTAGTTATGTTTTTTAATTATGTTTTTGATGCTGTAACAGATAATTATATTCTGATTTTAATCCAATGTAATAGATTATTAAAGTTTTGATTAGGGGGTAAATTAGACTGGATTAATTTATTGTCATTGTTTCCGTAGTGGATTATTAAATTACTATACTGCATCATATATAGTAGGAAAATTACTATAATTTTGTCTCAATATTTAGAAAATTGCCTTCAAAATATTTCAAAAATCAGAGTATCCAGTCAAACACTCAAACATCGCAAATGGCACTTGAATTGTTGATCGTGAGGTACAGATTCTTCTATTATTATATGCAAACTGTTGTCCTAAGTACTGTTTCAATGTGTTTATATACTTCTTATTTGTAACATCTATGCCAAATCACTAAGTAATACTTGAATGCTTTAAGCAATGAAAGAGCTAGATATAAAAGAACTTCAATCACGGTGGACTCACAAAGAACTAGAATGATAAGAACAGGTAACCAAACAAGCATTAATGACATATATATCTTGAAGAAAAAACAGAAAAATAAGAAATCAACCATTTCAAATAAATTAATCATTCAATTAGAAACATCAATCAGTCACTACACTACACTGTGTTATGTTCCCATAACAATGATCAACACCTAAATTACCTCTTAAATTATCCATTATTTAAAAAACATAAAAAAAGAAGAATAAAACAAGTTTTTCCTTCTTTCAAGCAGCAAGGTAACACTTAAGCCTTCTTTCTTCGAACGAATACTCAACCATCTCAAGCGCCTTAACCACCACCTCATTCCGCTGCAAAATCTTCTTCGGACTCAGTGTGCCAGCTGGCGTCTGAGCCACTTGCATCGGCACGAGAATCGGGGTTATAGAAGAAACCGGAAGAATGGTACGAGTCACAGGTTTGCCAGCTGGCGTGTTGGCAACCTGCATTGGGGTTCTAGAAGAGACCGGAAGAATAGTACGAGTCACAGGTTTGCCAGCTGGCGTGTTGGCAACCTGCATTGGGGTTCTAGAAGAAACAGGAAGAATCGTACGAGACTCAGATTTGCCAGCTGGCGTGGCGGCAACTTGCACTGGGGTTCTAGAAGAAACAGGAAGAATCATACGAGACTCAGATTTGCCAGCTGGCGTGGCGGCAACTTGCATCGGGGTTCTAGAAGGAACCGGAAGGATCGTGCGGGGTTTTGAGGGTGTTGTAAGGTTGTGATGATGGAGTGATAGTTGTGAGAAAGGCTGACGTGGCGTCTCGGGCTGATGATGTGGCGTTTCGGCTTGACGGGTTGAGTTGTTGAAATGGAGCTTCTTTGTTGGGAGGCCGGGATTGTTCGTGCCTCTTCTACCTGGGAAATTCACAAATTGTAAGTAGTTAGGGTTTAGGGTACAACGGTGAATTGATGACAAACCGAGCAGAATAAGGTCAAACCAAATTAGATTCAAATAGAACCGAACCATTCAATGTGTTAAACTAAAATTTTCTCATTTACAAAAACAATGTTGTTTTGATTTTGAATTAGCAACCTAACCAAATCGTAAAAAAATATAATTAGCTAATTTTGAACATCTTCATTTCATTCCAAAGTTTAAAAATTCAGAAAAAAAAAAGTTTATTTCATTTCCATGACACAAAACCAAACCGAGCTGGTTAAACCGAGTTTACCAATCGACTCGACCTGACCGTTTTGGTTCGGTTTCCAAAATAAATCGAATGTTTCAAACGCCCTCCCTAAAGTGTATAAATCTTTTAGCTTTACCTGGAGACAGAGTAGAACGGAGATGATCGGGCTTCTTAGTTGAATAAGTCGAAGAATTGCTCCGGTTCAAAGTCTCCGGCCTCGCAGACTGACCCATCATCATCGCTCCGCCGAGAGAAAACCGGCGGCTCTGAAACCCGCCGGTCGAAGGCCGAGAGCCTTTTTTCGCGCTTGTGGGCTTCGAGGGGCTCGGTTTGGAGCCGTATAGGGATTCCTGTTCGGTTATCAGTTGGCCTTGTAGCTTCTTTTGCTCCTGTTTGTAACAGATTGTTTATTTAAGAGAAATTCACAAATAAGAACAAGATATTGCAGAAAAAAGGCTCTCTATTGTTGAAAAATAGAAAAATGTCCCTCTGTTCTTAAGATGAGTGAAAAAAGTAATGTTTGTTGTGAGCTAACACTGTTGTTTTAGTCAACTAAATCAGTTTAGTTCATACTTTTTTGAATGAAAATGATTTTATTTCCTCTTAATCACTTCCTTTATATTGGCTAAAGTTATGAAATAAGAATGGAAGTAAATATTACCCTCTGCCTCTTGAGTTCTTGCTCTTTTTCCAGCCTACAAACTGTGTATTGTTCCAGCATTGAGAGAACACTCTCCTGAAAGAAGTCCAATTAAAAAGAAAAAAAAAAAGATGCATAAATAAAAATGCAATACTTAGGACTTATCATCCATAAAATATGTATAAGATCCATGTTATAGAGAAGAAATGACTTATTTATTGCATAGCAGTGGATCTTGATGCATATTCAATGTATGATAAGTTCTAAATATGAGAGCTTAAATATTTAATTACGTGTTATAGCCTGAAATAAAAATAATCTGAAAAAAAAACTCTTACACCATCATAAGTGAAGTCCTTGCCTCTTTCTCTCTCCCATGTTTTTATTTTGGCGGAAAGATTTTCCAACATCGCTACATAAGATTAGAAATTCGATATATTTCAAAAATAATTCAAATATTAATTGATTTATTTCTACATATGCAGATGAAAGATGAGTGCCTCTTCCAGCAAGTAGGATCATAATATTTACGTACATTAATATAATTGTTGAAGTTTATTGAATAAACTTATTTAAATCTGACCTGGAATTTTGTTGGCCAAAGCTCGTGCCTTTTCAGCACGCTTCAATGAAAGATGAGCGCCTCTTCCAGCATTATATCGGTTTTCATCCTAAAAAACAAATTTCATTTCACTCTTTAATTACTTCCAAGATATAATATTTCACTATAAAATCTTAAAATGATGAATAATTAAATAAACAAATTTATCATCAAATAAATGAGAAAAATCCAACCCTATTATACTCCTCAAGCCATGATTCTTCTTCACAAGCTGCCAGCCATTTTTCAACTCTTTCGAGTATATCTTTTCTGCTGAATGACTCCTCTTTAATTAATGAAATTTGTTCCTCAATTTGTTCCAGCACTAAAGATGGATCAATTGCTCCTGCAAAAAATGGAAAAATAAAAATATCGTACACAAAAAATAAGATGAAAAAGTTAATTGCTAGGTCTGTACCAGTAAATAGCATCAATTAAACAAAATGTAATCCAAGGAATAATAATAAAAACTTTAGATTGAAAGGACTATATTCATAACATAACTTGAGATTAAGGGGAACTTGAAAAAAGCCCATGCAATATGCTTAAATTGCAAAAAGTCCCCTAAACTATTAGAAAATGCAAAAAAAAAAAAACTCCATTGACTAGGATTATAGTGATTTGTTTTAATGTTTTACTCAACAAGCTGACTTAACTAAATCTTAACAAACGGTAGGTTTTTTTTTGCAGTTTCAGCCTAACACAAGGGCTTTTCTGCAAAATTTCCTTAACATAATATAAATTACCTGCTTCAACAGCTTCTATGGCAAAATCAGTATCGCAATCTTCCGGAACTAAATGTGTTTTTCGTCTTATCTCTTCGAGTTCCGCTTTCTTCTTCAGAATAAATTCCGTCATTTTGCTCGCTTTGATCTGCTGGAGCCTCAGAACTTCAGATTCCACCTGTTTTTTCATTCAGTGTTTAAATCCCTCTGTTAGAATAATTAATGCATAATGAAAGCTGCAACGGCTGAAGTGACTATCACAAACAGCTGTTTAAGGTTTAAGGTTTAAGGTTTAGGGTTTTAAGTACTAAAGAAATAACTGATTTTAGCTTACTTCATTTAGAAAATGTAATGAAAGAATGTTGGGCTCTGTGATTTCATGCTCTAAAGCCGCAACAGTGCAAGTGACGTTCTGAAACATCTGTTGCTCTTCAATTGGTGTGTCCATTAAATCCCACAGCTCCAACATTGTAGTTGCTAGATCTTGAATCTGTAACAGTTTTTCTAATTTTATAAAAATATTGAAATTAAAAGGGATAAGATAAATACACCGTTTGTCCCTGTAGTTTTTTTTTTTAAACTTGAAACATGATGAAGAAAGGACCAAATAAAGCGTTTTTTGGCATTTGTTTCCAATTTTTTTTAATTTTTGCATTTTCAATTTATGAACTTAATCAGAATTTTCATTTTGTGACATTATGGAGTCAAAATAAGCTAAGCCCTAAACCCTAAAGTCAATTACCTTATGCATTCTTTGAATTTTGATCTCTTTCAAGCTCTGAATTGACGATTCGAGTCTCTCAATAGTCTCATTACTTATGTTTTTAGATCCCTCACTTTCTTGATCTAAACTAGGGTGAACTTCACGGACCGTTTCTTCAAAATCCAAGCCCAAAATGAGACATAATGAATTTAGGGTTTTTAATTGCATCATCACCTTTTTGAGCCTTTCGCTCTGTCAAAAAGAAAAGAAAAGAAAAGAAAAGGAGAAGTTTAATTTAAATACTGAAACGGATCAGAAGAGTTGTTTATCAATTAGATGATGTTTCTTTATTTGAGGTAAAATTCTATGAAATTGAAGATTAAAATTACAATTGATTTATACAATTGCGAAAACAAAAATCAAATCATAAACAGAATAACTAAAGATTTCAAACCGACCTTTTCCTTTTGAAGGGATTGTAGCTCCTTGTGCAATTCTTCTAATTTCCTAACACTTAATTCAGATTCATCAAACATGATTTTTGACGAATCGCAATCTGAGAAACCAATTTCTAAAGATATTTTGCGTATTTGTTCTATAATGTCTAAAAATTGGCTCATTCTTTCAGCCTTTCTTTTTCTCATTTCCTCAACTTGCGGAATTATTACACTGAGCTCTGATTTTAAGCCTCCAACACTCTGATTTGCCTGTCAAATTAAAAAAATAAAAGATAATTAATATATAGAGAGAGTAATTAGCATCTAATAAAAAAAATTGTTGAATAGGTCTAAAATATTGGGGAATTTTTCAAAAAAATACCCTATATATTACTGTAAACTTTCCATTTTTCAATAATGACAGACAAAATAATTTGAAAATTATGTTTTACTTATCATTATTTTTATACTATTCAAATATTATGTAGTATTTTTTTTGGAAAATAATAAAAGTTATAGTTAAGGGGTTCTTTTGAGAGCTTCACAAGTCAGTGCGTTTTTCCAATATTAAGGGCTATTTTTGTTAATATTTCAAGTCCTGAAAGGCTGACCTGTCTGGTTTGATCAGGCCGCTCGGCCATGGCAGAACAGATGGTCGCCAGCTCAGCTTCCATGTCAGCAATGGCCTGACGCAACTGAGCCCTAAACCGGCTGGCTTTGTCCAGCTTTCTTCTGTGAGCCTCCAAGCATTCTTGAGCCAGCTCATCGTATGTTCCATCTCTTTCTGATCCTGACTCGCCGATTTCGTCCCAAATTGCCTGAATCGCAACAATTTTGGCGAATAAGTATTGATAAAAGTACCAAATTGAATGTGTAAAATTACAAATGAAGCACAATATTTCAGATTAAATGGTAAAAAAAAGAGTATAAATATAAGTATGTAAGATATTTTTACCTGAAGCTCGAAGAGAAGAGGTCCGCAAGCCTTTTCCAACTTTGCAAAATAGTCCTTTGAGGGATCATTCATCTTTTACCAACTTTCTGCCTGAAATTTGTATAAAATATCAGAGGATTGAAGAGTAATTTATGGTTCTTAACAGTAAATTTGGACCCAAAAAAAAAACGGCTAATTTGATTCTTAAATGAATCTCCATGCCGAGTTTTACAGTAAGGTTTTAGTTTTAGAATGAAATCTGACACAAGCGATCAAACTGTCAGACTATTTGTTGGCCAAAATGAGATAATTTCAGTGATCAAATCACCAAAACGACAATAGAAAATGACTATAGTTCTTGCACAATCACAATAGAAAACCAGAGAAATCACAACATAAATCTGTACCTGATAGAAAAAAGCTCGTAGAAAAAATAACCCGATAACAACAGAATATTCGCCTCTTCCTACTGCTACTCTTGCGCGCTTGAGAAAGAAAGAAAGGAGAGAGAGACGTTACGAAAAAAAGGAGGCAAAAAAAGGTAAAAGGGAGAGAAGAATGAAATTTGAAACGAGATTTGGGGAGAATAGAGCGAGTGATGAGTGCGCTCGCTTCGGATTCAAAATCACGTTGGCGGATTCTCCCCGTCGGGTCAGATCTACATCCGCCGTCCATTTCGAAATCGACGGTTCAGATCGAGAATTCAGATATGCACATGACATGCTGATGCCGTCCTTCGACCAAAACAATTTTTTGGGTTTGTAAGACTATTTTCATAGGAAATTTGCTAAATCGCCCTATATTGGGAACAAAATTGAAAAAAGCCCCTGCGATATCAGAAAGGGCTCTGCTGTTCTGAGCAACAATTTTCTTATATATATATATATATATATATTTTTTTTTTTTTTTTTTGGCAATAGCCGATAAGCATACACAACACGCACAAAAGACCACATCTAATCATATCTTAAAATCACACTAAAATTATGCTCAACGCAGGATTCGATCTCCTCATCTATGGAAGATGGGATTAGCACCATAATCACTAGACTAGCAATTTTCTTATATTGACCGAGAGAAAAATATGTTATTAACTATATTTTGTACTCATGGATGTTTTTAACTATATTTACATTTAAAATAGACAACACATGAGAGTTCTTATTTTCTATTATGATTTTAATAGAGGATCTTTTATTAAAAATATGCAAAATTATACAAACTCATTTTCTTACTCTAGTAAAATCCAATTGTTCAAGTAGCAAAATAACAAAATTAAACAAAGACATCAATATTTTTTTTTGAGATCTAACCCACAATTTATGGGTTGCAATCAGATCTTCCCCGTAATGCATTGAGATAGCTCTATGTCAGAGCTCACAAATTAATGGATCTCTTGTGTAAAGGAAAAATTGGACAGAATTTTTAGTATTAATACCTTAAAAACTAATTTCTCAAAAAAAATTACTTAAAAACTAGCTAAATGTTAATTAAAAGTTACCAAATTTTAAGAGAGGCAAAATGGTCAAATATACTAAAAAACAAGGGGACTTGTAACAAAAAATTTGGTGCATGTAATTATCACCATCCTTCATTAGAGCATGTATTTACCTAATTTAAAATGTTAAATATGGAAAAGGAAATTATAAAATGCAACATATCATAAAGATCTCATTTTCTTCTTTCTTTGTAGAATCTTTCCAATTAATTGACATATATTAGGAAATCCCAGTGAAGATATTCGATTCCATATAAAAGTTTGCGATTTAATTCCTTTTATTTTGAGCACGCTATATCTATAAAAGTACACACATATAGAATTCATTCACAACATTAATCTCTAATTCATTGTTTAAGCATTTCCAGATACTCTCAATCGATCAAAATGGAGTCGAGTAAAGGTGTTTTGTTATGTTGTTTTGTTATGTTGCTTCTGCTTAATAATCATGTGGCGCAAAGCAGATCGACTCCTGTTAACAAGGTGAACATTATTTTTTCCTGTTTTTCTTGTAGAAAAAAGCACAGAAATTCCTTCAATATAACATGTACTATTGTATATAATATAGTACATATGTTCATTTAACTTATATTGCCCACTACTGCTACATAATTTAAACTCTGCTTCAAATGCAATAATATATCGTTTTATATACAAGTAGAAAAATGTTGAAATACTTTTGGGATCTCTTTGTAGAAAAGGTAATTCTTCTTTCCTTCTTAAAAATTTTCCTCACTTGAGGAACTCAAGAAAACTTTAAAGAACAAAAAAATATTATTACAGAGTAGACTTGGTTAAACCAAAAAAATTAAAATTATGTATCTTAAGGAATAATACAAATCAGACAATAAAAATCACAAAAAATATTTTGTGCCCATCAAAAATTTAATATTCAAAATTATAAATTCTTTTGCAATTTTATTATTTGATAATTAATGCTAATAAAAGATAGAATATCAGTACCTAATTTTTTTTTTTTATGAAATATAAATTAACCAATCTGAAGCGGAGCGAGGGCGATTGCTAGTTCGATTCAATTTCAATTAACATTATACAATTATCTTCTTTTTAATTTTTTGACAAAATACCTTCTTTCTATTACTAATCCACAATAATTTTGCATATGCAAACATATGTTGGTTCAAGTGAGAAAAAGCTGAGAATTAGTAAAGTGTCCCCGAAAATTCGTCAACATATAGGGTCTTCAAATAAAAGTCTGCCAGTCACAAGCATTTATTCCACCCAAGATCAATCCGACGGCTTATCTCTTTATGTATGTCCTAATTATTTCTCTTCTTTACTATTCAAAAGTATTAGAATTTTACATTTTTTTTAGGCCAAATTTCACGTATACCCCTACAAAAAGTGAAATATCAGCAATACCCCTACAAATTCATATAAATATCATGAATACCCCTATGATATATTTAATTTTAGAATTAACGTTAATATTTTATTTTTCCACCCAAAATGACTCTGAAGTGATGATATAGAAAAACAATCATGATAAAGTTGTCTCAGACAGCATAATGTGCTTCTAATTTATTATTAAACTCAAATTAACAATTTGCATGTTTTTCTAATGCATGATTGAATATTTTCCATGCAGCACGCAATATATCAGTCAGATATAGATAAAAGAAGGTTTAAATATTACGGTTGCACCGCAACACTGGATATTTTTGGTTATCCGAACTTGGTGAATGACCAAATTACTGCTGGAATGATTTGGATAGTGAATAACAAAATCGAGCAGATTCAAGTGGGGTGGCATGTAAGCTACAAACCCTTTCTTTTTTGCATCTTATGTCTCATAAAACAAAAAATGATAACTACATCAATTCATTGCTATCAATAAAATCAGCCTTATTTTCATAGAAAATTTTATTGTGTCAACTATTTATCACATCCTTTGTTGTTCTTGTTCACATCACATCCTTTGTTGTTCTTGTTCTAGGTTAATCCAGAACATTATATGGGCGACACGAGAACATACTTTTTTGTATATTGGACGGTAAGCATAATTTTTTTTTTTTGAAGAAACTTCTTTTTTCTTTGGAAAGTATTAATTGCAACAAATAATTTTTTGAAGTTCTTTTTTCATTGAAATAACAGGCAGACATGTCCAACTCGACAGGATGTTACAACACAAATTGCCCTGGTTTTAATTTAGCACCTGATGCAAAATTAGCTCCTGGCAGTGTTCTGCCCATTTCGACTACTCAACAGAAACACACACTAACAATAAAGATAGCTAAGGTGCATTTTTCATACATAATCAATACATTCAATTACAAATTTACATGTAACACGTTATGACTAAGTTTGTTTGTGTTTAGGAAAAAGATGCGTGGTCATTGTATGCTGGAGTAGATGGCTCAGCTACTTATATTGGCAACTGGCCTGATTCACTTTTCATAGGCTTAGCGGACAAGGCAACAGATATTAATTTCGGTGGATTTACACAATCACCTAATAAAATCCTCAGTCCTCCCATGGGAAGCGGTTATCTTTCTGAATCGATTGGAGCCGCAACTTTTAAAGATGTCCAATTCATAGACAATCAAGGAAATGCGTATGGCATAGATTGGAAGCTACCATCCGATGTCACTGTACCCACGTGTTATGATATTGGAGACCTTGAAAATAGGCAATTCGCCTACGGTGGGCCGGGAGGATGTACCAACTAAAAAGTTTATTTAAAATGAGTAATGATGTAGTAATTAAATATTAATCTAATTTTTTGGATTTTTTTGTTGTCTCAAAACAAAATAAGTACTTGCAGTAGCCTAGCCTAGTCAGAAACTTGATATTTTTATTTATGATCAAAATAATTCAACAATGTATAATTTTAAGTATGCTTAAACGCTAAAGCAAGGTAGAATGCATTTGTAATAAAATGTGAAGATCGAATCTTCTTTTTAATCAATAAGTGGATTAAATTATGAAGAATGATTAATTATTTAAATACTTTTTTTTTCCAAAAATTATAAGTAAATTAAATATGCTATTATGTAGTCTCTCACTCCGCCGCTCCCCCCCCCCCCCTAATATTACATCCTGGCTCCGCCCCAGTAATGCAGCCTTCTCTGTAAAGTACATCTGTTAAAACTTTGTAGTTGAAGTAATGTGTAAATCACGTGAACATACATTTTCATCAAACAGTTTCTGTGCATAATCTAATTCCACCATTTTAACAGTCTCAAATATAGTCATTTATATTATATATTTTTTATTTTTTTATGTTTAATAACCATCTAATATTTTAGAATAATTATAGATAATTAAAATTTCGGATGACCATTTCTCATTAAAAAATGAATAACAATATCCATTCTTGGTGGAGAAACTAGGGGTTCTTATGTTTTCTCTAAAATAAAACACTGGGAATAAAAGTTAATACTACATAAAATAATACTACATAAAACACAATCATCTCACAACACAGTTACACTAAAAACAAACCAAACATAACAGTATGATCACCACAAAGGTACACATCACAAAACACACAAGCACAAACACACACACTCTAACGTGCCTGTGGAGGATGCACTATCTGATCCACTGAGGGAGAAGACGCCATCTCCACCTCTAGCTGGGGCCCAGTCGTGTGCTGGAGGATGATGTGGCCAGACTCTCCCACTGCGTCGGTCCTCAATCGCCTACGCTTACACCAACAGATGGCGGAGTACAGACATGTGAATAGTATGATCATCATCAACACAGCGAGGATAATGGAGATGATCATACTAATATGTCCATCATGCGAGAGACGGTGCTCCTGTCCATGATGGAGATCGTATGTGTTTATCGGGCGGTTATGTATATTCTCCATCTGTATAAATGGATATTATTTTTAAAAAGATTGTATTATCAAATTTTAGTAATATTAAAAAATAATATATTTATGTTACATGGATATGACGGGAATGCTTGTTTGATGGGATATAGATATGGTGACATGATTATTTTGAAAAAAAATCGTAAAAAAATGATATATTTACTCAAAGAAAACCCAAAGAAGAGCGAGCATGCTCCGTTTGATGAAAGAAGAGTTGTCGGTCGGCTCAAGTGTTTTTTGGGCTCTCGGCGAAAAAAATATTCTTTCATGGCATTAATATTTTGTAGGATTTTAAATTTTAGCATCTAAATTTACACCTAACTTTTAGTACCAAAAATTTAAAATCTAAAAATAAATAAATAAATCATTTTTCAACAAAAGATCTGAATCTAAGAAAAATAGGTCAATATATTTTTTTTTAAGTATTTCAGACATATTTATGCTGCAGGTAAAGACGTAAAGGGGCATCATAATTTCAATTCATAGAAACCTAAGAAATGATATATTTATAATTTATTGAATCTATTATTTTCCTAAATTACATAAATTATGTTTAGAAAAATTATATTATCCATTTTTGTAAGCAAAATACAAGTGACGACTACCCACGTGCTCTGATTGTGTAGATTGGTCCAAAAAGAAGAACCCAATTAACTAAATGACTGGTTCACTGCACCAGCACCATAAATTTTTAAGTTGCTTTTATTTCTGGTTCATTTACCTAGTCTAATCAAAATAAATTGAAGAAATATGCCCAAAAATAGTCTCCTCCTCATCACTGCACGCTTCATCCATGCATGGTCGCCGAGAAATAGGGAATTTCTCGTTGAAAAAAAAATCGCAGAAACAAAGCATTCACCACCACCATCACTTGCAGTGGATAAATGGATCCCATTCCTTCTTCCACCCTTCACAAACAGTTGGATTTCCTTTTTTCTTCTTTACAAGCCTAATTAGACTAAAATACATGAGGACTTCTGATTTAGGGGCCTCTCCACGGCCGCCTAGACTGTCTAGGCTACTTAGCTGGCCCTGGTCTTTGTGGAGAAGAAAGTTAAAGAGAGAAAGATAGTTAAACATACCTTTGAATCCTTTGAAGTTTGATCCATCATTCCAAATCCCATTTCTACCAGCTCTCTCTCTCAAACACAACAGAGAGTTGATTAAAGGAGAGAGGCTTTCTAATGGAGTTATTGTAAATAATCTGAATAAGTGGTACTTCAAAGTTCAAACAAAGAAACTGTATTTGATCTGTGTGTTTATGCACTCTTTCCAAATTAGGAAACTCACCCATTTGAACTGGCCACAATAATGAGCTTTAGTCAGTATTTTATAGTGGTGGGACCCACATTGTCAATATCAATTGACCGATTGAATTTGACCTCATTACTTAATTAGTATTTACCTTAAAACAGAATAAAAGCTCAAATTCTTTTATTTCACGCTAAGCATACATAGAAGACAAGCACCGCAATTAGCATATAAAACAAAGTCTAATATTAGAGAAATTATACATGCATTGCTAAGGGTGGCAATAGTCCGGGTAATTTCCGGGCCGAATAAACGTATCCGGAACCGGATAGAATCGCATCTGGATCCGGACATGAAAAAAAAATATATATAAATACGGATATATTTCGAGCACTATCCGAACCGTTGACATCCCTAGCATTGCCCCCTATTTGCCACGAAAGTGGACTATATGTCTATACATCACGCTGATATAGTCAGTGGTAATTTGGACTGATGTTGATGACCACTCATCAAACTTACCCACAAGACATCTCCATATCTGGTTTTTAATTACCGCCCTCGGATTACCACTCCTGCTCAGTCCCAAATACTTAATTCCAGACCGAAGCCCATACCCTCAATTTGCCATAGCGATTCATCATTGCATACCTACTCCATCGATCACGGCTGATTTCTGCCATGGAGATGACGTTACGTATTTCACGCAAAACTAGACGGAGCTCGAGCCGAATTAAATTGCGCCATAGTTGTGAGCAAACCAGATCTGAAGATTCATTTCAAACGTCAAATTGGGCGGTCACACAAATATCATGCTGGTAATTTCTTCTTTGATTCATAATCGATTTTTTTGACTGAATTTAATGGGGGTTTCTAATGACTGATTCAATTTCATGGATTTCCTTGTATCCAACAAAGCTTACCAGTTGCGATTGATTTTTCTGAATTTAATGGTGGTTTCTAATTTCATGGATTTCATGGTATGTATTGTTATTATTATTTTTATTTCTTTTTTGGTTCAAGAATTTTTTGTCGATTTTTTTAAGGAAAATTCTGAATTCAAAAATTCATTTATCTTTTATTGCAATTTTTTTTTTAAGTTTTTACATATTATTTCAAAATGGGTTAGGTATTTCTTTGAAGAATAAAACATTGAAATTAGGAGATTTGTAGAAGTCCGTTATGTTTTAATTTTTTTGTCTGACATTTTTTGGAAAATATAGTTAGGGTAACGGAGTGAAGAACAAAAGAATTCATTATTCAGGCCTGCTAATGCCACCTGCCGGAAATATGGAACTGTGAAGAGGGCATGAGAGGGGGAGAAAGGTAGGATTGTATTGTCTTGTTTTGTAATTCGTTGGGCTATTTGATCCATTAAGAAACCCGATAATATAATGGGCGGCAGGTAGAATCCGCTTAAGAAAGATGGAATGGAGTGGGGACCGGGATTATTTTGCCCGTCTTGTTTGAACCCCATAAATGAGTTTTCCGAGAGTATGATAGTGATTTGGGCAGTGATCCAGTGAAGCTAGCTTTATCCCCGACGGACATGTTTGATTTGAGATATTTTAAGTTTGATGTATATTTAAAATATATAATTATAAATATACATGATTTTGAAAATATATACTAGTTGTTTGATTTGGTGTATTTTAAATCATGAAAAGCAGAATTCGATTTTTTTTATGTAAATTCGGAATTTTAATTTTGATTCAAGTTAATTGTTTGATGATTGTAGAATATCTATATAAAATTGTGTATCAATTTTTCAAAATTATTTTGTACAATTAAATTAAATTTATAATTTATAAATCTCACACATTACACATACAATTACAAAACAAATAAGTATCATTAGTTGATATATATGATTAATTAAACAATGTAATATTTAATTTAATTTTTTTTTATTTAGTTTATAAATATTTTATTTTTATATAATATTTTATTTTGTTTTAATTTATATTTATTTTAATTTAATTTAATATATTTTTATTAAGGCCTCGTTTGGTATCGTTGCCGTTTTCTGTTTTCTGTTTTTTTTCTCCAGAAAAAAAACAAAACGTGTTTGGCAAAATGCCTCTGTTTTCATTTTTTTCTATCCAAATGGCAAAAAATAAACAGGATTTTGGAAACAAGAAAAAGTTGTTTCTTCTTTTCTGTTTTTCACTGCCAAACATATAAATATCCGAAACCACACGAAAATAATATGATAACACTAACAAAGAATATTGACCTTGAAATATTGTATTGCGCTAAAAAAAAGTAAGTTGGCGTAAAAAATAGTATATTCATATTAAAAAGGAATTTTGACCGTAAAACTTTATATCCACTAAAAAAGGTAAGCTGACACTAATTAAAAATATTGGCCATGAAACTTTATATTGCAGTAAAAATAAAATAACTTACCACTGAAAATAATATAATGATACCGAAAAATATTTATTAATACTGAAATCTTTATATTCACACTGAAATGGTATATTGACACTAGAAAAAATATATGCCGATATTAAAAATGATATATTAACATTTTTAATACTAAAATGATATATTAACATTGAAAGTGTTATATTGATACTAAAAAACAGTATTTTGATACATGAAAAACAATATATTTTCACTGAAAATAGTATATTGACACGAAAAATGATACATTGATATTGTAAACGGTAGATTGACACTAAATACTCAATATATTGACATTGAAAACATCATATTAACTCGATGAAATAGTTATTAGCTAGTTGTTTTGTTATTTAGTGGACTTCCTCTCGTATGGTTTATATATCTACTTAATTGGTTGTGTTACAATGTTTGTTGGATTATGGTTATGCTAATTTGTATGATGGTTTTTCGGATTTTGATTTTGTTATATCCACTAAATTTGTTTTTAAAAACTTACATATGTAGTATATCTTTGTAGATCCATATACATGATATGTGAACAAGTTATTGGATCATGAATATGCGGATGAAGAGACTGATGAGCATGCGAAATGAATAAGCTGATAAATATAAGAACTCCTAATATTAAACACTAAGCACCAATGTGGAGTTCTGGTAAAGGACCCTTGCTGCTTTGTTTTTTTTAATACCATTTTTTCCAAAAATAAACAAACAAATATCATTCCTTTCAAAATAATGTAGTATCTACCATAAATATTGTTCCGTCATTACTAGTGGCGGAACATGTGGATTTTATAATTTTTCAAAAATGGGGTTAATTAGTGAAAAAAACGTGTTCCGCCAGTACCACTGGCGGAACAGGAAAAAAAAAATTCTCAAAAAAATTTCTTTTCATGTTCCGCCACTACCTGTGACGAAACAACATTTTTTTACACTAATTAACCATGTTTAACCAACCAAATGAAAATTTTTGAAAAAAATTGAAAATCCACATGTTCCGCCACTAGTAGTGGTACTGGTAGAACTACCATTTCCGGATCCGGAAATAGTAGTTACCCCATTATTTTAAGTCAGTTGGTTATGTTTAAAATCATTTTGAATTATGTTAAGTAAGTTAGTTATGTTTAAAATCATTTTGAATTATATCATAAGATATTATCTCGATTTATTATTCATTCAAAAATATTTTCTATATCACATCTAATTTTGTAATGACAGATAAACTCTATGCAATTAAATTTACATATGAGAAATAAAATAACATAAATGATAAATGCATAAAAAATAAAAAAATAATAACCAACTAAATAATTTGGATAAATAATTTATGATCTCAATTTATGTTTGCATTAAGATTCATAATATTAAAAGGTCATCCATTTTTTATTCTCTTTCATTTTTTATGCCGTTATCTCTTGACATATTATATTAAAAAAAAATAAAGTATTAATCAGACATAGATGAAAGTGAGAAGAAAAAATAAAAATGCAAGATAATCTATTTCAAATATTTTAGTTTAAACCACATAAGATTTAATTATAGATGTTTAACTTTAAAAAAGATAAAAAATAATTACTTTTAACACGATTTTTTAAAAAGGAAATATGGTATTATATATATGGGAAAAATATGTATACTATACATAGAAAAATATAACATGACTCATTTTCTTTAAAAACATTACCACCACTATTTTTTCTTATTATTTTCTTATTTTTTTAGTTGTTAAAATGATATGCATTATGTATAAATTAATTACATATGTTATTTTAAAACCCATAATACATAATAATATAGTTCTTGATACTCTGGAATTTTATTATATGATAGTTCTTACGAAATTTGAGATATAACACGAAACATTATCTAACTAATCATGTAATATTGTGGTAATAATTTAAATGAAAACTAAGATTTGAGAAATTTTATTATAAGATGTCTGGGAGAAAATTCATGATAAGGTTCTTGAGATTGCTCAAAGAGGTGAAAAATATGGTAGGAGTTAATGGGCGTATCATTTTTTACATGTTCTTTTATATAGTTTATATTCACATTTTTAGCAAGAAAAAAATTAAATTGGAATCATAACAATATGAAATTCACATTCAAGAGAAAATTCCAACAAATTTATATTTGACGATTTTAACATGAGAAATAAAATATTTCATTAAGAATTATTATTTTTTAGAGAAAAAAATAAAAAAATATGCTTATTTTTTAATGAGTGAACTCTTCATATTCTATTTGTATTAATATTTGAACATCACTTTGAACCATGATTCACTGAAAATATCTGATTAAGATCTAATGTCTAGAAACAAATTCAACGGTTCTCACTAAATCTGGGATGAAACACAAAACATCAATTCAACCAATAATATGATTATGGTTTAATAGTCACACACATGTTGCCATAAAATATCAATAAATTTAAGAAAACTAAAGATTAAGATTTAACAAAAAAATTGATCGAACGGTTTAGATAAAAATAATGAGGGCTCAAAAGGAGGTGAAAAATAAGGGGTTGAGGTTAATTCAATACAAAATTGAATCATATAATCAAGATTGCTACAAAATTTAAATCAAGTCATAGTTACATTTAAGCTATTAATTTAGTTTGTCATGCAAAATATTAGACATGACAAATGAAGATAATAAGATCAATTCTACTTTTTTTTACTAACTATATATTTAGTATTACTTGATAAGTAAAAATTAGTTATGATTTAATGGAATTATTTTATCTCTTTACAAGTTTTAAAATTCAATAAACAAAACTAATGTTTTTCAAGCTAGAGAAATTAGAGCAAGTTAGGTGTGAGGGGTGAGGGGTGCACTAACGGGGGAAACGAACTATTGAAATGAACAAGAAGTTAGGTGTGAGGGTGCACTAACGGGGAAGCGAACTATTAAAATGTTCATTTCATAATCAGGACAATCAAGGTCGAATCAAGGTAGAATTCCAACTATGTACATGGTTTTTTCTGAAATTTGAAAAATAACAAAGTTTTGAAACATATTCCGAAAGTAGCACTTTTGCTCTCTGGGAGAGCGATTAAGATACGAAAAAGCCAACTCCTAGAACTCAAGAATTAAAACATAATATTTTAATGTTTAAAAAAAAAAACCGAACTCTGAGAGTTCTAGAGTTCGGTTTTCAATTTATATATTTTTCTGCCAAACTTGGATTCTAAGAGTTCGGATTTTGTGCAAAACAAGGTATCATGGCATATTCATTTTTTTTTAAAAAAATATTAAACCAAATTATTTTGGTATGAGCAGGAAGAGTAGGAAAAAACAAAATTTAATAAGGAAGAAAATGAGAAAAAATGTATAGTTATTGAAATGTATTGATTAGTAAAAAAATACCATATTATACTAAATAAATGCATAAAATAAAAAAGAAACATAATACATAATTTAATACAACTACCGCGTAAATAAAATTTACTACAACTATTTTAAATTCTCTAAGGAAAAAATTCCAATAATCATTGAAATTAAAATTATTTGAACCGTCTAGAGCAGGTGGTTGCGGAATTGGTGGATCGTTTTGATTAGAGTATTGTTGTGTTGAATAATTATAATGTTCGTAAGTATTCGACTGCATCATCAAATCTTGGAGCTAGTTCCTCACATCAGGATGCACGATACAATGAAGCAAACTCGTCTCATCATGTGCCGGAAAACGATCATAATTCATCTTTTTTATATTTTTTTAGTGTTAAAATATTATGCCCTTTGTAGTAACTTCATATATTTATAAGGATCTTACTATAATTTTACCAATATAATAAGCCACATAATATCTATAATCAAATATATAAATAGCAGTTTTATTTATTTACATGGTGATTCTAATATTGTATTAACTTTTGTTTTGTGAGTTACCTATAGTATTGAAACTCGAAAGTAATATAAATCACTTATGCTTTCAAAAACAGATACGATATTTTTAAGATTATAATTCTTACCTCCTCAAGCAAAAATTATTTAGAAGGGTTCAGGTATGCAATGCCAGCATTTTGGAGCGTCCAGCAGTACCCCGACTACAAAAAGTATGATGAATTACAAAAAAAATATATTTTCAAAAAAGTATATTTGTAAACACAAAAGATATATCCAAGTACAAATATATATGTGTATAGCTAAAACTGTATGGTGAGCGCTTCTGAGCACTCCAAAAGCTAGGCACTCCGAATAATTTCTCTATTTAGAATTAAGGTTACTACATAATAAGCATAATATAAATTGATGTATGAATGATGGAAATCCAATTTATTTGTCTCAAATTCTAGATACCTTAAATGACAACGCAATGCATGTGCGTCAAATTTTCTTCTCCCAACAGAATTCTAGAACAAGTTTAGTGTCATGTAGAATTTGCCTTCCAGCAACACTTCTTTAATTCACGCTAAGCAAACATAAAAGAATAGTTGCAAAATTAGAATATAAGACCGTCTAATAATAATAAATAAGCACAACATTTTAGCCAAGTTTACATTAAACAAGATTTCAAGAAATGATTTTTATTAATCGATGAAAACACTCAACAAAAACACATGCTTTTCCTTGTAGCATCTCAACAAGCATTCAATACTCAAAAACAAAAACAAAAAAAATTACAATAATCAAAATGAAAACTCGGGATACCTACCGAAACAGGCATCTGAATTGTTTAGATTATTACTAAAATAGAAACAAAAAAGAAAAATGAAAGAAAAGTAAATCATCATTATGTTGAGGACTCCTTGGCGATTTTCTCGGCCTTAGCAATGACCTCTTCGATTCCTCCAACCATGTAAAATGACTGCTCGGAAAGATCGTCGTATTTTCCGTCCAACACACCCTGTCATTATTTCGCAAAGAAAAAATTAAGTATTAAATATATTATTAATACTTTTTACAGTGCTGGAAAAATCCTAATTTAAACTTTCCATTTATAAAAAAACACGCAGAAATCCTCAAAAAAAATTACCATTTTTACGTTCAAAAAAATAACTTAACTTTTGACATTCTATTTTTTCCAAAAAATTTACTAACTAATATGAAACAATAGAGAAATAATATGCAATATAGGTTTGCATACAATATATCATTATTTGAATATTATATAGGTAATTATTAATACAAAAGTTACAAGCTAAGGGGTTTTTTTCACACTTGAAAAATCAAGGGGATTTTGCAAAATGTAAAGTCAAAACTTGGGGCTTTCTTGCACGTTCCAAACACACAGGGGTTTTCTATACATTAATGAAAATAAAGGGTCTTTCAAAAACATCCCCCAAAAAAGAAATAAACAAACCTGGAAGCTGGCGACGCTCTCCTTAAGTTCGACATACTTGCCGGGGGCGCCGGTGAAGACCTCGGCGACATGGAACGGCTGGGAAAGGAATCGCTGGATCTTCCTGGCGCGGGCCACCGTCAGCTTGTCATCCTCACTCAGCTCGTCCATACCCAAAATGGCAATAATGTCCTGCAAATTCTTGTAGTTCTGGAGGACCTTCTGCACCCCACGGGCCGTGTTGTAATGGTCCTGCCCCAGCACGTGCGGGGAAAGCATACGGGAGGTCGAGTCCAGTGGGTCCACCGCCGGGTAGATTCCCAGCTCCGAGATCTGACCGGAAGAAATAAAATTAGTTTAGGCTCTGGAATCTATCTTCACGATCAGAATACAAACAAAAATTAACAGCTCAAAGTTATGTCATAACACGGAAAAGATACTAAATTCTAAATAATATAAAATTTATTGTTGCAACATATTAAAATGACATATTTCTCATTAAACCTAGCACTACGATATATATCGATATGACACCCAAAAAAAGGGTATATCTCCTTTCAAAAATGCAACTAGTAAATACGTTGCACAGCTTGATTCATTAACACACACAACCATCAGCATCTTCATTAGAATTTCAACATTCAATTTCAAAGAGAGTGGGTTAAGAAAAACCAACAGACCTGTCGGGAAAGCACAGTGGTGGCGTCAAGATGGGCGAAGGTGGTAGCTGGAGCGGGATCTGTCAAATCGTCAGCCGGAACGTAAATAGCCTGGACGGACGTGATGGAACCCTTTTTGGTGGTGGTGATACGCTCTTGGAGACCTCCCAGATCCGTGGCGAGGGTCGGTTGGTAACCGACAGCTGAGGGGATACGACCTAGCAGTGCAGACACTTCAGAGTTCGCCTGGAAATAAAATCAAAAGTATTAGAGAATGCTTAAAAGAGCTAAACAATCCATGCTGGTACTTAGCAGTAAGTATTTTGATTTTCTTTCTTCCCTTGTTGGGGAATTTTTGTAAACGTGCTATACTTTTTTTTTTTACTTCTGAAGAAATACAAAGTATTTTGATTTTCTTTCTTCCCTTGTTGGGGATTTTTTTTTATAAACGTGCTATACTTTTTTTTTACTTCTGAAGAAATACCAAGTCTTTTGATTTTCTTTCTTCCCTTGTTGGGAATTTTTTTTTTAATAAACGTGCTATACTTTTTTTTAATTCTGAAGAAATACCATATCTTTTGGAATATTCAAATAACCCCCTACTTTAAAATTTCAACTTTTTCAAGAAAACCCTGACTTTTAAAATATTCGGAAAAAAAAACCTAATGTGGACTTTTTAAAATACTAAAAAAAATAAAAGGTAATGTTACGAGGTTTGGAAAATGTGAAGTTGATAGTAGTTCTCTTGGTTAAGGGTATTTGGTAAATTTGTGAAAACATAATTATTTTCCGAAAACAAATTTCCTATTCTTTTCATTGTCATTTTTCTAACCTATTTATTACATGCCTAATAAGTAAAAAAAAAGGAGTATAGAAAGGGCCAAAAAGAAAGAAACGAAAAGACACTTGAGTGAATCTGAAAATGTTGTCGATGAAGAGAAGCACATCCTGGCCTTCGGCATCACGGAAATGCTCGGCAACAGTCAGACCGGTGAGACCGACACGGGCACGGGCACCCGGGGGCTCGTTCATCTGTCCGTACACTAGCGCGCACTTGCTGTCCGCCTGTCCAGAAAGAAGAAAAAAATTATGTAAAAAAGTGTAGAGTATTATTATATTAGGTGTTTAGAAGAGCGGTTCTTCGATTATTCTGAAAGAGTTAATCGAACAAACAGAATAAATAAAGCATAGAAATACCAGAACAAGTGAGAAACAAAAAGCGGGAAGAAATAAGTACCTGCTTATCTCCTAGCTTAATGACACCACTCTCAATCATTTCCCTGTACAAGTCATTTCCCTCCCTGGTTCTTTCGCCGACCCCAGCAAAGACGGAGAAACCACCTAATCATTCAAAAAATATTATTACTATTATAATAATTATTGTTATTAATAAAATTATTATTATTATTTTTTACTGACCATGAGCTTTAGCAACATTGTTAATCAGTTCCATGATAAGCACGGTTTTGCCCACACCAGCACCGCCAAAAAGCCCAATCTTTCCTCCCCTCTGATACGGCGCAAGAAGATCCACAACCTGTTCAAACAATCAATTAAAATCTCAAATTAGAATATGTATTTCGTACAATTAATACATAATATCTTGATTTTTGTAATTTTTTGGTTATTAGAAAGAGAAGTTATACCTTGATTCCTGTGACAAGAATTTGTTGCTCTGTTGCTTGTTCAACAAAGGCTGGAGCTTCACGATGAATAGGCAAGAAGTGACTTGTTGCTGTTGGTATGAAAATGTTATGAGCAAAAGATTAAAAAAGAAAAAAAAGACAATTCCAGATGGCCTGCTAAGAAACTTTAGTTATACTAGTTTTTTCAAGTTCTAAGTACGAAAGAAAATCCCTACAAAATGCATGAACATACAAATTCACTCTCTTGGATACATAAACTATCATCAATGCATCAAATTTCATAAATGCAGCTTGGAAAGTTGCTTAGATGTATAAGAGGTACCAAACAAGGCCTCTAGAAGTTTTGTTATTTTTCATGTGATTAAAACAGAGAAAAATGAAAAATAAAATCTTACTTATATCTCCTCTGTGATCAATGGGTTCACCAATGACATTCATGATACGACCAAGAGTTGCCCTACCAACTGGGACCTGGTAAATAGCAAAATATATGTCAAATAAATAAAACAAAAGTGAATAAAAATAGTAAAACAAACTAGACTGAATAAAAGGAAGGCACCAAATCCGACAAGTAAGAAGCGAATTAAGATTATAAAACAAATAATTTAAAGAGAAAAAAGGAAGTGAAAAGCTAAGTGTCTAAAGAAGGAAACAAAAAACACCAGACAGAAACTATAAACAAAAAAACTAGATATCTAAAAAATCATGTATCAAAAAAGAACTAGACTTTCCATTTATCAAAATTCAGCTCTAACTGGATTCAAATGACATCATAAATCTAAAGAAGACAGAGGTCAAGAGCTAGAAATGGAACTATAAAAAACTCAACCCTACCAAGCCAATAAAATCAACAAATATAATCAAAAGCACAACAATAGATTGACTAATCTAATCAATCCAAGTTAAAACAACAGAAAAAAGAAGTATAAAGATCAAAAGAACAAAATTAACACTGCAATAACCAGATATAACTCATTATCAGTACTCAATGAGCAGATCTGGACGATCAGCGCCCACTGCTGGGTCAAAAGTCGTTATTAGTACTAAACTAAAAGTCACTGACAAATCCAAGCGAAATACAGAAGCAACCATCTTAAGATCAATCCACAGAGAACGACAAAAAGAAAGAGAAGATCCATACAGTGATAGGCGATCCAGTGTTGAGAACCTTCTGACCACGCACAAGACCTTCGGTTCCATCCATGGCGATGGTACGGACCATATTCTCACCCAGATGCTGCGCGACCTCGAGAACGAGACGGATCGAGTTGTCAAGAACCTCAAGAGCCGTCAAGATCGGAGGCAAACCCTCGTCAAATCTCACATCCACGACCGCACCAATGACCTGGCACACCTGCCCGATGGCTCCCGCGCCAGTGAACTCATCAGTGATCTTCCCAGTAGATCCGGATGAAGACGGGCTGGACGGAGCAGGAGCGGGGGCGGCAGCGGATGCGGCGTGACGAGTCGGTAAGAGGCGGGAGGGTGGGGAAGGTTTGGCGAGGTGAGGAAGGAGAGAAGGAGCGGCGCGGCGGGCGGAGGAGAAGGTGGAAGATCGGCGGAGGAGGGAGGAGAGGACCCGGCGAGAGGCCATGGCGACGGCCTGAGCTGGATCTAGGGTTTTGTTATGGCCAAAGAGAGAGGAGCAAGAGAGAGAGTGGGGCGTCGATTCAACGGAGTGTGAGGGGATTGATTATTGGTGGGGTTTTATGCTCTCTCTTTACGGGAATTATTAACTGGACGTGTTCCGTGGATTTATTGAATGAACTGTTTCAATTGTAAGTGGGCTCTGCTGTTTTGGTTAGTTACGTATTGAATGCATGGAAATGGAATTCTCTCTTTTGAGGATGTGACTATGGAAGGCCCGTATAGGTGGTGGAGCTACTTTCGAGGGGAAATTCCTTGCGGCAGTTATGTAACTTCAGAATTGTAGCGAGTTAGTTTCAGTTTCAGTCCTTTTGTGTACGATTTGTTGCACCACCGTTGGAGAAAAAATGGATTTTCTGTATGCATCTATTTCGAATATTTATAAGCATCCAATAATATGTAAGTGAATCATTCTTTTCAAAATGTATAACTGTTTTCTTTTTTTTGAGACAAAAAAGTGTTCAACTATTAGCAACTAGAAAAATTGACATGATAAAGAAATTTTCAGACAAAAGACAAAAAATTAGTGATATGGATATGTATAATATATGTATATGTATTCACGTTCGAAAATTTGATAAAGAAAGTTTCACATTTATTCATTTCGAATTATTAAAAGGACAAAGTTAGGTGTTATATGAATTATTTAAAAGGACAAGTTTGCATAAACTAATAGAAGAATCTGATAATGAAGATTATGGAGTTCAAGTTCCATTTGTGATGTTTGACTGGCTCCCTGAGTTTTAAATGGTTAGTATTGAGAAAAATGATTTTTGATTTCTTGCTGAAAGTCAATACTAACCATACAAAAATAGTATATACTGCATAAATAATGTATATTAATAATAAAATAATATAATGACAAAGAAAAATTAGATTGGCTCTAAAAACTTTACTTTTGTGCTGAAAATAGTACACTGACCTTAAAAATAATATATTTATACTGAAAACAATATCTTAACATTGAAAACTTATTGTTATCCACATAATATATTGTCATGGAAAAAAAATATATTAATATTAAAAATGGTATATTGATACTAAAAACTCAATATAATGACATTGACAATAATATATTGATTTTGATATTGAAATTTATATATACTGACACTAAAAACGATATATTTTGATACAAAAAATGATATATTAACACTATAAATAATTATATTGACATGAAAAATGATATATTCATAATAAAAATAATACATTAGAAATGATATATTCATACTTGTGAAACTTTATATCCAGACAATAAAACTCGCAAGCACAAGATCAGATGGAAAAAATATATTTTTTAAGCTTTATTTCTTGTATGCTAATTTTATTGGGATTATATAACTAGCTCTTTTTAAATGTTAATAATCAACTATCTCCAATATAATCAACTATCTCATTTCTAATGAAAAACCTAGGGATATTTATGTAACAAAACTGCACCAGCAAAACACCCTTTTATTTTCTAGGCCTAACTTTAAAGACCACACTAGTCATCGCACCATTGTTCACTTGGGCCTTGGGTCATTACTCAACTTGCATCTTTCTGATTCACCCATCTTTTTCTCCAGAGTCCAGACTCAAAACCAGACCAACAATGGCGCAAAGCTGACTTAACCAGAAACTCAGAATCTCCGACCAACCCCTCTCTCTCACTCTATGGCGTCCTCCTCCTCCTCCTCCCCCGCCACCGGCTCCAACTCCGTTATCTCCTCCGCCACAACCCTAGCCGATTCCCTCTTCCAGCGATCCCTCGACGACCTGATCAAATCCCTCCGCTCCGACCCAGCCTCCGAGCCCTCCGCCATCTCGCGCGCCATCGCCGAGATCCGGCGGGAGATCCGCTCGCCGGAGCCTCTCACCAAGTCAATCGCGCTTCAGAAGCTCACTTACCTCTCCTCCCTGCACTTCATCTCCATGGCCTGGGCCTCCTTCCACACCTTGGAGCTCCTCCCTTCCCCAATTCCCCACATCAAACGCCTCGCCTACCTCTCAGCCTCCCTCTCCTTCCATCCTTCCACCACTGATTTACTCCCTCTTTCCACCCACCAGCTCCACAAAGACCTCACCTCTCTCTCCTCCAATTCTTCCACTTCCCCTTCCTTACCTTCCCTTCCGCTCCATTTTCTCTCCGTTTCTTCTTCACCTGATCTGGCCTTGCATCTCGCTCCAGATCTGGCCCCTCTTCTCTCTCGCCCTTCACCCCTCCAACCCAAAGCTGTAGCTTCAGCTTACCGTGTCCTCTCTTTCTGCCCCACCACCGTTCCGATCTTATTCAAACCTTTAGTCGATTGCCTTTCATCTGAAAACCCTCAAACTGTTTCAGCTGCCATTGGAGCCTTTTGCGAGCTTTCTTCTCCTCCGAACGACCCGACCCCTTACCTTCCTCTCGCTCCAGAAATCCACAAAATACTCACCAACTCAAAATCCAACTGGATTTTGATCAAAACGCTCAAGATTTTCTCTCGGCTCGTGCCGCTCGAGCCGAGACTTGGGAATAGAATAGTGGACCCCATTTGTCAGTTCTTACGTCAGTCTCAAGCTAAATCTCTCGTGCTTGAGTGTGTAAAGACGGTTCTTTCTTGCTTTCCAAGTCATGAAGAAGCTGTACAGCTGGCGATTGAGAAGATTAAGGAGCTCTTAAATTCAGATGATGACCCAAATCTCAGGTAAATTATAAATATTAATTATATTTTTTTTATTCTTATTTTCTTATATATAATAACATCTTTACTAAGTATCTTGTAATATATAGTATACACATCTTTTTAGTAACTTTCGCGACTAAACTTTCTGAGTAATAGATTGATAGTACAAATTATTTTGCTGTAAAACTAATCTAAGTCTCTGATCAACCAGCCGTTAGGTTAATCCGAGTAAGCTACATTTAATATTGCATTTAACGCTAGTGATCTATTAATATGATTATTCAGGTATCTTGGGCTCCAAACCCTAGAAATGTTGGGTCCGAATCATAATTATGCAATCGAGTCAAACCGTGAAATTGTGGCTCGCTCTTTAACCGATCCAGACAGAACGATTCGTAAGAAAGCCCTTCAATTAATCGTCAAAACAACCTCACAATCCAATTCCATTGAGACTTTCTCTCTCCTAGTAAAAGAAGCCGCTAAATCCGACTTAGAATTTGCGAACGAAATTCTAGACTCGGTTTTGAGTGTGTGTGGAAAAGACGATTATGCCCTTGTGATGGATTTTGATTGGTACATTTCATTGTTGGGTGAAATGGCGAGAGTTCCAAACAGTACGAAAGGAGAGGAAATTGGAAGACAAATGATTGATATTGGAATTAGGGTTAGGGATGCGAGGCAAGAGCTGATTAGGGTTTCACGCGAGCTGTTAATCGATCCTTCTTTATATGGAAATCCATTTTTAGCTTGCGTTCTTTCGGCTTGTGCGTGGATTTGCGGCGAATTTGTGGAGTTTTTGAAGGATTTTGTGGAGCTTTTAGAGGCGCTTTTACAACCGAGAGTAAATCTCTTGCCAAGTTCGGTTCGAGTGGTTTTTATCCAATCGATCATTAAAGTTTTGATATTTTCATTTTATTCGTTTGTTGAAGGAAAAATCTCAATCGATTCGGTTTTGAGAATGGTTAACTTGATTGAAATTACTCTCGGCCCGCTTGTGGAGTGCGATGACGTGGCGGTTTTGGAAAGAATAAGGAATTTATTCGGTGTTATTTATTTGTTAAGAGATATTAAAGATTATAAAAAGGATGAAGAAAAAGATAGAGAAATCGGTGAAATTGCAAACATTTTGAAAAAAATATTATTTTCTGAAAAAATGGGGCCCGTTTCAATAAATGCACAAAAGAGAATTCCCGTTCCGGATGGGCTGGAATTGAAGGAAAATCTTGCTGACCTGGCAGAATTTATTACCAGTACCAGTACCGGTACCGACATTTTTCTAAACCCTAAAAGAGAGAATGAAAATGAAAATTTGAGGGAAGAAATGAGAATTGAAACCAAGTCTAGTTCAATTCTTTTAGAGCACCGTAAAAGGCACGGATTGTACTATTTACCGACAGAAAAGGACGAAAAAGAAGCCGAATTAACGGAGGATTTTCCGCTCGTAAAAGACGATTTAATAACGGTAAATAATGAGGAATCTTCTAGAAGGTTGAAGGTTCTGAAACCGAGACCGACTGTTGTTAAATTGGAAGAAGAAACAGAGGATTTATTGCAGGCTTCTTCTTCTGTTTCTGTTGTTAAGACGGATAATATATCTGGTGCAATTATGAGTGTTTTGTCAGGAAATAAAAATGAGAGTGAAAATAGGGAATTAAATTCGAGTCAAGAAAGAGGTAAAGAGAGAGAGAAAAATACCGATAGAGAGAGAAAGAAAGGGAGTAAGAAGAATGAAGAGAGAAGAAGGAAGAGTAGAAATAGAAAAGAGAAAGAGGCAAGTGTTGTTAGTTCAGCTTCTAAGCAAGAACCAGCTATACAAGATTTTCTTTTGTAATACAAAAATGAGTTGACCGTTTGTTTTTAAGTTCTTTTTTATGGGTTTTTGGTTCATTTGTAGGTTTGTTTTTGGTTAATTTTGTTTTGTGTCTTTGTTCGTGTAAATTATTTTGTTGTTCGATGTTTCTTTTGAGTTATGGTTGGATTAGAAGAAAGAAGCATTAATTTGCGATACTGCAAGAACTTTTGTTCAATTTTGTATGTAGATTAAAATTGAATGGAAGAAGAAATACAAGTCCATGAAAGAGTAAAAAGAAGTATATAATAGATTAAAAAAAAGTATATATATATATATATATATATATATATATATATATATATATATATATATATATTGTTAGTAAATCAGTAATATGGATGAAGATTAAAAATATATATAAATAATGCAAAAATAGTATATATAAGTAAGAAAATAATATAGAATATTTTTTAACAAATTATATATGAGTAAAAAAATACATCTGAATTTCCTTCCCAAAATTGTGATTTTAAAAAAAATAACCCACAATATTTTATGAAATTTTAATGCACCCAAATCCAACCAAGGAGTAAAACTGAACATCAATATCATAAAACGAAGTTATATAAATAAATGAAAAATTCCGCCAGACAATTCAGTAATCTCTCTCTCTCCAACTGTCCGTACAGTCCATCCCTACTTCCGCCGTGAATTGCACTACTTCTTCTGTTCTTCACCATGAGCGGCGAGGAACCACCGCAACCGGCATCAGAAGCCCCCGCCGCCGACGGAGGAGCCATCGCTAGGGCGGTGGAGGTGGCGGACGAGCTGTACCGCGTCCGTGACAGTTTCTTCCCCGGTGATCTGGCTGAAAAGGCGTCCAGGCTCCAGACCCTAGCTGATTCCGCAATTTCTCTCCTCGATTCTCTTCCTCCTGGTAATTAATTCCTCTGATCCTAGCTTCTTTGTTCTCTAATAGCGTTCGCAGTTCACACTCTCCAGTTGAGTACGATTTGCATTATGTTTTATTAGTATTCTCATGTTCTGCAGTAAATTAATTCGAAATTATGAATCTGATCATATTCTTCTAACAATTATAAACCGAATTATTTTCTTTTTCTATTTTTATTTTTGCAGAACAAAGAAAAACACGACAACAGAGAGCGGATTTTGAATTTCTCAAGGGGAAAATACTAGACGTATTTCCTGATTATCGAAAGGAATCAGAAGATCATCTATCAAAAGCTGTATGTCACATATATTTTTCGCCATAATTCAATTTTGTGATTTTTTTAGCCAACTTTTGTATTTTCTTGGGTTTTTTAGTTATCTTTTTAATCGGGTTTATTTTTTGTTATTATTTTGTCATTTTTTGTTGAATTTCAGGTAAAGTTGAATCCATCACTTGTAGATGCATGGTTATGCTTAGGCAATTGCATTTGGAAAAAAGGCGATCTTGTTCAGGCAAAAAGTTGCTTTAATTCTGCACAAAACAAGGTACTATTTCATATTAATTAACCAAAAGAGAAATAAAAACATGAAAAAAAGATAAAAATAAGATGCTGAATGAAAAAAAACTTCTCAGATTTTTAGCACTTATAATATTTTTTATGTATTTTGCAGGGTCCAAACAAGAAAGCTCTTGTTCAGCTCTCAATGCTTGAAAGAAGTATGTCTCAAGGTAAAAATATCTAATTATTTAATTCATTATTACAATTTGATAAAATGAGAAATTTCAAGAAATATTATTGAATTATTCATTGAATAAATCTATTAGTATATTATTTGCTTCTAGTTTTTATAAGCGGGTTTTACAATGTAGCTTCTTGATTTACATATAATATTTTATTATTATACTACTACTACTAATAATAATTTATATTTTAAATCACACAGGCAAAGAAGATCAAGCAGCTTTAGTTGAAGAAAGCATTAAACACGCAAAAGAAGCCGTAATGTTGGATATTAAAGACGGAAATTCTTGGTGTAATATTTCATTTTATTTTTATTTTATTATTCATGTACATTTGTACACACACTAATATTTTATTTTTGTTAGATAATCTTGGAAATGCGTATCTCACCAATTTTTTTGTGAGTGGAGCATGGGATTATTCCAAGCTTCAACATTCTATTAAAGCGTATCAAAATGCTGTAAGAACAATTATTTAATTTAATTTAATTTGATTTATTTATTTTTATTTAATTTAGTTTACTTTTATTTCTGAACTAAGTTCTTCTGTATCAGGAGAAGGATGAAACAATGAAATCAAATCCAGATCTGAGTTTCAACTATGCTACAGTAATTACAAAAGACCCTTCTTATTAGTTAACTAATTAGTCAATTATTTTTATTATTATTTTATTATTTTATTTATTTTGTTCATTCAGGCGAATAAATATTTGGAAAATTACGAAAGGGCCCTTCACGGATTTGAAGCGGCTGCTTCACAGGATCCGAGTCTTAATGGAAATGAGGAAATGAGAAAAATAATTGATTTACTTGACAAAATAAACGGTTCAATTAAGGTAATGCAAATTTAAATTTTAAAATTCTACATATATGTACTGGTATTTGAAGGCTGGTACCAAAAAATACTAATACCGAAAAATACTTACATATACCAAAAAATTGTAATGCTTGATTGTAAAGCATAAAAATAATTAATAAAACAAGCTTACTAATGATTTTCATGATTAAAATAATATTTGCTGCAGTTAGGTAACAAGAGATTCGCATCAATAAAACCATCCATAAATGAGATTAAGTGTAAGTATTGTTTTGATTCATTTCATTTTTAGTTTATTATTGTTTTTATTTACCGACAAAATAAATAAATTGAGGATGAATTGAAACGAGTGGAATGAAATTGACTCTTTGGAATGTTTTATTCTAAAAAACTAATTATTTATTTATTTATTTGATTTTTTAGGGGATTTATCGTACAAAAAGGCTTTAGTGAGTGATCTATCAGAGGGAATCAATAAAGGAGTAGCGGTTTTTGGAAAAGTTATTTTATTCATAAAACATGAGAATATTTCGCCTCTGTAAGTCTCTATAAATTGAAATAAAAATAAAAAATTTCAAAACATCCCCAACTTTTCTGAATATTTCAAGAAACCCCCTCACTTTTTAGATTGAGTTTATTTTAAAAGTTTCAATCCATTTCAGAGGGGATTTTTGAGAGAATTTAAAGTTTGAGATAGTTTCTTAAAATACTCAGAAAGTTGTTGTTTTTACTATAATTTCCCTAGAATTTATTAACAATTAAAATTTTAACGACTAAATCTCTCCTACCTATTGCGATGAATGATGTTTTTACTTGTTATTTCTCATTTTTTTATTTTCTGTTATTTTGTATAGTCAAGACAGTAAGTTTGATATATTTTAATGTTTGACAGGTATTATTTATTGTGCGATTCAAATCAGTCTCTCTTCATTTTGTCAATATATGGGTTACAGTTTGAAGCTGTAAGTTATAAAAAAAAAAGGCAAAAACGTCATTTGACATAAAAAATTAAAAATCTCATATCATTTCCTAACCCTCCAACTGGACGGAAAATTTATTAGTAAAAATCCAAAATATATATTATTTTTATTTCTCTAAAACTGTAGATATCAAATTTATCCTTCTGAAAGCTAAAAATATATGTATACTTATTATTTTTCTTTATAGGTTAAAGAGGGTGACAATGTAACATTAATCGGACCGAATTTCAGAATGGTCGATTTTTCATGGAAAAACAAGGTACAATTGATCTCACTTTTTCCAAACTTGTTAAGCAAAATCACTCATTTATTCCAAAATTTCTTTCACTTGTTGCATCTTTTGTCATGGCTGCTTGATATTTAAACAAAAATAACATACCAAAATATATAAAAAGATAAAATTTGTGAGAACTAACTTAGTGTATTATTTGCAGCGTTATTAGTTGGTTGTTTGATATTTAAAAAAAAAAGATACCAAAATAGATAAAAAGATAAAATTTGTGAGAACTAACTTAGTGTATTATTTGCAGCGTTATTAGTTGGTTGCTTGTTATTTAAAAAAAAAGATACCAAAATATATGAAAAGATAAAATTTGTGAGAACTAACTTAGTGTATTATTTGCAGTGTTATGAGTTCAAATCAATACGTGTTGATTTTGCTGAGCAGATTCTTGTAAATGGAATGCAGCCTTCCGCACAACATGTCTCTCGTGCTTCTATTGTTTCACAAAACAAAGCGTGACAATTTTTTGTGTTTGTTTGTTTGTATGTGTGCGTGAAGGTTTTGTCCAAAATGCAATGATTAGAAGTTTATAGCTCTACAAGTAGTTTATTTTTCTTTTTGTGACTGGAGCAATTGTGTAGTATTATTTGTGATTGTAATGGCTTATTACTAAAAGTGTGTTATTCTCCTGACAAACCACTACTTTAAGAAAATTGCTCATACGTTTACAATATTAAGAAAAGAAAATCACAATAATAAGAAATGAAAAGTAAAATTCAGTTTATATATTATGAATTGTTGGTACACGTGCAAACATGGTACAACAAAAATAGTCAGTAACAAAAAAAGATCAAGAAAATTTCTCATACGTTTTTTTTTTTTTAAATGTAGGCACTTAGATTTGCATTAAATAAATTGGTTACAAGAATATTTACAAGGTCTCGTACGTTTGTTGTAAACACACAACACTATATTTGGAAAACCACACATAAAATAAAGAATCCAACTTATACGTTAAAAAATTAAAAATGGTTGGTCAACAGTCAATAACAAAGAAAAGTTCCTTCCTGCTGCATAATCAAAGCGTAACCTTTAATTTAAACCCATAAAGCGCCAGTCAACTATAATAACAGCCTAAACTATTCTGCTCATTTTGTTAAATCAAATTAACCTCTAATCGAAAACAACTTTATAAAAGCGTATTTTTACAAAGCGTTAATTATGAACCATAAATTACCAATTAACTATAATACCAAACTCAAATTACAACTCTCCTTCAATTGGTAGCGATGCCGCAAAGCATGCTTTCTCTCCTCCCTCTTTTTCTCATTGTCTTTTTCACACCGCTTTTCGCAACCGGCAATACAATCGGCTCTTCTCTCCCTTCTGCTCTTAACAATGTAACCACTCCTCCAATGCCGGTTCTGGCAACCAGCCAGCCAAAGCTGACGGCGATCGACCAGCCAAAGCCTGACAAAGGTGTTGCACGTGCGTTTCTCAAGGCGCACAATATCCTCCGTGCGAATTTTGGCGAGCGACCATTAAGGTTTTATAAGTGTTAGATTTTCGGAGAGTTAGAATATTTGTTAAGTGTTAGGTTTCAATAGCCAACATTTTTTATGTCAACATATCTAACAATGATTTTCGGAAATGTTAAATCAATTTTAAATGTATAGATGAAAAAAGATTGTATTAAATTTCTTAATATTTGGAACTTATATCTCCATCATCATATATCATCAAAATATGAACAAAAAATAATGACCAAAAAATATACCATGGGATGATAAGATATAAATTTCAAAATATTATGATTCTAATCTACAACATACTTAAATAGAAGTCTTTTCATCAATACGGTTGAAAATTTGTTTATCACTTCCAATTTTGAGATATAAGTATAAATAATATTGGATATGTTGATAAAGATGTTGGCCATCGAACGTAACGCAATTTACGAATCTGATAATAATTACTTAACTTCCTATTAAAGATGGGACAAGAAGCTGGCACGTTTCGCGCGTCGGTGGGCCTACAAAATGCGAGCTAACTGCACCCTAACTCACTCCCCCAGTCCTTACGGCGAAAACCTATTCATTGGCGAAGGCCACTACAGGATCGACCAGGCGGTAGACGAGTGGGTGAAAGAAAGATGGTCGTATCACTGGAGCAGCAATTCATGCAATCCAAACGAAATGTGCGGGCATTTCACTCAGATGATTTGGGAAGGAACTGGGAGGTTGGGATGCGCTAGAATGAAGTGTAATAATGCGACTTTCACGTTTTTCACATGTAATTATGACCCGCCGGGGAATTATATTGGGCGCCGGCCGATACTGAATTACCAGAAGTTCGTGCATTGATTAAGGCGGAGATGGGATTGCGAGTTTGTGTCGATGTGTGTATAGGAACATTTTGGTTGTGTCAAATCGTGGTTTAAGATTGTTTTACTATGAGATTTTTCCGATGATTTTTATCTGTCTAGACCATAAATTTTCACTTAGAAAAGTGATTTCCAGACGTTTATAAATATATACTTTTTATTTTATTTTATGTATTTGTCCTCCCCTCCTCTCCCAAATTGTGTAAAAAGCTAATCATTAGTAAAATGTTTAAAATGTATTTTATGAAACATATTTAAATGAAATTCTTCCGAATTTTGCAACACTTACCATATGCAATTATTGAATTGGCATTAGTTGGTCAAACATTTTGACTTAATATTTGATTGCAAAAATGGGTACAGTTGGGGCAAACTTTACTTTTTCAGGCAAACATTTTTGTAAGAATACGGAATAATTACTAAGAAAAATAACATTTGAATATTATTATTATTTTCTAATTCATTTGACGAGTATACATAGGGGTAAAATAATCACATTACCATATTTCTTTTTTCTGTTCTCTTGTAAAATATTTCCTGCCCGGATTCTTCCAAACATTTGTGGATGAGATTGTTCAATTTTATTCCTATCCTGACTTTGAAAAAATAATGAGAAAAACAAACAAAACAGCAGGTTAGAAAATCAACAGTCCCTAATTATTCTCAAACAACAAACACAAACCCTCAACTTTAATCTGCTCATTTTGTTAACTCAAATTAATCCCTACTTATAAAAACCCTAACACAAACCTAAATTAATTCTGCAAAATCCTATCAATCCTTTAATTTCATAAGGATGAGGTTTCTCATTCCTCTCCTCTTCCTCTCCTTACAGCTCACCACCTTTGCTTTGCCAGAAAAAGGAATTGGCCCGGTAGTACAACAGTCTGCATGGCTCTCGCATGTTCGGAAACCAAACAGGGTTAATGCGCGAGCTTTTCTTGACGCGCATAATGCTATTCGTGTTAATTATGGTTCAAGACCTTTGAGGTGCGTAAATAATTTTTTTTTTTATGTTGCAAAGTTAATTTATGAAACAGGTGTTTCGTGTGAAACACTTACTATTTCTGTATTAAATATGAGGAATATTTCCGAATAAGAAAAAAAGGAATTTGAGGAAGTCAAAAAATAGACTCAGAATCAACCTTGAAATTAAAATAAGGAAATATTGTATTTCTTGTTTTCATTCTTGCATTCTTTTTTTTTTTCGGGATTGATATGTGATGGTATTTGGTTTCCTCACATTTTTTTCTATAAAAAATGGTCATGATGATAATTTAAATCAAAATCTTTTCATTTATTAGGATTATTTTTCATTTTAATACAAAATACGGAGGCAGATGTTTCTGAAAAGAAAAACTCCACTTTCGAAAACATTCTATTCAATATTTTAAATTCAACAACCAGGTGGAACAAAAAGATGGCGCGATTTGCTCGCCGCTGGTCCTACAAGATGCATTCAGTCTGCAACCTGACACACTCACACGGCCCGTACGGCGAAAACTTATTCATCGGGGGAGGCCCATGGACTATAAAACAAGCGATGGATTACTGGGCTGACGAGGTTAAATTCTACAACTGGATGAGCAACACGTGTACTCCTGGTAAAATGTGCGGTCACTTCACTCAGATGATTTGGGAGGAAACTCGGGCTGTCGGTTGCGGTGCGGCACGATGCAACGAGACTCACATTTTCATGACGTGTAATTATGAGCCAGCTGGTAATTACGTGGGCCGCCGGCCGATCCGGAATTACCATAGGTTTATGCCCAGTATAATTGAGTAATATATAAAAATAGTATGTAAGAGAAGATGGAGAATTCATCTTATTTATTTTTTGACGAGGAACTATGACCGGGCGGGAACCATGTTGGCTGCCGGTCAATCCAGAATTACAAGAAGTTTATGCACTGAATAATATATATAATCAGTATATAAAAGCATAGTTGAGAGCCGAAAGACGGACAATTTATGTTATGTATATTTTTTTACTTTTTGAAATGCTATGACCAGGCAGTGTAATCATGCCGGACTCGGGTCAATCGATAATTATTAGAAGTTTATGCAATGAATTATTTATACGAGAGCAAATGCTGAGAATTGAAAGATGGACAGTTCACTTATTTCTTTTTATTGCTGTATTTTTCGATATGCAACTATTATCAGAAGTTTATGCATTCAATAATTTATATATGAACAATATATAAGAGCAGATATTGGACTCTTAAGAGATGAGCAATTCATCTTATTTATTTATTTATTTTGGAGGATGTGGTAAAAGTGGCGGTGCTAAAGCTCGATATTAATTTATTACTTATAAATAAGAATTATTGAGAATTTAAAAATTAAAAATAACATTTTTTCTTGAATTTCCAGTAACTAGCCTGCCCTGCTGCTTAGAATTTTAGAATTCTTTTTATTTTTACGCGTGAGGGACCAAAAGTTGTTTCTTTGATGAACCACTTTGATGTTTTCTCTTTCGAATATATGCGCATCCTGGAATTAATATACATAGAGTAGTTTATTTTTTACTCATGCTCCGCAAAATATATATACATTATAAAGTTTAATAAAAAAACTTGGAAATCAGTTTTACTAAAATCTTAAAAACTGTTCATAATTTTATTAATTCTAAATATATTATTGAATATATTGTATATAAGTGAAAATGATATGAAATAATTGATCATAACATAATGTGGGAGATAATATGATTATTCTTTGAAGTGTAAATTGATTGATATTGGAAGCGTAAAATTGATAATTTGAATTTTCTAAAATTTAAAATATTCTGTCTGATTTTAATAAAATTACCTTAAATATCAATGGTGATTTAATCACAGCTGATGGACTGCTTCCACGCGGTGAACTCATACCATGTTCTTGTCCTGAAAGAGAATAAAATACATGATAATATTACCTTTTAATTAATCTTAAATTTTAATTATTCTCTTAAAAACACATTCAATTTAGGAGAAATTTAAAAAGGTTTGATTACTCGAAAATAATTTGAGGGTTGAAATGCCGGCGAAATTTGGAGCCAGTCTGAATCTACCAGATAGTCCCAATTGATCGCCTCGGTTTGATTCTTTAATATTTTTTAAACCCTTGTGTTCTTCCCTAAATATTGTATGGTTTCACATTTAGATAATAAGGATTTATATCTAATCTTTCAAGAGAAAAAAAATATTAGAAACAAAAAAGGATAATAAACCTTGATTGGTAGTCACATTTCACCATTCTTTCACCTTCCAACAAATAAAAAAAACAACAAAAATTAAAGCAAAAGAAAAGTACTCATAATTGTATACAGGAATTTGAATATTATGGTAGAAACTAAATTTCATAACTTATATATTGTTCATGTAACGACATAAAAGGCATGTCAAACTTTGGATTAAAGAACTGATATCGTACCTTGCAAAATATAATGAGGATTAGTCCGCGTCAATATATCATTATATCTTATTTCTGATAGTTCAATCGACACCGCAAATTGCTGACATGTCATAAGTCTCTGATGAATAAAAAAAATCCCCTCGTTAGTAAACAACTTTTACTAGTATCTATTAAAAATATAAACGTAGAGCTATTGTTACAATAAAAGAAAAGGTTTTGCTTAAATTGTCAGACTATAAGAAAAAAATAGTTTTAAATTGTTCATTTTACTCACGTTTTTTAAGAAGTCAATCTTCTGTTCAGTCTGTGTTATCTCAGCAGTGTTACATAATTGGTGCTCTAGTTTTGATGAAACCGTTCCCAAATGATCAATTACAGCTACGACTGAATCACATATGTATTTCTTCGTACTTTCCAATATTCTTTGTATAAAAAAAAGATAAGAAATAAAGAATGTCATGTTTCGTTTAGATTTCAAGTAATTTGGATTTCAGGTCATTTGGTAACAAGTCATTCAGTTTTCAGAACATTCAAGTAACTAATCATTCTGGTTACAGAACATTTGGATTTGAATTTGAGATTTAGATTAAGATCAAAAGAATAAGTTGGACTCACTCACATTTTCTTCTTTTCGGCCTTTAGAAATGCATCCTCACAATAATCAGCGGCCTGGTGAAGTTGGCATCTCAACTCCTTCAATTCCTTCAATTACAAGTTCATTTTTTTCTTAGTGGGAGAAACAACAAAATAATGAGGACAAATATCTAATTTCAAAAGGGCTCGTATACATGACCCCCACTTAAATCTCCCATTTGTCTCTTTTTCACTGTCAAACGGGCCTCACATGCTGTCAAACAGGTCCGTTTGACAGCTATTTGACAGTGGATCCCGTTTGACAGTGACCTATTTGCAAGTTAGGAGGGATTTTTAGAGGGGGCCAAATATACTTTTTCATTTTAAAACTAAAGGAGAGTTTGAGGTGAAAATGTTCAAACATAAAGTTTTTACATGTACTACTTATGTTTTTTGTGCAACAAAAGTTATTGTGATAAACGTATTTAGGCAGAAAAGTGATAAGCAAAAGTGAGAAGATAACGTGATAAGCAAAAGATAATGTGTCAAAAGAAGAGCTTCGGTCTTTTCTATGCAAGAAAAAAAGGAGAGCTTGGGTGGTAAGCGGAAAGTGTTGTGATGATAAATAAACTTATTTTGATAGTAAACAGGGCAAAATGGTGACACAATCATCTTCTATCTCGCCATGGCAAATTATCAGAAAAAATCGTTAATAATTATCATATACATTAAACAGAGATGATAATTTGTTACTTAACTCGAAGTGCACCTTTGAACTGTTCTCCGTCGCTGGTTTCAGCACCAGAACCGACTTGAAAGGAGGAGCAGCGGCTGACCGGAGTAACCTCCATTGAAAGGCCAGCAGCTGGCTTCTCCTCATCGTCCTGCTTCTCTCTCTCATCCTTCTTCTCCATTCTCTCTCAAATGAATGAATTCAACGAAAGAATTTACTCCTCAAGAGAAATAAATGAACTCGAAATGGGCAAGGAGTAAGGAGTGAGAAACAAAGGAACTTTTCATGTGCTGTGTTCCGTAATCTCGTGAGTTAGATTCTCTTCTTTCAAGGAAACATAGGACAAAGTTGATTTTGGGAGGATCTGATACTTGGTGGCGTGCACAGTACATAAAACAACAAGAAATGTGTAAAATATATATTTTCAAAATAATATGTAGAAATAAAAAAATTATATTAAAACACAAAACAATATATAGAATAAAAATAATATATATAAATAAAGTATAGCGTATAAAAAATAAACAACGTTACATATTAAAATTTATATAAAACAGAAAATAATGTATTTATAAATTGTTTTTCTGTTTATATACAATTTTCAAAAGAAGTATATATAACGTATAAACTTTTTTTCATAGAAAATAAATAAATATATAAATGCTAAAAGAAATATAAAAAAAATGTAAAAAGTATATATAGAATAAAAAAATAACATAAGATTTAGAAAAAAGATGTATACTATTTACTCTGTCTAATCACCCTAGTAACTAGTTTATGTACATTTTTTATCAACCAAATCAACCTAGCTGCTCGATAGTCAAACTGTTTAATCTACTTGAGATGACTATTTAGAATACTAATACTGACACTAAAAACAGTGACTTGTAATTAACAAAAAACGGTTAGTGAAGCAAGTCCACGCAAACTTTCCATGAGCGCCGTTACTCTCTTCTCTTCATTCTTTCATCACAATTCACACGTACGAGCCACCCATTTCTCATCCCTTTCCTTCTGACCAACCCTCTCTCTCTCACTCTCTCTCTGTGACAAACAGAACGAAGAGAAATGCAATGTCTCTCACCCTTCTCTCTCGTCCTTTCCTCTCCTTCAAGCCCCCACTCACCATTACCTCCCACTCCACAAGCTCACTCGCCACCCTCTTCTCCTCCATTAATCATCCATTGATCACTTACTGTACCAGCAAAGACGGGGTCGCATCAGAGAACTCAATCGATGATAAGTTCCTTCTTGACGACGATTTACTCAGGCGGGTGTCTGGAGTGAAGGGCGCACGGCAAGTGTTTGAGGTTATTGCCGAGTCAAAAGGGAGTGATGAACCGTTGAATTTTCAGACCTCCGATTGTAATTTGATAATTGAGGCGGCTTTTGAGAGAGGAAATGTCGAGCTGGCTTTGTCTCTGTTCGATGCGATGCGATTGGGTTTCGTTCCAGGTTTGAACCTGTCTTATAGTTTGGTTCTTTGCCATCATCTTTCATCACAAATAATAGTTTTTGGGAAATTTGCAAAAAAAAGGCACTACATTATGCTTAAATTGCAAAAAAAAAGCCCCTGCTTTATTGAAATTTGTAGAGCTCTATTCTTCAAAAATTCAAAAAATTAGTCTAAAAAATTGCAATTTTCAAAAAGGCAGATTTTTTTCTGTGCAATTTCAGCATAGTACAGTTTTTTTTTTTTTGCAACTTTCCCAATAGTAATTACTATAATTTCCTTGATACGAAATCTCAAATTAAATATTTATTTTTATATTTTCTATGAAAACAGAGGACGGGACGGACGGAAAGATGATGACTGACAGCTGGCGGTGGGCCCAGCCGGACATTTACACTTACCAGCTCCTAATAAAAGGATTAGCAGCAGCATTACGCGTTTCTGACGCGATTAAAATAATTAATTATGTTTCTCGCGTCGGTGTTTCTCACGGTGAAGAAGTAATTTTGAATCATTAATTCTTGTGTTGTAATTGTTGATTATAGTTGAAATTAAGAGTTTCACTTTTTTTATTTTTATGATTTTGTATGAAATAATACTGTAGATTCTATTTGGGAAGATAATTCAATGTCCGACTTGTAAGATTGCAATTGCGGTAGCACAGCCTCAGAACGGAATTCAGGTATAATGTGTACTAAATTTTCTTTTTCTTTTTCAAATATTTTTTTTGAAAAAATAGAGCTATTTTTAAAAACATTATTTTTTTTCCTCATATTAAGCATTTTTTACTATCGCCTTACAAACCACAAAAAAAATATCTGCTGCCCTATTCTGTAATATTTTCCAACTGCTAACATTTTACAAGAATATCTTGGTAAATGTTTTTTTAGGTTTTGATAAATAGGATAATCGATTTTACAAAAATGACAATTAATTATAATTAATTTCGTTTATTTCAGGTCGCCTCATGTTCTAAGTGTCGGTACCAATATGAACTTGTTTCAGGCGAAATAGTCAGCATTGCGTCAGAAGAAATTAGGTCTTCATTTTTATCTCTCATTATTGATTTATTAATTTATTATTTTATCTGTCTAGAGTCGACCACTATCATACAATCTTTGCACTCGAAAATTAAAATTTTGTTTCATAAAAGTTAAAACAAGTATCACTTACTTGACTAAAAAAGAAACTTTGAAAAAAAAATGATGAAAAAAGAAACTATTATACTTTTGGAATATTAGTTATAATATATTTTGTCACAATTGGATGCTAAAAATGCATTTAGTAATACATGTTTTTATATATGGAAATAATACTAAATATGGTTTTAATTGTAAATATGAAATTGTCTAAGGATGTCTCCCTGCCGAAACGCAGCAAGGACGCCTCCACTTGGGATAAAGCCTTAACTTTTCTCAAATTAAAAAAAGACCAATTTCCTGCCGCTATTCACTCCATTGTGGTACTCACATTTTTTTATTATTTATTTATTCATTCATTTATTATTATTCTTATTATTTCATTTTTATTATTTTATTATTATTTATTTATTTTTATCATAATAACCCTATTTTTTTTTATCCTCTACAGCTCAAAACCCCAACAGGTACAGCTGTCACGTACCGCTTCGCAACCAAAACCCCAAACGTACCGGCCCAACAAGGCGAAAGAATAACCCTCTCCTTATCCGCCCCCTCAAATTCCTTGCGTGAACTCGGCCCGCTCAAACTCGGCCCCAGACCGACCGACCTCAAACCCTCTCAGCCCATGTGTGTGACCAACCACGTAACGAGTCAGACTCTCGACCTGGTTCGGCCGCCCGACTCGAAAACCGACTCGGGTCTGACCGGTTTGGTGGGGCTGAATCAGGTTGGGGTGATCGGTGCGGTTTTATTGGTCGGATCGAGCGGGGATTTTATGGGGGGATTTGTTGATGTGGATTTGGTGAGATTTGTTTTGGGGAGTTTGGTTGTGACAGGGGCTTTGGGGGCAGTTGTGAATCGAGCGGTTCTTCCTGAATTAAGAAAGGTTTGTGTTTTTGCCGTGAAGCACGATCTCATTTTTTTTTTGGCAAAATGATGTATAAATATAGCTTTACTTTTTGAAAAAAATGCATGAAAAATCGGAAATGGTTTATAAAATGGAAAAGCAGTATGTATAAAAATAATATTTAGAATAGAAAAACAATATATAAAACGAAAAACAATGTATGAATGAATACTCATAACAATATGTAAATATATACTTTTTTTAGAAAAAAATGTATATAAATAAAAAAAACAATATATAAAAAACACGAAGCAGTATATGTAAAAATAGTTGTTTAATAAACCAAATAAAAATTTACATTAGATTGATTTTCTAAAACAAAACCCTAATTTTCTGTCTTTTATTTGTATACTTTTAGCTTCCTCAAAAGACAGTTGATGTTGTTGCTTTCAAACAGCAGCTTTTATCTCAGTACGACATGCTACAAAATCGTATCAAGGATTTAAAACAAGCCGCTGAAAAAGAGGTATTTCAAACAATTTACAAATAATTTCCCTCAAAAAAGAAAAATCCCTAAAAAAAATTAAAATACTGCTTGGTTTGATTTAATTTGACTTGGAACTGTAAAAAAAATTCCGGGGCAGAATTCTCAGCATTTAACCGAGTAAAGTAAACCTAGTTTGTTGAAAATACGATAAAAAAAATGGGTTCAATTCGTGAATATGATAAAATAATAGGGTTTATTTGCAAAATACACACATATATAATTATGAACTGGTCGGTATTTTATTTCAAGGTTTGGATGCTCGCAAGGATGTCTCAGTTGGAGAATAAAATAATAGCAGTTGGAGAGCCATCTTATCGGTAAATATTTTTTGAAAATATATTTTTAATTAATATATATCTTATTTAAATTATTTAACAAACAAGATTGAGTGTAAATATTTTTTTTGGTAAAACTTTTTCCTTATTTAATACAGAAACACTGGCTAAATCCTGAAAAAATAAACAAACAAAACCATTTGGATGGGCTATGAGTTTGGATCTGATTTTTGTTATTATGTACGATGATTAATTAAGACTTGATTAATCATCATGATAAATTATTTTCATTTGTTTAGTGCAAGGAGAGGTAGAGTAAAAAGGGTTCGTGAAAATTTGGAGAGCGCTCTAAAAGCACGGATCGAGCTAATTGAAAGCTATGCAAAAGTAAAAAAGAAGACAAAAAAACATTATAATGTTGATTCCTTCATTTTATGTTGATAATAGAAAATGATTATATTTTTTTCTTTAGATTTCTTCAATGATTGAGATTGAAGTGGAAATGGACTCAGATGTTTTGGCGGCTGAAGCTGCGAGTAATGCGGTGAGTATTTATTTCCTGTTATTAATAAAAAATGAGAATTTTGCAAATAAGCCCCTGCATTATGATTAAATTACAAAAGAGAAACTCTATTACCGCCTATGAAACATGAGTTTGAGATTTTTGCATGGCCATGCTTGAAAAGTGCAAAAAATAGATGAAATTCATTTTTGTGTTCCATGATATTTCTGGTTTTATAAGGGTTCTTACATGATATTCTTTTTTTTATTCTGCTTTTCAGGAAAGAATTTCGGAACAAATACAACAGATAATGGAAATCGACAACCTTGAAGAGGCAAGTTCATTTTTTCTATACACAATTTATCCTGTTTTCATAAATTAATATTTAATTTTCATATGATAATGATTTTTTTTTTCATTTTCTAGCAATGGCGCATACAAGCGGAGGCAAACGATGAAGTAGAAAGGCTTCTTAACTCAGGGACCATGTCAAATGAAAGTTCATAGCTAAATTATTACAAATTGCAAAGAATAAATTATATGGCTTTCATAGTATTCAATTTTCATTCTTTACCATTGGGAATTTTGCGAACTTGAAATTGATATTTTTAATTACTAGCTTTTCATCAGGAGTGCTCAGGTTTCAATCAATAATGATTAAATAAGTCAATTAATGGTGTTAAATCTTAACGAACAGTGGGTACTTGCATATTCCTTAATCATAGAAGGATTTACAGCAATTTCCACTCATAGGGATCTGATATGCACCGCCGGCTTATTTGCCGCCTACCATCACCGGAATTCAGAAAGGTATAGCATAATTACAAAAAAAATATATTGATAAACAGAAAAAAGGTAAGATGAACACATATAAAAGTATATTGATATACAAACAATATTATTTTTAATTAGCTCAATTAACGGACAACTAAAAAACTATAAATGTATGGTGACGCTGTTTAGACGTTTAAGCGGATGAAACAAATATTTTCTCTTTAAGGAAATAGCATTCTTAAACCAAAATAATAGACATAACTAGATAGAATCATAGAACAAACAATTAAAAACTTAAAAAAAGGAACTTCCATTCTAGTCTGATCCTAATCAGTACGGCGAACTTTACATTATTCCATTTTTTACACAAAAGTTCCAGTCCCTGCAACTAAGAAGTTCCAACATAGATTTATTACAGAAGCAGAAAGAACATAGATTTTATTACAAGAAGCTGTACGAGATTTCTGCCTTCTTGATCCTTCTTTCTCTTTACAGAAGAGGCTATCTCGTAAGACCGATTTTCTGATGAGTTTTGGTTGTGACGTTTATTGACGTTTTGATTCACTTTTTCGGCCTTGGAATTTCGCGTTCTTCGATCTTTGCGAATCTGCCGCGAACCCTCGGTTGACTGTCGGCCAGAGCTTTACGACATGCATACTGTAAAAAAAATAATAATAGATTAAGTTTAGTTGATATTATCTCTATATAAGGGATGGAATAAAATTGGAAAAAATATTATGCCGAATAAAAATGGGAAAACATGGAGTAGAGTTGAAGGGGTGGAAAAAATGTTCTATGTGATGGAATAATCTCAATGGATTAAAGAAATGGAAAAACTGTTTTATGTTATTGAATAATGGAATAGAGTGGAATAAACCCTGTTATATGTGATGAAATAGTGGAATAAAAACTGTTCTATGTGATGGAATAGTGGAATAGAGCGGAATGAACTCTCCCTCTGTTTCTTTTCCCAATAAAATATAATAATTTATATCACTATTCTACCAATCTATCTTGCATTTTCATTTTTCGGTACCTTGATTTTTCGGCCGAAGTTTCTTTTGATTTTCTTCTTGCGATACCTAGACAGCTTTTGCCTCCTTTCTTCACTCTTCAAATCATTTATTGTAGGAAGCCCCTCGAAACATGAATTCACATTCGCACTCGTGCTTCCAATCATCATTGCATTACTTCCCATATTCTGAAAAAAAGAAAATTAAAAGATAAATACAAGATTAATTCAGTCAAAATTACAAATATTTCAACAAAAGCAAACATATTTTTAAATCCCAATATTATTAATATTAAATATAAAATTCTCACCTGAATATCTCCTTCGCTGAAAGCTCTCCTCAGCCCATATGCCGTTTCAAAATCCATCTCCTGAAAGCTCAAGAAATTCGGCCTCATATTCCCCCACTCCGTCGAGTTCAAACAGCCCGAACTGACGCTTTTCTGCATCGCCCCCTCACCTTCCTTCAATTCACCAACAGGCCCCTCAACTGGAGCCTCCAGTACGGTCTCCATTGGAGGGATCTTCACATCCAACAACTCAGAAAACGACTGGCACTCTTCGATCTTCTGGCACTCGTAGAACACGTCGTTCAAAAGCTGCTCGGTCTGGATGGACGAGGTGGCGATTGAGTCGGCGATGATGTCAGCGGAGCTGGAGGAGATTATTGAAATGGCTGAAGCGGTTACCGGGTCGAAACCCGGTAAGGAAACGGGCTCGGAGATTATCGGTTCGGGCGCTTTGAATAGGTCGCCTTCTATGCCCAAGTCGTAATCTGAGACCATCGAGGGTTGAACCATGCTGGATCCCTGTTGTGAAAAAAATATGCTAAATAAATAAAACATAAGAAGAAAAGAATGAAGATATCGGAACTTATGTATGTGCATAAATAGGAAGAAGTTTTTCCGTTATGACTTTACGTAGAATAAAATGAAATATTCATGATTAAATCAGGTCCTGATAAAATTAAATATTCATGGTTAAATCAGATGCAAATACTAAGCTTTAATATTTGCAGTATAGAACCTGTCATAAGTTTTATGATATATATTAATTAATGAAGAAATTAGGTTTGACCCACTTTTTCCCTTTTTGGGACAAACAATGATGCTAATTCCCCCTTTTACAACTTGCTAAGAATTCCTTTTAGTAAACCAACTATTTTAAGCACTTTTTTGGAGGTACAACTCTTTGAAAAAAGGATGAAACCCTAAAAACAATTTTGATGCTAAGTCAATTTTCATTGAGTCACTATCGCAATTTGTTTCCCCAAGTCAGATGCTTATATACAGTTGATTGATTGATTGATAGGAATAAAATTTAATCACTATCGGTTCAATAAATGACAAGAAACTTTGTTCAAAATATCTTTAGTACAAATGAGTTCTTTTAATATCTTAGGGTTTGTATATTTGTATGAATAAAATTATGATATAATCTTTCTACCTAAATCAATTTGTTGATAAATATAAGTTGAAAGAAATAGACTTACAAATTTAAAAACTAAAATTATCAATCAATTGCATCAGCAATTTCAGTCAATAAAAACAATACCACAAATATATACAAATATGATGACATCCGGTGAAAGATACTTTTAACACAAAAAAAATAAAACAAAAGACAAAAGATATAGTTCAAATAAGCTCTATAGTCCATGAATGAAAATAACAGAATAATTATTTTTGAAAATAACATTACATCATTTGAGAGTTTTGACGTGACATTAAGCCAGTAATAGAATAAAGCTTCAGTGTTTATGGCTTTAAGCAATACAGGTATGCGGTTCACAGAAATTAAATCGTAAAGAAAAGAAAAGAACATAGCCAAAAAGAATATAAATCGAAAAGGAAAGGAAAAAAGTCCTAACCAGAAAGAACAAAAGACACAGTAAAAGCAAGAAAAAAGTTGGAATATCTCAAAAAATCAAATTGAACAGTTCTTAAAGAGATATTTAACTTACTATTGAAATAATTGATATTTCAGTATGAAATTTTCAGCAATTTAATTAGTGAACTACTCGATGATAATCAAGATATATTGTGAAATCCAATCCAAAGCACAAATTTTGTCATCACTAAAGAGAGTAACTAATTGAAGAAGAATTTAAAAATCATCCCCAATTTCAATTAATTACCAAACTATAGCACCAACACTGAAGTACAAATCAGAAGAAAGAAACTACATCCAATTCAATCGATCAATCATAAACCCCCTTAAAAAACAAGAAAAAATTACCACGAGCGTTCCACAATCAGCAAGATCGGAGCTGAATCCGGCGATCGACTGCGCTGTCGGGATCTGCTGAAGCTCGTAATGGCCGAAGGAGTGGCCGTACATCTCGCTGGCCATGAAGCCCCCCGGCGAGAAGCCGTATTCCCACGCCGCATCTGCATACATCCCTCTCCTTCCCTTTCCTCTCTTTTCCTTTCTTTTCTTTTCCGCCCCCTTTTTTTGGCTTATGAACGCTTTTCTTTCCTGTGAATGAGTGAGTGAGAAAAGAGGGAGAGAATGAAAGAGGAAAGGAGGGCGGCCGAAAGGGAAATATATAGCACAGTTGAGATGGAAGGCGAAAAAAAAATTGTGGCCTCAAAGTGTAGTTTCTATTTCTGCTCTCCGTTCAAATCCTCTGCAATTCTTTTGAGAGAGATTTATTCAAGTACGTACAAGACGCGAAGGGCATATTGTCTTATGTACGCTCGAGGAGAGGTATTTTGAGGAGAGAGTGATATAAAAAAAATGAGAGTGACCGTTTGTTTCGTTCTCTTTAAAATAAATTCATATATCTTTACATAAAATTTTAAATCAATTATATTAGATATGGGATTTAAAATCGCTTATTTGTGAAAAATAGAATTGATATCATTATCACTAGAGAAATCTAGTGGTGGTAAGGAGAGAGTGATATAATTTATATTTTATATAACTTAAAATATTACATCAAGTTTTTGCAGTCACTCTTATTTTAAGATTTTTACAATAAATCACATGAAATTGCGCCAAATCTCAAAACCATACAATACAAAAACAATTGCAGCACCTTCCACAAATTTCCATTGATCTTCACTGATGCTGCACATTTGCATTTCACACCCACCATCATCACTCGTCAGAGCATATTGTAGCGGAACACCGAACAGCGATCAAGTAATGCGCTTTTGTATTATGGACTTTTATTTTATTACCACTTTTGGAAACTAGTGCATGGCGGGGGCCGCTATCTGCTTGCTCTATTTGGGCCAATTTTGACAAGACCAAAAGAGCTTCATTTCAATCATGTTGCATCGTCCCACCGACTTGGTTGGTTGTTTTTTCATGTCAAATATTTGGTTAGGCACTTTCATATTTTTGTTGAAACAATTAAAAAGGTGTATGCTTATCTCATCAAGTTGAGGATACATGAATGAATATATCGTAAATAAAGTTTGTTAAGATGGGATAACTTTCGTTGTGTGAATGTAAATCAAATATAAAATGGTTAAGTAAGCACATGGAAAGCACGACTCTGAGAAAACTTGAGCAAGATTTCTTTTCCACCAAATTGTTCAGTTTTCCTTGTTCATCTCTTTACAATTCGAAACTCTCTATAAAGTCCTAATCCAATGAATTTCTATTTTTCACTCTTCAAAAAAAAAAAATGAATTTCTAATTTTCAAAGGCTATCCGAACAGAACTCCTAAAATTTCCTTAAATTTTTTCAATTTCTACTTCAAACCAAAATTTTCTTATGCATCCAAACAATCTCTTCCTCGTAGGGGGTGTTCACTCAATTCGTTCGATTCAAATCAAACCGAACACAAATAAAATCAAATGAACCGAAGATCTTTTTTATTGAATTATGACCAGAATCAATGAATCATTCAATCGGATACTATATTGCATTATTAGTATAAATCAAACAAGAAGAGAATATCAATTTAAAATTAAAAATATTCATTAATAAATATAATTATTATAAAAATTAGAAATATAATAAAGTAAAACTAACTATATTATTAACTTGTCCGGTTTATTCGGCTAGTTCGCCTTTTGAGATTTGACAAAATGAGAAGTTTCAAGTGCTGAGAAGCAAAAAATGCTGACACCGGTACACCTACTCGAAGCAAGTACGAAAAAAGAATGACACACCACACGACACAAACAGCACACACAAGCTCACAAACATAAATTACACAAGCTCACAAACATAAACACACAAACACCGCACAAGCAATCAAACATGCACACGAAACACACACAACACAACACACGGCGCACATCACACACGTATATATAATACACACATAAGCACAATCAGAGGTATCATATTAAGTTAATTAACAATGTTAAATATAAATTAACAAAAAAGACAAAAAGTTAGGCTTTCTTTTTGTAGTTTTCAGTAGGGTAATTACGAATCTCAAATCGCCTCCATTCCTCCTTTGCAGTCTATATAGTTACAGCTAATCAGCATCCATATGTTTTTTTATTATTATTATTCTATATAGTTACAGCTAATCAGCATCCATATGTTAAAACTAATAAATATGTCATTTAACTTATTATAATGCTTTCAGTAAGTGTAATTTTTCTGTTTAAAAAGAAAGATTAATACTTATGATACATTTCATTTGATACCTTGGTTTTATCTCTCCACTTTTTGGTTGACTCCAACTCTAATGAAAAGTAAGTTTCTAGTTTCTTATGTTCCAAGTTTCTAATATTTTGTCTGGTTGCACAGGTTCTTCACACGATCATACATCACAATTTCATGGATTGCAACTCTTAATTTGTTTTGTATTTTTCTTATCTATTTTCTTGATAAAATATATTATTTCTTTTATATTTTTCACATCACGTTTTGAATACATATAAAAATATAAAAATAAAGCAAACATTTGTAAAATGTTTTAAATTTTATGTACTTATCAGTGGCGGATCTTAGTAGGGACAGGGAGGGGCAGCTGCCCTCTCAAGATTTTGAAATTTTAATATATATATAGTAATGCTACTGTATTTTATGATGAATTTATATATTATATGTATTCTGTCCCCCAAAATTTTTACTATATTTTCCACTACGGCTCTCCCGCCCCCCCAAGGATTCGGACCAAGATCCCCCACTGGTACTTATAATTAGGACAAACAATAAAGTGACAATATATGTTCTTCGATCACCTTCACGTACTATATATTTTTATATAAATATTGCGAAAATAAGGATTTTATTTTTTGAATCAATACAATAACGCGTTTTCAAAATCACAAAGTTCTTAAAATGATTATTTTTCTTCTTCTTTTCCAGACTTTTATTCTGTTTGAAATACAAAAATAGCCGAAAAAATGCAAGAAAGTGCAAAGTGGTGTCATTTTCTCTTTACAGCTTGAAAGAGTTGCCAAGTTGGGTTTACACCTCTTTGACATCGACCAATTAAGAATCCTATATTATACCATGATAGGAATAAAGTTCAAACTTTCATAATCAAATGGAGTACTGTTATATTATTTCTTCAATATTAAAACTGTTTCTGTCACTGCATGTTCCATTGAGTTGCAATTAGAAAACATTGTTTGCAATTAAGATCAATAAAAAATAGTAATTTTTTGGTGTGTGGATAACTTTAACCTAATAGTTTAGTTTCTAGAAAAATATACAGTCTAATTGTGAAGGTCATTGCAAATAAAATCTTACATCTTGTTATATGTATCTAGACCTAAACTATGACCATAAAAATACATAAGATCTGACAACATATGTAGACATTTTCTAACTTATTTGTCACTACTTGGCTACATCACTTTCAGAGAGAAAAAGTATGTGCTTTAAACCTCGTGCAAATGGGAGCCGTGGTCCTGGTTATTTATTATTATAGTGATCCAACAAAATGTGAGGCTAACAAGCTATGACACAAAACACATTGAGAGTATGATGGCATTGCATGTGCGACCAAAATATATAAGTTTTGTACAGGGTTTGCAAAAACAGTATCGAAATGAATCAATATGTAAAAATTATAAAAGCATTATAAAATTTTATTAAAATAGTAAATAAGATTGAAGAACAGTATATTGGGCCTATATAATAATATATTGATTCATAAAAAACTAATATAAAACTATTAGAAAAAATATAGATAGATTGATCAAAATATTACATAAGTCTTATATAAAATAGTATATATTGATGATAAAACATTACATAAGACTAACAAAAATATTATATAAATACTAGAAAACAATTAGGGACTATAAGTCTGTATAAGACTACCATCACCCCCATAAACTAGGCTGCATATGAATAATATACTCATTTCTAAACACTTTGCCTCCTCTATATAAATCTTACTTTAAGGTTCGTGTCTCACTGAACTAAGAAAGTAAGATTCAGTGAGACAAGAACCATAAAATAAGATTTATAATTTTAATATAATTTCCAGTAGGCAGTCGCTGACTGTTAAAAAAAATCTTACTTTAAAAGAAGGTTCTAGATGGATCAATTTTAAACTGACCTAATTTATTGTCATCAATTATTGTAATTGAGCATGGGAGGGGCACTTTGTTTCCCATTTGATGAAACAAGAGGGGTAATTACTGGTTTTGATAAAACAAGGCTGGTTAGTTTTTTTCACCCATGAAACAATAGAGGTAAGATTCAATCATGTCCTTTTCTTTTCTTCTTCAGGGAGGAGAGATGCCAAGAGTGATGGGGTCCAAACCATCCCAATGATTGATGGAAATGGCACAAAACAAATAAAGAGCCAACATCCACCCATCATTCGAGAAAATGAATAATGATTTAGATATTGACTCAGGCCATCTAGAGCTTGGATTGGAAGTGTCCTTATCACTTTTTAGACTTACTCTAGGCACCAAAATTGTCACTATGAGGTTTGGCCCTATCACTATACTATTCATACTGAATTTATGCGTAAAATGATATATATTGTATAATATTTGCTTACACTAAAGTGATCAATATGATTGTGCGTTAAATACTTATGTGTTTGTTAAATTTTTTTTTGGACACATAAGCTTTTGGCCCAATTTCAGATAAATTTCTTTTTCGATTTTATTTGGGCTATGTTGGGATAAAAAAATTAATTTGTCAAAATTTATCTAACTGAACAATTTCGGCTAATAAATAAAAAAATATAACAATGGAATATGGGTTTCGGCCTCTTGGGCCTATTGGGTTTCAATGGATAATAAAAACTACTCAATGGGTTCCTTCACAAATCAAGAATTTCCAGATTTTTTTTTTACCACTCTATTCAAAAATAAATCAGCAAATACCACTCATTTTAAAATAATAGGGTATCTACCATTTCCGCAACTAGTAGTGACGGAACAGATATTGTTTCGCCACTAGTAGTGGCGGAATATATGAATTTTATAATTTTTCAAAAATGGGGTTAATTAGTGAAAAAAAACGTGTTCCGCCACTGCCACTGGCGGAACAGGAAAAAATATTTTTTTCTCAGGAAAAAACGCAAAAAAAATTATTTTTTTTAGTGTTTTCCGCCACTACCTGTGGTGGAACAGTATTTTTTTATACTAATTAATCATGTTCAGTCAGTCAAATGAGAAATTTTTGAAAAAACTAAAAATCCACATGTTTTGCTAAGAACAATATCTCTTCCGCCACTAGTAGGGGCGAAAATGGTAGATATTCTATTATTTTGAAATTAGTGGTATTGGCTGAATTATTTTTTAAGAGGCGGTAAATAAATAAATAAAAAGTCGAATTTCCAGGATATTCACGTAAAAAAACCACTCACTGACACTCTCTCTCTATTAAGATAAGGAAACGGATAGAGAAAGAGCTTCAAAGAGCTCAGAAAAGAAGAAGAAACGCCCAGCAATGGCCATGGCCACTCTCTCTCTTCCTCCTTGCGGAGCGAAACCCCTCTCTCTCTCCATCAATGGCTCTCGCTGCTTCTCCGTCTCTACCTCTCGCCCCACCAGGTCGCTTTCCGTCGCGAACCGCTGCAATGCCTCTCTCTTCTCCCCCCAAATCGGTACTTTTGAAGTTTGAAATCGCCGTTGTGTTATCTTTTTACGGCCTTTACAGTTTAGTTCAGTATTTTTTCAGAGATTACGATTTGAATTATGGTTCTCAATTGCTGTTAATGGAATTCTGGTAGTACTGCTTCAATTAATACCTTCATTCAAAAACAATTATACCATGAACTCTCAAATATGCCACGAAAGTCCCAACTACTCTTCAATTCAAATCTCAATTTGATGCGTCAAAGCGCTCTCCATTTATCCCCTAATTCATCCAGTTTTAGCCTTAAATCACTAACATAATTCAAACAAAGCAGGTACTCTGTTTTATCCTTCTCCAATGAAGACTCAACTGGAGAGGAGACATAACAGGAATCAATGGAGAAGAGGAGGATTGGTGGTTTGTGAAGCTGGTACGGAAGCTAAAAACCCCGACTCTGCTTTAAAAAGATTGCGTCAGAACGAGAAAAGAAGGCTCAGAAACAAGGCTCGTAAATCGGAAATAAGGACTCGTATGCGCAGGGTATTTTTTATTTATTTATATTTTTGGGAATTGGCAAAAAAAAAATATTGGAAAAAAAAAGGCGCACTGAAATGACACTCCATGAAAATATTGGAAAAAAATCACATCAGAATATTGGAAAAAGAACTTAAAAATATCGGAAAAAGGGAAATGTGTGTGCATATTGGTCTTGGTCACGACGGTGCATGACGATTTCTTTTTAGCGTTATATATAATGTTGTGTTTTTTTGTTTTATATATTGTTTTTCTTTTCTATTTATTGTTCCACAAAAAAAAGCCCATCATGCACTATCAGGTCCTTTGGAAAAATTGAAAAACAAAACATACTGAGATTATATCCTCTCCTCTAAAATGGTTTCCTCAACATATTTCTCCAGTCAATAAACTATATATTTATTTATTTTATTCAGGTATTGGGGGCGTTGGGATCGCTGAGGAAGAAGAAGGACGCGTCGATGGACGATATTCTCCAGATCGAGAAGATGATGTCGATCACGTATTCTAGAATCGACAAGGCGGTCCGAGTCGGAGTCATGCACAAAAACACCGCCTCGCACCGCAAGTCTAGAATGGCTAGACGCAAGAAGGCCATCATGATCTATCGTGGGTGGTACACACCAGCTCCTGCTGAGACTGAGACCGAGACCGCCAGTTCTACTTGATTGTTTGTTAAATATTTGATTTTTTGTTTTATATGGATTTATGTTGTCGAATATTCGGATTTTTGTTTTAAGAGGATTTGATCAGGGTGTTTTCTTGTGTATTTTTCGATGGTATGGATCGGGAGTTATTGAATGTATTTTCTTTTCATAAATCAGTGTTTCAGGTCTGTAAAATCTACGTTATCTTAAATGGAACATTTTTCTTTGCAAAATCGTTCTGGCCATAAATAAATAAATAAATAATATCATTAGATTTGTAAGTTAAGCATACTAACAGATTTACTTCTCTTCCATTTGAGATTGTCATAGCATAATGTTGCAAACGAAACTATCCATACTGAAATAACGAATATAATTTATAACAAAGCTACGCTATTTTATTTTACGTGATTTGTCTCTTTTTATCAGTACTGAAAATCATCTGTTTAAACAGCTCAAAACCAGAAAATCATACTCCGATAACGTTGCAAAAAGAACCCATCCATACCAAAACTATTGAGTTACAACAAAACTAACATTACTTTATTCTAACAATCCTTTTCATTCGGTTAATACTCGTAAGCATTAAAAGCGTAACAAAGTTCAGTTTAAATTAAAATCGCTCCATTACTCCTACAACTGGCTGGGACTCGACCCGCTTTTTCGCTGAGTACGGGCCTCTTTTCACGGCTTCCTGCAACTGAAAATCAAACAAAAACAATATCAAAAGAAATTGAAATATATATATAGGTAAACATAATGTTAAATAAAAAAGTAAAATAAATAAAAGGACCATATAATTAATTACCTTTCCAGCGACTCCAGTAGCTGTAAAATTGCTAATCAAACTAGAAGAAGAGAGAGAATTATTAATCGCCACACAACAAGCATGTCTTGCATCCATTCCTACAATTATCATAATGATATGAAATTCAGATTTTATTAATTTATTCTTGTGAGAAACTAGTATGAATTAGTAAGATGGAAGTTTAGGGTATAGGAATATACCGTTTTTAGTGCTTTCGATTGATGGATCTGTAACGATGGAAATTATTTCCTGTTTGGAGCATATTTCTGCCAGGCACCAATGGCGGGCCGCCAGCACAGCAATCAGTCTATAACCCTGTTATTAAAATAATTTATAAATCAGAAAATGATAAAACGATTTGACAAATTGGAGACAAAATTGAGGAAAATAAAGAAAGAAGGAAGATGAGAAGTGGCTTCTAAGGACAAGACTAGATAACAAGACAAATTCAATGTTTTAAAATAAATTTTATTGAATATCTCTTGATTTTTAAAATAAATTTATGCTACTTTTAGGATTTGCGATGAAATAAACATTTATAAAAATAAAGAAAATAAATATTAGGACGACTTACAGCTAAACGCACTTCAGGTTCTTGCTGAAGCAATGAGAGAAGAAGGCCCTACAAAAACAAATATTATATTTTTTCTGTCAAATTTAAACTTCATATTTACAAAAATAATATTTTTTTTCTGTCAAAATTAAACTTCATATTTACCCTTCATTTCGTGTGCATTATTTCATGAGAAGATTACGAATAGTCTGAAAAGAAGTCAAAAGGGGGAAAAAGAGACAGAAAAATAAAATACTTACTGATGGAGTAAATTTAGAACTATTAGAAGCCGTATTATAAATCAAACTTTTAAGACACTCTTCTGCAGTTTCATTTAATAATATATTTTCCTCTGACCGGTCGGCTCCACATATACTTCCAAGCGCAAGTAAACCAGCCTATTAGAAAAAAATAAACATGCATTTATTAAATTGAAAAAAATAGAAATAATTACTTATTTATCACTGTATTACGTAAAAGATGAGAAATTGCTTGTTTTTTATTTTGTTTCAATAATATATACAAATATTCACAATTTATTATTATTATTATTATTATCATTATTATTATTATTATTATATATTACCAATTGTTTTCCTCTGTTTTGGCGATCAAAAGCCGATTCAACAACCAACTTTGCAACATCTTTTGAATTTGTCAGCATCTGATTGGCTCCATGATTTGCTAATAAATACATATACATTAAATTTTAGAATGAAAATAAATAAAAGAATTGACAAATGAATTTAGAGAGTTTTCAGTACTTAACTGGCTCCAATTAGTCCAAGAGATTCTAAGTAAATCTCACATTCATTCTTATTTTGAGTATTTTCATGAATTAAATTTAATCTTCCACCAATAGCTGATACTAGCTTTGTCACAACTGATCCAAGATTCAGAAGAAAAAATATTTATTTATTTATTATTATTATAATTAACATGAAAAGAAAACAGAGACGCTAAAACATATCTATCCCATCATTTATACAGAGAAAAATACAAGGGTTATAAATATTTGCAATTTGAACGATATATTTTCATATTTTTTTAATTATTTAATTACCTGATTGATCAACGGTTGAATGGGCGTCAGCTGATCTGAGAAGCCGCGCGCTTATCAAAGCAGATCTCGATCGCAAAATTGAATCGACCGAATCATTGCTAAAAAGATAATAATAGTTAGCATAATAATATAATAATAAATAATCAATAATAATAATAATCGAGAAAATTTTCAAATCCTGATTAACAAAATGGTACCAAATCCGATAATTCAATTCCTGTTTTTTATAAAGCTGAGTAAAATAGAAGTTTTTAAGTACCTGATTATATTTACCAATAGTTGAAGCAAGGATGATTTAAGAAGCAATGTGGGATCATTTGAAGATTCAACCAACTATACAAAAAAATATGTAAATAAAAATGATTTTTTTAAAGGGTAAAATTGCAATATTTGTTATTAAAAGGGCGTATATGCAAAAGACGGACCTCATACAGAAGTTCCATGGAGTTCAAAGCGGCAAGTCGATCTTTTCCATTATTTATTTCTGATTCGAATAATTTGAGAAGGTCTGATTTGTGAATTTCACTTGCAACTGAGTTGGAAACAGAGTAGAGTTTTGAAATTAGGGCTAAAATCCTGACCCGTCCCTACAAAATAAAATAAAAATATGATATTATGTTTTGTAAGTTATGGTTATGTTCCATGTTGAAAGCTTGTAAATTAGGGTTGCGCATATTATAAATATAATAAAGCTTTGTTTTGTTTTGACAATCTTTATATGTTACAACTTTATATATACAAGAAGAAAATAATATCAAATATACAAAAAAAATATGAGGAAGAATAATCAAAGATTATATATATTTTATATATATTACATACCAAAGAAGAAGATCTAACAGCGATATTTCTTAGTTGCATTGGATCGTCACTGTTTGAAGGAAATATTATCACCTGAAATAAAATACGCAAAATTTTATCATCATATGAGTAAATAATGCAAGGAAAAAAAAAACCACAAAAAGACAAACTTCTTTTTGTGAAAAAACAAGTTATTTGATGAGTTTGGCTTTGAACTCCAAAAGCAACTATAGTTAGGTTTTCTTCAAAAAAAGAAAACAAAAGGAAAAAAATACTCCAAAAATGATTATTTCATTTTCATCTAAAATATTCAGGGACCATATTGCAAATATCACAATCAGAATTTACAATAGATGCAAAATTGAAAAAAAAAATCCTTACAATTCCATCAGGAAATTGTGCAATACTCTTTATAGCATCCATTGAAGCAGCAGAAGTTTGTTCATTCCTATAAAAATATATTATTATATAAGATACTTTAATATATTTATTAATTGCAAACTTGAGCATTATTGCCACAAATTCAGTCGAATTAAGGCTAAATTACAGAATTGAGACTCAATTAGGACTTAATTGCACAATTGAGGATCAATTGGCCTTTAATTTGGATAAATATATGATTCCAATTTTGCAGCTTCTCTATGAAGAATATTAGCATTTTAATATATTTATTAATTGCGCAGTTGAGCACAATTGACATAAGTTCAGTTGAATTAAAGCTAATTGGAGACTTAATTGGAGCTTAATTGCACAAGTGAGGATGAATTAATGCCTAAAAGATCCTTAATTTCATAGCACATATACAAAAAATGAAGAAAACTTTTAACATGTGTTAAATTACGTACGTACCCATCAAGTAAACAACTAATAAGTAGAGGATAAATAGTATATTCAATAATAATTTGTAAAGCCGCTTCTTTTTCATCCGTGATGTCCAAAAGATGTAAAACCTAACAAGAAAAACAAACAAAAACATAATTTTATATTGTTTTCATTTCAATTGAAATAAAAAGGAAGAAATAAAATGTTTAAAAATAATAGAGAGGGAATCATACAGCTTTACAAGCCAGCCATTTTATACTTTCAGAACCAGCTTGCAATCCCGCTTGTAAAAACGGCTGAAATAAAAATATATATTAGCGTAAAAAAGAAGAAGATTCATTTAGGGTTCATGAAAAATCTTCGTTTTTTTACTGAAGGGCAAAGAAACTAAATGTGATAAATAATTACGAAGTTTATGAAAATTGAGAAATCAATTTGATATAAAATTAAATTAATTTACAATAAAATTGGGAAGAAATGATGCGCCATGTTTGGTACTGAAGATTTTATCTAAACAGGAGACTAAACTTTCTTGCAGTTCTGATACATACATTTCGCTCTGCAATGCACTACAAAAATAAAAAATAATTGAAAAAATAACATCAAAATATAAGTTAGTATCCTGTTAAATTTAATCCTAAAATCTAATTTTGTTCTCAATTCGCCAAATAAAATATCGCAATAATTCATGAACTCTTACAAAAATACGATCCTAAAAATCCCCAATTAATTCTGAATTAGTGCAAAGGGAAATCATTATATTCACCTGAAAAGCACAGGAAGGGGAAAACGATCAAGGAACTCCTTCACTGAAGCATCGTTCTGTACACCTACGAAATAATCAAAACGGAAAAGAAACTGAAAAACTAAAAAAGAAAGTTAACTCGAGAAGCAACGAATTTGGAGTGGAGGAATGGAAACCAGGGAAGGAAACGAAGGTCGACGAAGCTTCTAGAAGCTCCGGCGGCGGCGGTGGGTTGAGGCCTCTTTCCTCCTCCATTGATCTGATCCGTGTGTGTTGTAGTGTGTTTTTGAGAGATTTGTAGCTTTGGCTTGGAGAGCAATAAATCTACTTTGGACAGAGAGAGGGGTTTAAGAGAGGGACGGTAAAGACAGGTGGCGGAGTCCGCTCGCTTGCGTGGAAAAATAATGAAGACAGTAGGCAAATTTCATATGTATCCCTGCAAAAACTCATAATTTCATCTTCTCCTGCAAAAGTATTTGGGTATATTTCATCATAGGTTACTCAACTTTCCAAGATGATCAAATAAGTCACTCAATTTTTAATTATCATCTAGAGGTCACTCAACTTTCAAAAATTATTAAATAAGTCACTCAACTTTCAATTGTCTCTTATATGTCACTTAACATTCAAAAATAACAAGATAGGTCACCCGATTAATTGAAAAAATGAAATAAGTCACGTGATTAATTGAAAGTTGAGTGACATATTTGATAATATTTTTAAGTTGAGTGACATGTTTGATCATTTTTTTTAAATTGAATGATTTATAAGAGATAATTGAAAATTAAGTAATTTATCTGTTTATTTTTTAAAAGTTGAGTGATTTATAGAAAATAATTAAAAATTGAATGATCTATTTGGTCATTTTTTAAATATTATTGACCTATGATGAAATCATTTTTTTTTTCACTTTACATAATAATGATGAGTTTTTTGTTTTTCTTTTTTTGCAATATTCCCTACTTTTATAATGTAATGCTTAGTTTTTTTTTAAGCTCTTGTTGACATCTTTTCCATTTGTTTCATTGTCCATTATAATATTTCTTTGTTTATACACTTAATTCATTAATTCTAGCAGCGTCATTCCATGTCTTTCGTATGCAGCTCATTACAATTTCATTTCACACGACTAATTCACACATACAAAAAATTCAAACAAAAAAACAACACAACAAAAGCCATGAACAAGCCAACGAAACCAACAAAAAATCCCTCAAAAAAATGGCAACCATCGGTAGCTCGCCACATCATCATCACCGCCCGCATTTCGACCGCTCAAACACGAGCCTCTTATTCCTTATATCAAACTCCCACACATGTTCTTGTTGCAAAATATTTCCGATTGTCGATTGTCCTGGCCATGGCACAGACGTAATTCCAATGCACTTCACTCCTTCTGCCACATCAATTATATAACTCTTCGCAGGCGGCTCAAGTCTCGCAGCTCCTTCAAAATGCAAGGCTAATTTCGGTATTTTCACTTTCTCTTCTGCTCTCACGTCAGTCCAATTGTAACAGTACTCAAACGGGTCCATCTGGACCCGTTTGAATCCACTAAACTTACGATGGATCGCTGATACAACCACTTTATACGCCGGATCCACCAACACAGTCAAACTCGTGCCAGAGTCCAAAATCGTCCCACCGCCCGTATTTATATCCCACACTTTTACCGGAATTTCCAACGCCTCATCATCAATCGACACAGAACGAATTCCTACCGCGTAAAACGGCGTCAATCTAGAGTCAATAATAAGCGGAGTGACTCTACTCGAACCAACATGAACAAGAGACGTAATTACCGACGGACCGAAGGTCAAAACCGACGAGAGATTACGAGGCGAGAGATGGTCGACTAAACAATACGAGAAAACGCCGCCGAAAAGTGAGGAAGCAAGCGAGGCGAAGGAAGCGGGACTGTAGCCTAAGCCTAAGACGCCGTCTGAAGAACGGAAGCTCGAGCCGGACGAGTTTGTCGTGCAACCGATTATTAAACCGTGCAGTTTGGTTCTTTTGCCGGTTGAGAGAGTGATTGTGGCGGATTCGTTGGCGAAGATTCCTCTTGCGCGAGATTCGTCCATGTAGCTGTGAGAAGGATAAAGATCGTGTTGAAATTTAGTGTTAGGAAGTTTGTTGTAATGTTAAGTTGTGATGATGGTTGTTTGCTGTGTGTTTAGAAGCAAAAGAAAAGCAAATAGTAGAAGTAACGTTTTTTTGCAACAAGAATGATCATGGTGGAATTTAGTATTGTAATGTTTGTTGTTATGTAAATTGTAGTAATCACTATGTATTTATAACCAAATCAAAGGAAATATCAAAATTAACATTTTGATTTTTTCTAGAATATATATCGAAACATAAAAAGGTTCAATGAAAATTTAAAAATTACAAAATGGTAGACATTAAAAGGGGGAAATTAGGGCATAGGGCACTCAAGCCCTATTAATTGTCTAGACCAAACTTACTCAACTGGATGGAAAAGAGTGGGGACAAAGTAATAAATAGGACAGAGCAGAATCTGATCTGTATCCATGTTTCTCCATCTGCATTTATCAAATTCCATACCACAAAATCCACGGGTTTTAGCTTTATAAGCTTGGGAACTTTTACGTTATTAACTTATCATGATATGAACATAAATTTTAAACAGTCAAAATTAGTTATGTTTTAATTGCAATCATAACTCAGTAACAAAAATACAATTATACAAATTTAGAAGGGACAAATGTTGATGACAAAGTGGGCCCTATAAATTTGGATGATAATTACTATTGGACTTAATTAAGTTAATTTAATTTATTCATATATTTTCTGTTTTATTTTTTTTTAACCATATTTGTTCGCACATTAGATTTTTTTTTTTTGTGCCATAATATAGAAACTAAGTTTGGTCCACATTAGAAAAATGACACATTCCCATAAAAAAACCTATCTGTAATTTACATTATATATAATCTTTTATTACTTATTTTATTTATTTAAACTATACTATTATATTATGTCAAAATAATAAAAATATAACTATAACTATATATAAACAAACAAATAACTATAAAGGGCTAATTGTATGTTTCCTATATGTCCTGAATGACCTCAAAAGCTTGATCATGAGCTCTAATAAGTCAACTGAAATAAACAAAATATTAATGTATATATTTAATTATTGTCAATCAAATACCTAAACTTCTCTAACACAATTTGACTAGCAGAATCTCAACAAAAGTTATTTTAAATTAAAATAGACAGCAAGGAATCAAATAAACCACCAAATACTACTAATAGCACATGCAAACCTACCTACTTACCAGCACATGTATTGAATAAATATTCATGTATTGAATAAATATTCATGTATTGAATAAATATTTAATTTATCGCCAAACTCAGATCTCAATTTTCAACTCAAAATGTGAGTCTACCTCAGTTTGACCAAAATTTAATGTTTTACCAGAATGTCTCTTTATTTTATCCTTTCTATTTCTAGTTTATTGACTTATTTATTGAAATTCCCTTCTGTTCTGCTAATTTTGAGTATTTAATAATAAACACGCAGGAAATCAAAATACAGGAAATCATTTTACTTGAACCAAAAAGAGCAGGGGAAAAGTGAGCAAATCATTTTTTTGATAAAAACTTTAGTCATAATTTAATAGAAAAACCAAATCATTATTTCACTCCTACAGATCAAAACCAATCAATTTTTTTTCTAAAAAGAAAATATAAATATAAAAATTAGACATTTTACTAAATAATTTGTATTGTATGGGAAAAAGGAGAATCACTTGGATACTTCAATAAAAAAAATTTAACATGTTATTAAATAATAAGAAAACAAGTCTATTAACACCTCGCATATGCTTCTACTATCAAAATTTTCCACATTCACATTTCCATAAAAACACAAACAAAAGAAAAGAAAAAAAAAGTAAAGATAAAAATTAAGATCACCTGTAATCATAACTGCAGGGACTATCTGGCCTGGGACACGTGGCAAGTGCAAACGGCAAGGTCTTCCTACACATCTCACTCTCGCATTTTATCGCCTCCCATGATTTCGACTTCTCCGGCCGGAAAATCCTCTGCCCACCACCGCCGGCGCCACCTTTGGTACCGCCTCCGTACCGGCACTTGACCCAGGTGAGATCACTGCCCGTATCAGCAACCAGCAAGTACGGCCTGGCCGGAGTCCCCACACGAACCCGCACGAAGTACTGCCCTGTTCCAGTATAAGCTCCAGATCCGATGGGCATTTGAAACGCCTCGTTGGGGGAGACGGACGGGGAAGGGGCGTTGGACTCGCATTGTGTGCGGTAGTTTCGCTGGACGGTGGATCTGATGAGCTGCTGGCGGCGGAGATCGGAGTAGAAGAGAGCTTTGAGGGAAGAGCGGTGGCGTTGGAGCTTGAAATGGGCGGATTGAGGCTGTGGGGTGGGAGAAAGAGAGGTTACAGAGAGGAAGAAGAAGAGGGTGGTGATGATGAGAGACTGTAAATGGCGCATTCTTTGCTGAAGGAGCGAAGACACTGTGAAACTGTACAGAAAAGCCCTCCCTCCCACTCAGTCCTCTCTCTTTCTCTCACTCGATTTCTCTTCTCCGCTATCTCAAGTCTCTTTCTCTGTTTATCTCTTTCTCACTACTTACTCTCTGTTTATCACTCTGTTTTATCTTTTTTCTTGAAAAGCGTGTTATTACGGAGCTATACATGATGATAGCTGGCAAGCGCAAACACACATACTATCCATTTCAATCACCACTGGGACATGTCCATTTATGTTTTATGCTGCGATATGTGAAGAAGAAAATAGAAATGGAGATGAGGATGGATTATGAAAACAGATCAAGTGATATGGAGAAAAGACGAGGTTCTTTTGTCTCCTGCTGGTGTGATAGAATAGGGTTTTGAACTCCAATTTATTAGTTAGTAAATTAATTCAGTTTGGAGGAGGAGGAAGAAATATTTGTGGATCCTATGCAGTAGTTGGACTTATTTATTGTAGTGTAGGATGTTTGTCTAAAACTTAACTAAGTTTCAATGACTACTCTCAGTTTCAATAGACAATAGCTACTCTCCTATTCATTCATATACTAATATAAAATGCAATTAATTGCGTAACATATAATCAATTATATGTAATTTACAACTAATTATATATAATATAATTTGAGTGTGTTTGTTTGTGAAAATTCACATGTGAGATGGAACTTGGTGTTGCGTGTTAGGTGCGGGCTGGTATACTGGTTGGGTAACAGGCGGTGGTCAGGGCCGCATGTTGTGGATTTTAAGTCAATATTTTATAGATTTTTTGTATTTTTGTAAAATATTATAAATATTTTAACTATCTCAAGAACTTTGGTTCACAGCGCCTTTTTGGGATGGGATTAAATTAACTCACTGAATATAAATTCTGATATATCTATCCCGAGTTATTCTGTATATTTTTTATGAAATATTTGTGGAATGGTTGAGTCGGAACAAGCTATTTACAAGTCATATTTCAGATGGTTTGAGTAATGAGTTACTCGAGTTTTAGGTCATTTTAAATTTAGATCATTCAGATTTCGAGTAAATGGTTAATAAATGTTTAGTAAATTAAATCAATGTGTATCAAAATGATGGTAGAGATACCATTGAAATTCACAAACGGACCTTGTGTGATAACCAGCAACAATGAGAATTTGGCAGACAATTAAGACTTGTTCAAGGCTATATAGAGCTTGATGTATACTATAAATAATATGGTAAAAGGAAAATCCATAATAATTATTTTGTAGGTGATGATTCTAAATAGTTCTTCTTTCTTTTCATTTTTTTTACTTGATTTAAATGGCTATTACTTCATGAAGAATATTTGTTGTTAGTGTTAGGAATATTTAATTACTGAGATTAGGGGATGAATGCTAGAGAAACACCATTAATATAATCCATCTGGTAAGTGGTTGCCATAAGACTAATTTTGATCAATTAAAACTTGGCCAAGCAGTCAAAATTTCATATAAACATACGAATCATGTAAAGTGTCCGACTGTTGAATACTATTTATCAAATTAATGTCGGTACGAATTATTATTCATAATTACTTAAGAGGAATTTCACGTATACGTAAGAAAAATGAAATATCATGGATTACTTTACAGTTAAAATATCTGCTAACTTTTCAGTTAAATTATATTTTCAACTTCATCTCTTTGTAAACATAGTACAAACATCTAATAAATATTCTACTCCTTTTATCCTCCCTCTCCACTGGGAAATTGCATGTTACCTATATATGATATGGTATGGAAATGCTATGCATTTGCACATACATACATACATACATGTATTGATTACATATTTAATTAGATAATCTCCATAATATACTTATCTGTCTTTGTCCTGTGATGCAATAATCAAAAAAACCCAAAATAACGTGGCTAATTTACACTAATATAAAAAATATTATGATTATTAATGCAAAATTATCAGCTTCATGTGAAGTGTTCAAATATATTATATATTATATATATATATTATAATTTTGAAAGTACCACATCAGCTTTTTTAATTCTCAACCCTTAGATATTAATCCAATGGCTCATATAGCTCTCAACTGCAAGGTTTTTAATGGGCCAATATGAACCTACAAAAATTCATCCCCATTTTTCTACATCTTTATGAAGCATATAATATCTATTTTGACTCTTAAGTCATGTAAAAAATATTTTTTGTTAAAAATTATAGTGCTCAATTTTAGGCATAACATAAATATATTGCACAATATAGCAATAGTCGAGAAAAAAAATATGAGAAAAGTCCAAAAAAAAAAAATCCACTCACAATTTTTTGATGATATTTATTATGTTTTTTTCATTGTTTACAAATATCAACACTCATATAATAGATCAATCTATAATTTGCAATTGTCAAAATATTTCAAACATATATATTTAATTATTTATGCATGAATTAATTGCTTTTTTCAAGCTAACCGTACATTGTGACAAATATTAAAATGTATTAAGCTTAAGAGCATTGCTAAATGCCTAAATTTAATAGTCATAAAATTGCACGGAAAAAAATAGCTCTCATTAGAAGTGTAATTGCATTTGAGTTTTTTTTTGTTGGTTATGTAACAATTGTCTTCAGATTTGGTCATGCTTATTAAGTAATATGTTACATTAACTATTTGATATATTGAAAGTAATTTTATCACAAAAGACAAAACAAAAAAACAAAAATAATTTACTACAAGTGAGACTTCGCAAAATATATGGAGCTCTCGCAAAGCGCGAGTAATCTGCTTGAATATTATATTATAATTTTAAAGGAGCTTACTATAATACTTTCCTATCATTACTCCATGTCAGTGTTTTTTTAGTGATCGTTGGATTGAAAATCAACTATTCTCATCCAATCACATATATATTATGTTGGAATTCATCGTCTTTGTATATGGTGAATCATTGAAAAAAGAAAATATTAGTTCTTTTGTAACTAAGTTCACATCTTAACATATCACAAGATCCATTTGACATCAGTTAAATTCATTTATCTCTACAAAATTTAGATATTTTCATTATTTTGTTGTGCGGGTATTTTTAATTTGCGGCGTACACATATTATAGTTTTCAATAACCAAGCAAGATATTTGTCTAAAAAGCATGCAATGATTTTCGATAATAGACATAAAAGTGAACCGGTCATTCTAGAAAAAAAACTTTATAATGTTAATAAGAACATATACATTCCTATGAGCAATACAAAATCACATACTCTGATTTATATAAATAAGATGGACTTTGTTTTATATAGTGCTAAATTAAAAAAAAATTAATTTCATGTTTATCCATACAAAAGTTATAATATAAAAGATACTATCATAGAAGCTTCTATAAAAGCAAATACAATTATACAATACTATGTTGATCATTACATAATAAAAAAAATATTATTTCCAACTTTAATTAAAAATTAAAAAAATATCGCGCAAGCTATCCCTTGTATATATGATTCTAAATGTAGATTTCTACAGTACTCTCACAAGAGTTAGTCACGTCACCTCTTTTTCCTAGATCATTTGATAATGATTTTGTGGTCATGATTTAACCTATAGAATTTCATTTTTACTTTTTACATTTTTACAAACAACTCCTCTTTTTACTTTTTTTGCAAAGCGTCTCCAAGTTATTTGTTCCATCTTAACTTTTTTCTATGAAAAACTATGAAATCTTACAAAATCAGACACAAGATTTTCAACTTAACTTTTGATAATTTTGTAAGTAATCTTTGTTTTTCAAAGATCCTCTCTACAAAATGTATTGCTTGATTTTGACAATTAAAAAAACATATCATTAATTAACATTTTTATTAAAACTCTACAAAGTTGAATGTCAGTAATTGTAGAGAAACTCAGAGACTAGAAGGGAGAGAGGTGTTAATATTTTTTTTTTCAAGAGTTTGAGAATATTACTGAATTTTCTTAGATTTAGAGAAGAAGAGTTAGTCAAGAATTTTATGAAAGTATTTTAAGAATAAATAAAAAAAAATTGGAATTATATAGATTCTAACATAGATAAGGAATGGTATTCCCATAATTCAACTCAAACAATTAAGGTAAAACAATTTTGTTCCATCGAAATTGAAGGAATGGATATTAATGAATGACTAATGGTGACATGATACTTCGAAGGCAGTACTCAACTTACCAAAAACATATCAGATAAAATTGTGCCAAAAACATATCACTTGAACAACTTGCCAAGAAACAAATAAAGAGGTTTAACACTACAAATTTAGAAGCAAGAAAGATGTAACAGTACCAAACCATAACCAAATATCAAACAGCACAAAAATAACTCGCAAGAATAATAGAACGACATGACAACATTAGTCCAGTAAAATTTCAAAACGAAATAATCTCAGAACATCTCAGAACAATAATCTTCTGACAAAATGATATGACAAACACAACAAGTTCAACTGACAAATTGCACGAAATAACTAACTTGAAACAAAACCTAACAAAACACGAATTATAGTTTTGATTCAGCAAAAAGAGATAGTGATTTTATTTAACTCTCAGTCTGCTCCCTCAAACGTCTTATGGTGCTCCTCACCGTAACAGCACTAGCAGTACTGCACAAAAATAATAAAAATAAATAAATAAAGATGGCAGAATAAAAATAAATAAAGAATTTTAGTTCACAACTCAAACTGCACAAAACTGAAAACTAATTATTGGATTGATATTATTTTTCAAAGACCCCATTCAATATTTAAATTTCATCCTAAAACATTTAAAACCTACATTTCCAGAATTTGAAATTTCATTATAGTATAAGATAATATTATGTAATTTAAAAAAAACATACTTCAAAGTGTAAGCACCGCCAGCCTTGACCTTTCCACAATCCTTACATCCCCAAATTCCAACCGCCTTTCTCTTAACAGCAAACTACAAATAATAATAATAAATTTTATCACAAAAGTATCAAATTACTTCAACAAAACAAAGAAAAAACACATGCAAATGTACGATTAAAAACAAAGGAAAATTTGAGGTACCTTTCCGCAAAATTCGCAGAAGTACTTAGCGTGTTGAGAGACCTCCATTTTCTTGATTTGTTTCCTCAAACTGGCACCATATCTTGTACCTGTATTTAGTTTGTGGAATTAATTAATTTGGAAAATGAAATGGAATAAATTTAAAATTTGTAGGGTTTATAAGGTTTTAAGATAATTACCATATTTGCCGACAATTCCGGCCTTCTTGGTGCGCTTCGTCTGTAATAAGATAAAACATAAATTAAGAAAAATTCAGAGTAGGGAATTAAATATAAAACTGAAAGAAAAAAAATAATTGAGCATATTACTTGTATACACAAAATACAAACTGATCAGAAGAATCAGAAAATTAAACCGAGAAAAAGTAAGAACAAAAACAAACTATCCTTTGAAACATCTACATATATTAGTTACAATAACAATTAGAAAATAGCACGTAACTGAGCTTTGCTTTTCCGTAAAATCACAACATATTTCCGAATATTTCAATAAAACTAAAGTACATTACAAAAATTCTGGATTTAAAACCTATAATTTGTTCATGACCAAAACTGGATCTAAATCTACGTGAAAATAAGCCCGTTCTACAACTGTATCCAAATTAAAAAGCTAAAAACAAAGGAGATTTTGAAGAACGTACCATTTCGTGGAGCTGTGAAGAACGATTCCCACGAAGAGAGAACGAGAGGAGAGAGGAGAGGAGAGAGACGGCGCCTAGGGTTTATTTAGAGTTAGGGTTTGAGAGAAAGAAACTTAATAAGTACTCTCAGCCGTCGATTTTTCCCTTTGATTTGTTTGTAATTGGACCGTGTTTATTATTTTGTATGTGTACCAATCAAGGCCTATTGGGCTTGTTTTAAATATTCTGACAGGGTTATATTGCTAATTTGTGGCCCAAATTAGGTCCGATATATATTTTTTTTAATTAGTTCTCTCTTAAAAACAAAATAAAATAAAAAACGTTTTGATTAAAAATAAAATAGATATAACTTTCCATTTTTATTAAAAATAAAACAGAGACAAAATCGTGTTTACACGTATTATAACAAAAGAAAAAAAAATAGAGCACCTCAAAAAATAAGAATAAAGAGTGAAAATAATTCATATTTAGCTTTGTGAAAAAAAGTTTCCTCAAAACGGTAACATTTTTATTTTCTCGAAACTATAAGATTTATATTAGTATAATAAAAAAAATAAGCATATTGACAAAATTGTACAATATTAAGAAAGGTATATTAGTCAAAAATTACTATTGGTAGTTTTTGGTATCCTCTTAACTTATTAGTAAGAACTTAGTACATCAAAATTTATTTATTAGCCATTCTTCTCATTCGAAATTTTCTCACCTCAAAACTTCTAGACGTAATTTCAAACCAAAACAGTACTGAGAACAAGGAAAGTCAAGACAAAACAATATAACTCAACTCTCAGTTCAACTGAAAATCACACAAAATAACAGTCTTGAAACATAAACTAACATAAACAGAAATTTTAGTTCTAATTCGACCAAAAAAACATAGTGATTTAATTTAACTCTCAGTCTGCTCCCTCAAACGTCTTATGGTGCTCCTCACTGTAACAGCACTAGCAGTACTGCACAAAAATAATAAAAATAAAATTAATTAATTAATTAACAAAAATAAAGGATTTAAATGCACAAATCTAACTGCACAATAATTGAAAATTCGTAGTGGATTAAAATATACTTTTCAAGGACCTCATTTACTATTTAAATTTTATTTCCACATATCATATAATACGATGTAATGCAACATATAACATAACATAATATGATATAATATAAATTAAATTAAATATAATATAATTAAAAAAGATACTTCAAAGTATAAGCACCGCCGGCCTTCACTTTTCCACAATCCTTGCATCCCCAAATTCCAACCGCCTTTCTCTTGACAGCAAACTAAAAGGAATAATAAATTTTATCAAAAAAATATCAGATTAATTTAAATAATCATAAAAAAACATGCAAATGAACAATTATAATCAAAATAAGAAAAATCTGAGGTACCTTTCCGCAAAATTCGCAGAAGTACTTGGCGTGTTGAGAGACCTCCATTTTCTTGATTTGTTTCCTCAAACTGGCACCATATCTTGTACCTGTATTTATTGTTTAGATTTATTAATTTGGAAAATGAAATGGAATAAATTTAAAATTTGTAATTTGTAGGGTCTTAAGATAATTACCATATTTGCCGACAATTCCGGCCTTCTTGGTGCGCTTCGTCTGTAATAAGATAAAACATAAATTAAGAAAAATTCAGAGTAGGGAATTAAATATAAAACTGAAAGAAAAAAAATACAATTGAGCATATTACTTGTATACACAAAATACAAACTGATCAGAAGAATCAGAAAATTAAACCGAGAAAAAGTAAGAACAAAAACAAACTATCCTTTGAAACATCTACATATATTAGTTATAATAACAATTAGAAAATAGCACGTAACTGAGCTCTTCCGTAAAATCACAACATATTTCCGAATATTTCAATAAAACTAAAGTACATTAAAAAAAATTCTGGATTTAAAACGTATAATTTGTTCATGACCAAAACTGGATCTAAATCTACACGAAAATAAGCCCGTTCTACAACTGTATCCAAATTGAAAAGCTAAAAACAAAGGAGATTTTGAAGAACGTACCATTTCGTGGAGCTGTGAAGAGCGATTCCCACGAAGAGAGAAGAGAGACGGCGCCTAGGGTTTATTTAGAGTTAGGGTTTGAGAGAAAGAAACTTATAAATAAGATCAGCCGTTCGATTTTTTCGCTTAGATTTGCTTCTAATTGGACCGTATTTAATATCTCCATTGTATATGTACCAATCAAGGCCTTTTGATTGGGCTTGTTTAAAATATTCTGACAGGATAAACTTGTTAATTGTGGCCCAAATTGGGTCAGAAATATATTTTACATTAGTTTTCTGTCTTAAAAACAAAATAAAAAAATCAACGTTTTATCGAATCATTTTGATTAAAAATAAAGCAGGACTATTTGTTTTGATTAAAAATAAAACAGATATAACTTTCCATTTTGATCAAAAAGAAAACAGAGGCAAAATCATGTATACAAGTATTAAAAAAAAAAAAATAGAGCAACTCAAGTAATAAAAATAGAGAGTAAAATAATTCATATTTAGATTTGTCAAAAAATGTTTCCTAAAAATCATATTGACAAAATTGTGCAATAATAAGAAAAGTATAGTAGTAAAAAAAATTACTATTGGTAGTTCTTATTATCCATTCCTCTTAACTTATTAGTTAAGAGTACATCAAAATTTATTTTTGCTTTCTAAAAAGAATAAAGATATGTCAGCTTGGATTTGTTTTTAATATTTTAGATACCTACTCTTAAAAAATATATATATATTTTAGATACCTAATTTTTTGCAACAAAGAAAATTACACTCAGTTTTAAAAAAATTGGATAACGAACGGGGAATAATAAAAGTCTTTGAATTAGTTTTGGAAAATCTTTCAAAAGATTCTAAAGAACATTTCAAATGAAAAACAAATATTCCTCTCTCATCACTTGAAAATTAATATAATGATAATTTGAAGTTATTTCAAAATGGACCCGCCCTTTTTCTATTGTTTGGAATAATAATGTTGGGTTTATTTTGGTTTTACAAAAAAAAAAAAAAATAGTGCCTTTAAATTATTTTTTTAGAGACAGATATTAAACGAATCATTTAATTATTTTCATTTTTCTATATTTGTTATCCAGTTGTACTTGATTTGAGAGCTCAATTAACTTTGAAAATTTCTTTTAGAAAATTATATTTTTTATTTTTTAAGTCCTAGATTATAAAATGTTTAATGACCCAGTACTTCAATATTTTTAATATGTAATTATTATGAATTTAGTCAATACTGAATGTTAAAGATACAGCCAAAACCAATTAACTAAATTAAAAGAAATGTAAAACAAAATTAAATGTCATTGTTTGTGAGTTATATATTTTTATAGCAGAAAGGGACAGAAAATATAATTAAGATGCCAAGGGATAGAAATAAATTTGCATCATAAACCTTCGAAAACTGAAAATTGCAAAGAGTCTGTCCACTTCTGGTGATATTGCAAAAAAATGCCCGTCGTTCAGATCTAACACCATCATATTGTAACTTAATTACTTTACTCATGTTTATTAAATAACATAGAAACCTTTTTGCAAATTTCCATATAATTGAAAAGGATAATATTGTCAGATACCCTTTTACATCTATGAAAAATAATTTACAATGTAAGAATATTGTTTGCCATGATGCCGGACTTAAACTTTAAACAAAGTTTCTTGACTTGGAATGGATGTTGATTTCTTTTCTAATAGAAAAAAAATATATAAATTATATTTAGCCATTCAAACTGCCCAAGAGTTTGGTGGTATCATTCTGTCATAAATTTTATTAATAAGAAAATATATTGCATATTAAATGTGATGAACTAAATCGAGTAGATAAATGTTATGTATTGATATCATGAATTGCATCTAATAACGAATATATCATACTAGCGATCATCCTCGCTCCGTTTCAGATATATATTTCTTATTTTATGTACAAATTATATAATTTTCAGCAATTATCAACAAAAGAATAAAATAAGTAAATTTTATTTGAGGAACAAAGTGATAATTTTACTCTACATACTACTGCTCAAAAAGAAAGAAGAAGATAATTAAGACAGAACAAATATATAGTGATAAATAATTATTTATTTAATCAAATATAATTATTAAAGAAGATATTTGACATATTACATGTATTTAACCATAATGAGGGAGAGAGAGAAATGGGACTCACTATACAGAAAGAAAGAGAGAGAAATTATATAAACAAAATAAAAATAAATGTGAGTCTCATTTCTCTCTCTTTCTCTCTTACTCAAGTAATTAAAAAAATATATTAATAATTTTCAAAAAAAAAAAGAAATAGAATGTGGGCCCATGCGTCTCTCTTTTTATATCTCACAGACAATTTTTTCCCGATGTTTTTCTTTCAAAATATGATTTTCAATAGCTATTTTTTTTGTGAAAAAATTAAAAATAACATAAGGATGATGAAATCTTTCATTCAATATCTCAATTGCTATGCTTTCGAACGCATCATTATATTTTTTCATAATTACTTTTAATATCTCGTGTCTTCAAGTGAGATGTAGTTTTTCTATACGGACTGTTAAGTTGACTGGATTGAGTATCATCATGTCAGATGACATTATGACTGAAGACCAATCTATAGTAATAATATGATTTATCTATTTTTCATCTTATCGGTATTTTACAGTTATGATACACCAAGTTTTGAAAACAAATAATGTTGTATAAGAAGTACATGATTGAATTTCTAGATGAGAGTTAATTAACATGTAAGTATGAGATTTGCATTAAAAAAAATAACTTTCGTCCAAATTATGAATCAGATGTAATTGCTAAGCTAATTGAAAAAATTAATTATTTTTTATTAAAGAAACAAATTATATTTGTTGGAGGAAATAATTCATATACAATGTTGGTATCTACAACCAAATATGATATAAATTGTGAGAAATACACAAATTAATTAGTGTGAAAGAAAGATGAAATTATAATCAATTTATAAAAAAAAAAATATACTTTATTTTTTAAATATCGCATTGATGAGAAGACAAAGTTTAAATTTGTTGAATTATAATTTTATCTTAGTATTACATTTTTTTTATTATCAAATCTTATTTGATTCAGAGATAATTTATAACAAAAATATGAATAATTAATTCTTTTTTTCTGTTATAAGTTATTTTTTGAGATAATTTATGTAGAATTTTTATTATTAACAATTCATAAGATTAATTTAATGTCTTAATTATTAAACAATAAAAATGTGAAAGACCGCAGCGAAGCGTGATAATTTTCCTAGTATTTGTAATGGTTTCATATTGCTCATTATATAACTTGTTTCATGTATTATTACAAAGAGAAGTCAACATAAAATCTTCATGAATGCCACGTGTTAAAATTTTGAGTGAAACTCAGCATTGTATATAGTGATAATAAAATAATAATAATAATAATAATAATTAATAATTAATAATTAATAATTAATAATATGTGATAGTTATGGACAACTATTATTATATTATAGAATTACAACTGATTAAAAAGTCTCAACTCTCATCATAGTTTATATCAAGAGTTTTTCTCAATCCTTTCATCACACACTAATGTTTCATAAGATTAATTGTATCTTTTTTCAGCAATGCCAGTTTTTCTTGTAAAAAGCCACTTGCATCAACTGTTCTTGAGGCGGAGCTTTCTAGAGACCGGAGGAGTCATGTCCCCTCCTCCCCTCTCTTAAGATTTTGGCTAAGTAGTATATAGCAGTCGGGTTTTAGTGAAGAAAATTTTGAAATACATATACTTTTATGTATTTAACCCCCCAAAAAATTTTGTACTGTGTTAGACAGTAAAGAATATTTTTTTGGCCCCTCCGAAATTTTCAGTCAAGTTTCATCACCAACTATATCAATAAAGTTCCAAATATGATTATTATACATGAATTGCATTTCAAATTTTCAACTAGCGGGTAAACCACACATGCAAGAACGGGTGGGTTGTTTGGTCACGTATGCGGGTTACCGGGTCACATATGCGATTGTGCAAAGGGGAAAAGGCTTATCGCGCAAGATTGATGGTGTGATGTATCATTTCTCATTTTTTTACTAATTCTTAATTATTAAGATGAAAGATTTTGAGCTTGCTCCAATTAAAAAATTAAAACATCAAATTTTAATTGTTAAATTCCACACTTGTCTGATCCATTTACTTTTCCATTCATATGTTTTATAATGCCCCTAGATGTGGACATCCAACAAGTGCAAATAAATTCAAATAAATAAAACCCACAATAATAAAGAAATAAGCCAATCAACGAGCAAACTTAGTGTGCCAATACCTTTTCATGTTTAATTTCAATTAAGATTGAGAATTTAATATTTTATTACATAATTGGATTCATTATAGTTAGGATTTTTTTTTCAGATTGACTATAAATTTTTGTTTTAAATGGTAAGAATTTTTTTTTAAAATTAATTAACAGATCTTGAAGTCATATTCAAGAGCTATCTTAAATATCATGAGTCTAATACTTATTAATCAAATATTTTAGGCTTTATTCATAGCGAAATACTACAATCGGCAAAAAATTCTTACAGCCAGAAGCTCTCACAAATATACACAATCCTTTCTTTCTCACTCATCCATCGCACTAAACTAACCCCCAGAAGTTACAAACCATCCTTCATTTTCAATTTACACCTAACCAAATATATTATATATACAACAAGTAATTAAAGAAAAATTTCATTGACCAACTTGGTTGAGTCATCCATCGCTTAGTCACAACTCATATCATATTAAAACTCATATCATATTAAACTCAAACACTCCCTATCACTTCCCCAACACCACCATGCATCCCACAAACCTTCTCTTGATCTTCACCATGGCCACTATTAATCTTCTTTTGCTCTCCATAGATATAAGAAGAGAAACCCCACAAGCACAAGGCCATGGCAATGGCTTTCTGAAACCCAAACTCATCGCCAAACGCCGCAACGCCAGCTAGTACGTTGATAGGAAGTAATGCCGTCATGCAGATGCCGCTTGGAAGCGATGAGGTCAAAAATACCATTCCAGCTGTGCCGATGAAGCACAGCTGCCAGCATATAACTGTTGCTATTAGCACCACCCAGTACGCAGTCCAGCTGAGGTCCCAATTCTCTTCGCCAGTGTTGGCGGCTATCATGCCTCCGATTGCAAGAACAGTTGCAACCGCTTGCATTATTATCTGCATAATGTTACAAAATTAGATATGCGTGTCAGTCTCTTTTAGTTTAACGTTTGGAAAATATTCAAATTGCTCCTTCTTTCTATGAAAGTGTTAAATCCTGAAAGGATTTCCGTTTATCACAGTTACATTAACATTGCCATAGATAACAGGACAAATTTAAGGGCATTTTAGTATAAGCGTCCTTTTTAAATTAAATTTTAACAAATTGTGAAATGACACGTAATGAAGTAAATGATGTTGTATTTTATTTTTGAGTCTTGAAAATGATGTTGTATTAACAATTTGTTTAGTAATATAAAAAACGCAATTTGTTTAATATAATCTCTGGAATCATACCAAGCAATTTTCATTCTATAAAATGTTGATTGAGCACAAAAACGAAAAAAAATATGTGACATCCCTGCATATGATTTTTTTATTAAAAAATATCAAGACAAAGCAAAAATATTGTATTGTTTCATTTGTGAAAGGAAAAAAAAACTACAGGAAAGGCAGAATAATTTTAGTATATTGTATATTATATTCAATTACATAACATGCCAAACCTAATTAATATATTATTATTTTTTTTTAACATGATTTGGATCTTCTAGTCCACGCCAAGTTCACAAAGGAGTACAACCTTTTGTTATTTAAGATTAAAGAAGTCCAACTTTTAAAAATATTTACAAGACATACGTGTATACCACTACAGCTACTACTTAATTTAATAAAAATACAATGCTAAGCAATGCTTACTGCTAACAAACTATATTATAAGATAACAAAAAACAAAATTGTAAACTATTACAATTATATGCATGAAAATATTAAATAAATATATTATAATATATGAAATCACTATAAACTTAAACATTAGACTTTGATTTTACCTGAAGTTCTACAACCATACGGAATCCTCCGGTCACGCTCCGATAAACAATCTCCATGAGCGGCAAATAAGCTGCAAACAATCCGGCAGCACCGAGTGTTGCCGCGAAACCGAGATAATATTGCATAGTGCTTTCACCTGGAATTGTCTCGGCGTCATCTGATTGTTGAACAGCGAGCAACAAGGAGCTAAGCGTAAGCAAGACAACTGTGTTGAGATTTTGGAAAGTGAGTGGTAGCCGAACTAAGATTGCGGCCAAAACTAAGGTAAACCCTAATTGAGTGGAGAGAAGAAGAGAGGTTGTTGAGACGGGGAGATAGGAGGTTCCAACAGCGAAGAGTAGGTTGTTGATCCCCATTAAGAGGCCAAGAAAGATGGAGTATATGTAGAGACGAGTCGTGAAGTGTGAGAAAGGGCGAGAAGAGGAAGAAGGAGAGAGATAGAGTGGTAGGAAGAGGAGAGGAAAGCCGACAGATTGGGCGAGAGTTGCGAGCCAGCGGCTCGAGCCGCCGTGAAGGAAGTAGTAACGGGAGAGAAGGCTGGCTGTTACGGTGCCGATGAAGAGAGCGAGAAAGTTTAGAACGATGAGGAGGTAGCTACAGCTGCCATGGCCATGGAGCTTGGTGGTTGAAGTGGGTTGGCTGTCGTTTTTCTCTTCTGGCTGTAGGAGGTCGGTCCTCGAGTTGGGCTGGTCTTGGCAGTGAATCGCCATGAGAGAGAGAGAGAGGAGAGAGAGAGAGAGAGAGGAATGAGGAAGTAGGTGATGGCCGATCTGCGGGTACTTTATAATATTAAGATGGCCAATTGTTTACTTGTGTTTAGATTTTTTTTTTCATTCTTTTTTACCTTTTTTTGTTCTTAATTTTATGTGAAAATTAAATTTCTTTCCTTGAATTTTTGCCCAAAAATTTATTTTTCAATTAGGTCCTTCTTGATATATATTTTTATTTGATTAAAGAAATTGAAAAGGTCTAAATAAGTTTATAGTCAAATGTGTTTGTACAACAAGATCCTTTAGACCGAAAGAATCTGATATGCATCATGCTAAGCCAGTTTGTTCAAAAAGGATATATCAATTTTATTCATTTTTAATTTCTAATTGTTTATTCTGTATTTAGTTTTAAAACAAATAAACAACTTCTTCACTGCTTTATTAATTTTGTCAGTCATAAAATTGGTAACTCTTAGCTGGATTAGTTTTATAATTTCCTAATTTGGCACGACATGCCACCAGCTAAGTAGTAAAATTAAATTAAAAATCAAATATTAATCTTATATAATGTAACCGGTAATAAAAAAAAAATAATAATATTGCTAATTTTCTTTTATTATGAGTAGTTTAAACTATTCGTGAAATCGTTGTCATATTATGTCAAATTTATAAAAATAATAAAGAAATTTTGATCAATTTAACCATGATTAGGAACAAAATGCAAAAAATTAGAGAAAAATTAATGGTCAACTAGGCGTTTTCATGGACATGTTTGATTTGATGAATTTTGGGGTACATGTATTTATGAATCATGAAATGTATTTATGAATCGTGAATTTGAGTTAAATTCATTGTTTGATTTATAGATTCTGAAATTCATGAATATTTAGGTCGCAAAATTCATGTATTTTGTAATAATTTTCTCAAAATCATATTACAAAATTCACTATATCTTTTTCTTAAAATACATCAAATCAAACAACTAGATGAATCAACAAGAACTAAAAAAATCCCTGTATTTGAAAGTCCCTAAAATCAAACATGCACCATATAATTCATCATTCCTAGTTAGGCCCACAACATAAATCACTGTTGGACCAATATATATTCTTATCTTTAGCATAAAAAGTGTCAATATATTGATTGAGCTTGGAGTTTCTGTGCTACAATCAAGCATAATTTTAGTTTTTTTGCTCATTTTTAAAGAATTATTTTTGTAAATTTGACATTGTCCCACTTTTTTATTTTGATATACGGAATATGACAAAAAGACTATGATTTTTCTAACATAATTGACTTGAAAAATAATAGCCCGAAATATCAATTTGAATCTCTCAAACCAAGTGACTTGTAACCCAAATCAAAACTTGAAACCCAAAATGCCGATCCCTTATGATCCAATGACCAGTAACTTGAACGAGTCACGGTCTGTATTACACCGCAACCGAATTGATCACCCAAATCAGGATCGAACCAAACCCAAATTGATCGGATCCGATCCGAAGTATGCCACTTCTAAGAGTTGGATAAAAAAAGTTGGTTGGTCAACAAAGCGGAAGAAAGAAATAGAAAACAAAGTACAAGGCACGGGCATGTAGCCATATACACAACACATTCTGCATGCATGCAGATTGTAAACAAGCAGTGAGACCTTGTCCCTGCTCTTGTTCGTGTTGGGCTTCCTGAAGACTGCACAGTGCAGCATCACTGTCAAAGAAAGAAACAATGCTCTCTGGCCCTCTCTGTACACGATGCAACCAATGAAAAAGAGAAACCCAAAACCTGAAATATAAATGCAAGATACGAGCTTATCTTTTTGGATTAAAAAAAAATCTAACATTTTTGAATATTTAGAAAACCTCTTATATTTTTAAATTCTGTCTACTGGACCTTTCAGAGTTGTTAAGAGACAGTGGATATTATGACACTGTATAGACGATGGCCCACGAAGGAATTATTTATACTGTTTTTTTGTAAATGAAACGGTATTAAAACAAGAAATTGGGCTTTTATGTTTGTGTTGAGCTAGATATTTGGGAAAAAATTGTAAACAAAACGATATTAAAACAAGAAATTGGGCTTTTTATGTTTGAATTGAGCTAGATATTTGGGTTACGTCTGGTTAAAGAATTGAAAAGACTAATTAACTTAAATTGATTTTATTTTATTTTTCATTTTGTTGAGAAGATTCATTTTGTAGGGTCAAATATCATGTCAAATCTGCCATGGATCAATCACTAGAATAAATTAATGTGTTCCTTATATTGTTGCCTCTTAGTCAAATAAAATTATGCCATGCATGCTCTGTTGAGCATAATTTTAGCCTAACGTGAAATCATTGCAACTTGCAAGAACATTAGGAAAAATTGATATAAATAAAATGAGATAATATCATCCGTATAATCAGAAAAATTTGAAGTTTACACTATTGGAGAGTATTTTGATAATGTATTATAACTTTGAATTTGACTAGTGTTTTTACATTTAGCCTGTGAAAATGTTCTGAATACAATTTTAAAAACTTAACATTGAATTTGAAATTTTAATCAAATATTGTATTTATGTTGTTAGAATTTTCATATATAAATTAACTTGAATCTTCTCTTCATGTTGATATATGATTTAAGTTCAGATACGTCTATGTAAAATAATTTATTTTTATATATTAAACTGAAATTACTAGATTTCTAAAATATATAAATTATTTTATTATGGGACCTGATAGAGCATGACGGTACTGTATCACGACTGTTCACGACAGATCCAATAACAGTACGTATAATTGATTTTCTAATAACAATATATACATAAAAAGTGAAAACAATATATAAAAGGAAAATTTACAAATAACCCCCTATCTTTTTTTTTGAATATTACAAATAACCTCCTACCTTTTCAAAATTTATAAAAAACCCCCTGACAGAAATGTTTTCTTTACAAATACCCCCCTCCATCCACTTTCCCATCCATTTACTGGTTAATTTTTTAAAAATGACCAAAATACCCTCATCTATATTTAATAAATTAAATTAATAAGTAAACAAAAGAAAGTAAATAAAAATAAAAAAAATTTAAATAAACATAAAGTAAATAAAAATAATTAAAAAGAAAAAAGAGTTAAAAAGTAAAAATAATTAAATTAAATAAAAAAATAAATTAATTATTAAAAACAAAATAAAAACAAAAAATAATTTTAAAAATAATAATAATTAAAATAAATATAAATAAAAATGATTGATACAAAAAAAATTATTTAATACAAAAGAGGATTGTTTGTGTCAATAATGAGCAGGAAGGATCTTGCCACTGTTTATTGGGGGGCGAAAAAATTATCTTTGTACTAATTAACACTGCAGGAAAAAAATTGGATTTTGGGGGGGGGGGGGCGACAAATACATAGAAATATATGTATTTCGAAAAAAAATTACCGAAGCACTATTGATATATACTTTTATGTCAAAATCTTGGGGTGGGGGGCATGCCACATGCACCCCCGGTCTCTATAAAGTTCCACCGCTGATAATGAGAGTTTCGTATGTCAATAATTGTTATAATTATTTAATATTATTTAATTTTTAATTTTTAATTTTTAATTTTTAATTTAATTATTTGTATTTGTATTTAATTATTTTAATTAATTTTTATTGAATACTCTTTTTAATACTTTTTTATTTTTATTTTTAATTTATGATTTTATTATGTAATTATTTTCATTTTTTATTCTTTTAATTTATTTTTATTCTTTAAATGTTATTTATTTTAATTAATTTTATTTCTATTTAATTAATTTTATTTTTTAAATAATTATTTTGTTATATTTTTATTTATTTTATGTTTATTTATTTCATGTTTATTTATTTTATGTTTATTTAATTTATTTAATTTTATTTAATTTCTTTTAGGTGAGGGTATTTTGGTAATTTTTAAAAAATTAACTATTAAATGGATGGAAAAGTGGATGGAGGGGAATATCCGTAAAGAAAACATTTGTGACATGAGGTTTTTTGTAAATTTTGAAAAGGTAGGGGATTGTTTGTAATATCCAGAATAGATAGGGGGTTATTTGTAAATTTCCCTATATAAAATAGGAAAACTGTATATGAAATGGGAAAAATAGAATATAAAATAAAAGAATAAAAAAATATATAAAGAATAAACAACAGTATATTAAATAGCAAAATAATATATAAAATAAAAAAATAGTATATCTACGGTGCCGTCGTGTTTTCACATTTCCATTTTATTATTAAGTAATAATCAAATTTAATAAAATCGGAGCCTACACACAAATCCTCAACTGTATATTAAACTGACGTACTGTCTTCAACAGTTACTACTGCTTTTTAAACTGCATGTGAAGTATAATTAGCCAATTTATTAATTGAAATCTTTTTTAATCGCCATGAAAAGCAGCAGTCAAATGTGCTCCATCATCTTCCTCCCTTTATAAACACTTGAATGCTTTTCCCTTTTCCTTTTCCTTTTCCTCTTTACCTCCATAAAAGAAGAGAAAGACGAAACTCACTCTCTCTCTCACTCCCTCTCTGATCTGATCTCTATCTCTGCCTCTCTTCACAAATAACAATCAAGTGCTTCAGTTCAGTTAATCTTTTCTCTCCATCAATGGCTCTTCCACTCTCAGCTCCTCTACTCATTCTCTCCTTCCTCCTCCTCTCTTCACTGACCCTCTCTGTCTCTCTCACATTTCCTCTATCCAAACATAAACAAGCCTCCATTTTAGTCTCTCTAAAGAACTCTCAGTCCACCCAAAGCCGTTTTTTCCAATCATGGTCTGTCTCAAATTCTCCATTCCTCTGTTCATGGCCAGGCATAGTCTGCAACCCCGCCAATCAAATCGTAAAACTGGACATCTCCAGCTCAAACCTCACAACCTTTACTCCTGAGATAGCATCTCTTACTTACTTAAAACACCTAAACATATCAAATAACCAGCTGAATTGTTCTTTATCATCTCTCAACTTTTCTTCTCTGTCGCAACTTGAAATTTTTGATGCTTACAATAATAATTTCTTCGGCCCTCTTCCTCTTGGCTTCATTTCAATCCCGACTTTACACCATTTGGATCTAGGCGGGAATTATTTCAGCGGCGAAATACCGAAACAGTACGGCTCATTCAAATCTATACAATTTCTCTCTCTAGCCGGTAATGACTTGTGGGGCCCAATACCGCAAGAGATTGGTAACCTTACAACTCTTGAACAGCTCTTTTTGGGCTACTATAATCAATTTAATGGAGTTATACCACGTGAATTTGGAAATTTGGTGAACTTGGTCCACCTAGACTTGTCGAGTTGCGGTCTGTCCGGTACAATACCGTCTGAATTGGGGTATTTGAGTAAACTTGATACTCTTTACTTGCAAGCTAACCAACTTACCGGTACAATTCCGCGTCAATTTGGTAATTTAACACCTTTGAAATTTCTTGATTTATCTAATAATGGGCTTGGTGGTGAGATACCGAATGAATTGTCGCGGTTGAAAAATTTGGAGTTGTTTCAATTATTCATGAACCGGTTTCACGGTGAAATACCGGATTTCATTGCGGAATTGCCGAACTTAGCGGTGTTGAAACTTTGGCAAAATAATTTTACAGGTTCAATACCTCCAAAACTCGGCCTTAGCAGCCGGTTGAGAGAACTTGATCTGTCGACCAATAAGCTCACCGGATTAATTCCTGATTATTTATGTTTCGGACGGAAACTCGAAATTTTGATTTTGCTTAATAATTTCCTTTTTGGGCATCTGCCAGATGACCTTGGACGGTGTTTCACACTATCGCGGGTCCGGATCGGGCAGAATTATCTTACCGGGCCAATACCGAATGGATTTCTTTACTTGCCACAATTGAGTTTATTGGAGTTGCAAAATAATTATTTTAATGGGAGTTTAGAGGAAGAATTAGATAAAAAACCAGCAAAACTAGGTGAGCTCAATTTGTCAAATAACCGGCTTTCGGGTCCGTTGCCTGTTTCAATCGGCAATTTCTCTGGTTTACAGATTTTACTTCTTAGCGGTAATCAATTTACAGCGAAAATCCCGTCCCAATTGGGTTATCTCAAGCATGTCTTAAAAATCGACATGAGTCAAAACAACTTTTCAGGAAGCATTCCGCTCGAAATCGGCAATTGTACATCTCTGACATATCTCGACTTGAGTCGAAATGGTCTGACTGGTCTTATTCCATCCCAAGTTGCCGAAATTAAGATACTCAATTATCTAAACATCTCTTGGAATAACTTGAACGGAAGCATTCCGAAAGAGATTGGATTCATAAAAAGCCTGACATCAGTGGATTTCTCGCACAACGACTTATCAGGATTTATACCGCAAGTCGGTCAATTCGCGTATTTCAACATCTCTTCCTTTATTTTCAATCCCCGACTCTGTGGACCGGGCTTCAACCCATGCAATCTAACAAACACATTTCAATCTCAATACGGGCAAACCGATACCGGATCCAAACCACCACTGTGGCCAGGAAAAGTTAAACTTTTCCTGGCCATAGGGCTTCTTTTCTGTTCGATTGTATTTGCAGTAACTGCAGTGCTCAAGACACGATCAATCATGTTGAGAAGCCATTCAAATACTTGGAAGCTAACCGCATTTCAAAAATTGGATTTTGGGTGCCATGATATAGTGGAGTGCTTGAAGGAGAATCACGTGATTGGCCGGGGTGGGGCCGGCGTGGTTTACCGCGGTACTATGCCGAATGGAGATCTTGTTGCAGTGAAACGTCTTCTTGGAATATGTAAATTATTTTCTACTTCAATAAAAAATAGTTAACAGATTTTTTACAGCCAGTCCCGAATCAGAATATGGCCCACAAAAATGCAATTAAACTAACATTTTTTTCAGTAAACAAATGCTAAGGAATTACTGTCAAAATTTTTGTGACCAAATCTAATTCTAATCAATTCATTTGTACCATAACATCACACAAATTTTGAAACTTTTTGTTTTTTGAGCTTTAAGTGGGACAAATTTTGAAACTTCTTTTATGTTTGACAGGTAAAGGATCGGCTCATGACAACGGCCTTTCTGCCGAGATAGGAACCCTGGGAAAAATCCGGCACCGATACATCGTCCGTCTACTTGCTTTCTGCTCGAACAACGATACCAACCTGCTCGTATATGAATACATGATGAACGGGAGCTTAGGCGAAGTTCTCCACGGAAAACGAGGCGGATATCTGAACTGGCAGATGCGGTTGAAGATCGCGGTCGAAGCGGCAAAGGGGCTTTGTTATTTGCATCACGACTGCTCGCCTCCGATTTTGCATAGAGACGTGAAGTCAAATAATATTCTGCTTGATTCGGATTTTGAAGCACATATTGCGGACTTCGGGCTCGCGAAGTATTTGAGGGATACTGGCACGTCTGAGTGCATGTCGGCCATTGCTGGATCGTACGGATATATCGCACCAGGTATGAAATGAATTTTATGATAGTTCATTTTTTCACTTATTATGATGAAAAATTATTGAAAAGTTTGATAGTAAGATATAAAGAAAAATGAAATGGAAATAGGGTAAAATAGTGGTATTTATTGTTCTTAATTAATTATACTTTATTATGATTATTATCTTTTATTGTTTTCGTCAGTTGTTCTATAGTAAAGGAAATAACATAAAGATTAATTTGTTGAACACTTAATTTATTTAAAAAAAAATTGGAGCATAACATTGTTTCTTACTGAAATGTGAGGACCATCAAATTTGATAATAAGTTAAAAGGAATTTAGAATTACAAGGGGTAAGAAAATTGTACTACAGATCGTTGAATAAAATCCTAAAAAAGAAATAAATTCCTTTAAAAAATAACAAATATGTTTATTAATATAATAATAAAATTAAGGAATCATTAGAAGGGAATGACTGACATGATAGTCAATATGTATCACATAGACTAATTGTACTACAGATTCTGAGAACTCTTTATCATGTTATTCTTTTCATGCAATACTGTCTGGGTCCCCATGCGTGCTTTAATCAGAATAATGTTTCCTTCCCCATCAAACAAAAAGAAAAAGAAAAAAAAAGAAAAAGTAAATTTTCAAAAAAAAAAGAAAGAAAAAAAAAGAAAAAGTAATTTTGCCTAAGAAAGTATATAAAATAGAAAATTTTGATTATTAGTGGGACAGCCTAGAAGGATGTGTAGTTGATTCCTCTTTAAATTATTTTAGGTAGAATGATTCAAAAAAACAAGCAGGCTGTCAAGTTAATCCAAATAATTCACAAAAGCAAGTTAACTAGTTAATTTAAAAAAAAATAATTATCTTTTCCAAAAATGATCAATAAATTTTTGTAATCACATTTTCTAAAAAAGGTAAAGCATCTCTTTATACAAAATATTATTATCTTACAAAATTTATTTCTCGTACAACAGAATATGCATACACTCTGAAAGTGGATGAAAAGAGCGATGTTTATAGTTTTGGAGTGGTTCTGTTAGAACTAGTAACAGGTCGGAAGCCTGTAGGCGATTTTGGCGAGGAGGGCATGGACCTTGTCCAGTGGGCCAGATTGGGCACAGGCTGTCACAGTGAAGAAGTATCAAAGATCGTAGATTCAAGACTGATAAACCCTCCGAGTGAGGAGGTAATGCAGGTGTTTTTCGTCAGCATGCTCTGTGTACAAGAGCATAATGTTGAACGACCGACCATGCGGGAAGTCGTCCAGATGCTTGAGCAAGCAAAATTACCACCATCAGATGCTTGAGAGACTGGCTGTCTATTGTGTGCTTTGTGTCACCTTTAGGTTTTTTGATGTTTTGTATATGGTTGTTGTTTTGAATGTTAGTTTTGGCTTGTGTGAGATTTATGGGCGCCATTGTAGCATGCATTAGTGTAATGATATTATCATGTAGAATATTAATGTTTCTTTTAAAATTAGCCAGACAAAGTGGAGAAACAATTTTATGTTAAAAAAAGTTTATATCATATCATGATCCAAACAATAATGCCCCATACAATGATTAAAAGTGGATAATATTATCATATATATATAGATAAGAAATTAACTATTAAGATCATCATATTCAGTGACTAGATTTTTTATGACAATTCTTGTGCAGTCTTTGTTACCGTACTAAAGACCAAATGGTCCAAGTCAATACGCACCAATTTGCCTAACACATATCTCTTCCATTAAAAAAAAAAACTTAATTTCAAATATCCAACAAATTATTCAGCAAAACTATGATTTTTTAGTTCTTTTTAATAAAATCAATAAAACACATCGATGTAATTGCATGCATAATTTGATTTGCATGCCCCCACAACAAGCATGTGTTAGTGATTAATACTCAAACATGTCGCACCTGGTTCTGAACCACATCAAGCAGGGGAAGAAATTCACAGTTTTTGTAATTTCTACTGTGAATACTGTTTATCCAGCTCGTAATAAGGTCAAATAGTGCCTTGATCTTTTGACCATGTATGCAGTATTAGATGCATAATATGCCCGACATGAAGACTAACTAGACTATAGACTATAATAGAGAACCAAATGAGACAGCTGACGTAATTGCTAATTTGTTCCCTATCAAGTTAACCTCATCCTTGTTCTGCTTCATGCTCTGTCTAAATAGTAAATAGTCCTTTATGTCATCCTTTCATGACATTATGCATGTCTCACAGATGATATGACAAATTGACTAGTATTAATTTATGTGGTTATTCTTTTTGTCTTGTATCTTCTTGCTCCTAGTTCCAACTACTGAATGGGAGTTTAATAGGTTCTCTGTGCGAAATATTAATTTTAGTATTTATTAATATATAGACTAAATAAAAAAATATTATGCTGTCAAAACTCTTCTAGTATTAATGATTAGACACTCAAACTAATAAACTGGAAAATTATGGATTTAAAACTTGACAAATACTAATTTATTTGAAAATAGATATGAAATTATGAGCTCTCTCTATAAAATAATAATTATGTTATATTTGAATTAAATATTTTTTTAAAATTATTCTTGTTTGAAAAAAAAATCTTCTTGTTTCTAGGTAAAATACAAATGTAGATATTTCATGTGAAACATGTAATTCTAACTCTCTCATAAGCATCATTGAATAAAAATATATTTATAGACAATTGCTGTAGGTTTTCTCATACACATAATCTCACTCATGTTAAATCCTTAAACTCCGTAGAATTCTTTAAAAAAAAAATGCTATAGCTAATTCTTGCGAGATCAAACTCAGAACATATGAAGTTGCCATCGCAGATTAATTACACAAGTTGAAAAATATATTTAAAAAGTTCAAGGGCATATTGGAAAAAACAATAACAAAGGAAATTAGGGGCTAGCGTAATAACCAAGAAAGTTAAGGGGCTGGGCCGCAAAATGGACAACACGGTTAGTTGGAAAAACCGGGGCCCAATTCTTCCTTCCTTGTACGGTTCTTCTAATTCTTACTCTTCAATCATTGAAAACGCACGAAAAAGAGAGGAAAAGCATGCGAGCTGAGAATCGAGCTGCAAATATTTTACGAGGTATTACTCCCTGTTTCCTTCCCACTTGATTTATGTGTAAATCAGCAAGCCAATTTACTTCTTTTAGAGAATTTAAAGTACTTATCGTATAACGAAATTGAGTCTGCCACAGTGGATTTATAGTTATCGTAATTTTTTTTGTTGAGTTAGGATTAAGCTTGATGATTGTGTGTTTAATTTTGAGATTGATCGTTTAATTGAATGAGTAATTTCCCCCAGTTATTAATTTTATCAGATTTGGGAATTTTCTTTTCTCTGTTTAAGATTCAAACTTTAAGGGCTTGCTTCTGAAATTGTTTCCTTTGATTTGATTAATCACATATTTTCTTAGTTCTGTTCAGTTGAAGAGAATTCAATTTAGTTTTTGTTTTGCACCTCAATTTATTCCAATTCTTCCTGTTTTATTGTAATTGTGCTCCGAATTGCAAATAGTTCAAAATGGTTTAATAGGTGATTAATTATTACATGAGCTCTAATTATCACATTTAGGAATTGAAAATAGAGAGATTTCTGAATAAAATTAACTTGTATAATGTATTAGCACATATGAAAAATGAAATTAGTTTTGCATTTTAGTTGAAATTCCACTTCTGAAAAATCTCTTTGACTAATTTATTGTAAATATGCCAAATTTCGGGTGTAATGTGAAAAAGTTTTTTTTTTTCAAAATTCACCCCACAAAATGGTAATTAATTAAAATATCGACTTGCTAATATTCAATATGCTTTTAATCCTTAAAGTTCTTATTTGCATGTTTATAACTTGTTAGGCGTATAGTTAATTGAGAAATTTTTTAAGTAAAATTTATTGAGAAATTAATATCTGTATATATATTCTAATAAATAGGTGATAATTGGTAAGGAGAGAGATTAAAATATTTAAATGGATGATTTGTATGGAAAAGTCGAGGTTTTTCCGGACCATTTTCAGCCGTCAAAAGAACCTGATGAAACTTGCAGCACAAGAAACTCAATTACTGATTCTTCATTTAGGTTATTATTTATTAATTTTCGCTCCACTTATATGTTTATATGTTTTAATAAGGACAGGAAATTTTTATGTTAAATGTCGTATTTTATTTTCTCTCGTTTCCAGAAATAAAATGATTTCTTTATTTGTCAGGACGAAAATATCAGTAATGCTAATGCAAAAATTTCCTGCACGTATCATCATTAGTTTCCTTTCTTTGTTTTTATTAAATATATATTTTTTTAAATTTGTTACAGATCAAGAAATAATTCATGGGCTGTAAGGAAAGTAATGGGAGCAGCGTCTCTTTTAAATTTGCTCACACTTTCTCACTTTAAATGGCAAAATAATGAAGATGAAGATGATAAGGTTTTTTATTTTGTTCTTTTTTTTTAATATATTCGATCCAAGACTTGCGCATTTAGATATTTAATATATTTTAATGTAAAGATCTATTGTAGACTTTCTTATTTATTTTGATTAAAGTCTATAGTAGGCACTTGGCCTATTAATTAAAGACATATATGCAATGAAAAACTTATGAAAATAGATATTCACAATCTAAATTTTGAAAAAATATTAAATTAGCCAACACTACTTGTTTATTTAACTTATTTTCTGAATTTTTATTTTTGATATTTTCACAGGTAGTCTTGACAAAAGCAGAGGTAGAATCATTACGATCGGAAATTGCTGAAGCTGAAGAGAGAGAAACTCATCTCAAAGCTCAGTAAGATCCACTTGCTCTTTTCAAGAATTAAAATCTAGGGTTTCATTTTATGGATTAAACCCTAATTTTTCCATGAATCAGTGTCTCCACACAATTCGATATATTTTTGTTGTCTTGGATTTTTCATTTTTGTGCTACAGGCTGGAGAATATTGATGAAGTGTTGAGATCTGCACGCTTATTTGGTTATCTCCATATCAGAACGGTAACAATATCTCCTTATTAATAGTTCTTATCTGATTTGAATTCTTATCTGAGTTTACGATAAGTTCAAGATTGGTTAATTATGATTTCTTGATTAGTGATCATTAGTTGACTTCCTCCCCGACGAACTATTCTATACAATTCCTTTACAATCATTCTACATCATTCCATACAATCCCTACCACACTCTACTCAACTACTTCAACTGCTTCAATTTCTGAAAGTTACTTTTTCTTTTAAATTTTTTATTTATTGAAAGAGATGGACTGAGCTGCCAGGCGAGCCACCAATATTGGACGATTCGGACGTGGATGATTGGCTCCCTCGTTTCGTAGTTCTTCACGGCTCGTCTATCTATTACTTTCTCAAATCAACAGGTATATACCGTTTTTCACCATTTTCATTTTAAATATTATTTTATTATTTTGGGCTGGGTTCAATGGCCTTTTTTCATGCCAACAAATCCGACACTTTTCAGCCGTATAGATGAAAAAATGTTATACCTCCGAAAATACATGAATTTGCACAATTTATCTCACAGTAAGGTCCTTTTAATGTAGATTTGAGCCCTCAAGACACGACATTTCTTTCAGACATAACAGAAATCGGGCCGCTTCCAAACATTCTACGGCGTGAAAATGAACAAATTAAATACGCTTTTTATATACTCACGTCTCAAGGCTTGCGTTTTGAATGCTCAAGCACGTCAGAAATACAGGTGTGTTATTATTATGGAATTTTCAATAAATATAGGGGCATTTTTGTAATTTGGAATTATAGTGTTTTTCTTTTTTCTTTCTTATGTTTATTTTTTTTTTTCATTTCAGGTTGAATCATGGCTAAGAGCATTAAGAAATTATTGCAAATTAAAAGGGAAGTAAAAAAATTGTAGATAAATTGTACAGTTTGATTTCCATTTTAATTTGTCTATGAATTGGTGGTGTGATAGTGGAATTAGACGTGCTTGAATTTTTTGTTGTGTGTAGTTTGACATTTAAATATTTGTACAGAAATGAGGTATATTCTTGTTTTAAATGATGATATTAGTATACAAATTATTACGAGGAATACTTTGGTATATACAAATATGCAAAAATTTGGAATATAATATATGTAGCATCTTCAGATATGTGAAATACTTTGAAGTTTCATATGAAGGAGGTGAAAAGGAAGAAGGAAATTGGAGATGAGGCGCCAGAGGCGGGTGATTTAGAATGCCGTAACATCTCTTTAAAAAAAGAAACAAAAAAATAGTTCCAAATAAAATATTCAGCAATTCGCAAGAAACCTAAACAACTCATTTCTGAACTTACCTTTCAAAATCTCTTCTATCTTTCACTCAAATCTTATGGTCCTTTTACACCACTAAAACAACAATGAGTTCAACTACTAAAACAATAATTAGCATACGTCGCGATGTGAAAAAATAGTATATAGAAACAACAAATAGTATATAAAATTAAGCAAACAATGTATAAGATTTATTTTTTTAGAGCCAATAAACAATGAAATAATAAAAATAGTATATAGAAAATAAAAAATAAAAAATAAAAAATACATTGAAAAATGAAAAAAATATTACCCCATTGTGTTTTTGACGTGCTCAAGCCCATCGCGTATTCTGATTTTTCAAATTTTAAAGGGACCTGATATGCAATAACGGTTTATTTATTACTCAGCATTGCCGAAATTTGTATACACAATTACAAAATGTATATTGATATATTAAAAGATAGAATGAACTGATATATGAAAAGATATATCTTGGACAACTGAAAATAATATAGAAATATAATATGATGATGTTTAACTGATATTCAAGCAGGTGATGGTAATGTTTTCTCAATTTAAAAAAAAATGGAAATGATGGAAAAAATGGCAAAAACAAAAATAAACGGAAGAATTATCTGTTCTTTTTTTTTGGCAATAGCCCAAAAAAAAAAAAAAAAAATCTGTTGATTCCTTTCCCATGTCCGTACTCATTACTCATTAGCCAAGGCGTTAATCTTCTCTCCATTTGAGACGAAAATGGAAACATGAATACAACTATGGCACATCAGCAATTTAATTAATGGACACAGCCAGCTTATTATCATTGGAGACCGTAAGAGTACACACACCAACGGCTTAAACGAACCGCCTAATCACATGGTCCCCCGTATACACGAAAATGACTAAAATACCCCCACTCTGCCCGCTCAAAAAAGAATACTGGCTGCACTAACTTCGAAGGGCAAAACTGTAAATTACTGTATCAGCATCCGATCCTCGCGGGCAACACTGCACCACAAATGAATAAATCAAAAGTATATCAAACCCAAGGCAAAAATAAAGAAGAAATAAAAGAATTTTTTGTATTGAAGTAGTTGCGAAATTTGGAGAAGAAAGAAGATGAGTTCTCAGCTATTCCGGTCTGGAGCGAAGGCAGCTAGGGCTTTGCTATCTGCCTCTCGTAGTTCTCCTGTTCTGTCAGGTCAGTGTTCTAAACAAGGATGTATGTTTCGAGTTTGTGATTTTAATCGTGTACATCCTTGTTTTTTTGTTATGATATGTTGCATCCTTTAGCAGATTTGTTAGTAAGTACGAAATATTAAGTAATTTCTTGATTTTTAAAGTATTAGGTGAACAAGAACACATTATTTTATTTGTTTGAAATAAATAGATTCGTTTGTGCCATATAGATCCTCTGTTTGACAAGTGAGCTTCTAATCCCTTAATTTGAGACCTGAAATTTGAAGTCGATTAGAGATTCCAAGCTGTTTTTTAATCACTAAATTTTGAAAAGCTCTAATTTAAAAGCTCTAATTCCAGCCTGTTCTGTGATGAACTATTTTATAGGTCATATTTTGGAATCTCTTATTATACTAATTAGTATCTACCAAAAAGAAGTTTCTCTTTTACTAGCTTGATTGTTTTCTCAAATTCTTAAAAAAAAAGACTATTATTCAATAACTTTAATCACGTTATTTTTTTATTTTTAGGCCAAAAGAGTTATATTTCTGCCCAACCTTCTCTTGCAATTGCGACCTTTTTTTTACCTTTAATTGCATATATAATAATTAATTTGTAATTTAATTATAATAGTCTAAGAATTATTGATTTGTAAGGATAGAAAATGGAAAAAATAACATAGCATGATTCGATCCATGATTGTAGGATCATATTGTCATGAATCACAATGTGTTTAATTAAAATATTTGGTCAAATCTTGCATGCAATTAACTCAAATATATAAAAAAAAATATGAGATTTAATTAAATATAAAAAACGTGACTTGACATGCTTTGAATTTTGATCCAAAATAGTAGGATCATGTTCTCATAAATCTTATTTTAAAAATAGTAAATTTCTGACATTAGAGAATCTTATCACATGTTATCATCATATTAAATTGGTATTTAACATTTATACACATTTTCTAAGGTTTGTGAAGTTAGATTCTGTTATATGCTAAATTCTGGATGAAGTATATCTTATTTATTATTTTATTTATCATATTATTATTTTACGCTTATTTGTTCTTAATCAAAAAGAAAAGAAGAATCATATCTTATAAAGAAACACTAATTGTATAACTAATGTTCTTCATAGTTATTATTTTATTTTATTTAACATTTTTTTTATTCATTTAAAAGGGAGGGCCGTAGCAACAGCAGCACTATTTAATGCAGGAAGAAAGCTCAGTACCGTTTCGTCCTTTTGTGAAAGAACCGGTACGCAATACAACGGATGGATTTCTGCTGCTCTTGCAGTTTCTACAGCTGGTATGTATTTTAAGCTTTATAAACTTCATATAAATTATCAAAAAAAAAAAAAAAGGATTTCAAATTCATTTTTCTTGACTGAAAATGCACCAAAATTCGTAGGAGAGTCCGCATTAAACAGAATAGAATGAAAAAAATAATAAATTAATTTTTGTCTAATATTTACTTGTTTCTTTTTTGAAGGATACATGCTTGTGGATAAGGAGGCTCATGCTGCAGAGGTACTTAATAATCTTTTTTTGTTTCTTATTTATTGCATATTTCTTAGAAATATGAGAAATTATTTTTACTAATTAATAAATTTGCGTTATATCAGATGGAGCGTACATTTATTGCTATTAAGCCGGATGGTGTGCAAAGAGGATTGGTACAATATATTTTGGATTTTTTTTAAAATTTAATTAAACCTATTTTATACCAATTTTATCTTAGATATACCATAATTAACTTGATATTATGTCTCAAATAAATAAGCTCAATTCACCATAATTACCTTCACTTGCAGAAGCCAAAACAAAAAAAAAAGCCAAATCAAAACAGAAAAAGAACTATTTAACTGATAAATCATGAAATTGACCTCGTTAAAAAACATGGAAATAACTTACTCGGCGTGTTTATTATATTTTCAGGTTTCGGAAATAATATCTCGTTTTGAGAGAAAAGGGTTTAAACTGGTGGCAATAAAGCTGGTCATACCTTCAAAAGATTTCGCTCAGAAGCACTATCATGATTTGAAAGAAAGACCCTTCTTTAATGGACTTTGCGATTTTCTCAGTTCCGGCCCTGTTCTTGCAATGGTAATATCTCTTTTTACATTCTTGGGAAAATTTTCAAAAAGCCCCCGAACTTTTCTTAATATTACAAAATATCTATATTTCTTTAATTACCTTGAATGACTTGCTACCCTTTTGGGAAGATTAAAGTTAATAAGAATGAGGTTAAATTTTTTAAGTCGGGTTTTGATGCTAAAGACTCTCAATTATTTTAGAGAGACAATGAAAAATATACTGAGAAAAGCATACTGCAAAGTGTATTATAAACACTTAATAATTTATTTTTATTATTTCTAATTTTTAATTTTTAATTTGGGTTGAAAAGGTGTGGGAAGGAGAGGGAGTGATAAAATACGGTCGAAAGCTGATCGGGGCGACGGATCCTCAGAAATCCGAACCCGGTACTATCAGAGGCGATTTGGCTGTGGTTGTTGGAAGGTATTTTTTTTATTTCCACTATTTATTTTTAAAAAAAAAATTATGTATGATTTGTTGACTTGCTAGATTTTAATGTACCAGGTGTTAGTCAACAGTACCCGTTTTGATGAAATATTTAAGAACTATTTATCTATATATATGACTATACAGATAAATTTACAACAAAATGCCATACAATATGCCAAAAATGAAAAAAAGGCCCTACGTTAAATTCAGTTAATAGAGCCAATTAATTGAAAATTTTGAAGAACAGAGTTTTTTTTTTGGTAATTTCCAATAGAGGATTCCTTTTGCAATTTACGGATAATTCCGGTTTTTCTTTTTCTTTTGTGTATATCTCTAATATATATTTATATGTCCTTACTTTTTTTGTAGAAACATAATTCATGGTTCTGATGGGCCAGAAACTGCCAAGGATGAGATTGCTCTCTGGTTCGGCCAGACTGAGCTGGTCAACTACACAAGCAACGCTGAGAAATGGATTTATGGCGCCAATTAAAATTAATTGTCGTTTTGATTCAGTTTTTAATTTTTATTTCTTTCTTTGTGTTCTTTTTACTGCTGTTGTTAAGCAGATAATGCGAAGGTGGTAAGCGAAAAATAATGCATGAGTTACAAATCCTCTATATATGAGGTGGCTGCATTTGGAGCATTTTATAGAGTATGTTTGTTGTAATAAGGGAGATGTTACTAAACAATTTATTCAAACGTTGAGTTAATTGCCCCTTTCCTTATCTCAATTTTTTTTCTGGTTTTGTTTTGCAAAAATACAGTACTTAGAATCGTTTAGAAAACAATACTATATATATATATATATATATATATATATATATATATATATATATATGTATATATATATATATGTGTGTATATTTTTTTTACAAAAATGATGTATATATTTTTTTAAATAGTATATAGATATGAAAAACCGATATGTGAATAGGGAAAGCAATGTATAGTATATGTGTGAGCATAAATTATTAATAATTGCGATATTTTTTGAAGAAAAAAAAATTATCAGTTTTTAAATAATTTCCAGCTAGTCCCCAATCATGGAAAAAGTGAAATGGTGTGATTTAACAAAAAGTTACTGTCTAGAGTTAGTTGAAGAATACGAATGACATGAGCAATTGAAATATAAATGTGAGCATTCAATTTCTTGAAGTAATCTAGTTAAATGAAACAATTCCTGAGCGTAAGAGATAAATTATACAGAACTTTGACCATATTGAAATATTAAGATGAAAACTTAAAATGATAAAGTTACTCCGAGATTTTAGCGTGGTAAGATAATTATACGGAGTCATTTTGACCATATCGAAAGATTAAGATATTGGAGAAAATCTAAATGATAAAAAATAACTCCACAGTAACTTTGCAAGAAGGATATGAAATCATTTTTGCCGCAACTCTGAGGTATTTATCTCATTTTCACCCTCCATTCTTATAAAATTATACTTTAGCTCCACACATTTTTTTAATTTAATGTTTCATTTCAATTTTGTAGGGTTTAAGGTAAAAAAATCATCAAGATTACCTGGGTCGGTGCACGATTGCGACATCAACAGATGTGATGTGTCGGCTTCTCATCTCCTCTTGTCAAGATGGTATGTTCTACAAGCACAATTTATAGACTATAGTTTTGCTTATGAAAATTTTATTTTCTAAAATTTTATTTTTTTTCTTCTGTACAAGCTTTTGAAGAATCTAATCATAAATCAAATCGGTGTATCTAGTCATCGATCATTCCCCGGTGGTGAAGGTGTGGACCAAAAAATTTAGTCCAAAACAATGAGCTAATAAGCAGAACAAAACGAGATACAAATTTGAGTCCATTTAATTATAAATACTGTCACGTATTTGTCTAAAAAATAGATGCAATTATGTAGAAGACTGGCATATAATCATAGTAACTTCTTTTAATACTTTTTTTTTTATGTTATGTGTAACTCTAAGTTGTTTCCTTTAATTTAATTTACATTGAAACAATTTAGTTGAGAATGCCGTATGCGTTTACAAATATTTTTTTTTTATAAATACTGTCATTTGCATAAATATTGAATGTAAATCAAATTATGAATGCAAAGTTGTCAAAGCAAGTCTATCTACTCAATTTTTTTTATATTCTTTTTGTTGTTTTGTGAGAAAAAGTCATTTGCAAAGTGTTAAGTGTGTATTAGGTGAAACTGAGGTTTTATATAATGTCTTTGGAGTTTCAATTACCTCCTAACATTAGTGATTGAATATGAGAAATTGGGTTGTCTAGAAATTGGGCTGATGAAAATTGCCATCCTTATATGAAGGAGTTTAAACCTGAGCCGAATTAGCACAGCTAAGTGAACAAAAGCCTTCTTAAAATTGAATTGTTTCGAATTTTGACAAGCCCAAATAAAACGAAAGATATTCACATGAAATTGAAACTCCATTTCTCTCTCTCTCTCCTCGCACCGGCGATTTACGCATGCTCACTACCAATTGGTGATTCACCCTTCTTCTTGTTTGGATCCATTTTCATGTTTGGTGAACGACATGTAAGATCTGAGCAAGATAATCGATCTGGTTTTTTTCTCGCGATCTGTTGATCCCGAATTAACTTGATTTAGTGTTAATTTCTTAATTGAGGCTATATTTTAAGATTTGTGATTAAAACATCATGATTTGAACAACTTACTGGCCTGAATTACAATTCGCTTATTTTTTTGCTTCTGATTTAAACCAATTAATCCTTAGTCAACAATAAAGTATGCAAAGGACTTCCATACTCCCATTATTCCAAAATAGATTCAGAATGACTATTGAAAATGGAAAAAATACTAGATTCTGGCACGACAAATGGCCAGATGAGACTTTACCAACAACATACAAAGGACTGCATAGACGAGCCGTCAACAAGCACACAACGGTTAACTCAGTCCTTACTAGCACTACTGTCATGCAATGGAATAGACAATTGAACACGCATCAAGAATTAGCACTGAATTCGCTTAGAAGACAAATTGCAAAAATCACACTCACCAACGTCGATGATCAACCATCATGGGAAATAGGAAAGCACAATAAATTCTCCGTGAACTCTGCCTATGCCTTCTTCTCCAATAGAGGAACACAAGACACGCAAAATAAAGCACTCTGGAAACTTAAAGCACCACCGCGAATTAAGTTCTTCTCTTGGCTTCTAGTCAAAAGCAAACTAAAAACGAGAGATAAACTTAAACGGCAAGAAACAATTAGAGAGGATAAATGCATCCCCTATAATGCGAGGATCGCCGAATCGCACAATCACCTTTTCGCAAATTGCATATATACCTATGAGGTTTAGGAAAAAGCATGCAACCACCTACATATCCAGCCACCCCCAATTATCGAATCACCGATCGGCCTTCACAATTGGGTTAAAAGCCGAATAGCGCGATCCTTTCATAAAAAATGGGGGATAATATGGGCGGCTTGCTGTTGGGAGATATGGAAGGAACGAAACAACCGAATCTTCCAAAGACACTCCAAGAACGCGGACCTGACATTCGAGTACGTATTAGCCACATCCGAAGAATAAATACAAGTGACGGGACCCCAAGTTAATCACAACACCCGACTAGTGTAGTATTAGGGTAGTACACTCCATGATGGAGAAATTCATGTAAATAGAATATTGTAACGAAACTATTTTTGATTAATGAAAGTTTAATATAGACATTACGCCTACACTTCAGAAAAAAAAAATAACAACAATAAAGTATGCAATTAATTCTCAATATCACCCATTTTAAATTTAATCCCCCTCAAATTTAATACCAAGAATCCAAGAAAGAACAAAAATAAAAAAAATAATGATCAAATACGATCAATCAATAGTGTTATGCTGGCTGGTACACACTTGACCTGGACAAAATTGTATGTTTCTGTTTATCTTTATCTTTGCTTGTAGCGCAAATTGTTCTTTTCCATTCATTTATGTTTCATTTAATTTATCTACTTTTAAATCATGTAGATTTCGGTAAAAACATTTGATGGCCCACAAAGGGTCAGGCTGGTATTCAACTAGTTTTGGCTTTTAAAAAATGAAGGACATTTTTGAAAAACATTCATATTTGCTCTAAATAATTTCCAATCACTAAATTTGATGGCTACTCTCACCCCAATGGAAAGTAAAATGGTGTGAATTTACAAACAATGTGAGTCCTTGAAGTAGTTAGAGAATATAGATAGCATGCCCTTCTAATTATAAATATGGATATATGTTGGAATTATATTTCATTGAAATAATCTAAATGAAATAACATGATATGTATTTAGCTGAACTTGTTAAAAGATTATATACAAAAACTTCGAAACATATCAATTGATTGAGATATTAGAGAAAGTCAAATGATACAAAGAAAGGTATGCCTCTTACTGGACAAAAAAATCTATTTAACTTTATTTCTAGTTTATGGAAAGATCTAAAAATCTTCTTAACAATTTGTTCAACATATAATATTGATTTTGTTCTTTGTGATATTAAGTTTACTTACTAGTAATTTATCTAACTTCTTTTTCAAGGGTAAGGATGTAATTGAGGCCGTCGATACATCATTAATGATTTTAAGACTCATCAGTTCGAGGAAATGCGAGACTTGCAAAGTAATTACTTACTTTTAACAATATAATTTTGGTCATATTCTTTATTTATTAATTTTGGTTATATTTATAAATTTTGGCCTTAGCTTGCATCCTAAAGAGTGTGCCTGATATTATGAAGATGAAAACTTCTTATCCTTTCGGGTTAAGATCTCTTTGGAAATTGCTGATAGGGTTCATAATCTTTGGTCGACCCACTCAATTGTGGAAATAGAAAACCAGGTTAGAAATTTTTGTAATACTTTTTGTGCTTTATAATAAAAAGTTGTCTTATAAGTAATATTGTTTTTTATGTTATCTATCTATTATTATAATAATAAAAGAGAGATGAGCTGACTGCATGTTCACTCGGAGCCACTGAATGCCTGACACCTACCAGATCTAAATGTTTTTTCCCTAAGAATCGGGCTACTGTGATCCGTGTGACCAAACCTTTCTTTGGTCCATGTTGGGTCGTGTGCTAATCATATAATTGTTATGTTTTCACTTGCAAGAGCATGAATGATACATTTACGGTTTTTATTAATGGACATGAATGTTTATAATATATTTATATTTCATATGAATAAAGATAAATTGCTTATTTTATGTAACAAAATACACAACCAAATCCGTATGTCAGCTCTCTAAATTGAGTTAAACATGTGTCTTCAGCATGAATCCAACTGTCACTTCTTGCCTAAGTTGACTTGTTCCATGGCCTTCTATTGAGTGCACCGCTCATCCCGCTTTCCCCACTTCTACTTCAATTCATCATCTCCGTTTTCTTTCTTTCACATAGAAACAAAACTACTTGAATCCCTACGATACTCGCCTTGCTTCATTCTGCCTAAATTGTTCGATTGGAAGAGAACGAATGTCACCAGATCGACATGGCCGGACGTGGAATTACAGAATCGTGAAGTGGTTGTTTCGTCCTATAACCTCTACGTGGACCGTTCCTGGGTTTTCTTTGTTGGATTCCTTCTCTGATTTGGATTCCTGCAAAGGGTGATTGGTCGGAGCGCTTGGCACATTATTTTGTGAACGGACTCGAGTCTCGTATGGTTGGAACTGGTAGTGATATTTATCGTAAACATTTATCAAACCAGGCGACTGCAGTTGAATTTCTTACGGGCTTTCGTGCTTATTTTGTTTTCTGCCCTTATGATCGGGTGATGATATTCTTCTCCAACCAGGCTATTCTTCACGTTTCAAAAAATGCATCAACGGTCCATATAATTGATTTTTGTATCCTATATGGATTTCACGTTTATTACTTGAACTTTCTAGACCATTTAACAACCTACTCTAGAAGAAAATTGAGCCTTTGTACTTCTTTTAATAGTTTCTTTGGAAAATAAATGAAAATAGAGAAAAAAAATCATGGACATAAACATTGATTTTATCACTGAAGCCTAAATTCTCCATAAAAAAATTATTTAAATTTTAATAAACAATAAAATGTGTCAACATATTTAGTTGCTACAATGATGGGTGAAGAAAAAGAGACCGAGGCAAAATGGTAAAATTTAAGAAAATAAGGGCAAATACATAGCTTGACAGCTGTATTTTGAAATTTAAATTGGTATTTAAGTGCAAGCTTTGCCCTAAAATCAGACTGTTAAGTGAAAAAATCGCGGAGCAACATCTCTCAGTCAAAGGAAAGTAGGAATTAGTAAAAGCTCTTAGGAATTAACGGCCATTTTACAACAATAATAATAAAGTAATAATAATAATAATAATAATAATAATAATAATAATAATAATAATAATTTGATGAGTGAGAAAATTGTGAAACATCTTGATCAAATGCAAGGAGAAAAACTCTTTATTTATCAATATACGGCCAACAAATATATAATAATAATAATAATAATAATAATAATAATAATAATAATAATAATAATAATAATGCGAATTTTCATATATTTGTTGTTATTATTATTATTATTATTATTTTATTTTCACTTTCTTTTATATAGAGGCACAAGAAGTCAAAGAAGCTCTTTGAAGCAGGGCAACAAAACATCATACCAAAAAGCCAGGGAGAATTAGAAGAGGATATTGAAACAAATATGTTGATAAAAATCATCTGATGTTGATGCAAATATGTAATTTACAAATGATATAAATATTCATCTTCAAATATTTTGATAAAATAAATCAATTCAATGTACTGGATTCCAATAAATTCTGTGTAATAAGACTAATAAATTAATAATAGAAGAATGGGATGAGAATAACTAAACAAGTTATATAGAAAGGTGCAATAGTTATTTAATGTTTATAATATTTGTTTCTTTGTGATTAAGTAATTTTTTGCATGTGTAGATTTTACTGCTTGTAAAGATGACTATTAAGATAATAGCTTCAAAGTGAACTTTTAACATTTTATAGTTATATTGTAATATAATGTAATAGTGGTTAAACATCAGGTAATGAATCAACAATAATATAAGCTAGCTATTGTAATGTGTGTAACTATTTCTTGATATTCAGTTACTATTAAGTCATATGATCAACACGTGCGTAGCACGTGCCTGTGTCTAGTATTCTTTAGATTAAGAGCATTTTTTGTTTAGATCATAGCATTAATTACTACCTACAATTAGCATCAATGTCCTTCCATATAAACCTTACACATATTTTAGTTTTCTAATACTTAACAGCCTTTTTTATGAGATCATCAATTTTAAAAGGAACCTAAATGTAGTGTTAATTTTTGTTTCAAGTGTATTATACTGAAGTATTAATAAGTGTCACCATTTTGCAAGGTTGATGCTTTTGGATGTTAGCGGATAGAATATTGATGGTCTGAGAATGTTGTATGGCTTGCTAAGCATCCTCAAGAAGTAATTGATAAATTGCAGATTTATTGAATTTTGGTTATATTTTTTTATTGTGCCATGTTTATATTTTAATTAGTGATCAATTGTTTTACTTATTATTATTTGTTCTCAATAGTTGTGTTTTTTTTGTGTGGTTATTCATAAACTCATATTATCTGGTTTTGTACATACTTTTGGTTATAAATTTGTTAAAACGCACTGTTATCTATCTTGGAGAAATATATTATTCAATCGTTAAACTCAAAACTTGTACAGTAGCAAAATAACATTTTAACTCATATCTATTTTTTTTTGTTAAATAATGTTCAGTATAAATTCCACAAAAAAAATTACAATTGATTTTATTATCTTCATCTAATACTATGCAAATAAAAATTACAAGTTGAGAATTAACATCTACAGCTATAATGTAATTATGACTTAATTAATAGGAAATTAATTGCTTCATATGCATCAATTTACACTATATTATATGATGATAAAATTGACTGATATATAATATCAGCCGGCCCATAAATTTATTATATAAACTGAACTCAGTAATTAAGGCCCAACTAAATTAATGGGCCGTTAATTAATAAAACTATTACTTCTTAAATCCTCACTTTCTCCAAATCGAAGAAGAGAAGAGGAACACCACAATCTCCATTGACCATTTAATTCCCCCCAATTCGCTAGCTACGATCCAGTTTCTCTCTAAGGTGAAATTCTCTTCTCACAAGTTTAGAAGACCTTGTTTGGATCCTTCCTTCTTTCGCTTATTTTCTTTTTCTTTTTCACGATTGTTTTTGTTTCGTTAGTTTTTTTATCGACGTTTCATCGATCTGGTTCTTCGTTTCTGGCGATCCGATTATCCCAAATTAGTTTGATTTAGTGTTTAATTTCTTAATTGAGGCTAGAATTTAGAGATCTGTGATTAAATGTCACGATTTGAGCTACTTACTGTCCAGAATTGCAATTTTCTTATATTTTTCCTTCTGTTTTTCTCCTTAATTTAAGCCAATTAGGCTTCAGTCAACCATCAATTGTTCATTTAAATTCTATTTGACCCAACCCAGATTATTCTCAATTTAACCCAGTTTAGCTTTAATATCCCCTCAATTTAAGTACCAAAACACCAATACAACCCAAAAAATGAAACAAAAGAAGGATCAACTTGAAGTAATGTTGATTTTCCAAAAAAAATTCTTCTGGTTTATTTAATTTATCTAATTTATATATCTTATATGTTTTTAGAAAGTTTTTAATCATGGATGCAACAAGGCGTCAGACTTTCAGCAACTTTTGACTGCTGAGCAGGAAGCTCAACAAATTGTCAATGCTGCCAGAAATGGTAAGAAAAATAAAATTAGTGTTTTGGAATTAAAAAAGAGATAATTAGCGTTAGGATTTTAGTACAAGGAAAATAGAAGTGAGAAATTTGGCTAAAATCCTTAATCGACTTATGACCAATTAGTAGAAAATCCTTTATTTCTGGCATTTAGTAGACTCTGAATTTAACTCAAATAAATGTTTTGAGATTAAAATAGATATATCTGGTTACAATAAATTCATATTTTGGCTAAATATTATCTTTCAAGTTTCAAGGAAATTTAGCCTAAATGATTATAAAATAAAATTTAATAGAGAATTTTTATTACTATTTGTATATTCTTCTACAAATAGGTCCTTGCAAAGATAGTAAATATCTATTTACCTGTTATTTTCATAAGCATGTTTATTGAAAGCCTCTCATTTATCCTGCTAAAAGTGTAGCCTCATTTATTGTCTTATACCCTTAAATTCAATTTAGAGCATGATAATTTATTAATCAGATATAATTACACATTGTTACGAGAAATTTATGAATATTATTAACTTTAATTTTTAAATGCATATATTTTCTTGTTCAGTTTAATCATGATATATATTTCCTTCCCTTAATTATACACCTTAATTATGTGTATTTCTTTCTTACATATTTTAATATTATTATTTTTTGTGGCGATCAGAGCAGCGGTGACTCAGGTGCGAACGTGAAGTTTGGAACAAGAAACAGAAGAGAAAATCGCGGCTCTCAAACATCAGGCTGCCGCCATTTCTCCTGATGTGGTCCACATGCTACTCAGACACGTTACCTCCGTCAAAAATTAAATCATGAATTTTTCAATGAGATTTTTGAAAAACTTGGGCTATTATGTATTTGTTGGTTTGTTGATTTCTGTTGGAGTTCATTCTATGATGGGAGTTCATTCTATGATGGCCTGTTGACAGACCTTGAGTATTTAATTCTGTTTATAATAATGAGGACGGGTCGGAGTCTTCGTTTGTTTGATAACCTTTCACCTTTTGTGGTGGTTTGTTTGCAATTTTCAATAATGTAAGGAGTTTTTCGCATTTTTGGTATAATGCTACGTTCTTTTCACAAATATCTCGTAGAAAAAAAATGCTTAAAGTTATGACCAGTAGTGCCCTTCCAAGCACTTCGAGAAATATCGTACTCAAATGCCACTTGCCGAATTTACTCCTTAGAAAAACCTGATCTAATACAGAAACTCATCAAATTTAGCAATTTGAAACTCATCAAATTTATCCTTCTAAAACTAAAAATATATATTGATTTTGTAATACATTTGAGAGGAAAATCTATCAGACGGATTTTGCAATATATTTGATTTAGGATAGTGTTATATTGTAAAGGAAAAAGGAAAAAAGAAAAAAGAAATCTTAATGCGTTTTTTTCTTATGTTAGATTTGTAGTTTCGACATGTTCCGCTCTTTCGGGGGTTAAAATTTTCAAAAGGATGAGTTACATCTACAATTTAAAACAACAAAATTAACATCAAGTTTCTAACAAAATTACACACATTAGAGTACAAGTGTAACAAACAACATGCATCAGATCCATCAGTCAGCTTCACCGAGGCCGTCAGATCCATCACCTCTTTTAGAGATCTGAGTAAATTGGGACCCGCTTTGCTTCTTGCTCTGTCCTGCCAGCTCAGCATTTCTCCTGAGAACCGCACCAGGCGAAGGATAAGGCCTCTGCTGAAACAGAGGCCCCTGCATTTTTTATTTAACAAAAATAAATAAATAAATAAAAACAATAATAAGGCAGCAAGAATAGAATAACAAAAGAAAGAAGGGGAATTTTTCAAAACCCCCTATATTTTCTGGTTTATTAAATAGGATATACAGATGCAGATGTGCGGTTGTGTCAGCTTCAGTCAATTATATCTTAGATATAAAACCCCATTTTTTTAAATCTAGATATATTAATAAATTAGAAAAACATACAGATGCGGTTGTGTCAGCTGCTCTTGGTTGCACGCCTTTCAATCCAACCACCCTACAAAAACAAAATATCATATTAATGCGTATTAAAATTAAAATATTAATATCATTGAAAAATGAAAGGACATTTTATTTGATGCTCTTTTATTTCACTCTTTTAGGACATTTTATATCAGCGACCAAAAGATTTAAAGCTGAAACCTATTTTAAAACAAAATAAAATATATAATAAAAAATGAGCTAATTACCAGCCGCCACGTGGCGCGTCAGAATAAGAACTGGGGTCCATCGGATCCACCTCATCTTCTTCTGAATAAGTTCTCTTTTTGTTCTTTCTACCACTCGGTGGTTTTGAGCCCGGCCTGAAAAAACATTAACAAATCAAACTAAAGTCTAATGTGGCATTAATTGCACTTTTTTAGAAAGATAATTTAAAGAAGAAATAAAATGTTAAAATACCCGTTTTTAGCTGCCGTGTTTCTTTGCTCTGTCGCGAGAGGTTCCTGTGCAGATTGATTTCGCTGAAATGGAAGCTTGTAAACCCTGCAAAAAACTAAAAACATAAATACCGCGCGTTACATATCCTCTCTCTCTCTCTCTAAACTATTCTCTCTCTCTCTCTAAACAATTTATATTTACCTGGTACAATGGTTGCAATAACCCCAAGACTGAACGAGCCCCACGCCCCAGCCGCCACAGCCTAAACACCTCTCCATTTGACTCGGCAAGTTGTACAGCACAGGCGCAGTAGTGCCAACTGGAGAGGATCGCTCTGCGACTTTTCGGAATTGTCTGGGCAGTAAGGCTGGATTCGGATGCTCCCATTGGGAGACTTGCGTCTTTACGTTGCAGTAGTATTTCAGACCTGTAGAGAAAAGAAAGAAGGAATTGTAGAGTTTGCTCTTTTCAGATTTTGAGATATCGTATTTACTGCTTGCCCCTCTCCAAAAATGAAAATATCATATTTAGCCCTCAAGGAATTATGATTTATAGGACTAAATCGTAGTTGATGTTACGGATTTGACGAAAATTTGACAGTTTGGATATATCTGATATTTTACAAGTTTTAGAACCGTAAGTATGATATTTTGTGTTTTTGGAAGGGTAAATATGATATTTTTTATTTTTGGAAGGGTGAAATAAATATGAAATTTTATAATTTTGAAAGGATATAAATGTAAACATAAAATTCCCCAATAAATTTAAGCAGATTAAGATAAATTTACTAACCTGTTGATGGATCAATAGTTTCGACCCAACCATCTGGCAAGGACTGAATCGATGATGCAGATTCAACCGTGTTTTGTGCTGAGCTGGCATATTGGACCGTTGATTGTGCTGAGCTGGCGGATTGGACAGCCGATTGCGCTGAGCTGGCAGCAATGGTTGATTGTGCTGAGCTTGCGGAAATCTGACAAGGGCGGTCCCACTGGCTCTCTCCAGTACTTTGATTGTGGTAAAATGTAACCCCACTTGACGGATCCTTCGCTTCAATCTGATTAATTGGATAATAAAATGGGTAAATAATTTAATAAATATGAATTGAGTAAATTAAGAAATGTATTTTTTTGTGGTTAAGTAGTAAGTACTGACCCAACCAGGTGGCAGTTCTGAATCTATATTTTTTGTTTCTTCATGAATCTTCTGTCTCTGCATGTTAGGTAAGTAACTAGTTTAGAGAGAGAGAGAGAGAGAGAGAGAGAGAGAGAGAGAGAGAGAGCTTGCATTTTGTTCTGTCGCTTGGTTTTCTTTGCTTTTCGTATCTTTAATTATGCCTCTTGATTTAAGTCTCTGTTTAAGAAAGTCTGGTAGCTCTTTCGAACCAGTTTCTTCTTCAGTTTTGGTTGCTGGTAACAGAAAAAAATAAATAATAAATAATAATAGTAATAATCTAATAATAACAATAAAAATAATAATAATTTATTAAGGAAAATAGTACCAGATGAAACAGAATAATAAGCACCGCCGCCTGGTACTCCATATCCATTCCCAATTTCCACATTATCTGAAAAACAACATAATATTACTATCAGAATTGAACATTTAAAATGCTGAAAAGTCGGATTTTAAATTGATGAAATTTGAATTGTTTCAAGGAACTAGAAACTTACCATTTTTAGTATGAGTTATTTTGCCCCTTTTGTTGGCCATTTCTGCACGATGTTCTTCTGTCATTTTTAGCAAATGCTCCTAAAATATACCAACAAAAAATTCATACAAAATTAAAAAAATCACATCTGTATATAAACTAAATACTATATATATAAGAATGTACGTACCAAGTAGAAATATTAAAGAAAATCGAGAAATTGCTTGACCAATTCAGATGTTATAACTATGCGTAAAATCAAATACAATTTTTCATTTTTATCTCAAAAAATTAATAATAGTTTTCATTCTTCCTCTTGAGTTTATTAATATGTTAAGTAACTAAATTAAAAAATAATTACCTTCAATGCATTAGGGTCACAGTGCTCAGAAAAGACGTTTTGAGACGGTTCTTTTGGACTGAGCTCAACTTTTCTATAATAGAAGGGAAAAAATAGATGTGTGTTATTATGATGCAAATTTTACATTTACCCCCAATAAAATCTCAAAAATAACACTACAAACTAGAAGTATTTTGTACCCTTGCAAAACATAGGAAGTACAATTTTACTTAAATCAACAAAAGCCCATTGTTCCACATTTTCAACCAATGAACCTTGATGTTAGATTTTCTGTAACTTCTTGATAATTTACAGTTTTTCAGATTTCCCACAATACTACAAAAAAATTAAAAAAGAAAAAAGAAGGCAATCAACAAACCTTTGGTTTTGAATAACTTGGTGCGCCTCCATTTCCTACATATTAGAAATGCAAAATATCAAATAAATAAATCAGCAGTAGAAAATGTGTATTATAAAAATAATATTTTATATCTTTTATAGGAATATAAATGATATTTCACATTCCACAAGGGTATATACAGTATTTGGAGGATTTATAATATATCACATGAAATTCAGCTACAAAATTTAATCTTATTCAGAAAATATATTACGTACTTGTTCAGAAAGCAAAGCACGTTGGACATCCAATTCAACACTTTCAGAATCCCCTTTATATTGTGTTGGCAAATTAGTATCTGTTACAAAAACATACATTAAAAATATTAATTAATTAAATAACTTATGATATTTGAGATATTCTAGTGAAGTTTGTCTAGAGGCAATTTGTTGCTGTGTTTCTCATTTGATTTCATAATTTATTGCATGTTCAGTGTATAATATGAAAAATTTAATTATATAGAATTTCGAAATACAAATCCATCAAAATCTCTCAAAATATTCCTTTCTTTTTTATTCTTATTTAGTAAACTTTATCTTACCAGTACAAATAATTTTGCTTTGCAAAGCATCGCTTTCATCTCCATTAATTTGTCTGATCGGTTCCGTAATTGGAAAAAGGGCTCTGGAATCAGACATCTTTTTTCTGCATATATAAATAAAACAAAAAAAATCAAGTTTATTACAAAGGAATAAATGGGAATATGATGGGCAAAAATTCACTGTTTTGAACATTTGTCTTCATGTTTTTAATAGCCTAATTGAGCCCAATTTTAGAGGTAGAGAATTAAGACGGAACTAAAAAGCTGAAAAAGATGGCTTTTTTACTCTACAGTATTGAGTACCGTCTATTCCTCGGCCAGCATTTCAATTGAAATCTCCTTTTCCTTCGAATTCGTTAAATCATGAGACCAAATTTGAGAGATTTGTAATGAAATAACAACATTTTCCCTGAAGTTCCCAGCGAGCGCTCAATAGTTCTCACTGAAATTCAGAGTGTACCTTTTCGGAAAATCTCCGGCGAAGTTACCACAGAGGCGCTGCGTAGGAGCAAGGCGGCGAAGAGAAAGAAGGACGGCCGCCGGACGGGGGGCCACGAGTTACACACGGAGGCTTTGGAGGCTCGAAGAGGAAGAACAAGAGTCAGGTTGTGCGGGACTAGACACACTCGAATCGAATCGAATAGCCCCTAAGAATAACTGAATAATAACGGGTTGGTTAGCTGGGTTCGGATCTCATTTCCAGCAAGACATATTTGTTTGCAATTTAGACATAACGTAGGGACTTTTGTACAAATTTCACAAATATTTTTAGCACAGCACTGTTTGTTCCTTCCAACCGTTTCGATCAAGACAAGCTTCCCATACACTAATTTACACGCTGATATAGACAACTACACGCTGATAAAAGACACTGCAGAGTGACAGTACAACACAAGTGTCTCTCTCTCAATTTCGCACAAAGGGAGAGAAACAGAAAGAGAGAGTGAGAGAGAGAGATCGCCATGGTGATGGAAGTGCGAGCTAGAGCGTCGGGAAAGGTGATCTTGTCCGGCGAGCACGCCGTCGTGCACGGCTCCAGTGCGGTGGCCGCCTCGATCGATCTTTACACGCATGTTCGCCTTCTTATTCCTCCTCCTTCCAGTTCAGGTTCGCATTTTTTTGGACTCGGTTGGATCTAAATGCTTCAGCTTCTCTTGTATTGATCCGGGATTCCAGCCTTCTAGGAGTTCTGAATTTTGAATCTCGTTTGAAGGAGTCTGAATGATGAATGATGAAGACAATTAGGAGGAAATTTTTATTCGAATTTAATCCAATTTTCAATCATTTTATCTGAGTTGGATTCTTTGAAGCTTCATCATAACAAAACGAGTGCCGTAATTCTAGTATTTTGATTAAGAATTTTTGGCTCGGTATTGGTTGGGTATGTCGTTTTCTTTGGTTAATATTTTTTTTTCTTTTTTTTAAATCTTAAGTTGATTATCTGCTGCTTTGGTCATGAAATCTTGGGGAGCAATCTTTACAGAACCTATACAGGAGGCGAGAGATTTAAATATGTGATAATAGAACCAATACTCTTTTTATTTACAATATTTTGAAAAAAATTCAAAATGTCAATAATATAAAACGTTTGCATAAAAGTATACCTTTTTTCTTGGTTTGTAGAAGAATAGTCTTCTTTGAAATCATGAAAAGTTCAGCCTTTGCTATAATTGGCCCTTCAGTTGACACTTATAATTTGAAAATTGATTTATTTTTATTCAAAATTTTCAGTAGTAACATTTATAAGAGTACTTACAACAAATATTCGTCTTAGAAACAATTTAATTTTTAAAATTATTTTTTCATGCAATTGTTGAGAAGGTTTCTACATGATGTTTTAACTGAGAAAACGAATAAGTAATAAATCTTGGAATAAGTAATTATTTGACATTTTACCGTAAATAAATAATCCTATATTTTATTTATATTTCTATTTCATCACAGGATCCGAAAATGATCAACTAGAAATAGAGCTGAATGACATGAACCTGACTTTTACTTGGCCTATCTCTCAATTAAAGCAAATTTTGGGTGAAAATCATGCAATAAATATTTTCCAGCCAAAACCGTGTAGTTGTGAAAAGCTGGATTTGATTTCCAGGCTTGTGGCAGAAAAGAAGATTCCGGAATCCAAGATTCAGATCGGATCTGGAATCTCAGCTTTCCTCTTTTTATACACGTCAATTCAAGGGTACTTTTGTCTTTTTGGAAATATATACTTTTTATTCATGAGTATATATTTAAGCCTACTCCATTTTGCTCAAAAGAAAGTTAAAAAAAAAAATTATGGGTACCTTTTTTACTCCGATTTTACATCCAGTTTTTTGCCAGGAATTGTTAATCATCATATCTAAGGCTAATTCTACAGAATCATAATATTGTTATTTTGTTCTTTAATATTTCAGATTTAAACCATTGAAAGCAGTTGTAACATCAGAACTACCTCTCGGTTCAGGTCTCGGTTCATCGGCTGCATTTTGCGTTTCTATTTCTGGCGCCTTGATTGCATTAAATGCACAATCATTTAATGAAAATCGACAAAAAGACAGTTGGTTATCTTTTGAAAAGAAAGAATTGGAGTTGGTTAATAATTGGGCTTTTGAAGGAGAGAAGATTATTCATGGAAAACCGTCTGGAATTGACAACACAGTCAGCACTTTTGGTACTTTACTACTTTTTTATCCTTTTTAAGATTCTTAATTTCCTTTTTTGGGTATTATAGCATGAATTGGATGAATTGATGCTCAAGTTAGGGATAAATTGGATCAATTGATGAAACTGAGCCCTAATTTTGGTTTCTATATTTTAGGTAATATGATTAAATTCAAAAAAGGCGAAATAACAAAACTCAATTCAAGTTCTCCAATCAAAATGCTTGTGACCGACACAAAAGTCGGTCGAAACACAAAGGCTTTAGTTTCCAGCGTTTCACTAAAAACATTACGCCACCCATTCGCAATGCAGTCCATATTTAATGCAATAGATTCTTTAAGCAACGAGCTGGCGGAAATAGTGGAAGCGCCAGCTGGCGATGAGCTGGCGATTTCTGAAAAGGAGGAAAAGTTGAAGGAAATAATGGGGATGAATCAGGGCTTGTTGAGATGTATTGGAGTGAGTCACGAGTCAATTGAGACGGTAGTTAGGATTACGGAAAGTGAAAAGTCGGGAAATGGAAAGCTGGTTTCTAAGCTCACTGGAGCTGGAGGTGGCGGTTGTGTCTTGACTTTGATTCCCACATGTATCCTTTTGTTTTATGCATATTTTATTATTTCGGTACTTTATTAGAAGAAATATGTCAGTTTGCCTATATTTAAGCTTAGTTTATATAGTTAAGCATAAATTAACCCGATTTAGGATCAATTAAGAGTGTCAATAAAATCGGGAAACGAAAGAGGGATAATTAAGAGAAGCTAGGATTTAGAATCTGGATTTTGTTGAATAATGATAATGTATTACTTAACATGAGTATAGTACTGTCAGACACAGCGATACAGAAGGTTATTTCGGAGCTTGAGTTGCACGGTTTTCGATGCTTCATGGTTCAAGTCGGAGGCAAAGGCCTTGAAGTGTGCTATTCCTAATTTTTTAGGTTAATGTAAGGTAATTTGACGTGTGCTTCTCGAACTAAGTTGACAGAGAGAGTTTAGCCATTTTATTTATGATTTGTTGTACATTTTATTGTTCTCATGTGCTGACTGCTGAGTTCATGTCATGTCTTATTTTAAAGTAATGTTAGTATTGATCTTGAATTGTAGCAGAACATAATAAGTATGGTGAATAAATGGCAACATTTTTTATGTTTCAAACTGAAACTCTATTTTGTTAGTTTTGGAAGATATTTCTTCAATTACAATACGGGATCTTGTGAGTGAAAAATAAAAAAGAGTGATGAAAGAAATAATAGAATTGTTATGTTTCTAACTAAATTCCATCCATACTTATTTTCAAATTTATGTCTTGAGCAATCCGAAATAAATCATTTGTAATGGTTGGACTTCTTCTTCTCTCTATGGTCCTGCTCGCAAAGGAGAATCCCCTTTTACCATGTCATCATTCATTAAAGAAGTACAGAAATTTTTTGGAGTGATGGGAGAGAGAGAAAAGAAGTGTGAGTCGGGAGGCTCAACAACCTTCATAAACTTGCCCTAGTTATTTTTTATCATTTTGACTTTCTTCAATATCTTAATCTATCAATATTTCCAAAAATCTGTATAATTTCAGCTAGATCTGTATTATTTTGTTTCATTTAGACTATTTCAATGAAATATCAATGACTGCATGCTCATACTTATACTTCGATCGTCATCTTATCTATGTTCTCTAACTACCTCAAGGGCCAAAACTCGCATTTTTTTCGATTCACACCATTTTACTTGTGCAGCAGGTTGTTGTGAAGGTGAATATGGTGAGAGGAAAAATAAGATGTGATGGTAAAATTAAGATTAGAAAGAAAGAAAAATGAATGCTTTTATGCTAGACACTGAATAGGACTGAACATATATTTTTATCAGAAACTCAACTAAATTCACCGCCAAGATAGCAAAAATGACTCCTTAATAACCTTCAAGAAATTGAATACTACACAAATATATTTCCTAACATTCTAGTTAATTAATCATTTTTTGATACAAGTACATATTCTCTAATTCTATGTGACATACTTATTTCATTTCATGTTTAAATTTCACTATATCTAAATCATACCAAATTAAACTAATTGAGATAATTTCCAAAAATTCATATACAAATCCATTTATCGACACCATTTCGTTCCATACCTCGCCTCAGAAAACCTGAACTCTTTCTTACTCCACTCTGAACTTCACTCGAACCTCTACTCAGGGAAAGAAAGAAAGAAAGAAAGAGAGAGTTCAGGCGATCCTCTACCAATGCTATCTTCCCGGCGCGGCGCTCCAAACTCCGGCGAGGACGAAGAAGATCCGGCCTCCGCGTCCGCCGTGACCGCTGACGCCGATGAGCCGAAGACTCACCCGCCGGCCACCCTCGCCGCCTACGCCCGCTCGATCGTCTTCCTCACAACCTCTTCCGCTTCGTCGCATTGTCTCGCCATTTCTCTCTTCGTCGCTTTTCTCTTCACGCTCTTCGGGTTCTGTCTCTTGATTCGGTTCTCTCGTCCAGCTTTCTGCGACGCTCCTGTTGATCCGTTGATGGCTAGATCAGCTGCTTTTAATGCGAAAATGGAGGGATTAGCGTCAGATTTTGGATCGCTTGGAGTTCCTTGGTGTAAGATTTTCATCCTTTCGTGATTCATTTTATTGATTGAAGAATGTTACAGGCTTAGATCGTTTTTCATCAAGAAAATGAAATAAATGCTGTGTTATTTCCGAAAACTCAAAGCCGAATCAAATATAAAAACAGATTTTCGAAAATGAAAATATAAAATGTAAGAAGGAAAATGCAGAAAATACCAAGATTGAAGATTTCCTTTTCTATTCAATGGACCCAAACCGACTTAATTAAGCCTCAATTGCCCTCAATTCATCATACCAAGCCTCAGATTACTCTAAACTTCCCATCAAACACCAAACGAACCCAAAAACAAAACAAAAAAAAGAATAAAAAAAACAAATTGGTTTTCTCCCATCTAATTCCCCCCTATTTTTTCTCAAAAGGCAGAACGAAACAAGGAAAAACAGTACCATGGACTCAAACCGACCTACTAACAGCACTCGAACAATTCATTCCAATCTACTCAACCCGCCCGATCAAAAACAACATGTACGGCATGGGCTTCGACCACAGTTTCGGCCTTTGGTTCATAACCCGCTTCCTAAACCCTAATTTGGTCATAGAAAGTGGGGCTTTCAAAGGCCATTCGACTTGGGTTTTACGCCAGGCTGTACCGAATGCTAGGATTATATCGCTGTCGCCACGTCATCCTGAAAAATATTTAAAAAAGGGGCCCGCTTATGTGGATCGGAATTGCACGTATTTTGCGGGGAAGGATTTTGTGGATTTTGGAAGTGTGGAGTGGAAAAAAGTGTTGAAAAAACACGGGGTTGAGGATTTGAGTAGAGTTCTTGTCTTTTTTGACGATCATCAAAACGAGCTTAAGAGGTAATTAATTGATTTTTGGTGCTTATTAAAAAAATGTTATGTGGTATGATTGAAAAGTGTGGTGGCAGCATCATAAGGTCTATAGTGCAGATACAACTGAGTATATAATTAAAGAATAATTGTACTAGAGACTATGTTGTTCTGCCATCATGCTTTTTTGTCATGTTATATAGTATTGTTTAAAACAAAATGAAATGATCAAAATTTGATACTTTTTGTCATGGGATTATAATTTTGATGCGTGGTTTATTTACTTTTTTTTTTTAATTTTACAGATTGAAGCAGGCTTTAAAGGCCGGATTTAGGCATTTGATATTTGAGGATAATTACGACACAGGAACTGGAGACCATTATTCCTTGAGGCAAATTTGCGATCAATCTTACATAAGAGGTTTTTTTTTTGCTCTTTTACTTTTTTTCTAAGAGCAGAAGGCCTTTCTTTTTACAATTTCCAATAAAATAGGAGCTTTTCGCAATTTACTCGCAATCCAAGTTTTCTTCATTCATCAAATTATTTCATTATTTTTCTATTTTTCAAAAATCCAGGTGGCGGACACAGCTGCTTCAAACACAGCGACGAAGCAATAATCCGTTCAAAACGCCATAAACTTTTCGAAAAATCAGTAAATATAGATGAATTATGCGGCAAAAACGAAGCGTGGTGGGGCGTGAGAGGCTACGCACGCGACAATTTCAACCATAGTAATAAATACATTTCTCATTCAGAACATTTCCAAAACAGTCGGTTTGTCGAGTCGGTTTTGGATTTGTACTGGGAATTGCCACCTGTGGCAGGACCGAGTCTGACACACCAAACGAGGTATTTTTTATATTTTTTTTTCAGTTTTTCCAAAATATTTCTATTTTTTTCTACCATTAAATTAAATGTGAAATAATGATAGATTTGATCCGGCAAGGAGCGTGGAGCCAATTGTGGCAGATGGAAGATTTGGGTTGTTTGAGAGAATTGGGTTGGGGAAGTTGGATAAGATGGTTTTTAATGGGTATACACAGATGGTTTATGTTATGATTTCTTGATTTGTTTTGAGAGAATTTTGGAGTATTGGTTCGGTTTGTTAGTTCTTTATAGAGAGTATGTTGATTACTTGCTCGTTTCTGAATTTTGAAATATTATTTTGTATAGTTTTTTTTTTTTTTTTTTTTTTTTTGCTTTTTTACATATAATGAGTTGACAGTGATTCATGTTTGTTTATTTTTTTTCCCAAATATTGAGTGACACTGATAATTGTGGGTTTGTACTGTTAGCGGTTGCATGTAGTAATCTGTTTAGATTTTTTGTCCTGTTAGTGGTTGCATGTATTCTGTCTAAATTTGTTTGTACTGTTAGTGGTTGCATGTAGTATTGTGTGTAAATTTTTGGTGCAAATGTGTGACGTTTTACTGTTTTTAGGCATTCAGCGCAGCCAGAGCATGTATTTCAAGGTTCTTTTTCTTTTGCTTGTCCAACAAAATTGATAACTTCAAAGAACACCAATTTTTTTTTTTTTATCCTTCTTTCTATTTTTATGTGAGAAAAAAGGAGCAAAAAAATGAGAATGAAGAAGGAAATAAAGCCTTAAAGAAGTACAAAAAGTAAAAGATGAACAATATTTGAAAATGAAATATACAAAAAACATAGAATCATGTTATAACAAATCGGGTCAAAACGCTCAAAATAAGATCATCTTCTTCTCTTTCATGTTTATTCATATTCAGATGCACTCCAATATTCACCGTGCTCCTCGAAATACTCCACCAAACGCTTCAAAAAATTATCATGATTTACGGTTTCCACATCACACACCAAACAACACTGCCTTCTCGCCCGGGTCACTGCCACGTTCATCCGCCTTTGGTCGCTCAAAAATCCAACCTAAATTTAATAAATAAATGAATAAATGACAAATATTCCAATGGCATGCTTGTAAAATAACAAATATTTTACCTCTCTTTTGGAGTTGGACCGAACCATGGAGATAATAATAGCCTCTTTCTCCCTGCCCTGAAATCCATCTACCGTCGATATTTCCACATCCTTCAGTTTCGCTTCTTTGCTTCTCAATATCTTCAGATAAACAACCTGCAATAACCAGCAATTACTATAAAACTCAATTCAAGTTTGATTGATCTTATTAAATTCGAACCTGAGCATTGTAAGGAGTGATGATTCCTATATCAGATGCAGAAACTCCGCTCTCAACGAGCCGTAACGCGTGAGCCACACAAACCTGAGCTTCTCCTTCATTCAACACGCTTTCTTCTTCGTCTTTCTTCTCTTCCATCCCACACCTACAAATCCCAAATTCGGAATGTTTAGAGGTATTTTGAGATTTTGTAGGGGTATAAATGGAATAAGTAAGAATACATTTGTATGTAAATACCCTGTTGTGTCGACAAGAAGGATAGTGGATTCGGTGGACGACGATTTCTTCACTCCGTCCATATCATAAAGCGCGTGACCCATCACACTAGCATGCGCCATTATCTAAAAAAATACCACAAAATCATCACAAAAATAACATCTAGAGAGAGAAAAAGAGAGAGAGTTTACTATTTTAGGGTTTAACGATGTATCTACCTTATCATCGTAAAGTTCATGGGAACTCCAAGTCATGATCGTCTCGTGCATCCTGTACTGCACAGTCAGCATGGCGGTAATCTCGTCTTTGTAAAGATGTTTAAGTCTTTCAAACATGGTCTTGCCTAATCCTTTTCTTTCCGCCTCGTCACTTATGATTGTTGGTGGGAGCTGCAAATGGTCTCCCGCCAAAACACATCTCGATCCCTAGTTTAAAATAATAATAAATAAGAAATGTTAAAAGAGCAGAAGTTTGAAGGAAAATGGAAAGTAAATGATATTCGAACGGAGAGAACTTTACGAAGAAAAACAGTATAGTGACTCTTTGCTATTTAAGATAAATATAATGAAGGGGAGATTAATAAAATTAACTTTATTCAAAAAAGTATATTATTAGAATGATTAAGATGAGTTGACTAACAGCATTAGATCTTAACAAACAGTACGTTTTTTTTGCAGTTTTCAATAATGGAGGGTCTTTTTGCAATTTAAGCATAACACAAGGGCTTTTTCACAAACTCCCCTTACACAAAAAAACAGACAACAAAACTAAACTAAACTACCTTTAACAAAGCAATCCAGCAAGCCACCTCCAAAGCCTGAGCCGCCTCGTCAATCACCACCAAGTCAAACGAACGGCCGTCCAGCTGGCGCGACGAGGCGCCAGTCAGCGTCGTCAGCACGACGTCAGCGTTCTTGATGACGTCATCGATCGCCAACTGTTGCCTCTTTCTCTCCTCTTTCGTTAGGATGCGGAGTTCTTTCCGGATCTCACGTTTTGCGTTTCGGTCCTTTGATTTTAGGAGTTTTGAGTTTAGGGCCTTCATTTCCTTGCGGATGTCGGCCGCCAAACTGCTGTTGTCGCCTCTAAGGACCTGTTATTTAAAATTGATCGAAAGAATTTGGAGTTTATTATTTACAACTGTGTTGGAGCAATCTCAATATGCCACCTCATCCTAATACAATCATCCAAATACGGAAATAACAAGAAAAAATAATAATAATAATAATAATAATAATTTAAACAAGGCACCTGTGCATCAAGTGCGCTGTCCAAAATCTGAGGCGACAGTCGTGCAGGATGGCCCAGCCTCACTATCTTTATTCTATCACAAACATCAAAAATCAAAATTAAGTTCCCATCTTTATTTTATCATATAAATTTTTCAGTGTCAATTTAAAAAAAAAAATAATGTAATATATATACTTGAAAGAAGAAAGTCGTTCGACGATATTATCAACGGCGATGTTTGAAGCAGCACAGGCGAGAATCTTTGACCCGCGTTTGACTTCTTGTAATATTATTTCTACGATAGTTGTCGTCTTTCCGGTACCAGGCGGCCCGTGGAGTAAAAACACTTCTTTTGAAGCGAGCGATTTATTCACTGCCGCTTTCTGTAAGGTAAATAAATGTTAGATTAATAGTTTATGTGACTCAAAGTAGGTTCAATTTACCACAGAAAAGGAATGAGAAGAAGGTAAGTAAAAGAAAATTGTGATGCAAAAAGATGGACCGATAAGAATGTAGGGTGATTCGAGTTTATTAATGTGCAATTTAGGTTAATTACTTGCACAAAATGGGATTGATTAGCTCACAATCAAGGATTAATAGACCATCAAAATTGAAATCTTTACAAGTAAGGTCCGTATAACAATTAAAGAAAAGAATTACCTGTGAATCGTCGAGATTCTTATTAAAGGGACTAAACTGCGTTGTTTTTTTAGGAATTGTGGGTTTTTTCTCCCCAAATAAAACAGGAATCAAATCTACTGCTGGTCCTTTTTGCACGGCACTACTGAGTTGATTTAATGCATCTTTCATCCTTTTATACGTAACCTAATAATCATTTGAAAATTATACAATCAGGCCTTAATTAAAAGTTATTAAAACCACAATTGGGCAATTAAATGTTGATTAAGGTTTAACAATCTACAATTTTGCCCCAAATTTTTAAAATAATAAGATAAAAATATGCATTTGTATAAATATAAAAAATAATACCTCATTAGCAACTTTCTCAAGGCGTAAAGAACTATTTAAACCATCGTCAGGTATTTCATCAAAAGCGACAATTATAGAAGAGTCCTGTCGATTCAAACTTTTAAAGATATAATAAATGAAATTATAATAATAATAACTTATTTTTGGTTTCATTTTTCTTTTTACTTTCCTTTTTTAGCACCTAAACCTTAAACCCTAAAATGAGGGTTTTGTTTAATTACCTTTAAACGATACACCACACCTTGTCCGAGTGAATTTGCCGCTGAATCAGCATTGTTTTGTTTCAAAACAACTACATCATGCGTGCCAAACTAAAAAAATTAAACAAAACAATTAATCAAAGGATGTAAAATAATAAAATAATAAGTTAATAACAAGAAATTTTCAATTTGTCTTGAGAGTTAAAACTCCAATTTGTGCTAAAATTGGTTTTCATGTAAACTACTCCAATTGGTTCATGTAAAGTTAAGAAAAAACACGAAATATGTACTATAGTTGTGAATATTTGATCTCATATAAGAATCTTCATTCTGTTCCCTTTTTCTCTTTTTGGTTTGCTTAAACTTTTTGTAAATTATTATTAATCAACCAGAAAAAAAAAATTACCCTGTGAGGCGGAAGGACATCTCCCTTGTTGTACTGGAACTCAAGCAGAGCTTTCCCCATTAATCCTGTCTATCCATTTCAAAAACATAGTCACAAATCAGTTCATCATAAACCCTAAAACATAAGATACACTCATCAAAATTGCGCCTCATGAATAAGTAAAAAGCTCTAACACACGAATTTTTACACAAGATGAGAGAATGAGAGAGGTACCTGACAGTCGGAGCATCTGAGATTAGGAAGAACGGAGCCTCTCCTCAGACCGACTTCCAAGCTCTTTGAAGCGGCGGATCCGATTGAGGCGGCTATCTCCGCCTCCTTCTCTAGGTCGATCAGTGGGGAGACTAGCGAGACGAACTGATCCACCGAGGTGAAGGAGAAGGAAGAAGAAGAAAAGGAGGAGGAGGAGGAGGAAGACTTCCCTCCTTTCCGGCCTTCCGCCATTGTTGCCCTTTGAGCTTCGCTTCAAAAGATGTTTGAGCAGTCAAATGACCATCATCTATTATTGCTCTTTTCTTTTTCTTTTTTTATCTTTTGAACTATTTTGCTATTTTATTTTTCTTTTGAGTTGGGCCCCCTCTCACAAATAGACGGGACAATAAATTTGAAAGAATTAAAATATAAATTGTTTTCATGCTGGCCCAATCAATCACGTCTAAAATATGACGGCCCAATGAAGGTTAGACCATAAGACTTTCCTCCTTCCCATTGTTGTGACTCTGACTTGTGAATTTTTTCGCTTCCTCAACTCAACACTCCAAATAGACCTGGCCCAATGAACAAAAATAAATATTGAATAAATTGAATGACCCGAATGCGTTTTAACTTTTTTCTTTTTATTTGAGAAAATTTGGAAAACTGGGCCCAAAGATCCTTAACAGGATAACTAAGCCGAAAGGCCTAGAATTAAGACTACTTATAAAGTTTAAATATAAATTCAGGAAATGAAAGCCTGGAGAGAAAATTCTGGAAATTTAGAGACTACGGTTTAAATTTCTGGATCCGTTTTATCTGACCTAACAAGAATCAAGTGACTTGTTGTTTTGATATTAGTACAGTTTCAGTAAGTTTTTTCCCAATTGAATTAGTATAAAAAAAATGTAAAACATATGTAAGAGTGTTTTTTATACAATAGTATACATAACATTTTCTAAAAATGTAAAACATATATATGAAACTATGTAAGAATGCATAATGAAGCAATTACAATGTGGGGAGCTTTTAATTATTGTATAATTAAACCATAACTAAAGAAAAACATACTTGTAAAATCAACATGAATTTACAAACCGAATCTAAGTACTCATAAAACCGAATAGACTTGCACATGATTTGACTAAACACCAGATCAAATTTTCGTGTCGTCGTAAAACCAAGTCATATGAGATTGTATTTCCTCGTTTAGGTTATCCATATAGTTAAAAACTTAAAAACAGTCTTTCGGCGTGAACTTCTTTGCCAACTCAGGAAGATAGTTTTTATTTCCTAAAGTTAGATAATTATTGGATAAAATCATGCCCTCCACACCAGAATCAATTCAACAGTAACAAATTAAGCTGGCAATTTTAACCTTAATAGATTTATTTATTTATAGGCACCTCAAAATTCAAATATAACACACAACAAATTGTAAGCATTTTTTTAATCAGAGTGAGATTAAAAAAATGGCAGGAGGATTTGTGGGAGGAGAAGCAGGAAAGAGGGCAGCATCGTATGAATGGAAATACACTAGTTATTTCATACTTGCATGTATAGTTGGATCTCTTGGAGGATCTCTCTTCGGATATGATCTTGGAGTTTCCAGTAAGCTTTTCATTTTCTTCACTTCGTATGTTTGATTTTATGATGTGGCGAATCTTACCAAGTACTAAATTGCAGAGGTGGCAAAATCTGACCCGAACCGACCCCAAGAATGATCATACAATGTTGATTTCACTGTTATGATAGTATTATATATTACTTTATAATATCTTATTATATTTCTTATAATGTCAACATATTATTTTAGAAAATAATATATTAATTATATTTGAGACTTTTGAGCTCATTGGCTTTTTTTACTTGCGCAAAATTGAAAATAGATAGATTTTTCATCACAAGTTTAACACAGTGCGTAACTAGAGCTGGCAAAATCTAACCTGACCCGAAAATCCGACCCGACCCACCCGAACCCGACCCGAAAATGTTGACAAGTCAACGACCCGAAACCCGACCCGAACCCGAACGACTTGAGACCCGAAATACCCGGAACCCGAACGGCCCGAAACCCGTACCCGAGACCCGAACGACCCGAAACCTGAATGATCCGAGACCCGAACGACCCGAGACCCGAACGAACCCGACCCGACCCACCCATTTGCCACCTCTACTAAATAGTGTCAATAATTAGCAAATTAGTGTATTATAATGTCTAATAGTATTAAAATCTATATATTTGGCCTTTACGAAACCAATTTAACAAGTTAATTATATCATATTGGAAAATTGAGTCAAGCTCCAACACAAATGTTATGGTCACAAACCTAAAGTGGTAACATTGACCGTAACAAATTTTACTTGACATGATAAAGTTACCCACAATACAAAAATCATGCATATTTAGAAATAACCTCAAGTTAAAAGTATATATCATATTTTTTTCAAAACAGCAAACTCGTTGTACTGAAGTATATGTGAACTAGCTGCAAATTCTCATAATTTATTATTAATATAATTTTTACTCTTGAGTGGGATCACGCATCTCAAGCTTGCATTAAAAAAAAAGCATATATCATATTCAAATTCTTTTTCGCCAGGCGGTGTGACGTCCATGGATGACTTCCTAAAGGAGTTCTTTCCATCCGTATACCAAAGGAAGCAGGCACACTTGCACGAAACTGACTACTGCAAGTATGACAACCAAGTCCTGACTCTCTTCACATCATCATTGTATCTTGCGGCCCTCGTTTCTACATTTGGGGCCTCTGTCATCACAAAGAACAAGGGAAGAAGGATAAGCATCATGGTCGGCTCGGTCAGCTTTTTCCTAGGCGGTCTTGTAAATGCCGCAGCAGTCAACATTCCGATGCTGATCATTGGGCGTTGTCTCCTTGGTGGCGGCATTGGTTTTTGCAATCAGGTTAGATTATCATCATATATACGTGACATATTGTTGGTGTTACTTTTAAGTACGCTAATTCACCAAAATTTGTTTATTTCATTAAATTATATGCAGGCGGTTCCCCTATATCTCTCCGAGATATCTCCTCACAAAATCCGAGGTGCAGTCAATCAGCTATTCCAACTGACGACGTGTCTGGGAATCCTCGTGGCCGACATAATCAATTATTTCACCGCAAAAGTCCACCCTTGGGGTTGGAGGCTATCTCTCGGTTTAGCCATGGTGCCTGCCGTGCTAATTTTCATCGGAGGAATCTTCCTCCCTGAGACCCCGAACAGTCTCGTAGAACAAGGAAGGTTAAACGAAGCACGAGAAATCTTAGAGAAGGTACGTGGAACCATTAATGTGGACGCCGAGTTTGAGGACTTGAAGGATGCCAGCGAGGCCGCAAGAGCCATCAAGAACCCGTTCAAGAATCTTCTGAAACCCCGCAACCGACCGCAACTCATCATCGGTGCTCTCGGTATCCCAGCGTTCCAGCAACTCACTGGCATGAACTCGATATTGTTCTACGCTCCGGTCATATTCCAGAGTTTGGGGTTCGGTTCTGGGGCCTCGTTGTACTCCTCGATAATTACTAGCTCCATGCTCGTGCTCGGTGCAATCGTGTCAATGATTGTTGTCGATAGGTTTGGGAGGAGATTCTTGTTTATCGAAGCCGGTATCCAGATGATTGTTTCAATGGTAAGCAGCTCTACAAACAATGTATATTCCGCTTCAAAAAATACCCTTACGTCATTATTTACTAATTGACATTGGACTTTTGGCTGCTTTTTAGGTGGTTGTAGCGATCATACTTGCCCTGAAGTTCGGGCACGGCGAGCAGCTTTCTAGTAAATTGGCATTAGTACTAGTCCTGGCGATCTGTCTATTCGTCTTGGCCTACGGATGGGCTTGGGGCCCGCTCGGCTGGTTGGTCCCCAGTGAGCTTTTCCCACTGGAGACCCGATCGGCCGGGCAGAGTGTGGTGGTATGCGTCAATATGTTCTTCACGGCTGCTATTGCACAGTGCTTCTTGGCGGCTCTTTGCCACTTGCAGTGGGGCGTTTTCGTCCTTTTCGGCTGCCTCATTGTTATCATGTCGCTCTTTATCATCCTGCTTCTGCCTGAGACGAAACAATTGCCCATTGAAGAAATTTACCAGCTCTGGGATAAGCACTGGTTCTGGAAGAATATCGTGACCAAGGACGAGGGGTATAAGCCATCGCAACAAGGCACTGTCTAAAGGACGAGGTGTGCAGGAAATATCGAACGAATCTTTGTTTTATTGATATCTTGGCTAACTGAAGGAATGCCATTGAGTAGCAATTTGTTGTGTAAAATTATTTGAGAATGTACATTGTGTGTTGTATTTTCAAGTTTCAATATGCATGGAGTGTTTTTCTTCAAATAAAAAACTTAAATTTAAAGCATGTAACAACAAAAATTATATTTGTTTTACAAATCTCACATCAAGAAAGTAGCTTTGCTAATTCATCAATTCCCAAACTGCCTTGTGGGACCACACTAGGCAATAAATCCAGCAACTCATCCTTTTTCCTCCTACTTTTACCTCCCTTCATCTTACCATCACTCTCACCTCTCCTCTCCAAAACCAGGATTTCATTTCCCAACTCTTGACTTGGGTCGACTGATTCCAAATCCGGTTTCCGTCTCACATACTTATCTATCTTTACAAATTCTTTCTTCTTTCGCATCCTGACCTGAAATGCGGGGCCCGGTTTAGCCGTCTTGGCCAGCTCAACAGATGTTTGGTAAATTATGTCTGAATCTTGGGACTCAATTTCTGATAGAATTACAGCACTGCCACTCTCTGTTGCTTGGTCTAGAAGGAGTTTTACTGCTTCCAAACATTCTGTCTCGGTTTTAGTTTCAGTTTTATTTTCTGACTCGGTTTGTTCAATACTTGATGATTCAGTTATTGTTTCGCTTGAAGGGGCTTCGCTTGCATTTTCATCTACAATGCAAGGTTATAATAATAATTATTATTTCTAGCACTAGTTAACCTAATTAATATATGGTATGGAAATCTCAAATGTGAACCTAGAGTTTTTAAGAAAATCAAACCTGAAAGTTTTGTTGAATCTGTACTAGGATCTGCCAAAATCTGACTTGCATTATTCTCAAATGATTCCTTTGTGACTCCACTACAAGGTTCAAAGCTCTCCACGGGCATTTCGGTAATTATTTCATCAGTTGCCGATGTAATTTGAAATTCTGGCTTTGATTCAGAACAGCTTTCATTCTCATCCACGAATGTCGGCTCCATCCTTTCAGAATTATTCTCTGCTTCAAGTATAATTTAATATAAGACTTTTGATTTCAAGCATAAGGGTTCAAAATATAATACTAAAAGGAGTGAAGCTACACTCATACGTCACACCCTAATTCACGTAATATTTCACATAAAGTGGTTTTTTTATATCTTTGTGGGGATCCTAAAGCTTACACGTGGACTCCACAAAAAGAAATCTTACCTGTGGGTCTCACAAAGACAAAAAACACTATGAATTAGGGTGCGTGTGGGCGTAGATTTACTCTGTTTCAAAATAACAATTCAAAATATAAGATTTCCGACCGGCAATAAAAGTAGCTAAAACAATTCTGAGTTTCTAACTCTCAGTTGGACAAGCACCTGATACATCACATGCTGCCGAGTCGTCTAAACATGATGACCTGGCTTCATCTGAGCCATCGATTTCAACTGGAGAGAGGGATGAATCTGAGCCGTTGATTTCGACTGGAGAGATGGATGAATCTGAGCCGTTGATTTCGACCGGAGAGAGGGAAGATTTCCAGTCTTTACCTCTCCACATGAGTATGTGTTCAAACTCAAATGAAAGAAGCACACAGGGCACCAAATCCTACAACAAAAAAAGAATCAGTTTATACGCCATACTTGGAAAGAAATAAAAATATATACGAAAGATGAAAAGCATAGGAAAAAAGATGAACCTGAAGTTTTCCCCCGATTTTTTTATAGTCGCTTCTGTTCATGCCCTTGCAGTTCACTCTTACCAGCTCGCAAGCCTCAAAAGCTTCTCTCACCTGATTTACAAGATTTGTGTATACACCGTTTTTACCTATTACATTACGAAAAAAAATCATAACAGAATTTTACGGGTTTATTTACCTCATACATGCAAAATAAAATAATCAGTTAGCCAAACCAACCCAATCGAAGTAAAAAGAATGATAATTTTTTTCTCACCCAGCTGAAAAATGGGAAGGATTTTGTTCCCACGCTTCCTCAACTCATCAGCCTCTTGAAAAGTCAAACCTTCCGGAACCCGTTTGACCAATTTGGGATAAATTGGAGTGATCGGTCTCCAAAGCATGAGAGGGAATCTCGGCCGGGTTCTGTAATTGTAGTTCCGGCCGCGGAAAAGGAATATCACACCGCCTTGTCTGTGGATCACCTTGCCTCCTACTTTCTCCTGATAAAAAAATTATGGGGGAAATAAAAACGTTAAGAAGAAATCAAAATGTACAGTAAGTACTAAAGGAATAAATAATTTTGAGAAATTGACCTCCAACTGGTGACAAACGTTGTCCATATCGACAGTGCAAACTCCTTTGCATTTGATTTTGCAAACGCGCCTCCTTTTCCAATGGGCGTGTATGTTGTCCAACATGTTATGCGTCAGACCGTCTCTACCTGAAATATTAAATCCAAACGAAATAAATCCAAAGCATCAGCTGAAAGAAAGGATAAGTAGTCAAGTTTTGAAATCTTGATACATATCCAATCGAAAATAAATCATAAATATGAGACCCAAATACTTAGTATTTTAGCCATCGGTTCGGGGTTTATCTCAGTAGCACAACACATCCAAATGCCCTCTTTTTTATCCCATATATCAAATGACACATCATCTTTCTTTTTGCCTTACAGAGAGGGAGAGAGAGAGAGAGAGAGAGAGAGAGATTAATCCAATACCCATGTTAAGTTGTCTCCTAGTCTTCAAACACCCCTTAACCAGCTCCGCCACCTCATCCTTCGTCAGAGGCTCGCCCAACACTTCCTCTCTCGTCGGTCTCTCACTCCTGGTGGGCGCGCCGGAACCATTTAAGAACGGTGCCGGTCCGCCGGAACCGTTTAAGAACGGACCGGGCGCCTGCACGGGCTTCACGCCCTTCTTGCCAGGTGGCGGGAGCTTGAAGGAATCGAATTCCGGAAGCTTCTTCTTGGCAAGCGGGGCCCGGCCAGTCCATGGCCGGGGCGTCTCTTTCGGGCCGAATGGGAGGAATGGCGGCTCTCTGAGGGCTATTGGTTTGACCTGGTATCTAAATAGTTAACTTGTTAGGAGAGTTATGCGATGAAAAGGAGTAATAAATGTTGGATGATTTGAATTTTGAGGCTGAGTTTTGTTTTTAGTGAGTTTATTTGGTTGTTGAATCAAATTCTGTCACTTTTAGTGTCCAATTGTTGTGGAATTATGCTTATTATTATCCTTGAAACTCAATTTTGGGGTGAATTTACCCTCAATTGTGTGATTAAACAAAAAATAAAACACATGAAAAACAAAATAGAAACTAATGAAAACAAATTAAGGGCCTAATTTCGGTCAGTGTCAAGTGAATCTGAAACATTACCCTTGGAGTCTCAGTGTAACTATACTGGAACTCAAACGGTGCGTCTTTCAGCTTATACGCCAGCCCTTTTTCAGTCAGACAAATACGGTCATCGCCCTCTGAAGGAGGAGGAACAGTAGGAGATTTCTTCGGACGTATGGGCTTGAAGGCCGGGTGATTCGGCTCAGGATCTTTCACATGCCAGTTCAGTTTCGGTGTCTTTTTGGAGTAGTTGGACAAACGACGAGGTTTAAATCTGGAAGGGGATGAAGAGGAAGCATATGAAAATGATATGAAGCGAGATGAGAGGGTTGAGGCGCTGGATGGGGGGATGATGGAGAAGGCGGAGATGAAGCGACGGTCCAGGCGCAGCTCGGTACACATTGGTGGAGAAGTCCGGCGGCGGATGAAGGCCGCTGTAATGGCGTTGTTCCGGCCGGAGAGATCAGTGTAAGACACTGATGTGTGTGTGTGTGCGCGTGTTTGTGGGTGATGAGATTGAGAGAAGATAAATGTAGAAAAAAAATTAAAAGAAAATGTTTATAGTGAATTTATTAAAACTCCGTGTGTTTCCTCAAAAATTTACAAAATACTTTCAAATTTTTAATTATTACAAAATACCATTTTTTAATTGTTACAAAATACCTTCAATTTTACTTTACTGACACTAAAAAGTACCTTCAATACCTAATATGGATAATTTTTTTATTCAGAGCATTATATTTTTCAAATCCGCTCCATACCGATTGAGATATACCATGATAATTTTCACGCTTCGCTGCGAATATTTAAATTTGTTATTCATTTGAATTTATGTATAAATCTTAATTATGAAAAATCTAAATAATAGTTTGAAATAAATTTCGAATACATAAATAATATATATTATTATGTTATGTAAGTTGGTTATGTTTAAAATAATTTTAAATTACATCATAAGATATTTTATCCATATATTATTCACTCAAAAAATATTTTTTATATCACATCTAATTTTATAAGGATAGATAACTCTATACAAATAAATTTACATATAAGAAATAAAATAGCATAAATAATAAATTCATAAAAAAATAAAAAATAATTTGGATTATTAATTTACAATCTTAATTTATGTTTGCATTAAGATTTCTAAGATTAAAATATCATTTTTTTTATCTCTTTAGTTTTCTTGTGTCGTTATCTATTAACATATTATATTAGAAAAAAATCAAGTATTAATCAGACGATGAAAGATATCAGAAAAACTAAAAATACACGATAATTTATTTCATAGATTTTAGTCGAAACCCCATAAGACTTAATTATAGATGATTAACTTTAAAAAATATAAAAATAATAATTATATTTAGCATGATTTGTAAAAAAGAAATATGATATTATATATATGAAAAAAGTATGTTTACATATAAGAAAATGCAAAATGACTCATTTTCTGGAAAAAAAAATTGTCACCACTATTTTTCTTATTTATATTTTGTTAGTTGTTAAAGAGATACATATTATCCGTAATACATTAAATAATATAATATAGTTTTTAATACTCTAGAAGTTTATTTGATATGATAGTTCTCCATTAATCTAACTTACCGTGTAATATTGTGGTAATAATTTAATTGAAATTGACGATAAAATTGACGATAGGTCTCTTGAGAATGCTCAAAGAAAGATGGAAAATAAGGTATAAGGCATAACTTAATAAGCATGTCATTTTTATACATGTTCTTTTATATAGTATTTATTCACATATTTTAGCAAGAAAAAAATTAGAACCATAATAATATAAAACTCAAAATAAAGAGAAAATTCCAATAAATTTATATTTGATGATTTTAACATTAGAAATAAAATATTTCATTCATAATTATAATTTATTAAAGAAGAAAAGAAAAATTATTTATATTTTAATGAATGAACTCTTCATTAATTATTGGTATTAATAATTGAGCATAACTTTGAACTATGATTCGTTGAAACCATCTGATTAAGATCTGATGGTCATAAACAAATTTACAACGATTCTCACTAAATCGGGGATGGAACACAAAATACAAATTCAACCAATAATATGATTATGTTTTAATAACCACACACATGTTGCCATAAATATCAATAAATTTGAGAAAATAAATGGTTAAGATTTAACAAAAAAATTGATCGAACGGTCCAAATAAAAGTGACGATGTGATATTTTTTAAAGTCTCAAAAGTAGGTGAAAAACAAAGAGTTTGGATTAATTATTATATTACCGGAATCATTTCCACCCCTCGTGTGTATCCAAATTTCATTCCCCGAGTTTTATTCACCCTCAAAATCATTATACCTCTTTCCTTTTCCCAAACTTCTGGATCAAAATGCAAAAATAATGTCCAAAGACTAATTTTTGTAATGGCATGTTTGATTTGAAGGATTATGGATCATAAATCATGAATTTGATCAAAATTCATTGTTCGATATTAGATATTTATGATGCTTGTATTTGTATATTCACAAATCCATGAAATTTATAATACGTTTAACAAACTAAACTTTTGTTGTTATAAGTACAACCCACTATCTCTTCTTAAAGTATATCACATCAAACAACTTAATAAATTAACAAATCTATGGGTTATCAAGAACATGTCTTCAAAAGTACCTTACCTAAAATCCCCACATCAAACATATCCATATTTCGTACAACTTTTCACTTACTTTTTCACACACATAATTTGTATATTTATATGACCCAAACATTAACAAAATATATATATATATATATATATATATATATATATATATATATATATATAAAATATTATGTGGATTAGTTATATTCATGAAAATATCCTCAGTTTAAATCCGAATCCTAAAAAATATAATACGATGCTCAATAATGAGGCAGGCAAAATTTATCTCCAATTCGAGGTGCATTAGGTCCCGTTTGGATGAAGAATAAGAAGGGGATAAGACGACTAATCCTCTTATTTCTTGTCAAACACACAAATTAAAATGAGGTATAAGAAGGATTAGAGCATAAGCTTATAACTCATCTGATGCGTGGTAATCTTATACTCTTCTTATATTTTATCCTTACTCCGAAAATGCCCTCTCACTCACTTTTTTTTTTTTTTTGTCTTGTACTTACTTTTTCACCGGTCACATTCATCTTCTCCAAACAAAAAATTATTTCCAAGCAAAATTACTCTTCAACTTTTTTTCTTCTAAATCTTAGATTTTTCTTCTAAAATTTATCATTTCCAAAAATAAATTGTATAAATCACTTCATCATGTAAAACTCTTTCATTTGAGATCTCAATTGTGGGGTGTTCGGTTCAAGTTTAAATCAAATATATGGAGCTCATTGCAATATTTCAGTGAGAAAGCTTGAAAATTTATGCCTTTTTTCTGTTTGTCAGAAAGATTGAATACTTGTAGTATATTAGAGTCGCTCGTTTAGTCTAAACATGTAACCTACAACATTAACATTAATTTCATGTTTGGCTTTTTTGTTAGAAACATACTGAGTAAAAGGTTGAAGCAATATTAAGCCTAAATTAGTATTTCCTGTTTGGCATTAATCTTGGTTGTCAATTAGTATTTAGCTAATTAAAGATAGGATGTTAACATTCCACATAACAAGAACAATTTAGTCATTTGTAAAAAAAATATTTTAAATTCAATATTATCCCAATTCTTATTTCTATATATCATCTTATCAAGCACTATTTCAAAATTGAGGTATAAGAAGGTATAACTCCTTACGTCTAAATTAAATTATACCTCTTTTATCCTCCATTCAAACAAAGCCTTATTGATGATTTGGCCTCTAATCCTTAAATTTGGTATTTAAGTTGAATTTGTATTTATCTTACATTGTAATTTGATTTTTTTTATCAATGAAGTGCCTAGTCTATTTGTTTTACTTTCATGTTTCGGTATTGTAATTTGTAATTTGTATTAATTAGAGGTCTTTTTTTATCCTACGGTCTTTAAGAAACATACTGAGATTCTATTTTTTTTTCTTTTTTTATCCTTAGTTATACTTTGTTCTCCAGCACAACTCTTATTCTCCAAACATCGTGGACTCTATCTCTTCACTTGTTTTTGTCCCAAATCTCAAATATTCTTAATATTTTTATCATTTATAAAATAAATTATGGAGTCCATACTGTATGAGGAGATTTCTTGTTGTGCGGTATGGCTTTTTTTGCAAAACAGTACATAGAATAGAAAAAAAATATATAAAACTAAAAGAACAATATTGAAACTATATTTTTTGAAACAAATGAAACATTAAAACAATATATATTAAAAGCTAGAATAGAAAATCAGTATATAAAACTCATAAGAGTACAAAATATATTATTGAAAATAGTATATATAAACAAAACAGGGTATATAAAATCACAAGAAACGAGATATAAAAATAGCACATTAGGCACAAAAATACAGAAATGATGTATCTAAACTTTTTTTGTCTGCTTTATGTAATGTTTTAAAAAAAACATCATATACAACGTATTGAAAAAGTGTCGAGTATCATGTCAGTTTACCGTCAGCAAATATTTATTCCAATAAATTATGCTAATGAATTCTGCTTTATTTTTTCTTCGGTTTGGGATAAAATAGCAAGGATTTAGTTTGAATCAGTATTTTAAATATCAGACATCGAACTGTGTTGGAAACCTTACCGACTAGTTATATGGTGACTAATCGGAGACTTATCGGAAGCACGTCGGTCAAAGTCAAATTTGACTTTCAGACATGTTTTCTCCAAATAATATACTATAAATTATCAATAACACTTTTTAAATTTAAATTCCAACAACAATATAACATAAACATAAAAATCTAAATAATCATAATTTAAATAAGTTCAATTAAAATATAAATACCATAATTTAAAGTTCAAATAACATATAACAAAATCGAAATTAACATTTTCACACCAAAATAAATGAGTAAATTAAATGAAAATAAAAATTTATATTGGGTTGGGCCGTGAAAAATTAAAATGGACCCAGCAAATATAATGTTTTTATCATGTCGGCCCAAAGTCGGGTCAAACGTCGGTCAAAATTGGTCAAAGTCGGGTTAACCGACTTTTGCAATCGACATGAACTAATCAGAACGGTGAGAGACCAACATGGGACTAATCGGCAATTTATCAGTGACATATCCCGATATTTAAAGCACTGGTTTTAATGTGTCTATGTATAAGTATTGTATAGTTGTATTTTAATGAAGACTCGATATATTCATCTCCCACTTAAAAATCTCCCATAATTTCTAATTTGTCACTATTTACCAGGCCCCGGAGAATATTTCAGTTTTGTAAATAAAAAAGTGGTAAATGGGGGGAATCGTTGGGGGCTGGGTAAACTTTTTCTTCAATGAATTGTGCGTGTTAGTGTATTGTGTGTGGCGTGCTAGTGTGGTTGTTGGTCGTGCGTTCTGTGTGTGGGGATGTGTTTTGCTCGTGGCTATGTGTGCTAATGTATGTGTTGTGTGCGTTGAAAAAGTATTGTAAAAAAATGATTAATGAGGAAAATGAAGTTGACAAAAAGCATTTAAAATGGCAGGGCTCTAAACAACTTTTAACAAAATAAAAGCTTTTGACTATGTAATTATTATACAGTTACAATATAATTGACTGATTTATATTAATTCAACATAAATATATATGACATAAATGAATTAAAAACACATATTTAATTAATCTTTTCCATCTTAACTAAACTGTAATAAAACGGATATTTTGGTCAATACATAATATTTTCTCTTCAATACTATCCTGATTTTTAGGCTTGCTTTATTACAACATTTTGTTTAATAATTTACCATAACAGAAAAAAAATCAACGCACTTTACAGCTTTTCTACAAATCTGAAAGTGAGATTTTTTTTTAAAATATGTACAAATATAAGGAAGTTTTGGAAAAAATTCCTCATAATTTATATTGTATACTATATATATATATATTTTATTTTGCTATTGTTAGTCGACTCATCATGACTCATTGTGATTCTTAGGATCATTCAAAAAAATTATTTTATTTCAATATTTTCTTCCTCTGAAAATCCCGGAGATGAGACAAAAGTCGTAAAACACCCTACTAGTTTTTCCTCCTCTCCCTCTTCGAACAAATCCGAAAACAAAACAAAATTATCCTCTATCCCCAAACTAAACGCACACACATACCAGAGACCAGAGACCAGAGACCAGACTGAGAGAAAGAGAGAGAGAGAGAGCAGAAGAAATTCAAAACCAAAGCAACCAACCCAAAACCCTGAAGCGTAGAGCGATAGGAAATCCGAAGGAACATGGCGTCGCCAATGGCGGGAGACGGGGTTCTGGCGCTGATGCCTCAGGAAGTCACCGCTCCAATCGACAGCTCCGCTCCTTCTTCTTCTAATTCTAATTCAGCAAGCAAAGAGGGAAATCAGAGAACGATACAGGAGTACCCAGTTTTGATATTTCTCTATTTCCATAAGGCGATCCGCTCTGAGTTGGACCGGCTTCACCGGGCGGCGGTGGAGCTGGCTACTGGCGGCGGCGGTGACGTGGCGGAGCTAGCTGAGAGATGTCGGTTTCTTATTGAGATTTATAAGCATCACTGTAATGCTGAGGATGCGGTACTCTCTCTCTCTCTCTCACACACGCTCTCTTATGTACATGTGGCTGAATTGTAATTCTGCTTAACCATTTTGTATGAATTTTTGCACCTGGTTGTGAGATGAATCTAGTTTCTGTTAGGAATTAATTGAGACTGGAACTAACCGAGATGATTTATAATTGTATCTCTCTCATGCTTCTAGCAATTAATTGCGAAGAAAACAACAAAGAATTTGAATATTATGAAGTTATTTCCGTATTTTTGAAAATCGGCAAATTAAGCTGCTGAGTGAGTCACAAATGTTGTATTTATTTTGTTTTGTGAGCTACTTCGTTAGACTAATTAATGAGAGCAGGGCCATTTTAAACTTACAATCTTTGTATGTTGTCTCTTTCGTATAATTAGCTATTAAAACCGCTCAAAATCTCATTATTTTGCACTTTTCCAACCTTTTTTTTTTAAGGTTATATTTCCTGCACTGGACATACGAGTGAAGAATGTAGCGAGAACTTACTCTTTGGAGCACAAGGGCGAAAGCGACCTTTTTGAACAAATGCTCAAGTTATTAAAATGCGACATGCAAAATAATAATGAGGGTTTCAGACGCGAGCTGGCATCTTGCACTGGCGCCATCCAGACTTGTCTCAGCCAGCACATGTCAAAAGAAGAAGAACAGGTAGTTTTTTAGATGTTAATTAATTATTAAAAAAAATGTTACGATGCATGATTTAATTAGCTGTGAAATTCCGAAAGTAACTCTATTGTCCTGCTATTATGGATCGTTGTTGTGCTGTGTAGCATTTTTATAATTATTTCCATCTCGTTCGTCAAATATAAATGCTTCCTTTTTAGGAACGTAACTTTAATTACGTTACCTTCAAAACATATGTACGTTCTTTCTTAGTATAGTTCATCTTTTGTTCCAGATAATTGAATGTTTCTATGCAAATCACATAATTTCCTCGTATTAATTTCACGGTTGTATGATAGAAAGTTTACATTCGACCGCATTTTTTGTCCACGTTTTTCCTCTCGTTTGTTTCTCCATGCTTGTGTCCTGCCATTTTTATATTCCATAGTCTTGATTGATCATAATTTGAGCTTAATAAATGAACAACCAGTAATTTGATTTTTCTTTTTTCTGACCAATCAGGTGTTTCCACTGCTGGCGGACAAATTCTCGTTCGAGGAGCAGGCGGATCTGGTGTGGCAGTTTCTGTGCAACATTCCTGTAAATATGATGGCTGAATTTTTGCCCTGGCTCTCGTCCTGCGTTTCGCCTGACGAGCGTCAGGAAATGCTGAGCTGTCTCTCTAAGATCGTTCCAGCCGAAAAACTCCTCCAACAGGTTTGTACATTTGTCCTACGGATTCTTGCCCAATTTGGCAATTTTCGGTTCGTCCGAAATTGGCCGAAACAATGAATTGTGCAATTGAGATTTTATGTAGCTTTTTTTGGGGGGATTTAGTGGACAAGTTGCAACTCGTTGGTTTATGTTTAATTTGAAGGACTCCTTCAGCAGGTATATTTGTTGGTAGTGATCCTTTTTTTGGGGTCTAATTTTCTTTTTTTATGAAAATGGCCGAAACAATGAACTGTGCAATTGAGATTTTGTTTAGGGTTTTTGAGGGGATTTAATGGTAAATTTTCAGTCCAAATTTAACCTAAAAGGAGTGCCTCATTCCAAATTTCTAATCATAATTCCTAGCTTTCAGGAATATTGTAATTTTTTTCTTTTCCGTCTTTTTTTTTGTCTCTGTAATGTTGTTTATCGATCTTGTATTTTATTCTAACCATGCAACAAAACGTACAGGTCATATTCAGTTGGATGGAAGGGAAAACCAAAACCAGCACAACCAAAGAAAAAAACGAAAAACATGAAAAAATCGGAAAGAGAAAGCACGATGAAGAGTCAGAAATCAACATTTCTCCAATCTCTGACGAGTTTCTGCCGATCGACGAGATACTGCACTGGCACAAGGCAATAAGGAAGGAACTAAACGATATTTCTGACGAGGCGAGAAAGATTCAGAGTTCCGGCGATTTTTCCGATCTGTCGTCTTTTAATCTGAGGCTTCAGTTTATCGCTGATGTGTGCATATTTCATAGGTATGTATGGCTTTTATAACAATGTATTGTATATCTGCTTGATTTTGTCTTGTTGTAGAATATCACACTTAGGGGTGGCTAAAAAGCTCGTAGCTCGATAGCTCGCTCGAACTCGACTCGAAAAAAGCTTGAAAAAGCTCGCTCGAAAACAACTCGAACTGAATTCGAGCCGAGCCGAGCCGAGCCCAGCTCGAGTCAAAACCGAGCCGAGCTCGAGCTAGACCCAGCTCGACTCGAGCTCGGCTCGAGCTCGACCTGCTACATAGTTTGACACATCATACATTTATATCATATCTTAAATCATAATCATAAACTCGAGCTGGGCTCGAGTTTTACAACAAAATCTCTAACAAAGTTATCAAAAAAATAAAACTGCACTAAACTTGAGCTGGCTTGAGCCGAGTCGAGCTGGCTCGAGTTTTTTTCGAGCCGAGCTCGAGCCAGCCCTTTGAGCTCGAAACTTGTTAAAACTCGAGCCGAGCCTTTCAGCATAATGCAGGCCTTTTCTGCAAATTACCTATATTTATCACAATTTTTTTTATCGTAAAATCTTGTTTTTTACAGTACGGCAGAAGATAAAGTGATATTTCCAGCTGTCGACAGTGAAGTCTCATTCGAGCAAGAGCACCAAGAAGAGGAAAACCAGTTCAACAAATTCAGATGCTTAATTGAGGAAATCCAGAGACAGAGAGCGCCAGCTGGCGGGGCCCACACGACGCCAGAGGAGTTTTACGAGGATTTGTGCTCGCATGCTGATAACATAATCGAGACGATTCAGAAGCACTTTGACAGTGAAGAAACCAAAGTAATTTTTATCTTTTTTATTTTGTTTTTTTATACCACAAGAACTTGAATATAAAAAAAGTTTATACTCTGTATAAAAACATAAGAACTCGAATACAAGCATTTCTTCTAGTTTTACCATGTAAATACAGCTTATTCAAAAACAAAGCGTATTGATTATTTCCTTATTTGTTTTTTGTTTTTTTCAGATTCTTCCGCTGGCCAGGATGCATTTCTCTTTGGACAAACAGAGGAAAATTCTGTTCAAAAGTCTTTGCATGATGCCATTAAAGCTTTTGGAACAAGCTTTGCCATGGCTAGTTTCTAACCTAACTGATGATGAAGCCCGCTCCTTTCTTGCCAATATACATCTGACAGGTTAAAACAAAAAATAAAATTAATTAAACTTTGAAGAAATAAAAATAAATTCATTAAACAAAACTAAAAATTCAATCTAATGCTAAAAATTACTCTATTTAAACCGTATTTATTCCGTTTCATCAGATTTACACCATTTTGGTTATAAAGCTTTATTTAATTTTACTTAACCTTTTTTTTCTTTTTGCTTGTAGCGTCTGCATCGGAACCCGCGCTGGTGACTCTTCTTTCTGGCTGGGCTTGCAAGGGACGATTTAAAGACTCAACAAACCCTAAAAAATTCCTTTGCCTCACACCACAATGCTCCACAAAAGAAAACCCAGACACAAACTCTTGCGAGGGTTTCTGCGCCTGCGCTTGTCCGCTCAGCGTAAATGACAATTTTACCCTTCTACAACCTAACAAAACTGACAACTCAAGACCCGTAAAAAGAATCAACTACTTGGAATCCCAAATCCCGGATTTAGAGGAGCTCAAAGTCCCGGAAATCAATTCCAAGCCGTGTCGGGTTCCCGCTCTAGGAGTCGAAATGATCCCAGGCCGTTTCTCTCTCCGTTCTTTCGCCCCGTATTTATACTCGAGCCTCTTCTCCTTCGATTCCGACATAATGTCGTCTGTTTCTGACACCGCTAGACCGATCGACACGATCTTCAAGTTCCACAAGGCGATTCGAAAAGATTTGGAGTATTTAGACGTCGAATCGGGGAAATTAATAAATTGCGATGAAAATATCTTACGACAATTCATAGGTCGGTTTCGCCTGCTCTGGGGCCTGTATCGGGCCCACAGCAACGCAGAAGACGACATAGTCTTTCCGGCCTTGGAATCTAGAGAAACCTTACACAACGTGAGCCATTCTTACACGTTAGACCACAAACAAGAGGAAAAAATCTTCGAAGATATTTCCGAAATCCTCTCCGAAATCTCCAACTCCCACGAATCATTCACCGAGAATCCCAAACCCACCAATTTCCCGAAAAAACACAACAAGCTAGCCACGAGGCTTCAATCCATGTGCAAATCTCTAAGAGTTACACTCGACAACCACGTGTTAAGAGAGGAGCTTGAACTATGGCCCTTGTTTGACAAACATTTTACAGTCGAAGAGCAAGATAAGATCGTCGGACGGATTATCGGGACCACAGGAGCAGAAGTCCTACAGTCCATGTTACCGTGGGTAACCGACGTTTTATCACAAGAAGAGCAGAACAAGATGATGGACACATGGAGACAAGCCACAAAGAATACGATGTTCAATGAGTGGTTGAATGAGTGGTGGAAGAACAGCCCCATTTCGCCCAAGGCGAAGGAGAAAGAGGAGGCGGGTTCTTCTATTGGACTTGGGCACCAAGAGAGTCTGGATCAGACGGACCAGATGTTCAAGCCGGGATGGAAGGACATATTTCGCATGAATCAAAATGAGTTGGAGTCTGAGATACGGAAGGTTTCACGTGACCCGACGCTTGATCCGAGGCGGAAGGCCTACCTTATTCAGAACCTCATGACCAGGTTTGATCAATTCCCTTCTTTTTTTTTATTTGATTTAATATTTTTCCAATATGGTATTTACATTTCGAGAGGGTAATCCCACTATAATTACCTAAACTTTTAATCTTTTTGAAACTATTAGCCCTAAACCTTTTTTCAAAGGGAGGTGGATATATTCATATTGAGAGTATATTCCTTAGTTTGAGGGCTCAGTTTTTGTTAATACCCATTTTACCCCTACTGAAGCAACTACTTTCGGTTAAACCCATAGCCATTATTTCCATCCAAGACATAAAACCCTAAACCCTGGAAACATATTCTAAGGGTAAACAGGGTATCACCAAGAATAAAATAACACTTTCTTTTTTCTTTTTCTGCAGTCGGTGGATAGCAGCGCAGCAGAAGATGCCTGAAACGAAGGCCGAGAAAAGCAACGGAGAGGGAAGTGAGATCCCGGGCTGCTCCGCGTCGTTCCGAGATGCCGAAAAGAAAGAGTTTGGCTGCGAGCATTATAAAAGGAACTGCAAGCTCGTGGCCGCCTGCTGTAATAAGCTTTTCACCTGCCGGTTTTGTCACGATAAAGTCAGCGACCATACAATGGACAGGTATATAGATAGATAGTCAGATATTCTCTTTTGAAGTTTTCTGGTTTTGTTTTGTCACCTTTTTCTTTCTGATTTAACAGGAAACTGACGGCTGAGATGATGTGCATGCAATGCTTGAAAATTCAACCAGTGGGGCCCACTTGTAAGACAGAGTCTTGTAATGGATTGTCCATGGCCAAGTACTGCTGTAACATATGCAAGTTTTTTGATGATGAAAGGTAAATAAATAAATTTCGAGAGATCAGTTATAACAATTTTGGGCCTTTTCTAGTTCATGCTTCTACCAAAAAGATCAATTATGGCTCAATTTGGGCCTCATTTTTAACTTTTAACCCATTTTTGCCTCGAGAACCAAAAACTGTGCATATGCAAACAAGAAGAAAGACGACACAATACTTTCCTTTTTCTGTATAATACATACAAATAATAGACAGCGTTATATCACCTGTGCTTTAGGCCTTCGAAAGACGACACAACACTTTCCTTTTTCTTTTAACTTTTTTTTTTGTTTTGCTCGTTTCTTTGCTGACACGTGTTGAAAATTGAAACCTCGCGAAACTTTCCTTTTCCTTAGAGACAAAATTGCACTGTCGTTTCTGATTCTCTCCATTTTATTCCAAAATGGAGAGTAATTAAATCAGATTCCTTATAAATACAAGCTAGTTAGGAAATCGTTTCACCAGTCTTTCTTTCATTCTTTTTTCATTGAGAGTCAATTGATTTTGTTTCTATAATTGCTGTCTGTAATGGGAGAGAGAAAGAGAAAGAAAAAGAGAGGGAGTGAGAGACTAATACAGTACCAAAATCCGAGACTAAATTTATTATGGTGCTGCTGGTATTGTTTTCTTTCTCTCTCTAGAATTTTCCCTATTTTTCTGTGCTTTAATCCTACCAATAACAATTGTTCTTCTCAAGTGTGAATTTTAACAAGAAATTGTCTCAGAATAATTTCAACAAGAGTTTCAGCACAAAGGCGGTTTAATACCAAATCATGCACTTCACACACTATATTAATCAATCAATCAATTAATTAATTAATTTCTTTTTGTGTTCAGGACGGTGTACCACTGCCCGTTCTGCAACCTGTGCCGGCTAGGCAAGGGCCTGGGGGTGGACTTCTTTCACTGCATGACGTGCAACTGCTGCCTCGGCATGAAGCTCAAGGAGCACAAGTGCAGGGAGAAAGGATTGGAGACCAACTGCCCCATCTGCTGCGATTTTTTGTTTACTTCCAGCGCAGCGGTCAGGTCGCTACCCTGCGGCCATTTCATGCACTCCGCCTGCTTCCAGGTAACTAATGAGTAATTCTACACCCATTAAATAATTTACTATTTTTTCGCCGACCCTCTCAGTGGCATCTGTGCGCAGATGATTTATGTATATGTGGGACTTAAATGTTAGCGAGAGAGTTTGTGATCGGCATCGATCTAAACCGCAGCACTGTACTTGAAGAGAAAATCACAGCCAATCGGGCAGTTCGTATCGAGGCCTTTCTCCCTGCAACTTGTGCTCCTTGAGTTTCATCCCCAGTTGCACATCATGCAGGGCCTGGGCAGTGGAATTCTTCCACTGCATGACGTGCAACTGTTGTCTGGGCATGAAACTCAAGGAGCACAAGTGCAGGGAGAAAGGGCTCGAGACCAACTGCCCCATCTGCTGCGATTTTTTATTTACGTCTAGCGTGGCGGTGAGGTCGCTGCCCTGCGGGCATTTCATGCACTTCGCTTGCTTCCAGGTAGTTTGTTGGTTGGGAAATTTTGTGAAAAAGGCCCTATGTTATTGAAAATTGCGAAAAAAATTCCTCTATTTTTAAGAAAGTTGCAACAAAGTCTAAAGCCGTCACTGTTAGTTTAAGACTAAACCGTTAGACATCCTAATCTACTTTTTTAATTTTGAATAACGTAAGGGCTTTTTTGCAATTTTAAGAACCTAATCTTGTAATTATGGCAACCAAAATTTGTCTAATTAACGTGCAGTTAGTTTCAGATGGCAATCAATTAAGATTCCTTTTTTTGTTTTGTTTGAACAGGCATATACATGCAGCCACTACACATGCCCTATATGCACAAAATCCTTGGGCGACATGGCAGTAAGTTTTTGCTCTACTTTTTCAATGTTTTAATCTAATTTAATTAATATAAATAATCTAGTTTAATTAATATATATTTAATTTCAGGTATATTTTGGCATGCTTGATGCTCTTCTGGCAACGGAAGTCCTCCCAGAAGAGTATAGGGACCGATGCCAGGTTAGTTTGCAATTATGAAAAATTTACAAAATAAAATAAAACTTGTAATATAACGATTTAATTTTTATTTTTTTATATATTTTGTAGGATATACTGTGCAATGATTGTGGTAAAAAGGGCCAGACGAGATTTCACTGGCTGTACCACAAATGTGGTTCATGTGGTTCATACAATACAAGAGTGATTAAAACTGAAGCAATTGTATGTTCTACTTCGGATCAGGCGGATCGATGACATCATCATCTCTATTTTTTTTATTTTTTATTTTTATATATAGTTTGTGTTGGTTTTCAGGAATTTCGTTGTTTATTTATTTGTACATAGACTTGCGAGAAGACTGTATGTCATTTCATAGGGGCGCCATTTGTTTATTCTCATATTGAAAATCAAAATTTTGGTATAGTGATTGTTGTACTATTTTCTTATTGTCATTTTTAGGAACAAAATAATGGCTCGATATCAGATCTCTTTACAAACCAATGTCTAAATGATTAATATAAATGATCACTCATAAAAATAAAAAATAGAATTCTTCGTATAATTTAGTTGGATGATGCATTATAGTTCCCAAATTTATTTCTTAATGGAAAAGTGGATATTGAAATTTCGTGAGGTAGTGCACTTGTGCTTTCTAGATGGTAGGTTTGTTTCATTTGAGTTCCGTCTCATAAAAGAGCAACTACTATATTTGAAGTGGCTCATGGGCTAAATAAATCATTTCAATCTCAAGGGGTCACTTCATAATTTCACTTTATTTCTTTGAGTGGGACTAATCCAAATATGAAATATACCTCCAAATTGTAAGCTATCTTGTTGCAAAAGAGAAGTGTATGTTTGAGTGAGACTAATCTGGGTAGTTGTGACTTAATTAGAGGTCCTTCCTACCGGTCATTACAACTTCATAAGTCATCTGAAACTCACTTTAATTTACTTCTCAGAAATCAATACACATGTATAAATAACCCTAATCCTCAAACACATAATTACAAAAGGAAGAACCTAGAGAGAGAAAAAGAAATAATTTCTATCACTATTATGGCAGAAATGGAAGTACAAAGCCAGCCCAAACACAACACACTAAAAATCTTCGGCATCGACGTCTCTCAACCCATCGACACTTCATCCGTCTCACCTCTTCCTGTATCTAAAGAAATGCGCAAATACGAATGTCGGTACTGTTGTCGTGAGTTTGCGAACTCGCAAGCCTTGGGTGGGCATCAAAATGCGCACAAGAGAGAACGTCAGCAACTCAAGCGCACGGCTCAACTCACTCGTCAGAATAATAACTTGCAAGTGCGGCCCACATACTTGACATATCCTTTGATGCTTAATTGGGGTTATTTCAGTCGAGACCAGGCGGCGGGTTTGGAGTTTGGTGTGGATCGTAATTCGATAGATCATAACGGTTGTTCGAAAGATGGGTCGGTGGTACTTAGTCGGTCTGATCAGGAGACTAGTGCTGGATTAGGTCTCAATCTGTGCCTTAGTCTTGCTCCGGCTGGGCTGTGATTAAGAGAGTACTGGATCTTGATCTCGTATTATGGATGCTGAAATTTTATTTTCATTACTCACGCGTTTGTAAATTTCTTTTTCGAAGTAATTCCAATAATATATGTTACTCTGCCAAAAATCATAAAGAGACCGTAAACCCTATCTGTATAACAGTCTGTCTTGAGAGGTATGATTACATAGTTTTATTGTAATTTAATGCAGGACCAGGTTCGACAAAATTTACATATGAGTCACAAACGAAAGAATGTTTATGTAGCAAGTCTATAAAATTGTGTGTGCGTGTAGTTTTACACTTGAAAATACAAAAGTTCATGTTCTATTTTATTTATTCTTGTTCGATTGAACAAAAAATTAAAAAAAATTTATTAGTGGTATTTTGGTTTAAAAATAAATAAATTCAATGTAATGCTAACTTTAAAAAATTTATTAGTGGTATTTTTGTGGCACGGACAAAACAGCTACAAACCAGGCAAAAACCTTGCAAACTGGAAAACTGTCTGCACTCCCAAACAAAATGGGGATCAAAAATCTAGAAATACAAAATAATGCTCTCCTCCTGAAGTGGACTTGGAGACTATTACATGACAGAGACTCATTTTGAGCAGAAACATTCCACCGGTCATACAAAAATGAAACAATCCAACCACACATATTGCAAACACATCTTTTTTTGTTAGGCAACTACAAGAATTAATGCCGTGGTTTTCTAACAGATTAAGACTTAATTAGGCAATGGTCACAGGGCATCCTTCTGGAATGACAAGTGGTTAAACGATAAGAGGAAATGGTCACAGGGCATCCTTCTGGAATGACAAGTGGTTTAAACGATAAGCCTTTAGCTATACAACACCCATGGTTTTATGCACGTGCCAAGGAAAAAAAGGTCTCTGTTAATCACGTGTTGCACAACCAATCAAACATGTGGGACAGATAACTCAATACACAAGTAGAAGCAAAATGGAGGAATCTACAAAATAACCTTCAGACGATCATTTTGACAACACATGAAGATGAATACATCTGGGACACAGGATCCAACGATAAAAACTACACCGCAAAGAAAGCATATCAGTTCTTCACGAACACAGGCATCAAGGCCCCACGAATTGCAAAGATCTGGAAGATCAAAGCACTGTTACGAGTTAAAGTATTCGGTTGGCTCATGTTAAAACAAAAAATCCTAACCAAAGAAAGAATCGCTCAATGGTCACCCAATATTGACACCAGATGCACTTTCTGCTCAGACAATGCGATGGAAACAACCAAACACCTCTTTTAAGAATGTCCATTCATGAAATTCCTTATGCAACATGCAACCCAAAAAGAGAATATAAGCCTTCAATACGACAACAACTCCTTATGCAACATGCAGCCCAAAAAGAGAATACAAGCCTTCAATACGACAACAACAACATCATGCCTCTCACAATAAGCATGGACAGAACAACAAAAATCAGTTGGACGGCTTCCTGGCTGGCCACAGTCTGGACAATCTGGAAGGAGCCTAACGACTGCCACTTCAACAATCAACAGAAGGGGGTCTTTGAAACGATGCTGCAGGCCCAACAAGAAACGCAATGTTGCAGGCTCTATTTTCGGCAAGGAAAGGTCCTACGGTCGAGCTCCTAGTTTAGTTTTGTTAGGTTTGTTTGAGGATCTGAGTCATTTTTTGTATGGTTTTATGTATTTATCTAAGCTTTCAGGCTTGTAAAATTCCTATTTGATTTAATGAAATTACCGTAGGCAAATCACCTACCGTTCAAAAAAAAAAAAAACGAGGACTTGTTTTGAAATACGAAGAAAGTTAAGACTTTTTAAAATTCTCCGTTCTTGCTATTAGACCATTTATAATTCGAAAAAAAAATAAAAATAAAGCCCGGCCCGCTCTCTCTCCGCCCTCAGTCGCCATATCTTCGCCTCGCCTGAGCTTTTTGAGTCGCCTGAGCTTTTCAGTCGCCTGAGCTTCGCGTCGCCTTGAAAAGGTAAAAAGAGTGTATTTTTTGCGAAATGAAATGAACTGAGTGAATATATATGAATTTGGGGGAAGCTAGAATATGGGCTTTGCTTAAAAATAGTCGAAAAAATGTGCGAAGTTGGTTAATCTGTTTTTTTGTTTTTGTTTTTAAAGAGAAGATGTGCTAATATCTTTTAGTCAATGTTCATCTAAATCCATACCGAACTAGTGAAATTTTGGGTTTATCAGTAAGTTGACCTAGATTTATCTGTATAGATTAGAATCAGTAATTGATAAATTAAAAGGCCCTTTATAAAAATATACTTACCCAGTTCTAGTTCTGTACATCCAACTAAAGCACCATTTTCGTGATCTTATTGTGAAATTTAATCCTCAAATTTGCAATTACTGCCTCAATTTAAACCAATTCTCCTTCGATTAACCCTCAATTCTCCTTCAATTTAAACTAATTCTTTTGATTTATGTTTCAATCTCTTTCAGTTCAAATGTCGAGAGGTCTAATTTGGGCAACAACTGATGACCTGGCGAAAAACAAACCGATTGTATTCTCTCTGTACCGACAGATTTTAAGAAGTCTAAATTCGCCTGATTTACCGTTGACTCATGCAGCTCGACTCGCGAAAAAAGCGGAAGTCCGATCCATTTTCATTTTTGGGGCAGAGGAAAAGTCGGTTCATAATATTGCTGATTTGATTGATGCTGCTAAGTATTCTTTGTCTGTTTTAAAGAGAGGACGCTTGCCTTAGAAACTATTAATGAGTGTATTTGTATTTATCAATAGATTTTTTGTGTTTTTTTCTTTGCTTAATTTAAGAGGAATGATGGATTTGTTTTGTTCTGACATGAAAAGAAGGGATTTTTTAATCGAAATATGATTTTGTGCTATGTTCGTATTAATAAAATGTTTTTGTTATATAATTATTACATATAATTTTTTTTTTCATATTCTCTCGCATAATCCATCTTCACACAATTAGCGGGAGAATAAAATAAACTTAAACCTTGTCAAGATTGAATTCAAAACAAAGTGAAATTTTAAATAAATATATAAGAAGATTTTAGTAGAGTAAATAATATATTTGATTAAAAATAACTATATTTTCTAAATAAAAGAAGAAAAATTATTTGTGTTTGATATGTGGATCTTGTTATTATATTTGTATTTATATTTAAACATATTCTAAAGTGATAAACAAAAGATTGAAATCAGCCCAAAAAATTATTAAATATAAGTCACATCATTAATGTAAGTTGTAAAGCCTTTTAAAAGGGACTTGATAGAAGACGCCGGCTTAGAGCACGCCGGCGTCACGTCGGCTGACGTCAGCCGGCCTTAATCACGACGACTCACATTATCACTTCTTAATCATCTCTTTTCGTCGTGCAGCACTCCCGTCATGCCCATAACAATATATATATATATATATATATATATATATATATATATATATATATATATATATATATATATATATATGTATGTATATATGATATAACAGTATATACACGTGATATATAGATATGGTATAACAATATATAGATATGATACAACAATATATAATTCAGACAAAACAATATACATATTAACATATATAATAATAATACATAATTCACATATATAACAATATATATATATCAGTATACAGATACGATATAACAATATATACACGTTATATAGTGATATATAGATATGGTATAACAATATATAGATATGATACAACAATATATAATTCAGACAAAACAATATACATATTAACATATATAATAATACATAATTCACATATATAACAGTATATATATATCAGTATACAGATACGATATAACAATATATACACGTTATATATAAATATGGTATAACAATATATAGATATAATATGACAGTATATAATTCAGACAAAATAATATATATATATATATATATATATATATATATATATATATATATATATATATAATCACACAATATATATCCGCATACAGATATGATATTACAGTATATAGATTGATACATAAATATGATATAACAGTATATAAATCTGATATAACGGTATATTATCCAAACAAAACAGTATATATATATAACAATGTATAAATCAGCCAATAACAATATATAGCCGTCATGCTGGAGAAGAAAATAACGATGGGAAGAAAAAATAGGAGGCGCTAACGGGAGTGCTGCACAACGGATGTGATTTTCCCGTCGTGTTAACACATTTTCCTTTTAAAAATATATAAAAGTAGAAACATTACAAATAGATATAAACATCAAAGATCAATCAATTATAAGTTTAGTTTTATAATAAATTCGTAAGTTTGAAGGGATGATGAAATACAAATTTTTATGTTATTGCAACCGTTCTTAATTCCTCAAGAATCAAAATAAATTTTTTCTTAGGACCGACTAATTAGCTCCCTTAATATTTGGCTCCCCGGCTCCCGTGCAAGAAGAAGACGTCATGTGTCAATAAAATTGGGAACCATATCAAATTCACTCGGAGCTCTCGATTATAAATACTCCCGAGCTCCCACATCTAGATGACAAGATTAGAAGATCTAAATGACTCCCATAATATTCAACTTTTAGTTGTTTTGTTTAGTAGCTTATCGTGACTCCCAGTGAATTCTCATGTAAGGTATATTGTTGAGAATATAAAGATATAATGTTTAGAATGTAAGATATATGTTGTAATATAAATGTATATTGTCATTTTTCGGTGAAAAGATCTCTTCATTAATCTCATCTTCTATGTCTGTATGATAAAACTTGTATCTTCAACTATTTTAGCATTATCTTTTCTTTTTAGAATGTAAGATATATATTGTGGTAAATATAAATGTATAACGTTTAAAATGTAAGATATATTGTTGAAAATATAAAGGTACAATACTTAGCATCTAAGGTATATTGTTTTGAATATGAATGTATAAATAGAAACCAAAATAACTTTGGGCTGAAAATATGAGAGTTTGCGAGCCAACAATATGGGCCGGTTGAAACTTTAGATTGAAATATATTGAAGTCACTATGAGATGATAAAAAAATATTCAAGTATATGGTTAGCTTCCAATTTGGATTTTTATTTTATTGAGAGCTAATATGAGCTAAATAAGATGAGATATCCAAATATTTTCCTTTTTATAAGCTAAATCCTATATGGCGGCCATATGCTAGAGGCAAAAAAATGATGTTAGAAAACATTACTCATATTTTAATTTACAAATCCACCGAAATCCCCTCGAATAAAATAGCAGCCTAATAGAAAAAAAAACATTTTCCAAAAAAACTAAAAAAAATAATCAAAAGAGAAAGAGAAGAAAGCTGCGTGCCGAGCTGGAGCGGCCATTCTTTAATGGCGACCTTGCATGAATTGGGGATTTTGCTGCACTAAGTTTAAACTATTCCTCTCTCTCTCTCTCTTGCCACCTAATCGAAACCGCGTTTCGTATCTACATCATCATTTCTGCCAGATCTGACAAAAACAGAGAGGAAATCGACAACAATTCCGAACATACGACCTCCAAAAGTACCCACTGATTGATGGAAATCAGAGATGAATTTGGGCGCTAATAACCCTTTATCTTTATTAGAAGAATTACTTTGAATCTATTTTTATCTCGATCTGTGGGAAATTGATGGACATGGTGCCGTTATCTGCGTTGATAAAAGAGGAGGCGAAGAGTGAGAAAATGGAGAAGCCGTTGCTGAGGTACGGATGCGCTTCTCAATCGAAGAAAGGAGAGGATTTCTTCCTCATGAAAACGGATTGCGCACGAATCAATGGAAATCCCGCTGCTACATTTGCTTGTTTTGCGGTTAGTTTTTCTCCATTTCCAATTTGAAAACAAAAAATAGTTTTTTAGGGGTATTTTCCTATTTCTGAGATCTGGATTTTTAGTACAATACTTCTGAAAAAAAGTTTTTTTTATGCACCGTCTGATATTTCAAATGATGCCAATTTATCCCAATTTAGTTAGTTTGTGTTGTTTTCTAGTTGAGATTAATTGAAACTATATGAGAGTTCAATTCAGGCTTAAACATCAAATATGCCCAAAAAGAATTTAAAAATAGACCCAACAAAATTGTCAATATATTTTGACTTACAAAAATGGGCACAGTTTGAAGGTTTTTTTTATTATTTTTTAGGTTCTTGATGGACATAATGGAAATGCGGCCGCAATATACACAAGAGATAATTTGTTGAACCATGTTTTAAGTGCGATTCCACGAAATCTAAGTAGAGAAGAATGGCTACACGCTTTGCCGCGTGCCTTAGTTGCCGGTTTTGTCAAAACCGATAAAGAGTTCCAATCCCAAGGTCGCTCTCTCTCTACCCCTCTAAAAGAAATTAAATAATGAATGATTTGTTTTCTTCTTTTTTTATTATTTCTTAGTTGGTCTTGTTTAATTGTACAATTATGGGTGATGTAAGGTAAAACATTGTGCTTATACTTCATCGACCGATTAGATTAATTGAAATATTAAAATTGAACACTTTTGCAAAGCTTAATTGAATCTACTCAATTCAACAATTGTGGGATAGTCAAGGCTAGATTAGGTTAAATTAAGACTCATTTACACATTCAAACCCTCCATTTGCTTAATTGAATCTTAGTCACTCAATTCAACAATTGCGGGATAAGGCTAGATTAGGTCAAATTAAGGCTTATTTACACATTCAATTCAAACCCTCCATTTGGGTGAGAAATAATGATTAATTTTTGTTTATTTGTTTTTAAAATTAGGGCAAACGTCAGGCACGACAGCCACGTTTGTGATAATCGACGGATGGACGGTGACGGTCGCTTCTGTGGGCGATTCGAGATGCATTTTGGACGCAGAAGGCGCTGACGGGGACATCTCTCTTTTGACTGTCGACCATAGACTCGAAGAGAATGTTGAAGAGTGAGCTCTCTCTCTCTCTCTCTCTAAAAACTGTGCTCACTCACTCACTCACTAAAAAGAGAATGTTGGAAGAGTACACACTCTCTCTCTCTCTCTCTCTCTCTCAAAGCTCTCTCACTCACAAAAAAAGAATGTTGAATAGTACTCTCTCTCTCTCTCTCTCTCTCTCTCTCAGAGCTCTCACTCACTAAAAACGTGAACGTTGAATAGTACACACACACTCACTCTCTCTCTCTCTCTCTCTCTCTCTCTCTCTCTCTCTCTCTCTCTCTCTCAAAGCTCTCACTCACTAAAAAGAAAATCTTGAATAGTATTCTCTAGTCGATCTCTTTCCCTTTCACTCTCTCGCTTTCAAAAGATTTTAGTAAAAGATGACCATGTTTAAACTAGCGGTAGAAATCAATTTTGTAGGGATAATATGAAATATTTTCATCTTTTGTATTCATTTTGAATATAGAATTTTTATAACATAAACTAATTGAAAATAATTGGAATTTTAGGAGGGAGCGTGTGACCGCAAGCGGAGGTGAGGTCGGGAGGCTTAGTATCGTTGGTGGTGCCGAGGTAAATATTTTCATTTTTGCTTCTTTTTATCTAATTTTCTTTTGTCCAATTTTGCACAGGTTTCTCATTTCGCTTGAATAATTCTTGTGACTTTTTTAAATTTACAGATAGGTCCTTTACGGTGTTGGCCAGGCGGTCTGTGCCTCTCAAGATCGATCGGTGATATTGACGTTGGTGAATTTATCGTTCCGGTTCCTTACGTCAAACAAGTTAAGGTACAAAATACAAATATTACTCTTTTTTATCAAAAGAATAATATTTGCTCGGCGAGTTTTAAGTTTTAAAGATGTGGTGTTTAATTATTATTTTATGCCTTTAACTAGTACTTGATTGAATATTATTAAATGCTAGGTATCAAATGCCGGTGCGAGACTAATAATTGCATCTGATGGAATTTGGGATTCATTGTCTTCTGAAACTGCCGCAACATCGTGTCGAGGCTTGCCTGCTGAGCTGGCGGCAAGACAGGTCGTCAAGGTAATAAATTTACCTCTTTCCTTTGATAAAAGTATATTAGTTCAGTATTATTGTGTAAAATGATTAAATAATACAGCAAGGGCAACACATGCAACTTTTGTTAGGGCTGTTGGCTATATTTCTGAAAATTAATGAATGAATAAGAATTTTCAATATCATTATTTAAATTAATTCAACAAAGGCCTACACACGAAATTTTCCTATTTCATTTCATTCATTCTAAGCTAACCCTAAAAACATAATTAAATTTTTTTAGGAGGCTTTAAGAACAAGGGGCTTAAAAGACGACACGACATGCATAGTCGTCGACATAATCCGGCCCGATCGGGTTCTGAAACCGCCCCAATCTCCACCGCCTAAAAAGATGAACAAATTGAAGTCTTTTTTCACGTTCAAAAAGAGAAACAAAGAGCCGGCCAATAAGCTCGCGAAGAAGTTGAGCTCGGTCGGAATCGTAGAGGAGCTTTTCGAAGAAGGCTCCGCCATGCTGGCAGAACGGTTTGTTTGCTTGTTTTTTGTTTGATTTAAGTTAAATATTGCGAAACCCTAAATCATGCAGTTTCGTCCAATTTTGCTTTAATTACTCTTGATTGTGTGTTTATGCCTCAAGATGTAAATTGACCGATTTAGCCTCCAATTGAATAGCTACTATGATCTTACAAAGATACTACACTATGATCGAAAAGCGTGATGCCAACATAATATAGTCTATAATGCAAATACTACAAACAAATAAAGTTAATTAAAGAAATAACACTTGCACACCATCCTATCATGCTGCATCATACTGTCTTTTCCTTCATACTATCAATTAATTTATAACTCATTGACACATAATAAAAAAATATAATAGGCTAGGAAATGACTCGTCAGGCGGGCCGACAACGTCAGGTCAACACGGTCTTTTCACATGCGCAATTTGCCAGGCCGACCTGGCGCCGAGCGAGGGCGTTTCGGTCCACGCGGGCTCGATTTTTTCAACAAGTTCCAAACCGTGGGAAGGCCCCTTTTTATGCTCAGACTGTCGTGATAAAAAAGACGCGATGGAGGGAAAACGGCCAAGCGGAGTCAAAGTGTTGTGAATTATTTATTTATTTACATGGAACGAAGGAAGGAAGAAATCTTTTTTATTGTCACGAGTTTTAATTAATATTGTTGTTGTTATACGGTTGTTGTGCGTCGTTATTTTTTTTAGGAAGTTTGCGAAATGGCCGTTGATTGTCTGGAGATTGCGGAGAGTTCCCACTCTTAAAAATAGCCTACTTCTTTAAAAAGATGAAAAATAAGTGGGTATTTAAAGTCGTTCATTTTTTTTAACTTGAATAATTTGATTAACTTGGAGAAAATGATACGGCTAGCTTTCATGAAAATCAATCTAAGTGATTCATTTCCTTTTTCTCTTTTTCGGAAGTATGAATGGTCAGTTCATTTTGTGTAAGGCATTTTTTTGTCATTTTACTTGAATAGACCAAATAAAGGGAGGGGTTTTGAAAAGAATATAGAGGTATTTTTACGCGATCTCCTGACAAAGCAAGGGGCCTTTTACCAAATTTACCTACTTATATTTTGATTCTTTTTTCTTGCCATCTGGGTTGGAATTATGTGGGGTGGTTAGGGGTGAAACTTGAAATTAAGGTGTTTATGTAAGTAATATCTCCAAAGATGAAATGAATTATGCGATCTATTTTTTTTATATACTTTCTTCACTTCTATAATGAAAAACAAAAGATCCTTAATCATTATTATAGGGATGCTTGTTTAATATTATTATTTATCTTGTAATGCATTTAGTTTGTGTTTTGTAGAGTACTTTTTTTCTTTGCTTAAGAATTAGGTAAAGGAAATAATAGTAGTGTTGATTAATTTAACAATGAGTATGGAAATTCAATATGGACCACTTGAATTGGTTGGCATGTTGTCTTGTGCCTATATATATGTTTATTAGAAAATAGTATATTTTTTATTAGGAAGGAGGCCAGATGTATCATAACTTAGATTAAGTACTTGAGGCATCGTAGGTTAAAATGATCATGCATTATATGACAAAATTGTTATGTTTTTGTTTTGAGATGATATCGTGGTTATAATCATAAAATGACAAATCCTATTGAAATGAAAAACATCATAATACATTCAGTGTAGCTGCGTAGGACATATTATTCTTTTTACGTTACTTATCATTTATTATTATTTTTTGCACCACAAAATTATTGATGGAAACAACTTTGTAGTGACAAGTTTTATTGTTGTGTCTTATTCCTAGAAAATATATTTAATATTTAATAAAATGCTTGTAGTCAGACTCATGCATAAAACGGCTTGTGAAAATTATGATATTCTCATCATTTGAAACCCATGAGAAGAAAGTGCAAAACGGATGATAGAATATTGTTAGGAGTGATAATGTATCCTCCATAATTAAAGGTAAAAACTAAAGAGTTCAGATGATATGGAAAAATATATTATCATTATAAAATGCAAGATATTGAAGAAAATCATGCCATTCTATAATCATAGTACAAAATCCATATAAAACTAGCAAAGGGAAATATACAAGATAAAAACTCTGCTTGATTTGGATATAAAAGAAAGTAGCCTAAGGAAAGACGATGAGGGGAAGTTAAGATCCATCCTCAGATTATTTTAACAATAGAGAAGAAATGACTATATTAAATTGACAAGCACTAAAGGATTAAGTGAAAATTAAGGAAATAAGAAGAATTAAAAGATAAATATTGAAGCGGTAGGCGGCATTGATGGAGGAGGCAAGATATCGATACCGGCCGGTTCACATTGGGAGAAAGATGGGTTGTGGGTACTCTTGAAATTGTTGAGTTAGGGTTCCATTATAAGGGGAATTTCGGATATATTCCTACTAAAGTCTTAAATATCAAATTTACCCCTCTTAAACGCTAAATATCAAATATATTCCTCTTAAACATAATTAGTATCAAATTTATCCAAACTCAACCTTTCCGTTAAATCTAACATAAACAAAATAAAAGGACCGTTTTACCCTCACCTATCGCTCAGGCTTCCCCATCTCCCTCACTCACCTCTCTATCTCTCTCGATCTCCCTCACTCAGCAATCAAAATGCAATCTTCAAATCTCAAAATCACGGTGCTCTCATATGATCATATCAAGTTTCTAAATCATAACCCTAATCCTAATGCGCACAATTCAAGCCACATATCTAGCTACTATTCAGCTTGATTATGTTCACAGATCATCGAAATGGTGCATTTGTTCGATTCTCACTTTATTTGCCTTTTTATATCTGAATCAAACAGATTAATTTGCATTATTTGTTTCAAATTTCTCATTTTAGTACCATCTCAGATGTAGATTTTTGGTTAATTTGTGCTTTTGTAGTGTTCTATATGAGTATCTTTCATGGAAGTTCTGAATATTTCATACATCATTAGGTCCAAAAGTAATATTCATTACGATTTGAATATTGTCACAGAAAATGATTTTTTAAGCCAAGCTAGTAGGTATCTTTTATTTTCTATATGCATCTTAAGCCTGCACATAGGTACGGCATGGAACCTTTGCATCCATCTTTTTTTAACTAGTTGATTTGTTTAATCTTTTCCGATTTCTAATTCCATCTCATATCCGGCGTAGGGGGCCGCGGGCAGGGTGAGGGAGGTCGGTGTTTTAAGTTGATGCGCACGACTTCAATGGAGATGGAGGAGGAGAAGGTGAACGGGGATCTATACTGGAGAGGGGTAGTTTGGTCAAATAAGTTTGCTATTGATAATTTAATTAAAATTAATGATGATAAATATTGTTTAATTGGATGGTGATATTATTGTTTATGCATACAGTTATGAATTATTTCTTTGAATAACAATTGTTTGTTTAAATTCAAATACATAAATGATAATTTTTGTTGAAGGCATGGCATGAGTCAGGTTCTTCCTGGGAGTCTTAACAAATAAATTAAACCAACTTTTACAGGGTGTGCCTGATATAACAAAATTTAATAGGGGTGCACACGAATTATTCCTTCCTTTTTCCTGTACAACAGTATAAAACTGATATTTTGAGATTTCCAGGGATTCATACCTAAAGTTTCCCCAATTGCAAAAACCATTCTTCCCCTTTTGAGAAAGAAAGAAGAGAGAGAGAGAGAGGAGAGAGAGAGAGAGAGAAATGTCGAATGGGTTTAACAATGGAGGAAATGGGAGAACGACGGAGCCTGAGGCGAACAGGTGGCACCGCCTAAAGCTCGGATCTTCCTTCAAGAATCAGAAATCCAAGTTTTGCACCCTTCGCTGTTAGTCCATCCTTCTCCCTCTTTTTTTTCTATTTTTAATTCAATCCAATTGGTGACTGTCTCAGTTAAACCTAAATTTTGTCAATTATGCCTTAATCAGTTTATCATCAATTTTCTCTACCTTTTTTTTTTACTAAATTTACAATGTTCTTTTTCCTTTATGATATATTCCAGTTGGCTACCTCAATTTGGCACAAATTGTTGCAATAATCCCTTAATTACAACTCAATTTTACCAACTTTTTCTTTCAATCAGATGAATTCAAACCGGCCTCAATAGACAAAACGCAACCAGGTTCATTACACAAAACAAAAGAAAACCGAGTGACAGTGGAATTTCACAACATCCAACCCGGCAAGCCGAAAGTCTCCTTCGAAGGAAGCAGCGAGGAATACAAAGAATTAGACGGAGTTTTGTTTTTTGACGGAGAAGAATTTAAATTGGAGAAATTAAACCGAGCTTTCAAGTCTTTGAAGCATAAAAGAGTACCTGGCGAGTCAAACTTGACTGGTACCAATGGAGAGTCTCACTCGCCTCCTTTAACCAAAGTGGGAAGAACTCAGAATATCAACAGACCTTCAATGCATGCTGTACCGGTATTTTTCTCAAGTTTTTTTTGTTCCTGTTATGGTTTTTTTCATTTTCCTCTAAATTTGTAGGTATAGTTTAAGCTTTCCTCTTAATTTATTTTGTGAATATTTTAATTAGCTCTCGTTCATAATGCAGGTTGAGGTCGAACGAATTGATATTGGCGAACCTGAAAATATCGGTAATTATTTATTAATAATTGAACGATTCTATTTTATTTCATTCAATTGAAAGTAGTTTGCGTTAGTTAACGTATTATTTATTAACAATCAAACTGAACAATATAGACTCCATCATGGTGCTGTAATGCTTTATGAACATACTGTACACCATTTTCACATTACATTATCATAATAATTACAATTTCACATCCCCTAATTTTAACAGGTACAAAACCCAACAAATCCACCAACTCTTCATACCAACACCAATCCACCAATGCTAATACCGATCCGGACCCCTTCTCTCTTTCACCATCCAATCAAGACCAAACCTCTCCTCCAATCTCAGCCGTCGGATTCGTCATCAACGTCCCGACGAATCAAGATTTCGACAATGAGATCAACATCGCATTTGATGACGATTTGGAAAACGATGATGAAGGGGGAATGAGCGCGGCTCAGGCGCTGATGCAAGCGCAGCAGCAGGGAGAGGGAAATGGAGATGTCCAGTTGGAGAATAGGGACAGGGAAATAGAGACGTCCAGTTCTGGAGGCGGGAGTAGCAGTAGTGGGAGTAGCAGTGGAAGCGGGAGTAGTAGTGAGAGTGATGCTGACTCAGCCTGTTCAGGCGATGTTGATGTGGTTTAAGTGTGAGGTGGATTTTGACTGGAGATGTCCAGTTTGAGTTGGGATGGTTGTTAAGTGAGCCGTGGTTTCTATGCTTCTTCCAATCATGTTGGATTCATATCGTGCTTATTCTGGTTATATGTATAGATGTAATTTAACAGGATATGATTCAGATTGACTGGAGATATCACGACCCCTTAACGGCGGAATTTTTTTTAATTTTTTAATTTTTATATATTGTTTAAAAAAATATTTTTTATATACTGTTTTCAAGATTTATATATTATTTTTCCATTTTATATCATGATTATGAAAAAATGAGATTTTATATTATTTCTTCACATAAATTGCATGAAGGGAAACCCTTGTTGTGGAGCATCAATTCCATAATTTATATCTATACTAATTGAATCGCAGCACATAATAAACTTGCAAATAACATAACCACAAATAAGGGATTATAATTATGCCCTGTTTTCTTTTCCATACATATCATTTCTAACTGGCATAAGAATAAATAAAAGTACAAAAAAAAGAATGAAAAGAATCAAATATAATAATACTTCTCATTTCCTCTTCACACAGCTCCCGCTGTTTAAAAATACAAACCAAGAACTTCAATAATAAAAAATACAAAACAAATGAATAAAAAGAACCAAACATTACCCAGGCCACTCAAATCCTATACAAAATCAACAAGCTTTAAAGCCTCAATAAATTAGAGATAGGTAAGAGCCAAGCCGGCTTTCTACTAGGCGCTGCAAAGTTCAGCTCAAACATCTCTTTCGCAACATTATTATTCCCCTCGCAAAACCCGACCAGTCGCGCCACTATGTCGGCGCTCTGGTCTATGTGGACCCGGTCCATGGGATCGGTCCACAGCTTGTGGACGAACTGAAGCTTCCTTTGCTTGCCGTCTATGGGAATCTGGTATTTGGTGAAGAGCCTTTCTTTCTCCTCTTCGGTGAGTCGGGATCCCATTCGCTTGGCCAGGAATTCTCTCTCACTCCTCAATGCCCTTATACTGTTGTTTAATAAAAAAGTTAGAAAAGAAAGAGATGTTAGAGTTGATTATTTGTGTCGTCAAGATAATCTGTTACATTACACAACCAATAAGATTTTAAAAATTGAATAAGAGCATTTTGGTTTTTTATTTTGTCAAACTGCCATCATGCTCTTTAATCATGCTGTGTGGAGGTGCAGCGTTTTTTTTTTAAACAGACAATAATAAATAATTAAATATACAGATGAAGTAATCTACATTTTACATTTTACAAACAAGTACCTGGAAGAAAGAGAAACCGCGGAATCATCCCCACCCGCTGCCTCCTCTCCCTCAGCAAACTGCTGACGCATCCAGCTCAGCCGTCTGAGCTCCACCTCGACGTAAATCTGATCGGCCGGGTCGCCGTGGAATAGCAGGTAGAACTGCGTGCGGTGGATGATCGACACGTGGCACTCGTCCCACAGAAGGAATATCTGCTGCATCTGGGAATTGAAGATTTCCCGCCAGCTGTCCGGAGAGGGCTGGATGGTTTGGGGAGAAGAATCTTCGGTGGATTCTGAGGAATTTGGTGCCGTGGATTCTAGTTCCAGTACCTGTTGTGAAAGGAGGAAAAAGAAGAAAGAGTTTTACCGTGTTGTTTCGTGTTGTTTTGAGTAACGTTTTGTGATGGCTATTTAGTAAATTCGATACGTATGGTTTTTAACTTTGAAGATGTTCCATCTTTTTTTATTTAATTTAAGACAAATTTAGTTTAGACTTTGCAAAATTGTAGGAATTAGGAACTTTCATCGCTAAAGAAATTTGAGTTAGTTCTCCTTACTCAATTTTTATGTATATGATACTTTACAAAATTTTCAACAGCATGAACATGATTAAAGAAAAAAAAACAATTTTAGGGTTTAATTAGGGTTTAGTACCTGACAAACAAGCAGTTGTTTCTGGTACTGAAGTTTGGCGACCCGCTCCTTGAGTTCAGTGACATAAGCCCTAATGCTCCTCACGTTCTCCTCGGCAGCGTTCTGAAACATCTTCTGCATCTTCCTCATGTTAACCGAGCTCGACCTCCTGTACCCTCCCCCGCTGCCCGGCGTGCCGCCGCCAGCTGTCGTCTCGCTTTTGGAGGGCGTGTTGCCGGGGGTAGAATCGTCATTTGTGGTTTTAGAGGGGGTAGATTTGTCATTTGTCACTGGGAAGGAGTTTTCGTCAGGCTCGCCGGTGTGGGTGGAGACGGCGTCTCTGGTGGAGGAGAGTGGGGAGCATGGAGCCCTCAGTAAATGTGGCCTGTGAATGTAAAACAGTGCTAATTTGAAATTAACGGTATGGACCTATTTTTGAATTTCTTAAGAATGGAGGTTTTTTCATTTTAGCAAATTTGTCGTTTCGAGGGTAGCATTCTAGGTGGGTGCTGGTTGTATGTGTAAGTTGATTAATGTGTATATCATTTCCCTTCAACAAGTAGACGATTTCTCAACCGGCTGGTACTAACAGTTCTCTATGGAACCCATTTACCAACAAATTTTATTTTATTTTATTCTATTTTCAAATGAAACCAATTTACCAACAAATTTTATTATATTTCATATTATTTTATTTTATTTTTATTTATTCAGTGAACTTGCCTGTTCATGCTGCTGCTGAGCGCCAAAATCTTCTTCTTCTTCCCGGACGGAGGAGTCTTAGAACTCGGAGTCATAACCTGACCCGTTTGAGCCTCCACATCAGGCAAGGCCATGACCAACCTATCAATCGACCTTTGAACGTTCTCAAGCTGCGCCTCGAGATCCGCGATCGAGGTGCCCTGCGAGTGCAGCCGAGTGATTTCATCCTTCAGGTTTGTCGGTCCGCCAGCTGGCGCCAGGCTGGAGGCGGGCTCTGACGAGATTATGTTCTTGTTGGATTGCATCTCGCGGATCTCGGCCTGGAGTTTCGCGATGGTCTCGGCTGCGTTTTGGTTTCCTTGCCTGTGACACATAACCTGTGAAAAAGAGAGTGAATTAATATAAAAATAAAAATAAAAAGAAACGAACGCGAAAAAGAATAATTGAAAAGAGATATATAAGTGTACCTCTTTTTGAAGCATTTCTAAAGCCCTATTGGCTTCCTCTCCCAGCTGATTCTGCTGCTGCTCCAGCTTGCGGATCTCCTGCACCAGCATTACAGGGCCGGCAGCGGATTGCCTTAACGGGTTTGGGTTCCGTTTTGATGAACCCGGACCGGAAAAGGAGAAGGTGAGGCACTTGGCCACCTTGTGTGGTGATGCTGATGAGTCGAACGGGTTCCAGTTCTGAAAAAAGAAAAGAAACAATGAATGAATTGTGGTAAAATAGAGATATTATATTTAATTTGAACATATAAGAAGTGCTACACGACACGAGGCCAAAACAATATTTGTACCTTTGGATTGTCACCGCCCATTTTCTTGCGCAACTCATCGAGTTCTGATTTAGCAAGGTCTCTTTCTGTCTTTAGTGTTGCCAGCTCCTCTTCCATCTAAATTATAATGAATGCCATAATTTATGCAAAACTAAGTCAGAATTAGTTATTTTCATATTATTTGCTTAATTAATAGGCTTAACTGAGGCTTACTAACGTACCTGTTTAATCCTCCTTTCTTTTGCCATTAAAAGTGCTTCAGAAGAGCTCTCAGGCGTACGAAGCTCAGCCTCCAGCCTGGCAACTTCTTTCTGAAGATGCTTCACTAGTTGCTTGTCAGAAATAACCTAATTTATTTAATCAAAATAAACACAGCAACAATTATTAAATCAATCTATACAAAATCATATTGAGCAAAATATAGCAACTATTAAGCAAAATAATACATCAAATGTAGAGACTATTAAGAAGAATAAAGAAGCACGTACCATATTGACTTGAGCGGTGTTGGTGACCTCTTTAGCCTGCATGGCGAAGAACAGAGTGCTTCTAGAAAGTTCCACGTTGGACAGACTGGGACTCATCGTGCAAATAATGGCGGTACGAGCGTTTCCGCCCAGTGACAGCTGGAGGATCCTAGTCAGCTTCGAGTCTCTGTAAGGCACGTGCCCACTCCTTTTCTTCTCACTGAAATAATAATAATAATATTGAATTATTAATAACAATTAGATTAAATTAAAGAAACTAAAAGAAAGTATGAGAAGGATTATTCACATTCAACCAAGTTTTATTATTATTATAAAAATACCCCGTAAAGAAAATAAAAAGTATGTATGAGCATGAATTATTATTATTATTATTATTATTATTATTATTATTATTATTATTATTATTATTATTATTATTATTATCTTTTTGCACCTGAGTTTTCTAATGACAGTAGTAAGAGTCAAAAGGCTTCGATTAATGTGACAGCCTTCTTTAAGCCGGTTGCCCTTTGCGTGAGTCTGAGCCGCCCTCTCACTTCCCGCTAGATCCACAAAATTCTGTATACATAAAAAAAGATGATTAAATTATGGATTAAATTATGTTGTTAAAAAAATAATGATGATGATAATGATGATAATAAGAGAGAGAAAAGGAACTTACAAGAGCGGCTTCAAAAGATTTCACACAGCCTGAATTTTCTCTCAACCGGCTTATCACAGTCTGCATTTTAAAAAGCAAATACAAGGATTATATTTATGCTATAGATTAAAAAAAGAGAGAAACATAACAAGACTATAATTGATTAACATGATAATAATTCAGATACCTACATATATAATCCTTCTTTTTCATATTAAATATTTTTCTTGCCTTTGTTTTGTTTAAATTGACTTTTAGGGGGATAAGTACACGTTATAAAATAAAAAATAGTACAAACTAGAGCCTTCAAAAGATTAAAAAGAAAGATGATTATAATTACCAGTCTAATAATTTGGTGGGACCGAGAGCTTGTGTCATTTAGAGCCGTCTCTCCCACTTGTCTTTGAGCTGCCAAAATAATAAACATTTTCATCAATGAAAGTTCGACAATTAAAAAATAAAAAAATCGTTCTTCTAATCAGTGAAATTCAAATTTCGACGATAAGTTTAAATATAAACGAAAACTGAATTGAAAAAACAACTAACCTTCACACTTGCTAATAATCTCCCTTAAATGCATGCTGTCCTTTGCCGTTTGCTCCTCTAATTTCTCCACAATCGTTCCTTTCTGTCCAAAATTAAAACAAACAAAGAAAAACATTTTAGATTAAACCGTCAATTAAGTGTTCTAATTCTGCTGAGATTTCAAATAAACTAAAATTGCAATAAATGATGGAAAGATAAAGTTAAATACCTCTGGATCGTCTAAAATGCGAAGAGGCTCGGAATCAGGCACTAAAAGATCCCTCACTATTTCATTGTATATTTCTATAGCTGAAATTTTTATAGTAAACTCTCTTTCTGGCATCTGTAATTTAAGAGAGAGATTAAATCCAATCAGATTCAATTTACTGAGAGAAAGAGAGAGGTTAGAAATAAAAATATACTTACATTAGTAATGCGCCTGTATATATCACTAACTGCACAATCCGTCACGCCTCTCATTGTATATGTTTTTCCACTGCTCGTCTGGCCATAAGCAAAAATTGTAGCTGCAAAATTTCAAAAAAAAAAAAAAATCATTTAGTAATACAGTTATATTTAATATTTAATATTCATTTGAAAAATAAATAAATAAATATGCACCATTTATTCCAGTCAGAGCAGACAAAGCAACATCTTTTGCCCCTTCTTCATATACAGTCTCTGTTAAACTACTCGGCCCAAACACTTTATCTGCATTCAATCATAAAAAGTAATTAATAACCGATTACAAAAAAAAATATTCCAACACAAAAAATAGAAGATTTTATTTTAATTTACCGAATTTGTAGGAGCTGGGCGCAGAAGACTTGTCCTGTCCCTTGTAAACAACCGTCTGCTCATCAACACAATCCCACACAGATTGATCTTTCGCCAGCTGTTCTTTTCTGTTCAGAGGCCGAACCCTAACCGTCACGAATATCTTCTCTTCTCTCATGCGGGTCCCGCCAGGTGTCCCGCCAGGCGTGCAAACTGGGGTTCTCTCGATTTTTGAAGCCGGCGTGCCAGGTGTCCTTACTGAGGCCATTTTGATGAATGAAAGCCCCTCTCTTGGATAAATGATTTGACCTGAAAAATGAAATGTGATAATAATTTTCAGTTTTTATGAATTAAATTCTGTTTTGGATTTTGTGAGAAATAACTTTGAGAAAGTTACATATAAATGGAGCAATTGAATTCTACTGCAACCATTGCACACAATAAATTGGAATTCCGAAAGGAATTTCTTGCAAAAATGCTGATTTTTTATTTTTTTTTTAGGGGCATATATGCAAATTATCTCTAAGTAAAGTCAGATCTGGAAAGTTTAGTAAAATATCCCGATGAACTGAAACTTCCCCTAAAAATCGTACTGAATAAACTCCACTTTTAGCAAGAAAACCAAGAAAATATGCTACAAATCGTCATTTCCCCATTCAGATCAGGGAACAACAACAGTGCGTTTAGAAAATACGGAAAGAAACAACATACCTCTAGATTTCTTTCCGAATTTGGGAAGAATCGATAGATCACCTCGCCCTTCTCCCACCAGATCTATAATTTCCTCTACTTTTCAGTAGAAAAAAGATCGCCAGAACTTCGTACAGATGTTTCAGCGATCCGAGAGAGAAACAAAAATGGTGGCAAAGGAGCAAAACTAAGAGTGAAGAGAGATAGAGAGAGAGCGAGGATTCCAAATTTGTGAGTCTCTTCTTCTTCTTCAATCTCAAAACTGGAATAAAGAATAAAGAACGCACAAAATTCCAGATTCGCATTCAATTTCTTGGCGCGTGTAGGGCCCACTGTAACGGCTAGTTTCGGAAGGTCTTCAGCCGTAGATTAAATGATGGACGGCCAAAGTTTGATTAGGTGTAATAATTGGAGCTGGCTGCTGTTTTGAATTCTTTCTTTCTGAGTTTTTTTATTTTAAGCACTGAATGGACAAAATTGCCCTTTGATCAGTGAGAATTAATTTTGAAGGTACATGAATTTACTATTTTGCCCTCCGATGGTAAATGTATGGAAACTATTTGTGAGGCCTCATGTAATGAAACTATTATTCAAATGATACACTATATTAAACCATTCTGCCATGTGGGGCCTACAATTGAGAAGATGCTTTGTAAGAAAAAAAGAAAATGAGAAAATTAAAAAAAAAATCCTTCATTTTGGTATTATGGAAAATCCCCTATATTTATTTCAATTTTACTTTATTATCTCTTAAAGATGAATATAATAGATTAAAAGAATATTGCAATTATCTCTTACAAAATTAATAAACACCAGTTAATTGCCATAAAGAAAAAGAAAATTATATCTTTAATATGATAAATCATTTGCATATTAAGCATTCAACATCTTATACAATATTTCTATAATAAAATAGATAAATATCTAACACCAAAATGAAACTTTATCAATTATCCTACGCAAAAGTTATCACTCATGAAAAAAAATGCTTGGGAATATAATAAATATATAAACCATCTTGTGTACAAATCATAGCCCATTTCATCTCCCAGTAGAAAGCCCAAGAGGCCTACAAAAGGAATAAAATCTCAAAAATGGATTCTCAAATGGATTCAATACATAATAATGTATTTATATTATGTTATCTTTTTATTTGAATTTGGTGCTTTTGAAACTGATATTTTTTTTCTTACTCAGATTTTACTATCTTGATGATTTATCTAAGGAGAGTACTCTAGAAGGCCAAACTAAATATACCTACCTATCTTACAAACAAAAAAGTTATGCCACACACTAATTTAATGTAACTAATCAACATCACTAATTAATCACACAATTTTTCCTTTTCTCCTTTCTCTAAAATTCACATGATAGAGCAAGCGTTAGGGTTTTCATCGCTAAACATTGACATATATTTAACATCCAACGCGTTTGGACTCGGCATGGCTTGAGGAACACTGCGTACAAACCCAGCTGGAGCCTTCTTATCGTAGGCTCCTGCTACGTAAGGATATCGCACCAAATTGGCGGATGTGTAGGGCCAAGGTTCTCCTCTCTTCCCAGTACTCCTCACTCTCTCCATAACTTTTTTCGTGTCGATGTAGCCTGTTACTGTCACTCTGCTAATCTTTCGATTTATGTTCACTGCTGTAACTCCTGCAAAAGCATACAAATGTGGTTAGCTCTAGTGGAAAGCTTATATTATTTATTGAGACTCGAACCCACCATCGGTGGGTTGAGAGATTTTGAAAAAGATAGGGAAACTTGGAGTGAAACTTTACGTCTTAAAATGATGAAAAATATAATCTTTTTTTGAACTGGGGGATGAAAAATATAATCTTATAAAACTTGTTCAGAAAGAAAAAAGACAGATTATTCTGAAAAGGAAAGATTATTCAAAAAAGTGGAGGAAAGTAAGTAAAACACTGATAAACGATAAACGATTACTAAAAAAGAAAAGAACAAGATAAAACTAAATTTAGGATCACTGGGATGACGAAATTAACCTCTTATGTTGCTAACCGCATGTCTAATTCTTCTCTCACATCCATCACAATCCATCTTCACCTTCAAATCTACTGTCTGATCACCAAACAAAAAATGAAATAAAACATACCAAAATTAAAATACAGTTGCTCTTTTTTATAAGTAAAATAAGATTAAAATTAAATTACCTGCAAAGGCTTTCTCTTCTTGATTTGCAAAGCTCTCTTTGTTTCAGTTACACTGCAGATGTCTGAGAGGTGGTCAAGTGCACCCATTTCAGAGAGAGTTAGTTGAGACTTGAGAGAGCTGAGAGATGAGAGAGAAAGAGAACTTTCGAACAACTTATGTTATAGAGCTCTAACTTATATAATACAAGAATCTGACAACATGTAAGACAATGCTCATTGTCCTTTGTTAGTAAGAAAGGAGTCGCTTTCTGAAAAGACATTATAATAAAAATAATTTATAATGCAAAAAAATTATGTTTTAAATCTTTTTTTAATAGAATATAAAAAGTTATTTTCGGTCCACTTTTATTTTTTATGATAATAAGATTTGAACTCAAAACTTCTTATTATACTTTGCAGTCAATCACTAAGCTATAAAACATATCGTCTTATGTTTTAATGCTTTATTATAAATAGTAGTTTTGAATTTTAGAAATTTGAAATCATATTTTTATTTTAGGATTTTAAATTCTAGAAGTTCGAAATTTTTTTTTTCGTGTCAAATAAGTAGAAAAAACAGAAAAGTAAATTTCAAATTTTCATAGTTCAAAATAGAACATAAAAATATCAATTTTGAACTCCCACAGTTCAAAAAAAATATTTGTACAAACTCAAACATAAAAACATTATATGTACACAAGATAATTTCAAGAAGTAACTCATGGTTTAATTAGTCAAATGAATGATATTTCCACTTAATTCATGTCTCAATAAAAGCTGATCAAATCAAGAAGCTTTCAAAAATTAATTGCTAATTCCAATAATGAAGGGCAGTTGGACTCAAGTTGATCGTCTGACTTGATGACATACAAAACAACTGGTAGAGGTGGATGCCTTGTAGTTTGTGATATTATAGTTTCCTGGTAGAATGTTCTTTTTTTTTCTTTTAATTATTGTGTGATTTTTGTAGTCCATTCATGCGAATATTAAAAATGTTCAAGACAAATTTATAAGGAACCTGATAAAGCACGGCGTACTGTAGCACGATTATTGACGACAGATTCAATAATAATATATATAATTAATTTTCTAATAACAGCATATACATCAAAAGTGAAGACAATATATAAAAATGGGAAAACTATATATAAAATGGGAAAATAGTATATAAAAGTAAAAAAAAATAAAAAATACACAAAGAATAAACAACAATATATAAAATGACAAAACAATATATAAAATGAGAAAACAGTATATAAAATGGAAAAAACAGTATATCTATAGTGCCGTCGTACTACAGTGCCGTCTTGTTTGCACATTTCCTAATTTATAAATATTAGACATAAAGAATATCATTATTTCACTTTTCGTAGGACATGTTTGGATGTGCAAAATTTTTATAGGATAGGATCGAGTATATATAACTACTAATATAAAGTACCAATCCGGTTTATTAAGTGTAGGATAGAAGTTGTTGTTTGGATATAATTTTAGGAAAATATCGCAATTTTCAAAACTAAATAATAGGAATAAGTATTATAAAAAGAATAATTTTCTTTTTAAATTATGAGGATAAATTTAAAACAGAAAAGATGATTAACACAAGACATTACATAAGTTAATAATATATGCCAATTTGGAGATCAGCTCGCAGTTTAATTCCGGATAAATCCACAATCACAAACAAATTCACATCCATTTTCACAACTTCTCTCATTGAATTATGGGACCCACATGATGAATATGTTTGTGGGGTCTACAAGCAAGTGAGAGAGGTTGTGAAATTTTCTGTGTATTTGGATGTGAATGTAGCCTCGTCCATTAATTCCTTGTGCAATTATATGATTGTGTGCTTTTCATATTCATTAAAGGGCATTTAATTCGGTCTAAACGGGGCCACAATAATTGAGAGAGAAATCAGCACAGATATTTTTTTTTATGTTGAAATCAGCACAAATTGAATTCTTGGTTTCATTTATTAGATTTTAATTATTTTAATAATACCTTATCTTTCTGTAATTTAAAAAAATATTTTGTTTTTACTAATTAAGTATTTTATTTCATATTTTTCATAGTGTATAATATTATTAAAGTTAATTAATTATATCTTTTGCAGTGATAAGTCATCAATACCACATTACAAACTTCAAAGGATTGGATCACAAAAATAAACAAAACTTAAGAAAGTTTTTCTTTATATTTTAAATTTTCGTATCGTATCTCCTCGGGTCAACAAGTACAAATATTAAGTCTTCTTCTTAATTTTCAATACAAATCAAACAATCAGGCTACAGTGCTACACTAATCATATATTCGGGGGACTACACCTTTGGAAAGGTCTTTCTAAAATTGAGCATGAGAATAAAAGCCCAACATAAATTTATCAATGAAATAAGAGCCACTAAACCAAATACTTTAGGGCCAAGCCCAAATGATTGAGCATGTGAAGAAAAGCCCAACATAAAATTACCAAGGAAATAAGTTAGCCACTAAATATGCCTTTTAAATTTTTAATAAAGTAAAAAGGACTAAACAAACTATAAGTTGCAATTCAGAATGACAAAACAGCTTTCTGCTGCGACCGAGAGCTCACTCCAACGATTTTTATGCGACTGAATCGATCTGACCCGTCCGATCTATAGATCCAACGGTCGACATGTCTTCTTCTGGTTCTGCTCCATTGAAGAAAGCTGTTGGTAAGCCTCCGGCGAGCTCACCGCCGGACGGCAAGAGATCTGCCGCGTCGGCAACCAGACCGGAGGTAATATTTTATAAAATCTAGCAGTTGAATTTGAGAAAAAAAATTTGTTGATTTAGGTTGTATCTTAATTCGGCATGTTGGAGATGAGATGAGATAAGTCGTTTTTTTGGTAATTTGGTGTGATTTTAGTCGGGTTTGAATAATTGTTGACATTTCTGATTCAATTGGTTGAATTTTGATTGATTTATTTATTTTGCTTTTGATTATTCAAGAAATCAAGGACTTTGGCACAATTGAGAGATGAATCAGGATCAAAAGGCAAGCCGGTTTTGGCTGGATCTGCACCTAGAACAGAGGTAACATTTTTCCAGTACTTAGTTTTTTAAAATATTTAAACTTTGATTTGTTAACTATTGATTCCTCACATTATTTGAGGGAAAATGCGAAACTTGGAATAGAAACTACATTTAAAATGTTTAGAGGTTTGAGCTTTATATTCAGGTCCAGAATGTTTTTTTTCCTTTTTTTTTTTTAAGATCTGATTCCTAAATGAACTTTTGAAAAATGTCATAATTATTTTTGTTTCATTTTTTAATTATGCTTGCTTTACATTTGGGAGTCTATTATTGAAGTCTAGTGAGAGAAAGAAAATGTCTGATTCTAATTTCTAACCCTAATTTTTCTGTCTTGCCATGAAAAAGAAACCAAAGCAACCTTTACAATCTGTGAAACGTGAAGATTCGTCATCTAAAGGAAAAGAAGTGAAAAAAACAATTGTGGTCTCTAAACAAGAGGTATTATTTCCTTTTTTTGTTTTGTCGTTTTTTACGTACTTAAATATTTATTAAAAATTTATTTCAAACTGACAGGTCAAGGGCAAAGCTCCACTAAACTCTTCTTCAAAAACCGTTACGAAAATTACAAAAACGACCAAAAAAACTACGACCAGGAAAAAAACAGAGAAGAAAGTTTACTCTCTGCCAGGTCAGAAGCATGATCCGCCTGAAGAGGTAATTTCAATTCAGAGAAATTTCATTTTTCTATTGTCAAAATTATTTAATGTCTTTTTTAATTTTTGCATTGTCAGAAAAATATCAAAATATCATGTATATCCGTTGAAAACAAGAAATAGAACTTAATCTTACTAAGAGAGAGTTCATGTTTTATATTTTGGATGATTTAACAAGAGATAAATGGTAATTAAGATTTTTTCTGTTTAGTGTTCAATAGAAATTAAAAAGATTTTTGTTCTTTTTTTTTTTTTGCAGAGAGAACCGTTGAGAATATTCTATGAATCACTGTCAAAGCAGATTCCATCTAGCGAAATGGCAGAATTCTGGTACAATACTTTGAATTTATTTTATTTCAATTCTATTAAACTTAAACTATATCCTTTCTCTCTCTCCTCTCTCTCTAAAGGATGATGGAACACGGATTGTTACCACACGACAAAGCGAAAAAGGCATATGAAAGAAAGCAAAGGAAGCCAAGTCAGTTCAAAATCAGTACACCTGTCAAAATCGCTGAAAGCTCTAAAAAGCCTCAATTGGTAAATAATGGCAGTGCAAAAAGAAAGGTTAATTATAGTGATGATAAGACCAAAAGGGCGAGGGTATAACTAAAACAGTATATTGGCACCTAAAGATTAAATATTTTAGTTGTTGTATTAGTATTGCTGTATTTTTAGGAGACCGGTAAGAGGAATTGCAATAGAGACATTATTTGTATTTTTTAAGTTTAGTTTTATTTTTCGAATAAGAAAATAAGGAATGTATTAAATGTATAATGTAAAAGTTAATCTTGTAGTTCTATTTTAGTTTTTGAGCAAGTATATAAGTCAATTTAGAAAGAACAAAATAGCAAAATCTCAAACCCACTGGCCGAGTAATTTGGGAGCTTGATTCAGTATTCACTATTCATAGGTATATTAATAAATTTTAGCTGAAAAATCATTCTTAAGACCTAATGCCCATTTCAGCAACAATACAAAATGAAAAGAAAAAAAAAACAATACAAAAAAGAGAGAGATGCAAAATTAGCACTAGAAATTACAATAGTTATCATCAGTTCATACACAATCTAAAAGCTCACATCCAATGATTTGATTCTAAATCAGCTCTTAAAACTCCAAATGTTAGCATTAAACGATTCATAAAAAATTAACCATCAATGATTCGTTAATAATATAACAACTCAACAAAATCAGATACATATTCATGGAGAAAAAGAGTATTCGTAATAAAAAATTGCATCCTCGCGATTTATTGTAACATTCTCTACATTTCTCAAATGTAGGAGTAAATACTTAAGCAACATGGCTTTTTGATCGTCCTTGTAACACGGTTTCAACAGTCTTCAGTCTGCCACATCGGATCTCATTTATTTCTCTCTCTCCCAAAACTCCATGCTTTTCCGCCTATAGTTTAGTCCAAAAATAAAACTTAGTTAATTTAGTACAATCACATCATAATTAATCAAGGGGTTATGAAGGTTTAGAGATGTTTGGAATTTTGTACCGTGACATGTCTTAAAGTAAGCTTTTCCAAATTCGGGGTATGTTTGAGAAATGAAGCGAGTGGTTCCAAATCTTTGTTTATTGTAAAAAATCCAAGATGCAAACTTTCGAGATTCTTAAAAACTGGCAAATCTGATAATTCCTTCTCCAACATGTTCTTTATAGATATAAAAAAGAACAGAAAATTGTTACGCATTTGAGTAATGATTAAAATATAATCTGAGATAGAAAGAAGACTTGTTTAAACTTACATTGATATAAAAACCCGAGAGTTCAATACTCTTCGCATTTGAAAGGCCTTTTAACAACTTAAACTCTTTTCCATCATAATCATCTTTCATACTTTGTAGACTTACACTTGCAAACTCAAGCGTCTCCAAATTCTCGAAGGAAATCTGACCCAACTGAATTTTACATTCCAGTTCAACCAAACTGGGAATTGAAATCCGCAATCTTGCCTCTTCACTGAATTCATTGTTTCGAATTCTCAGCGTCTTGAGAGACCTAAAACTGATCTTTTGATCGGATACACTCAAGAAGCAATCTTCAATACATAATTCTTCAAGAACCGGGCATCCTAAAATAAGTTTCCGAATAAACTCATCGTTCAAATCCATACAAAAAAGTTGTAAATATTTCAAACAAGGAAGGTTTACAACAGTCAGATTGATGTAAGCCCAACCCTCGTGAATTTCAATCCACAAATCCAGAGTCTCTATTGTCGCACAATTGAACAAGTATGAAAGGAAATACAACTCATCCCGCTTTGGTATGAATAATTCGATCAGAACATACTTTGGTTTCAGAGAGACGAGATTAGAGATCCATGTGTTAATGGTTCGGCAGCTGACTTTATTACAGTAGCACCACTTGAGAATGAACGTGTCTAATTGCTTAGAATGGTTAACAAGAATGGAGTTTCCAAAAGCCTTGAATGTTTTGATATGGTTGAAATCTGAGGTGTCTAAGTCGAGACGAGGCACGGATTTCCAGACATAAATCCATCTTTTGGAAAGGACGCTTGTGCGTACCGATTCCTTGGTTTTCAAGAAATAGAGTATGTGGTGAAGCAAGCAATCTGGAAGTGAGCTTATTGCATCCATTATTTTATAGTTCGTTTCTTTCAATTAGAACTTTGGAGAATGGAACAAACGAAATAGAAAGAAATGGATTTAAGAGTAAAATAAACAAATATATCAGTGAAATAAAACTAAAATGAGAGGAACAGACTTGAAAAAATCATGAATTACGAAGAAAAGAAGTGTTGAGATTCTGGCGATGAAGTAAAGAGCGGAGATAATTAGGGCTCTCTGTGTGGTCGAAGTTCTACTCTCTTCTTTCCATCAATTGAGCGGAGAAATATTTTGGGGGTTTTGGAAGGGTTTTTATTAAGAACTGAATTAGGTACATTTACACAATAACCCTCCAAAATTGACCCACTCCTAAATTCGTCCCTTCTTATATTGGGTTTTCGGATATTGGGCCGGATTCGTAAATTACACACCAAACCCGATTTCAATCGAATTAATAATTATATAATTATAAAGGCCCGTAAACAAGCGTTGCTAAAACCCTGAAATGTTAAGTGGCCCATTTTCAGTCTTACTAAACTCTCACTCAATTCCTTCCTTCTCTAATCAAAACAATGGCGAGCCGGCGCTGCCTAGCTGCTCTCCGTCTCCGACTCCGCCCACTTCTCCTCTCCAGCCACCACACCCAAAATCCCCTACCTTTAACCTTCACCTCTAGCTCCGCCGCCGCCTCCTCTCGCTTCACAACCTCCGATCCTTTCTCCTCTCTCCGCCGCCATTTCTCTTCGTCGCCTCCGCCGACGTCTGACGGGTCAGACGATGAGGAAGGGGAGGAAAGTGAGGATGAAGAAGATGACTGGATTGACGAGGGTGATAATGCGGGATCAAAGCGCTTTGTGCAAAGTGGGAAAACGGAAGAAGAGAAGAGAAAGGAGGCTGAGGAAATAGGGTATAGGGTTTTGGGCCGGCTCGATCCCTCGTCTGAGAATCCGTTTAAACCCTACGAGCCTGTCTTTGCAGTTGTTGAGGTATGTGATGAAACCCTAATTCAGTTATAAAGGACCATATAAATAGAAAAATGGCATATTAATTAAACCTTAATTCAAATATGCAATTTCATTATTTTGTTCTTTAATTAATTAATTAAATTGTTTGTTCAGATCGGTTCACATCAGTTCAAAGTCAGCAATGGAGACTCAATTTTCACCGAGAAGTTGAAGTTCTGTGATGTAAATGAGAAGGTATTGATTTCAAAATCAATTCTCGTGTGCATTTTTTATCTTATAAACCCTAAAAAACCCAAAACTAAACCCTTTCTTTTCTGCGTTCTTTCAGCTTTCATGTTGTTTAATTGCATAATGAGGAAATAATTTAGGCTAATGTATGTAAAAATCATGCTTAATTGCACATTTAGGGGGCAATTACGGATTCAATTTGAATTCAAATATTGGTCGATGATTCAAATTGAAATTCAAATTTGCGATTTTGATTTTTTATAATTTTGGTGCAGATAGTATTAAACAAGGTTTTAATGCTTGGATCAAAAACGCAAACAATAATTGGAAGACCGATTTTGGTTGATGCAGCAGTTCATGCGGTAGTTGAAGAGCATGTAAGAATTTTAATATTTAAAAAAATCACTTCTATACCCTTTTAAAAACTAAAAATTGCAGATATGCCCCTCTGAATTTGGAATGAGGGAAAATACTTTTTTAAGGTTTCAGTTGAACATATTTGAAATCTAAAATTGAAGCTATGAATTACAAATTGAGAAAAAATTATAAATCCCTAAAATAATTCAAGTAAAAATTTATAACATTTTTGAAACCTTTTTGTATCCCTTTTCAAGACTTAAACTATCACACATGACCCTCAAAATTTAGAATGAAGAGACAAAATGCTTTAAAATGCAAATTATATGGTTTTGTTAATTTGAGCCCTCATTTCTAGCTATTTTTTACCTTATTAGGCTTTGGATGCGAAAGTAATAATCTTCAAGAAGAAAAGGAGAAAGAATTACCGCCGCACCAAGGGTCATCGTCAGGTCTTTCTCTCTCTCATCAAATTTTTACTGAATTTTAATTATTTAAATATGCCTCAATGATAAACATTTTTGTATCATTTACTCAATATAATATAATATTCTATTTTAATAAATGTTAGTGTCTTTTAATTGTGTTTTAATTAAATTTAATTTAATTTTCAGGAGCTGACAAAGTTGAGAATCATTGACATTCAAGGCATCGATAAATCTGAGGCTCTAGCTGCTGCTGCTTAAATTAAAAAAAATTCCTAATTTTCTTTTAGTTTGTTTCCATTTCTTTTCTTTTTCTTCTTTTTTTGAACTTCGTAGACATTTTTAGTTTTTATCTTTACTTATTCAGCACATTTAGCCCATTTTTGGTTCCTTTAAGTGATTTTTGGGATTTAGTTTTATGTAATTCATAATAAAATTTATACCAATTACCGTCAGCAAAATTTATGAAATGTGTCTACTATTTGATATGCAACTTGTGTCAATAAAATGTATTAATGAAATATGTAAAAACTTCGGAAATAAGGTGCGTGCTATTTTAAGAGAGATTTTTGCTTGGTTAAGAGTACTTTCATTTTTTTAATGATAAATATTAATGATATCTTGTATTTATTAATATAATTTCTATTCTATATTTATTATCATAATATATTCTAAAATGTATGTACTACAAAAAATAACACAATGTTGATAAATGATCCACTCCACCAAAAAAGAATCAATATTGCTAATTAAATAATTAATGCACACCACTCAAGTTCTATATAAAGTAGAAACAACTCAATTACAATATAATAAACCAAAAATGATGAAAAACAAAAAAAAATCTGGCTAAGTTCCTAAATCCTAAGTATACTATTTCAAAAACCGTGCCGAAATTTTGAAAATCACCTCTCGAATCTCAAAACCGCCATAAAAAAAACTTCAATTGGGTCAATCATAAAATCATATTAAAAAAATCATAGGGGTGACAATGAAAACAGCACCGCTAAAATGCTTGATTCGAGCCGGGTGAGAAGACCTTAGAAATAAATCATCGCAATATAAATATATCACGATTGAATTTCTTGACCCAATCCAGGTGGCGAAAGAGGAGGAATTGCACCGTCTTTAATAAAAATAAAATCACTTATTTCTAATATCTTCCTTCCGGAAGAAACTTGAGAAACGGTCCTTGTATTTTCTGAAATTTGCGAAATGGTCCGGTTTTGAGATGAAGCGAGTTTTTGTTTTAAGCGTGGTTGGCCGGCTTCAATGGCCGATGCAAAAACGCCTGACTCTCTTAATCCTTGAATTATAGACTGTTAAAAAGGAATAAATAGTTCAGTAAAATAAATAAATAAATAAATAAGATATTTCGTTAAAAAAGCAGACAATTATATAAGGTAGTAGTACAAAACAAAGGCTTACAATACGTTCAAAAAAAGTTGGTCGAATGGATACAGTACCAATTTGAACAAAAATTTACTTTGATATTTATATTCTCATTTCCTTGTAAAATTTTGAATTTTTTTTAATTCAATAGAATTGTATGGAAAGGAAAAATAGAAATACCATAGGAGCGTAAATACGAGCCATTATGCCCTTTCTAAGAAGCTTTAGGTTTAACTGCTTATCATTCCACACCACATGCTCATTATACCTGAAAATATATTATATTAATATTGTAAGCCACAATTTACATAAAAAATCTTGTAACTCATAAATTATGACGGAGTATCATACTGAAATTTCTTAAGATAATACATACTTAAATAAAACATCATAGTTTTGATTTAAAAAAATTAAAATTTATACAAAGCTGAGAACTATACCATCGTTTCATTTCCTCTTCGGTCGCAGTAGATGCAATTATAAAAGCCTGAAACGGAATTAAAAAAATATTGTATTAAAAATAATAATAATAATAATAATTAATTAACAATGTTTAGGGTTTAATTAGGGTTTTCGAGACTTACAGCTCTGTCAAAATCAAGCATAAAACACCTTTTTACATCCTCTTTTGTAGGTTTACAGCCGCATCGATCACGTCTAGACGTTAAGTCTGAAAATTTTGTATATGTGAAGTGTAAAACCGCTGCTTCATCCAATTTTATCTCACTAAAACAAAAAAAAATTAAGCAAATAAATAAATAAATATATTATTACAATACAGGTCCAGGTTTCAACTTTTTAAAAATTGTAGGTTGTTGGTGAATTACTCATTTAATGCGTATTTGTTTTATGGCCTAGGTGCATAGCGTTAATGTATTTCTTTATATTTTTTCCATTAACGCCCCCTCAAATAACAAGAAGTACATTAAAGCGCATTTATGCACTTGAGCCCTTGCAATTAGACATAATATACACATTAAATAACTATATTCACCAACATAGGTAAACCTGAAAATTTTCCTACAAAAATACTGAGGGGATTTTTGGCAATTTAAGCATAATGTAAGTTTTTTTTTTTTTTTGTTTTTTGCAAAAACAAATAAAGTCCAGAAAAGGAAAAAAAATAAAATATATCATACTTTGGGCTTTTCCTGTAATTATGCCACCTATGCGCACCATTAGGTCTCAAATTATCTTGAATTCTTGCGGCCGACTTTCCATTTCCGTAAGTTAGAAAATAGTTAGGGTTGTCTCTTGTCGCGTCTTTATACATTGCAAAATACGTATCTTTAGGCAAATGGTCGTAGTTCTTTTTGAACATTGATACCTAAAAGTACGAAATTAATAAAGGAAATTTTTCCCAAAAACAACCATGTATTATATTGAATGTATAGAAAATACCCTAGCTTTTGGAATATTAAAAAAATATTTTTAACTTTCCATTTTCCACAAACCCTGAAACTTTTAACGTTCTCATAAAAACCCACAACTTTGACTTTTATTATTAATAGGAAGTGATAAATAAGATGCAAATATATTTTGCAAATTATAAAGATTTTTTTTAATGATACAAAAAATTCTACCTCACTAAAGGGGTCTTTTATGTCATCCCGCTCAATGCTACTTTCCTGTCAAGCAAAACAAATTAAACTTTAATCCACAAAAGAAAACAAAAAAAAATTACTCTATAATCATATGTACTGTATTTGTAACAAGTAAAAAAAAACATATTTTTATAACTTACGTAATTAGGAAAAATGACTAAGTCAACATCACTAGGCGTGTCAGCTAAAAGCCGTCTTAATGAATATTCAGCAGCGCCAGCTGGATGTATTAATTCGTCCGTATCCAAATGTATTATCCAATCCATTCCAGCTTCCTTTTTTGAAAAAAAAAATAATAATAAATTATTTCAAAAAAAGGATTTTATTTTTGTTTTAATTTGCGTAATAAAAAAGGATTTTTATGATATACCCGAGCCAAAACAATGGCCATTTCCATGTTGAGTGATTGCTTGACAAAAAGCTCATAATTACAAGGCTTGTAAAAAAACCCTGAAAGCCAAGTCTCGTTCCAAATTCGACTGTTTGTCAAAAATCAAATATATAAAAGAATATGTTAAAAGTCATAGATTAGACTCCACATATATTAGCCAAAACTTTCGATATATAACTAGCAGTAAAAAAAATAAAAGAAAAAACAACCTTCTAGCTTGTTGCTCCTCCAATTCTTTAGTTCTGTATATAACCTTAACACCCTGTAAACGTATAATTTACATAAAATCAATAAAAAGGGTCAAAAAATAGAAAATATATAAAATTACAAAAAAAAATAGAAATATGTGTACAATAAGAAGTTGCAAACAGAAAGAAATTTGTAGACTTACAGGAATGGACTCAAGAATTGCAGATACTTGAGGCTTGGCAGCCTTTCCTTCGACAAAAAGAAAGAACTGGACGACTCCAGTGACTTTGTGGTAAAACAGCCATGGCAGAATCTGCTCCAATCCAGCTGAAGTGCTAGTTGTAATACAAATCTGCATGTATAAAAATAACCCAACCTCAATTCTTTTGCACTTCACTGAATCTTATTTGCAATTTCGCGAATAATTTAACTGAAAAGAACAAAACATTTGAGTAAAAACAAGTGTTTTACGGAATCAGGAGATCTAACTAACCTTCGGTTTGGGATCGGATTCAAACTCAAATTTCCAGCCTCTAAAGTACGGAAACGACGGGGAAGACTTGCCTCCCAAAATCTCCAAACAATCGGACGAATGAGTGCGCACGGGCTCCGAAGGAGAAGCCAAGTTAGAAGACGGACTGGAGTTCTCCATTCCGGGAAAGGCAGCGGCGCGGCTGGAGGGATCGCCGGGCCAGCGTCCACTCGGGTCGTCTAAATCCCCGCCTCCTCTCCACTGAAGGATGAACGCAAACGCGGCGAGAGAGAGAGGGAGGATCGTCAGGAGGAGGAGGAGCCGGTGGGGCGAGGATGATCGGCTCGGAATCGCCGGCATGGCGAGATGTGAGAGAGGGTTGCAGAGAGTTGAGCGAGCGAGAGAGAAGCTATTGAGAATGGAGGTTTCAGTTGGACTTGGACATTCGTTACTTCTGGGAGAATTCAGGAAGGAGGAGGAGAAGCGTTTGCTGTTAGAAGGAACTGTTTGGGTGGGTCTACCTTAGACCGGGTGCAGGGGAACTTTATATTTGGGAAATTCAAATTCAGAAATATGACCCTATATTTTTAATATTTAAAGTTTCTTGTTATATAATTTTGAACTATTTATATGTTGAAATAATTTTGAGAAAATATTTTTTAATATTAATTTTGAGAAATTATGAACGTATGCAGAATCAATAAATGACTTGATTATGAGAAATATGAGCATTCATAAGTCAAATAACTCGAATAACATATAAATTGATTCATGAGTTGGATTATTTTCAACATAAGAGGAATTATTATGCTCTCTAGTAATCATGTCACCTGAGAAGAGATCTCATTTTCATTTATGAAAGATAATTTTGGAATTTTTCATTTCAAAGCAGATTTTTTCGTCTAAAGAAGAAAATACATATATTTAGGCGAGCAAATGCAAGTAAGCTTCTAGTATAAGACAAATTAGCATCACTAAAATTTCAATTGTGCAATCACTAAAATTGATATCGGTTTAGAGTTTAGGGTCGAAATTGAAACTTAAATGGAGAAGGGAGGGGAAGAAGATAATGTTTAGGATTTAGAGTCGAAATTGAAACTTAAACTGAGAAGGGAGGAGAAGAAGATGATGTTTAGGATTTATGATCGAAATTGAAACTTAAATGGATTAGAGAGGAGAAGAAGAGGATGTAGTCATTGCAAATTATATAAAGCCTTGTGTTTCAATATAAGAATAACTCAGGGGCGTTATTGCAAATCTCCCATTATATAAAATTCACTGGCTACTGCCTCCTTTTTCAACGCGGTTCTTGTTTGGATCGATAGACCACAACGAAACCAAACCATCTTCCCAATGGCGTCGAACGACGTGGCAAAGCTGATCACCGTGGGCCTGATCTGGGGCGCCACCAACGCCTTCATGCGCCGGGGCGCGGCGATCAGCTCGGCGGCGGCTTCATCCGACATCAGCTGGCTCGGCCCACTGCTCACATATCAGTACGCTGTTCCGTTCCTAATCAACCTCTCCGCCTCCGCCTTGTTCTTCCACCTGCTCGGCGCAGCGCCCATCTCTCTCGCCGTGCCTGTCACTAATGCCACGACTTTCGCGGCTACGGCTGTGACGGGGTTTCTGCTCGGCGAGGAGATGCGCGTGGGCCGTGCGATGTTTGGTACGGCGTTGATTATGATCGGCGTCTGGATCTGCGTCGCTTGAGGTCAGATTTCCATTATTTCCTTCGTTTCTTGTCGGGAAAAAATACTTTTCGTCTACAGAAAGATTTTGAATTTATCTGTCGTTTCAAATGAATTTAAAATTTTTAATCATCTCCTTCTCACATTTTTTAATTCAAAACTGTTGCTTAAATCAAGCATGGTTTTTGGAAAATTGTCTGCAATTCGGTCGAATAGAGCTAATTTGGTATAAATTGGGTGAACACTGAAGAAGAGTGAGAAAGGTTTCATTTGAATTTTTGAACTTTGATTTCTTTTCTGGCCGGCAATTTGCTTATTCTCTTCTCTCTGGCAATGCCATTTTATATTTGAATTTTTTTTTAATAAAAAAACTCATACTTACTAAATGAAACAAAAAAACCTGAATTAAATTAAAAAATATGCATTAAATGTATTACATGAAAGAATAAATAGATGTTATATCTAGCATTTATCAGTGATTACCAATTTGCTTCATTTATCTACTTCTTGTTGTACAATTTGGTGTCCTTTTTATTTAAATATTTTTGAATTAGTACTTAATTAATCCTAATTTTAATTTTCAGGATATTTGGCTACACATTTTTAGAAGATTTAGGAACTTCTTAGAGATCTCGAGTAAATCGTCAAGCATAGTTTCAGACCAGATGCATTAGATATGTACATATTTTCGATTTTGGTTTATGGAACATTTTTATCATTTTAAACTTTTCACTATTTGATTTGTTAACTTCATGCAGTTAAATAATGATGTGGCCATGCCATACACATAAATGGAATATTTCATTACAAAAAAATGATGATTCGGCCAAAAAATGAAGAAATAAAATTCCTAACATGGGCCTGAACAAGCAATTTTCTTAAATTTTAAAACTTTTTTTCTTTTTTGAAATTTTTCGAAAGGAATACATTAGCAAAATATTTGGTATTTATGCTCTGTATTTTTGTGAGGTGATTGCAACACCTCTTCCATCATTTATTGTTTATTTTCTGATCAAGTTATTCAAGTTCTATATATGATCCTAGTAGTTTCATTAATAAAAATGTCCATCTAAATTAAAAATTTTAAATTCGATAAAAAATGTGCCTTCGTTAGAAAAATTTAGATGGATTATTTTGTTATATAAGATACCGTGAGAAGCTACTTAGAGTTAGGGCCCTTCCAATGGTCAGGCAAGTCAAATTTTGGATTTAAAACTAACTAGCAAATAGCCCGCGCTTTGCCTACAGGCAATAAAAAAACTCGCTCTTTGCGCGAGATATTCAGTGTTTTGCACCACAAACTGACTGTACCATTGCACTATTTTATCATTTTTAAAGATATATTTTCATAGTATCGGTTTGATTCAAACTATTAATTAACAAAAATAAGAGAAAAACATAAGAAAATAAAGCGACTATTGATTGATCTATGAAGAAAACATAAGAGTCAAAGCAACTAAACTGAAATTTAATATTCTGGGGTGTGCCAAAGCAACATTTTGAAATAAATATCAATATTTAAATTATAAAAAAAGATTACAACACATTGACTGACACACATTTATCTATCACATAATTATTAGATTGTTTTAAGAACTTAAAAGTGCATTACAACTTTCAATAAGCATATTATTAATTATTAATTATATTATTATCAACTTATGTAAGAAGTTACTCAATAGATGCATCTGTTGGTTAATATTTTGACCTACTTTTGAGTATTAACATAACAATCATCCATATTATTTTTTGTTTGCTTGACTTTGAAAACAATTACATACAAAATTTCTCTTTCCAATGGGTGCAGAAAAGTAATTTTATTTATCATTAATAATGTTGTTTTCTTATTTCACGAAGAATTTAGGAGATAATAGTTTCAAAAGAAATTATTTCACAAACTGGATTGCTTCGTGGCTTCTCTTTAAATTTTCTCCAATATCTCATAAATCATTGTTTGGACATAGTATATAGTCATATGATTCTAAAGAGAAAAAAATAATCTTTTTAGGAGAAATGAAAAAAGTGAGATATGGTCAATCAAAACCATTAATAAGTAAAGAAGGTTAGCAAATATAAAGACAAGTCATGCTGCCATGCATATATAGGGCCTAACGGAGTCTCATTCATAAAATCAAAATGGCATGAAATTTACATGTAAAAGGCATGAACATCACACCAAATAGTATCTCTAAGAATAGCTTTCACATCATAACATGGCAAGATTATTAGTAAGACCAAGGAAAAACACTAGAAGCAGTTTGAAACCTGACTGACTCGATTTTTTTTTTTTTCAATTTGGTGTTTCTATTTCATAAACTGACTCGAAATTCTTCTAATGTGATGTTCTTTTTTCTTCTTTGTTCTTGGCTTTACAAACAAACAATATTCATTAACGGTTGATCAAATATTAACATTTGTCTACAACTCATCACCATGACAAACAATTTGGCTGATACCAGACCATTAGAATTTCCAAAGATGTGAAAAATAAAGGTATGAGGTTAATTTAGTTCCCACCAAACATCAAATTTTGGAAAAACAAATGATCTATTTTTTCCACTAAAATAACGTTATTTTATATATCAACAACATGCAACATTGATTTAATTATGACCTAGTCTTTTCACTCTTTTTTTTTCCATTACTCATTATCTTTTCAATAACATGACAACGAACCCATCCATGATTCAATCTCAATCTCTCAACCAAAGAATGTCACAAGCTAAAACACAAAATACACAAACAAGGGGAAAAAAGTAACTAAAAGACAACTACCACACCTCCACTTAACTATTCAAAATCTACTTCCAAACCTACTCCAAAACTGTGCGGGTGATTCCATGTCTGAAAGACCAAAGATTGGTTTCTGGCGGAGCAGTGGGATCAGGAACCGGCGCTACCAAACCGGGCTTACCGTCGTCCAAAACCGCATCCACCAACCCGTATTCCTTCGCTTGCCACGGGTCCATGAAGTTCTCATGATCCGTATCCAGATCAATCTGAATGAATGAAGATTATACTGTATTTATTTTTCAAGATATTAATGTAGCAAGTATTATTTTCTTCCTTTATTTGGGTTTGAGTTCATTTTTAGGGCTTTGGGTGCAAAATTTACAGATGTATATTTGGTGCTTTGAAGCCTGGAGTTGAGGGAAATAGATAATATTATTAAAATTTAGACATTATGGATTGCATAATTGATTTGTGGTCATTGCAACAATATTTGTACTTCGTGCTTTATTGTATAAAATAATTGAATAAACTTTGAGCATTTTTTGACCAACCTGATCCAAGGGCTTTCCTGTAATTATTGAATAAATTTTGAGCATTTTTGTTCTTTGATACGTCGTTTCTTTAACCTGCAATGCTACACTTCCCACCTACATAAAAGAAGCACATAAATAAATACATCATCATGAGAAATGAAGCCCCTTTCAAATTCAGGCAGTACATGTTTTTTCTATCAATAGACATAAAATTGGACAAAAAAATAAAAAATAAATAAGCTTCTAAGATTTGGTACAGTACCAGTACAAACAAAATATTCCAAACTGGATACAAAACAACAGAGGATTGCAAACTCAGTATGGAATTGATGGCTTTGGGTTAAGTTCTATTAGGGTTTAGGATTCCGGTTTTTTTAGGGTTTGCAATCCTCTGCTGTTTGTACCAACAGTTCTGTACCAACCATACTGGCACAAACAACAGAAGTTTGCAAACTCGGGATGGTGGGTTTGGAGATACTTTAGGGTTTAGGATCTATGATTTAGGGTTTAGGGTTTAGTACCGGGCCGCCATAAGCACTGAAAGGTTGCTGAATCATAACCCTAGAATTGGGCATGCAGAACCGCTTCCCTTTAGAGCCCGACGCGAGAAGAAACGCGGCTACATTAGCCGCTAGACCGATACAAATCGTCGATATTTCCGCCTTGCATAATTTCATTCCGTCATAAATTGCCATTCCTGTTAGAAAAAAATGATTCAAAAAACGTGAATTAAATTGAGTGTGGAGTTGGTAATTTAACAATTAAGGGTTAGTTGGCTTGGAAATTCGGCTGGATTAAGGGTAGGTTGAGGGTTGATTGGCAACTGATGGTTAATTGAGGCTTAATTATTTAATATTTATTTGGTTCGGTTATTATTGTAATTTTGAATTGGGGTGAAATTATGTACCGTCTGTGATTGAGCCGCCTGGCGAATTAATGAATAATTTAATTTCCTTTGTTGAGTCACTCGCGTCAAGCATTAATAGTTGTGAAACTATTAAATCAGCTGTCATGCGCTCCACCTGTCGTATCATAACATAATATAAACTTATAAATATAAATTATAGTTAATACAAGAGTATAAGTATAAGTATATAATCTAACAACATAACCCCACTACTCATCAGAGGAAGTGAATTAAAAAAGGAATCAGTAAAAGAGATAATCGCTAGAATGCATTAAAATTTAAAACATAAATAATATAAATTAGTAAATATAATTATGCACACGAAGAAAGGCAATGGCCTTCTCGCAATTTTCTAAAACTCAGGGTTAAAATTGCAAAATACGAACGTGCGATCCCAAGAAGACGACTCGTTGGTTGAGAAGCATCTCATTCGTATCAAGAAGCTCAGGGCTGACAGAGAGATCCCAATCGGAAGAGAGGGTTTTTCTGTGGCTAACTGCTCCGGCCATGGAGATCCGCCTGTGGTTAGCGTTTCTTCTATTGAGAGGGAGAGAAGGTTTGAAGGAGGAGAAGCGATTGGAGGGGGAGAATGGAGGAGATATGAGCTGGGGCGAAGTGGTAGTAGTAGGAGTCGCCATTGTTGGCTCTCTTTCAGAGAGGTTTTTGTTTGTTATGTTTTGTTATCTCTCAAAAAAGTGGTGAGAGTGAAGTGAGGTGAGCTGCAAATGGGCCGTTTGGTTGGGCCGAGATTTAAGTTTACTACAACCAATTTGAGCTAGGCTGAATTTCATAAGCTGCTTTACAAATATTTGCAATCCTTTTCATAAGTTACTTTTTGCATAATCTATAATGTAGTGGTATGCTTATAAATCATAAATATATGTAAAAAAATGAAAAGCAAAATAATACACATATATATGCATTTAAATAGTATAACAAAAAAATTATATATATATTGAAAGCAATATATAAAATTATGAAAACAATATATATTATACAATAAATATAAAAAAAACAAACTCAATAGCAAAAAGAAGTTACACAGACACAGGCCACACAGAACCAATTTCAAAACCCTAGCCATCGAGCGGTATATATACGTATAAATTCATCCATTCCGCCTCCTAAACTCTCTCTCTTTAAACCCTAGCCGCCGCCGTTTCCATCGTCACCTTCGTTCTTCATACCAATCATGGCGGAAAACCTAACCCTCCGTGGCACCCTCCGTGGCCACTCCGACATGGTGACGGCCATTGCCGTCCCGCTCGACGGCCAGGCGAGGATCGTCACCTCCTCACGCGACAAGTCCGTCCTCGTCTGGGCTCTTGAGCCCAACGCTCTGTCAGGCAACGGAGATTTCGAGCCTCACCAGCTCGGAAACCCTAAACGCCGCCTCACCGGCCACTCTCACTTCGTTCAGGTATAAACTTCGTTTTCTCAGATCTCGTTTGAAAGTCTCTCCATTTCTCTCAGATCTGATAGAAACTTTCTACCTGTGTACATTTCAGGATGTGGTGCTTTCATCTGATTCCATGTTTGCCCTGTCCTGCTCGTGGGACGGTGAATTGAGGCTGTGGGATCTGTTGACAGGCAAGACCACCAGGAGGTTTGTCGGCCATGGCAAGGATGTGTTGTCGGTTGCCTTCTCCTTCGACAACCGTCAGATTGTCTCGGCTTCTCGTGACCGTACCATCAAGCTGTGGAACACTCTTGGAGAGTGCAAGTACACCATTCAGGTATAAATATCAATACATATCTCTAATTTGCTGGTTTCTGTTAAGTTATGTAATTAGTGAATATATTGTATCTCATTCAAAAATAAGAAATATCATGTATTTCTTTGCCATATATGATTCAAAATATTCCCTTTATACATGATTCATTGTCATTTATTTATGAAGGAATGAAGTAATCTTTCTGATCTTGCTTATGTTTATTATTTTTTATATGTGTATCCATCCACAATAGTTCATGTCGTTCAGGGGTCTACTTGATTTAATTTCCAATTCCCACAGTAACAATAAATAGCTAAACAATCTCTTTTTCTAAATTCAGGATGGCGATGCGCACACAGACTGGGTATCCTGCGTCCGTTTCTCCCCATCCGCCATCGCGCCAGTCATCGTGTCCGGATCATGGGACCGCACCGTCAAGGTCTGGAACCTGGCCAACTGCCGCCTCCGCTACACTCTCACCGGCCACACCGGCTACGTCAACGCTGTCGCGGTTTCACCCGACGGTTCGCTCTGCGCCAGCGGCGGCAAAGATGGGGTTACGCTCCTCTGGGATTTGGCTGAGGGCAAGAGGCTGTATTCGTTGGATGCGGGTGCGATTATTCATTCTCTGTGCTTCAGCCCCAACAGGTACTGTGAGATTGTTTTTTGTTTTGGGGATGAAAGAATGCGCGAGTAGTTAGTTAGTATTGTGAGTTGGTCCTTGTACTATGTGTTTCAACCTTTTTTAGTCCCTTCTTTCCTGCATTGGATGTTGGAAGTTCAAATCCGTCCACAGAAGACAATGAGGACACCAAAGACTGTGTCAGAGTGGATGGGATTTGAAACCATCGAAAATTGTGCTTTCTAATAAAAAAATTGTGGAAATGGCAGGTATTGGCTGTGTGCTGCTACAGAGAACAGTGTGAAGATTTGGGATCTGGAAAGCAAGTCGGTTGTTCAGGACCTCAAGCCTGAGATGCCCACTAGCAAGAACCAGGTTTTTCTTTTTTACTTTTTCCCCTCATTAGAGCTCATAAACTTATATATATATATATATTTATTTATTTATTTATTTTTTAATTCTTTGATACCATTTTTAACATATTTGTGGAATTATATGATATGTGTAGATGCTGTACTGCACAAGTTTGAACTGGAGCGTGGATGGAAACACGCTCTTCACCGGCTACTCCGATGGAACCATCAGGATTTGGGGCGTGACTGGCGGCTACTATGCGCAATAGAGATATTAGAGTTATATAGCTGTTTGTTCGTCTTTTCTTGTGAGAGTCTGAATTTAGGTTTCTTCCCTCCTGGATTTTGTTGGCTGTAATGCTTTTCGGTATTTATTATCTGGAGTTTTTGTGTTAATTTTGGTTTTTCAATGTTTGGATGTTTGAACGAGCTCAATACTTTTTAAGAATTTGTTGCTTCTACATTTTTCTTAATGTTATCTTTTAACTTATTGATGATGTTTAATGTTGGCATTGCATGTTTCCAATTAACTTTTGAAATATTGTAAAGGTTGAGAATCAAGTAAATTCAGCAGAAAAGTCAATTGCATTTAGACTTTTGCACTTTTACCATCGAATTAATCGGCTGATAATTCCACTTTGCTTTAGTGGTTGACAAATGACAATAAAGATTGCTAGAGAACCCTGGTAATCATGGCTGATAATTCCACTTTGCTTTAATATTTGAAAATGCTATAAACCTCAAGTAATCACCAAAACTATTAGTTATGGACCTTTGGTGTTTAGAAATAACACATAAATGAACAGTATAGTTAAAACCATGAAATAACATCGTAAGTACATCAACCCACAATTGTCACAACCAGCTCATTACATAGCTAGCTGAAAAAGGGGAAGTAAATGGAAATAAAAGTTTGATATTTGGTGAACATCAGTATAAAATGAACTTGATTTGGTATCAATCAGTGTCTACAAGTACCGTACAATCAGCACATTCACGACTTATGACACCATCTCACACCATGTTCTAAGACCCGACACAAGCCTACCAACTAATATTACCACAATCTAGTCCAAATCCACTTCCCACTTAAAACACATCAACATCGCCAGAACTGGCAGAGTCAGCAGCGTCAGTCTCACTACTACTCCCGCTTCCACTCCCACTACTACTCCCACTACTGCTGCTCCCTCCTCCTGAACTGGACGTCTCCGCTTCCCTCTCCCTATTCTCCAACTGGACATCTCCATTCCCCTCTTCCTGCTGCTGCGCCCGCATCAGCGCCTGAGCCGCGCTCATCCCCCCTTCATCATTGTTGTCCAAATCGTCATCAAATGCGATGTTTATCTCATCGTCGAAATCTTGATTTGTCGGGACGTTGATGTCGAATCCGACGGCTGGGATTGGAGGAGAGGATTTGGAATTGCCGAGAATGTCGAGAGGTGAGTCTTGGTCCTGATTGGATGAGGAAGGAGAGAAAGGGTCCGGATTTGTGTTGGTGTTGGTGGGCTGGTATTGGTATGATGAGTTGGTTGGTTTGTTGGTTGTTGGTCTTGTACCTGAAAAAAATAGGACATGTTAATAATGAATGATTAACTGATTGGGAAAAAAAAGAGTACCAGTATTTTCAGGTTCGCCAATATCAATTCGTTCCATCTCAACCTGCATTACAATGAGAAAACGAGAGCTAATTAAAAGATTTATAAAATAAATTAAGGGAAAATTAAACTGTAACTACAAATTTAGAGAAAAATGGAAAGAAAAAAAAACATAAAGAAGACCAAAAACATTAAAAAAAAATAACCGGTACAGCATGCGTAGAAGGTCTATTGATATTCTGAGTCCTTGCCACTTTAGTCAAAGGAGGCGAGTGAGACTCTCCATTGGTACTGGTACCGGTACTAGTCAAGTTTGACTCGCCAGGTACTCTTTTATGCTTCAAAGACTTGAAAGCTCGGTTCAATTTCTCCAATTTAAATTCCTCTCCATCGAAAAACAAGACTCCTTCTAATTCTTTATATTCTTCGCTGCTTCCTTCGAAGGAGACCTTCGGCTTGCCGGGTTGGTTGTTGTGGAATTCCACCGTCACTCTGTTTTCTTTGCTTTTGTGTAATGAGCCTGGTTGCGTTTTGTCTATTGATGCCGGTTTGAATTCATCTGGTTTCGAAAAAAGAAATAAAAAGTTGGTAAAATTGAGAGTCAACTGACTCCTAGTTAAGGAGTGATTGCTAAAATTTAGGCCTAATTGAGGCAACCAACAGATGTAGAGAGAGAGAGAGAGAGAGAGAGAGAGGAGAGAGAGAGAGAGAGTTGAGAATAAATTGAGTCGTAATTAAGGCATAATTGCCACAACTGACATCTAACTGAGGCAGCCACCGACTGAAGTGAATTAAATATAGAAAAAAGAGAGGAGGGGGGAATAGGATGAGCTAACAGCGAAGGGTGCAAAACTTGGATTTCTGATTCTTGAAGGAAGATCCGAGCTTTAAATCGTGCCACCTGTTCGCCTCAGGCTCCGTCGTCCTCCCAAACCCTCCATTACCAAATCCATTCGCCATCTCTCTCTCTCTCTCTCTCTCTGAGCCTCAAAACGGGACGAGCGGGAAATTTTAGGTACGCATCCCTTAGAAATCTCAAAATATCAATTACACAGTTGTGAATAATTTCGTCTGCGCCGCTACAAAACATTAAGAATAATTTGGTTACGGTACTAGTATCTACCCGAACATAATTGAAAATTTTACTGTATTATCTTAAAGAGAGTTTTTATTGAATAATGTTACATGAATATACATATAACCCTCATTTTCATTGGGCTATAATCTATCCGCTTCGGCCTAGGAGCGTAGGCAATATTTTGAAGTTCAACAATGTATATTAACTTTTGTTAGAAAATGTATTTCCATGACCATTTAATGCCCAATGTCACTAAAAAAATAATTTATGAACTGAAACAATTAAATTCACAAAAATTCATGTGCTATTATTGTTACTAGGATCGTGCTCGCGCTTCGCTGCGAGTATTTAAATTTACTATTTATTTAAAATTTATGTATAAATTATAATTATGTATAATAATTATGTTATGTAAGTTAGTTATATTTAAAATTATTTTGAATTATATCATAAGATATTTTATCAATTTATTATTCATTAATAATAGTTTCTATATCACATCTAATTTTATAAGGATAGATAACTCTATACAAATAAATTTACATATATGAAATAAAATAACATAAATAATAAATTCATAAAAAACAAAAAATAATAATTCAAAAAATAATTTGGATTATTAATTTATAATCTAATTAATTTATGTTTGCATTAAGATTTTTAAGAATAAAATATCAATTTTTTTTATCTTTTTAGTTTTCTTGTGCCGTTATTTATTAACATATTATATAAGAAAAAAATCAAGTATTAATCAGACGATGAAGGAGATCTAAAAACTAAAAATAAATGATAATTTATTTCATAGATTTTATTTGAAACCCCTAAGACTTAATTATAGATTATTAACTTTAAAAAAATATAAAAATAATTATTATATTTAACATAATTTGTAAAAAAGAAATATGGTATTATATACATACAAAAAGTATGTTTACTACACATAAAAAAAATATAACATGACTCATTTTCTGAATAAATTGTCAGCGTTACTTTTCTTATTTATATTTTGTTAGTTATTAAAATGATACATATTATCCGTAATACATTAAGTAATATAATATAATTTTTAATACTCTGAAATTTTATTTGATATGATAGTTCTCACATAATTGGAGATATAACACGAAACATTAATCTAACTGACCATGTGATATTGTGCTAATAATTTAAATGAAAAAATAAGATTTGAAATTTTTTTTCATCCAACGGCCGAAATAAAATTGACGATAGGTTTCTTGAGAATGCTTAAAGAGAGATGAAAAATAAGGTGTAAAGTATAATTTAATGAGCATATTATTTTCTTACATGTTCTTTTATATAGTCTTTATTTACATATTTTAGCAAGAAAAAAAAATTAGAACCATAACAATATGGAACTCAAAATAAAGAGAAAATTCCAACAAATTTATATTTGTTGATTTTAACATGAGAAATAAAATATTTCATTAAGAATTATAATTTTTTAAAGAAGAAAAGAAAAATTATTTATATTTTAATGAGTGAACTCTTCATTAACTATTGTTATTAATAATTGAATATAACTTTGAACTATGATTCATTGAAGCCATCTGATTAAGATCTGATGGTCATAAACAAATTTACAACGGTTCTCACTAATTCAGGGATGGAACACAAAACACCAATCCAACCAATCATATGATTATGTTTTAATAGCCACACACATGTTGTCATAAAATATCAATAAATTTGAGAAAAAGAATGGCTAAGATTTGACAAAAAAATTGATCGAACGGTAGAGATAAAAGTGATGATGTGGCCTCTTGAGGAGGCTCAAAAGTAGGTGAAAAATAAGGGGTTGGGGTTAATTATTATTTAGTAATATAATAATTATTATTATTATTTTTATTATATGTATTTTGTTATAGTTTTACACTCTTGCTTGCAACTATTCCTATAATAGTTATATTTTATTTTGGATTAATTTTGAACCCAATACCATCTGAAAGAATAACTTTTTGAAAAATAAATTATATGCTAATAATTAATAAATGACAATGATACCCTTATTTGTCGTGTTCGGTTTATACACAAGGCAGAATTTCATGTATACTATTACAATATCTTAAGACCATTTTCTGTATTCCTCAAAAATATCACAATACTGCGAAAATACCATGAATTTTTTTTTAATATGTAATTGTATTATTGGAAAATTGTTATAAGTTATAGTATAATAACATATTTCATCTCTACCCTCTCAAATATTAAAATATCATTTAAGCTCAATTATAACCCAGTAAAATTTGAAATTATGAGATATTTCAAATTATACACTTATGACATGATATTTTTTTCTCATAGCAAAATATAATGTTAGTTTTGGTTGGTCAAAATATAAGATTGAATTTAATCATTTCATGTTTATAAACAAAGATGATGCCACATGAAATCAATTAAAAAGATAACATTTCCGGTTTTTCTTGTGTCAACTTTAGTCCCACGGCCATAGTTCTATGGATATTAAAGCTATTTATAAAGCCATCCATGCTATGACACATCGACGGTACTCATAATCAAGAATGGAGCTTGGTCACTTAAAAATTTATGAAAAGAAAATTGGTTGTATTGTGAGCTGAAAGTTGCTGGCCAATAAATAAGGGTGTTTGTACCAAAAGTTGACATGTGGCATAAAACATGTCCAACTTTTATATATTTTAGTATAATACCCTATAATATCACTTTTTACGCTATATCATTATGAAAGTGAAATTATCATGTGTATTTTATAAATTTTAAGAAATATCATATCTTTTGTTATTTTTATCTGGTTTAAGTTCTTTTGTTATACCCAAACTCTTGATAAAATTTTATGAATATTTTTATGAACACTTTGGTTTAATTATTTAATTTGTTGAGTAACAAACAATTATCATTGAAAGAAACAATTATAAAAGATAAACAAAATTTTCCTGTCATAATAATTAGGATCTCATGCTTTGCGTCTTCTCTTAACTTATTTTTTTTATATATGTTATTCGCTTATTTTTTTTCATAATTATTTTTCTTTCGCACACACAACAATATAACAACTTGAGAAATCTTAAACTAAATTATTCTTAAATACAAAATATTATTCTCAAATGAACACCATAAATTTATATAATAATGACAAAAAATAAAAATAACATGTAAACGCATCTAGCTTTACTTATACAAATTATTTCAAATTAACCATCTCATTACATATAAACTTCAATTTCAACTCTTATTTGATAATAAAACTATTTTTAATCGCCAAATCAAGCTAAGTGTATGTATCGTGTCTTTTTCTACCGGTGATATATTTCGGATTATGATTTATATGGACTGTGATGATTTTCTCCAATATCCCCCATTCTAAAGAAAATAGTGAATAATAATGTATGTTCATATTAAATGAACTCCTTAACCTTCATTTATACACTCCTTAAAAAAACTTTATTTATATAGGATACCATATCACTCATAACAATGTTATATCATGTTTTTTGCATTTGATCTTCTCATGAATTCAACATGACTCGTCGAATATTATAACTACCTCATACGTTTTAACCATGAGTCTGGCAATAAATATTTTATTAAATATAAAATATATTTTCTAGAGTAAGATATAACAACATAACTTATCACGGCAATGTAGTTTCCATCAGGTAACTTGTGGTGCAAAAAAGTAAACAACGATGATAGCTAACATAACATTATTATCTCAAAACAAAAGTATATAAATTTTATCATATTTTTATAATTCTTAAAACATATGATATATAATTACTAAATTGAAGTTATGGTATTTATTGGTTACAAATTCTATCATGTCCCTATAATATACAGGCACAAGCACAAATCAACATGCTAATTAGAGTTAGGTTATATGTTTTAATTTCTGCAATTTTCTAAAGAAAAAAGGGCCTTCATGCAATTTCTAATAATGAGAGACTTCGTTACAATTCGAGCATAACGAAGGGGCCTTTTTCAAATTCTCATTTAACTACCCCAGTCCGGTCAAAAACCCTAGAAAAATCTTTCCTCCCTTCGCGCGCGCTGTGCAAACTAAAGCTAGAGAAAGCACTCTTTTAAGAGAGAGAGAGAGAGAGAGAGAGAGAGAGAGAGAGAGCGAGAGAGAGGGAAGACATGGAGATGAAAGTGGAGGTAGGAACGACAAGCGGCGACGTGGCTTCATCTCCGCCGTCCAGTTCGAAGAAATTGGGGCTGATGAAGTCCATTCAGACCAATTTTGGTGAAGACTACATATTCCAAATTGCCCCCAGGTAGTTCTATCAGCATTTCTTAATTTGAATTAAATTATGTCATTTAATTAAATATTGACATTTTTTTAACTTTTGAGCCCTCAATTAATATGAATGTTTGCGTCATTCAGCAGAAGAATTCAGTTTTTTCTTTTCATATTGAATTCACTGTTGTTTATACCTAATTTGAAAGAAAATATTTGAAACTGAACTAAGCAATTACTGCAATTTCAGATTGTATATGTTATAATACTATATAATAACAAAACAACAACAACCATAGTAATACTAATTATAATTATTAATTATTGTTATTATTATTCTATGTACCTTTATAACCATTATTTCTCGTTCTAACTTCTTTTTCTCTCTCTTTCTAAAGCGAGGACACATCGACACTGGCGGTCTCTCTCTCCTCAAACACCATAAAACTCTACTCGCCGGGATCCGGGCAGTATTTGGGAGACTTGAGGGGCCATTCCGCAAGAATCCACGAAATTTCCTTTTCCGCCCCCGCTTCGCCTCACGTTCTTTGTTCCTGCTCAGAGGACGGTACTGTTCGGGCCTGGGACTCAAGATCCTTCAATCAGGTTCGGAAAATTTAAATAATCAAATTAGGTCAATTTTTGTTTGGCGTTTAGATGAAATTTTGATTTATTGTTAGTTCTTTTTTGAAGTGTAGATTTCATTGTTGAGAGCTGGTCCTTCGCAAGAGATGTTTAGTTTTTGTTTTGGGGGGTCCAGCGGAAATTTGCTCGTTGCAGGCTCGAACTCACAGGTAAAATTAAAAAATAAATACTTTTTTACTAAATTTTTTTTGAGAATTTTTATAAAACTTTTTTTGTATAATTCCGCCCCCTAGTTATTCTTATTCAATTAAATTAAGCCCCAATTGTATAATAACTGGTGTAGGATTTGAATTGAACTGATGAAATAGGAAATTCGTAATTTGAACTGGTACCAAATCGGACTGATACATCCTAATTTTATAGCGGCCATATTTTTATTTTTATTTTGTTCTAGGTTTTGTTTTGGGACTGGAGAAACGGGAAACAAGTCACTTGCTTAGAGGAATCCCATATGGATGACGTTACTCAAGTAATGTATTGATAATAAATATAATAATAATTCTTTTGATCTGTATGTAATGTTATATTATAATTTCTAACATAATTATTTTTTTGGGAGAGTTTTAGGTGCGATTTGTGCCAGATAAATATAATAAATTGATATCTTCTTCAATTGATGGGCTTATATGTCTTTTTGACACCGATGGTGACATCAGCGATGACAACAGTTTATCATCGGTTAGAAAGTTCTTTTTATTTTTTAAAAGAAAATTGAAACAAATTTATTTTTGTTCTTTTTGGTTTCTTTTCTGTTCATTATTAATTTATTGTTGAAATGAGGCTTGATTTGTAGGTCATATATAAATTTGCATTTTTTTAGGGATTTATGCGCATAAATCACTTCATGAGTGTTTTTTTGTATTTTTAGGTAATGAATGTTGAAACATCAATTGCAAAAATAGGGTTTTTTGGAAATTCCAATCAGAAACTTTGGTGCTTGACTCACATAGAGACCATGAGGTAACAAATATATAATTTATTGTAGAATTTATTTCAGTTAATAAAAACTATTTCTCTTATTAAGAATAAAAAAATTCTATATTATTTTGTGTATTTTTATGTAGAACGCAAATAAACCTTTTTTTGAAATATAAGATTTCTACTTTGTTGCAGCATTTGGGATTGGAATGAAGGAACAAGAGAAGCCCATTTTGAAGAGGCTCGTTCTTCCACTTCCAATCAATGGAACTCTACTGCCGTAAGTTTTACATTTTTGCCCCTCAACTTTCCCATTATTTCATTTTGGTCCCTCAAATTTTCATCTCAATTTTTAAATATTTTCAGGTGGAATATTTTGTGGATTGTCATTATTCAGCCACAGAAGATCGACTTTGGTTGATTGGCGGAACGAGTAATGGAAATTTAGGGTTTTTTCCTGTTATTCAAAACCCTAATTATGAAACCCTAATCGGCTCGGCTGAGGCGATTTTGGAAGGCGGGCATGCTGGAGTTGTCAGAAGTATTCTTCCCGCTACTTCAGATTCAATATCCAGGTTTTATTCATTTATTTTCTGTTATTATTATTATTATTATTATTATTATTATATTATATTAGGGAAATAGATTTTTTTTGCAATTACAAATAATATAGGTTTTTTCTGTAAACATCCTTATTATAACTATTATTTATTTTTTTATTTTTGTTGGAAAAATAGGGGAATATTTGGATGGACGGGAGGAGAAGATGGACGTTTGTGCTGCTGGCGTTCAGCCGAATCAGACTTGCAAGATTCAAATCGGTCTTGGATTTCTACTAATCTTGTTATGAAATCTCGTAAAAATACGAGTAATAAATCGAGGCACTATCCTTACTGATTTGTTGGGATTTTTGGATTTTTGTTGTTATGAATTTATGTTTTTGTGTAATTGTTTTTCGAATGCAAGCTTGAGATCTTTTTGTGTAATTGTTTTTTTGAATGCAAGCTTGAGATGTTTTTGTGTGATTTGTTTATTTATTTATTTATATGGAATCATGAGATGTATCCACTATCCAGTGGATTTGATTAGTTGTAGCGGTGTTTAGGATAGATGTGGAGTCTTTTTTTATAAGAGTAATTGGTGATTTCAGTATTCTTCTTTAATTAAGAGAGAAATGTTTCAAGCTCGATGTTTTCTCTTAATGCTGTTTTTTAAAAAACAGTATGAAAATGCATAAAATAGTTTTAAATATACTATTTTTGTGTTTATATATTGCTTTTATACATGTCTTTACAAATAATTAAAATAGGGAATATTTTAAAATAATTATTTATTTTATGCAGAGGCTTTGTGCTAATTCTCTAATTTTTCTGGTATACGGATCTTCTTATATATAATATGAACCCAACCCGTTAACCGTTTGACCTTTCTCTCTCTGTCTCTCACCGAAACCAACGAGAAGCTCCATCAAAAACCTTCGTAAATTATGTTTCACATATTTCCCTCTTAAACACACAGATCCAATCTCCATTAGAAGCTTGAATTACTGACACAACACACAAAACCAGCTCTACTCAAAGAAGCAAAATCAATTCGAGCTCAAATCATAGACCAGTCACTGATCTCGCGATTCTCAGATCCAATTTCGAATCAAAACATGTGAGTGATCTTGAGCTGGAGTGGAGTTTCGTAATCAATCATGGCGAAGAGGTCTGCGGAGGAAGAGGGGAAATGGGCCTCCATGTGCAACTGTGTGGTGAATTTCTTGCTGGAAGAAGGGTACCAATTGACTGCGTTTGAGCTGCTGCACGAGTTGTTGGAGGATCGGCGCGATGATCACGCGATTCGCCTCAAGAATTTCTTCGCTGATCCTGAGTCTTTTCCTCCTGATCAAATTTCGCGCCTTAATAGCTCCAAAGGTGAGCACTTCATGCCGTTTCAATTGTTGCACGGCGTAGTAATAGTCATCAATTGACTCGGCTTGTTACTTCAATTTTCTTCATTAAGTAGACTAACTTATTTATACTGTTTTTCTCATAAGAATTTCAGCAAACTTGCAGAAATTGCCTTTCGAAGTGTATTAACTCGAAAAAACAAACTTTTTATTTTGCACAAATGCTCCTTTTTAGTTAAATTTTACAGACCAAAAAAGCTCTACTGATTCATAAACATAAAATTTTACAGTGTCAGATCCACAGACTTTACTAGAAGAGAAAATTTCAACCGAGGAGAAATTATCTCTTACAGAATACGACCTTCGATTGGCTCAAGAGGATGTATCAAGACTCAAATCAGAACTTCAGAAGCAAAAAGAATCAAACCCACAAGAAAATAATGGTAAATATTTTTCAAATCTTTCATCGACTTGTTTTTTAAAAGATTGAGGGCTAATTGAGACCATATTGGGTTTTAATTTGAGACGTTATTATACAATTTAGTCTTATTTCAAGGATTTTAATGAATTTTTTATGATTCATAGCGGCACAGAATTGATCTTATTAAACAAAAATAAGAACTAAATGGTTTAAAATTTGGACTTTTTCTTTCAGATGTAACGGTCAGTAATAATGGGTCGAATAGTGAAATGGACAAAAGGGAAATTACGCTTTTGTCCCTAGGCCCTTTGAAGGAAACTGAGAGAAGAGATTTGAATTGCGCCGTGAAGGAATATCTGCTTTTTGCTGGATATAGACTTACAGCCATGACTTTCATTGAAGAGGTTTGTTTCTCTGTTTCTCTCTCTAAAATTTGATTTTTTTTTTGTTTAAAAAAACTCAAAATTAATAAATTATTTGTTTTAAGTGGCAATTTTTTTTTTTTTTTGTTCTTTGATGTTTAATTGACCAAATTGAGGGTGAATTGAGGCATAATTGCGTTAAATGCATAATTGAGTCTTAATTTCTAGTAATTGAAGGGAAATTTCTGATTTCTAGAATTGTGTTTTTATTTGTTATTTTCTTTTTTAAATTATTTAGGTGACAGATCAAAACCTAGATGTTTGGCCGAACAGCTCAGCACGTGTTTCTGACGCGTTACGTAGGTTTTACTATCAGTACCTTTCTTCCTCTTCTGAAGCCGCTGAGGTAATCTTTTCTTTATTTTTTCCATTTATTTTATTTTATTTTATTTTTGTAAGATGTGATAATATGCGTAATTCAAGGGTTCTGATTGTAAATTGTATATTTTATTACAGGAGAAGATAACCTTAATTCAAGAAAACGAAACCCTAAATAAGGAAAACGAGAGACTTAAAACCGAAAGAGAATCTCTATTGAAAAGCAAGGAGTCTTTAGAAGGACAAGTCTCTGTTTTAAAAAAGTCTTTAGAAGCTACTCAAAAGGATCTCAAAGAGAGGGATAAAATGGTAATTTTCACTTGATGGTATCTTTATTATTTCAGAAATTTGCAAAAAATGCCCCTACATTATGCAAATTGCAAAAAGCACCATCATTATTGGAAAAAGGCCCCTCTATATTAATGAGTGATTAAGATGGCTTAACTAACGATGTTAGATCTTAACAAACATAAGTTTTTTTTGCAATTTCCTAAAAAATAGAGGGGCTATTTAGTAATTTAAGCATAATGCAGGAACTTTTTTCTCTTATTATTTTCACTTGATGGTATCTTAATGCATACTTATTTTTTTAAATTATTTAAAATTTGAAGGTTCAAGATATAAAACAAACAATGGAAATGCAAAGGAATCAACTGAACGAATCTCGAGCGGAAATTACCTCTTTAAAAATGCACATAGAAGGCAGCCGATCCGGTCAAACCTGGCCAAACTCAACCGAAACTGAAACTCCAAACCCTAAACCTCTCGATTCAAATTCAAACTCAAATTCCTTTGAAGAAAAACCTGATTCGCAAAACAATAAGAATGAAACAGAGGATTTTTTGAAAGACGGAAATTCTAATTCGGTTGAAATGGCTTGTAATGGTGTGAATTTAGGGGAAAATCAGGATTTGGATAATAATTTGTCTGTTTCGTTGGTTTCTGAAGAGAGAGAAACTTCTGAGGAGAGAGAAACGTTTGAGAAAGTGCAGAGTCCAAGTAAAGAGAAGGATTCTCACAATATGGTTAGTTTTCTTTTCTTTTTTTTTATATTTTGTTCTTTTTCTTGCTTTGAATTAATTTTTTTATTCTTTTATTTTTTAAATATGCTTTGAATAATTCTTTTTAATTTCGTACAGGCTATGGAGACTATACAAATATTGTCAGACGCTTTGCCAAAAATAGTACCATATGTTCTCATCAACCACCGTGAGGTTTCCATCAATATTTTCTTTTATTATTTTCCCCTTTTTTTTAATTATTTCCCCTTTTTTCTAATAAAATAAATCTTCAAAAATGTCATCATAATACATCAGATATCATTAAGGATCTGATGCTGCACGGCGACAACTTTTTTGTGTGAAACAATATATAAATTCTTATTTTGTAAAAACAGTATATAAATTAATTAAAAAGAAAATATATATAAAACCAAAAAGACAATATACATCCTGTTCTTGAAAGCAGTATATAAATATATATATGTATATTTTGAAAACATTTACATATAAACAAAAAACTAGTATATATAAACAAAAAACAGTGCATAAAAACACTAAACAGTGTATATTAAAACAACATATAAAATACATGCACACTACTTCGTGCTTGATGGAGTCGCATTTTCCCACTTCTCAATGAATAAATCTAACGAACTTTCATTTATAAAGTTTAACTAATTTATTTATATATTATTTTTATGAACAGGAGTTGCTTCCGTTAATGATGTGTGCAATAGAGCGGCACCCTGAAAGTTCGGTCAGAGATTCGCTGACTCACACTCTTTTCAATCTTATCAAACGGCCTGACGAGCAGCAAAGGCGTGTCATAATGGATGTGCGTTTTTTTTTTTATTTTTTTATTTTTTTGCTAAGCCCTAATAAACCCCCAAAAGAAAGAAATTTAAGGTGTTGATTGTGAAATTAGTACCGAATTAGTTAACCCAATTATATGTGGAATAAATCAGCCATAAGAAGAAGAACCTTCTTAATTAATCATCAGAAATTAAAAAAAAAAAAAAAAAAAAACTAGAAAAACAATACATTCATTTGGACCCTAAACCCACTGGCTACTGATACCACTATTTACAGGTTTATCTTTGCAACTCCTTGTTTACTCAAGAATTCTGTTTATTTATAAATTATACATTACAATAACTTAATTTTCTTTTAATTGTTAGGCATGCGTAAACCTAGCTAAAAACATAGGCGAAATGAGAACCGAATCCGAGCTTCTTCCTCAATGCTGGGAACAGGTACATTTGAAATCTCCTTCACAAAATCTAAAATAATCCTTACAACAACCACCATTAAAATTTACCTCAAAGTATAACCATCTGAGATTAAAATCCATTAATTATTATTATTTTTATACAACAGATAAACCACAAGAACGAGGAGAGGCGGCTGCTGGTCGCCCAGTCGTGCGGACAGCTGGCGGCGTTTGTACGGCCCGAAATCAGAGACTCTCTTATTCTGTCCATCGTTCATCAGCTCGTCGAGGATTCGGCCACTGTTGTGAGAGAAGCGGCTGCAAAGAATCTCGCGCTGCTTCTCCCCCTTTTCCCTAATTTGGATAAGTATTTCAAGGTATAATACAGAAAATAATTTTCTCTAATAAGAACATAAACATATTTGAATCAACACAGGTTCGATAATATATATTGAATAACATATATTTTTATTTTCTATGATTTGATTTGACAGGTGGAGGAATTAATGTTCCAGTTGATTTCCGATCCGTCAGGTTCAGTTGTGGATACGACATTGAAACAACTCGTGCCAGCTGTAATAAACTGGGGCGATAAATTAGATCATGTTCTTCGTGTTCTTATGTCTCATATTCTCGGTTCGGCTCAAGTATGTGTAAATTATATCATTTTACGAATATTTTGTTTTTGTTTTGTATGAAGTTTTATGGGGAAATTTGTGAAAAAGCCCCTAGTTTTTAGATTCTCTAGTCCCTATATATTTTCCCCGTTTCCAGTTCAAAATTTTCAGTAATCCACTAACCTTTTCTCACATCTGAAATAAAATAAATAAATAAATAAACATTTTTAATAATATTTTATTTTTCAGAGATGCCCTTCTCTTTCAGGAGTCGAAGGCTCAATTGACTCTTACCTTCGTGTTTTAGGAGAGAGAGAGAGATGGAATATTGATGTGTTTTTACGCATGCTGACTGATTTAGTACCGTTTATTCATCAAAAATCAGTTGAGACTTGCCCTTTTACAAACCCTAAAAAAGAAGATTCCCATTCGTGCTTTTTTACTGCCGATTTGTTGAAACAATATGCCACGTAAGTCCAGAAGATTTAATTTAGAATTTTCGTACCGTTTTTGCCAAATTGAGATTTAATTTTAATAATTAGATGCAGAATTAATTAATTAATTAATTTGAATTTCTTTTTTTAATTATTCAATCTTAAAAAGTGGGCATATGGAATGGACCTTTTTTGAATGGATGCACACAGACTGTTTTCACGACTTAATAAAACTCGCTTGTTTGCTTCCTCCAAAAGAAGATAATTTACGCACCAGAATTGTCAAGGTAATTAAAAAAATAATATAATTCATATATATCTTCTATTATTATGTATCTTTTAAAAAGCTTCTTATTTTTTTTTACTTTTATAAACTATTTTTTTGTGTTAGTATTTACTGAGTGTATCAGAACGGTACGGAACGGAATATTTAGAGCATATAATGTTGCCTGTGTTTCTTGTGGCGGTTGGTGACAGTGACAATGCTGATTTGATGTTTTTGCCCCTCGAAATTCAGTCAAGAGTCAAAGGTAAATATTGTTTTTTTCTGTTTCAACCCTTGATGTTTACAATATTTCTTTTAGATTATTTTAGAATGGAAATATTGGCCTTTTTACCTTTGAAAAATAATATGCGTCCCTAATTTCATATTCCGAAGTTAATTTTTTTTTAATATCTGATGAAATGTAAATTCAACAAATTCCAGGGTTAAGACCGAAAAATTCCCTATCAGAACGGCTATCCGTTACATGCATTTTACCTTTGTTATTAGCTGGCGTTTTAGGGTTTCGGTCCAGTCGAGACGAACTTACGTCGTACCTAAGAAAATTACTGGTACGGACTAATTCAAGCGACAGCTCAGCGATGTACTTCACCAATGAGCTCATTGATTCCGTCCGATTCCTTTGGTTCGTATTTGAATTTTAAAAATTTGATATTTTTTTTATATGAATTGGATTGTTGGTGTTTTTGGTAATGTTTGGGAAGTAAAGGTGAAATTTGTGTTTTTGGTGATTAATATATGGTTAAATTTTAAATGCTGGTTTTGCTTCAATACGCCTCAAAAAAATGCATGATTATGTGTGTGAATATGCTATTTTTTACTTAGTGTATTTTTTTTTTAATTTTAGTACATTTGAGGAGCATCACGGAATAATTTTTAATATATTGTGGGAAATGGTGGTGAGCTCCGACCCGGATTTGAAGGCAAATGCTGCTTCTCTTTTAAAAGCCCTCGTAAGTTTTTTTAAATTTATTTTCCATTTCTAGATTTATTTCCAAATTTTCGACCTATTTTTGCCTCAATCAAACTTCAAATAATACAATTTAGTTATAAAATGATAATTGCTGTCACTTCGACCGAATTTTGCCTTAATCAGACCTCAACCAACATAATATAGTAAACAAAATTAATAATTTCTGTCAATTTGGTTTAATTTTGCGTCAATCAAACCTCAAATAAAATAACTTAAATTTAATATATATTTTAGGTACCATATACAGACGTAAAAGAAGCATCGACTCATGTCGTACCGGCTTTAGTAACTCTAGGTTCAGATCAGAATTTGAATGTGAAATATGCAACTATTGATGCATTTGGAGCCGTAGCTCAGCATTTCAAAAATGAAACGGTATGTAATAGGAAAAAATTTAGGGTTTCTTTTTTATGTTATTATTTCGCTAAAAATGAAATTGTACGTACCAAGAAACTTTAGATTCTTTTCTTATGTTATTATTTCACTGTCTTGATGTTTTAACATCAATTTATCTCATCTTTACGTATAATCTCAATTACGAAACTATTTCTGTCATCTCATTTTTTTCCTCTAAATATTCTGCTAACTTAGCTAATTTTTTTTATTTGTATAAATAGATTTTAGATAAGTTAAAGATTCAAATGGATGTATTTTTAGAAGACAGATCGCATGAAGCAACGGTTTCCGTAATTCGTGCATTAATTATTGCAGTGCCTCATACAACTGATAAATTACGTGAATATATCCTTTTATTTTATTTATTTATTTAATTATTTTATTACTTTCATGAAAGAAAATATATTTGGGTTAATTTATAAATTTTCATTTTTCTCATGAAAGAAAATATATATGGTTTTATTACTTTTAAAGTACTCAAAAAATCCTAATGGTAACATATTATATCCAAAAAAACTAAATATAGGTGGTTTATGGAAAATGGAAAGTTAAAATTAGTTTTTTTAATATTCCAAAAGTTAGATTTTTTTTAACTTTCCCATGAAATTTAATATATTTCCTTGACAAAAAAATACATTTGTTGTCAAAAATATTCAAACTAACTAGTGTACCGACACAAGGAAATGATATGAGGCACCGACGTGAAAAAGCTGATGCGTTTTGCGAGGCAATCCGTGCTCTTGATGCATCAGGTAAACTCTAAGCCCTAATTTATGGCTAAATTGCAAAAAAGGCCGTACATTATCTAAAATTACAAAAGAGCCCTTCTATTCTTCAAAAATTCAAAAAACAATGCATATAAACCGCCTTTGACGGTGTTAGTTTAACATATCTAATACCTTGGATTATACATCTTTATATGGAGGGGAAAAATTTCTATTTAGTTGAAGGGTTTTTTCAAAAAAAAACCCTATCTTTTTTGAATATTTAAACAAACGCCTCACTTTTTAGATTCCCTAAAAAACTCCCTACAAAGTGAAATCCTCATTTTTTATTATAGCCATAAAAAGGTTTTTTTTACGGAATCTAAAACTGTTATTTGTTTCAAATATTCAGAAACGTTAGGGGGTTTTGAAAATTCTCCTTATTTGAACATAATAAATAAATCAATTATCTATGTATTTATTTACCATTTAATCTCCGTACAGATCTTTCGGCGGCCAACACAAGAGATCTTCTATTACCCTCAATACAGAACTTACTAAAAGACCCCGACTCTTTAGACCCGGCTCACAAAGAGGCCCTCGAAATTATAATAAAGGAAAGATCAGGGGGCACTTTGGAAAGTTTGAGCAACAAAGTCATGGGGGCCCACTTGGGTTTGGCTTCTTCCATGAGCAGTTTTTTCGGTGAAAAAGGCGGGTTGTTAGGAAAGACAGAAAATCAGCTGGAAAGTAATAGTAATAGTCCTGTTGGATCTGGTGGGATTGTGAGTGGACAGGCGGCGCAAGATGATTCGACGGCGTTTAGAAGGATTATGAGAGGCGGATTGGGTGATATGTGGAAGGGTAAAGCGAAAGGGAGTGATGAGTCGCCCAAGTAGGGAATTATTTGTTATTTATTTATTTGGTGAAATATTTTTTGTTTCTTTGTGATGAAATTTTGTTGATGTAACTTTACTGATATTTTATGGTGGTATAGTGAATTCTTTTTTCTTTTGGATGCTTTTTTATTGAAATGAAGTCATTTATTTATTTATTTTTATTTTTTTGTGAGTGATATATTCCAAGTTGATAAGACAAGTACTTCCGAAATGAAATATAAGACAAATGAGATGAATATATGAAAGACTGGCCTAAATATCTTGATTCTTTCGAAAATCCTTTTATTTGAATCTGGATACAAATATGATATTGAATTTCATTGTCGGATTCAGATCCACATGCAGATATGATATTTATTGTCAAGGATACATTTTCGAAATACCAATGCCACCAATACATCAGTATATATAAGAAGATAACATTTTTCTCGATCTAATACATTTTTTAAATACAAATCAACTTTTCTGGAAAAAAATTGACATCAAACTATAAATAGTTAGGGATACAAAAACGATTCCCTCTATATCACAAATTCACAACCATTTTTACATCACCATTCGCAAAACGGGACGCAAATCGTACTTCCTTCAGAAACATATCATATAAAAACCATATTAACAAAACACCCCCTTCTAAAACCATATTATTACATCCATCTTTCAAACCTTCATTTCTCCTCTACGATCTCTCCTCCCCCTTCTTCTCTCTCCTGATTTTTCCTCCCCTTTCTAACCCTAACACTTTCTCTCACCTCCCCATTTCCAATCTCAAGCCTCTTCATAACATAAGACAACAACTCCTCACGGTGCGAAAACGTAAAGTCCAAATGCGCATATTCAAACTCATTATACGAGACCTCAACCCCGCCTTTTTTCATCAACTTATAATGCTTTCTAACCATAGAAGGCGGAATTACTCTGTCTTTTTGGCCCGCCACCAAATCGATCGGCAAATCGATCAAATTATAATTCTCCCCCAAATCCAACGGCTCTGGCGACCCATAAGCCTCTATATTCAAACTAGGGTTTCCGTAATCGTACATCCTAAACTTCTTGTCTCTCTTAATTTGAGCTAAGTGTAAAGCCACATGAAACGAGACACCTGGCATGTCGTACATATTATAATGAGGTAACCCTAAAACCCCGACCCAATTTGAACTATCGCCTCCAACTGCATAACCCATTAGGGTTTGGACTAAACCGCCTAAAGCTGGATAATTATGAAAATCTCGTGCGAGTTTGTTTAACAACATGCGAAAAAATTGAGTGGGTATGTATAAACCGGGAAATAAAGGGGCTAAAATGGGGCCTAGTAAAACGACGAATTTTTCGACTATGGTAAAAACGAGCGGTAAATCTTCATGAAAGCCAGCTGGCGAGAGTAAAATAACGCGGGAAAGTCTGTGTGGTGAATTGGAGATTCTTTGGGTTATTATGTACATTAGCATCACGGCTCCTCCTAAGCTGTGACAGATGGCGGAGAGCTTGTAAGGTTGGGAAGAATCGGAATCGGAATTGAGATCCCGGTTTTCTTGGGAATCGGAATTGGGATCCCGGTTTTTTCGAAGCTCGGAGGTTTTTATCTCGTGGATTTTTTCTATTATTGCGGGAACGTCTTGGGTTCCGTGCTCGTTTATTGAATATCTCCAGTACCTGTAATGAATAGGAATATTTGTGATATGATAATTATTAGAAAAAGACATTATATTTAGGGGAATTTAAAAAAAAAAAAACTATATTTTATGGTATTTATGAAAAACCCTATCTTTTGGAATATTAAAAAAAATCCTCACTTTTAACTTCTCATTTTATCTAAATAATATTCAAATAATATATAAATAATGATAAGTAATATGTAACATATTTTACAAGTTACTTATCTTTTATTTCAAAATAAATTGAGGTGTTTACCTATTATCAACTCGAGCATTTCGGCTTAATATATTCATGAAAAAGGCATTAAATGTATGAATTTTTCAATGTAAGTTAAATAAGAGTATAAATAAATAAACATACTGGCGGGAAGAAAGATTTTTGTCAACATGCTCTCTTGAAACCAACCCTCTTAAATTTCCAAGAAATACATCATAACCTAAAAAAATAAATCACATGAAAATAAAAATTCGTACCACTACGTTAAATATCTATAGATAGTAGAATATTCAAAACTAAAATGGACCAAAAAGAAAATGTACTGAATACAAACCTTGATCATAAGCGGCAAAAGCAGGAGAACCCACAACACCATTAGACACCCATCTGAAATGTTTCCAAATTAAATTGTGAATTAAATTACAGATTGCGAATTATAAATTAAATTAAAAACAACTTTTTTTAATTTTAGAGAGAGAAGTAAATAAAAGAGACTAAACTAACCCCATTGAAGAATCCAAAATGCCGTGTTGCAAATACACAACCTTTTGTGAATCACGCCTAAAAATAATAATATTAAACAAACAATAAATTAATATCCAAAAAATACATTTGACTAAATCAATTATACCCATACTTATCCCTAAATTACATAATTTAATTATCTATGTATTTTCACTTCGTTCTTTTAGTGGGATTTGTCTGCAATTCATTCATACCCACCATGAAAACATTTAACATACAAAAAACAAGCCCATCAAATCAAACTCAAACAATAGAATGAGAATAAATATTAAATATTAAATAAACCTTGGGAGTCTTTCGAGTAGAAGTATATATCCATCAGAAGTAACGACTCGTATCGCCTCATAAGGATACCTATTTCATGGACATATAATCAGATGAAGAAAAAGGAAAAAAAGGAAAATTTTCAAAAAAAAAAATATATATATATATATATATATATATATATATATATATATATTTCCTGGCATTTATAAAAAAATAACTTTTGGAATATCAAAAAAATCTACTTCAAGCTTTCCATTTTTTTTTTTTTTGAAAAAACCGCTAACTTCAATGTTTTTCTTTTAAAAAAGCCCCAACCTCATTTTGAAATAATAGATAAAACAATTTCAATGTGGTCTCATATTATTTATTTATATATTATTTGAATGTTATGTAAGATTCTTTTTCAAATAGAAGTTCAATTAAGGGTTTTTTAGAACTTTAAAAGTTAGGGGTCTTTTGGAAAGCAGAAAGTTAACAATATGGTTTTTTGTAATATTCCAAAAGTTCGATTTTTTTGTAAATATTTCATACCCAAGCTCAGAAATAACATCTTGACAAGTCCTCGAATCAGTATTCAAAGAATGATGGAAGGTCGTTTTTCTCTCAGTTGGGGCGGGATTTGAACTCCCGACTCTAGCCGTCGGAACCGGGATTTCAAAATCCGGGATTTCATTTCTGTATTCTTCTTCAATTCCGTTGTTTTCGTTAGGATAAAGCCACGAATAGACTTTGCTTCCGATTTCAGAAGGGGAGAGAATGAAGTGCGCAGTTTTATGCACCATTTCAAATACCGACTCGATGAATATTTCTATCGCCATTTGTAGATCCTGTAATGAATAAATTGAAATTAATTATCGTATGAGAAAAAATAAAATAAATTAAATATTCAATTTCGTACAAATAATCCAAAGGTACGCTATGTATTATGACAAGAAACCAATTATCTCACAAAAAAGCAGACTACCAAAACCAATTATCTCACAAAAAAGCCCACAAAAAATGTCAATTTAAAAAAATTTAATTCATTACCTCAAAAACCCCACGCCTTTTATCCGTAGCTCTACTCCTCAAAACACCCGTACCAGTCGTACCAGCCGTAGCCACCGTACCAACCCTCTCCACTCTCGGTCTAACCAATCCTAGAATGACAAGTGGCGACCACACGAGCAGAGTCACCGGCCACAAAATCCAGGAAAGGAAATACCGGATTAGCCGTCCCAGTTTCCGATCGTACCGGTAATAGGATGAAGAACCGGAACGGGAAAGCCGGGATGAGGTGGAGCGGGGCGAGTGAGGGGCTAAATCGTAAAACTGTTCGTCTTCTGTTGAGTATTCGCTTGCGGATTCTGAGTCTGACAGGTCGGAGGATAGGTCGTGTACGAATTCATTGAATGATGAAACCCCACTGTTGTGAGAGAAAAAAAAAAGAATGAAGTTAGAACAGACATAAAGGGATATTTTTGAAGAAAAGAAACTATGTTTTATGAATATTCTGGAAACCCCCCCTATAAAGTAGATTGAATTATCTTTACTCCCCTATGGTGTTAAGTTTGATATAAAATCTAGTTAGATTTTATTTGGACCAAATACCCCCCAACTATTCTAAAAAGTGAGGCGAATTTCAAATTCCGTTTCACAATTAGCATGTTAAAAACACTAAAAACACATAAAAATGGAGCGGAATTTGAAATCCCTTTTTCTTGAAAAAAAGGCAGAGAAAATTTCAACTTTAATAAAATAAATAAATAAATAAAATGAAATACTTTTCCATCCAACGAGGCAGGCGGGGCCCGCGAAAAGTTGGCCGTAATTCCCAGCCTTGAATTCCTTCCAACATTTTTGCCTTGCCAGGCAATAAAGTGAGTAATAAGGCCGATATTCCATTTATCAACCTCGCTATGTTGTTGAGTGATTCATACGTAAATGTCTTAACCGTTCTATCAAAATTAAATCAAATAAAATAATTTATGAGTAATTCGAATGTAAATGTGAGGAATTTCTGCTAATTTGAATAATAAAGGTTGAGAAAGAACTGCCAGCTTTGCGATTTTTGAGATTTGGTCAGGTAAATATGTGTACTAGAATAATCATAAGGAATTGAAACTTAATTGCATAGATTGGAAAGAAAAAGAATGAGAGGGTAGATTAAATTCCTAAATTCCTTCAAAAATTTAAAATAAAAAATATTCCTGCAAATACTAATCAGTTAACTACATTAACCAAGAAATAAAAGCAATTCTGTTGAATTGGCCTCCGTATCAGACTAATTCAATCACAATGAGTAAATTTCGCGATTAAGTCGCGAGAAAAAACATATTACCCAACAGAATTAAAAGTAAATAAATTGCACCAATTTCACATAATTTGCGGCCCCAACAGCCAAATCGTCAAATCCCCCACTCAATTATCAACATTTTACCGCTCCAAACTCAATTGATCTAAAAAAGATACCAAAATCGAACGAAACAGCCAAAGAAAATGATAAAGAGAGAAAACTGACTCTTTAGTAACGGCTAGAATGTTGTCCACGAATTGTTGCAACATAACAATCTCCAATTTGTTCCCCCTTTTTTCCAATTTCTCGATTAAGAGACGAGACACCAGCAAGAGACGGAAGAAAGAAGAAAGGAGAAAAGGCCTGAAACTGAAACGAAGACTTTTTTATTAATTTTAGTTTCTATTTTTGAGAAAGAAAGGTTATTCCGCATAGACCGTTTTATGCGGATAGATTTTAAAACAGTCTGTTTCTGTGTTCTTTTGTGTGCAGTATTCACATGTAGCGGGCCGTTGTTTCCTTGGTCGTTTTTTAGGTTTGTATATTTGGAAGCAAATATCATCTACATCTTTCTTCTGTTTCTCATAGAAAGTTGTATGCATAAGATAGTGGGGTCCTACAGCAGACAGTGAGAAAGAGAAACATTGTTTCTTCCGCCCGAAATCGGGAAGCGGTTGTACGCTCAGGTCGCTGCGCCACGTAGAAAAGAAGATAGGGACAGAACTGATTGAGTGAGCCGACACACGGTCGGGCTGCCAAAGCCCACGAAGGGAAATTAAAACGTGTTATATCCCGGATCCAATTAGGGCCCGTTTGGCATGCGGAATTAATAGAATGAAGCCGGATTATAAGACGGAGAAGTAAAAAAAATCTGGAATTAGCTAATTTCATGTTTTGTTTGGATGCTTTAATAAAGATGCTGAAAAATATAATTATTTGTTTGGTTGCTTTAAAATTTTGAAATTTTATTCTTGTGAATATAAAAGTAGTCGTAAATATTTGATAGTTAAATTGATGATTATAAAGTACGTATTACATAATAAAAATACATAATAAAGATAAAAAAAATATAATCAAACTTAATAAATGGCAAAAATATAATAGAAACAAAAAAAATGAATCTCGCAATAATAAAAACAAAGTTACTAAATAACAAAATATGAACTAAAACATGTTATACGTTAAAACTTAAAAGTTTATGCATCAACCAACGAAATGATAATATTAAAACCAAAGTTCACACTAGATAGAAAAATGTAAAATGTTTTCTATGTTCCATGAGCAATCCACACATATCTCTCATAATTTGGATCCTTTTTTTTGAACTCATTCCCTTGCATCATCTCATCTCATACCTCTGACCTAGAAGACTGATATGTGGATAATGCTTTGGTTATTTTTCTTCCTTCTCGCCTGATAATCCAAGAGGCAATAATAATTACAAAAAAAACAACAAATTCATCTTCAGCATGATTCTCCATTTTGGATTGGATTCACCATTTTTATGATAACCTATGCATGAAACAAAAGTAGCTAATTAAGCATAATAGTCATCACTATCCAATAAGTCCAAAGAATTCATAGTTAGAAAAAAATGAAAATAAAAAATCAAATTTGACCTCCCAAAACTACTGGTACTAGACTAATTAAGGTTGGTATTATGATTCTCACTTGTCGAGATGGAGCTCGTACCAGTCCGTAGCAAATGATTTTTTGTGACAAAAATTAGGAACCTTGCTACTGGATGAAATTCAATTTCAATTTTTTCCTCTGAAATTGATGGTACCACTCTCCTCTTTTCCCAATTTTTTATTCAATATCTTTGTATAGATTCCGTCTTTTCTAATGAAATCGATGATACCACAAGCCAATCGTGTGCCAGTTTGATAATGGGAAATTCAATAGGATTAATTACTTCAATCAGTCAATAGTATGTATGCAGAATCAGCTAAAGATTGTGAAGCTTTTCAGCTCAGTTGAGAAGATTGAGTAAAAAATTAAGAAAATTAAGCTAAAGATTTCTGGATATTGAGTTCAAGATTGTGAAGGCTGAATGAATAAACGCACCCTGAGCCATACAAATGAATAAAATTGCCCCATGAAGATTGAGAGAGAGAGAGAGAGAGAGAGAGAGAGAGATCATATAGAAGTCCACGCCAAGATTGAGATAGGTAGGCAGATCGGATGCAGAGACTCAATTGGAGCTTGAGCGAGAAGAGAGGCAGTGGCTTCAGTGAGAAGAGAGTCGGAGTGAATTCAGCGGGAAATTTGGCGCCTCAAGTTTACTCGCATCTTGGCGTTCTGCCATTTTGGAGGAATTACGGTTGAAAGAAATGATATGTAAAAAATATTTGCCGTAAAAGATAATTCTAATTCTTGAAACTTACCAAACAGAGAACTAGGGGTTTCCGGATTTCAAAATGCTAATTCCCCTCATAATTCCTCACTCCAAACGGGCCCTTAAAGAACTGACATTCAAACAATCATCCACATAAATCAAAATAATCTCTAAATTACATTTATTAAACTTAACAACAAAATAAGATTGAGACTATAAAGTTCTCATTTATTTAATACTAATTATTAAATTAAATTTTATTAAATTGTGACGTCTCTTCATCCGCAATCCCAAGCTAATGATTCAAACCTGGGTACAAAATAAATATAAGGATGAGTACTGACTCAGTAAGGTATGAAAAGAGACCCAGCCGCATATATCAAAAATAGAATATATTGAGTTTAATATAAAATAAAGTAATATAAAATCAAGTAACCAGAAGTTATAAGTATAATTTAGTATAATAATTATATAATAATTATGAAAAATACTTTTATTTCAGGATATTATCTTATTTTACTTTCAACTTCCACACACACAACACACACACTAGATCATGCTATGTGACATCAAGTATACGCACAGATACATGTCTTTTCGAGCTCGTTATTGGTTGATCGACGGTCCTAGCTTCCACCCACTAAGTACGGCCTCTCACCTAGATCAGCGGCCTTGGCTTCCACCTACCAAGTACGGCTGTATTCTCTTAATTATCACTTTTCTCACATCTCACTATATCCTGTATCTTACTCAAAAATATCTTTAAATATTATCTTTAAATTCTCATATTACTAAAAAGTAAAAAATATTAATTTAAGCCACATAAGCTCTATCTCATAAATAAAAGTTATATATTCAATATTCAGTATTATCATTATAGATAATTATAATATATATACTATTTATACGGAAGAACAAATATATCCAAAAGAGAAAGCATATGCGGGCAAAACCTTACCTGAATAAATACAACAACTCGCAACTCTCACGTGAAATCTCTGGGTTCCACAAACTCTTGAGCTTCCTTCGCAACTCTTTAAACTTCTTGGTCTTCTTCTAGTACGAAATTCTCCTCACGCGAATCTAATTATTTAATTAATACTAATTACTAATCGATCTCGAATTTCATACCGACATGCTCACTTAATCTGATTATTTACGAAAAAAAATATTTTCTGGACCTTAAATACAGAAACTAATATTACCAATGAGTCCGAAATGCCCTAAAACATATAAATCGATTATTTATTTGTAAAATTTGAAGTTATATATTAAAAGTTATGATTAAAACAAATTTCCTTAATAACCCGGAATTCCTGAATCTGTCCGAAGATCCAGAATCCAGTTCCAGTTTAGAAAATATCCCAATTCCAGATTTACTAAAAACCAGTATCTTATTTCTCAGTTTAAAATATTCCTATTATTATTATTATTTGAAATCCTTGATATATTCTCAAATAAATAGAATTTACATATAACAGTAATAACATGAAAGTCATCTGGTAACCAGAGATTTTATGAAACTAATTAATCATAATTTGTATTATAAGAAAATAAATAAAAGTAACGTTGTAATATCATATTCAATAATTATTTTATTCAATGAAATATAAAATTTATTTAGTCATATCATATACCCACAATTATCATTATTCAGAATATAGTAATATACCTAGTTATTCTAGGAAAAGTATTACATCCATAACAACAAAACATTTGTAGATTTAATTTCATGAATACATGCAACCTAGTCTAATTATGCAAATAATACTAATTAATAATTAACTAAATCTAAACGAAATATAAGACTCACTTTACTGAAGATGATTGAACAAGGAAGAGAAAGACAAATGCTCTAACTAGTGATTAGACTTGGATAGACAAGATTGGTATGAGCCGATTTGATCTACAGGCACGGTCCACAAACTCCACGTGTAGGAATCTTCTCAACTCCAAAGGACAAATTCTTGCTCCTTTTTTCTTGTGTCTTGCACAGGAAGGGAGAAAGGAGAGACAGAGAGAGAATAAAAGGACATATTTCTGTCTTGTAGCGAAGTATTTAAATTAGGAAAGAAGTAAAACGAGAATAATAGATGTACTCAAATTAAAATCCTTAATTTTCATATTAAATTCAGATCCTAAAATTTAGTTTTCATTAACAGAAATATTTTCAACGCACTGAAGAAGAAACGCACATTTAATTTCTGCTGCCACTTTTGCACTTTAGACCCTCAAAGTTAAAATAATCATAACTTTCAACATACACCTCAGATTTTGATGATTCAAATTTCTAAATTCTTTATTAAATACCTATGATTTATTGAGATACATTCTATTATTCCCCAATATACAAATTATTTCTAAAATTATGAATATACCCCTACTACAAAATAATAAAAATAAAAATAAAATTACTTATTATAACAAAACGTGAATGAGGTGAGAAACCTTTTGTACTGAGAACTCTTAAAGCAAATTATATTAATTAAGTCTCAAATTAGTATAGTATAGTTAGTTTGACCTTTTTTTTTATGTAGGAAATGTTTTAATTTGTATTTTCTTTTTGCAGAATTTCAGAACATCATGTATATAACATGGTACATTTTAGCACGGTACATATATAAATATTAGATTCGACTATAGTCTATAAGAAACAAATTGTATTTATCTGACACAATCTCAAAATATGTGTTCGTATTCAGTTGAACAAAAATGTATAACCTATGTTACGCCAATAATTTGTCAATTAGACTGTATTAGATAAAATTGAATATTATATTATATTATATCATATACTAATTAATATCCATATGATGCAAGTGAGGGTTGACAAGTCCATAAATAGAGAGATTTGCATTATCTTTTGTGCATGGACTAAATATTATAATCTATCTTTATTTCCCTATACAACAAAAGTACAGAACAACTACGAGACACTCAGCGACTCAGCACTCCCGTCTACAGTCCATTCGGAGATCTCTCTCTCGTCATGTAACTTCATCAGTCATCAGATCACTGATCTCTTCTCCCGCCATGGCCATGGTCATCTCCTTCTCTCCTCTCTCCGCCCCCCCTCTCCTCCACCGATCCCTCTTCCTCCCTCCCTCTTCAACTCAAAGGCAAGTTTTCTCTCCCCCTCTCTCTCTACATTTTCCTTACACCATTCTTCTCTTTCTCACAGCTCTCTCCAGCCGCCTCTGTCTCTCCGAATCCGTTGCCGTACTTTCAGCAACTCTGACCCAACAACCCTTCCATCTTCGTCCTCTCCTCCGGAGAACCCATCACCGGAGCTCCGAGTCGTCTTTTCCGGCACAGAAACAGGCTCCCACATCTACTCCTCCATCGCCATAGCCGACGCTCTCTCCCTCCTCCATCCAAACAGTAACTTCCTCTTTCTAGGCCGCAACTCCTCCGACAACTCGCTCGAATCCACCGTTATTCCCTCAGCTGGCTATTCCATCTCTCCCATTGACACCCCACTTCTCTCTTTCTCTCTCCTACTCCCTATTTCTCTTCTCTGCTCCACAGTCTCTTCCCTCTTCACCCTCTCGAAGTTCAAACCTCATATAATTGTCGGTACGGGCGGGTATCTCTCTGTACCGGCTTGTCTTTCCGCGTTTATTCTTGGAATAAAAATCGTGATTCAGGAGCAGAATAGTTATCCCGGAATGGAGAATTGGTTACTCGGTCGCCTTGCTGAAAGGGTTTTTCTAGGGTTTAATACATGCGTGAAATATTTTCAGAAAGATAAATGCTTGGTTTATGGAAATCCTGTTAGGGTTTCGTTAAGAAAATACACTTCAAAAGCTGTCGCAAGGTCGCATTTCTTTCCTACTTTGGCTAAAAAGAAGGAGATGGAACCACAGGTACTGTAAAAGAAAGTATTAATTTACCGAATTTATAAATTGAAGTATTGTATTTAAATGTCAAATAAACTCACCGTTAGTCCCTTTTCTTTAATTGGATTGCAATTTGGTCTCTATACTACTGATTTTGAACTTCTTGATCCCTACACTTTATAGAATTGTGCATGATTAATCATACAATTTTCATTAAGTACATGCATCAAAAAGTTCAAATTAGTTAGTACAAAGACTAAATTGCAATCCAATTAAAGTACAGGGACTAACGGTGTATTTGTCCCTTTATTGTAAAAATAAATTGTATTTTACAAAATTTAGGTCATATTGGTGCTGGGCGGGTCGACTGGAGCGACAGCTGTCAATTACACGGTATTAAATATGTACAGTGATATTTTAAAAGAGCACAAAAATTGGTACATAGTTTGGCAAACTGGACCGGATCGGTACGCAGAAGTAGAAAGCCTCGTAAAAAGAAGTAAACGGCTTTACATTACACCGTTAGTCTTTTTGTCTTATTTTTCTTGTAAATTTGGAATTTTGCAAAATTACAAAAAAAAGGCCCTGTATTGTTGAGATATACCTTCTACGTTTTTTATTTTGTGGCATAAATTAACAAAAAAATCAACATTGATAACAAAATAACAAAATTATTTGAGTTAGAGAGGCAAAGAAAAAAAATCTATAAATACAATAAAACATGAATAAGTTTTTATGACAGAGATCAATGTGAATGGTTAGCAAGTTCTACTCATTCTTTATTGCATTCGTAAATTAATTTTAAGGGAATGAGTGCTCCAATATTTTAGATTAATACACTGTTTAATATCTAATGCCAGGTGAAAGTCACTGGATAGCTGTTAAAAGAATCCTTAAAGTTTTACGTTATGGCACAAATTAACAAAAAAAAATGAGAAATATCTCTAAATATTTTTTGAACAAAAATACCTTTTAATTTATTAAAGGGGTCCTTCGGGTTAGATCACTGTGCGATCTAGGGTTCTTGCTCCACTGGATAGTATCCGTTAGGAGGGCAAGCCCTGCATGGGACGTACCAACTGCTATTTTTTAAACCACGGTGCACGGTGAAACCCATTCAACACACAGGACCACCTCGGGACGACCAGTTTGGAAAAGAATGAGTATATAAATTGTTGTTGGGAAGCCTAAATTTGGAGGGTGGGATTAAAGATTGATTTATTGGAAACCGGAAAAAAGTTTTAGCGTTGATTATATTATACTACTTAAAATAACAAAAGTTTCAAAATAGCAATAATGGTACATTCTTAATTAGTTATGTTATATTATTACACAATTTTTCGTCTCATCTTTAGCATGTTCTTATCTAATTAAGAATGTAGCATGAACTCGGGAGAAAAATTCTGATAGAAATTTATGTGTGATGACAATTTCCCTAACAATTCACTTAAGAAATGCTCATAGTTTACTGATAGAATATAATATGAAATACTTGGGAAAATAAAAAAAGACCCTGAAAATTGCAATTATCAATAGTATATTTTTTGCAATTCTGGCGCAGTACAGGGTCTTTTTTGCAAATTTCCCTTGTAAATTTTGTTCCATCAAACTGGTCCTCAAATTATGTAACCTCCTTTTTTATAAATTTCAATGCGGCTCATATGATTTGTTGTTACGGTAATAAATAAATAAATTAGGTTTTTGCATGAAATGGATTTGGCTTATGCAGCTGCTGATGTCATTGTTTCTCGTGCTGGCGCGATGACCTGTACAGAGATTTTAGTCACTGGAAAACCGGCTATTTTGGTACGAAATATTTTATTATTTTTTCTAATATTTTAGGGTTTAGAATTTGTAATAGTACTGACCAAAATTCCGAAGTTAAGAAAAAAAAATATTGGTTAATTTGTTGGAACGATTACTTTTTTAATTCTTTTGATTAATTTTTTATTGAATAATTCTTCTGATTTATTAACTGCTATAAAATCAATTTGTTAATTTATTTAGTTTAGTTTAAGTTTTATCCTTTTTTTTCAATCAATTATTTCAAATTAAACACTTTTAGTGCCGCAACAGTGAAACAGAATTGAATAAAAGTATTTATTCCGCAGAACATAATAGAATAACATGGAATATGGTGGATCAAATAGGTGGAAAAGTTTATTCCATGTGGGAGATGGGATAATGAAATAGAGTAGAATAAACCCAATCTTTGTATTTCTTTTTCCTGATTAATTAAAAACGTTATTATCTATTTGCTATTATCAATTAAAAACATTATTATCTATTCGCTATTCCACTAATCTGCCTTGCCTAACAAGTTTGGAATAAAATGAAATAGCCAATATCTCCTATTCCGCTTATCCACTATTCCACGTGTAAGAAGTTCATGCAAGTTTCTTGGTACCTTTTTTTTTTCTTTTTCCTATTTCACAAATCTTAATTATGGAGCACAATTTCGCCTATATAATTCTACTGGACAGCCTCAATGTTTCATCATTTTGTCTCCTAATAATATATTTTGTATACTTTTAATTATTTTAGGTGCCATTATCTAATGCACCGAACGATATTCAGACGAAAAATTCATTTATTATGTCAGAAATTGCCGGCTCGAAAGTTCTAACAGAAGATGAACTTGATTCAAGTAGTCTTGAATTTTTAATTCATGAAATTTTAGGTATAAATCTCAGTACTTTAACTGATTTTATGATTTTTTTTATTTTTTGTGATTGTTTGAGCAACTTTAATTCTTATTTGACATATTTTGTGTTTTTTTCTTGGATTTTCTGGTATTTTGTTATTTAATGCATGAATTAGTGTATATTCAAGCTGCTAACTAGTGCATATTGAGCCCCTAAACCCTAAACCCCAATCACCCAATGTAACCTTAATTCATTGATAACCAAATAAATAAAGGGAAAAAAACACTTCCAAAGACTTACAAACAAATATATATGTTGATTTGCTACCTTTACACCAGATTTTGACCCATTATTTTTTCCCTTTATTTCTTGACTTAGTTAATGTTCAATTGCTAAATTGATTTTTTTAATTATGTTTTATAAATTGATATTTTTTTGCTGTAAGATTATGTTTTTTTTTTTATAAAATTATGTTTCCTTAATTGTTTTTTTTTTTTTGGCTGGTACGGTACAGGAAATGAGAAATTAAGAGAAGAAATAAGCGAAAAGGCATTAAATTATGCAACGCGAAGTGCTTCTAATGATATTGCGCAATGCATTCTCTCTCTTGTCAAATTATATCCCTCAAAATGAATTTATATTAAAATATTACTATTATTAAGAAAATTGTTTATGGATGGATATCATTTATGTCCATATAAAATTGAGAAACATTTCATATCTTTTGAAGAAAATGAGGTGCCCATGATATTTATAATTTTGGAGGGGTAGATGTGATCTTATTCATTAATATTATTATTAGGGTTATTTTTTTCGATGCACAAGTTAACTATTTTGTTTTCTTTGTCACATTTATTACAAAATAATAATTTAAATTGAACATTTAGGAAATTTTGAAAATTTAGATCATTTCTAACATTATGTATTGTTTTCTTTTTTCATTCTTTTTTCTGAAATGGTAATTTGGAAAATGTTACTCATTGATAAAAACAATTGTCAATGTAATATTTACTTTGTTGTAAAAAAGCTCAGCTCTAAATAACTCGATTCAGCTCCGTTCATTTCAATACAGCTTGAAATTATAGTGGTATTACTAGAAAATTACCAGCTTGAGTTATCAAGTAACTAAATTGACATTTCATATTGATTTTCATTTATTGATGTGTTGGGAATTGGGATACTTCAATTTATGAAGAGGATCAAGTAATTTTATTGACTAACCGGTCAAAGTTTACCAATCTGTAACTCGGGTCTATTTTACCATTCTATATTGGGAGCAGATATCACGTGACGGTATTGTAGCGACTCTATAGCGACGGTATATAAAAATTGAAAAAAACATATAAACTGAAAACAAACGGTCTATAAAAAATTCATTTGGTAAAACAGTATATATTTAAAAAAAATGAAAACAGTATATAAACACATATAAATTGAAAACAAACAGTATATAAAAATTCATTCGGTAAACAATATATATTTTAAAAATTGAAAACAATATAGAGCGTATATAGAAACGCGTGAAAATAATATATAATTTCAATCCGTCACTATATGATCGCTACAGTACCCCCGTCGTGGTTTCTCATTTCCCTTCTATATTTGTATGTTGTCAGTGATTTGAATGAATTGGGACCCAAATGATAAGGATTTGATCAGAAATTTATTTCCAATGATAGAGCTTTGATGATAATTTAATTTCTTTAAAAGGTAGGTCCTTCAAACATGGATGATTTCAACCTCATTTCTCATGTGTAGTCATCATTAAATTGTTATAAAATCTGAGAAATCTCGCGGTATGTTGCATGCGGCATCATAAATTTCAGAATAAAAAAGAGAAATAACAAATGGAATCATTTAATACGGGTGCATCATATTGTAAGAGTACTAGGAAACTTAATCAAAATTCGTTATGTATATATGCAAAATTTCATTTTATAACCATACACCATGATCCCCCCCACAATATGTGCCATTTGATCGAATGTCAGATAATTTTATTTGGGGAAGTAATTCATAAGAAAAATGCACAAATTGATTGTAAAATAAGGACAAATAAATAATATTTATACAAAAAATAAACTGTAGATATCACACAAACGATCTACACTCCTTTCATCACTCCATCCTTTATTTAATTGCAAAGTCTTCTCCTATACCTAAAAATTGAATAGTTAGGTCTGGCTATTTAATTTGGATTTATTTGAAGTACTATGTTCAACCAACTTGCACTGGTTGTTCTTACATGTCATTAATTAATATTATATGTTTTTTTTATGAACTAGTTCAATGTTGTGAATGTAAGTATTTCTTATAAGATGTTGTCAGCAATGTTTAAACTTTAATATACCATAAAAATAAAATAGTATTGGCAATACTTCTTTAAACGTGTTTAGTTTAATGGAATAGTGAGATGAATTAGCATTCTTAAAAAAAAAAAGAAATAATTGAGGTTTATTTTTCTTAATTTCATTCTTTTAATCTTCAATATACTTTTTCACCACTTGAATTTACTTTATTTCATATCTATTTCACTCTATCTAGATAAGTTGGTGCCCACCCATGTTACCTAATCATTATTATGTCTAATAAGGCAAGACAAGCCCCTTTTTAAGAGCTTTTTGGCTATCCAATCATTATTGTTTCATTACATTGCACAACTATAACAATTTCTGAAAGTAAATAGACTTTCTAGGAAAAACAAAAAGGGGGCAATTTCATGTGTAGCCCTGAAAAATCTAAAAAATAATACCCAAGGCCATACCACTACAAAATAAGGAACATTATGGTCCTGTGGACATCCATAGCATAGGAAATTAAATATACGCCTCTCCTTTCAAATTTCCTAAAAAAGGATTCTCTAAGTTGTCATTGCTTTACATTACTAGATTTTATTTATAATTTATATATGAATTAGTAAAAACAGGGAATAATTCAACCATAATAAGGAACATTATTATGAAATTATGATGATTATAATTCAACCATTTTTGGAAAAATTTCACATTTTGAAGGGCTAAACGTGATATTTTGAGTTTTGAAGGGGTACATGTGAAATTCCATCTAGAAAAGGAAAAATGTAACCAATACATTTATTATCACAACATAGGGAGACAATAAGCATAAAAATTAAAAACACAACACTAGGAAAACCAAGCCAATACCTCCCTTCACTACACCTGAAGACCTAACACACAAAACTAAAAAATACAACATTTCCAAAAAGACTCCTTAATTTACACAATGTGCCTTTCAATCCTCTCAAGCGCATCCACCACGCTTCTCATAACTGGCCTTCTTTCCGGATTCAATAGCACGCAATTCAGCGCGATTTTAAGCACCGCAATTATCTCGTCTTCTCTCTCCAACTCTCTCACTAAACACGGATCCAACACATCAAGCAACGGTTTCTTCTCCTCAATACAAATCTCAACCCACTTGACCAAATCCATTTGCAAATTATCCAGCAAAACCATTGGAGCCCGACCCGTTATGAGCTCCAACAGAATAACACCAAAAGAATAAACGTCCCATTTTTGCGAGGGTTTTAGGGTTTTCAATGCTTCAGGTGCCTGATATAAATTTCCCTTGTTGGTCAATAAAGGACTGACTGATGCGTCAGACTTGGTTTCCGTACCGGTAACATTTCGGTCGGACTGGTATGGGGAGAAATTGCCTGCTATGGTTGCCAGCCTGGCGAGGCCGAAATCGGAAATGTGAGGGGTGAAATTTTGGGAGAGAAGAATGTTGTTGGGTTTTAAGTCGCCATGCACGTATTTTTTGGGGGAGAATTCGTGTAGAAATTGGAGACCTTTTGCGGTTCCTTTAATGATTTTGAGTCTTATGTCCCATTGTATAGGACTGAATGATACAGCCCCAGTTTTGCCTGAATTTTTTAAATAATTAAAAGAAATCCTAATTATTAGAGAGAGAGAGAGAGATGAAACTAAGGAAATAAAAGCTTTACTAATAAAGAATGGTCAATGTAATGAGAAAACAAGTTATTTTTCATATATGCCATTGCAAAAAGTTGTATTCGGCCGTCAAGGGTATACATGAAAATAACAACTTTTTAAAGTGTGCAAAAGAATAAATACTTATTTTTACAGATAATCAGAATGCAAAAGCAATGATACTCATTTAAAGCATGGAATCATCACAGCCAAGTCATGACAGATTCTTAAAGAAGGAAAAAAAGTGAAGCTTTCCATTAAATTTTAATTAAAAAAATATATGGAAAAATGCGCCGTCAAAAATACCACACAAAAGAGCAAATATTACACTAACAATAACATAAATTTATTATTAAAGACAAAAAAAGATAATTTTTTTTTAGGTAGCAAAAAAATAACGGACCATGAATTGCAGAGGAAAGACTTCCGTTTGGAATATAATCATAGACCAACAATTTCTCATCATAAGACCAATAATACGCCCTTAGTGCCACGATATTTGTGTGCCTCACCTTTCCAATTGCGTCAACCTATTTCAAATTTCAAATTCAGAAATCAAATCTTGCTGAAAAGAAAAGATTGTGTAATGTTTTGTAATTTTGCGAGATGAAAATTAGTTGTATTTTTGTCGAATGTTTTTGTTATGGTGTCAAATATTGCATGTGTTTGTAAAAAGACAAAATAATAATGATGATGATGATACTAATAATAATAATAATACGTAATAATAATATTAATAATAACAGTAAGAAAATTAGTTATTAAATTAAAATAGACAAAAATGCATGCATTAAAGAAGCCCAAAAAACATTAAGAAAATTAAAAAAAATTACCAAAATTATTACCTCTGTTTGAAATTCTTTAAACCGTTGCAAACCACCTTCACCAAGTCTTCTAACCGCCAAAGCGGGCCCGTTTTCCAAAACTATTTTATAAACAATTCCAATTCCGCTTTTGCCCAAAACAAAAGCAGAAGCTTTCAGAAGCTCGTCCAAATTAAATTCCACGCCTTTATCCAATTTCACCAATTCATACTGATTCTCATTATTCGTCTCTGACAAGCTGTCACTCTCCTCTAATCTGCCAAAACACGGGCAATTACCGTTTTGCCCCTCTGTTTTTTCCTTGTTGGATTTTGAAGAAACCGCTCTCCAATAGCAATAGAAGAAAAACAGAGCGATTAAAGCAATTCCAATTATATCGCTTACTACAATTGCAATTATCGCAATTTTACTTAAGCCTCTGTTTTTGTTGGTATTTACATTTACGCCCGACTGAGAGTAGTTACTCGGTAGAAACGGATTTAAAGAAGGAGATTCAGACAAATTACAAGGATCTTTCAAAGGGGGCCCGCACAAATTAGGGTTTCCAATAAATGCTGTGGGTCCTCTGTTTTCTAAAGCTCCGTTTTGCGGAATCGGGCCGGAAAAATTGTTGTATGTGAGGTCTATATAAACCTTTTCTGGCAAATTACCGAGACTCTGAGGGATTAAACCGGAAAATTGGTTGTGAGAGAAATCTACTGTGCCTTGAAGGCTTGAGAGGTTTCCAATGGTGGTTGGTATTGAACCGCTGAACTGATTGTATGAAAGATCAAGCTTTTCTAGCTCGGTTAAGGCCATACCAAGCCCGGTCGGTACGGAATTGGTGAAATTGTTGTGGGATAAAACTAGGGTTTTGAGCCTCTTGCATGAGAGAATGGAGTTTGGTAAGGACCCATTAATGGAGTTGAAAGAAAGGTCCAGAATTTGGAGGTAAGAGAGAGTACCAATTTCAGGTGGAAGAGAACCGTGTAAGAAATTTCCGTAAAGAACCAAGCTTTGTAACCCTAACGGGCTGAATAAACCGGTTGGAATTTGGCCAAAAAGCTGATTGTTTCTTAAATTGACGTGCCTTAGAAAGGGGAGAGAACCAATTGAAGAAGGGATGAAGCCCAAAAGTCGTTTTCTAGGAAGGCTGAGAGAGAAAACTCTGTTTTGCTTACATGTGACGCCATTCCAATTGCAAGGGTCAGAATCAGAGCGATTCCAGTTGGAGAAGGAATTTTCTGGGTCTTGCGAGATGGATTGCTTGAAGGAGAGAAGAGCTTGGCCTTCGTTGTTTAGGGCTTGCGAAATGGGCAAGAAGAAGGGGTTGAGTAGAAAAACGAGAAGTGTGAGAGTGGAAATGGAAATGTGACAAGCCATTGTGTTTTTGACCGTTGGAAGAGAAGAAAAAACAGAAGAACGATGGAGAATGAGAGTCAGAAGGTTTTCATCTGGTAAAAGGTCAAAAGGTTTTAATGATTAAATCGTTTTTGAGTTATTTCTTGGTGAGGAAAGAGAGAGAGATGACTCTCAACGGGAGAAGAACAAAGCTATGAGAGACAGAAGCTGCGTTTGTGTGTAAAGACAGTCAGATGGGTTGTCGGATAGAGAGAGAGAGAGAGAGAGAGAGAGAGTGTGCGTGTATGGAGAAGTGAAGCAGAGAAGAAACGAGAGAGAGAAGTGGGAGCTCCACCGAAGGGCGGAGATTAGATTAAAAAAGAAATCAACAAACACCATAGACAAATTATTTTATTCAATTTCGACCCCACAATATTTTTCTATTTCGAGCCGCAAGCGACTTTGTATTCCAACGGGTAGAAACACAAACTGAGCCCATTTCCGTATAATAATTATAGATTTTCGCAATAATTATGTTAATGAACATTATAAATAGACTTTAATGTGATTGCTACTTTTACAGCTGTTATTTATTCATTGAACATATGAAAAATTCTGCAGTTATTTCAGGCTGGACAATATTCAGTAGAATCAAAAATTCTACCGTCACTACATAATCTAATAATTTTTTCACTCTCATGGACATGTAGGCCCCATTTGTAAGACTCATATGTAGTGAGAAATAAAGTAATTAGTGAGCTTTATTATTTTTCTTTTTAAACTTGTTATTATACTGATGAAGATCATCCATTTTTCTCTGAAAAAAGAATAAAAGAAAAAAAAGGAAACGAGAGAGTGAACAAAAATAGATTAGCTGATTCATGTTTGCATACTAAGACACCTATCATTCTTACACCAAAAACTATCTGGTTATTATACTGATTAATATTTATATAACTAAGAAGGGAAGCCCATCACTCTTTTTTTCCAACCAAAAACAAACTGATTCATATTTACATACTGAAAAGCCGATAACTATATCTACACCAAAAAAGGGCCCATAATCCTATCTACACCAAAAAAGGGCTTGCTAGTTGCTTACTTTCCAGGATTTCAATTCCTAGTTAAACCAGGGTTTTTTTCTACTTCTTGCGACCCAACTTTCTTCAACTGGTTTTGAGATGAAGTGTAGTAACTGCAACCTTCTCCTAAATTTCCAACAAATAAAGTCATGTTACTCAAAAAATTATTTAATATATAGTTTGCCTTAAAAAAAAAAGTGGAATGGCGGAATAGAGAATAACCAACTATTTCATTTTAAGACAGTTCAACAAGGTAGATTAGTGAAATATTGGATAAATTAATGTTTTTATAGGGAAAATAAAGAGAAATAAGTGGTTTTATTCCACTTTGATTCTACTATTCCATCTCCCACATGAAGAAACTCTTCAAGGCAAAATAAAAAGATTTTATTCCACTATTCCACTCTTGCGAAACGACCCAAAAACTCAAAAAAAAAATGATAATTAAAACTATACATAACACACCTTGGGAGTCATCTGGAACTTGACGCAAATTCTTCTTGAGCAAAACCGTATTTGGTATGGTAAGCAAATTCAGCTTGCAAAGCATTTCCTTATCTATTTCTTTGATCGGTATGAATCCAAAATGAGAATTCCATGTTTCAACCAAATTCGGTACCGCTGATATAATCAGTGTCTCGACATTCAAATATTTCAGCATCTCTCGTTCATAAAATGTAAGATTTGGTTAGTTTTTTACGGACAAAAATGATAACTATTGATTTTTCAGGGGTATAAATGTAAAATTGATTTGATAAAGAAAAGAAGGAACCTGTTGTATAGTAGAGACGAGATGTCGGCACATTCCTTGTTTGCGGTTTTCGATGCAAGTTGCGATTAGAGGCATTTCTGCCGCTTTCGTTCCATGCAACCTAAGTTAAATTAAGTTAATTTTTTTTAACGTAGATTAAATTAGGTTATTTTGTAACGTAAATTAAATTAGGTTAATTTACGATATAGATTTTGATTTACCTGATGGAAGCAACGGAAATGATTCGGTCATCTTTCTCTAAAACCACCGTGTAGAATCCCGTGCAATCCAAATTTACATTTTCCACCCTGAAATTTCAACTAATTACATAAATATTTTTTCCATCCTGAAATTTAAATTAACTAAATAAATATTTTTCAATGGATGAAATCCAAATTAATTACATAAGTATTTAAATTTAGATACAATTGTATATAGAGAGAGAGAGAACAATCCAATTGTTTTTTTTTTGACAACAGAACAATCCAATTGTAGAGATAGAGAGAATGTATGTGTTAGAGAGAGAGAGAGAGAGAGAGAGAGAGAGAGAGAGAGAGAGAGAGAGAGAGACAGTGCGTGTATTTGAGAGAGCGCATATGTGTGTTAGAGAGAGACACAGAGAATATATATAGAGAGAAAGAGAATGTTTTGGAGAGAGAGTCAACAATCGAACCTCCAATTATACATCACAAGAGGTATCAAATCAACACCAGTCCTCAAATCAACAATCTTATCAAAACACTCTTCCATCACTCTGCATGCGACCGCCAATTTCATGTTATTTTCTGCCAGCATGGCGAGCTCTTCCGAATTTAGGTTTTTCTTTGTTTCTTCATGATCACATCTAAGCGTAGTGAAATATAATCCGTTGTTTATAGGGATTGATTTTCCGACTTGGAATCGCATGTATGTGTAAACCTAATTAAAAATGGAAAGAAATAAAGAGTTTAGGGTTTAGTTGGGTGAAAAAACTCCAATACCAACGTCCAATTGATCATACTTTTCGTGTTATGATTTTCTACTTTTTTATTTTCTTTTATTTAGTTATTTATTTTGATAAAATGAGGTATATAAAAAGGAAGGTAGGAAATAAGTTCCTGGAAAACAAGGGGAAAAAAGAGATAAACCAAATATTGGAAAAGAAAAGTATATTCATGGATAAAAAATCTGGAAACTAAATCATTTTTTTCTTATAATAATCATGTAAATGCACATGTTTCTTATAATAGTAAATTGTTAAAATTTAGATATTAATAAAACCTGATGGCACTCATTTTCACAAAACCAAGTGTTTAATGGACCATCTTCATTTAAAACAACCCTTTTATCCTTCCTGCATTTCTCATGGTCTGAAAAAACAAAAACAAAACAAATTAAAATATATTTCAACTGCAGAACAAAATTATAATACCAATAATAAATACAAGAGATATTACATTTGTTTCCGCATTGAAAGCACGCTAAGAATCCATTTGAACTGGATTTCTCCATTGATTTACCGATAAAATCTCCACAAATACCGCACTTACATCTAGGGCAATTCCAGGATTCTTCTGGAACATTCTGAAAAATGAAAATACAAATTACAAATTAAACACAATACAGTATTATGAAATTTGTTATAATACAATTCAACAGAATTGTACATGTCCGATAATTCGAAGAATGCTAATAAATAATAATAGAATAAAAAATAATTAAAATAAACATTTAAAATAAAATAACATAAACTAATAATAGCAAAATTAGTAGTACAAATAGTCATATTGAAAAAAATCCTGGAATAAATAATTAAAATAAACATTTAAAAATCAAAACCTGATCAGGCAAGCAAGATTCATGAAAACTCGCCGGGCAACTGTCACAACAAACCAACTCGCCGACATCAGCGCACAAACCGCACGCATCATCATTCCTCTCAATCTCTCCCTTCCTCTCTGTAACCTTCATCACTCTCTCTCTCATCTCCTTATACTCTGATTCCCAAGCTTTAAACAAACAAATCACATACGGTTTTCCAAATCCAACAAATAAATTCATCAAACCTGGTTCCGCATCGAAATCCGTGTGGCGTTTAAATCCAGAAATTGGAAATAATTCATTACAACATTCGCATAAAATGCCTTTTCTAGTCAACTTTCCGCCTTTGACCAGCTTTGAGTTTGTATAAAATATCTTACAATTAACTGAAACTAAACCTCTATTTATAAGAAGCTTCAAAATGGTTCTGGGCCCTTTGGAAAATCGTTTCCTTTTCGAGGGTTCTTTAACCGTTTGATTATTAATAGATGGAATTTTAGGTTTTTTCAAATATTTTGAGGCTCTTTTCATGACTATAGCTGAAATGAGAAGATCCTGACTCTTAAATGGGCAAACACGCTTTTTCTCACTTGTATCTGTGATTTCTTTTAACTTCTTTTGAGGCCTATTTTCCTTTGAATCTGAATTTGATTTGCGTTTATTTTTGGATTTAGATTTTACATGGTTATATACGACCCAATTAATACAAGACTCTTTCATCTTAAACCCGCTAGTTTTATCAAAAGCTAAAGTTCCTTGAAAGAAAGTCGGTTTAAAAACCGGAATCTCGTTTCCAGGTTGAAAATCCGGAATTTCATTTCCCATTTTATTAACTGTGACTTGACCTTCACCATCTAAAGAAAGCTGTACATCAGACGGAAAAAGAATCAAAACAGGATTTGGAGTTCCGGTACTCTGTTTTACCTGATTTATTGCAAATTTAGATCCAATTGGTGGTAACTCATTTTTAAGCAAAAGTTGTACTTCTTGTTCAGATCGGCTTTCTGATTGTGATGTCATGAGGGCTAAAAGAGTATTTTCACACTGATTAACATTCTTATTCTTCAAATTCATTATCTCATTTTCACTAATAACACTTGTTTCGCTATTTATAACTGAATGCTCATTCAAATTTACTGCATTTTGCACTTCTTTTCCATATTGGCTTTCTGATTGTGACATCACGAGAGGCAAAAGAGTCTTTTCACATTGATTACCATCCTTATTCTTCAAAACCATTATCTCATTTTCACTACTAAAACTTGTTTTACTATCTATTGCTTTGATTCTTACACCCTTTCTTAAAGCCCCAATTTTTTGGTCAATAAAAGTTACAGCTACAAATGGGTCGAGTAAAAACCACCGATCCAAAAGAGACAATTCATAATTATTATTTTTCATACTTTCAATAAAAATTAATGTGTTTCGCAAATCTGATTTATATTCTTCAATACCGACCCATTGGTTGCCAGCTCTACTTGTAATGGTACTGGTACGGTCTGAATTCAAAAAATTACCCAAAGAGACCCAAGCTTTAGGTAAATTTTGTAAAACTGGCCCATTATTAGGCAATTGGTAAACAGGGCGTAAATAATTTCTACCCTTTTTCTTTCGTAAATCCAATTTGTACCCAGAATCGGCTAAGAGACCGTTTGCACTTGCACGAAGATGCGTGCAAAGATCCTTAAGAGATGGTACCGGTTCTTGAAATACGGTATTCTGACTCCAAACCGCTTTTTGAAATACGGCATTCTGATTCAAAACCGGTTTTTGAAATACGGTATTCTGACTCAGTATCGGTTCTTGAAATACGGTATTCGGATTCAAAATCGGTTTTTGAAATACGGTATTTTGACTCAAAACCGGTTTTTGAAATACGGTATTCTGACTCAAAGCCGGTTTTTGAAATAGGGTGTCCTGACTTACCTGAGTTATTGCAAATTCAGATCCAATTGGTATCTCAATTTCATCCAAATTTTCCACATTTTGTACTTCTTTGCCAGATCGGCATTCTGATTGTGAAATCACGAGGGGCAAAAGAGTCTTTTCACATGTATTAACATTCTTATTCTTCAAATCCATAATCTCATTTTCACTAATAATACTTGTTTTGCTATTTATTGCTCTGATTTTTATACCCTTTTTTAAAGCTCCGATTTTTTGGTCAATAAAAGTTACAGCTACAAATGGGTCGAGTAAAAACCACCGATGCAAAAGAGACAATTCAGAAATATTATTTTTCATTGTATTTTCAATATAAATTAAAATGTTTTGTAGATCGGATTTAAAATCTTCAATACCGACCCATTGCTTGCCAGTTGTACCGGTACAGTCAGAATTCAACAAATTACCTAAAGAGACCCAAGTTTTAGGTAAATTTTGTAAAACACCCTTATTATTAGGCAAGTGGTAAACATGGTTTGAACAGTTTTTACCTTTTATTTTTCGTAACTCCATTTTGTACCCTGAATCAGCCAAAAGACGGTTTGCATTTGCACGGAGATCCGTGCAAAGATCCTTAAGTAATCTTCTTCTAAAATTGTGAGTCTCTTTGTTAGGGTTTTGGTTAACCGTTTGAGAAGAAACGGGTGTGTTAAGTACCGGTATGGAACGGTTTGTTTCTTCAGAAATTAGTTTGCTACCAACCGAATCGAGTTTCGTACCGATTTGATTCGCCATTTTAGGTTCCTTATGAGAAGAAACGGGCGGTACTGGTACGATTCTGCTCGTACCAGATTCATCTATTTTGTTGTTTTTATTCACCGTTTCAAGTTTCATTTGAGAAGGAGCAGCAGGTTTGGTCAGCAAGGCCAGTACGATACCGGTTTTATCTTGAGAAACCTCTTTCGTACCAGTACCAGTACTAATACCGGCTTTATCTTGAAAAACCTCTTTCATACCGGTACCAGTAATGGTACCAGTTTGATCATGAGAAATCTCTTTCATACCAGTAATTGTACCGGTTTTATCATGAGAAACCTCTTTCGTACCAGTAATTGTGCTTGTTTTATCATGAGAAACCTCTTTTGTACCAGTACCAGTACTGCCAGTACTGGTACCGGTCTTATCATGAGAAACTCCTTTTGTACCGGCAGTTCTGGTATCCGTTTTATCATGAGAAACCTCTTTTTTATCAGGCAAAATGCAACAAATATTATAACAAAAAATTCCTCGACCAGACGATTCTACAATTCGACACATAACCATGTTGTTTTGAAGCTTGATTCGCGATTGTTCGAAAAGAGAAGGGTCGTTTCCTGAAAAGACCTCATTAAATATGTTAGTTTCCTCTTGAGACCCTTCGAAAGAAGATTCTTCTGTTGGGTTTTGAATTTCCTCTCTGAATAGCAAGTGTGTGACTTCTTTTTGGTTCAGAGGTTTTTGGATATTATTATTATTATTATTTTGTGAGGCCATTTTTGTGTGAAAGAGGAGTTGAAATCTGTAAAAAGAGTAAAGAATTGAGTTACGAAAAAATATGAAGGAAGAGAATTAGTAAAATTAAATAAAGAAAAATGAAAACAATGGAGTGTGTTAAATTTCTAGCGCCAAATTGGAAGGTGAAACTACTCCAATTGCAAAAAAAAAAAAAAAAAAAAAAAAAAAAATTAGCTGTGTTCTCTTGCTTGTTTAAATGCTAAAGAAACATGGTAAAACATTACATGAATTGAAAAGTTTACAATTTAACAAAAAAAGGGAAAAAGAATAAATCCTGTACATTCTCAGTTTCTCACTGACTACGTTAAAAAACTGGGTGAAATCCTCAAGTTTCCATTCAAAAAAAAAAATGGGTGAAATGAAATCTAAAATTTATTTACTTGAAATTTTTTTTTCACAATTTACAGCAATACTTAAGTGAAAAAAATCAACTAAAACCACCAAAAATAAACCAAAAAATATGTAAAAAAATCCACCTTTTTACAGTATCACTGGATAGGATTATCAATCTCTCTCTCTCTCTCTCTCTATCTCTCTCTCACTGTTTACTAGCAAAGTTTACAACACAACACAACGCAGTGAAGTGACTGAACTGTAAGTACGTCAAATCCAAAGTCAGTTTTCACCGCTTTAGATAAATTCTTCTTCCCTACAAGCATTTTAAATCGTAATTCCATGCAATTGTTCGTGAGTGAAACATTCCATCTATTTCGGGCCGTTCCTTTAAATTCCAATTCCTGCAATTGGTAACGAATAAATATTTTATCTAATTTGGGCCGGTTCTTTAAATTGAAATTCCTTGCAATTGGTGTAATGAATAAACATCTTTATATAAATTGGGGCCGGTCTTATAAATTGAAGAAGAAATACTGCTCAAAATAAGGCCGACATTTTTGGGCCTTGTTTATTTCCACACAAACAAATTCTCTCCTCCCCTTCTTCGTCCCCTTCACTCTTCTCTCTATTAAATTTCTCCATTGTTCCTCTTCGAATCAAACGCCAATTTCCGATAGAGAAACAATGGATGAGGTGTCGCAAGAGGTTGCGAATCTGAAGAAGCAATGGGATCAGACGATTTCAGAAATTCAAGAGAAAATCGAGACGATCGGAAGAGTAGGAAAATCGGGGAAAGGCACTGAAGAGGCGAATTCACTGCCTAGATTGAATGGATCTGCGCAAGATGGGCTCGCCTTGCTCAGATCGATGCAGTTCAAGCTCGATTTGTTGGCTCAGCAACTGCCTACCATTGATGAGGTGCAATCTGAGCAAGCAAATTTAGAGGTTTGGAAGGAGCAGTATGAAAAGTGAGTGTTGAATTTGAGTTTATTGCAACATTTTGATTCTTTTTAGTTTAATTGTGCCCTGATTTAGCCTGGTTAAGACTCAATTAGTCCTTGAAAGTTCAATTTTGAATAAAATGTACCTTGCCTTTTGCATTTGAGCTAAACCCTCTAATTCAGTTGATCCTTATTAAATGAAATATTTCTTTTTTTAAATGAAAATAGGCTTCGTAAAGGGCTTAGAAATGCTAATCTTCAGGCCAAGACAAATATTAAAAAAGCTGGTCAAGAAGAGGTACCATCATTTTGAAATTTTGTACCGTTACTTGAAATTACAATTTTTTATTTTTACAATTTTTATAATTTTTTTACATTTTTTTTTTATTTTTACATATTTGTTCTTAACAGAGAGAGCTTCTTTTAGGAGGGGGAGAAGAATCTACGATTCGTCGGCGTAATTTACAGTATGTTCATCATTTTTTTTCTAAACGTTTTATTTACACCAACAAATCCAAGAAACACATTACGAATTATTTTGATAAGTTTTTTTATTTTTTTTAAAGAACAAAAGCAGGTTTGACATCAGCAGCTGAAAGTGTCACAGAAAGCCTTCGTAGGACCCATCAATTAATGGTTCAGGTAATACATGTTAATTTATTTAATATTTTAATTAAATCGTAATTTGATTTTATATTTGATTTTTTGTTTATTTTTAATTTAATTTATTTTTTTGTTTCTCAGGAGGTGGAAAGGAGCGCTGGTACACTAGCTACTGTTGGTACGTCATTATATTTCTCTTTTGATATGTTTTAAATGTCAAAACATTATATTTTTTTCATCATTATTTGAAATATGCTTAGATATATATTTTGCAAAATATATATCTTTTACCCGTAGGAATTTTGTGGGCAGTTAAAATTTGTAGGCTTAATCTATGTTCAATTCCATCTGTACACATTTTCATCATTAATTATATCCGTTCTTTTAAAAAGAAAACGAAAAAATAAAAAATATTAAAAAAATGATATTTAGACTATAAATGTTGGAAAGTGGGTTTTGTTGATTAAATTTAAATTTTTTGAAATTAACATAATGAGCAGATGAATCAACTGGGGTTTTAAAGAAGGCAGAAAGTGAATATAAAGGTCACAGATCTTTATTATCACGTACAAGAGGCTTGCTTTCTACGATGAAACGTCAAGATGTTATTGACAGGTCTCACTCTCTCTGTAATAGAATAATTCCATTCTATCTAACCAAGGGTTATTTGGTTGAAAACTTGCTGAAAATAGTATATTAACACTAAAAGAAGTATATTAGTATCCAAGATAATATATTGACACCAAAACAGAACACCCAAGATAGTATATTGACACTAAAAACAATGTATTAACACTGAAAATATATATCGACATTACTTACACGTATTTGATGCAAATTTTAAAATCTGACCCTGATTTTTTTCTCTTTCTATTTTTTTTAATCAGGATTGTGCTTACAGTTGGTTTTCTCATATTTGTGACGGCGGTTTTATATGTCGTCTCAAAAAGAGTCGGTGTTTTAACGCTTCAAAGAAAGATTGTAAGCGCTATTAAATCAGGTTCTATTCCAAATAAAGATGTAATTGTTGGAATTGGAAGAGCGGGAAATGGTTTACCGGTTGTGAAAAATCCTGGAAATGAAATCCCTAATGTTTATGATGAACTTTGAGAAAAAAATAGGGTTGGATTAAAATGTTTAGATTTATGCATTGATATTGGGTTTTTTGGTTGTTTAGAACGGGTTTTGTTTTGAATCGTGTAAATTTTTTCAGAATCTGATTTTTGTGGGTATATTTATGTGTCGAAAAGGTCTTATCTAAATAATGTAAGACATACTAATTTGGTGATATAATTATATAAGAATGCTAATAGTATAGCATATGCTTCGAAATGTATTCCGTTTTGTTTCTTTGGTACATATTTTTGTTTTCACCATGTCACAACTGTTCATGGCTTTATTTAAACAAGAATAAAAGAAAAAAAATATATACATGATAGAAAATATATAAAACCAATAAAAAAGTACATTCCATGTAATGTATAAAATACAAATAAAACAGTTTAGTCCTCCCGTCTCTAATCTATAAATAGATCTAAACAGAAATAAAACTAAACAGAAGTAAAACAAAATCTATCTTAAAATATTATAGCCTCATTATAGTTCCACCAATGCCAAACAGAAAACCAGGAGGTCAAATCCCTTCACAGAAAATTCCTTTGCGTGGGCCCAGCCGAAAACCGGGAACCCAAGTCCTTACTCATATTTTTGGGGTCGAAATTCACACTCTGCCGTCCAGCTGTCAGATCCTTCTCTCTATCCCACGGTTTCCAAGGATGATTCCCTTCCCACTCCCCTTTCTCTCTCTCTCCTCTTTCTGTCTCTTCCTTTTTATGTTTCTTCTTCTCTTTCTTTCTCTTCTCCTGCCTGTTTTTCTCCACGAGGGAAATTTTGGACGAGGTGTACTCGTCGACCAATGAGGCATAGCCACCTGGCGTCTTGGTTTGCTGTTGTTGTTTCTTCTCTTGTTCAGCATCTGCTATTGCCTTTGCTCTATCGTAGGCTTCCAAGTAACTGAATGAATAATTAATTTGCATCAGAATACCAAGGAAAATGTGAAAATAATCGATAATAACAAAACATGATTTAGTTTAGCATGCGTATATGTAAATTTATATACACAAAAACAGTGCATTAAGATCCGTGCTGAATAAATTAAAGAAGCATGAGTCCTACTTTTGCTTGGCTTTGTTGGCTTTGTCAAGAGGAGAGTCGGTCCATGCTGATGTGTCACCTCTTCCTTCTTTAGCCGTTCTGCTGAACGATGTGGTTGAATGCATCGTCGTCACCATGCCAGCCTGGCAATAATATAAATAAAAATTTATAAATAATGGAAAAAATGTCATGGCAAAAAATGAACATGTACTTTATTGATGTTAATCTTTCTTAAGGTTGAATGAATGAATGAATGAATGAATTACTTTTCTTTCGGGGGGTAAAGTGGTCATCCACTCATCACGTTTTGGTTCTTCTTTGGGGGCTGAAACTGCAAGAAGCTCTTCATCTCCTTCCATTGTTATACCTATTATTCATTAATTAATTTTTCATCAGTTAATAATAATAATAATAATAATAATAATAATAATAATAATATTTAATTGTACAAATTGAGTAAATATGAATAGTAATATAATACACAAACTTGACCACATTTGTTGTTATATTTACTTCATTTGTTCTTTTGGCTTCTTGTTATTTTTTTATATTTATTTAAGATTATTTAAGGTAATTAAAAGATAAATTTGCTTTTTTTTTTCTGAACCTTGCAACTTTCTCCACTGTGCAGCTTCACGCATTGATTTCAGCTCAACCTGCAAAAAAATTCATAAGTAATATCAATTTTTTGAAAAATGCTTTTTGGAAATTACATTTTTGAATAAATTAATCAATCCTTCAAATTAGCATAAAATTAAACAATTATAAAAATTCAGAACCATATATATACCTCAAATTTCTCTTGCTCGTCTTTAGCTTTCAGTTTATCATCTATTGCTCCTCTCTGAACGATTATCACACAATATAATTAAATCAAAATCAGCATTTTATGAATAATCCATAGGAGAGAGAGAGAGAGAGAGAGAGAGAGAGAGAGAGAGAGAGAGTTACAATATTAGGATCTTGTAAATCCTTGAAAGCCTTGTTTAAAATAACAAAGGCTTGTTGGGCATGAGGATGCGAGCACTTGTCAGGATGCACCAACAGAGACAATTTCCAATACCTATTTTAATTATTAATTAATTAATCCATAAATAAATAAGAAATAACTAGATAAATAAGAAATGAGTAAATGTAAAAAGAGGAAAGAATATATACTTTTTCTTCATATTGTCAGGCGCCATCTTCCAGTTAATTCCTAGAACATCGTATGGTGACTCAGCATCAGCTCCCATTATTCTAGTCACCTATTATAAATTAAAACATAGTACAATAAAATTAAATTAATTTATGTATTTGAACCTTTTAGCTTTATTTTCACACTATTAACATTAGTATTTAACGGAGCAATAAAGTTTAAGAGTTGTTTTAATTAATTAAATAATGTATCAAGTTGCAATTACTGACTGACAAGAGGGGCTTATATTTCGAAATACCTCAACAAACAAAGAAAAATAAAATAAATCTCGTAATTTCTGACAGATGGGCTTAGTTCTGAAATACCTCAATAAATAAAAATAAATAAAATAAAAATAAAAACCTCTTCAAAACGCTCAGCTTCATTTGCTGACTCCGCTTCAGCAACCAAAGCAGGAGGAGGCGGTCCAATCAGCACTCCATCTTCTTCCACTTCCGCTTCCCTAAATATTTTATAGTTTAATAATCCTATTTTAATATCGAGTATTTTATTAAAAAAATATAACAAACTGAAAGTATTTAAGTATTGAACCTCAATAAATCGTTAGCCTGAGTCAATTCGGCCGCTGCTTCTAGAAGCTCGCGAGATGGCATTGCTGGACCAATTACCCTGAAAAATAAATTTTATTTATTTAATCATAAATTAAAGTCAAGAAAAAAAAAAGTAAAATTAATTAATTTATTACCTTCGTTTTGGGGGAGATGGAGCCTGTTCTTCTTCTTTTTCTTCCTCTTTATTTGCCACATCATCATTTGTCTCATTTCTAATTTCTTCATCGTTTAATTGTGAAGGTTTGATAAATTGGATCAAAGTGGGTCCCACAATGTCAAGTATTGGTACGGATTTTGGAGAGACCATAAAAACGCCTTTTTTATTCTTTTCTAAATTTAAAGAAATAAATAATCTCTTTAAAAGTTTTGCGAGTGACTTGTCGGAAATGTCGGTTAAGTCAACACCTTGACCATTGTCAATCATTTCAAGAATCTGAAAAATTGAAAAATAACATATTAATTAATAAATTAATTAACTAAGATATTGCGGGATTTGTGGTTATGAAGCCTAAAAATATCCTAACTTGTTCAACCAATCCAGTAAAAAAAAGCTCTTTGATGACTTAAATTAATCTTAATTAGGGAGAATTATATTTACTGAAAATCATAATTTTCCTTTTTTTCTCAGACCAAATTGTTTGTTCGATTCAATTACCTGGTGAAGCTGTTGAGCCAGATTAGGAAATACTTCAAGAATTTCCATCACAATTTCATTCGCTTCCAGAACCTTCTTCTCAACATTATCTTCATCCATGGATGAATAATCTGATGAATCGTCGCCATGTTTCTTCTTTGATCTTCTCTTTCCCTTCTCTCTGTAATAATCCTTCCTTCTTCTAGACTTCGACTTCTTTGAACTCCTGCGCGATGATTCTTCATGGCGACTCGACTTTCTGTGCTTGCTTTTGGATTTGGTTTTCCTGCTGTGAGGCTCAGGGCTTTGGCTCGAATAAGAAGAAGAGGATGAAGAAGGAGAAGGAGAAGGAGAAGAGGAGAGGGATCTTCTCCTTCTCTTGCTGCTTCTGCCTCTGGATTCTATGTCTTTCTCTCTCGCCATTAGAGATGGGGATTTGCTCTCCTTTCTCTGTAACAATAGCGATTCGGCAAGGAAAGAGAAAGAGAAAGGGAGGTTGTCTAGGCCCAAATATGTCGGCCTGATTTAACAATGCTTGTTGAGTTAAAAAGGCCGGCTGAGAGAAAGAGTAATTTTGAGTCTTTGACTCTTAAATAGGCCGACTTTATTTACTTTCTCATGGGCTATTTTGATTTTTCATTTCTTTGTTTCCTGTTAATAGAAGAGTTAAGATGTATCCTCATATTTTTCAAAAGTCTTGATGTATTTGTCACGTAAGGTCAGGTGATATTCAAAAAAAAAATTATATTTTGTAATATAATTGTCAAAAATTATAAAATAACAAAGAATGATATTGTTAAAAACAAAGAATGATATTGTTAAAAACAAAGGATGATATGCTACACAAACAAAAGCCAAAAAAAAAACTCTACAAATGGTACACGAGTGCACAATCCTACACCAAGTACACTAAAAAACAAAAATAAAATAAAATAAAATAAGAAAATTAATACATATAACAAAACACACATAGATCCCTTTTTCAAGAAAGAATTTGAAAGTGTGCTAAATAACTAAATACACGCCCAAAAAGGGAATTATACAAGGTAAATAAAGTAAACAAAAGTTGATTAAGTTCTCAGCGCTTTGAAAGTCGGCTTATTCTACTAGATTTACTCTTCTCCATTGGATGTCTCCATATTATTTCATCAAGCTTGCTACAGAAGTTTTTGTTGAACTGCAAATTTGAAGGCAAAATAAATAAAACATTTTTGTGAGACACAAACATATATTTTGTGAAAGAAACTATATATAAAGATTTGAGAGAGAGGAATAAAATTTCTTATTAGTTATTCCACCGAGCAAGCATAGAATAACGTGGATTAAAGGGGTGGGACGTCGGAACATCTCTATTCCATGAGTGAGATGGAATAATGGAATAGAATGGAATGCACCAAATTTTCTCTTTATTTTCCCAATACAAGTCATTATTTTATCTCACCATTCCGCTATTCTACCTTACTGAACATCCTTAGAATAAAAAATAATAGTCACCTTTTCCCTATTCTATTATTCCACTATTTTAGAATAATAACAATACCATGGCATATTCAGAAGGATCTCCAGCCGCCCGTTGCATTTCCACCATATTAAATGACGGTGCAACTTCAAATATCTGCTCCAAATATTTAACATTTTTCATTAAAAACAAGAAATACCAAAACAAATAAAAAATAAGGGTGTACTCACTTCTAATATTACAGAGAGATGACCTGTTCGATCTGCTCCCAGCCCTTCAATCCTCATCTGAAAATATCCATAGTACAATATCAAATAAAAATAATAAAATAAAATAAAAATCATAATGTATTTTTCTTAAAATATCAAATCAACATTTGATTTGTTTTCATCATTTAAGTTTATTTTTTAGGATATGAATAATAATAGGTGATTACTAAATTCAATACAAAAAATACAAATTATAAAGTACAAACATCATGTTTTTCATCCCACTACAAACCCTAAATTCGTAATTAATATACTACAATTTAAATTATTAGAAATATAAACAATTTATTTACCTTAAAATTGCGAATGTGAGTCTTAAAACCCATTGATTGAGCAATTACTTCCAAAGTTGACAAAATAACTTGTGCCGGTTTTTTCGATACAAATCGAGCCGGGTATTTTGAAAAATCCTAAATTAGTAAAATCAAAATATTTAATTTTCATTTAATTTCTGTATTTTATTGAAAATAAATCAATTATACTATTGTAAATTGTATGACATAATGGAACAAAATGTAATGGTTTGGTTTGACTAAATTGGGAAAAAATTGTGGTAAAATTTCATAATTGAGGGTCAATTGAGAAAATTTGCATTAAAATGCCACTTGATATCTTCTAATTTAATGCTTAAATTTGAAAATTTTGGCTATTTTATTTATTTTACCTCTCTACGGTCAAATAATGAGGATAAATTGAGACCTTGTGAGAGCATAATTAGGTCAAATGCATTTAAATTAAGCGGACCTAATTCTTCGTTATTCCTATTTTGCCGCTCCGTTACGTCCTGAAAATAAAAATATGAAATAAAAAATAAAAAATAAAAATACCAGCCAGAATAAATTTTATAACAAAATTAAAAAATTCAATTTTTTTTAAAACATGTATTCAGAAACATAGAAAAATACAAGGTTAATTTTAGGATAATTTTATGAATTATGACCAAACAAAAGTTCATTTTTGAATAATTTTATATCCAAACAAAAACTCCTTTTCACAATAATTTTATATGCAAACAAAATACATTTTAGCACAACTTTATACCCAAAATAAAAGTTTCTATGATTTTTAAAGTGCTTACATCAGCATCATCAAAAATTTATTTTTACGATAATTTTATAACCAAAATAAAGTTTTCAATTTTTTTTTAAACACGTATTTCAGAATCATAAAATATAGAAAACAAGTCATAAGGTGTAAACTACATAACAAAAAATCATTTTGGGCAATTTTAAATGAAAGTTTGTACTGTTTCTAAAGAGCTTACATCAGCATCTTCAAAAATGGAGAACACATCGTCAATGCTGACATCATCAATTTCGACCTCTTTTGCCGGCACGTAATTCCGCATAAACCATTCGTCATTTTTTATATCTTCCATTCTTATTCTCTGTATATTATTATTATTCCAAAATATTTTTAGTAACTTTTGATGGTACGTATTGTATAAAATGGTACAAAAACCCACTAAAAACAAAAGGAATAGTGAAAGCATTAAACCCTAAATACATTTTTAAACAGATATAAACCCTAAAAATATGACTTACAGTGTCAGGATTTGGGTCAAGAATTCTTCTTATAAGAGATTTCGCACCGCTAGAAAACCAACTAGGAAATGAATATTCCGCTTTTTCTATCTAAAATATTAAAAAATATTAAATTGAAAATAATATCAACAAAATGATACACATGAGTTCATTAAAATGTAGAATCACATAGAACAATTAGTTTATGCTACAAAAAAGAAAAAAATCATGTCATTTTAATAATATTCATTACATGGTAAGATTGCTGTGATATTATCATACTAATGATATTTTCCATTTTAGATGGCATACTAATCCACCAAAATATGTCATTAAAAAAATAAAAGAAAAAAAATTATGTTTTCATATTTTGCACCTTCACTTTTATTTACAAAAAGAAAAGAAAATCATGTTGAGTCATTTAACTAATATTCCTTACATGGTAATAGGAAATTATATTAATGATATTGTCCATTTTAGAGCGACATATTGATGCACCAACATATAATAATTTTATTAAAATAATTAAATGGAAAAAGAAATACCTTGCTATAAAGAGTAGTTAAATCAACCTCATCAAAAGGAAGAAAACCGGCCAATAAAACATACAAAATTACGCCACATGACCAAATATCAGCTAAAGCACCATTATAGCCTTTATGGCTTATTACCTGTTATAAAAAATTTATTTTATGTAAGGACTATTATGTAAAAAAATGTATAAGGGCTTTCAAACAGTTTGGTTCGGTTTTGATTTAGAAAAAAATAAATATATTGAGCTGACTGAATTAGACTATTATTTTTCGTTTTTGTTGTTTTTTTTCAAGGTTTAATCTATAAAATGAAATGATCATGTTTGAAATAACCTAATCATAGTTTTTACGATTTAGTTATGCTTATGATTTAATATAAAATAGTTTCTGTAATTAATAGATTCTTATTTAAAGAGTATTCAGTTTCTTATTCGGTTCAGCCGAAAAAACTGAATCAAATTAGGTTTATTTTAGGATTTTTAAATCCAGTTATTTATTTATTTATATTAAATATATTGATGAAACTCACTTCAGGTGCGACATAATTTGGAGTACCACATGTAGTGCGTAAAATGCTGACTCCCTGAAAAAATAATAAAAAAATATTGTTTTTAGTATAAAAATTTATGAAATCAAAAGAAACTAATAAATGGGTTTATTCATATTTATATACATACCGGCTCAGGCAATGCACTAAGTCCAAAGTCCGAAATTCTTAAATTTCCTTGCGAGTCAAGTAAAAGATTTTCAGGCTGTTGAGAGAGAGAGAGAGAGAGAGAGAGTTAATTACACATTAAAATAAAATAAAAAAGATTTTCTCACACTAAATATTACATTTCAACCTTCTATAACCTAGAAGAACAAAAAAAATACATAAAAGGGATTTACGTACAATTGTACAGAATATATTCAGTGGCGAGATGCAATTTCTGAAACTTTTAAGGGTCAAAACGCATTTTTGCGGAAATTTAAACTACCTTCAAATCGCGATGAGAAACGCCTTTGTTATGACAAAAGTCAACTCCATCAATTATTTGCTGGAAATATTTACGCGAATCATTTTCATTCAACTTGCCGTGTCGTGTCTGTACTACCAAAAATTATTAAATTAATTAATAAATAATTAATGATCTCAATTGATTAATTAATTAGTTAAGAACAGACATTTACAGACTTTTTTATTTTGGGCTTTGGAATGAAAAATGTAAAAAGAATGCTCACAATTTTATCGAATAATTCACCACCAGTGATAAATTCAAGTATGATGTAAATCTTTGTTCGGCTCGCAAGGACCTGCATGTAAAACCACAAGTGAAATTTACATTAATACCCCTTTTAAATTTCTAAATTTGCAAATAAGTACAAATAAATCATTCAAGAGAGAGAGAGAGAGAGAGAGAGAGAGAGCATGCCTCATGAAGCCTAACAACATGCGGATGCCTCACAAGTTTCATTATAGAAATTTCTCGCTTAATCTGCAAAATAAAAAAATAATTAATCGCCATTTGTCAAAAAATCAATTTGGTAATAATCTGAATAGCTCAAATATCAGTATGATTAAATACAAAAAAAACTAAGCGTAAATTCGTACCTGATCGACCATGCGATGCTTGAGAATGGTGGAACGATCTAGAACTTTCATGGCGACGCTCTCTCCTGTCTCAGTATTCTGCGCGAATTTCACTTTGGCAAAAGTCCCTTCTCCAATTGTTCTGCCCACTTCGTACTTCCCCACCTTTCTCACTCTAGACACTCCCATCCTCACTTCCTCTCTCTATAAATTGGAATTGAAGCACGGGAATAATGATTTACTCGCTCTAATGGAGTTTCTCAGTTCTTCGTCTGGTCAAAATCAATCTTCTTCTCAAAAAAGTTGTTCCATTAATAAGAGAAATAAAGTTGTTCCATTATATCTATCAGTGTGGAGAGTTTTCAGGTTTGGGAAAGGTGAGAGACAGGTTTGTTTATATTAATATTAAATTATTTTGAAGAGAAATAAAGTCGTTAATATGTTAGATTGAGAGCTAATATATAAATATTTATTTCATTTTAATTAGTTTTGAAACAACACGATCTTATTAGCATCTTTTACATATGACAAATGTCATGATTTCAAGCAAACAAAGAAATTAAAGAAATTAACAAATAAATGTGTGTAGAAATATTGTTTGAGAAAAAAAAACAGAATCTTATTAACATCTCTTACATCTACAGATGGCATATTTTTAACCAAACAAAAATATGAAAAATATAAACAAAATAAACAAACGTGGATAGAATTAGAACATATCTTTTGGAAAAAAAAACACAATCTTATTAGCTTCTTTTATATCTAACAAATGTCATGTTTTTAACCAAACATATATATAAAATAAATAAACAAATATATAATATATGATATGAAATAAATAAAAAAATATATAATATACGATATAAAATAACTAAACAAATATATAAACTAAATAAACAAATATAAAATAAATAACTAAACATAGATATAAAATAAAACAAATGTACACAATATATACCAAATTTCGGCCCTAAGTCATATGGGCTTGGGCCTCGTATAATATTTCTTCGTTCGTTTTATTGAGTAAGAGTTTATAGGTTATTGGGTTAACGGATTATTGGATGAAACTTACCATTACCAATAAGAGCAGAAAAATAGAAAAAAGGAAAAGAGGTGGAAAGTGGTACAAGCTCACGTTGGGGTGTTAGTGTGTTACCATTTTACAAGGCAATTTAAGCAAGTGATAATTTTTTTTGGTTATAATTTCGAGTCCAAACTGGTACTGTAGTGCTTGGGTCCAGCTGTTAAATTGTTCAGAAGCTGATTTAAAAATGGAGTTACGAAAGTTGAGAGACAAGTTTCTCTATTTGTCCCTACAAAATATACAAAGGTCATGTAGATAATTTAAAAATAAAATTTTTAGTTTACACCCCAGAAAGTTAAAAATTATATTTCATAATTCTAGCTCTCGTTTTTGAATTTGTTTTCTGACAAATCATGGTATGTATCTAAATCTGATTGATAGTATATATTATATTATATCATATATGAATTATAGAAGAGATGTTCAATACATGAAATACGAAAGATCTTAAAATCTAAAAGAATACAAAAAATGATCTGAGTTATATTAGGATTAAGATGGCCACGAGCCCATGATATGTTCAAAATTTAGTTTAGATCTCAATTAAGCCTCATATATTATATCAACTTATTAAAATTCATTAATTTACAATAGACTTGACTTGGTGTATTTATTGCAATGTACATTACTTAATTGATCTAATTTCTAAAACTCCTAAAAACAACTCATCTAGATGGGGACTTACATGCAAAAATTGTCATTTTTGAACTAAACTAACAACTTTATTTTTTCAACATAAATAATAAATAAAAATTACAAGTGGATGTCCTTGGCCATGTCTCAAAGGCCACATCTCTTAGCATCCAATTTTTGGGAACACACAAGTGTGGGTCTAGTATTTCAATGTCACAAGTAGGCGAATATTTTACTTATATGAATTTGCTATATAAGCCTCCTTTGATTCAATTTGATTCCATTCATAGCAGTAAACACTAAAAAAAAGCTGAAAATTGAAATTCAGTCTCCTTGTTAAAAACTCTTTGTTAAAGAGAGAAACAAAAGGTTCTTTTCAAGAATGAAGCTACAAAACCAATCGAAAAACCGAGGAGGATTCAGCAGAGTTGTGAGAGAGCAGAAGGCAAAGCTCTATATAATTCGCCGTTGCGTCGTCATGCTGTTGTGCTGGCACGAGTGATAGAAACTTAATTTTGTAGTTTTTATTTTATCTTTTTAGGTTAGGTTCATTCTTTTGTGTATATGGTGATTATAGATATGTTAGAATCCATTTTCTTTTCTTATGATTGACCCAATTTTGTCATATATTTTACAATTTTCTATCCAATGATCCCTTTTTTACTTTTCTAATTCTTTTGAAATATCAGTCTAAAAAAATCTTATGGATATATAAAAAAAGACATGTAAATCCTAATTTGCCAAAGTGAATTTGAACTTCAAGAGATCTATGTAGATATTGGCTCCACAATTTATGACATTAATATGTATAAACAGAAATTGTATGTTGCACGACTGTCAATTTGTCTTTTTTTTTCATTTTCCTGCTAAACAATATATAAATCTTTGTTTGTTAAAAAAAATATATAAATGAAAAAAATAATATATAAAATAGAGCGTCAAGAAACAGTATATAGTCCTAAATACAATATAACATGTATCTTTTCAAAACAGTATATATAAATAAAATAATATATAAAAATACAAAACAATATATAAAATATTATTTGCTATGTTTTTATATGTTCTTTTCAAAAAATAGTATGTATAATGCCTATTAAAATAAAAATCCGTCACGAACCGTCGTGTTATGAGGTGTCATGTTATCCAATTTCTCATCTAACAAAAAGACTGAAAAATATACTGTATATTAATATTAATTAAAAATCAAAATGGATCAGTGACGAGTTCAATTCATTGTTTTATATAATTAAATTTCTAGAAAAACTATATATGTTTATAATAACATATTTATTCATTCATGTCAATACCACCATCACAATACAAATGAAAGAAAACTTCAGTTCTTACTATCGCAACTGCATATATGAATGTGAAAGGTGTTCTCATTCTCATAAGGAGCTGCTAATTTTATGGAATCTGATAGAAAAATTTACGGATTGCAAAAAATATGATGAAATTACAAAAATATATTTTTGTAAACACAAAAGATATAGTGAAATTATAAAAATGTATATTTTCAAAAATGTATATTTATAAACATAGAAGGTATATCTAAATGCAAATATATATATGTGTATAGTTAAAATTATATGGTGGACGCTTCTAGACACTCCGAATAATTTCTTAAATCTATTTAAGAAAAATATACTTAAAATTTAAAACTATATTTGTACTTTGAAGGATGTGAAGATTAGCAAATAAAAATAGTTTGGATTCAGTCCATTCTTAATTATTGGTTTAATTTATTATTAAGAGTAGTACTTGTCACATGATTTCGTACGAAAACTTGCTGTTATATCACATGACCACCTTTTTGCATTTAACAACACTACTACGCTAACTAACTCAAGAGTTATTTTATAAAAAAATTTTGTAATGTTGTAATGATAAGAGATTTTTATGAAAATTATTAGAACAAATAATGCTTTATATATTTGAATTGCTAAAAATTGCTTTTTCGAACCATAAAGAGTTGCTTTTGTTTCAGATATTGTTTTTTTTTGTTGTTTGGGGGGGGGGGGGGGGGGGGGTTGATCTTGTCATGCCAAGGAAGAAAAACTAAAAGCAACTCTTTCGATTCGAAACAAAATAAAATAAAACTAGATTTCCTAATATGAAGATTAGGAAAAAAGCTTAACATTAAAAATGCTAGTTTCTTATCTTCTAAAACTGAGATCCAGTATAATACAAGATATTAAAAGAAATAACCAATTACAAAAGAGTTTTGTTTTACTTTTATTATCAAACAGATACAAATACAAATATACACAAGCAAATAATTAAAATTTTCTAATCTTCAGATAAATTACAACACTGAATTTGCTCATCAAGTTTATCTGGAACAAGAATAAATTACAAATTACAATACATGGATACAAATTTTCTTCTCTTTTTTTCCTAGTCTCTTTTGGATTATATGGTACAAATAATCAGTGGTGAAATTATGTACAATAAAACCTAATTAAACAAAACTTCAAATCATTCAAAATATTTCTCATGCAACTTGAAGCACATTTTGCCCTTGGCTTGTTTTTTCTGCTTTTAAAACCTTAACTCGAAACATAGCCTGAAATTCAGATAAACGAAAATAAATAAAAAACAAATTTATCATAATTAATTAGTTATGAAACATTGACAAAGTTACATGCATCATAACTAAATTTTGGAGAAAAATTGTACTATTTTTATCAATGTAGTTGAATTTAAGAAATTTTGACATAATATAGAGGCTTTTCTGCAAAATTTTCTTTTAAAAATCATATCATTGCTAATTGCATTTCAATATATAGAATAAAATAAGAATATAATGGCTAATTGCATTTTTCAAATTTCTACAAAATAATATAAAATAAATAATATAGAATAAAATAAAGTACCTTTTTATCAGACCCAAATTCAATTATATACGAAGGGTGAAACCGAACAGGGAAGTTCGGTGGAACCCTAAATCGCCTTCCCTCATTACTAATCACAAAATAAAAAAAAGTCATTTAATCAATGTGAATTATTATAACTTTTTAATGCATGAAAAGTTTGATAGAAGCCCAAATAAAATATTTATTTATTAATTTATTTTAAGGGTTCTGAGACTTACTCTGCAAGCCAAGTACCGTTTTCGCTTCCCAAATCGGTCAAGTAAAATAAATTATGCTTGAATGTGATACTCGCGTGATTTTCTGATACCTTTCAAATTCATAGTTAATTTTAGAGAGAGAGTGACAATGTTAATTTTAGAGAGAGAGAAATTGTTAATTTTAGGGAGAGACGAGAGAGAGAAACCTGTGGAGAAGGCAAGGGTAAAGACAACCCTAAATTGCTTTCTTTCGACTGATTGCTGCCATAAATAAAATAAATAAATAATAAATATCATGATTTACAAAAAGCTTAAAATTAGAAAGAAAAAATGTTCCTTCTCAATGGATTCTTTTATAATTTAATGAAAGATATTTTACCTGATAAATATTGGTTTATTTTCATCCTTGATCAAACGGATCGGTCCAGTCGCCTGATTATTTCCACTACTAACAGGAATTAAAAACCACCTGTCACAAATAAATGTTCAAAATAAAAATAAAATTTAGACAAGTTTACATGCCAAAATAAAAATAATATTCTGCGCAAACTAAAGTTAGTTCGTCTCGATATGAGTTATTTATCAGGCGAACCAATTAATTATTTTTTTATTAAAAAATAAAATAAATAAAAAAAGGTCTTACTCTCCCTTCATAGCTCGTTCCAACTCATCATCATCTTCAAACCATTTTTGAAGTTGGTCACTTGCCTTTAATAAATAAATAAATATTTCTTAAGTTAAAAAAACAATATACTATTTTTGGTACATAATATTTTAATTTTGGGTTGAAATATTTCATTTTCTTGTTCACCTTGTCCGAAAGTCGGCAGCTTACTGGCCTCCCTTCGAGTTTCGTGCTGCAAAATAAATGAATATGTTATTTTTTTAGTACATTTTATACAGAAAAATAATGAAAGCCCCAAAAAGCCAAAATCAAGTGTATAAACGGTATTTAATTATAAAATAATAAAAAAATACCTGTTACCACCAAGAACCCAACTTAGCATTAAAGGCATTCCGATTTTTATGAAGAATCTTCCACCGACTCTTCCAGGATGCGGAATCCTTAATTTTGTCAAAAACTAAAAATAAATATAAAAATGAGAAATTAATCATCATAAAATCAAACCATTCACTGAAAATAATAAAACGTTAAAATGCCAGTTCACATACTGAGGTTTCCTTTCATAATTGGAATATTGGATATTTTTTAAATGCAAATTGATGCTTAATAATGGGCTCAAAAAGTAGATTTATGGGATATTGAGTGAAAAGAAGGCCCAACAAAGAGGAGCTAATATCAAATATAATTAGAAAAACCCCAAAAAATTCACAAAATTAAAAAAATAAATAAATAAATGGATCTTACTGAAAAAGGACCAAGACCGACTCCTAAATAGGGCCGATAAGTTGAAGCCATGATAGCAGCCATTCTTGCCATTCCGTGTATAACCGCAACCCGAAGCCTTCTTTCCTCTTCATATCTGTACAAATAATTAAAGTAAAATAAACATGTTAAATTATAACAAGAAAATAATATTAATAGTTTTTGAATTATTTCCCCTAATATCTTCATTTTTTCACTGTTGAATTGAATCTGTGTTACATACAGCACCCACAAATCCGTTAAAATGTTCATTTTTTGTGATAAATTAGCACAAGAAGGACGATTTGGAGAAGGGAAAAATATTTTATTTTGAATAAACAAGATGATACAAATTAACTACCGTTTTAAAGAAGAAGCAATGTCCATTTTGGTACCGGCTTTGGAGCTCTCTATCCAAGACTTCTCAAGCTCCACAGCAAGCTGATAACCATCCTGTATATAACATGACTATTAATATTAATATGCACAACCGAGTGAGAACCTACTTCAGTCTTTCAAAAAAGAAAATATTATTTTTTGGTAGCGCTCATATTTAGGGAATTTTTCCAAAACCCCCTAACTTTTCAGACTACAGAATAGTTGGGGCGTTTCGAAAATATTCAGAAAAAGTTTGGGAAATTCTCGGTCGTGCTATATATAGGGAACTTTTTCAAAAAACCACTAACTTTTGTAAATATTTTAAGAAACCTCTAATTTGTAGCTGAGGAGTTGCAAATATTCAGATAAGTAAGGGCATTTTTACAACTTTCCCTTTATTATTATTTACCTCAATGGCCATACAGCCGCCCTGACCCAAATTAGGCTGCATGGCGTGAATCGAGTCGCCCAATAAAGTAACCCTGCCCTTTGACCAAGTCAAAGTAGGGGCCCGGTCGTAAATGTCACGTCGTAATATCGCCGATTCGTCCGTCGCGTTTATCAAGTCCACCGCATTTTCACACCAGTCCCCGAATATTTGTAGAATTCGGTTCTTCTTGCCTGCAAAGGGGACAAATGTGGAAATTAGTGTTTTCGTTGAATAAGGAAAAATCGTAAAGAATAGTTTTTTTTAACAAAATCGTAAATAATAAACTTTTTTAATAAGCATCACAGATAATAGTTTTTTTTTTAATTAAAAAACTGAATATCAGTTAAAAATTTACCAAAAATGTCCCCCTTTTGCTTGTCGGTTTATTTGGTGCTTAATTACAAACGAAAATTATTAAGATAATTCGATAAAATTGAGTCTTTTTTATGTTTGGATAAAATTGAGTCTTAATTAATCAGTTGTGTAGAATTGAGGCTTAATTAATTGCACAAAAAATCATCAGTAATTACGTTAAAATAGGATTTATTTCAATGCACCATCCGTTTTTTGGTGAAATTTTCAAAAAAGTCCCTGCATATGCATATGCATAAGTTGGTATACTTATTACCATTAGGAGGATCGGTACCGCCAGCTGGCTCGTTATGAAAAGCGTACCATTGCATTTTTCCACCACCAACATCAGAAGAAACGAAATATTGCTTGTGGCCCAAAAACACACGGTACCTATAAATAAAAAGAAAATACATGTCAATTGAGCCTCACTGAAAAATAAATCCAAATATAAATAAATAATCAATTAATTAATTAATTAATAAAGGATAAGATATAAAAAGGTAAGAAAATACTGACCCGACTGTTTCAATATCGACAGGCACAAAATCTGCTATTCCAGTGTAGCAAGTATAACCAGAATAAGAGGCCTCCTGTGGCCCAAGTAAAATTTTCCTTACCTATTGAAAAAATACAAAATGAAAAAATATATTACTTTGTATTAATTTATAATATCATGTAACTGCATGATAATTTGCTTTTTAAGTATATACTGTTTATTCTGTTAATTATTTAAATTAATTTCATACCTTTGACCAGATTCCGTCAGCACCAACCAACATATCACCTTCAAACTGCTGTCCGTTTTCTAACATGACCTTAACCTGTCAAAAAATGTTACAAGAAAACGTCACATTTACTTGATAAAAAACTAAAACATAATATACAACCTTATTTCCATCATCGACGAAATTTACGACAGTGCCATCATTCAAAATGATGTCATCATCGAGCTACTTTGAAATAAAACATTATAATAGAGTTTTTTTTTTAAAATAAGAAATAAATATTATGACTGTTATTTTTTTAGTATTTTAAAAGTCTAAGAGATTTTTTCTGAATATTCCAAAAGGCACGGTGTTTTTTCTCCCAAAAAAAGTAGCATTATAAAAATTATAAATATAATATATAACCTTATTTCCATCATCGACGAAATTTACGACATTACTGTCATTCAAGATGATGTCATCGCCGACCGCTCGTGCGAGAATTTGTTGCAAAGTCATGCGACTTATTACTCTTGTTACAGGTAAGCCCCGTTCTGCTGCCGGCGTAAATGTATCGAATTTTACGTACCTAAAGTAAAAAAAATTGCTTAAATAAATTCAAATATAATGATAAAAAAATATAATTATATTAATTTATTTTGATCGTGATTATTTCATTCTGAAGTTTAAAACATGAAAAAAAATGAAAATTAATAGCGTAATTCGGTCTGTTCGCTTTATTCAATTTTCATTGTTAGAGTTTTAAATTTCTAAACTTGCCACTAATTATTACTACAATTATAACACAACTAAAAGGAATTAAATTTTTCAGTTATCAATAGTTATATAAGTCAATGAACATTTCTACAAGGAAATAATACATTATCTTTCCTTGTAAAAAAAACAATAAAGTATCTCTCTTTACTCTTCACTCACCAAGAACCAGAGATTCCATCGACAAGACCATTGATTCTGTCTCCAGTGACGCAACCTTCTCTCAACACCTCTTCAGCCATGGCCATGTCAATGGCTTCCAAAGCCGCCAAAGCATTACTCTGCACCTGAATCGGACCTCTGTACTGTCCCTCCCCTCTGATCGCGCTCACGTCCCTCTCAAAAACCATCACTTCAAATCCCTTCTTTCTTGCAGCCAGTGCGAAAACCAAGCCCCCAATTCCGCCTCCTGCGACTAAAATCCGCGGTTTTTGAAGAGATTGAGCGGGGGCTTGAGTAGAGGGGGAAGTTGAAGTCGCACAGAGTGGAGACGGAAGGATTCTGGATTTGGGTTTGTGATTGTGTTTGGTTTGGAGGGAAATAGAGATATATTTGGTTTGGCACGAACTATATTGATGATGGGGTTCTTCTAAAGGAGTGAGAAACCGAGGCTTGGAGAATGAAGGCGGAGAGATGGTCGGCGTCGTGTATGGAAACGCCATGGCCATGCACCTCTTTGAATCTCTCTTTTCTCTCTATGAGTGTGTTTGTGAGTGATTGCTTTGTGCTGTGCTGTGCTGATTTGTCAAAGTTGGAAGGAGGGAGAAGGGATAATTCGTGGAGAAGCAAAACAAACTGTGAGATTTTAAGCGAAGGAGAGCCAGTGAAGAGATTTTAAGCTGGGACCTTACAACATGAGTGGTGCGACGTGGCAACTTAACGTTGGTCGCGCCATTCCTAGATCTTTTGATCTAGCCATCTGGTTCCCGTCTCTCACTCTATCATCTCCAGTCCTAAGTAAAATGGACTTATCTGGTAAGCAAATAAATATATATATAGGATTAAGTTATAGGCCTTATATTGAGCTGAATTGGTCCTGTCAAGATTTAGGCTAATAATATTTAAAGGCTGAAATTCGATTCTTAATAGGCTTTATTTATAAATATTATTACATTTTAAGACTTAGTTCGGCCTGTTAATAACAAAATATTCTGTTTTTTTTATTACATGGCCCATAGGCAAACAAAATATTCTGTCAATGACTCCAATATACGTAATCATATACGATTTACCTCAGATCTAATTAAATACCCCCAAATTCTTTGGCGGTCTTTATTTCCTAATTTATTCTCCAACCGATCATTAACAACCCGAACTCTCTTCCTTCCTTCCTTTCCAAGCTACTACTCGATACATCACCGATCTCGATCGAGAGAGAGAGAGAGATTTTGGGAGTGAAACAATGGATTTCGAGCTGAGAGCGGCGAGACAGAAGCTAGAGAGAGAACAGAAGGAGAGAAAGGAGCGAGCTAAGGCAAAAGCGGAAAGAGAAAGACGAGCCAAGGCGGAGGCGGCGAGGCAGCGCGACGCGTTAGAGGCCGCACAGAGAGTTAGGCGGCTTGATGCCGCCAGAGCGCAACTAGAGGTAATTTGATGAAAATTTAGGGGTATTTTGCGTATATTTTCCATCAAAATCAACAAAACCATTTCAATGTTGAAAATTTAGGGGTATTTTGCATATAGCAAAACCATTTCAATTATGCATCGAATTTTTTAATTTTCTGACGGTTTTCATCTGATTATTTATTAACACAGGCAGAGAGACAAATGGAAGAAAACCTAATTCTCGGAAGTGGAATTAATTTCACAGCAATTCTTGAAGCATTTCCTTACAATGGACAAGGCGATAAAATAAAGCTACCTTCTTCTTGTTTTAAAGAACTTTCTGATCAAGGCGCTCTAGACAAGGGCCCCATGTTCTTTCGGTTGACCAAAGTCAACCAAGAAACCCTAACTGAAAAATCATTCACACATTGTGGTGTATTAGAATTTACCGCAACTGAAGGTACCTTAAAATTAAATCACATATATATGAAATTCATTACTTCAGTTTTGCTATCAAGCCTCAAATTGGTTCAATTTAGACTAATTTTGCATCAATGGGATACCAATTTTGCAATAATGCGTCAATCAAGAGTCCATTTTAGTTTTATGTTACAATTAATTGTCCACAATTAAATTATTAAAAGCAAAATAAAAGAAACCTATAGGCACAGTACCATATCAATACATATTACATACTTACATAATTGAAGAAATTTTTTAATTAGATCGAGGCTTAACATAATTATACAATAACGTTGGGTCATTATTTAATTCGAATTTTTCCTTCATACTATATTTTTAGGTACCGTTCAAATCCCTACACACATATGGAACAATCTATTTCCTGAAAAATCCGGTACGGAAACCGGTACCGGTACGGAAATCCCATTAATCGAATTAAAATACGTAAATCTCCCAAAAGGAACTTACGCGAAACTAAAGCCAAACGGTACGAGTTTCTATGACTTACCAAACCACAAAGCGCTTCTAGAAACTTCCTTACGGAACCACTCAACCTTATCTCAAGGCGACAAAATTAGGGTTTTGTATGGGCAAAATCGGTACGAGCTTGAAGTGTTGGAACTCAAACCTAGTACGGCCGTTTCGGTTTTAGAGACGGATTTAGATGTTGATATCGAGGGATTAGGGTTTGAAGAAAAAGAAAAAGAAATGGAAAAGGAACAAAATGTGTTGGTACCGATTGAATTTGGTACGTCACAAAATGGGGTTGTGAAAGAGGGGAATTTTGATTATTATAAATTTTCGGTCGATGATACAATTGGAGAGATTATTCAATCGGGTTTATCGCTTGTTGAAATTACACTTGAAACGGAAAATAATAATAACAATGAAAATGATACGGATATTTATGTGTCAAAACATCCTTTGATATTTCCGACCCAACATAGACACGAATGGTCTTGTTACGGTACCGGTACGAAAAATCTAGTACTAAGACCAAATGTTGGAACATACACAATTGGAATATACGGTTTTAAAGGCGAATCAAAATACCAAATTTTGGTACGAGTTAAAAATATTGAAGCAAATGGTCAAAAATTAGGGCAAAATGAAACGGTACCAAATAGTGAAGATTTGGTGGAATGTAAAAATTGTAAGAAATACGTGTCGAGCCGAACTTTATTTGTACATGAAGCGTATTGTTTTAGGCATAATGTGTTGTGTCAATTCAAAGGGTGTAATGTGGTGGTACGAAAGGAGGAGAGAGAAAATCATGTGCATTGTGAGAAATGTGGATTAGGGTTTCAAAGAGGGGAATTAGAGAAGCATTTGAAGGTCTTTCACGTGCCGATTGAGTGCCCATGTGGCGTGATTCTTGAAAAGGAACAAATGGTATGTAGATTTCTTATTTTTTAATTTCTAAATTGGAAATTTGCAAAAAAAAAAAAAAAAAAAAAAATCCCTGCATTATGCTTATATTGCAAAAAAAACACCTCCATTGTTGGAGATTGCAAAAAAGAAAAACTCTATTCTTTAGGAAATTGCAAAAAAAACCTTACATTAATGAAGTGCCTTTTTTCCAATTTAAGCATAATGTAGGGGCTTCTTTTCAAATTCACTTTTTTTTTATTTTGTTGCATGGGTTCTAACTTCTAGTTTCAATTTCAGGCCTCAATAGAACTGAAACTGCAATTAAGCCTCAATTAAACTTTTGTAGGAGTTAATTAAGCCTAATTTTTACCCTAAATTGTGCAATTAAACATAAGCAAGCCCAAGGAAAATTATGAAAAAAAAATCTTCCACATATTTATTTCAGTACCTCCATTATTTTTAATTTTTTTTCGCATAAACAGATTACTTTTCCATACTCCATTATCTCTAATTTCCATAATATGAATTTCACATATTTATTTCATTACTGCCATCTTTATGTTTAATTAATTTCACACCCCTCTTTTGTAACTAAACTTGTAACTAAACAAATCCATTTTTCTTACCAGGTGCACCATCAAGCAACAACATGCCCTGTGCGGCTAATCGTGTGTCGATTTTGCGGAGACATGGTCCAGGCAGGAGCCGACCCGTCTGACCCGCGAGACCGGCTACGCGGTCTGACTCAGCACGAGAGCCTCTGCGGCTCACGCACCGCTCCTTGTGATTCGTGCGGCCGCTCTGTTATGCTTAAGGATATGGATTTGCATAATGTCGCCGTCCACCAAAAGAGCTAGTTTGTTTAATTGAAGTATGTGATTGATATGTTCTGTAGGTTATATTTCATTTATTGGGTGTTGCCTTGTGATGGCGTGTGTGGTCGGTTGGTGATGATTGAGGATATGGATTTGCATAATGTTGATGTGCGCCAAAAGAGAGTTAGTTTAGATGGAATGAAGCAAATTTGTTTATCATTGAATTGTTTTATGTTATAAATATGGGTATTTGCTTATATGTTTTCGTATGATTCTGGTTTGGTTGGATATGGTGTTTTAGTGGGATGATGACATGTTGAGGATGGAAGTGTGAGGCCTTGAGGTTAGTGATTTTGTTGATCAGTTTATGAAAATGATTTATATTTGCAATATTGTTGTGTGTTGTTTGTAGTTGATAGACCAATATATCGTTAATAAAACAGGTCAAAGTGAAGCAAAGAAAAATGAATCATGCTTCTAGACAAGATCAGAAATCTGTTTTTTAAGAGTAGACGGGAAAGGCTAATCACATTAAAAATGATCAAAGAAAATCCAGTCTTCCAAATTAACCAGAAACAAAAATAACTAGAAACACTTAATAAATTTGAGTTATTATAACATCACATTTAAGTACAACAAACACTTTAAAAAAACTTTGAACTAATAATTCTAACATATTTCCATTCTATCTAAACTTCTAATTGCAGAACTTACACACACACAAAAACACAACATCAACTCTTTCCACTCAAACACAACAAACCAACCAACTGCTCTCTTTTTAATATACACAAGTTCTCCATATTAAACTTCACACCCACTCACCCAAACATACACACAAACATCTCATCATAACAAATCTCTTGGAGGAGACGATTTTCCGGAATATTTACTCGCCACCGGGGTGTTCATGCGGGACTGCCTCTTCGTCGGCACGAGCACTTGCTCGTAATCCGGCCCGGCTTCAGTGATGTCATCGTCATCGTCATCGCCGCCTTTGAAAACCGGGTGGATGTACGCGTGCAGTAAGTAGCCTTTGAGGTCGAGGTTGGGCTCTCTCGCTCTTTCTAGAGTGTCTTTCATCATCGCTTCCTGGAATATTAAATTGAGGGAATGCATGAGACAAAATTGGAGCCTAGTTGACATTGAGGCAAATTGGATGTACTGACGAATAATTGCACAAAATGAGGCTTAAATAAGGCGGTAAGTATCAAATGAAAATTCAGAATGCTATAGAATTGCAATAATTATTTTTCATTAATTCAAAAGCATGTTTATTAAGAATGGACATAAGCAGGTAAGACATACAAACTTCATGCAACTCAAAATAAACTCAATAAAGACAGCACAAAATTAAATATAAAAAGACAACAAAGTTACCTGGAGAGGATACGTGTTGAACGCAGGCTCGTACCGGTTCTTGCAGAAATAATTAAACGCGATAGTTAAAACCGGCAGGGCGAGAAGTAAAGGCGCAGATTGAGCCGCTTCTTTCGTGCTTAGCAAACCGAGTAAAAGTAATTGCGATATGATCAATGCCGTGATTACTCGGCGGTGCACGCTCGGCCAGAACGCGGCTCCACTTTCGTACTCTTGGTTGTACACATTTATTATCTATATGAAAAAAGTAACAAATTTGTATATGTATTAGTAAGGAAAAAATATTATATAAATTAGTAAATGTTATAATAATAATATAATAATATTTGAAAAAAAATAACTTTTCTACGTATTTTACAAAAAAACCCTAATTGATGAGGGTTATTTTGGGCCAAAAAAGAAAAATATGAAAGAAATGTTAAATACAATATTAGTATGGGTTACAAAATACAATCCACTTCACATGGGATTTCGAGCAAATCTAAAAAGTGAGTACATTTTTCAAAACATTCAAAAAAGTCACGGCCTTTTTCAAAAACTTTTCCACAAAAACAACAAACCGAAAACTAAAGACAAAAACAAAACCACAAACCTGATGACGGTACACGACATAAGCCAGCGCGAAAAACACGATTATAAACGGCAGCAAGAACGGCGTCACAACCGCATAGACCAACCCCAGCAGAAAATACAGCTGGATCTGCGGTTCTGACGAATCGAACCCGATGCTGCCGGGGTCCATGGCCTCCTCGCGGTCCTTCTCGGTCTTGACCAGGAAGAAGTTCTTCAGGTGGAAGATTATTAAGGGTTTTAGTCTGAGGATCTCGCCGGCCACGCCCGCCCACCCGTCCACCATTATGTAGGTTATGAAGAAGGTCGCTTTTTGGGGGATGGCCACTCCGATTGTTTTTGGTATTCTGCGGAATTAAAGGATGTTACGTTATGCTGAAATTATATATGCTGAAATTATAAGAAAGTATATAATTTTGTCTTATAGGCATACTAAACATAAGAAATATATCCGTAAATTAATACACTTTTTCCTGAGTTATTTTCGCATAAAAATGATAATGAAGCATTGGTAGTTTGAGAATAGGTATAAACATACATGACATTTCTTATGTTTTATAGTGGTATCCATGATATTTGTCATTTTGTAGGGGTGTACATGATATTAATTACCCCAAAAAAAACATAAACAAATATTGTACAAGAATTAAGTAAAAGAAATTGAAGAGAAAGAAAACAAAAATTAACGTACTCATTGGCAGATTGATTAAGGAAGGTATTGAGCTGCTGAAATGCAGCGCCAGCAAGTATACTTCCGAAAAACACATTGACTATCAGAAAGAAGTAATATTTGAAGGCAGATTTTCTCTCTAGAGCGGAAACCGAGATGTGTCCTTCGAATTTCGACATAAACATGAGAATCATTGGCAGCACGATGAGGAATATCTTGAGCACTATTCCGGGCAGAAACCCTTGTATAAACGACTTTATGAACTTTCTGTAATAATAATAATAGTTAATAAAATAAATAAATAAATAAATACATAAATATATACTTATTATAATAAAAAATAAATAATTAAACAAATAATAAATAAATAAATAAATAACAAATATAACAATAATTATACACCCACTAAACAATCCACTAACTCCTTTAACATGGGACCACATGTTGGTGAAAAAGTTAGAAAATTATTAGTGGGTGTATAATTAAAACAAACAAACAAAAAAATACATAAATAAATCCATCCATCCTTACATACATCTCAATAAGCGGTTTCAGAAACGGCACGGCCTTCTCAATCCCCTCAATATTCGCCAGCGTCTGCACAAACGTAATCGGCACCATATAGAAAAACGTCAGAAAAAACAACGCGACAGTAATCACCAGTTTCCGTACAGTAATACTGACAAACGGAATCGATAAATTCGCCCAGTACACGTCCCTCGGCTCCGGGGCCCACCCGGTCAGCCACATTGTTGGATTACGAGTTTGTTGGGTCTGCGCGCAGACCGCCGCGCCCCACCGGGTTTTGAAGGACACGAAGGCGGCCGGGATCACCGATTTCGGGTCTTTTTTTACCCTTTCTCTCTCCATCTCTTCCTGAAGTTAGAAAAATAAATGGATGAAGGAATTAATTAGTTAAAATTTGGTTAATGGATAGATAGAACTGAATTGCAATTGATCCTGGGTTTAAGGGTCGGATCGATAGTTTAACCATTATAGCCTTTGCTTTCCCCCATAATAATACAATTATTATTATTATTATTATTATTATTATTATTATTATTATTATTATTATTTATTATATTGAGAATTAATATTATTATTAGTTATTTATTTTGGTGGATAAAGTATCGATTCAATGTTGAAAATAATAATAAATAAATTATTAATAATGATAATAGTCATTATTTTATAATAATAATAATTATTATTATTATTGTTATTATTATAATAATTATTAAATTTGAAAAGGTAATAACTTACTTTCTCTGCTATCTCCTCGATTTTCTTAGTGTAGTAGTCAATGGCATCGACCTTAGCACCACATAATCCTAGGAAGCCGGTCTGAATTGACCAAACAAAAAGAAATATTATTATTTTTATTAAATTATAATCATTATTTCAATTATATCATAGCAGGATCAGGTAAAATAAAGTCTTTCTGATCCAATTAACTTTTAAAGATCACTAATTAGTAAGTATTTGGAACTTTCGTAAATTGCGGTAGAATTAAAGAACTTCATTTGCAAATATTACATAAAAATAAAAAAAGTGAAAAGTACCTTGCACGTAGGCTTTGTGTCTGGGTTTCTTTCAGACTTCAACTGATAATAATCAAGCCAGTTTCTCATTTTCTTTTTCTCTTTCACCAGTTTAGCCAACTTGTTCGCATTATATACAACCTATATAGAATAATCACATTTAATTTAACAAATAGTTGAAAATGTATACATGTTTTCAAATTTATTTGAGTAAATGGAACGAATATTAATACCTGATGGGTTAAATAGTGATCAGGATGATTCACAAGGAAGAAATGCTCTGTAAGTTCACTTATCGACTCATCTGCATCAGGCGGGATATTTCGTACCAATACCTAAAAACCGAAAATAAATTATAAAAAACATTCCATTAACACAATTGGTACGAACATGTAAGATATATTTATGAATATAATAATAATGAGGCTTACGGTGAATTGGTCGGGCCGACGTTTTTCAGAAGCGAGGAAATGAAGCCTCATTTTAGCAACTATTTCGTATTCTTTCATTAAAACATAACATGTCCAAAATGTGAATGCATAAGCCATCGCCAAATGTGTCCAAAACCTAAAAATAAACTTTATATATTAATATACTATAAGAAAATATATACTGTTTTTCTTTTGCTCTTTCTTCGGTTTGTTTTTATGTTTGCATGAATATAACGATCATTTTGACGTATATTTAATTCCTTATTAAGGTTTATATTATATCAAGTTTACTATGGTTGGATGCTTATATTTTCATATAAATACACGCAAAATATGAATGGAAGAGAAATAAATGAGTATTTATTTACTTTTGAGAGCCATTAGCAATATTAGAAATGGATAGCTTGTCTATATTGCTGAATTCCAATTTCGGGTTTTTGACCTTTAAATCCCTTAGAGTGGTGTTTGTCCAATTGACCGGTACCAAAATGCCAAATGCAAGTACCGTCATTGGTACAAATATCTTCAACCTAAGTTAAAAACAAAAAGAAAAAAGAAACATAGGAAAATGTCAGAAACCAGATCTAAAAAAACCCAAAAAATAAACATTAAAAGAAAAGAGAAACTTGCAAAAAGCCCCTACATTACACCGTAATTGTAAAACATACATGCATTATCGAAAATTGCAAAAATACCCCTGCATTATTTCCGAAATTGCAAAAAATTAACAGTAGGAAGTTTTTGCAATTTTCTGCAATTTTCATTAATCTAGGGTCTTTTTTGCAATTTCGCCATAACGCAGGGCCTTTTTACAAATTTCCCTAGAATATTTAAAATACCCGATTAAATAAATCCTAAGAAAAACGGCGGAATCCAATCCAGCATGATCGATCAACTCAGGCTCGGGCATCTTCAGAGCGGCCGGCATCCAACCAAGAAATTTCATATATGACCTCATGTCTAAATTTATAAACTTGCCCATCAAGCTTCCACCCCGTGACGGATTGCTCCTCACACCTTTCAAATACCTTACAAAGAAAAGAAAATAAATGAAATGATTTGTTAGTCATAATTAATTGTTTTGTGTATTGTTTGTAGAATTGCGGACAATTCAAGGATTTAGTGATCTATCAGTGCCAATTTGGGAAATATAGAGTTCTATACAATCTGCAATTCTAGGTGAGTTCTAAGTAACCAACTATTCCATATGCAATTCAGTACAATTCAATGCTCTGCAACTAACCGATTATTCTATACAATTCGACTCAATTTTACCATTTTGGGAAGTATACTCTGTCGTTTATCGGCTGGAGCCTGAGAAAAGCAAAGGCTACGAAAAATGCAAAGGCCATGAGGATGTTAATTCCTGCAGAAAGACCAATATCTCCGATTGTAGCCATTTTTTACGAGGATTCGCGGTTTAGCCCCTGAAAAATGTGAGAAACTTTGAGTTATTACATTGAAAGTGAAAAACTGTGAGTTGAATGTTTATGATTTCATAGGAAACATATATAAAGGATTGTAATTTTTGGTATACCGTTTAATTTCTCAATATTATGTTTTAGTTTTCAGCATTCTATTTTAATTTTTATTGTCTTATTTTGTACAGAGTAAGGCTCAATTGCATCAAATTATTGGTTTAAAAAAACATAATAAAAACCTTAAAATTTATTAAAAAAAAGGGGAAAAAAGGGAAGGATGTAAGGACTACATGAAATACAACAGATACAAATAGGGCCAGGTAAGAAGGAAAATAATTTCTTGTCTTTGTTTAACTACCATCAAATAATTGTGAGAAGAATCTCACATCAAATAAATTTAAATCAAAATACTATACATGTGGCCATGATTAGTGGTCCTGATTGGTTATACAGTAGAATTATCAAATAAAATCTAGAAGTTAAACTATATTCATTAATTAAAAGCACTATTAATACCTAACACTAAATAATTGGGATAGCAACTGCTTTTTCCATTACCAAAAAACAGAAAACAACAAGAAAATTGAAAAAGAATTATTGAATTAAGAGATGATAATAAGTGCCTTTTTTCAGTTGGTTGATATCGTATATTAGGCAATTAAATTTAAAGTTTGACAGATTTACAGATTAATACCACATATCCCAAAATTCTTCAATTTTCTTTTTTTCCTATAAGAATCAGCTTTTTTTACTTACAACAGAGAAGAAAAGAGGGAATAAATTACAAATTAACAAAAATACAAAGTACAGATCTACAAACTGAAAAAGCCATAAAGATGCAAAATTACTCACCTAGCAACTTTACTTACTTTTTGCAACCAATCAGAAGAAAAACACTAAAAATCGTAAGAAATCCGCACACAAAACCACAATCATCAAACAAAAATGATATAATCAACAGGAAGAAGGATTCACTGGTAAAGGATCTGTGCTAACTAATAGAGTGAGGCTAAAGCATTAACGAGTAGAGAAATAAAGAAATAGCTCTTACTCTTACTAGTTGTGTGATGAATAGGCGATCCCTTTCTCTATCTTCTCGCTTCTTCTTCTACTTCTTCTTCTTCTTCTTCTTCTTCTTCTCTACTCTCTTCTATTATTATTTTTTTGTATTTGTATCTATTTAATTATTTGTCTCTCAGATTTTTGGAATTGTAACGGTTGGTTGTGTGATTGGGAAGGACGGTGGGGTTTGTGTTGAGAGAGACGCCTGTGTGAATTATATTAATTAAATAATAATAATGCTAATAATTAAGGATTTATTAATTATTACGTACAAAAACGTAATTCTAACGCCTGTGTAAATTATATTAATTAAATAATAATGCTAATAATTGAGGATTTATTAATTATTACGTACAAAAACGTAATTCTAACACCTGTATTTGCATAATCTGAAAGAACACTTCATCTTTGTAATAATCGTACGAGAAAATTTACAATTCACTCTGATAACCAAAAATTCTCTATAAATTATTTAAAATGTATTACTATATTATGTCACTTTCACATATCAATAATATCACACTAAGACACTTTCATAATTATATATTTATTTATATATAACTTTGTGGGAATGCAAAATCCTACTTTCAGCTTTTTGGTCTTCTCTGTGTGAAATTAAACGGTCCGCTGGGCTGGAAATCCTTCATCTTTGGACATTTGTCAAGCACTTGCTGTTCAAACAACATTATACGTTTATATGAAATGGGTCGTAAATACACTGGAAACTGACCCTCTTTATGAGTAGGTAGTTTATCTAAGCTTGCATTTAGATAATGGAATAGAAGCCCCTTTATTGTATTTGATTTCCAATTTATTCGAATATCATGTACTCCTCCTGTAAAATAATATCAATGAAATCTCAAAAATATTAGACAGGCCCTCTAAAATATGCAATACCATAAATCCTTCTTAGAAATATGAGCAATTTCTAATATCCCTTTTTTCTTCTAATTTTAGAAATATACCTATATTATCGCATTTTCTTACAAGGTAATTTTCAATCTTTTTGAAATAAGTATGAAAATAATAGATATACATGACACGGTATTACACGAGATTTTTGTAGGAATATATGTTGCCTAAAATGTTTTATATTTGTAGTTATATTCATGATATTTTTATTTTGCAAAGATGCATGTGAAATTGCATGTCCCTTTAATTTTTTATTTATTAAAACAAAATCCACTCCTTACTGTTGATTTCTTTAATTTCTTATTTATTAAAACAAAATCCACTCCTTACTGTTGATTCATCATTCATGCATCGATAAAAGTAGACGATGAGATGACAATTTCAAAATATTTTGTAAATCAAATATGAAAATAAGAAGTGTTTTAAAAGGTATAAATGATGTGCTATATGTTTTGAAAGAGTATTCATGATGTTTTTTTTTTCACATGGCCGTATTAGTATACAAGATATTTTGAAAATTTTACAGGGTGGACATGGAATGATTGGTGCAAGCTGGGTATCACTACCACTTCCCATAACCTCAGGACCACCAACTCAGCATGTGAAAAGTTGCTCTATTTCCCACCCAAACCTCTCCAGTTCAATACACAACAAGAGACCACCACGACTTTCTTATCATGTCAAATTGGCTAGGTAATGGAGATCTCCGGATCTCTACATAAGAGAGGATCAAGGAGAAGAAGAAAATCCCCTTCAACGGTCATATTAGCGTTGCAGCAGATGTCGGCTGTCGGCAGCGTTACTGCTTAGTCATAAATCTCTTCATTGGGAGTTGATATTGCTATGCTGCAATTTGAGCTGTGCAGTTAAATTCTCGATACTTTTTACTATTTTATCCTTTACAATTAATGTGTCAATACAATTATGAATTAAGATATAAATTAAAACGGGACCTTTTTTTTGAAAACTCATTCCATTTTGAATCAATTAGTTAATATGTTTCTTTCTATACCACAAAAATTATTTATTCCTAAATAATAATTATTGTATCCATATTTTTAAATTCCTCCTATATTAATATTTTAAATTCTTCACATTTAAGAATCTGTTCAATTAAAAAAAACAATGATATGACAAATTAAAAATTAAGTAATAACATATGAAATGTATAAACAACTAATAATAATAATAATAATAATAATAATAATAATAACAACAACGATAAAACTATATCTATCTAGTTGAGATTATCTCACAAATTTTCTATCACGATATAATAGTTTCCATTTTGAATAATAAAAATTCTTTTTACATAACGGTCAAATTAATCGAATAGTTTATTTTTAAACGGCTAAGTTTTAATAAGAAATATAAATTAAAAAAATTAACAAATAAAATTAAATGGTAAAGAAGTACAGTCGAGTTAAATTCGGGTGCATCATATTATCATAGTTGGAAAGATATACATCTTACCAAAAAATAAAGATTTGTGTTCCTTAATTATTAGGGCAATTGTGTCATTTACCAAATATTTGCCTGGATGAATCAAATTAGTGACTTTCATTATCATTTCCTCTCTTCATTACTATTCATTAATCAGACCAATTATTATTATATTATCTAATTTGCAAGTGCCAGAATCTGCCCACGTCTACCAATATCTCTAAATTATTATATTAATAATTTTTTAGGGTTATTATTGTGCCTTTATAATCTGAACGTATCTTTTATTCGTACCTTTAAATCAACATTCATCAACCAAACCACCTACATTTATAAATTGTCGTTGCCCAATATGCCATTAACGAACCAATTAGACTATGACACTTGTAAATTGTAATATCTCTTTTTGAAATTTTTCTGCATACACGTACTGTTCTTTTACAAATTAAATCTAAATCACAGGAAACCAATTTCGTCTTTTACAGTACGGAAGTCAGTTCCCGGTTCTTCCAATTTCGTCTTTTAAAATCCGGGAACCAGCTCCCGGTTCTTGTTGCTCAATAATAAAATGGTCAGCCGGCCCTAATCTCTCCCTCTCTCTCTCTCTCGCTCGCCCGCGGGAAGACGGACATAAACCATTTGAACTGCGCCGCTGCCTTGATGCCATTTCTGCCTCTGGTACTTCCTTTCTCTTTCTAATGTAGTTTTGGAAGTTTGTGTAAAGGATCTTTTGATTGAAAGGAAGGATGATTTTAGGTTTTATAGGGGAGGAATTGAGACAGATCGGAGGAATTGGGGGAAATACTAAAGTAGATCCAGGCTCAAATTCAGTTTAAGGTCAGATTCAGATCGGATCTGGGACCTGGTACCTGGTACCATCTGTTCGATTCAGATCTTAAATCTTGCTAGTCCAGTAACTTCTAATTTATACATTTATCGTGATGATCTGTTGAATTGAATTCCATCAAAAGAAAAAAAAATGTTTTCTGATTGATTTGTTAAATTTTTGGAAATGTAGCCTGCATAGGTCTTTACATCACGAAAGAGACGGAAGACTTGAAGAATCGATGACCAGCTGGAGAGAATAGCCTCTAGAAGGTAATACAGGCTAATTGGTTGAATCATCTCAAAAGCTCGTTATTATGTTGAGGATATATTTATGAACTGGAATATGTCGCCATTAACATGACACAAAAATGTGAAGAAGAAAAAACAAGAAATTAAGTATATTATGCTTTTTTTTTTCTCATTTTTTAACTCATGTTTAAGGTGCTCATACTCGAGTTCATCAAATATATCTTCAACGTCATATCGTAATATATCTTTTTGAGATGTCTGAACTTGTTAGCGGGTATTTGTCTTGTGGGGTCTATTCTTTGCCATGTTGATCAAATGGTGTGCCAATTCAAAGCCGTGTAATGGTACTAATAAAGGTTGTTTTCCTTACTTGGTAAATTTCTGACAGCTTTACTTACTTGCTAATGTTGCACGGACACGACGACTGAGAAATCTAAAAAAATATAGGATGCAAATATGACTATATATTGTTATATTTTAATTACACTTATATAATATATTTAGAAAAAATAAAAATGAATTAAACAATAAACAATCAGAAATTCAAATTTAATATCATATTATATCATTCAAACACATCAGTGACACATAATATTATAAAATGCAAAATTGGTTTTGTTTTTTGTATTTTTTTTTTAATTATGTGGGTTGTTGACGAATAAACTCAAATACATCTTTTGTTGGTATGGAAGTTAAGAAGAAATAGTTAAAAAATACATATTAGGCCGAAATATATGATGGTTGTGTCATACTTTGCCACCTCTAACTTGGACATGCCTTCAGAAATCATGAAAGAATCTTAATGGTAAAAATGCAACCTACATTGGTATTAATCTCGCGAAGGATTCAAAAGACTTAAAGACTACAATCTTCGTTTAAATTGATCAACAGGTGAGAATAGCGTTTAGAAGACAACACATGCTAATTAGTTGAGGAATCTCGAATAGACCTGTTATGATGTTGAGGATATACTGATTGAAATAGAATATGCCGCAACATGAGGTGAAAATGAGAAAACAGAATAACAATTGATGTATTCTCATCCGAAGTTTAACCTCACGATTAAGCATACTCCTGTCCAGTTCATCAAATATATCTTCAGTCATATCATAATAGGTGTTTTTGAGACGCCTCAACTTGTTAGAGACTATTTGCCTTGTAGAGTCTATTCTTTGCTGTGTTGATCACATATCGTACTGATAAAGAATGGTGGTCTCCAAGCAGAATTGGCATTAAACGAATGAACAATATCTCCCCTTCTTGTGCTAAACAAGGTTGTCTACATAACCATTCTAATATATGTACTTAAATTTTATATTGAAAGTTTAACCATGTATGAACTCTTTTTTTCGGATGTGTCATATTTTTCCACATATAATTTGGATAGCTGCTGTCTTTTTCAATCATAAAGGATGTTCAATGAGGATCTAGCAGATGATCCAAGAGACTTGAATAATACCATCCTTGCTCAATTCAATCATGAGTGGCCATGAATAGCCTCTAGAAGACAACACAAGCTAACTAGTTGAATCGTCTCAAATAGGTTAGCTAGTTGTGGTGCTGATGATATATTTAGTGAACTTGAGCATGCCATCTTTAAGAGGTAAAAGTGAGGAAAAAGAAATAAGAAATAAAGTACATTTGGTCCACTTTCTTTTCTTTTTTTTACCTCATGTTCAAGAAGTTTATACTCAGTAGTCAGTTCATCAAATATATCTTCAGCATCATAACATAGTTTTTTTTGAGACGCCTCAACTAGCTAGCGAGTATTCGCCTTGTAGAGTCTATTCTCAGCCCTATTGATCAGATCCAAGGAAGAATGGTTGGACTGTTCTACAGATGAATTTGGTTCTAAATAAGGCTGTCCATATAAATTGGTAAAAAGTTTTAATAGCTTTACTTAAATTTTGTACTGCATCATAAAATTAGGTTAGTATTTGATTATTTTGAATTCAATATGTCAATGGGAATTGTTATTTATTTTTTTGAAGGTTGAAGGACCAAAATTGTTCAGGCAATGGCCAATTTGAGTACCCTTGTCATCTAAGAAGGGGAAGAAATATGGATAATAAATAATCATGAGTGATTTTTTTTTCCCGTTACATAAGTTTCCTATAGGAGATTGTAAAAGTATTAGTAAGAGATCATAATTTAAAAGTTGACGATTATTTAGACCAAGGGATTGTAAATTCTTTTTGTACGCTTTGAAGATTATGTATCTTATTTCGATTCTTCACATAAGGTCAAAAATATCTTTCTTGCTAACTATTTACATGATGTCAAAATTATTTCTTGTGCTTTCTACATTGAAAAAGTAGAAAAAAAATAAAAAAGTAAAATCTTTAACAGTTTCAATATATCTTTACTTTTAATGAATATCTTTTGGAGACTTTTCAGTTTAGCCCCTCAAACTTCAAAATGTTACAACTTTTTAACTATTAACTCTTTTTTGATGATTCTAATTAATCCCATCCTCTTATTTTTTATTTACTTTTGAGCCTCCTCAAAAGACCACATCATCACTTTTATCTCGACCGTTTGATCAATTTTTTTGTCGAATTTTAACCATTCATTTTTTCAAATTTTATTGATATTTTATGGCAACATTTATGTGGTTATTAAAACATAAGAAAAATGATTGATTGATTTGGTGTTTTGTGTTCCATACCTGATTTAGTGAGAACAATTGTGAGTTTGTTTGTGACCATCGGATCTTGATCAGATGGTTTCAATGCATTATGGTGCAAAGTTATGTTCTATCAATAATTAATGAAAAGTTCATTCATTAAAATATAAATAATTTTTCTTTTCTTCTTTAAATAATTATAATTCTTAATGAAATATTTTATTTCTCATGTTAAAATCATCAAATATAAATTTGTTAGAATTTTTTCTTTATTTTGAGTTTCATATTATTATGGTTCTAATTTTTTTTCTTGGTAAAATATAATGATATGCTCATTAACTTATATCTTATACCTTATTTTTCATCTTTCTTTGAGCATTCCCAAAGATATCTATTGTCAATTTTATCTCGGCCGTTGGATCAAAATTTTTTGAAATCTTAACTTTTCATATAAATTATTGCCACATATTACATGTACCAATAGTTATTGAAGAGTTTACTCATTAAAATATAAATAATTTTTTTTCTTCTTTAAAAAATTATAATTCTTAATGAAATATTTTATTTCTCATGTTACAATCATCAAATATAAATTTGTTGGAATTTTCTCTTTATTTTGAGTTATTGTTATGATTCCAATTTTTTTTCTTGCTAAAATACGTGATTATAGACTATATAAATGAAGATGTAAAAAAATATTATGCTCATTAACTTATACCTTATTTTTCTTCTTCTTTTGAATATTCTCAAGAGACCTATTGTCAATTTAATCTCGGCCGGTGGATTTTTTTTTTTTTTTTTGAAATCTTAGTTTTTCATTTAAATTATTACCACAGTATCACATAAAGACATATTGTTATGATTCCAATTTCATTTTTGGTTGAAAAAATATGTGAATATAGACTATATAAAAGAACATGTAATAAAATGATAAACTCATTTACTCTTATCATATTTTTTACCCATCTTTGAAAAATTTCATGAGAACTATTATCAATTTTCTCTCCGCCGTCGAATAAAAATTTTATCAAATCCTATCTTTTAATTTAAATTATTATCATAATATCACATGATAAGTTAGATTAATATTTAGTGTTATATCTCTGTTATGTAAGAACTATCATCTCAAACAAAATTTCAGAATATTGAAAACTATATTATATTACTTAATGTATTACGGATTTCATAATAATATATGTGTAATCCATACCATTTTAACATCTAAACAAAAATAAGAAAAATAGCGGTGACAAATTTTTGAAGAAAATGAGTAATGTTATATTTTTCTGTATATATAATATTAAATATATTTATTTTTATAATTATTATTTTTTACTTTGTTTAAATTAATCATCTATAATTTAATCTTATGTAGTTTCAACTAAAATCTTCGAAATAAATTATCTTGTATTTTATTTTTCTGATCTCATTCATCTAAGATTGAATACTTAATTTATTTTTTAATATAATATGTCAAGACATAATGACATAAGAAAATCAAAGACAACAATTTTGAATTCTTATGTATTATTTATGTATTATGGATTCACAAAGTTTAATTTTGAATTTTCATAATTGCAAATTATATATTATTAGATTAAAATAACTATTAAAATTGAAATACTCGCCGCGAAGCGCGAGCATTATCCTAGTTTCTAACATTTTCACCTGAAGTTGTATGATTCACTCAACTCTTTATCTTTAGGAATTTTCCAGACAAAAATTTATGAAATGAGAAAAAATGCCTATGCAAAGAAATTAATATATTCAAGGTTGTAACAACTATCAAAAATTAAATATGCAATTTTGGTTACTTAGGCAAATATACTTCTTTAATTAGTCGTTTGCTTGTTTCAAAACTTCAGAATTAATTGGCCTCTGTCATAAAGTGTTATTTAGGTATTGAAACAGATATGATATTTATTCATACAATATTTTATTTCATTTGTACAATTAACTAAGCACATGCAATGATTGGTCAATTTTTGTGTTGAGCAGTACGATTCAGTGATAATTTACACCACAAGAGACAAAAAAGTTACTTATATAGCGCATGCGCATTTAATTATTTAAAAAGTGTTCAGTTAGTTTTTATGTTGTGGTGTTGAGAAATTTTCTGGTTTATCTTTATCTATTTTATAGTATCAACTAAATGAGTCAAGTCAAATATTTTTATTTCTTTGATATAATAATATCTCATTTGATGCAACTTAACATAAAGGGAATATATAGAAAATATTCATCCCATCTTGACATTTTTCACCAATCAAACATAGGTGTGTAAAAACTCATACATCAAATATCATTCTTCCTTTTCCCTCGTTTTTTTTTTTTTGAACATTTTCTTTCTCAATAAATTGTGAGGATAAGCAGTAAATTTTGCCCAAATTAAATGCAATGACTGAAACATATGGTACACTGAACGTAAAAAATCTTTCTTCGAGCTCTCAACTAACTGCCAACATTTGAACGAAGTTGTTCCTGCTCCCCAATATACCGCTTCACCTCTATATAAACTCACTCATAATTTGGTTTGTTCATAATTCAGAGGAAGAGTGAGAGAAAATGGACAGGAAATTACAATTGATTCTACTAATTGCCATTTTCATTATGCCGTTTGCAACGGCAAGGGAAAGCCCTTCTGGTAATGGTTACTGTTGTTTTGATCAATCTTATAATATTTAATCAGTTATTAATATATACAACTGAGTGCAGCCCATCACATCATATATAAGAAAAACAGAGTTAAAATTAGTCAATTTTAGTATTACTATTAGTGTGATAATGCAAGTTGGGTGTGTCTATTACTTTTCAAAATATTTTCACTTGCTTTAACTAACACATTTTATAAGTATATTTTACTAGCTACCTTATTAATGTGAAGTTAATGGGCTTACTCAACAGGTGTTAAACCAAACGATGGTTTCATGAAATTCTTTGGACCTTTAAACTTGGATAAAGTTTGTAATAAAATTAAAGGTTTACCTTTATGCCGCTCTCATGAGGAACCCCCTCATGATGATCATCGCAGTAACACTCCACCTCAAACAGAATCTCCGGGGGAATCTCCTCGTGATGAACATAATAGTAAAACTCCATCTCCGTCAGAATCTCCGGTGGAATCTCCGGTGGAATCTCCTAAGGAATCCCCTAATTATGGTAATTGCTATATAACGTAGTACAAATTTAATAACTTACTTTGGTTCTTTTAAAAAAACAACCATGTACGCATTGTTTGGCTTTTGAGTATATCTTAAATGCAATTATTAATGTGTGCATAATTTTTTTTTAACTCCAAATGATTTCAGTTGCTCTAGATTAAGTCCTTAATTTAAATTTCAAAGAAAAAAAAGCACCTGTGTAGTTTTAGAATAGTCTTTCTGTTCAAAATATATTCTTCACACATGCCAAGACATGTACTAAGACTAGTTTACTAAAAGATGGTGTGATACTGTGATGAAATTATACTTCAAAATATATTCTTCACACATACTAAGACTAGTTTACTAAAAGATCATGGTGTGATGAAATTATTCTTCACACATACTAAGACTAGTTTACTAATGTGATGTTGTACTGGAACTATTCAGCAGGTTTAAAACCAAATGATGGTTTGATTAAATTATTTGCACCCTTAGTCGACCTGGATAAAATTAAAATCTGTCAGGAAATGAGAGGTATCCGTTTATGCGTCTCTCCTCATGATGATCACCTTACAATTCCACCAACTCCATCTTCAGAAGAATCTCCCCCAGAACCTCCAGAGGAATCTCCGGCTCCGGCAAAAGGATTAATGGGATGAAAAATAATTGATGTTATGTTTTATGAGTATCTAGGGTTAGTGAAGAATAAAGCTCGTGTTGTAGTCGATCTCTAGCTAGTATGTGTGTTGTAGTCTCTAGTATTTGTGTTGTAGTTCTAGCTAATATGTGTTGAAGTCTCTGGTATGTGTGTTGCAATAAAATTTGGCAAGTTGATGCACTTGCTTCTAGTAATTTGAGAGCAGTATTATATGTGATTTGCTTTATATATTTAATTTTTTTCATAATAGCCCTAAGGCTAAAGACACATTTATACTTTTAATCGGGATATAATATTGTCTGACATTAGAAACGTCTCTCTCGTCGGGACAAGATATATAATTTCATGATCACATGCTCGGCTTTCTCATTACCTATCTTTTGGCCAATAAAATCAGCAAGGGAAATTCTCATGTATTAGCTAGTCTTCATATCATATCATGAGTTTATGTGGAAAAATTGAAAAAAGTATTTGAACCATGAGTCTAATATACATGATGGATATTGCAGGTGCATATATCATCTGCACACACAAAAGTTTGGTGCTTGTTTCTCCCATATTGAAAAGAAAAACTGTTTTTTTTTCTTTGAAGGAAAAAAAATGTTTTTTTTTCAATAATTGTTCACACAAAAGCTTAAGTATGCACATATCACACGTCCTTTCTGTCCTTAGACACTCACTAGAGTTTGGTCATCTTACTAACTAATTACAACGTCCCTTTCATCCTTTCTGTTAAAAAATAAAATAAAGTCGACTCCTCGTCTTGTCTTACGTTTCAGTGACTGAAGATACAGGATGAAATGGTGCCAAAAGCAAGACACACACATATATATAAAAGCAAAATATGGTATATATTTGACACAAATATCTACTTCAGTCTGAAATGGTGCCAAAAGCAAGATACACACACATATATATATAAAAGCAAAATATGGTATATATTTGACACATATCTAATTCAGTCGTGCCAAAAGCAAGATACATATATATATATATATATAAGCAAAATATGGTATATATTTGACACAAATATCTAAGTGGGAATTTTGGGTATATCCCTACTAAAAGCAAGATACACACACATATATATATAAAAGCAAAATATGGTATATATTTGACACAAATATCTAATTCAGTCGTGCCAAAAGCAAGATACATACATATATATATATATATATATATATATATATATATATATATATATATATATATATATATATATATATATATATATATATAAGTAAAATATGGTATATATTTGACACAAATATCTAAGTGGGAATTTTGGGTATATCCCTACTAAATTCTTAAATATCAAATTTATCCCTCTTAAATGCTAAATATCAAATATATTCCTCTTAAATCCAATTAGTATCAAATTTATCCAAACTTAACTTTTCCATCAAATTTAACGGTAAATAGGTAGAATGACTCTTTTACCCTTCTCCTCCTTTCGTCCAATCTAATGAATTGCACCCGTCTCTTCTTTTTCCTCTGCTCTTTGACGATAGATTCCACACGAGAAGAAAATCTGAAGAACTCCTCTTCTTCCGTTTTTGGCGATGTAATCTGAAGAAGCTCTCCTCTCTCTCGCGCGCACGAACGAGTAGATCCCATCTCTCTCTCGCACGAGCGAAGGAACTTCCATCGCTTCTTCTCTCTCTTTCTCGGACGAACGAACAAAAGATCTCTCTCCCTTGGTCAGAAACGAAGGATTCTCACATTTAGGCTGATGGATTTGGGGTCAGCTCTCTCCTTTTGAACAATCCAAGCCTCTTGTGTGTCAAGCTTGGAACGAAACGGTATTCAGCTCTTAATTTCTCTTTTAATTCTTATTTTATGAATAAATGAGGTATATTCTAGCCTGATTTGATTGATATGGGGATAAGGTCGGGTTATTAGAGCATGATGAGGTAATTAGTGCCTGATATGGGGAATTAGGTTTTTCTTTGGCTGACTTGGGATGCAATCATGTCGTAATTACACTCAATCAGTCCTAATTAGGCTCCATTTGAATTAATTACACTTTTTAATTAAGCTGAATTCAGGTTGAAATCAGCCCTAATTACCCTGAATTGTGGTTAAAAGATCAACATTTAAATGGTTATTCGTGCCTTTAGTTTGGATATAATTCTATGCATTTTCATTACGTAGGAGGATATATAAAATGTACTTATTGTATGAACATTTTCTTATGGTAAGATGAATGTATTTGTTGGAGATAGCATCAAGGAATTCAAGACAGGGTTGAGAGTCTTGACTCTTGAGACTTTCTGCACAAGCTTTGGATTTGTGTGAACAAGGAGATGGTGGTATGTATAAAAGGGAAATGAGCCGTGAATTTGTATGCTTGGTTTCAATTGTTTTATAACTTGGAATTTGGAATTTAGATTGTATGTATATATAGGATATGTTCATGAATATATATTTGGATTGTAATTAATTTGTGGATGTATGGTACCAATTTGTGTATGGATAAATGAACAAGGGAATATAATTGCAGTGAAGTTGGATATGGTGGATGAATTATTGATGAATATTTTATTATGCGTGAATTTTTATCAATTTGAGTGAAATTTTTGTTATGGAAAGTGAATAAGCTTGAACACGAACAGCTCATTGCTACCAGATTGATACATTACTAGTTGGTAGTTTTTTGTCATTGAAGGATAATGGACTAACTATAATGAACGGCTAGCATCGGTCTAGCAAGAGCACAACTTATTATACTTGTGTTTTTATGAATCACTGGATATTTGATTAGATTAAGTGAAGACATGGTATCAACTTAAAATAAAACATGTAAACTCAGTTAATTTCAACTTATTCACAATACAAATTATTATACCATTCAAACATAAATAAGTACCATTGCCCATTTTATAATTCAAACAAAATGGATACGATAACATACAAACAAAATCGACATATTTGATTGAAACAAGATTCATACATATCACGTTTAAAGCAAAAACAAAATAAACACATAAAAATTAGTACCATCCATACACAAATTGTACAGACATTCATGCACATATAATTCCAAATCCAAACAATAATCCTAACCCTCATTCTAATCATAATCATAACTTCTATTCACTCATTCATCCCGTCCAAGTTTCATCAAAGCTTCATGATTCCTGAAAAACATAAAAAATCAAAACTACCAATATTATTCCATTTAGCTTAATTTCAGTTCAAATTTCAGCCGAATAAACCCTAATTCCCACAAAACCCTAATTAGTCCAAGGAAACCATAATTTCACTAAAATTAGTCAAATTCAATAAAGGCAGGGCTGATTTAGGGTAATAGAGCCTAATTTCAGTCCAAATTCCAGCCAAAAAACCTAACTATCCCCATAATCAGAAACTAATTACCTCCAGCACACCATAATAATGCAAAATTATAACCATGTCAGTCCAAAAAGTCCAAAACAGGCAAAAAAGAATTATTTAGGGAACTCTCTTAAGAATTGCAAGAACTCTGTCAGAGCTTGCAATTCTGCCATAATATATGGATTTATTCATATTCTCATTAAAGGAAATATGTTAATATGAAAATTAAAGTAACAAAAAGCTGACCTTTTATCGATTTAGAGCTGATTTGGGTGGATGGAGGGACTCAGCGATGCTAAATTTAGGGCTGATTTGGGCGAGAGGCTAATTTGGGCGGAGATGAAGGAAGCTTCCGGCGAGGCAGCAGCATGAAGGAAGGGCGGCGGGCAGGCCGGCGGCAGGCGAAGTCTTCTTCCCTTCTATGTTCTCCTTTTTTGACGAGTGGGTTGCTACGAGCCTGGGCAGGCGAAGTCTTCTTCTATGTTCTTCACCGGAGGATTTTAAGGTGTAAAGGGGTATTTTGGTCATATAATTTTATATTTAATAATTTAAATAAAATTAATAATTAGAAATAATGTTTAGTTTGATGGAGAGTTAACGGTGTGGGTATATTTTATATGATATTATGTTTAGTAGGGATATATTTGATATACTTTTAGTTTTAGAGGAATAAATTTAATACTAATTGAGTTTAAGAGTGATATATTTGATATTTAATGTTTAAAAAGAATAAATTTGATATTTAGGAATTTAGTAGGGATATACCCGAAATTCCCTCAATATCTAATTTTATTACGGTTTTAACATTTCAAAAGATTAATGTGATGCAATTTTCGCATCTAGACTAAGGATAGAACGGTAATGAAAAAAGAATCTTATTGCTGAAAAGACAAAAGGTAACATCCAATTACTCAAATTGATATTTTGCGCTAAATTAAGACTAAAATTTAATTTACTCTTACAATCATATGTGAAATCAAACATGATATATATATATACATATACACTTAATTTACTCTTACAATCATATGTGAAATCAAACATGATATATATATATACACACACAGTTCTTTACATGATACGGCAGCCTCGTAGAAAAGAGCATCACAGAAAAGGTACAAAAACAACCAACAATATGAATACAAAAACGTCCCTCTTTAGTTGTGAATAGAAAATTGGAATTTTTCTTAGTTTAACAATTTTTTGATTCTCTTTTATTATTTTTACAGTAACGTAAATCGTAGAGACACGCAAATAACTCTCTGAAAAGGCCATCTAACCTCTTTGAATGATTTGTAAGTAAAATATGATATGTCTAAATTTTTTTTGCAAAAAAAAAAAAGAACTTTAAAACAAAAAAAGACGATTATTACTTCAGGTAGAAAAATCATTTTTAATCCAAAATTAGTTCATGAAGGTTCGTTTATAATTAATGTATAATTTTACAATGGGACCATGATTCCACTAACTCAAGTGGGTCTCCTTTTGGGAGGAAAAAGAAAGAATAAAATTCTAAAAACAGATTTTTTTTCTACCAAAAGTAACAAATTAAGAGTAACTGACAAAATCTCTTGGTCTTGAATTGTCGTAAAAAGGTGATCAGAATATTCGTGCCGACCTTATCGTAAATAACTTGTTGTTCTAAACACAACTTTATTTTCATATTATAAATTCTCTCATTTTTAAATGACTGAAATTTACACAATGGAACTCCTTTAAGTAAATAATATACCAACTTTTTCATTGACTGATAATATGAATTACCTCAATTATAAATGCTATCTCTATATATTACAAGCAAAGGGACATGACAGAATAATGTATAATGTAATTTTAATAGGCATGTAAAATTTGAAACAACAAATTCATTTTCTACACAAGTCCAAATATCTAAATCACCAAATTGATAAAGATGAAACCTTATCCAAATTATCCAAACAAATAATGTGACATCAGGACCCACTAGCATGCCAACAACTCCCTATAAATATACCCCGTATGTCTCTTCCTCATTACTAACCCCAATCTTAACCCTAAACCTTAACCCTAAATTTCTCAAATGGAGAAGCTCCCCCCTCTCTCTCAAATCATCAAAACAACCTTCCTCCTCTTCTTCATTCTTCTAACCCCTTTCATCCCCATTTCTCTAAAGCCCCCTTACTTATACATCCTCTTCAACATCATAGTACTCGTTCTAGGCATCGAATCAGGGTTTTTGAAGGCAATCACTGGCCCTCATGATGATAAAAAATCTTTCCATTTCCCCCCTCCTTGTGTTAATAACCCTAATAATGATGCCCACAAAATCTCTACTTCAATGAGTACAACAGTCAATCCGACAATAATCAGTAGACAGCCAAGTACAAAAAAGCCTGATCAGAAGGCGAAAGTGGGGGCTCTATTAGGGCCAGGATCTAAAAAATTTAGGGCTAAAAAGCTCAAGAAGTGTCCTTCAAGGCCAACCATATTCTTCATTGCAGGATCAGAAAGCGATGGAGAGTTCATTGACAAGAAAAATAATATATACGATGAAGAAGAAAAAGAAGAATGGATGGAGGTGGAGGAAATGATGAGCAAGCAGGAGTTGTTTGCGAAGGCTGAGAGCTTCATCGGAAATTTTTACAATCAACTGCAAATGCAACGAAAGGAGTCGTGGAACAAGATTCATGAGCTATATCATACGGCTTTCTAGTCTCGTCTTCTTCTTTTTTGATGAAAATAAGGGTTTCTAATTTTGGTTTCTATCTTTAGTTTCAATGATATTGGTTAGTGCATGGTGGAGGGGGGAGAGTGAGAGCCAAAGGATATTTTTTCTTAATTTGGTTTTCTCTCAGTCTTTTCCTTGTAGTTTGTTGTGTTCATTTAGTAACTTTTATAAATGTACTCTCTTTGTAAAAATAAAAGAAAGAAAGAATAAAATACATTTTGATGATATCCATCCTTATATATATAACTAAATGATACTCTAGGTTTAGGGGACCCTGACTATATACTATCTTTAGTCTTTACATTGTTAACAATATTTTGTTAGGGTTTATACACCTCCCAACAATACTTTAGGGTTTATTACAAATAAGTGGGTCCGTTTACTAGTGATAAATGGCGGATTGAAATGGAACGTATAACATAGAATGTATATATTTTTTCATTTTGTTAGTGCCTTAGTGGTGGAGGGGGAAGTGAACCAAATGATCTTTCTATTTTATTTGGTTTTCACTCTTTCTTTCCTTGTATTTGGTTGCGTTCATTAAGTTAGACATGTTGTCTTTGTAAAAATACAAAAATAAATAAATGTAATGTAACTATTTTCATAATGTAATGGAACAATTTTCAAGATCATGCGGGGCCACTAATTTACTACCACTATTTTCAAGATTATGCGGGCCCACTAATGTAATGGAACAACTTTTAGAATTTTTCTATTGTACCACGGATTTGCTCCCACTTTTTTTTATGTGGGATCACTTCTCATTTTTATTCATTACACGTGCGCTTCACTTAATACTATTATAAATTTTACTGACCACATGAATAGAAAATGGGGACATTTTTGTGACAACGTAGAGTTTTCCTTTTTTTTCAAGATTACAGGTAATACATTATATTCCCTTCATAAAGAGAATATCATGAAACTAAGATTACAAAGATACTTGATAATCTTGAATATTGTTCCGCACCGACTCTTCCAAGTTCTTTGGAGGAATTCCGCTTAAAAGTTGGTCTTAGATTTGACTTGATAAAAGTTTCCACTAAGGAAAAAAGGTACATAATATAACTGTAATACTTGTACAATTGCTAGCTTTATACACAACAAACATTATACAGAATAGAATATAAATAAATAGCATTTTAAATATCGTGAGCTCAATTCGTGTTCTAATATAAAGAAAATAAATACAATTTAAAAGTGACTAAATGGATGTAAGTTGAATGGAGTCAATGCACTAAAGACTAGTTTCTACAAAATAATATTCAGGAGAATTATTGAGGTGGCAAGTGATAAAACTTGTTTAAGCATCATAGAAAGTCAAAGAGTGTCAAGTCAATGGGGACATAATCAGAGACGGAGCTTAATAGAGACTGGGAGGGACCATGATCTCCTCAAAATTTTGACGGAATAGTATATATTAGTAGTAATTTAGTGATTTTTTTTTTGAAATACATATATTTTTATGCAGTTGCCCTCCTCCCTTCCCAAAATTTTTATACAGTGCTAATCAGCAGGGAGAAATTTTTTCAGCCCCTCCATTAAATTCAAGAGAAAAGTCCAATTTTACCCCCTCAACTATTGAATTAGTTCATTTTTAGACCCTCAACTTTTTTATGGTGCAATTTTAATCCCTCAACTATTTAATAAGTGAGTTTTTGGTCTTTCAATCCGTTAAGTGCTTAAGTGTCCGTTAAATATGACATGTAATCAATGATGTGGCATATATTCTTAATACATACACAATAACGTGTTAATTTTTATTTAACAAATAAACATGCATAAAAAATATACATTTTTTAATAAAAATAATATTTTAAGAAAAGAAGGGAATTAATAATTTTTTTATTTTTTTCAAACATTTGTCACGTTACTAATGCCACGTCATTGCTTACGTGTCAAATTTAACGGACACATATGCACTTAACGGATGGAAGGACCAAAAATGCACTTATTGAATAATTGAGGGACTAAAATTAGACTAATAAAAAGTTGAGGGACCAAAAATGAGCTAGTTCAATAGTTGAGGTGGCAAAAATAGACTTTTCTCTAAATTCAATTAAGTTCCATGCCTGAACATGATTAACTCATATATTTCCACTTCTTCAAGGCCCAAATTCACTCTACAAATACTTTCTCTCAAGCCCAAATCAGCCCACATTTCCATCCCTTTTCAAAATCCATCCCAAATCCCACTGGAGGGAAAACACACCAAAATCCCCCCCTCTCTCTCTCTCTCTCTCTCTCTCTCTCCATGTCTTCTCCTCCTCCGGTCACCGCCAGATCGGCGCGCCTCCAGTCGCCGACCGGCTTCATCCGGTTAGCCTCCAACGACGATGATCTCGAGCGGACGCAGGCTCGGGCGGCCGCGCGCCGCCGCAAGTCCCTCGCCTTCGCTCAGGCCGCCGTGACTGCTTCGCAAGCCGTCGGAGGAGAGACGGAGCAGTCGGATCTGATGGATAAGGATCAGATCATGGATCTGTTTCAGAACTGTATCAGATTGGCTTCGGAAAATGTATGTTTTGTAGATTTCTCTGCCCGATTGTAGTATTTGCAAAAAAAATATCATTTTTTTTGCATTTAGAGTGTGATTTTTGTGACATTTTTTCTGGGAACGTTTTTTATTTTCCTGTTTTCTGAAAAATGTTTTTTATTTAGTTATTTTTATCGAAAGTAGCAATTGACAGTGACAAGAGTAAATGTTTTTAGTAAGGGTATATGTGTAAATACCTTTCTTCTGCGGATATTTCTGAAAAGTTCAAATTTAATAAAAAGAAATTCTAATAACTTCTTCGTCATGGAATTTCCGTCCTTTCGCTTTTATTTCTTCTTCGCCAAACTTCGAAGTTTTTTATGAGAGTTCAAATTAAGAAGTGAAGACAAGTCGGTTCATTTTATGCAATGGATCGGGATCAAATCAAGGAATTGTTACATAAATGTGTCAAACTTTCGTCAGAAAATGTCTGTATAATAATAACTCTTCTCTTTCTCTTTCTACTTCCTTTTTAGGCCAATTTTCATTTTAACCCTTGCAAACGTAGGTACTGTTAGGAGTATTTTACACATATTTTCTCCACATTTTTACTCTTAATGTTCAGAATAAATTCTAAATTTTCTTTTGTTGCATCACCTAGAAGGAAAATATTTGATTTTAAATCATTCAAACCCAAATTTTGCTTCGATTCATTTATCATTCTTCTTTGTTCGTTACTTGTACTTTCCGAAAATAGTTCAAATATGCTTATATTGAGATATATTGATTATGGAATATGAATTCTCTAATACATTATAACTAGATTACCACAATATGATAAACTATTTATTTGTTCTTGATTCATTTATGCATAATTGAGGCCTAATTGAAGTTTAATTGAGTAAAATTGAAATTAAACGTAAACTCCAAATTTTAATTTATTTATATTTTTTTATGAGCAGAAAATAAACCAGAAGAATACATGGGAGCTTGGGCTAATTGACCACTTAAGTGAGATAGTTAAAGTTGAAACAGAGCAGGATAATGAGACCAACTTTCAAAAGGTTTGATTTATTTTTATCTTTTTTAATTCTCATTTGACCTAATTACTCATTTTCTTCCATTATGGTTCGTAATGAAGGTTTACCTTGAGATAATGCATAAAAGAACTAATTTGTGTTTTATTTGTTGAACGCCCTAAATATGATGTTTAATGCTCTAATTAGGCCTTAGTAATTCCTCAAGTATGTAATTATACTATTATTTGCCCAAGTATGTAATTATACTATTATTTGCCCAAATATAGTAACTATACTATTGTAGTAAGCTCAGTTGGTAGCTAATATCGGACTAAAATGTATAATAACATATAATTGAATTTCTGACCAAATATTTGAGTAATAAAAATGTATTAAAATGTGAAGGCGAGCTGTACATTAGAGGCTGGAGTGAAAATATATTCATTAAGAGTCGATTCAACTCACTCTGAAGCTTTTAAAGTACTTGGCGGAATTAATCGTGCGGGCCGAGATGAAGACCAAGGTTAGGAATAAAATATAATTTAATTTTTTTTATTATTTTTTATTTTTTTAGTTTATATACTATGATTTTCAAATTGGTACTTGTTAGATCGTATTTTGTTGGTTCTTATTTTAATCTTCTGATTTAGCTAATTTAATTAATTCTTTAATTATTTTAGGTAGGAATAAAATAATATTTATTTTATTATTTATTTTTTTAGCTTATGTACTATGATTTTCATATTGGTACTGGTTAGATCTTATTTTGTTAGTTCTTACTTTAATCTTCTGATTTTTGGCTAATTTAATTATTTGTTTAAAAAGGGTGTGAAATTAATGCTGATGTGGCTGGAAAAGAAGGTCCTTCAAAAAAAGAGACTGAAAGAAAGGTACATAAATTTAATATTCATTTAATTCCAAAAAAAGAAAAAAAGTAAAAAAAATGAAGAACTGAAAAGTACAAGAATAATGAATAAACAACTGAGCTTCTTTAGTAATAAATGAATGTTCTAGCATAATAAATGATATTTCTGTATTTATTAATGATAATTTATAAACTAATTATAAATCACCAAAATGCAGTTTTCACCAACATCAACACTCGAGTCGTCTTTTGAAGCTCTCAACGTGAAAAAATTCGACGGTACTTTTACACATCCCATATATATTCTTCTTTAAAATAATCAACATATTTCCTAACTAATTTACTCTCTATTTTTCTTCTCTTATAGTTGCATTTATATGCGATATTTCTCATCATTCGTAGGCTTATAGTTGTAGTGTTATATTATATTTCATATTTCTTATAATTAAACCAAACGTTTCCTAATTAATCAATCAATTAATTTACTCTATTTTTTCTTTCTTATAGTTGCATTTACAGTGGACCCACTGTACCATCAAACATCTGCCCAGTTTGATGAAGGAGGGGCTAAAGGGCTATTATTATACAATTTGGGCGTATATGGAAATTGCCGCGTTTTATTCGATTCTTTTGAAGTGCCTGAAAAGTGTATAATGGATGGACAAGAAGAACAGATTGATGAAAAAACAACGATCGACCTCTCTTTTTGCAAAGGTTTGCTCGTTGTATTTCTTTCGGGTTTATTTGTAAATTTTATGTTGAATGACGATTTTACCCTTGTTGAAAATTAGATACAGCGTGAGTTTCTCGTTTCTGCATCTGTTTTTAATTTTGATCTGATATGTATGTTATTTTATTTGTGCAGATGAAATAAAGGATATGATGATTAATATACCAAAAACGAATGAAATCTCTCCAACACTTGGCCAAATTATCGCTCAGTTTGATGAGGAAAATCAGAGGCCTTCTTCAGATTCCATCTCTTGTTCAGATCAAGGGCCAGGATTAACCGATGAAACAAACATTAATCAAGATTATAATAATAATAATGATAATTATAGTAATAATGATGATTTAGGGTTTGGTGGAAATGATGCGGCGTGGGATTATGAGAATGATAATGGTGGTGGATTTAATCATGATGATGATTTTGATGAGAGAGAAAGTGTGATCAATGATGGTTTTAATGCTAATAATGTGAATTCTTCAAACTATCAAGAGGTAACTTTTTTGTTTTAAATTCAAATGCAAAATAAGATATAATTCTATTCTGATGCAATTCTGATACATATCAGGGAAGCGGTTATGATCCAGCAGCGGATGAAAAAATGGAAAAAATTGCGGATTTTCTCTCGCTAGGTTTAGGGTTTTCTTCTAAATCTAATGCTTGGGCCGGTCCCGACCACTGGAAATTCCGTAAAGTCAAAGGTACAAACAAACAAAATATTATTCATAATTTAATAAATTTATTAATCAAACAATTTTTTTTTATTCTTCTTTCAGGATCTGAGCCGGTTTCTGAATCAACCGAAGAGTCAAAAGTCCCACAGAAAAAGACGAAAAACAGGAAAGTCTTGCCTGACATTAAATCCGAACCTGTTAATATAAATTCTGTAAAATCACTTTTTGCCCCTCCAAAAAGTAAGAAATCGCTTCTTGTGCCGGCCAGTAGAGTGCCTTGTAATAACATAAGGCTTCCGGAAGATTGTCACTACAGGCCTGACAGTCTCGTGAAGTTGTTTCTTCGTCCTGATGTGATGGTAAAGTTTTATGGTTTTAACCCTCAAATTTGTCAAAATTTTATTATGTTATTTTTAGGAGTGTTTCTTACAATGTTTTCTTTGTCTGATGATTTTTGTTTATGTTTTGTTTTGTAGTGCTTAATGAGGAAAGGACGGAATCAATCTTGTAAGTAATAATAATATGGTTTTGTTTGTCTATTTATGTTTTATTTAAAATTTTAAATTTTTAATCTTTTTTATATTTTGTGGGTTAAGATGGATCTTTTTTTTCATATTAACAGACGAAGAAAATGATGATGGATTTGCACCGACGCATGCATCAGCGTGGGATGATGATGTCATGAGTGATAATGGGATGCATGATTTTGGAAATGATGATTTTGCCCCTGATGAGCCTGGCTCTCTTCTTCGTAAACCGCGCCAGGTTTTTGTTCCTTCTCTTACCAATTTAAACTTAACATGTGAAGAAATTTTATCATTTTATTTTGTTTTTATTGTGTTTTTGCATTTAATTTTGGTTTTTTAATTATTATTTAATTTTGAAGGTAAATAAGATAGATATAAAATATGACAAGGTCTCGAAACAAGTGGACGTGCATGCATTAAAAGAAATGCTTTGGAATCACATTCAAGATTCTGTCAAAGACAGTGCCACTGTAATTCTTACACTTTCACCCCTTTTTCCATTTTATTTTCATTACTTTATGCGAAATTCAGCAAGTAACTGATAATTTTTTTCTTGACAGGGAGAGGAAGAAGAAAAGGTAACGGTTTTATTTTCTGAAATTCTGGCAAAATTTCCGAATGAGTCGAATGAAATTTCAACCCATTTGTTTTTCATTTGTCTCTTGCATTTGGCAAATGAGCATAATTTGAGCTTAAAAGATCAGACATGCCTAGATGAAATCGACATTGAAATCCCGGTTTCTTCCCTCCAAATGAATTCATTGGAATGACTGAAATCAGTATTTTGATTCCTGGTTTTTGTTTTCCTGTTTTTTTGTGAAGATTGGGGGTTTAGTCTGCTTGGTATTAGTTGAGTATCGTTGTGTATAAAGTATGCTTGGATGGATTTTAGTTCAGGTTTTGGTTTCTTGTTGTGTTAATGAGTTGAATCTGTTCTGTCAATTTTAGTTCAAATTTATCCTAATTAGCCTTCAAATTTGAGTTTATTTTGCATTAATAATTTGTTGTGTAGTAACAATTTGTTGTTTTGTATAGTAACAACGCAAAAGCGAAAATCAATGATGCCTATTGTGCTATTAAGCAGCCTTATTCAAACTGGTTATGTGAAAGTCAAAATGGTTTCATAGTAAAATTCCTAGGTGAGTTAAAAAAAAAAAAAAAAAAACAAGATAATTGCTGTTTTCACTGTTTTGGATATAAATGTTGAGTGAGCAAAATAGAACAAAATAAAATATAATGCTTCCTATGGTAGTGATGATAAATTACACATTTTTAGAGGTATGTAAATGGATCTACATGCAACTCTCTGTTCATTCGGTCTGTTTTTTAGGGTACTCTCTTGGGCCAAAAATAGTTGATCCGATTCTTACGTTCGTGCTGCCCATCTCAATCTGAGAAATAAAATAAATAAATTTAAATAGAAGGGTTATATTGCAAATATTATCTCGTTTTTTCACAATGTTAAGATTAAAATACCGCTTGTTCGAAATCGTTGGACATGCCCATTGAAAGCTCAAAATTCTCTTTAGGCAGCTCTAATTCCTCACAAACTCTTTCCTTACAGCTAGAAAGTACCTGTATGTAAAAATATGAAAAAAATATTGAATAATACTTGTTTTTTGTATATATATATATTTTGTAGTTTTTTTCGTAAATTTTCTCTAATACATTTTCCAACTTGTTTGAATTATTTTTGCTATGAATTAATCGATTTTGATAAATGACAAAAATTAATTGTTTCTTTTTCTTGTTTTATTGATTTTTTCATGGAAATTGAGAAGCATATTGCTTTAAATTAAGTACTTGGAAATTTTCTGGTTTTGAAGAGTAATCTTTCATTCCAATTGTCATTAATCCTGACAAAACAAGATTAGGGCAAGAATGTTTCACGTGTTTCGCCAGCTCAACACAATTTGACGGATCAATTCCTGATTTTGCTGCACAATTACAAAATATCATTATATTATATGTATTTAATTCACAGAGAAAGAGAACCTATGGTACGAAATATTTGATATTAAGAATGCAAAAATCAGAAGATTTGTAAATAGGAGTGAGAAAATGAATATATGCTTGCTCATGGTAGGTTTTTATAGTACGATCCATCATTCCATGAATATGACTATTTTTACAAAAATTACAAAAGAGAAAAAAGGGAAATGAAATTCTGGATTTTGAGAACAAAAAACCGGGAAAACAAATCCTAAATATGTTTACAAACTCACATTCTTCACCGCTCGTATTTACTTGCACTAAAACCTTCAAAGGCTTCCTTCCCAAACTATAAACCGCCTTATCCAAATAATTCGCAATCTATAGAAAATAAAATATTTTATTAAAATAATTGTCGCTTTTATAAAATTAGATTAATTGATGGACAATATTTCGAAATTGGCAAACAAATTGCTAAAATTTAGAAAAAACACCATTACGAATTCTGATTTAGGAATGGAATATTGAGTCCATTTATAAAAAAAATATTTTTATTTTTTAGAAACAGAAATGAGCTTTACCTTTATGTTGTCTACACTTTCAACCATGTCTAGATTGGGCACAGAAGCTAAAATAAATAAATAATAAACTATTACCAATTTATTCATGCTTTTGGATTATTACATTAGAATAATTTTCTAAATTTCCAATTAGAATGATTTTCTGTAAATTATTTGGAAAAAAAAAAGCAATATCTTTGAACGAAAAAAAAGTACCTAAAAGAGATTTGGCTTTGTTGCTTTGAAGATGCCCAATGAAATGCCACTCTATATCTGAAGGAAGCTTTCCAAAAAGAAAACAAGAAAAAAGGAAAAAAAAATTAAGACAACACATAGAAGGGTCAAATATTTGTTAACTATCTAATTTCATAAGTGTACAAGTATTATATTTTTTAACACTTTGGACATAATATCATGTCTTTATTTTGCAAATTTCCTTTGAGATTTGCAAATTCGATATTTACCTCTCATGACTGTCTTTTTGGAACGAAGTTTGTGATTCAATTCGGTACAACAAAAAATAAACAGGAAAAAGGGGAAATAGAACTAAAACTTTACAATTGAAAATGAAAAAAGACGATGAATAAAATACAGTGCATAGTTCCAGTATCTTAAAAATCTGTGAAAATCAAAACAGAGAGAAAGAGAGAGCTGAATCCGAGTCAACAATCCTTACTTGAGGCGCTTTATCTACAAACTCCTGAACATAATTCTCGCCAAAGCACCTATGTCCAGCATCGTACAGCTGCCTGATCAACGAGACGGGCTTCATCTTTCCGACGGCCACCACTCTGACCGCCTCCGGCCTCCGTCCGGATCTCTCCGCCGCCTGGCTAGCCCGTCGGAGCACCGCCCTGAGCGCCGCCGCCGCCGCTGGCGCGCCTTCCACCACCGCTGGAGTCGCCATGCGCCCTGTGTGTGTTTGTTCAGCTGATTTCGTTCATTTCTTTTTTATTCTTTCCGTGATGACAGCCACTGGTTGGTTGTGTGTGGTGAGTTTGTGCCGCGTGGCAGAAAGAGCAGAGATAATTAGAGTTTGACTGGTTAATTACTTGATTAGTTGATTATTAAGTACGTACACTTCAAACAGGCCTAATACCAGGCTCAGGCCATCAAGGCCCAGGAGGCCAATGTTCAGGTTCAGGATCCCGACTTTTTTTTTTATAGCACTATTAAGAAAAATAAAGCAACAGTTGCCACTGGTTTGAAAATAATGTGGTAACTACCATTTCCGCCACTATTAGTGGCGGAACAACCTGTGTGGCGGAACAGATAGATTTTCAGTTCTGCCAAAAACGGTCCATTTTACGCACTAAACGTGGTTAATTAGTATTAAAAATCTTGTTCCGCCACTAGTAGTGACGGAACATGTTAAAATATTTCTTTACCCCCACACAGCTCATGAATGGGCAATTAGCGTAAAAATTGAAGAATTACTATGTTCTGAATAGTACCGGTTTTTAAATTTAGTAACGGTTTGGGCAATTAGTGTAATTAGTAACGGTTTTTCTGAAAGAACCGTTACTAATAGTTTAATTCGTAACGGTTTTCATGAAAGAACCGTTACTAATAGATAAGAGAATTCCATGGCCATTATTTATTTTGGGCTTTAATTACACTATTAGTAACGGTTCTTTAAAAAAACCGTTATTAAATACACTATTAGTAACGGTTTTTTTATAAAAACCGTTACTAATTACACTATTAGTAACGGGTCTTTCATAAAACCGTTACTAATTACACTATTCATAACGGTTCTTTCAGAAAAACCGTTACTAATTACAATATTAGTAACGGTTCTTGCAGAAAAACCGTTACTAATGACACTATTAGTAACGGTGCTTTCGTAAAAACCGTTACTAATTACACTGTTCCGGCGGAACATAGTAATTCTTCAATTTTTACGCTAATTGCCCATTCATGAGCCGTATGGGGGTAAAGAAATAATTTTTAATACTAATTAACCACGTTTAGTGCGTAAAATGGACCGTTTTTGGCAGAACTGAAAATCTATCTGTTCCGCCACTACTAGTGGCGGAACACAGGTTGTTCCGCCACTAATAGTGGCGGAAATGGTAGTTACCACATTATTTTCAAACCAGTGACAACTGTTGCTTTATTTTTCTTAATAGTGCTATAAAAAAAAAAAAGTCCAAAATGGCATTATCACATCAGTGAAGTAAAATGCAATTTTTTTATAAATTATATTTCTTAAGTATATCAATAGCTTATTTTATTTTGGGCCTCCGGCCCCCAAAAGTTCAGCCGGGCCTGGCTTTATATAATATTTTTCGGTATAACTTTTTGTGTTTATATTTGACATATTTAAATTTTATTTTTTATGATATATATTATGTTATATCACTATATAATTCTTTTATACTCACATAATTTTTTCCCTCTACATACTCCTTTTTTACTGATATAATCCTTTTAATACATATTCTTTTTTTCATGTATAATTTTTATTCCTATATGTCTATTTTTATTCTATATATAACTTTCTGAAAAAAATATATAATTTTCTTAAATTCAATATGCTCTCATAAGATCTCTCCGGGTTAAAGAAATAAAATTAGTCATGTCTGCATGTTCTTTGAAGAAATGAAAAATACAAGCAGATGATGAACTCCATAAAGTTATGTTATTATTATATTCAATTTTCCATTGCTTAGCTATTAATTAAACATCTATTATTATGGCTATTATTAATATTATCATATATATAAACATCATTATTATTATTGTACCATCCTTCACATAGAAGTATAAGAACGAGCCCAAACACCTCAATTATTTATATGTTCTCTCAATGCTTCTAATAAACACATCACCATCATATTCATCTCCTCAAAAACGAAAAAGTTAAAACTCCATTTCAATATAAACGTAAAATCACCATAAATCATGGGAGGAGCTCCATCCAAACAAATCTCACACTTCAAAAGCCCTCAACAAAATCCGCACACCGAATTTCTATCCGACTTTCCCTCTAATTGGTCAGAACTTCCAACTGACATTCTTTGTCTCATTTCCACCAAACTTTCTAGCCTTTACGACATAATCCATTTCCGTACCGTATGTAAAAGTTGGCAAGCTGCAATATCTTTATCCGTACCGGTCCCTCGCCCACCGTGGATATTTTTCGACGATGATTGCGTACCAAAAACCCTAAAATTTTATTCTATGGATCCTCTTGAATATTCAACTGATTTACCCGAAGTTGAAGGAATGCAATTGGTCGGCACGACGTACCGTTTTATGATTTTATTACATGAGACAAAAAATAATATGTTTGTCGTAAATCCAATTACTAAAAAAATAAATCCACTTCCAAATTTCATGGAAAATTTTCCAAGGGCTCATCATATAGGAGTGGATCCGGTACAGAATGAGAATTTGGTGATTATTCGAGTCAAATTATCCCATAATAAATTGGTTCTGCTGTTGTGCCAGCCTGGCGATAAAGAGTGGAAGATCGTACCGGTTCCGTACCAGCTTGATTATGGTTGCGCGTATTATAACGGTATGTATTTTATCAATAAAGGATCTACTAAGATTGTTGAACTTAACACGGGCTGTACGGTTGGTACTGTACCGCCTCCTTTGGAAATGTCAGCTGATCAGAGGTATTTTTTGAAGTATTTTTTTGAAAATTATTTTTACAAATTTAAGTATCTAAACTACAAAATTATTAATAGTAATTATAACAGGTTTGGTTACCTTGTTGAGTCTTTCGGTGAGCTCTTAGGAATATGGAAGAACAAACTGTGGTGCAGTTCTGTGAAGGAATATCGATTCGAAGTCTTCCAACTGGTAAATGAACAACAAGAGTCCGGTAAATGGATTAAGATGAACAATATAGGAAATAAAATATTATTTTTAAATAGTTCCACTGGATTTTGTTTCGACGCTTATGAGTTTCCAGGACTGAAAGAAAATAGCATTTATTTTGTTAGTGCGAAATGTTTGCCTAGTTCTGTTGGCCCTCGCGATGAATTTTTTAGCCTTTGTAGGTATGATATTAAGACTGGTAAAACTGAACAATTGAAGGAAGTTGAATCTATACTAGCATACTGGTTTTTTCCAAGTCTACAATAGTTCAAATTGTCTTGAAGATATATGTATAATCAAAATTTGCTTGCTTGATTTTTTCTTGGAGTTTTTAGTTTTGTTGTGTATACATGGATGATTACTGTTGTTTAGTTAAAACAAACATTTTAAGACTAATGTATTGGGCCTGTAGGTTATTTGGACTCTAACAGTAACAATCAAAATAAATAGAATTTATTAAAATATAAAAATAAATAATATACAGTTTTTTCAAAATAAAAAAAAATAAACATCATATGCACAAAGTAAAACTTGTCTTAAATTTATTTTACGCGGCGCTCATACCAAGTTCTACTAAAGAAGCATAAACCTCGTCTCTCATGCCCATGAGTTCCTCATGCCTCCCTCTTTCCGCCACAGTGCCATTCTTTATCACCCCAATTATGTCACAACCTTTCACTGTCGACAATCGATGAGCAACAATGACTGTCGTTCGGCCGATCATCACTCTATCCAGCGCCTCTTGCACGACACGTTCTGATTCGGCGTCTAATGCATTTGTTGCTTCGTCTAGTAAAAGTATATTTGGGTCTTTTAGGATGGCTCGTGCGATTGCTACGCGTTGTTTCTGACCGCCTGATAATTGTATACCTGCGATGATGCTCCAAGATTAGTATGATTATTTAGGGTATTGAAATTGTGAAGGAGAGAGTTTTTGGGGAAAAATATGAAATTGTGAAGGAGAGTTTTTGGGGTAAAAAAATGGAAATATATATAAATCGTTGTTTTTTTAGTTTTATAGTACAAAAGGGTTACACTCATATATAGTTTTGATCAAGTTATTTACTGTTTTTGCCCGTCATTGTATATTGTTTGCCCGTATGTATTGGTTTTTATCCAATATTCCAACAAAAAAAATTCACCAAGTCGTTTGAAAAATACAAAACCCAAAACACATACCTCTCTCACCGACAACAGTGTTGTAACCATCAGGCAGAGCAGAAACAAACTGATGAACATTTGCCGCCTTGGCAACCGCAATAATCTCCTCTTCCGTCACGTCCCCTTGTTTTCCATACGCTATATTGGTACGGATCGTGTCATTAAACAATACTGGCTCCTGAGCGACCAATCCCATTTGTTGTCTCAACCAGCTGACTCTTAGATTCTGCAGCTCGACTCCATCAAATAAGATTTTTCCGGAGTCAGGATCGTAGAACCGCTCCAGGAGTGCTATTACAGTCGATTTACCGCTACCACTTTCTCCCGCAAGCGCAACACTCTAATTAAGAGGCGTACGAATAAAATATTAAGATGTGGTATTAAAGATGAATTTTATAATAATGATATTAATTACCTTTCCGGAAGGAATGACGAGAGATAAATCTCTAAACACAGGAGCATTTGGTCTTGATGGATAAGTGAATTTGACGTTTTGTAACTCAAATTCACCCCTCACAGTTGTTAAAATTGTACCATCATTACTGCTCAAATCAATTTTTGATTTCTTATCAAGGATTGCAAATATAGAGGCAGTAGAGTCCTTGGCCTTGGTTGTATCTGACCCCATTGCACTTGTTCTTGCTACTCCAATTGTAGATATAATCAATGCAAAGAAAACCTACAAAAATATGCATCGAATATTGTTAAAATTAGGGAATAATACGAACTTAATATCATATATTAAACTCTTGCCACTAATTAATCCTAAACATTATTTGACTCAAGCGATGAAATAAAACCAACAAAATTGTACTATAACATGATAAATATAAAATAACACATATAACAATTATATAACTTAAAATAACAACATAACAATTATATAACATAAAATTACAAAAATTAAACATAATAAAAAGATAAATAACAAAATTAATTTATTAATACTCACCCTGAACACTTGCGCAAAGGTCGCGTCTCCACTGCGAACCAATTTCGTTCCAACATAGAAACAAAGAGCGTAAGAGAAATAAAACAACACGAAGGACAAACCGTACCCTAATCCGCCGACCAATCCCGCCCTGATCCCCTGTTTCATCGGCGCATCGCATTTTTTATCATAAATTTCTATCACTTTCTGTTCTGCGCAAAATGATGAGACGGTGCGGATTCCGCTGACTACGTCATTTGCGACTTGAGTCGCCCGTGATAGAAGAAGGTTATTCTAAAATTACGCAAAATCATTTTGAATTATAATGAAGTTATTATCACAATATTTGAAAAAATTACAAGTACCTTTGCATTTGCGCCGAATCCCCTCAAGAACTTTACTTGAAAATAACCTTGGAGACCAACCAAAGGAAGAACCACAATTATGATGGGCGTGAGCTTCCAACTCACCGTCAGGGAGACAAGAAATCCAGCAATTATAGTTGCGGTCGTTTGCACATTTATTGCTAAGTTATCGCCCACCAGTCGTTTCACGTTCAATGCATCTGTTGATAACCTCGCAATTATCGTCCCGCTAAAAACACAAAACAATTCAATAAATGTGTACACGCAAAATTATGTACGAAATATGTACATATGCAATAAGAAGCATAAGAGATGAATTAAATAGACCTGGAATTTTCAGGTTCGTCAAACCAATTGATCTCCTGATGAATCACGCTTGCAAAAGTCAGAGAGCGGATCCGTTCGATCAGCTTCCCACCCGCGATACCAAACAAAAAATACTGGCTTTATAGAACTAGAGATTACTATACCGAACAAAGGTAAAAGCACTCCATGAACCGATGCTGCAATTGAGCCGCCAAACAAAACTGGAATTTCCGGTTCATTCAGAACAAAGAGCCTCCTTACCGGAACGTACTTTTTCTTATCGCCTAATACTTTCATAGTCACATCAGTCTCTTCTACAGGTACATTATCATCAGTGAATTCGATGCCATGTGGTAAGGCGAAAGCGTTGAATGAATGCCTGTTGCTGCTTCCGATGGACGAGATGCTTCGATTCCGGCCCTTGATTACGGATCTCGAGGTGGGCCCCACTTGTAAGAGTATATTATTGTCATTTTGAGGCGGCGGTAAGTATTTATCTTGGTGCATCTCCTGTAGACGGACAAGTTGTGAGTATGCGCCGTACAAATTTTTTATCAACTTGGCATGTGCACCTATGCATACCATATATGAGAAATTGAAATTGTAAACAAATAGAAAAGGTTTGATTTGTCGAACCTTTTTCGACGACTTTTCCTTGGTGTATGACCGCTATTGTATCAGCATTTCTGACGGTGCTTAGTCGATGCGCGACAATAATAGTGGTTCTTTCTAACATGATCCTGTTTAGGGGTTCTTGCACCACTCTCTCCGATTCCAAGTCGAGAGCACTAGTCGCTTCATCCAGTAATAAAATTCTAGGGTTTTTTTATTATCGCCCTTGCAATTGCATTGCAATCCTCTGCTTTTGGCCCCCAGATAGCTGGATTCCTCTCTCTCCAACCATCGTATCCACCCCCTACAATGTGACAAAAGAATTTTTTTTTTCCACTTATTTAATGAAAAAAAGATGGTAAATCAAATGTTAAAATATATGTTAATGGCCTCCTAGTCCAGTTGCTTGAGTAGAAAACACAATAAACCAAAGAGGGTTCGAGTACGTTTGGCAACAAAAATAAAAGTGGGATAAAGTGTCCTCTCTATTAAATAAAAAAATGTAAAAATATATAAATATCTCTTGGACGTACATGAGGCAACTTATTGACAAATGTGGTTGCATTGGCAAGCTGAAGAGCTCTCTTTATCTCCTCCATTGTTGCATCTTCTTTACCGTAACTCACATTCTCTTTAATTGTAGCAGCAAACAGTAACGGTTCTTGGCTAACCAAAGCGATCTTTTGCCGAATCCATCCAAGCATCATTCCCTTAATGTCGATTCCATCTATCAAAACTTCACCAGCTTGCGGATCGTAAAACCTGATTTTAGCTATAAGTTTAGTCAAGAATTGCACATGGAATCTTGATTTTTGAGTTTAAGTTTCCTCCTGTAGTTTGAATATCATACAAGATATGAAGACTATACTAGGTATCAGCTTTTGTACGGGTTGCGCTCGATTTTTTTTTTTCCAAATAAAATATTTTTCCTTGGCCTTTATTTTTTGGTATTCATCATGTTTGCATTGTTAGTGTTTAATTGTATGATTGATCTTGTTTAATTAATTTAGACTTACAATTGAATAAATACACTGCTCAAATTACTTCATTACCTCTCCACCAAGTTAATAACAGTCGATTTTCCGCAACCACTTTCTCCAACTATAGCCATTGTGGTACCGCTCGGAACTCGCAATGAAAATCCATCAAATATTAAATGATCGGATCGTGTAGGGTAGCTAAAGTAAACATTCTTCAGCTCTATATCACCTTTTATATCATCTAGGACTATGCCAGCTGCATCACTCGCATCAATTCCAGGAATTCTTTTGATGGCTTCAAATATTCGGTACGCTGCCGCTTGGCCTTCTGCAAAGGCCGTGATACATGGTGTTGCTTCGCCTAAAGACCTGATACATAAAATTGATTCCACATTGTCTCGATTGAGGCAAGAAACTATATTGCTATATCATAAAACTTGATAGAAACTTACATTGTGCCGGTCATGACGGCCATAAGAACATTAATAATGATCCCTCCATTATAACCTTTATCCACAATCAATTTCGACCGGTACCAAACCGCCAACCCGTAGCTACAAAAGAAAAACATAAAAGCGGTTCCCATGCCGAATCCCGTGGCCGTTCCTTCCTTAACGCTGGATTTGTACGCTTTGTGTATCAGCCGATTGTACGCTCTAACAGCCTCGCTCTCTCCGTTGAATGATGCCACCTTCAATTCTAAATCGGTTTGTGTTAATTCAATTTTGACTTTATTCAATTGAGTTCAGACTATATAAACATTCTCATCTAAACAATCCAAGGGATTATGTACTGTTCTGATAGAACACATACGTGCTGAGAAAGTGGAACTCATGCGGGCAACAATTTTAACGGCCATGAAAACCGGAGGGATAGTAGAGAGCATTACGAGAGTCAAAAGCTAGCCTCTTACAAAAGCAACGATGAATCCGCCGAAAAATGTCGTCGTTAGTTGCACGAACTTTCGTACCTGAAAGGAGATTTATGTGCATAATTACGCCTCAAGTATTAGAACGTAACTAACTAATTATTTATTGAATTTGGTACATTTAAACTTTCTTGAGATTGTTATTATTAAGGGTGTTTATTCAGTCGGACGGTTCGCCCAAATCGAATAACCTCAAACCAAATTAGATTCGAATCAAACCAAACTGAATTCGAATCAAAATGAACTAAATTGTGTTAAACATAATAAGAAATTAAATAATCGTAACATAAAAATTCCCCATGTACAAGAATTATTTTATATTAAATTAGAAGTATTATTAGATTATTTTAAACATGATGATTTCATTAGAAAGTTCAAAATCTTAAAAAAAAAGAAAAATGAAAAGTAATGTTGAAATTCGATTGATTTATTCGGTTTTATCTAAATAAAATCCGAACCGAATCAGTAAAACTGAATGATCTTAAAATTTAAACTGAATCAATTTAACCGAACTTAACCGTTTTGGTCCAAATTCCGTATAAGCAGAACCGTTTGTGAACACCATTAATTATGATTGATACCTTTTCACCAATAGCCTCTTGAATGAGGATCGTATCGCCTGACATTTGATAGACCACTTGTCCTGTTGTTATTTCTTTGTCAAAAAATCCGATATCTTGTCGCAATATTGCTTTTAAATATAATGCCCTAATTCTTGCCGCTTGCCTCTCTCCCGTTATTGTCCAACAAGCCACCGCTAGTAAAAAGAACATATCTTAGTTTCAGAAAAATCAAAATTTTGAAAGGTGATGATTTAACAAATAATAAGGTTGATTCTTACTAAGAAGGGAAGCAACCCCTGATGCGATTCCCAAATATATGAAGTTCAAAATCACCTGGTGACAAAATGAAAATTACAAGTGTGACATTATCAAAATGCAATTTGTTTGTCGCATATCATGTTTGTCATTTGAAATTCAATCGAGAAAATGTAGTCATTTGAAATTGACTGAAGTACTTATAGAGCAGATTACCAAATTTTGCCTACTAAATGCCAAGAATATTTAACAACCGGCTTTGAAACAAGAAAAAGGCCAAGAAAATCTCATATATACCGCTGGAAGAAATGAAAATTTCTTTCAAGTATCAACAAACGCCATTCATACAACTCCCCTTGAGCGCCCTTTCTCCCCCAAATTTTCCTTCTCCCTGATTCCTCACATTCCTCTTCAGATTCCTTCTCCCTTTTGACGGGCGAAGGATCAGAATCGCCATTTACGATGTTTCCCATTATTAAGCTGCGGTATGGCGATCTGGGAGAGAAGAAGAGGAGTTCAAGGGCGAGTGAGATCAAAGGCCCCTTATAACACTCGTGGGCCTTGTCTGGGCCTGGATGTCATTTTATATGTTCTTAGCATAAATATACTCTTTTGAGTGCAAATATTTTTGTTAAATCTTAATTTTATCAACATAATTGTTTTCCTGTTAATAGATTGATTTTACTATTTAGAATATTCTGATATCTTATACTGGTATACTTTTTTAAATATATACATTTACCAACAATAGTGTACACTTATCAATTATCATGTACTAATATATCTTTTATTTGCATCAGTATGTGCATCTATAGTAATAATATATTTTTTGTCCTATAAAAGAATACCTTTTTATTTTCTAGAGTTTCAGCATACCTTTTTTCGAATGTGGATACACCTTATAGAAATACACTTTTTAAGTAATAATATACCTTAACTATATATAATTTATATTTGATCTTAATTGACTAAGTTGAATTAGTATTTGCTCTTAATTGACTAAGTTGAATTCGTCAATTGGGGACACTTAACAAATATCCTAAAAGAGTAACAAAAATAAATCTTACTGCCCATGTTTGGGAGGTGTATATTATATCTCATTTTTGATATATGTATGATAAGCTTTGCCTTAAAAAAATATATGTATGATTTTTTTTCTTATAATCTTCACTAAGAATCAAAGTGCTTTTGAGCAAAAGAAAAAATTCGATCATTTAAGCAAATAAATTGCAACTAAATCAACAAAAATGCTTCAAGCCCACAAACATCTCAATCATATACCAAATTAATCCAATCTTACAAAAATCAACCTCCCATACCTTAGTGACACGATGGAGAACGCTGTCCATCGTACTGCCGCCGAAAGCATTGACAACATCACCAAAAATAAGCGTCATCACTGGTTGCGTCATTCCGTTCGCCATTGCAGCAAAAGTCCCCACCAACCATCATCACCATATCAAATCTGTTTGCAAACGTGTACAATTTGTACAAAGACACCTTTTTCTTCTCGTCATTTGCGTCATTGGTATTATCGTTTGCGGTATTGGTACCATTGCCCGCACCGATTTCTTCGCCGGCATCGTTGGCATCTTTGTCTTCTTTTGTTGGCATCTTTCTTTCTTTCTTTTGGCAGATGATTGTAGGAATGAATAGAATTTCTTTTGGTAATATGGTAGAGATGAGGTCAATGGAGCCAAAGGCATCTTAATTTGTTTTATTATTTAAATTTTTTTAATATTTGCTACTGAAATTCTTCTTCCATTATTTGCTTAGTAAGGTACAGGGAGTAGTTTAGTATCATGTGTATCATGAAGTTACATCAACTAATATTCAATAGTATTTATTAATGCAAGAATAAGTCACGTTTACTAATAAAAAATAGGGAAACTATATATAGTACATTATTTTTTTATTGAATCGATTGTATATGAAAAGCTCTTTTTTCAATCGGATGCCTCTGTAAATCATCATCCCGTAAATTGGAAACTAATATCTCTAAAAGAATTATTTTTTTCAATTTCCTAAAAATCTCATTAAAATCAAGGATATAAGTGCCCGCAGGCTTTTTTTAATTGTATACAAAGTGTCAACTTGTGCTGGTACTAGTAAATATCAATTTGTAATGATACAATACCAAATACTTCTCCCCTATTTTCTTTTGTTCCTTCAAATTTGAGTACTTCCTAATTTGATTACATATTTAAATAGAAACCCAAAATTTATCCACAAAAATGAAGTCCTTTATACTATAAATCTACACTAACAATAACAAAATAATACTAAAATAAAGATACAAAATATTTTCATACAATAACACTCTGATTAAATTTCTTTCATGTTATGCTCCTGCCAAGTTCTACTAAAGATGCATAAACCCCATCTCTCAAAGCCATGAGATCCTCATTCCTCCCTCGTTCTGCCACAGTTCCATTCTTTATTACCGCAATTATGTCAGAGCCTTTTACCGTCGACAGACGATGAGCAACGACTACTGTCGTTCGGCCGATCATCACCCTGTCTAGTGCCTCTTGCACGGCACGTTCTGATTCGGCATCTAATGCACTTGTTGCTTCATCTAATAAAAGCACTTTTGGGTCCTTTAAGATAGCCCGTGCAATTGCTACACGTTGTTTCTGACCGCCTGATAGTTGTATGCCTGCGATGATCCAAGAATAGTCTAATTATTTAGGATGTTGTTATTGCATGTTCAGGAAGGGTTAAACCCAAAAACCAGTCATGTAAATACTCTTTTGACATACATATATCAATATTTTCCGTACTATCGTTATTTAATTAAGGTTCCTATTGTGTGTGACAAATAATTTTGACTGCATAATTTGGCAAGTACGGAACCTATTAAAACACATACCTCTCTCACCGACAACGGTGTTGTAACCATCGGGAAGAGTACAAACAAACTGATGAGCATTGGCCGCCTTCGCAACGGCGATAATCTCCTCTTCCGTCACATCCCCTTGTTTTCCATATGCAATGTTGGTACGGATTGTGTCATTAAACAATACCGGCTCTTGAGAGACCAATCCCATCTGTTGTCTCAGCCAACTAACTCTCAAATTTCGCAGCTCGACTCCATCAAATAATATTTTTCCAGAGTCAATATCGTAGAACCTTTCCAAAAGTGCTATAATTGTCGATTTACCGCTGCCACTTTCTCCCACAAGCGCAACACTCTAATTAAGAGGCATTAAAATTAAATATGTTAACTTGTGGTATTAAAGATGAAATGTAGTGCACAAATTATATTATTTACCTTGCCGGAAGGAATGATGAGTGATAAATCTCTAAACACAGGAGCATTTGGTCTTGATGGATAAGTGAATTTGACATTTTGTAATTCGAATTCCCCCCTCACATTTGTTAAAATTGTACCCTCATCACTGCTTGAATCAATATTTGATTTTTTATCAAGAATTTTGAATATAGAAGCAGTTGAGTCCTTGGCCTTGGTTGTATCAGACCCCCATGCACTTGTTCTTGCAATTCCAACTGTAGATAGAACCAATGCAAAGAAAACCTACAAAATTGCATTAAATATTGTTATAATTTGGGAATGTGAGAAACTTTTTTTTGAGACAGGGAATGTGAGAAACTTAATACTGTATTTCAGAAAGGAATAATAGAACAGAGGCCAATAAAAATATAAAATAGTATAACATAAGTAACATAAAACAACACAACAGATCATAACAAAAATTTAACATAACAAAAAGATAAATTACAGAATCAATTTCTTACTACTCACCCTGAATACTTGCGGAAAAGTGGCATCTCCATTATGAACGAATTTCGCCCCGACATAGAAACATAGAGCATATGTGAAATAAAACAACAAGAATGATAATCCATAACCGAATCCACCTATTACTCCAGCCCTAATCCCCTGTTTCATAGGTGCGTCGCATTTTTTATCGTACATTTCTATCACTTTCTGCTCTGCGCAAAATGATGCGACAGTTCGAATTCCACTAACTGCGTCATTTGCGACCTGACTCGCCTCTTCATACATGGTCTAAATGAGAAAAGAAGGAAAAAAAAATTAAATTACACAAAATCATTTGTGTTTTAATGAAGTTATTATCGTTTTTTAACTTTTGAGTACCTTTGCATTTGCGCTAAAGCCCCGTAAGAACTTGACTTGAAAATAACCTTGGAGACCAACCAAAGGAATAACCCCAATTATAACAAGCGTGAGCTTCCAGCTCGCCGTTAAGGCGACGAGGAATCCAGCAATTACAGTTGCTGTAGTTTGCACATTTAATGCTAAGTTATCCCCCACGAGTCGCTTCACGTTCAATGCATCGGTTGACAACCTTGCACCTATCGACCCGCTAAAGTATATACATAAAATAACGAGACTTTTAATAAATGTATATGCAAAATTAGTTATGATTCTTATGAAATATGTATATATATGCAATAAAAAAAAGGAAGTAAAAGGACCTGGAATTTTCAGGTTCGTCGAACCAATTGATCTCTTGATGAATCACACTCGTAAAAGTCAAAGACCGGATTCGTTCGATCAGCTTCCCCCCAGCCATACCAAACAAGAAATACTCAGCCGGTATTGAAACGAAAGCGATGCTGCCTAATACAACATACATTGAAGCCCAAAATCTCGAATCCTTTAATAGTTTGTTCGGCGGCTCATAAAATACCTTCGTACATATATAAATAAAAAGTTGTTCATAAAGGTGCTAACATGAGAAGAAAGATAAATATTTGTAAAGCTCGATCTAAAAATAATCTAGTTAAATACCTTTTTTTTTAATATTAGTTAAATACCTTTATAGAGCTAGAGATCAATATACCAAATAATGGAAAAAGCACTCCATGAACTGATGCCGCAACTGAGCCGCCAAACAGAATTGGTATCTCTGGTTTATTCATAACAAAGAGCCTCCCAATCGGAACGTCCTTTTTCTTTTCATTTGATTTTGGTTTAGTTACATCGGATTCTTCTATTGGTATACTATCATCAGCAAAAGCATTGAATGAATGTTCGTCACTACTTCCGATGGACGAGATACTTCGACTTCGTCCCTTAGTTAAGGATCTTGATGTGGGCCCTACTGGGAAGTGTAGATTGTCATTTTGAGACGGCGATAAGTATTTATCCTGATGCATCTCTTGTAGACGGATAAGTTGCGAGTATGCGCCGTCAGAATTTTTTAACAAGTCAGCATGTGCACCTACACATAATATATATGAGAAACTGTAAATTAAATACATTGAAAATGTTTAATTTATCAAACCTTTTTCGACGATTTTTCCTTGGTGTATAACTGCGATAGTATCAGCATTTCTGACGGTGCTGAGTCGATGGGCAACAATAATAGTAGTTCGGTCTAGCATGATCCTATTTAGGGCTTCTTGAACCACTCTCTCTGATTCCAAGTCAAGCGCGCTTGTTGCTTCGTCGAGTAGTAAAATTCTAGGGTTTTTTATTATTGCCCTTGCGATTGCGATCCTTTGCTTTTGGCCTCCTGAGAGCTGAATTCCTCTTTCTCCAACCGTAGTATCCATCCCCTATAGTGTAACATCGATTTACTACTTCCTCAAGGAAAAAGTATCGTAAATCAAACAAAAAATAAATAAATTTCTATAAGACAGTACATTAGGCAACTTATCGACAAATGTGGATGCATTGGCAAGCTTAAGTGCTCTCTTTATCTCTTCCACAGTTGCGTCGGCTTTACCATAACTCACATTATCTCTAATTGTAGCAGCAAATAATAATGGTTCTTGGCTAACCAAACCGATCTTTTGTCGAATCCATCCTAACATCATTGTCTTAATGTTGATCCCATCTATCAAAACTTCACCAGCTTGTGGATCGTAGAACCTGATTTTAGCTAAGCTTTGTCAAGAGATGCACATGGAATCTTAAGTTCCTTGCAGTAGTTTAAACACGATAAAAGAAATCGATACTAAGTGAATAATGATATAAAGTTGTGTAAATACAGCACTCAAAATATTTCATTACCTCTCCACCAAGTTAATAACAGTGGACTTTCCACTACCACTTTCTCCAACTATAGCCATTGTGGTACCGCTCGGAACTTGTAATGAAAATCCGTCAAATATTAGATGATCGGTTCGTGTAGGATAACTAAAATACACGTCCTTCAGCTCTATTTCACCCTTTATATCATCTAGTACTATACCAGTTGTATCACTCGCATCAATAACAGGAGTTCTTTTAATGGCTTCAAATATTCGGTATGCTGCTGCTTGACCTTCTGCAAAGGCGGTGATGCATGGTGTTGCCTGGCCTAAAGACCTGATATATGAAATTGAGAAGCACTAAGTTCTAATGAGGCTAAATAGGGCCAATTGATACAGAATTAAAGGTTGTCCCCAATTTGGATTTTAAAATTGTGATTAAATTCCAAATCGGGGCCAATTGCACAAATACCAAATGAGGCCAACTAGGATCACTGACACTCTGTATCATAAAGCATGAAAGTGAAATTGTATTGTATCATAAAACTTGATTGAAAAACTTACATTGCGCCAGTCATGACGGCCAAAAGAACGTTAATGATGATCCCTCCATTATACCCTTTTTCCACAATCAATTTCGACCCGTACCAAACTGCCAACCCGTAGCTACAAAACAAAATCATGAAAACGAAGCCCATGCCGAATCCGGTGATTGTACCTTCCTTAAGACCGGCTTTGTACGCTTTGTGTATTAGCCGATTGTACATCGTAACAGCCTGATTCTCACCGTTGAATGATGCCACCTTTTGCATGAAAACACACTATAAATTAGTTTTAAATATTCCTATGCTTTTAAGGTTTCCATTTTTCAAAAACTCCTTGACTTTTTAAAATGCTAAAAGCAGCACCTAAAACTAACTTTTTATTTTCAAAAAAAAAATTCCTAACTTTAATGTTTTATTAAAAAAAACTCTTAACTCATCTAAATAATAGATAAATAATTTATAAAATACGTTTTCATATTATTTGTTGTTGTTTATATATTTTTGAATATTATTCAGGGGATTTTTGAAAGTAAAAGATAAAGTTAAGAATATTTTTTTAACTTTACAAGTAAGAGATTTCTAGCAAATGGAAAGTTGAAAGTAGAAGTTTTTTGAATAATCCAAAAGTTATTAGGCTATAGGTTTGAGAAAATATAGGGGGTTTTAGAAAAGATTTCCTTTAAATAATCCATGAAAATAAATCAATCCAAGCAATTATATACCGTTCTGATAGAACTGATGTTCTGTTCAGCAACATTACCAGCCTCACCATACGTGGCTTGCATACGAGTTGAATATGTAGCTGAAATGCGTGAAACCATCGCACCGGCCATGATAATTGGAGGGATAGTAGAGAGCAGTATGAGAGCCAGAAGCCAACCTCTTACAAAAGCAACAATAAATCCACCGAAAAATGTCGTGGTTAGTTGTAAAAACTTCCCTACCTGAAACGAGATTTATGAATGTAAGCTCGGTTTTATTCGTTTATTCAATTTGTTACTTTAGAATTATTAGTGATTGTTATGATTCATACCTTTTCACCAATGGCGTCTTGAATGAGAATCGTATCGCCAGACATTCGATCAACAACTTGACCGGTCGTCATTTCTTTGTCAAAATAGCCAATATCTTGTCTCAGTATCGCTTTTAAATATAATGCCCTAATTCTTGCTGCTTGTCTCTCACCCGTTATAGTCCAACAAGTCACCGCTGTAAAAGAGAACGAAATTTGATTTAAAATAAAAAAAATTTGAAAGGTAAAATTTAATAAATAAGAAGTTTTTAATGGAAACGGGAGAATAGTGATTCTAACAAAGAAGGGAAGCAACTCCTGATGCAATGCCCAAATATACAAAGTTCAGAATCACCTGGAAATAAAAACAATATTACACAGTTATAGTTCAAATAAAGCTCAATTTCAAGGAAATAAGAAGAAATACAGGATAAATTAATTAGGTGCCAGCTGAAATGAAATAATGAGTATAACAATTCATTCTCGTAGTTCTGTTCTATCAATTCTTCATTATATAAATATAGTTGGCAATTAGGATGGTCGAATCAGATAAATTCGAATTGCATGTCACTCAAGTCATAGATTGTTCAAATTATGGGTTATTCAGATTTTGGAAGGTTACTGGTCAATTGGATATGTGTCGTTCTAGATATGGGATGGAGGATGCTGCTTCTAGCAAAGCACCTAGGTGACTGCTTCGTTAGCATCAGCCGTTGGATGCATGGGCTGTGATGTGGTCCAATAAATAGACTGATGATTTTTTTACTGGAGTTTGACTCCGTATAGTTAATTTAATTTCATATAGTAATTTTGTTAATTTAAGTAACTTTATGATAACAATATAATTATATAAAACCAAACATGAAAAATCAAATTATTCAAGTTAAAATTCTATGATATTTTCATGCCTTAACAAATAGAAATCATGTCTTAAGTTTAGAAAATTATTTTCAGTTTATATATTATTAAATATTAGAATGAAATTAATATTTTTATTTAGCATTTTTTTCAACACTAATCTCAATTTTATTTTTATGATAATTCTTACTATCAAATATTATTTGTATGTTTTTATACATTGAAAGATTAATCATCTCTATTATTATTTAAAATATTACAAGTAAATTTTAAAAAAGAAAACAAATTAAATGTGATAATTTTTACTATCTTTGTGAAGGTAAATAATGCAACTAATAATGTTACTAAAGTAATAGATATTAAAGAATTTTCATACTAATTAATTTCAAAACAAGAAATATATCAAAATCGATCTAACTTTCCTAAATAAGCTTAAGATTGAACTAACTTTCCTAAATAAGCTTAAGATTAAACTTTCCTAAATAAGCTTTCTAGGTGAGAAGCAATTCAATTCATATTTAGGCCTCTAATTTTGCAACTAGATTACATAATCTCAAAAACATGTCAGTTACCAAACTTTAATCTCTAAGGTATCATAGATTGCAATTTTTACAATTAACGTTCATGGTACCAAAATTCAACCTAAAAGAATATTATATCAGATACCTTAGTGACACGACGAAGAACGCTATTCATCGTCCCACCACCAAATGCATCGACAACATTACCAAAAATAAAAGTCATCATCGGCTGCGCCATTCCGTTCGCCACCGCAGCCACAGTCCCCACCAGTATCATCGTCAGATCAAATCCGTCCGCAAAAGCGAACAGTTTGTACAAAGACACCTTCTTCTTCTCATCGGTATTATCGTTTTCGGTATTTTCACCGTTGCTTGTACTGATTTCTTCATTGGCTCCATTGGCCTCTTTGGCTTCCTTTGTTGGCATATTTGTTTCTCTCTTCTTTCTGGCAAATGGTTTTGTCAGATGAAATGGTTGTGAGAATTTCCATTTGGTAGTATACTAATATATTAGGAAAAGGTCAACGGATCCACAAGCATCTTAATTTGTTTATTATTAAAAAAAACAAAATATTGTTGTTTGAAATTGATCTTCTTTCATTATTAGCTTGGAGTAGGGGCCAAAGAGTCTTTAAGATCATGTCATGTGCATCATGAAGTTAATTACGTCAAATAAAATTCAATAATATAATTAAGAATGAAAGAACAACTGTTGGATTATGATACAATGCTCCCTTATCTTCCCCCCTCCATTATTGATATGTTGGCACTGTATTGTATTCCATGTACTAAATAAAAACTTGACTGAAAAATTCTCCCAAAATTAATACATTTATAAATTAATTTCCTTACACATTTTTATTATGCAATAAATGTGAAAGAAAATAAATATGAAATTTTAGTATTTAACAAGCTTGTAAATTTTTGTATGTAATAAATCTTAAATATTACAAATCAACAAATTTTTAAAATATACATGTGTTATCTTCCAAAATTTATCATCTAAAATTCATCTCAAATAATAGAAATCCAATTTTTGAAATGTGTATGATTTATCATCCAATTTTTTTTGGATGTCGTAATCATTATACCGTCATCTATATGATTTATCATCCAAAAATTTGATTTAACATTCTTATTGACATAACAATTCACATTCAACCTATCATTTTATATTATTAGCTTGAATTAATATTTCAATATTTTTATTAATCACTTCAGTAAATTTCGCATGGATTTAAAAATGTTAATATTATGTCCAAATCTGATATAGTGTTAAATGAAAATTACAAATTTTGAATATTTTGTCCAAATCTGATGTTGTCATATCATTCAAAAAAAAAAAATCTGATGTTGTCATGTGTAAACACAATAAACTCATTAATTAATTATTCTATATTACATTTAGCATTTACAAGGTATTAATTATTTTTGTCATATGGATTTGTTTGATTTACTACATAGTGCCATGTGTCATCTCATTTATTATATATTGTTAACTCATCAAGGATAGTGAGGGATTAGTTAGAGGGTAACAAAGATTTTTCTAAAAGATTTAATATTAGTACTAATATTTGGTCATTGGTGACATAACATTTTTCGTCTACAGCGTAACGGTTATAGGTAGGTGATATTATATGCCTGCTCGTGCACGCCAAAAAACGTGCCAGATTGAATTTTTTTTCCTAACATGCCCGTAGGTTAATTATTTAATGCCAGATTGACTAATTGATCATATTTTGTAGATTCCGAACAGTATGTAGTGTCATAGCCATATAGGCATATATGGTTGCAAAAAAGTATATTTAATTATAATAAAAATTATACAGTACCATATCAAAAGTATATATACAAATACAAAATATATGTCGAAAGAGTATCCACAAGTGCAAAAGAATATATTATATATGATATATGAATACCAAATGTTCAAAAGGCTATATATGAAATGTAACATAACATATAGAGATCCAAAAATATGTATAAGTACCAAAATGTAAATGTTCAAAATATTTTTTTGACCAAAACATCATTATCAAATTTTTATTTATTTTTTATTCAAACCTGAATAATAAATAAAACAATCCATTACATTAAATATAAATAAATAGCAACTAACATATAAAAAAAATCAAAATAAATAAAAAATAAAATGAAATAATATTTTACGTAAATAAAATTGTAATTTACATTTTTTTAATAATGTATTTTAATTAATATCATAAACTACCGTCAAAATATTATCATTAAATTTTTTGTCGGAAAATGTTATTTTTTCCTTTATATATTATTCTTTAATAAAATAAAACATAATTAAAAAAATAAAGATGGTGGTAAAAAAAACCTTTTACTGAATGAATAATTAACATTAGCAATCACGAGGTAGACCAAATTCAAAACTCTTTGGGAAATGTGCAAACTCGACGCACTGTAGATATACTGTTTTTTCATTTTTTACGTATTGTTTAACTTTTATATATATTGTTTTGTCATTTTATATACTGTTATTTATTCTTTGTATATTTTTTATTTTTTTCACTTTTATATACTGTTTTCTCATTTTATATATTGTTTTCTCATTTTTATATACTGTTATGCTTATCCTGTTATTAGAAACTAAATTGCATATACTATTATGTATATATTTGTATTAGAAAATGAATTATATATACTGTTATTGGGACCCGTTTTGAACAGTCGTGCTACAATGATCGTGCTCTATCAGGTCCCAACTCTTTATATTGACTTTTGAGTGAATCTACAAATGAGAAAGTCTTTTAAAATATTTAGAGAAGTTAAAAAGTTAAGGAGAAAAAAGCAATACTAAGATAGAAAATAGAGTTTCAAAAAAGTACATATTGATATAAAAAACTAGAGTGTAAGAAATACAATCCAAACTTAATTTAATTTTTTGGGGGATTTGAGGGGTTTTTTCGGGATTAAAAGGGGTTCTAGGTTTTTAGGCAGCTGGCTGACGTGATTGCCAACTCTACTCAATGGCCATTCACGGGGAAAGTTCTGTTTTTTTTTTTACTTTTATTCGTTCTTTTATTTCTTCGAATTTGTATTAAAGCCTCTCTTGTAATTCCTTTGTTTTTTATGAATGAAATCGGCTGGGTACGGGATTGACCCGTCCCACTTATACCTCAAAAAAAAAAAAAAAATAGAGTGTAGATCATCAGTTCATAAGAAAAAGTCGACAGACAGAGTCAATAACCTGTTCATAAAATATTTAGAAAATATAGAACGTCAAGGAGACAAAACAATACTACGATAGAAAATAGAGTTTCAAAAAAGTGTATATTTATAGATATAAAAAACTGGAGTATAGAATAGACTACATCAATTCATAAGAAAAAGTCGACCAGTCAATTGTCTGTTTTTTAAAATATTTAAAGAAGCTAGTTAGGGAAAAAAGCAATACTAAGAAAATATAGAGTTTCAACAAAGTACATACAGATATTAAAAAAAAACTAGAGCATAAGCTAAATCAATTCATGAGGAAAAGTCGACTGAATCAGTATGTGATTTAAACGTGCAAGGGAGGGCGTGATTCCATGTCTCCCTGTTGACACTTTAACCAACTTGATTTAGACATGCAGGAGAGCTAAATTCCATATTTTCCAATGGTATAACATGTTGATTCTAATTTTTTTTAAACCAACCCAAATTTCCTCCTTGGTTTAAATGAAAAAATGGGCCGTTTAATCTAAAAAAAAAAAAATAGGCCGTTTAAATTGAGCTCTTTTGTCCTTTATAAAAGACAGCCCACAAATACAGTTTGAATGCTCTTTTTGGACTGTGACTTTCCCAATCCCTTGCTTCCCCTGTCGGGGTTCGTCACCTTTCACCCCCATCAAATCCCACCATTTTTTTTATCTTTCTTTCGAAAAAGAGATCTCATAAAGCACACCACTAATCTCTTTCTCCTCGTCAGTGATCTCTCTCTCTCTCTCTTTTTCTCTCTGATCGGCATTAATAAAGCACTCGGATAAAGCAAAAGGCTCTTGTTGAGAAGAAAAAGAAAAGAAAAAAGAAAAGCTAAACCCACCCCCAGCCGTATTCTTTCCTTCTCTCTCCCGCTTTCTTCCCCTAAACCTCGAACAATATTCCATTCCATACCATGCTCCTCACTCCACCCTCTTTAGTTTTCTCTCCAATTAATAACCCGAAACTACAGACAAAACCCCCTCATAAAAAACAGAGAGAGAAACAGAGAACCAGGCTGAGATGGCGAGCAGTAGTAGTGGCGGAGTTGGCAAAGGCGCGCTAGAGAGGCAGCTGTCTAGGAGACTGACCCGTGTCCAGACCATGCTGGACGTGCCGGAAGAGGAGGGCCAGACGGAGGACAGTGAGCTGGTTCCGTCGTCTTTAGCCTTCATCGTGCCGATTTTGCGTGTGGCAAATGAGATTGAGCAGTTGAATCCACGTGTCGCTTATCTCTGTCAGTCTTTCTCTCTCTCTCATTAGTCGTTATGCTAGTTTTTCAATCAGTTAGATATCATAAAACAGAGCTCTATTGCAAAAATTTTGATTTTTTTTTAATTGATTGATTTGATGTGTTAAAATTTAAATAGGCCGGTTTTATGCATTTGAGAAGGCGCATAATTCAGACCCCAATTCGACTGGGCGTGGGGTGAAGCAGTTTAAAACCTATCTTTTGCATAGGCTAACAAGGGTAAAATAAATTATCCTAATATTATACATGTAATTCATGTCTGTACTGGTATTTCTGTTAAGAACCTCATTTTAATTTAAATTGCCAATATTGCAAGAAATGTCAATCTCTCAATTAAACAACAAACGAGAAAAAAACGGATCTGATGTGTATGCAACTGGTACGGATTTTTCAAATACTCAAAAATAAAAAATAACCTGATTTTGAACTTATTTTTCTCACCGCCGCAGTTCGAAATTCCAAATCCCCCCCCCCCCCCACAATAGAAAAACAACAAATTTTCAATTTTCAAATCCGCACCATAGTTTCTTTTTGAGGCATCAAATTTGCACCATAGTTAACATGTTAAATACACTAAATCATGCTACATAAAATCTGAGAGAATTTAAAATCCCATTTTTACATCTGAGTCAGGAGTTGGAATTCTGAACCAGGTTATTCTGCGAAATAAGTTGAAGATCATGTTTACTTTGGGCATTTAAAAAATTACATGATATAAAACCTGCCTTTTGACGTAAACTCTAAACTCTGCAGGATGAAGAGGATACAAAACCAATACTCGCATCAAGCGATCCTAGCGAAATTCAAAAGTTCTACCAATGGTACTACGAGAATTACATAAGAGAAGGCCCCGTCAGAAGAAAACAGTAAGATTCTTCAAATGAAATATGTTATTTAATTTATGAATATTAATGTATTTATATATATTTTTTGTTGTGTTGATAATAAAAGAGAGGAGATGGCGAAACACTACCAAATCGCGTCGGTACTTTATGACGTGCTCAAAGCGGTTGTTCGAAAGGACAGAATTGATCCGAAGGTAAGTTTCATTTATTCTTAGGCAACTCATTATTTATTTTTTGAAAATTTACCGTATTTTTACTTTCTCGTGACGTGTTAACAGTCAGCCGACTATGCAAGAGATGTAGAAACAATGAAACCGCATTTCGCGCATTTTAACATTCTCCCTCTTCATGTGACCGGCGCCCCTCCTCCCATTATGGAATTGCCAGAAGTAACATTTCAAATCCTTGTCGTTCTCTCAAAACTTCTAATATGCACATCTTTTTATTTAATCTCATACTTTTTTGTAATTTTTTTTTTGAAATTAGATAAAAGCGGCGGTAAATGCGTTGAAAAACGTGGACGGGTTGCAGATGCCGAGAGTGGACCACACGACGGTGGAGATGAGTCCACAGGAGGTTGATCCAACGAAGGCTGCGGTTCCTCCTGATCAAGAGAGGGACCGAACTATCCATGATTTGCTCGATTGGCTAGGTCTAGCCTTCGGATTCCAGGTAAATAAACAAAAAAATACGAAAATACCCTATGGAGTGGGGAATGGTGTAAATATTGTTGTGATGTGTTTACATGATGGTGTCTCTAACCAGTTACAAATGGAAGTATTCTGTAAGGGTTGTGATGTTTGAATAGAGAAAGTGTTATGATTCTTGATTTTGTTTTGTTTAATTTTTTGTTGTTGGATTGAAGAGAGGGAATGTGGAAAATCAAAGAGAGCACTTGATTCTGTTGCTAGCGAATATGGACGCAAGAAACAAGCACCACCTTGAAGTTTATTCATTGGTCTCTCTCTCTCTCTCTCTCTCTCTCTCTCTCTCTCTCTCTCTCTCTCTCTCTATTTTCTTTACATATCAGTTTTTTTTCTCTTTCTCTCTCTAGTCTCTAACATGTCGTGTTAATTTTCAGCTAGACAACAGAACTGTGAATGCGTTAATGAAGAAACTATTCAAGAACTACCTTTCGTGGTGTAATTATTTGCACATCGATCATCAGCTTAGGTATTTTTCTAGTTCAATTATTTCAATTTATATTTTTACCTTTTTCATAGAAGAGCTCTTGATTTGATTTCAGTCTGATCGTAAATTTTATTATTGATTTTTTAAATGATAATTTCAGATTGACAATTAGTGGGGAGGCACAACAACAAGAGCTTTTACATATCGGTTTGTATTTACTTATTTGGGGCGAGGCATCAAATGTTCGGTTCATGCCTGAGTGTTTGAGCTATATTTTTCATAATGTAAGTATTATTTTCTTTACTTGTTTCCATTTGTATTTGAAAAACTTGAGATTATTTTGAATGGAAAACATTTTTGATGTTTATTACACATACTGAAGTCTGAGAAGATATTTCCTCAAGCAGAAAGATAATAATTTGTTTTTTTATTTATTTATTATTTTCAAACTATTTCAAAAGATGGCACCAGAGTTACATGAGTATATGAAAGGAAATGCACCGTCAAGAGAAGAATATTATTTCTTAGAAAAGGTTATTCATCCGATTTATGAGGTCATGTGCAAGGTAAATATTTCAATATGTACCCTCGATTTTCTAATTGAGACCCAATTGAATCTTAATTAAGCTCTAGTTGTGAAAACAAGCCTCAATTCGATGCAATTTTGTCTCAATTTTCTCCTCAATTAAGTTGTGCAATCAATTTATCCTCAATTGATGCAAACTCAACCTGTGATTGTAAGCTTGTAACATAATATCATTCTATTTTTATTTTTTTATTTTTTTTTTGTTGAGAAGGAAGTTCAAAGAAATAAAGGTGGTACCGCAAGCCATTCACAGTGGAGAAATTATGATGATTTGAATGAGTATTTTTGGTACGCAAACCATTTTTTCTTTTATGTATTATTAAATCAATCAAAATTTTCTTTTTTAATCCACATAATTTTTTTGGTATATTTTCTTTATTTTAGGTCGAAGGATTGCTTTAAAAAGCTCGGTTGGCCAATGAATCATAAGTCAGAATTTTTCATCCATACAGAAGCCATCCCTAATACCAGGGTATATTCTACACTAAATAATACCAGTGAACAGTGATAATATTCAAACTGAAATTTTATCAAATTTAGGGTTTTCATTTTCACAATATCTCGTCATTTTCTTAATTGTATAATAGGTGACTCAATATAGATACGGTCATGTAAATTGGTGGAACTTTACTTTGTTGAGTTACATAATATATCGCAAATTAAGCCGCAATTTAAACAATTAAACAAATAAAGAATCACGAATGATTGCGAAATATTTCAAAAATATAATATTTATATAATGATAAATTTGATTTATTTATAGGTTCGGGCTCATGAGCAAGTTGTAGCGGGAAGAAGAAAGCCCAAAACAAATTTTGTCGAAGTTCGAACATTCTGGCATCTTTTTAGGAGCTTTGACCGCATGTGGATTTTCTTCATTCTAGCATTTCAGGTTTGAAATTTAAACTCTCTAATTATTTTACAACACAAAGAAAGAAATTCGAATTTTACTTTAAGTTGGGCTGTTTATTTGCTCTCGTGTTGGTTTATTTAAATATTGAATAAAACACTTGAAAAGGTTGGAAGGATAAATTTGATATTTTTTGCATTTTTGGAGGGATAAATATGATATATTTTGAATTTTGAAAGGGTAAATTTGATATTTACATTGGAAGAGTAAATATGATCTTTTTGAAGTGTTTTGGGAGAGTAAATATGAAATCCACCCTTTAATATTTACCTTTTTTTTTGGGTTTTAGGCCATGCTAATAATTGCATGGAGTCCATCCGGATCACTCTCAGCATTTTTCGACGCAGATGTGTTTAAAAGCATTTTGAGTATTTTCATAACCGCTTCTTTACTCAACTTTCTACAAGGTATTTTCACAATCCTTCTCAATTACGATTTTAATTACCAATTTACCCTTATTTTAACATATTTCATTCTAAATTTACTTAATTAATTAGCTGCTCTGGATATAATAATGAGTTGGAAAGCTTGGGGCAACATGGCATTTACACAAATAATCCGTTACATATTAAAATTCGCCGTGGCAACAGCTTGGGTGATTATATTATTCATAAGTTACTCGAGCTGGGTGCAAAACCCTAGTGGGCCGATAAAATACTTCAGCAATTGGATTGGCAATTGGAGGAGCCAATCATTGTACAGTTTTGCAATCGCAATTTATTTGATTCCCAATATTTTGGCCGCAATTTTGTTTCTTTTGCCGCCTGTTAGGAGGTTCATGGAAAGGTCGGATTGGCGTCTCATTACTTTACTTATGTGGTGGGCCCAGGTAAATTATGTATTTATTTTTTTTATTTTATATTAGTGAATTTTAAGAGTTTTTTTTGGACGTAATATTATTTTGTTTGGTTTTGTCTTATTTATTTAATTTTTGTTTGCAGCCTAAGCTATATGTGGCACGAGGCATGCATGAGAGTGTTTGCGCACTTCTTAAGTAAGTGATATAATTTTCTTGAATTATTTTCTAGCAAATTTTAATGTTTCATTATTTTCTTGAATTATTAATATTTAATACTTGAACTAAACAGGTACACGATATTTTGGATTTTGTTGCTCATAAGCAAGCTTGCTTTCAGCTTTTATGTCGAGGTAATGTTTGTTCTACATTTTCAACATTTTGTACTTCTAATATTTGTTCTTAATTTGATTACTATTTTTTTATTTTTAGATATCTCCTCTTGTGGAGCCCACAAAAGTGATAATGGGCTTGGGAAAAGCTACTTATGAGTGGCACGAGTTTTTCCCTTACCGTAAGTTCAATTATTATTATTATTATTATTATTATTATTATTATTATTATTATTATTATTATTATTATTACTACTACTATTATTATTACTACTACTATTACTATTACTATTACTATTACTATTACTACTACTACTGGCTTTTTTTTTTTTGATACAGTACAACATAACCTTGGTGTCATAGTTACGATATGGGCCCCAATTGTCATGGTATCGACAAACTAATAAATAATTTCTTTTACAAACTTACAACATAACCCATGTAAATATCTCAAATATTTCATCCTTTGTATATATGTACTATAGGTATATTTTATGGACACACAAATATGGTACGCAATTTTCTCAACTATTTTCGGCGGTATTAATGGGGCTTTTAGCCATTTGGGTGAGGTAAGTGTCTTTATGTAATTTATCAATCTTTCAATTTAATAAATTAGTTTCATTTCAAGCTTCAAGTTTGATAAATGTCACATCTATTCATTTTATCAACTAAGAATTATGTGTTAAAAAATGTAATATATACTTTTTTTCATGAACACATTTTTTTCTTGGAATAAATGTAGATACGAACTTTGGGCATGTTAAGATCAAGATTTGAAGCTATACCGTCTCAGTTTAGCAAACAGCTTGTACCAATGACTGAAGGGCGAAATGGTCATAAACATAGGCAAGAAAATAAGGTAAATTAAATCATCATAATTTATGTGCTAATAACATTATTTTATTTCCTCTTTCTTTTTTATTTTCGTCTTATATATATAAGAAAACATACACAAGCACAAATGAATACATATTTAGATATTATTATATAATCAGAAAAAAAGAAATGGGCATTATATAAAGCAAAATGTAAATATTATAAATTTGAAGGGTCTATAAGAAAAAATCATCATTGTTTTTCAGGAAGAAATTGGAAGAAGTAATATTGCGAAATTCTCTCACATTTGGAATGAATTCATCAATTCTCTGAGGGAAGAAGATTTAGTTAGCAATGAGTATGTATTATCCTTTTCAACTTAGTAAACCCTAAACCCTAATTTTGGTCTAATTTTTCTGGTTTATTTTTCAGTGAAAAAAATCTACTTTTATTACCGTCTTCTTCTGGAAACATTTCAGTTGTTCAGTGGCCTCCTTTTCTTCTTGCTAGCAAGGTATATAATATTAATTATTTCATTTTTGCACTAAAGCCCCACATAATTCTTAAGCCACAAGAACCCACTACACTCTATTTAAAACAGACTTTACGATAATATTTTAACTCTTTAAACTTTATTTGTTGAAATTTTAGATACCAATAGCAGTTGACATAGCAAAAGATTTTACCAGGAAGAAAAACGACATCGAGTTAATAAAGAAAATAAAACATGATAGTTACATGTTTCATGCTGTGATAGAATGTTACGAGACGCTTCATGAAATTCTGTACCGCCTTTTGGTCGATCCAATAGACAAACAGTCAGTAGTTCTTTATCTCAATATTTATGTTTGGACATTTACAAAAAGGCCCCTCCATAATGTTAAAATCGCAAAAAAGACCCTCTATTATTTGAAATTACAAAAAAAACCTCTAACAGTGTTAGATATTGACAAATGGCAGGGTATTTTTGCGATTTTGTAAAGAACAAAGGGATTTTTTTTTTACAATTTCCAATAATGGAGGGACTTTTTTTTTCAATTTAAGCATAATGCAAGGGCTTTTTGGTAAATTTCTCATTTATTTTATACCGGATAGGCTGCTATATGAATTGATTATTATAATACAAATATGTATGATAGACATATAATAAAGAAAATAAGTTGTCAGTTTTTATACTGTCAATACTGTTCGCTGTATTATTGATGGTAAATGTTTTATTATAGGGCGGTAACTAAAATATGTGATGAAGTGGATAGAAGCATAGCAATGCGTGAACTTCTTACGAATTTCAAAATGAGTGAATTGCCTCAACTCAGTACAAGAGTGGAAAGACTACTTAAAATACTTGTACGGATCAAAGAATACTTTTTTTGGAAGTATAAATTTGTTTTTAGTTGAGATATCTATTTTGAGTTGGTAAGTTTTTATTTTACTTTTCATGTTTTTTCTCAGAAAAGCATGCATGAATATCCGGATCTTGAGTCGGCCAAAACCGTAATCATTAATGTGCTTCAAGACATAATGGATATTATTTTACAAGACGTCATGACTAATAAAACAGTGTATGTACTGTCCAAACGTTATTTTAATATTTTAATATCTGTTTCTTTTCTACTAAAATGTTTTTTAATTGTCATTATATTATTTTTATGATTATTTTGATAGGGTGGAGGAAATAATTAGAATGGTGAATCGTGGGGATGGATCAGCACAGAGATCTGGCCTGGAAATAAAACATGGGGCAAAACTTAAATTGCAATTTTCAGAAATTAATTTGAATTTGATGAATGATAGATCTTGGATGGAGAAAGTACACATCATTCGTTTAATTCACCATTTGTTATTATTACACTACCCAAATGAAAACTACATTTAATCATTAATTTTTTTTTTTTCATTTTTTAAGGTGACACGGCTATATTTGCTTGTGACGGTTAAGGAATCAGCGATTAGCGTACCGACAAATCTTGATGCGAGAAGAAGAATCACATTTTTTGCTAATTCTCTCTTTATGAACATGCCAAATGCCCCTAAAGTTCATAACATGATATCATTTAGGTATATTTCACTAGTTTATTAATTATATTTTGCACCGTTAATTATAGTGGGGGCATAATATTTCATGACTTTTTTTCTTTTTTTTCTGATTTTTTACTTTTATTATTATTGTTTATTTATTTTAAATGTTCAGTGTGTTGACTCCATATTACAAAGAACCGGTGCTCTATTCAGAAGAGGAAATTGATCGTGAGAATGAGGACGGGATATCTATACACTTCTATCTGACTAAAATATATCCCGGTAAATTTTCAGATTGGCCCTTAATGAAATGCTATGCTTTGTTAGGAAACTTCATATCAGAAGTGTAAATAAAATATTAATAGAAAAAAGATCGAACTTCAAGAAATTCCAAAATGCGCCTTAAACTTCTAATATATTCGAGAAGTGCCATGATTTGTCAGGAAAACTTCAAACAAGAAGGGTAAAAACTTAAAATTAATAAAAAAAGGGATGTAAGTTGAAAGTTTGTTGAATTTTGTAGATGAGTGGAAAAACTTTCTTGAGAGGAATCCACTTCCGAAGGAAGTGTTGGAGTCGGAGGGCGAGCATCCACGCAAGGATTGGACTGATAAGGTTCGCCTTTGGACCTCGTATCGTGGCCAGACCCTCAGCCGTACTGGTACTCTCTCTTTCTCTCTCCCAGATTTTTCACAGAGTAATATATGTTAATAGGACTTCAGTGACTCAAAATACATGTACTATATGCAAGGTTAATCAGTCATGAGATGAAAACGTTGGTCCCACAGTATAATATATACACACACAAACCCATACTAAGAATCTCCTCTCTTTTATGTCAATCTATATCTCTAAAACGAGTTTGCCTTGAAATTGGCAGTGAGAGGAATGATGTACTACAGACGTGCACTTGAGCAACAATGCTTCTTGGACATGGGGAATGATCAAGGTCAGTAAGATTACTTACAATTTGATATGGTTATCCTTAGACATTGTGGGGTAATTTATATATGTAGCTTTCCCTTACATCAGATTTTGCCCGTCTATTTATTATTTCGTATTTAAGAACTATATGAAAGTGCAATCCGGAAGATTCGATCTCTTTCTCTCTATCTGACTTTTCTTTTTGAATGATACCCTTTTCTCATTTGATGTACTTTGACTTGAGCAACATTCGTTAAAAGGACAAAATGGTACAATAAAAGAAGCGTAACGTAAATTGCGAAAAAATAGCATAATTGCTTCTTTCTCTCTCACACGCTCACACACACATTAATGAATAAATGAACGGGAATGTAAACAAATTTACGAAAAGCAGCTCTATGTCATGAGGACTCGTGTAACATTTATAACTAAATACATATTTATTTAATTTACACAGAAATATTGGGGGGTTATAGAACACTAAACCCGACACAAACCTACCAAGAGCAAACAAACTTGGCTGCCAAGTCAACGGCAATAGCCGACATAAAATTCACGTATGTCGTGTCGTGTCAAATCTACGGTCAGATGAAAGGCAGCAAGGACACGAAAGAAAGAAGCTATTATCAGAATATTCTCAGTCTTATGACTGCGTAATTTTCTCTTTTTTGCGAACTTACCCTAGTTTTATTCTTATTTACATCAATTACAAAAAGAAATTTTTGGTAAAATTGACAATAAAAGGAGAAAATTACCTTTAGCATTTAATGTTGCAGGTATCCGTCGTTGCGTATTGCTTATATTGATGAAAGAGACGAGGTAGTAAATGGAATGCAAGAGAAGGTTTACTATTCCGTACTTGTTAAAGGCGGTGAGAAGTGGGATGAGGTATTATTTTTGTTGTTCTTTTTTTTTCTTTTAATTCAAGAATGTCAAAAAAATTGAAAAGGAGAGACTTCTGATAAAAGATTGATAAATGGAATAATGTCCATATGAAGAAATAAAGCCTTTAATTGAAAGAATCAACTTGTGTTTCGTGAATTTTGAAATGTAACAGGAAATATATCGGATCAAGCTGCCAGGTAAACCGAATGCTATTGGAGAAGGAAAACCTGAAAACCAAAACCATGCGATTATTTTCACAAGGGGTGAGGCGCTTCAAGCCATTGACATGAATCAAGTAATACTTTTCATTCAACAGTATTTGTTTTTTTATTCTATAGAAAAAAGACACTATTTGTGTTTTTTCATTATTTCATGCTTTAGTTTTTGGTTTTTGACTAATGTCAAGTTTTGACAATGATAACGGTGAGCATATAAATTTTAATTAAATATTATTGATGTTGAGCATTCCTTTTTTTTATTTGCGTACTTTTGTAGGATAATTACCTAGAGGAGGCATTCAAAATTAGAAATTTATTGGAGGAATTTCACAATGTGAAATACGGGACGAATAAGCCCACAATTCTTGGGCTTCGTGAGCATATTTTTACTGGAAGGTTTGGACAATTTATATTTTCTTTTTGAGAAATTACAATTTATATTTTTACCAGCTCTAAGCTTTATATATGACATGACTCTTAATTATTAGAGCAGGAGAGTCTTTATTTTCTTTTTTATAGTTTTCGTTTTGTAATTTGTAAAATGTAAAACTATAGAGGAAAATAATAAATTTTTTTCAATTTGGACGAGGGATGCTCTAAAGCCCTCTCCAAAATTACTCAAAAAAAAAATAAACTAGGATATAAATTTGCAGAATTAGTGTCTTGGAATTTTCGGTGTTTTTAATGATTCTTGACATAAATATTACTTTTTTTCTGTTTTTCAGTGTTTCGTCCCTTGCATGGTTCATGTCCAATCAAGAGATGAGCTTTGTTACGATTGGACAACGGATTCTCGCCAATCCACTCAAGTATGTGCATTTCTTCTTTTTTCTATATGGTGATTTGTGATAATAGTAAGGGTTGTTATATGCATATTGTTAGTTTTATATTCATTGTTAAAAACTCTTTTCTAGGGTTCGGTTCCATTATGGGCATCCAGATATTTTTGATAGATTATTTCACATCACAAGGGGTGGCATAAGTAAAGCCTCAAGAATTATTAATCTAAGCGAGGATATCTTTTCTGGTACGAAATTCTTTTTGTTTGCATATTGTTTATCATTAATTGTTTGAGAAAAAAGAAAAGATAAGAAAGCGAACAAGAGACACAAAAATAAATAAATAAATAAATAAATAAATAAATAATCTACTGATTTTAATGCTCATATTTTTCCTATAAAATCTAGGGATGAACTCAATCATGAGGGGAGGCAACGTGACGCATCACGAGTACATGCAAGTCGGTAAAGGCCGAGATGTGGGCTTGAACCAAATTTCTCAATTCGAGGCTAAGGTGGCCAACGGAAACGGAGAGCAAACCCTAAGTCGTGATGTGTACCGTTTGGGTCGTAGGTTTGACTTTTACCGGTCTCTCTCTTTCTACTTCACCACCGTCGGTTTCTACTTCAGCAGCATGGTAAGAAGCATTGTATAATACAAGTGCTCTTGTTCGTAACGAAGATTTCATACATACAAACTCTAAAACATATACATGAAAATTGAAAAGAAAGGACAAAGACTTTGAAATATCTCACGAGTTCACATTTTCTACTTTCCAGGTGACGGTACTGACTGTGTATGTATTCTTATATGGGAGACTATACCTTGTAATGAGCGGGTTGGAAAAGTCAATTCTACTCGACCCACGGATCCAATCAAACTTGAAACCGCTCGAAAATGCACTGGCGTCTCAATCGGTTTTCCAACTAGGTCTCTTGCTCGTTTTACCGATGGTAATGGAAGTCGGATTGGAAAAAGGATTCCGTAATGCCTTAGGTGAGTTTATTCTCATGCAGCTCCAGCTGGCGTCTGTCTTTTTCACCTTCCAGCTCGGTACTAAGGTATATACGACTATTTATTTCTTGCCTTGTATTTGCCATTAATGTGAAGATTTTAAGCTCTAACAAAGAATTTATTGGATTGGAAATTGAATAGGCTCATTATTATGGAAGGACCATACTTCACGGAGGAGCGAAGTACCGGCCGACCGGTCGTGGGTTTGTGGTTTACCACGCAAAATTCGCCGACAATTATAAAATGTACTCGCGTAGTCACTTTGTGAAAGGACTTGAGTTACTCATACTCTTGGTTGTTTACCAGGTTTGCCGAAATTTTCGTCACAATTATAAAAAAAATGATAGTTAATATAGTTAATATTAGTAACAATTAATTAATCGTATCATTTTCTTTGCAAGGTATATGGCCAATCGTATAGAAGTTCGACTCTGTACCTATTCGTGACGTTCTCTATCTGGTTCCTGGTCGCCTCATGGCTCTTCGCTCCGTTTGTTTTCAACCCGTCATGTTTCGAGTGGCAGAAAACCGTGGATGACTGGACCGATTGGAGGAAATGGATGGGGAATTTGGGGGGAATTGGGATTTCGGCTGAATTGAGTTGGGAATCTTGGTGGGGAGACGAGCAGGAACATTTGAAGACTACGAGTATTAGAGGACGGATTTTGGAGGTCATTCTTGCTCTTCGGTTTCTGATTTATCAGTATGGGATTGTGTACCACCTCAATATTGCGCATGAGAGCAAAAGCATATTGGTAATGAGATGAAGTTTCTTAGGTTTTTTTTGGTAAGTGAAAGTTTTTATGTGAGTGGTTTGCTAATTAAGTGAGATTATCCTTTTGTTTTGCGTAGGTTTATGCATTGTCCTGGCTGGTTATGGTCATCGTGCTGATAGTTCTGAAGGTATTATTTCAATAAAATTGCCACGTCAATTTGTTATTTAAGTAATTTTTTTTAACGTCAGTGTTTATCGAATTACAGATGGTTTCAATGGGGAGGCGGAAATTCGGTACGGATTTCCAGCTGATGTTTCGTATCCTTAAGGGGCTTCTGTTTCTAGGGTTTGTATCGGTAATGACAGTCTTGTTTGTCGTTGCTGGACTCACTATCAGTGATGTGTTTGCCAGTATGCTCGGTTTCTTGCCTACGGGTTGGTCGATTCTTTTGGTGAGTTCTTTTTCTCACTCATCACGTACCAAATATTTTCTAAGTTTTCTGATATGGCGATGGCTAAAAGTATTTGAGGTCTTGTACTTTGGACTTTTCATCCATATGCATCAAGATTTGTACTGTACGGGTTTTCGTTGAGGTCCAGAAATTAGTCCAATGAATGATGGATTTCACACATTTCAAAGAGATAGAAATGTCTTATTTATTAAATAGCATGAATCTTGATGCATATTCAATTGATGATGTCTTAAATATGAAATTTTGAATACTTACGTATTTTAGCCATCTAACATGAAATATTATGTATGTTGGGTGGTTTCTTGATTTTGATGCTTAGCATCTCTTCTTTTTTGTCTCGTTTCATTTTGTTGTTATGTTAATTTTCTTATTGAAAATGCAGATCGGGCAGGCTTGCCGGCCTTTGACGAAGAAGTTGGGTCTCTGGGAATCGATTAAGGAGCTTGGAAGAGCGTATGATTATGTGATGGGCCTCGTAATATTTCTGCCAATTGTGGTCTTATCATGGTTTCCATTCATGTCCGAGTTTCAAACACGTCTCCTCTTTAATCAGGCTTTCAGCCGAGGTCTTCAGATCTCTAGGATTCTGGCCGGCAAAAAGGAAGGTGCGATGGGCTTCACTTGATTTTATTTTATTTCTTTTTTGGTTTAGAGAGAATGAAAATGTCTTAATTATACTATATTTTTTTTAAGGTTTGTAATTTGGTTAGTAATTTTTTTAGTATACAATGTAATTTTTCAGCAGACATAAATTATTACATAATCTACTGATTAAAATCAATATAATATATCAAGTGCGGTGTTTAAGCTGTCTAAACTCTTTTCCATCTATTGTGTTCGCTTTATTCAGTTTATTAAGCCTTGATTCGTGTCATTTTGAGAACATAATTTACAAAATTTGACGAATTCAGCCAATTAAAATTTACTCAAGACCTCCCTAAACCCTAAACTACAATTAGCTCCTTGAAGTAATAAATACTAATGTTTCACACCATGATTCAACAAAACATCATTTATCGAACTAATGCGGCCAAGTCATCCCAACCTATCCCAACCTAACGCGCAAAAACAACACAAGTACAAAACCAGAAACTGAAGTTCAAACATCAACAAGATTCAAGTCTCATTACAACAAAGCATACCACAACTCGCAACAGGGTTGGCTCGAGTAACCCCACCTTTTATTTCAAAACTCCCACACATCACGACAATAAAACAGCATGACAATGTCCACATTGCAAATATTACAACTGACTAAAGCAAACCAAAACAGCTTGAACACTAATAGTAACATATTTATTATTTAATTTAACTAAGGAATATTTAATTTAACTAAGGAACTTGCCCATCCAAGAGTTGAAACGGTCCCACGCAAGACTGACCGCTTCGGGGCTCTCGTCATCCAAACCCATCCCCTTTCGCCTCTTCATTCCATCAGGAGACGTGTTCATGAACGCGTGCCCGCATTTCGGGTATATATGCACTTCGTGTGGTATGTTGGATGATTTCAGCTTCTCCTCCAGTGATTTTGCCGCCTGTAAATTCGGAAAGAAATTAATTGGATGAGAAATGCCATGTAGTGGCCCACCCACAAAAAAAAAGTCCGAACTACCTTTGTTTCGTCAAATTTACCTATACATAAATGAGGGAGAAACGGATAGTCTAAGCATTTTATTGAACAAATTAATTACTACTTATAGCCATTGGTGAATAAAATCAATAAATTCACATAGTATGTACAGCAAACAAGAAACGTGAGAAATTAAAATCATACGGTGATGTCAGAAAACCCGACGAAACTATCTGCTTCCCCAAAATGCGCTTGAATCGGAGCTTTGGCCTGAGCCGGGTCCGCCAGCTCAGCGGACGGCACTCCGTAAAACGCCACGACTGCATCCACTTCTGGGATCAGAACTCCGCTGGCTATGGCTAGCGCGCCGCCCATGCATTTAAATTTTAAGAAATATTTTTTAAAGATAAAAAAATGTATTTTTCAGATATAAAATAGAAAAATTAACAATGAATATTTTATTATTTTTGGGTGTCTTTGCAAAAGGAAAAATATGTACCAAGTATATATTTTTCCGGTTTCAGTTGTTGGCGTGATATGTTGACTTATTGAGTTTTGGTTTCCAAAAATGTTCTCCTATAAATGAAGGGGTAAGATTAAACCTATCAAAAAAGTAGAAAATTGAGTGAGCGTATGGAAGGCAGAAGCATAGCTCTTTCATAGTGTGCAGCAACTAAGGAAAGATCAGAAGCCAAAAGAAATGCGCACTAATAGCTCTCAAGGATTGGACGACTTCGTTGAACAAGGTACAAATGCTACTTTTCCTGAACTATTTTAAGATCGGATGATGATATTTTGAGAGCTTTATTTCCTCTGTTGAGTGCAATTTCAAATGAATTGTGATAATACCTATTATACCCCCTCAAGTAATGAATGAATCAATAAATATTCTCTCAATCAAGTATGTTAATATTTATCTCTCTTTCCAAAATAATCAGCACGTGGAGGAAGAATAAAATGAGTCTGATTTATTTCTCTAAAAAACTGTTACCATTTGTAGGTCTTACCAAAGTAATTCTTCTCTCATTTTCTCTTAAACAATACAAGCTTCATTGTTGTGCTGTTCAATTTAGTAGAATCCCTAGACATCATGTTACACCCAAATCCCGTTTTCGATTTTGGGAGGCAACATTAACAATATCATTACAATATATCACTCAAAATATAAAATACAATTAAATGGTATACTTAATTTTTAAAATAAATTACTAATTAGCTACGTCGTCTCTCGAAGCCCGACTCTTGAACCTGAAAACTGAAAAAAAGAGAAAGGAATGAGTCCACCACTCAGTAAGGGCACCCGTCTCATACACCACAAAACAAAAGTAATATAATATTTTATACCAAATTATAATAAATAGTAATAAAATAGTTGTCCAAAATAATCAGTAAATAATAGATAAAAATATTTTTCTGAGTTCATTGTTAGGTTATTGACGGTCATGGATATCGAGATCCATGTGCGGTCTCAATCTCAAGCGGCCACGGGCATCGAAAGTCGTGTGCGGCTATAACTTTGCGGCCACGGATATCGAGAGTCTTGTGCGGCATCAATTTTACGCATTATTGTACCATATAATAATTTATATAAAATAAATAATTTAAAATGTAACGTATGAGGAAAATAATCCCTTACATAATAAGGCATGGGCTTGACTACTTCATGTTCGAAACTCTTATTCACCAAGATTAGCATATTTGTATATAAAATATTTCTTCTAAACAGAAACATGTAGTGTTGTATGGAAGAAAAGTTAGGATTGCGGTCGGATCAATTTCTGATGGTTATTTATGGATGATTAACTTGCACACAAAGTCACCATTAATTTGTAATTACTTTTCGGTTTTAAAATTAGGAAGATGACTGGACTCTAAAATATAACTCTTATACGTAATTATTGAATAAAAACTACAAATTTTCATTGACGGATCCGTGATTTCTTCAAGCTAATCCACCATAACGAAAATACATGGATCCGTGGTTTCTTCAAGCCAAGCCGCCATAACGAAAAGACAAAATGCGAAAATCAAGAATGCGAAAATCCAAAGTGCGAAAATCCAGAGTGTGACAAGCCACGACGCTGGAGGCGCGCGATGGAATATCATGAATCTGGGGTGTCCTTTAAGAGGAAAAGAAAGCTGGTGCAGGAGGTACACTCCCTCCTTGATGTTGAGTTTCGGGACGGCACACTGTTGATTCCGTTGCTCGAGATCAACAACCTGACAGAAGCCATATTTAGGAACCTCGTTGCGCTAGAGATAGAAACCGCTCAGCACGGTTACGACGTAGCATCATACGTTCTCTTCATGTCAGATCTGCTCAGCATGCCAGAAGATGTAACATTTCTCTCACAAAAGGATATTATAATTCACAACCTAGGGAGCGACGAGGAAGTCTCGCAACTTTTCAAGGGCGTACGCATTCATGCTCCTTCAAACATGAAGCTCGAACAACACATGAGGAATCTTTATTGTCAGCTCGAGAAACACCACGGCAGCCAGTGGAACAGGTGGGGGGCATGGCTGAAGCACAGGCACTTCAGCAATCCATGGTTATTTGTCGCCTTGCTGGCGGCAGTTGTTATTTTGTTTTTTACTGTGTTACAAGGAGTTTATGCTGCTATCAGTTCCAAGCATCACTAAATGCATGTTTATTATTTCAAATATATTATGTTTGTCTAGTAGTTAAGAATGGCTAACCTAGTTTCTTTTAGAACTATTATGTTGTAGTATTTTACTGTTTTGTAAGCCTTATAAGAAGGAAATGTCGTACTTTACTGTGCTGTTATGGAAGTACAATTCAGTAATAATATTGTGTTTCACTTCAGTCAATAGGCTTAGCATAAGAGTGATGCGTGTGTGTGTGTGTCTAGTTTGGATTATTATATCATGTAAACCCTAACTTTAAACCTTAATTTGTTTTATCGTTGCTAAAGCACTTTTTGTTGTTTTCTTTTTCCAATTTATACGAATTATTTTGATTTTAATCCATTATCCTCACTAGCATCTCCAGACACAATACTTTTACTAAAAGCAACTTGCTAAAACTACTTGGCACCGTTGGAGTCGCACAAAAAAGCTGAAACCAAAGTTGAAACATTATCGGCATAAAGTCCTAATAACAAGCACCATGACTCGCAATAACGTTTAGTTTTATTACAACAAACCATAAAATAAACAAACCCCACATTTTCCCCTTCAAATTAACCAGAAAGGAACTTGCCCATCCAAGAGCTGAAGCGGTCCCACGCGAGACTGACCACTTCAGGGCTCTCGTCATCCAAACCCATCCCCTTTCGCCTCTTCATTCCATCAGGAGACGTGTTCATGAACGCGTGCCCGCATTTCGGGTATATATGCACTTCGTGTGGTATGTTGGATGATTTCAGCTTTTCCTCCAGTGATTTTGCCGCCTGTAAATTCGGAAAGAAATAAATTGGATGAGAAATGCCATGTCGTGGGCCCGCCCACAAAAAAATTCCAAACTACCTTTGTTTCGTCAAATTTATCTAGACATAAATGAGGGAGAAACGGATAGTCTAAGCATTTTATTGAACAAATTAATTGGATAGTCTTAAGTAATTACTAATTATAGGCAATTGGTGAATAAAATCAATAAATTCACATAGTATGTACAACAAACAAGAAAAGTGGGAAATTAAAATCATACGGTGATGTCAGAAAACCCAACGAAACTATCCGCTTCCCCGAAATGGGCCTGGATGGGGGCTTTTGCCTGAGCCGGGTCCGCCAGCTCAGCAGACGGCACTCCGTAAAACGCCACGACCGCGTCCACTTCTGGGATCAGAACTCCGCTCGCTATGGCTAGTGCGCCGCCCATGCAGTACCCTGTCACTCCCACCTAGATCCGAGAGAGAGAGAGAGAGAGAGAGTTAGGGTTTAGGGTTTGGTTGGGGGAGTAAATGTTGGGGAAAGGGAGGTTTAGCGAGGATTGAATGAGAAATTAAAAAGCCTAAACCTTAAATTAGGGTTTAGGGCTTTGAAAGTTTGAATGAACGGACCTTTGAAGAACCGTTGGATTTGAGCCATTTGACGGAAGCTTGAATGTCCTTAACGGCGCCTTGCCAGTCGAGACCCTCCATTAAATGCTGCGCCTCCGCCACGTCCAGCCCCACTTTGCCTCGATACAAACTATTTAACAATTAAAAAAATAAAAATGAAAAATGAAAAATGAAAAATAAAAAATAAAAAAAGTAATTCAGCTCGTTAGAAATATACTTGTTGTTATTCAAAGTATTTGGTGGAATCAAATAAACAAATGGGCCGTAAGAGAGAGGTGAGGTTAAATCACAAAGGACCATGAGATATTGAGAAAGAGGAGGAAAGCATAAAAGAGAAATTTGCAATAAAGCCCCAGCGTTATGCTGAAATTGTAAATTCAGAAAATCTAATTAGAGCGATTAAGATGATTGAACTAACAGTGTCAGATCTTAACAAATGGTATTGGTAGGTGATTTGTTTGCAATTTTCTAAAGAATAGAGGGGGTTTTGTAGGGTTTTGTTGCAGTTTAAGCATAGTGTAGGGGCCTTTTTGTGAATTTTCCCAAAAAATAAAAAATAGAGAAAATTATACTCTGGAATTAGGGCTTTGTAGCCATGACCGAGCTGAGAAATATGCAAAGCGTGATTCTTGATTTCAAAATCGACGCCCCACCATTCTTGCAACACCACAATTCCAGGCGCGTTTTCCTTTCCAACCACATAAGCGTCAAATGTCTGAAAAATATAAAAAATATGATATTAATTGACCAATATATAGAATTAGACGTGACTTGCAAAATCAGATTCTTGGGTTTCAATAAGCTTCTTTTGTTTTTTTTCCTGTTTTATAGATAAATGATGATTAAATGCTTAGAGATTGAAAGTGCTCAAAATATTTAATTTTTGCATGATTATTTAAATAAACCTTAAATCCTAATGTATGTAATGGCTTTTTAATCTCCAAAAAGGGTCCTAAATTGCTGAATTACAAACCTAAGTTCAGTTCAGTCACGGGGCTATTCCAAAAAATACACCAGGAACAAAAATCCAACCTCAAACTTGAAACTAAAGCTAATTATGGCAACTAAGTGGAAAACAAATAGAAACCATTGAATTGATCCCAAAAAGAAGATTTTAAAAAAGGAATTGGAGAGGGAAAAAAGACCGACAGTATCATCGCGCTGGATTTGGATTTTCTGAAACGGGTGAGCCGATCCGGTCGCCATTGATCGTGCGGACCTGATGCGATTGAGACGAGGAGCGAACAAAGGAGGAGAAGAAGATGGAAGACTGGAGAGGAATGCACGTCTGATTAATGCTGATGCCATTTTTATTTGGGATTATTATTAGTAGTATTTCAAGAGATTCTTCTAGTCGTATGCAGGATATATGCACCTTGGTCCTTGAATTTGAGTTTAATTGCAATTTACTCCTTATAGTATGCTATTTACTTATTTAGTATTTAGTCTTTGTATTTTATAGAACTATGCATGAAATATTATAAGCTCCTTTTCTTTCCAAGAGAGGATGGATATGAAATTGCAACACTTTTTTTTTTGTTAATTTAGTCGTTTTGTCTTCCATCATACACTGCACTGTCAAAGAAGTAAAAAGTGGTTCAATTATTTTAGGACAAGTGCAAAGCAGAATACTCTAGAAAGGTGAATTAAAAGAAAAATAGAATCCCAGGCCTCTGAGTTCAATTTCAATGATCATTGGACTAACTTTTTGTTAGTGATACTCAAGAAGTTATATAAAGTTGTCCATAAGCAGGGCTAAGATTATTTTTAGATTTAAACTCATTATCAGTGGGTTGAAAATTTATTAAATAATATTAAATATGTTTGTTGGAATTTGAATTTCGAGTCTCCCCTTATAATTCATGGGTACCTAACTGCTTGTGATAATAAGTTTTGGTATCAAGCTAAGATTTAATACTTGAATTTCCTTTATATATGTATAATGTGTATATTCAGTTCCTAAAATAATGATCTAAGTTAACATCATTAATTGTCGGGATAAATGCATCTTTAGCCTTTGTATTTTTTTTTTTTTTTGAGAAAAGTTCATTTTTGGCCCTTCAACTATTCAATTAGTCTCTTTTTGGTCCCTCAACTTTTTATTGGTCCTTTTTTGACCCCTCAACTATTGAATTAATCTCTTTTTGACCCTTCCATCCGTTAAATGATTACGTGTCCGTTAACTTGATACGTAAGCGATGATTTGGCATATATTTATCACGTGGCAATTATGATATAACAATTATTTGAAAAAAAATAAAAAAATTTAATCCCTCCTTTCTTTCACTCGTATTCTTTCTATCTTATATTTTTCTGAAAAAAATTTAATTAATGAAAAAATTCATATCGAATCAAACTTAAGGGACAATTTTAGAAAAAATATAAAATAGAAAGAATACGAGAGAAAAAAATGAGGGGATTAAGAATTTTTTTTAAATAATTACCATGTCACAATTGCCACGTCATAAATACATGCCAAATCATCACTTATGTGTCAAGTTAACGGACACGTAAGCATTGAACGGATGAAAGGACCAAAAAAAGACCAATTCAATAGTTGAGGGATAAAAAAGGGACCAATAAAAAGTTGAGGGGCCAAAAAAGGACTAATTGAATAGTTGAGGGGTCAAAATGGACTTTTCTCTTTTTTTTTAGTGGCTGATTTTTTTTTAAATTGTAGTCCTTGATTTAATGGACTTTAGGTTAATTTTTAAGACGTTTTTTATATATATTTTAGGAAGAATGTATATGTAGAACTTGATTGTACTTATTTTATGTTATGTAACTTACATTATGCTTGTGAAATTAGTTTACAAGTTTCTTGTGTTCACTAAATTGCTCTAGAAACTTAATAAGATGAAAAAACAATTTTTGTAATGTTTTTGTAATGTTTATAATACATGTATATTGTTTTATACTACATGTGGATAATAAAATAGTATATTGTTATAATAATATACTAATTAATAACAATATTACTGAACCGCAATCTAGTCTTTTTTTTCATAGTTTTCTCCTTCGATTCCTTGTACTTTTTTTGTTCTGAAACTGCTCCTCATAGTATCACCTTTTACTCCATGCTGTTTCATCAGCAATTATTCCACATGCATAACATAACCAAAAAAAAGAAACTCTTCCAACAAATCTCACTATAAATACCCACCAATTCACATCACCTCTCACACACAAATCAAAATCCACACACAAACATACTTCAAATCAAAACCAACCTATAAACTCCAATCCATCCAACAATGGGCATCTTCAAAATCTTCTTCTTCCTACTCATCTCCGTTACCGTCTCAGCCGTGTCAGCCAGCATGGCTCAGGCACCAGTATCGTTTTCTCTCAACCCTTCAGAGAAACTTGAAGAAAGTAAATTCGCCTTTCAAGACATCATCAATCCGCAAATCGTAAAGGATTGCCTGACCGAGATGAATCACTTGGAGGAATGCTCGATCGACAATCTCATATCGATTCTGAAATTTGAATTTAACGTCACGAAAAGTTGTTGCAACGAATTTTCTACGGCCGGCTCGAAATGTCTTGCGCCGATTTTCACCGTCCTTCCGGCCGTGTCAAAGATTATTCCTCTTGTCAATCAGACTTGCAATGCTTTGGCCAGCATTGCTCATTAATTGTTAAGTTAAATTGAATGCGTTAGGAGATATGATTTTTCTTGCTATTGTTTGAAATAAATATTATATGCTTTTGTGAGAGATTTAAAATGTTGATTGCCCTATTTCTTAATTTTTAAATTATTATTCTGAAATTTGGTCAAGTATATAATTTGTCAAAAATGAATATGAGATGAAAGATAAAAAGAAAAAATATTGGAATTCACAAAAATGTGGTGCATAAATTCCGAATTTCATAAATTAATGAAATAAACGTGCACATAAGCTCCCAAATAAAATTATATCTGAACTCATAAAAGTAATAATACTCACAACCAAACCCAAAAAATAAGGGGGATTTAAATAAATAAATAAAATACAACTAATCACACATATAATACATATTTAGGCTAGCAAAGGGAGCCGATATTCATCTCCAGATTTCCTACTGTAATATGCGTACAACAATAATTGTACGACTCCCAATACGGTTCCGATACCATTTGGAATCTGAAATTAATATAAATAATGTATATAATTAGAACAAAACTTTCACAATATGGTTTCTTTTTCTGCCTTTGAGAAATAAGAAAATTACATGTAAAATTTTTATATGATTTGTTGTACTTGGTTGTGGAAATAGAAAGTCAAACAGTGAGGAAATTAATTTTGGAAAAGTTGAGGGGTGAAAAGGTACACTTACATATATGAAAAAGTCGTGTAATAACATGCCATAAGCAAAGAAGGAAACACTCATTAAGAAGGTGGCTAGAGAGAGATAGAAAGGCATGAATTCCACACTTTTCGTCTTTATCACCAAATTCTACAGAAACAAATAATCGATTAATTCCAAAATATAAAAAGAACAAATATTTCCCCATAAAAGATATTTTGCTTTTGGTTTGATTGAGAAAGGTAAATTGAGGTTAAATTGGGTGAAACAAAGGTCAAATTGAGTCATAATTGATGCATAATTGTACTATTAGAGGCTAATTGACTATAAAATGGATTACATTTGAGGCTTAATCACGAAAAAGAGGGTCAATTGATGCAAATTAGGGCTTAATTGAAGCTTAATTGCATCACTATACTAAAGAGAGAGAGAGAGGCAGAGAGAAAGCACAGAGAGAGAGAGAGAGAGAGAGAGAGAGAGAGAGAGGTACAATGATGAACAAAGGTGAGGCGAACATAGAAATGAGAGAAGCGACGCTTAAATATCCAACGAGAGTTTGACGGCTCGGATGGTCAAATAATTCAAGACTCACATAAGCAATTAATGCAAATAAACAAAATGCGCCGATTAACAAACCACCCATCTTTATCTACAAAAAATAAAACACAAATAAAAATAAATATTAAAAACATTAATTATTGACGAATTATAAGAACATTAAAATATCACGTATACCCCTCCAAAACTGAAATATACTATGTATACCTAAAATTTTAAAAATGTCTAAATTACCTCTCTTTCTCACTTTTCGAATATAACGAAGCAATGGTGATTTGGAGATTTTTTTAAACAAATAAGGATATACATGATATTTCTTATGTTTTGTAGGGGTATTCATAATATTTCTCATTTTTCAGGGTTATATATAACATTTCTTCAAATAAAGTTACTTGTACCTTTCGTCTCGTATCGGCATAAATGAGAAAAAGAGTCAAATAAGTGAACTGAAAAACGGCGCCAATTGAATTAACGGTAATTACAAGGACCACTCCGTAAGAAACAATAGGCAAACCGTACCACATGCATATTAAACAATTCAACAAAGAATAAACGTAAGGCAAGCCTGAAAATTGCTCTGTCGATTTGTTCCTCACGATCCGCTTAAATGTCGGTCTGATTAAAAGAAGAAAATAAAAAATAATGATGATATTGATGTGTTCCAAAAAGAAAAAGATAGTTTGATCAATTTTGTAGTGTTTTTATTGGTTTTTAGTATAAGCAGAGTGAGTCTTACATTGGTGATATGAAGAGCACAAAGGCAAATAGATTGCCTGCATTATAATAAGAAATAATATTATTATTATATGTTGAAAGAAAAAAAATGAAAAATTTGGTAATTCCAAAAAATTGTGATAATGGAATTGTATTATGGTTTGACCAGAATAAAAGAATACTAATACGGTCAGCAATAGCTTCATATAGAAAATTTATTTAAGGTTTTGACCATGTTATGTTTGTAAAAAACATTAAAGAAAAGATATCTGACAGTTGGATGCGTAAAATAATATGTAGTCAACCAAAAAGATATTATCATGATTTGATTATAGATCCAAAAAATGGAAAGGAATAAATAGGACAATGGAAAATTATTTATCTGCATTGTGAGTTTCCTAAAAAATATATATATTTTTTTTTTCTCACTTTACCAAATTTCAAGCTAATGTTAGCTAATGGATTCAAACCATTCAATTTGGGCTAATTTTGGACAGAGAAATTTTTGTGGTTGTTAAGAAATAACTGAAAGTTGGGAATCAAATTTCAAATCTAAATAACCCCGTTATTAAACCAAAATAAACTATATTTCAAATCAACCCCTTAACTATAATAAACAAAAATAAACAAGATTGGGCAAGAATGAAAACACAAATAAATCTAAGTAACTAAATCATCAAACCAAAAGAATGAATCTTTTACCTTCAAATGAATCTTTCAACTAAATAATGATAATAAACATTTCTCAGAAAAAATGATAATAAACAGCAAAAATAAACTAAAATTAAATAATCAGAGAACGAAAATGGGGAAAATAAGAAACCTGCGATTCCAGCTGCATAGCAACATAATTGATAGAAGGAAAAGGATGCGAGTGAGGTCTCAATAGCTGCAATTGATGCAGCTGTTACAGCTAGATTGCTCATCAATCCTCTCTCTCTCGCAAGTTCGGATCTTTCTCGCAGTAGAAATCTCTAAAAACCCAAATTCCAAACCCCAAGTCCTTCAAATGTTCCAATGATTTAATGTTCGTCTCTCTAGCAATTGAGATCACCCAGAAAAGAAATCCTCTCTTTCTCTCTTCTCTCTTCTCTCTTTTTCTCTCAACTTATTATTTTTCTATTTGTGAGGCGTGAGTTGTGCACGAGCAATATTAGAAGCAGAAAATCAACCACATGTCTCTTTTTGTTCTGTCTCTTTGTCTCGTTGCACATAAATAAACCGAGATTTGGTCTCCGTTGTATGGTTGGAATGCAGAAGTGTAATTTTCTCTAGTTATATGATTGGAATGGAGAAATGTTATTTTCTCTGGTTATATGATTGGAATGGAGAAATATTTTCAATCCTCCCTTTCTGTGTCTAGTTTGTATGGTTGGAAATGAAAAGTGGGAATCGTGTCGCACATTCCAGTATAATATTCTCACAACGTAATTTTCGTTAATTAACTTATTATTATGCATGCATCATAAAACTAAAAAGATGGTTCTGTTATGCGTTATATAATGTCGGTTTGTTATTGTCTCCTAAATTGTGATTGATATTGAAATTGAAATGACGTGTTGGACCTGGTCCAATTGTAGATAGATAAAAGTTTTTCCCAACGAAAAGTAACCATGATTTAAGGCACGGAATATTCATCTAAGTTTAATAATCAACGTATAATTTTATTAAGGAAAAGGAGAACTTTCAAAATCCCTATAGTTTTTTCTTATATATGAAAAATCATCTACTTTTAAAATAGTCGAAACTCTTTATGTTTTAATTTTCTATTTTATATGATCTTTAAAATACTTAAAAATACTCTAATGTTATGTTAACGCTTTTACTTTTTTATTTTAATTTGTTATATTTTTTATTATTTATATAGTATTTGAATATTATTTTTCCTAAATAAAGTTAAAAGAGAGGCTTTTCAGTACTTTAAAAGTCATGATTTTTTTGAATAGGATGTGGCTAAAAAACATGCGTATGCACAACATACGTTTTTTTACCACACTCAAAATACGTATTAAAAAACTAAAAATAAAAATAAAAATTTCAACCGTACGGATGTAATATATATGTTATGAATATGTTGGAGATTAATTTTCACAAAAATCAGAATATTATATCATTGCCATCATATATCATCAAAAATATGCAACACTATTCAAAACATATATCGGAATAATAGTTTGATGACACATGATGGCAATAATATATTATTCTGATTCCTGTGAAAATTAATCCACAACATATTCATAACATATATATTACATCCATACGGTTGAAATTTGAATTTTTACTTTTTATAATCACTTTACGGGTATTTTAAAAAAACGTATGTTCGAACATACGTATGTTTTTTAGCATCTCCCATATATATATATATATATATATATATATATATATATAGATATATATGTATATATATATATATATGTATATATATATATATATATGTATATATATATATATATATATTTAGATTCAACTCATATTTAATTAATGTTCGTATATTGAGTGATTTGTCTATAAATTTCAGAAAATATTGAGGGTTTTGAAAATTTTCTCTATTTTTAATTACAACATGGCATGCTTGCTTATTTTAAAATACGGAGTTCCTTTAAAAACACAAGATTAGAAACATTAATCTAATAAATATTGCCACACTAATCATTTCACTCATAACTATAAAAAAAGGTTTTCCGGATAAGGCGGCATAGCTGGACATGGTTGCCATGTCATTTTTCATTATTATACGTTTGCATGCAACTACAATTTTTTATTAGATGAGACAGATTTAGATCTCGCACTAATAATTCCATTAAAAAATATAGTGGCTTTAATTAAAGAGTTTTAAACTCGTTTTTTTTTGTTACGATTTATAAACACTTGATTAAGTTGATGTTGATGGTCTAATGAATGTCCGGAATAATGACTATTGACTATTCAATATGAAATATTGTTCACAAATGTTACTTTTCTTACTTTTTTTCTTGAGAGAGAATTTTCTCAATTTTTCTAGCACATAAACCGCTCAAAATAGCGCGTGGAAAATATATCGCCTGCAACTATTCCTACACACAATATTTCAAAAAATGAATTTTCATACATACGATGTGTTTTATAATAATTTTTTTTTGTTGAAGGACGAATTCGTGCGAAAAGGAGCTGGATCTTAGGAGAATGACAGCAAAGTCACTATGCCACTTACAATGGCTCGTCACGTATTTTCATATATACAATGTGTTTCATTAAATCGTTTAGTTATTTTTAATTTATTAAATTATATTGGACCTTCAAAAAACATATAAGATGTCGATTTTCAGCTCTTTCCCTACAAATAATTGTGAAAATTACTTGCTTTTCTTTACTTCAGTCATGATGTTATAAAATATTTTTTGTATTATTTTGTTATAAATAAAATATTGAATTTTAATACTTTTCACATTACTTGATAATATCTATTTAATTATTTTATTTGATATCAAGGTTAGGTAAATCATGTGGTGCACATTAGATGCATGTTTTATTTTATTTTGGATCCAACAAGGACATCTGTCCCAAATCCAGCTCAGCAATTTAGTCCAGAGCTTATCTGGTCAAGATTTTGTAGAAGATTATGATAACATATTCTCACCAAACCCCATTATTTCAAGCTTGTATTTATTATAAGAAATATTTGATCCATGAAACATTTGAAATATGTTTATCGAAGAAAGAAAACAACATTTGTGCATAATTTTTTTTTTTTGAATTGCGTCCATAAAAAATTATATGATAATCAAATGGCAAATCAATACTTGTGCTATGTCGTACAAGTAACGTAAATATTTGTATTGTTGTGAATTTATCTTAACATTGAAGCATGTCAATAAAGTAAATAACTTGTGATCATATATAATTAATTAAATAATGTTGCGTATATGTTTATATTGACAATCACATGGCAATGGAAATGAACCATGCGTTCCACAAACATTTCATGAAGTTCTGATGTTCTATCAAAACAAAATTGCGTGCTTATTGGCTTGGTTTAGTTAAAAAAAATAGAATTTGTTAAATAAATTTTTTTATTTGTTCAACGAACTATATCAATCAAATACATCAAATGAAGTTAGGGACTGAAAAAAAAATGTAAACAAGGTTACAAAAATAATTACATTTACACATAAATAGGTGATCTTGGGGGCTCCCTATATGTACTGTTTTTAAAATAAAACTGTAATCAATTTATATGCTGTGATAGTTTCTTGAAAGTTTCATAATATTCTTCTTTGGTTGTTTTATTTGTTTTTTTTCAGTAATCCAAACCTAACAGTAAATAAAAAAGACGTAACAAAACAAAAGTTCATGCAACCAAAACTAAAAGCTTAGGCCTTTTGCAGTTTCAATATCTAAACAAACATTTAGCTACACATTCAAATGAAATAGCAAATTTACCTACGGGTTTTGTATCAAAAAAAAAATAGCAAATTTCCCAATGATCTTAGCATTCAGATATTTGAATAATGTAGGGTCTCTTTTGTAATTTCTGAAAACTTGCCAATATCTTAACACACTAAACCCTAAACCTCAAACGGAAATGCTAAATTATTAACCCTCTTTGAATTCTGAGTCTTCTCTTTGAGACTTGTCCATCCTTTCCTCTGTCTTTTCCTCGAACTTGCATTAATGGCAGATTTAGAAGCAGAAGAAGAAACAGAAACAGAACTAAAATCATCTTTTTCATTTTTCTCATTTTTAAATAAATTACTTGCCGTCTTATTAGATGTAGGATTTATTGGATTCTGAGTTTCTCTCTCTTCAGATCTAAATTTATATTCGGATGATTGTGCCTTGGACGGTACTTGTAACCCTAAATCAAATTAAAAAGGAAACTATTTCAAAAATTGGAACTAAAATTCTCTTTTTTTTTAACTTTTTTGAAATTTTGATACGATATTATTATAAAAAAGGGTTTAAAAATTACCTGATTTTGAGGCGAATAAGTTTTTAACCGTGCCTTTAGCAGTGCCCCACTTTAAGTTGTCGTGATAACAAAAATGACAAGTATACACAACATTATTCTGGCATTTTATATTTATATTTTTATTCTTTTTTACGCGTATCGTACAATTGAAACCAGGTTGCAAAACCGTTTCACATCTACAAAAAAAATAATTAGCAATGGAATATTTAAATGAAAGAAATTCACTTAATGTTCTAACCAAATAGGCTAAATAACTTATGTAATTCACAAACAAACAAAATCCTAAACCCTAAAATAATAATAATAAATAAATAAACAAAAAAACAAATAATAACATATAGAACAAAAAGTAACTCAAAAACCGCCTACAAAATCAACAACGGATTATTTCAACTAAACAAGTCCACCTAATTTCAATCAAACCCAAAACCCTAAACCCTAAAAAGAACTCACTTTTGGCAAAGAATTACAGAAGAAGAATCGAGCGGCAAACCAGAGGCTTCAGCGGCAGCACAGAGGCGTTGACCGAGCATTGACCCGAAAGGTTTGACTCGACCTTCGCCGCTCGCCCACGTGGCGACACGTGTCAGGTGCTTTATACGCAGGATGGACGCCACGTCAGCATGCTTCTTGCCGACTTTTTCTTCGCGGAGTGTTGTGTTTTGTGTGGATTTGGGTTTGTTTGGGGTTTGGTTTTGGTTTTGGTTTGGATTCTTCTTGTTCTTGTTCTTCCCCATCTGTGCGGAAGAGTGAGAATAGAAGGAAGGTGAGTTGGTTTGCTGTGAGGAAAAGTCTGAATGAATTGATTTGGTGGATTGATGATGAAATTTTTGATTTGAGTAGTAAACTTTGTAATAATTGGGTTGGTTTGGTTTCCTCTCATCTCTATGAATATCTCACAGACATTTTATCGAACAGTTAGGGTGCAATTAAGTGAGGAAAGAAGCGGACAGATACCTTAACGTTTATCTCTTGCCCTCTTTCTCTCTCTATCCCTCTCTTTCGCCCCCCTCTCTCTGTATTTGTCTCTCTTTCTCCCCTAGTCCTCTCTCTCTCTCTCTCTCTCTCTCTCTCTCGCCCCAGTATTTCTATCTTTCGCCCTCAGTACAACGAAATAGAAGGGGAGGAGTCGAAGGGATAAAAAAAGGAGAGAGAGGGTTCCTATTGCATAAATAACCTACACTATTTATTTATTTAAAACGAAGTTAAACTTGTATTTAATGACTTTTACAATAAAGTAAAATAAAATATATTTTACTATAAAACATAGAACTAAGAAATAAATAGATAGCTGTATTGAATTTTAAGTTTCTACTGTTATCCATCATTCAACAATACGTAGTTGCAAAATAATACTTTTAAAGTCATACGAATGCAAATTTCCCAAGAAAAGAACATTTAACACGGGAGAAAGTTTGCACATCGACAAAATAATTCAAATAAATTAGACAAGCAAACCCAAAAATATTTCTTACAATCACCCGACTATTACACGAAAACGGAAATAAAACAGAGAAAAAAAAAAAAAAAACCCAAATATTTATTACAAGCATCCTTCGGAAAATGCAAAGCACCTCCCAATAAATAATAACATAAAATTACAACCAAAAATGTTTCAAATAATCATAAGTCACAATTAAGAAATATATAAATATATATTTATATGTTTTTAATGAAACGGGGCCGATTGGTGAAATGACGGCCATTTGCCCTCACAAAAGCGGATAGGCCCACCGCGAGCCCGGTCCATACAAATGAAAGCATTAAATGACGTGAATTACTCCGAGCTGTCCAAAAAAATAATGTTAATATGTAAATGACATTATTTTTTATGCAGGGTTATTATGAAATAAATAAATAAAAATAGAGCTCACCTTGTTTAAGCGACATTATTGCAAATAGAAAAGTCATGAAAATCACAGCAAATGCCACCCGGAAAGACTGCATTAAAAATTAAATAATTAATTAATTAATTAACAGCAGCTAATAATAATTATTACACACAATTTTAATAAATATTATAACTAATTAAATAAAAATAAATTTATAATTACCGCATAATTTTGAATAAGTCCAGTTTTGGCTTGAGGAGTTATGTCTCTACTCACAGAAACTATATAATGCCCTTGAAGCAAATCAATCGCATCCTTCATAAAATAATAATAATAATAATAATAATAATAATAATAAAAATATTAATAAAAATTCAAATAAATTAAAAGAATAAAAAAATAATAATAAATTATATTAAATACCTGTCTTGTACCATCAGCAAAATTGTTTAGGTAATACCTAGAAAGGGAGTTCCAACCGTCTTTTGCTATTCCTTCAAATGTTCTTTTTCCATACCTAATGAAAAAAATATTAAAATAATTAATTTAATTTTTTCAATTTTTAGGTTTTTTTTTAATTAAATTTCCTTATTTTTTTAATTATTTACCGTGTGAAATCTCCTTTCAGTGCTGGAGTGCCAGAATATTGAATGCTTATTTCATCACCATGATTAGCCCACACTAAAAAATAATAAAAAATATTCGCAACGGCGTTTTTTGCAAATTTTGATTATTTAGGGACTAATATGCGAAATTTCATAAATTGACTCACTGATTTTGTAACTTGCGTCAAAAGATGAGAAATCAGAAATCGTGTTATTTTCGCCCAAAACTCCAATTTGTTTCAGCTGGGCTTCCAGAATTTTTCTTGCAATCATACTCTGCAATTAATATTTAATACAATTGTATTCAAATTTTAACCTAAGTTAATTAAGGGGGCAGCTAACTTTAGGCAATAATTGCATATTTGGAACTTTAAATCACTAGTTTTTTTCATTTTTCTGTTATTTTCTTATTTCTTTTTTGGTGTTTAATTGAGGGTTATAATACCAAAAAAACATGAATTCTATTTACCAAATTGAAATTGTAGTAAAATGCAAGTAATAAATGGAATTTTTAATATATGTTTAATATATTTTATACCTGAGTGACATTTGTACGGTCCAAACAATCAACACAATTTGTTCTAACAATTCCGGTTTGTTCCTTTACTTTCTCTCCTTTATTTATTAAAAAGTATCTGAAAACATAAAACAAATCATACTAAAAATATTAAAAAACAAAAATAATTATTAAAAAACATATTTTAGAGAGAAAATAAACCCGCGAGTTTTGAGATAATCTTCAATTTGGTTGTAAAGCAAAGCAAGGCGCTCAAAATGTACGTGTCCACATATTTTATGAAAATCAAAATGCACATATCTGAAATTATATAATATAAAAAAAATATTAGCTAAACATTAAATAATAATAATTCCAATTTTAGTTAGGGATATTTTTGGCTTTTCAAGGATATGTTGAATATTTTGAGGTTTTGGAGGGTAACAATGAAAAATTTCTTAACATCTTAAAAATATATCAAAAGTATGTAAACCTTATGTCATCACTAAGAATTGGTTGAACTGAATTTGCATATATTTCATGCAAACGCCCTTCGCTTCCATGCTGCAAAAATAAATATTAAAAAATTGAAATTATAAAAAAAAAATTATCCATGCAAAAAATAAGATATATTTCAAAAAAAAAAAAGGTTATGAACATATGATGTTTTATATTATATTAAATTAATAACTTATTTATTACCGTGTTGACTAAGTCAACAGCCAGGACAGATCCGTACTTTTTATTCAAGTCCAAAAAGTGGCGCTCAACCACACGAGCCTACAATAATACAAACAAAATAAATAAATAAATAAATATGGTTTAAATAAATAAATACGGTTTAATTTCTTCATGGTGTACAGAATAATAGAACACATTTCGATTTATTTTTTCATTCTTCTTTATTTATTTATTTTCTATTTCAGAGAAATACCCAAAACCGTAACTCCTATCGAAACTAAAAAAATATGTCCATAAATAACATACAATAAATAAATATTGAAATAAATAAATAAAATACCGCATCTTCATTTTTGACGATATCAAAACTGGGTTTATAAGTCAAATCCACAATCTGCTCCCACATAAACGGCATCGACCCCCTCACCTAAAAAAAGGAAAAATTTAAAATTAAAATAAAAGTATAATATATATATATATATATATATATATTTCTGGTTGAATAAAAAATTAATTAATTAAATAATTGACCTGAACAAAAGAGGCAGAAAATCCTTCAGATTGAACGATTTGTTCTGATTCGACAAAATTCGCTGCATATCCTTCTTTATCCGCCCCTCTTCTCCACATTCTTGTCCCTTTTTAAAAAAATTGAAATAAAATAAATATTAGTTTATTTTCTTATTTCAGATAAGCCCCTTTGATATTGAAAATTGCGAAAAGGCCCCTCTGTTCCCAAGAAATTAAAGAAAAACATTCTGTTATTAGTTTCTAGTTAAAACTGTTGCTTAAGTTTATTAAGAGTGTGAGGTGTTTTTGTAATTTCCAACTATGTAAGGGATTTTTTGCAATTTAGACATAATATTAGGGTTTTTTTTGTGATTTTTTAGAGAGAGAACCTATTCTGCGAGTGCAACGGCGAGCAATTAGGAATAAATCAACATTTTTAGACCCGATTTTTGTGCTGAAAGTCTCATAATCTGATTTTTTTGTTATGAAAAATAATCTCAAAAGAAATTGAGAATTTAATTGAAATTAAGAAAAAAAGATTTAAATAATAAATATTGATGAGAAGTAAAGGATACATCCTTGAATGACTGGTAACAAATATTGGTCAAGCTTCAAAAGAAATAAAAAAATAGAAATGGAAAACAATTATCAGTCAAAATATTTTAAAAAATATAATAATATAGATTAAAAAAAATAACTATGCTTACTTTATTTTCAATGAGTGGTTCCATCAAATAATTGTTCCACAGAAATCTCGGTTCTGCCTGCAATTATATTAAATTAAATTAAATATACAGAAAAAATTACACAACTAAATAAAATTAATAAATTCACCTGTCTCCAAAGAGGAAGAGACTTCGACTCGTTGCCCAAATCATGTAGTCTTTGTGAGCTAGCAAACAAAATTAAATTTAATTACACAAAATTAACAAAAAAATATATTAAAAAGACAACGGTTTAAACTGAAATTTTGAAATAAATACGTACCAAAGAGTTAAATTTACTTCATAAGAAAAATATAAGCCCGAAAGCCTTTCTGATGCGTTTAATAAAGCCGTAAATTCAGCTTCCATTTTTTTCTAAAAAAAAATAAAAAATTCAAAAATTGATAAATTGATGATAAAGCATATTAAAAAAATAATAAATGATTTTTTTTTTTTAAATACTTGTTCAGAAGAGGAGGCGTTGAGAGAAATATTGCATGGAAGGATTTGAAGAGACGTAATTTTGAAAATTGGATGATTTAAATATGTACCCACATTTTCTCTCTCTTTAATCACAACAACATATGATCCTGTATAAATATAATTTCATATAATTTATTAGTTTTAATGGTTTGGTATTAAGGGAAATTTGCAAGAAAAAAAAAGCCCCTGAATTATTCAAAAATGCAAAAAGCCCATCTATTCTTAGGAAATTTAGAAAATAACCCCACCTTAATTAGCATATGTTAATTAGTTTGATTAATATTATTTCAAAAGCATCGAAAAAATTAACATATACTTTTTCCAATTTTGAATAATGCATGGGCTTTTTTGCAATTTAGGCATAAGGCAGGGGATTTCTTTGTGAATTTCCCTTTCATTAAAGTAACTAAATAGAGAGAGACAGAAATGAAAGATTAATTTAAAAAATAAATTAAAAGTTAATAACGTACCGACTAAAAGTTTAATCATACCGACAATACCATAAACAGTTTTAGTTTTCACATTTTGAGCATTTTGAGGAATTTCTCCTGTTCGAAAATCAGAAATATAAAATTTGTCAAAAAATAAAAATCATAAATTTATTAAATTCAAGAAAATAAAAAACAAACCAATAATTTCCATCGATCCGTCAGTTCGACTAATTTTGAGAGAAGAATCTGAAAATCCATCGACTGGTTCAAAAATGTATTTATCTGAGAACTCCCAGAGCCTGAGTCTTGTGATCAATTTTGCCTCCATTTTTTTAAATCTGGCAAAAAAAATGAAAATGTTCAAATTGTGAAGATAATCAAAACAATTGTATGTATTTTAATTCCGTTTCTATATCATTATTTATTAAATCTATCAAAAACAGGTCGCAAAACAGAAATGAAATTAAATTTCGTGATTTCCTTATTAAATTGAACAGGATCAGGGGAAAAGATGCAAAGTTCAATCTTTTAACACAAAATCTTCACCTTAAAAGTTATCAAATTCAGTTTTAATCAGAATTACCAACAATTGGTAATAATTAACCCTCTCTAATTCGCCATTGCTGATCCTCAAGCTGGATCGAAGTGAATTGAATACAGCAGGACCAGAAACTATCGAATTGAGCAAAATTTATCGAAAGAAGGGAGGAAGAGAAGAAAAGCGAACCTGTTTGTTGCGAGCTCTTGATCTTTGTTGATTCTGAAGAGAGAGATATATATAGAGAGAGAGAGAGAGAGATGTGAGTTATAATGGGAGAGCACAACTGTTAATAATGCTCAAAAGACTCCATTATTAGTTTTCTTTTTGCTAAAAAAAGGGTAGTTATTTTTGGATCCCGAAAAGAAAAGGAAAAAGAGAAACATATTGGGCTATTTTGGGTTCATTTTGTTTTGGGCCATCAATTTTAATATGGTATCTCTACTCAATATATTCATAATTATCTTTTTAAATATCAAAAGTTTGCGTAATTAAATTTATTGAAATTGAAATTGACCTGCTTCCAAAAATACGCAATCTGTTTATTTTTCTTGTTTAATTTATAAAAGAAAGAGAAGAAATTATTGGGCCATTTAATATTGGGCCATTAATTTCAATTTGGTGTCTCTACTCAAACTTAATGATTATCTTTTTGAAAATGTCAATTTTTATAGTTAAACTTTGTTTTAATGAAATTAAAATGAGGACCAATTACATTGGGTTCCTTACAAAATATGCAATCTGTTATTTTTATTTTAATGTTAGCTTTTAGAGTCAGTTAGGCCATTAATTAAAAGGATTGGTTCTTAACTGTCTTGGCACTTTTTATTCCTTCACAGCTATGTCATTGTTTAGAAAAATAAGATATAAAATAATTTTATATGACACTTTCTGTTTTATTTTTTTTAATATTAAAAAAAATAATAAAAAAGAAAGTGACATATAAATATTCATTTTTGTGTTGTTTACTGTTCCTTTGAAACTATGAAAATAAAATTAGTGACTGTTGAAATGCACCTCCTGATACTAATAAAAATCCAATCAATAAACTTTGGTCTTCTTACATTCTTTGCTCAACTAATTGAATTACAGTTATTAACTGTAATAAATGATTTTATTTTTAATTAATCATAAATTTCAAATATAGATCTATACTAGTATGTACTATTGATGGATACCTGTCTTTTTTTAAGTCTAAACTTTGTTTTTTTCGGTTTTTACATATAGATTGAAGGGAAATTGGAAATCATGCGGGAGGGGTAATGTAGCGATCCTGTAGCGACGGATTGAAATTATATACTGTTTTCTCATATTCCTATATACGCTATATATCGTTTTCATTTTTTTTAATATATATTGTTTACCGAATGAATTTTTATATACTGTTTGTTTTCAATTTATATGTTTATATGTTTTCATTTTTTTTAAATATATACTGTTTTATAGAATGAATTTTTATATACTACTTATTTTCAGTGCATATATATATTGTTTTCAATTTGTTTATACTGTTTTCAATTTTTATATACCGTTAGTATAAAATCGCTACAGTACATCGTGATGCAACGGCTCCTTAGATTAAAGTACTTAAAAAACAACCCACAATAAATTCTTGATTGATCGTGATGCAACAGCTCCTTAGATTAAAGTACTTAAAAAACAACCCACAATAAATTCTTGATTGCTGTTAGTTTTCTTCTGAAAACGACAAGTCAACTAAATCGCTCGCAGTCTGGTTACCAGCTGCTAACCAAAACCTCGGTCTGTATTTCAATTGAAATAAATTCGACTTCCTATTTATGCAGCACATCTCCTCTATACTCTCTTTCCCTCTGTCTCTGTTAGGGCTCTCTGTACAAACAATGGGGGAGAAAAAAGGAGAGGGGAAGTCAAACTCGCCATTGCTGAGCACCATAGCTCTCTTCTTATGGATGGGCATGATTCAGTTCAATTGCATACTTGTTGTATCCTCTCTCCTCTTCCTTCCGCTTCGCCTTTCGATCTTGTCAGTATTTTCACTTCTTCCCATTTTGCCCCTGTATTTCTTTCACTACTAACTAAAATATATGGTTTTTAACAATTGTCTCTTGTAGAGTTCTTGCTGTGTTGGCGATTTTCGCGGTGATTCCTCTCAATAGTAAGAGTCATTTTGGAAGGAAAATTTCAAGGTGAGTTTTGTCTTCTATTTTTTCTCTTTTTTTAAATAACCAAAACAGTTAATTTATTTCCAACCCAGTTCGGAGTTTTACATACCGCATCAGATAAAGAAAATGGGATTTCAAATGCTATTTTTTTGTCTAATACAGGATTTGAAACTCCAAATGGGTTAGTGAGAGAAATAAATTGAAAATCAGGTTAATTGTTTTGTGTATTTAAAAAAATAAAGAAGTTAGATACGAACTTAAACTTCTAAAAACAGATATGAAAACTTGTTGTTTTAATTTTAAATAGGTTTATAGCAAATTACATTTTTTTTTTGCTTGATTTTTGTTGTTTTATATAGGTTTATATCAAAATACGCGTATGGGTATTTTCCAATTACAGTTCATTTGGAAGATGAACAAGCTTTTGATCCAGCTCAAGCTTATGGTACCCTATTTATACTATTTAATTATATATGTATTATTTTAATGTTAAATAAAATTTATATTTATAGTGTTTGGATTCGAGCCTCACACAATATTCGCATTGGGTGCTTGGGCTCTAACGGATCGAGCCGGTCTCATTCCTTTGCCTAAAATCAAGTTTCTTGCCGCCAGCATTGTATAATCATATATTATTTTTGTCAATTTGCTTTTGAAAAAATGCCCTAACATTATCTTAAATTACAATAAAGGCCTCCATATTCCAGAAAGAAATAGTCCTTGTTGTTTAAGTTCATGTTACCGGTTTTAGAATACACATTAAAATCAATATAATTTTGTGCTAAAATATATTATGTGTGTATTTAGGTGTTCCACATTCCATTTTTGAGACAAATATGGACATGGTTAGGTCTCGTGCCGGTTTCAAAAAAGAGTTTCTACAAAAACTTAGCTGCAGGATGTAGTTGCATCACCGTGCCGGGCGGGATGCAAGAGATGCTTCATTTGGACCACAATTCTGAGGTCTCATTTGATTAAATATATATATTAATTTCCCTCATTTTCTTCATTTTTCTTATAAATTATGTATTTCTCATTAATAAACTACATATTTTTCAGTAAGAAGTTGAACTTTTTATGTGTTTGTGTAATATAATAGGTTGCTTTTCTTAAATCAAGAAAAGGTTTCGTAAAGATAGCTATCGAGACGGGCTGCCCACTTGTTCCAGTATTTTCTTTTGGTCAGGTAATAAATATTCTTTTTTTATTTTAGTAATAAATTTTTTTTTTATTTTCATTTTATCAATTGCATTGTTTGACCAATATCCTTTTCTATCATTTCCTAAATTGAATTAATGGATGGGTGCAGAGTCAAGCTTATAAATGGTGGAAGCCGAGCGGGAAAATATTTTACAAGATCTATAAAATAATTCATTACCCAGTAATTATATCATGGGGAAGATTTGGGTACTTAGTTTTTTTTTTCAAACTATTTTAAATACCTTATTTTATTAAATTATATATTGATTTTAATTTTATTTATGTGATTTATACATTTTTAGGACACCTATTCCATTTCGTGTACCGATGAATATAGTCATTGGTAAGCCGATTCATGTCACGAAAAATACCGCTCCTTCAATTGATGAGGTAAGTTTTTGCAAAATCCTTTTAGTTTGAAAAATTGGTTAACCCATTTTACACAATTCTTAATGTAAACTTTATCGATTTATGATTATGCAGGTAAATGAAGTTCATGCGAAATTTGTCGCAGCCATGCAAGAGCTATTCGAAAAGAACAAGACTCGATTCGGTTCAGAAAAGCTCCAACTTAGAGTTCTGTAGTTTTTTTTTCAGTTTTAAGTTTTTTTTATCAATGTTTGGCTTTCCTTGAAAATTGTAATGAACTGAAAAATGTTTTGTGTTAAGTTGGAGTTTAGTTGAATTTGATGTAAACGTGAATTATGGCTTCAGATGCAGGACTTCCTCTACGAAACGTGAATTATGACAGGATTTTTTTTTATTATTCACAACAAATCAACATCTAAAATAATAAAAATAAATTTATCCTTTAAATTTTTCAATATGGATATTTGTACGCTTTCATGTACTGGCCTTTGGGGACATTTGTACGCTTTCATGTACTGGCCTTTGGGGATAATGATATCGACACGAAATAATTTTACTTCCTTCGGGAAATAGTGGTTTAAAATGATGAATTTACCCTCATAAATGCTTATATCGATTTTTGGAAAGAATCTGAGATAATATAGAAAGTTAATAAATGTTAGATTGCTCCAATTTTGCATTATTGTCAAACCGAATTCAAGATTGGAAATAGTCTGAATCATTAGGTTCTTACTAATTCATGAATCAAATAGCATTAATTCTCATCTTCCTCCCCTCCATCAATTCACTGCCCCAATTTCAAATTGTCGAAACAATCTTATAATATATCCATATGGTCAAATTAACAAAAAAATGACAATCTAAAACTTCTTAAAAATTAGAAACATATATGACTATCTAAATTTCATCAATAGTATTCATGAAGCCGACAAAATTTATTTTGACTATCTAAATTTTTTCTTCATGCATTCATAAAGATATCATTTCTCTTAAAAAAAATACCATTTCCAACATTATATTGCAATTGCACAAAATGAATTTCAATTAATTACGTTGACTTTCCAAAAATAAATAGGACGATTAAATTCTAATTATAATAAATAACTCATTCTCAGAATTTGTGAACATACATGATTCTTTCCAAAATACATATAAGCATTTAATGAGGGTAATTTGTCATTTGAAGTTGCTTTTTTATGTAGGAAGTGGAAAAATTTCCTGTCAATATCACTACTCGGCCTTTGGTTGTTTTTTTCTGTAGGAAGTGGAAAAATTTCCTGTCAATACAACTACCCGGCCTTTGGTACCAATATATTAATTACATTGGAACAGAGGAACCTGATTCAGTAAATTTCCTACCTAGAAATACATGCATTAATTTTTTCTATTTATTCCCAAGCGAGAGAGTAATTAATTGCCACGTTCTTCTGTCCACATTTGCAGTCAGTATTTATTAATTCCTACCTCTTTTTGGGCCACTATCAGACGATTTAAATGTATATATCTATTCAACACAATAAATATTTCAGAATAATGTAGATCAAATTAACTAAATAATTTAAATAGAAACCAAAGTTTTAGTTTCACACAATCAACATACAACTCCAAGTTAAAATGCCTCAATTATCCCACCAAATCAGTTTTAATCAAATCTACTAAAAATACTGATATGCACACTAATCTCTAATCCCTCAAGTCCAAATTCATCATTTTTTTTTCTTTTTCTTGATATTAATCCACAAAAACATCCTGCCAAATATCAAAAAGTTCAAAAAATCAGTGCAACAATGAAATGAACGAAGGGCAATAATAGAACTCAGAATTTGACTGTTTATTTTCAAATTGAGGTTAATAATTTTTCTTCGAATTCAAAAGATAAATAAATTCAAGATTAATAATTCATACCTAGTTAGTTATAATAGGCAAATTTGTGTTATTACACCCACCATCTATGTCAGCAAATCCATGTACAGCTGTCACTCCCTCCATTTTCTTGTCTGCCCATTAAATAATAAAAATAATAAATATAAATAAATAAATAATAACATAATAATAATAAATAAATAAATATAAATACATAACAAACTAAATAATCAATAAAAAATAAACATTCAACTTAATAGCTTATAAAATAACAAAAAATAAAAACATATAAATTAATAAATATAGCCATATCGATTACTTACTTAATTAAAATAATAATATTAATCAATTAATTAAAATATTACCAAAATGATCGTCGTCTCTCAACCAATCTTGCGCGCAAATCAAGCCTTGAACCGTCTCGCAATCCAAAACGCTCAAATAATCATTCAAAACCCTCGCCACGTCATCGATCGGTACGGCCGAAACCGGTACGGCCAAAATATCCCTCGCCATTCTCCCCAAAACAGGATATTTCGCCTCAAAAGCCCTCCACCAACCCAAAACCTCAAACCCTAACCCTAATTCCCCCTCTTCTCCCGTACCGGTACCAGTAATTCTGAGTACCGGTTCTTCTAAGTATAAATCCAAGTCCGATTTTGCGGTTTGGCCCGTACTTGTCTCTTGTAAATAATCATCGAGCCCTTTTCTCGCATCGAAAAGCGTGATTTGCGCAAAGGTTTTCACGTTGGAATATTCCGTACCGGTACCGGAATATCCCGTACCAGTACCGGTACGGTTGGTATTATTGCCTTTGTAAAAAACGGGTTCTTTCGACTCAGCCGCGTATTTATTGTACAATTCCACGAAACCATTTTGTATGTTTTCTATTCTCGTTTGGGCCTCAAAAGGGTCCTCATTGTAAATATTCTTGAAGAAATATTCGATCGATTTTGTTTTATAACGCGGGTCCAAAATGGAGGCGAAAGCCATTAGGGTTTTGTTATTCCCCTCCCAAAATTCCTCGAATTTCTCCAACATTTTTCCCGCCATTAAAGCCACCTTTTCGTACCGATTTGCACGCCATTGTTTCAACGACAAATGAATCTCGCAAATTTCATTAAAATATAAGTTTGAAGTAGGGTTTTCCACATTTGAAAATTTCTCCAATGTGTGGTGCAAAACGTCCAAACACTCAAAAAGAGATAAAACGGCAGGCCAATCATCTGGCGCCACATAGGCACGATATTCTGGGTCCCACTCGTAAAGTCTCACAAAAGCCTTTTGGTATTTGCATACCGATTCAAGCATGTGATAAACCGAAGCCCAATCATTATTACCATTATAATTATTTATTTCATGAGACAAAAACGAGGGTTTTTTGTCGAGTCCAACGCACGAAATTTTAACTGCTTCTTGGAATCTCAAATACCGATTCTGACTCGATCTAATGAACCGGATACTCGATTTAACCCGACCCGTTAATTCCTTCACCAATTGCAAGCCCTCTTGTATAATAAAATTCAATATATATGCACAAGACCTCACATGAAACATTTCGAATTTCGCACCGACACTTAGAGAATTCACAACTTGCGGGCCCGCCTCGTCAGAAAAATAACAATTATCTAACATTACGCTCAAAACCTTTTTATCAATTCCCCACTCGTGTAATTTCTCCAAAATCACGCTCGTTATTTCCGTACCGGTAAAATCCGACTCGAGCGGTACGAAATTCAGAATCTTCTTCTTCAACTTCCAATCCTTATCGACAAAATGACAAGTCAAGGACAAATACTCTGTACCGGCTTTTAACACAGCGGACTGCCAGCTGTCCATTAATAAACTAACTCTAGAATCAAGTTTCATCAAATCAGTTTTTAAATTGGAGCGGTTTGACTGATGGATTTTCATGCAGTCGGATCGGACAGAATCGAAATCCGGGATTTGGAATCCCGGTTGGAGGCGGGAAACGAAATCCCGGAAACCGAGGTCTTCTACTATAGAGAAGCGGTACCCGTGCTTTATCACCATCATGGCCAGATCGAACCGGCTCGTTTCCTGGTCGAACGATGAGTGACTCGAGTCGATTGTGTTAGGGTTTGAGCAAGAGTTGTTTAGGGTTTGGTTTAAATGAACTCGACGCACCACAAGCTTCCTGTGAAGAAAAGAAGGCAGTTTATAGAAAAAGAGAAATTTGCAAAAAAAAAAAAAATATGTATTATGCTGAAATTGCAAAAAATCCCCTGCATTATTGCCGAAATTGCAAAGAAGCCCCGTATTATTGGATTTTGTTATTAATATTTCTTTTTTGCAATTTCCAATAATGCATGGTCTTTTTTTTGCAATTTCGGCATAAGTTATAAACCCTACACTCTAAACCATAGACCCTAAACCCTAAAACAAGAATAATAGAGTTTCTTTTTCCGCAAATTTACCTCTTTCGGCCCCGACCCGGCCGGGCCCCGCCAGACAAACAAACATTGAGATGATTCTTCAGATGAGTCGTGCCGCTTCGGCTACTAGCAGTCAATTGTTTCCCGCAATGGTGACAGATCGCAACGAAATTCCCATCGGAAAGCCGCTCTTTCGAAAAGTCGTTCCAGACTTTCGATCTCAGCCGTCGGAATCTCGGATTGTGAGGGACCAGATTGGTTAGAATGGCTGGTGGCTCTGACATGAGGAATTTGCAAGAAGGACCCTGTAGAAATGAGAAATGTTGTAAATATTGTGGATACTGTTGAAAAATGTGGAAGAAAGAGCGTGTGTGGTGTATGGTGATGAAATATATGAAATGTTGTGTGTGCATGATTTATCTGTTTTAGGAATAAATGATGAATTCAACAAATTGGAGACTGATTGTAGCTACAAAAGAGCATAATTTGATGATTTTGTGAGGTAAACCAAGTACAATCGCAAATTAGTCCTTCAAAATAAGAAAAACAGAGCGAAGAACCCTCTAAAAGCGAATATTGAATAATTATCCTAGGAAACGGGTAAAACAAGCGAGCAGATGAGAATTAGGAGTTTACTTCACTAAGATCGTTGAAACGCTCGTCGATCTACCTGAGGCGTCGGACCGGCGGAGATTCGCCGGAGAAGAAGAAGGGGAAGGAAGAGGGAAAAAAGAGGATCTGAGATGAATACGCCCGTAAACCCGATCCGACTTTTTCCTTCTCGGAGGTCTTTATTCATATAGAATTATAGACTTATCGCGTCGGGTTCGGGTCATCTTCGGATTTTAGTCAATCGGGTTAGGGTTGTACGTGGGTCGGGTTGGACCGATTTGTACCAGAACCAGAATTGATACTCAATCCAACTATAACGACTAACGAGTTTCACATTTTCCGACCCGACCCAACCATGATAATTCACAAGTTATCGAAGACCGGGATTTATACTTAATTATCTTTTTATAGTTTTTATTGATTGAATGAAATGATTTTGGCATGTTAATTCCAAAAAATACTACAATTTTATTTATAAATACATAAAGTAACAATTAAGGATACATAATCAATATAATTTTAAATTTGAATGATGTCACTTCGATCCCGATCATAAATATATCATTATTTTGACCCTAATACAAGAAATCTATGAATTTTGTTTATGAGATATAGATTGATATATAGACGGTTTTTATGTTAAGTTCAAAAAATAAATATAGCATATGAATTTGAAGTAGAAAAGGAAACAAATAATTTGAACATATTCAACTTAATTCAATTAACATATATGTGTGAAGAAGAAATAAACGGAATTTAATGCACTTAACATATAATGTACGGATTGGATCATATTAATTTGGGTTTTAAAATTCAAACCCGTAACTCAGCCCATTATACTGGGTTATTCAAAATCTAAACCTAAACCCTAATAACTTCAAAAGCCACAAAAAACGGGTCAACTCAGGTTGAATTGGACGGGCTTGGAAGTTTCTTGTACACCCCTAGATCGGACCGGGTTATATTTATGCTGGGTCTTTGTCGGGTTCGGTTTGATTCAGTTTCGGATTAAATATTTTGTGTCGGGTTGGGCGGATCTTTTTGTGCGACCCTGTATTGGACATAAATACTGGATGGTTTATGAAACTCCATGACTTTTCTTTATTTTTAACTTTTTAAAAACATCTAAATTGAAAAGGAAAATGTATAATATAAACTAGTTAATTATATTTTTTTTCTGGGAGTTCTAAAAAAAATAGTTTTTCTTAATACTTCAATTTTTTTTTTGTGAATTCAGATGTATTTTTTATTCGGAATGATTAGCTTATGAATTTCAGTACGTTTTTGCTAATTCAAGCATTTCTTTGTTTTCATCTCACATTCACTTTTAACAAATTATATTCTGTTGTCCGAAATTAAGTACAGATAATTTGGAAAGTTAAGAAATTTGAACACACACTGTATTAAGAAAAAAGAAATTGAACACAACCTTATTGTTTCATCAACAATTAACATTTTTTATATCCAATTTTAAATTACCACAAAAACATAAATTTTTTATTTCAACCAATAGCAAGAAAAAACAAATCTCCTAATGCCTTTTGATTTAACATAACAATTAATGAGCAATGTTGGCCAAAGCATTGCAAGTCTGGTTGACAAGAGGAATAATCTTTGACACAACCGGTAAGACGGTGAAAACCGGCTCTAGGCATTTCGCAGCGGCCATGACGAATTCATCGCAACAGCTTTTCGTTACATTAAACTGCAAGTTCAGAATCGAAAAGATATTGTCGATCGAACAATCCTCCAAGTGATTTATCTCGTTCAGGCAATCCTTCACAATTTGCGCATTGATTATGTTTTGAAAAGCGAATTTACTTTCTCCAAGTTTCTCTGAAGATACTGGTGCCTGAGTCATGCTGGCTGTCACGGCTGAGACGGTAATGGAGAGGAAAAGGAAGAAGAAGATCTTGAAGATGGCCATTGTTGGAGTGGATTGGAGTTTTTGTTAATTTTGGTTTGATGTATGTTTGTGTGTGGATTTTGTTTGTTGTGTGAGAGGTGATCTGAACTGATGGATATTTATAGGGAGATTTTGTGAGGATGTTTTTATCTGTTTTATGTTTCGTCATTTTTTTATGTTATGCATTTGAAATTAATTGTGTTATTGTGAGTTTTTATTTGCAGTAAATATTGCTCGAAGAAACTTAAACAAATACCCTTTGTTTATTTGATCAGATGGCCTCGCGAGCAGTTTGCACAACTGTTCCATGCCTTAAAAGTTACAAAATACCCTATATTAAGTTCTCAGAGCAATACCGAACACTAGAAAGTTACAAAATACATTAGCACTAATCTCACAAACATAACATAATAAAATCTCAGGGACTACTATAAACAAAAGTATAGTGAAATTTCAAAGAAAAGTTATATTCAAGTATAAAAATATATATATATAACTAAAAATGCATGAAGAGGGCGTTTGTTAGCACTCCGAACAATTTTCCTATAAACAAAGCATAACTATCTTAATATCCTTTACATAAAGGATCAAATCATAAACTACCAGTGTCACTGACTCACTGCCACCGAATCACTCGATACTCTCTCTCTCTCTAATGGATTCTCCATCTCCGCCGCTCAAGATCTACACCGGAGCCGACCCGTTCGGCGCCGCATTGAAGGAGGCCGTGGTGAAGCACCTCCAGTCGCTGCCTGGACTGGAGATCGTCGACCTGGGCACCGATCCGAAGTACTATGCCGTCGCCTCCGCCGTCGGCCGCCACGTCAGCTCCGCGCCTGATTCCACGCGCGGCCTCCTTGTCTGTGGCACCGGTATCATCTCTCTTTACGTTCTTATAAATATGTTAATTTTTTATAAAATAGTTACCGAAAGGATGAATTTTGCACAATTTTCAGAAATTAACTGAAAATTTAGTGCTAATAAACATTTTTGGTGATATTTTATGTCTCAGACTCTGAATAAGATACTATTAAATCACAATTATTGCTCCAATTCATAAGAAATACTAATAGATTACTCTCCCTTTCTCTCTCATCACATTTTGTTTCATATATTTCAGGAGCAGGAATGTCGATGTTTGCTAACAAGCACCCAAAAGTGTACGCAACGACCTGCCTAACCCCATCCGACGCAATCAACACCCGCTCGATCAACTCATGCAACGTGCTCGCCCTATCAGGTCTCGCCACCTCACCCTCCGACGCAATCGATATAATTTCTGCCTGGCTCAGCACGCCTTTCAAAGCGCCTTGTCCCGCCTCGGAGAAGAAACCTTGGGATGAGGGGATAGAGAGGTTTTTGGACGAGGCGCCAAATGAAATGGCCAAAATTGGAAATGAAGTTGAGTCAAATTGTGCGATTTGTTGTTTGAGGAAAGGGATGGAGTTTGAGAAGGTGGAGATTATGCCAGGTGGCGAGATGAGGATCGTCAGGGAGAGTCCTACTTCCGCTTATGTTAGGTTGTATTTTTTTATCTGTTCAGAATTTATTTATTTATTTATTTTGTTTTTTGAGGTATAGATGGGTTTTGAATTTACTGATAGGTGGTAAGCTAAATATGTCTGAATAGGAAAAAAACATGTATAGGTGGTAAATATTTTAGGTTAATCATCATTCTTGGTTCAGAATTTAGATATCACTGCCCAAGTATTTTCCTTGCTTGTATTGTACCATCCTTTAGTGATAGGTGGTAAGCAAAACACGTATATATAAGAATCGATACAGGTCTAGTTGGTAAATATTTTATGAAAGTTGCTTATCACATATGTTATTAGTTTTTTACAATTTCGACAATAATATAGGGTTCTTTTTGCAATTTTCAATATTACATGGCCCTATTATGCAATTTCAGAAGAATTTATTTATTTTATTTCTTTCTTTATTTTTTATTTTTTTGCAAATTTCCCTTTTAATTTTTTTTTATGATAGATTTAAGGCAGGAAGTGTGGAGCCGGCCCACCATCACACATTTGGTCACGACTTGGTCGTAATAAAAGGAAAGAAGAAAGTTTGGAACTTGACAAAAAAGGAAAGTTACGATTTAACCGACGGAGATTTTCTCTTCACGCCAGCTGACGATGTACACCGCGTGAAATATTTCACGGATACTGAGTTTTTCATACGTTGGGACGGACATTGGGATATATTTTTGGACGAGGATTTGGAAAAAGCGAGAGAAGAAATTGATAGAGAAATTGGAAAAGAATGATGGTTTTGTGAGTGTAATAAAGTAACAAGTTAGAAATTGGTTTTGTAATTCAACCAGTTATGTTATATTTTGTCAATTTGCCATTCAAGAGAAAATTACATGTTTTGATTGAAACATATTAGTAAATTGCAAAAATTCAGGAGTTTACAGTAGTTATCAACAATCTCTCTTTGCTAATAGGACACTTGTTGGAAGAGATGTATTGCCCATCCATTTGATCCATCCCCGCAACATAAGATTTTTAGTGGTGATTCGCCTTGGTTAATTATTCACTTGGGTGATAAGATGGTTAATTCCGTAAGTCCCACTATTGAAAGTATCTTAACAGTTTTGAAGCCAAGCTTGTGTCAATATATCTTTAGTTGGATCAAGTGAGCATATGAGAATTAAGCAGTACCACGGCTACTACTAGATGAACTAACTAAATAATTATTAGAATATTCTCTTAATAGGTATTTCAATTTCCACCAATATTTCATTTATTCAAAATGCGATTATGATTATGTTGTGGAATGAATGGTAGAGATGAAATAAAGTCGGTGTATATTTCTTTAAATTCTCCGCTGCTCACCAATATATATTGAGCTTAGAAAATTTCTAAATTGTGAATTCTATGCAACTTTTGCATTATATGGATCTGAGTCATGCTATGAAAATGGTTGGGGAAGGGGAGAAGTCATGCTATGAAAATGGTTGGGGAAGGGGAGAAGTATCGAAAGCATGAACTAGCATATCATAATAACATAATGAGGCCTAATGATGAATAGTCCCAAATCATACAATTCCCATAAGGTACGACAATAATATTTTCATATCCTTTCTATGTTTCTCTCTAGATTGCAAAAAGGTCTATAGCAAAACACTACTAAACAAAAAATCCGAGTGTTTGCTATATGTAGTGTTTTGGAACTCTACATAATTTAGAGTTTAGTTATTTTGGAAGAGATGCTTTTCTTTTCTTTAAGCAATAAATTATCCGTTTTATTATATTTCTTTGTTGTCATATTTTGTGTTTAGAAACTCATCTAATTTTTGTAAATATAATATTAATTTAATGGTGGATGTTTGCATATAATATATTATAAATATGCAAAAAGAGAGCAGTTACACATAATAAATTCAAGAGGTATTCTATCATTAAATATAAAAAGAGAGCAGTTACACACAATAAATTCATACTTTGGTTTCTTAACATACTTCCAGACTTCAATTATTTTAACAATTTACTAGTACATGAAATATTTAAATTTTAAATACACAAGTCAATTGTTAAAAAAAATCAAATCTCCAATTAGTCTGATATATTTTCATCGAAATCTCATTTTAAATTGGTCATTGAATCTTCAGAAGATAAATTACAAACATTATTTTCTTTCCTTCTTTTATTTGCAAAAAAAAGAAAGAAAAAAATTGCTAATAATTAATTAATTAATGGTGCATATAGATTTTGAACCATAAACCATTTGAAAATAATGAGACCATTTGCTAAAAGTGATCCAGAAAACAAATAATATAAAAAATCGGAGACTGTACCAATTATGCAACTATTTCAATACTCGTTCAAATCTGCTCAAAAGTAAGAGAACCATCAATATATTCTGTTGCGTTCTGAGAGGTGAAAAACCTACAAAAGACCTATTCGCCTTGAGGTTGCATGTACGAGTAGCCAGAGCCGTCTCCAGGTCCAAATGACATCCCAGGAAGGCAAAGTGGTACAATGGTATCATCCTTTTCCACTCTTTTTCGTATTCATATCTAATTCAACTCAAGTCCCTTATTAATAATTAAGCATGCTTTTCATTTGGTTTTGCTGTATTTTCTGAGTTTATTTAATGCAAGCTGTCTTTTTCAATTTCCACCAATATTTTATTTGTTTCAAAATATGTTCATTTAAAAAAAATGAAAGAGATGAAATGAAATCATAGAAGTGTATTTTCTTTGAATCATCTGTTCTGGATTGTTGGTATGAAGCTCACTGATATTATATACCGAGTTAGAAAACTTATAAATTGTGATTTTTATGCAAATTTTGCATGATTCTAGTCATGGTATGAAAATGGTTGGAAAAGGCGGAGGTATAGAAAGCATGAACTATATAGCATAAAAACATAATTAGGCCTCAAAAATTAATAATATTTCAAATCATGCAATAGTCCATAGGATTATATTTATCCATAAAGACAAAAGAAAACTAGCTAGTAGTCTTTTGATGTTATGTAGCTAAATTTGGGCAAAGCTACGACAGTACCACTCACTCTTTCACTAACAATTTCAATGAAATTGCTTGACTAAGCTATTGAGAATAGAGGCAGGGGCAAGGGCATCTTTTTTATGGTTAAATTTAATAATAATTGTACCTTAGGGGTCATAGTACTTCAAAGTTCAAAGTACTCCATTATTCTTTGGTCGAATCCTCACCTGAATCAAAAAAGAAGATTTGAAACAAGGTCAGTTAATCAGATTATTTGATGTGAATTATTTGTTACAGTTTGAAAATTGAAACAAGGAAAGTATATATCAATTAAGGGGCCGTTTGGATGACCGTATTAGAAATTACTGGAGAAACTGGACTTTCTGCAGCTGCATCTTCTACAGTTACAGTTACAATTTTAGAGTTTGGATGGAAGAAGCTGAAATTGTTGTAGTTGTAGTTTTTATGTTTGGATTGATACAATTAGAAAATGCGACTCTGTGATATTATTTAGTTAACAAATTAAATATCATATGAAACTTTATATTTTTTTGCCTAAAATTATATTTTTAGATCATTTAAAGTTTAAACCATTGGTGTTAGATCAAATATCATATAATAAATAAGACAAAAATCCAATAAAAATCCAACAAAAAAATTTAATTAAGCATTGATGTAAAATAAATAATGTCATATATTGAACCAAGTAATGCCATATGTTGTACCAATGGCCATTTCATCCCTTCATGCATTGTTCAATATACCCGTACCAGTATAAGAAATTAAAGAATGTTTTTTGTACAAGAGAGAAAAAGAAACAGAACATACCAGTATAAGAAATTGTGCAAAATCAACAATTGTTTTTTTAACAACATCTAATTTAACACTATTTTTGTTTTAATTGTAATCCAGATATCACCAATTAGACACCAACTCACACTGAATATTAGACACCACATACTTAGCCTTAAATTAAACACCACTTTAGCCTTAATATACTTCGAAGTTCGAAAGCATCCATGAATACTCCATACTGAACGCGAAATATTTAGCATTAATAGCACAACATAACTCAATTAAGCACTGGTTAGCTCAATTAAACGCCAATAAAGCTCCATTACGCACTACTTAGATCAATTAGATACCAATTGGACTCATTTCCAATATTCTACTGAAATTTAATTTAAGGCTCAGTTCTAATTAATTTCACTCTAGTTCCAATTAATTTCAGAGAATAAAGAATAGCTAATTCCATCTTTATCCATGTGATTTCAGCCAAAAGATCAATTTTCACAATAATTGTAGATAAAAAATCAAGCTAAATTCGGCACCCAATTAGATAGCTAATGAAATCAAAGAGAAAGTGGAGATTTAAACTTTGAAAGAGATAAATCCAAATTTTGAAAGAGAGATGAGTCAGCTAAAAAACACGTAATCAATTGAGACAAAGTGAACAGATTAGGGCTGGAAAGAGAGGAATAGAAGAAGTTCAGCGCCAAGAGTGTTTCTCGCGCCAAAAGTTTTCAGCCCCCGTAACTCTGAAGCATGCAGTTCTGGGGAGAGATGGACTTACCGCAGATGAAGCCAATGGAAACTCGAGCTGCAGCGTTTCAACAAAATACTGTAAACCAAACAAAGAAAAACAAGAAACTACACATTCTAACCGCCATATATGCAGCATGCAAACAGCCCCTAAATCAAGGTCACACTAATAGACCATTAGCATTAAATACTTCATTAATTATTGTTAACTAAGGTTACCTCAGGACAAGATTTTGCAATATCCCAATACGCATTATTACCTAAGTTTCTATGTCATGTCTAGGGCTGGATTCTAAATCATTAGCATTATTATGTTTCTTATACCATTTGTTATTAAAAAAATCTTATATGATTTTTACCAATATACTGGTGTAAATATTCCTCTCTTATAAACAAATTATCAAAAAAATGTATAATAATAATCTAGAAAAATATTACCATCCAAATATTGTTTTTTTGAATAAGATGATTCATTTACTTAGTTGACCAAAATAATGCATTGTCTTAAAAGGTTCTCTTGTTTTGTTTCCCACCATGTGATATATGCTAATATTTTATAGGAGTAATTTATATATTATTAAAAAGAGAAATAATTTGTGTCGAGTAATCATTGTATTTAGTAAATTATATAATTTTTTTGTACATTGTTTTGTATATGTGTAATTGCCTCCATCGCTTCCTCATATTTTTCCTCATATTCTGATCCACTTGTGTAATGCACTTTCACTCAGATCTAACAAAAATAAATAAAAAATAATAAAAATACAAATAAATCACAAACAGACATTGACTTAAATAAATATAAACAATAAATTAATTAAAATAAATAAACCAAAGAATAGCGGATCACCTGATCCTTCAAATCCGGTACAGAATCAGACCCACTGGTGAATTACTGAAATACCCTCCAAATCTTATTCTTCATTATTTTTTCTCCCCCCAACTTTGGGAATCTTTGTTGAACCAGCTCTTCCTGCACTACCTGATCCACCTATTAATTATTAAGTAAAAAATGATTAATATATCAGATTTTATTATTAATTTTATGCTTGAAATGAAAATTTATTATTTATTACCTCTGATTCGGTCATTTCTTCCGTACAGTATCCATCAACATAATCATCAAGTATTCCTAGTAATGTCCTCATAGAAATTAAAATTAATCACAAAAATATGGAAAAACATTCGTTCTTTAAAATATAAAAAAGTTTTTAAAAATAACAAAATGTAACAAAAAGTACCAAAATGCATTTTCTTCAGGCGTGAGCAATAGCAGTAAATCCGCAAAGAAATTCATAGCTCACTGAAACCCAATATTATATTAAATATCTTATTAAATTATTATTATTTTTTTTAATGAATTGAGATCTTATTAAATTATTATAAGATATATAATTAATTAATTAACCTAGCAATATCCAACAGAGAGTTAATATTGTCTAAAGCTGGATGGCCTGGAAAAGTTCTTGGCAAATCCTACAAAAATAAATAAAATTTCCGTCAGGGTGTTATCTGCAAAATATCCTTGTTTATCATGCAATTAAAAATTGGGAAATAAGCTTAACCTTTTCGAGCTGCCCCTTCCATTTCCCACTCGAATTTACAGTGGATTTCAGATTCAACGGCGGTTTTGTAATTCTGTCATGATAACCATTTATTCGGAATTATACTCCCACAAGTGCTTGCCACAGCTACATATGCAATAAATTTTTTAAATAGTTAAGGAGTAGGACCCAATGGAATATAAAATAAATAAAAAGTAAGCTAAAGTAAATTAAATTTGTGTAAAGTAAAATAAATTAAATTAAGGAAAAAAGAATGTAAAATAAATAAATAAAAAAGAATGTAAAATAAATAAATAAAAAAGAATGTAAAATAAATAAAAAGAATCAAAATAAAATAAAATTCAAGAAATGTATTAAAGTTAAAATAATATGAGGATATAAAACAACGATGCGTAGATGATCAAGGTTCAACTAAACGATCATAAATTGATAAGGCCTTCTTATAGTCATTTAATGAAAGCCTCTAAAGCCTCTGTAAAATTCAAAAATTAAATAAAATTAAATATAAAAGTAAAATAAATACCTTTTTCCAAGAAGACTTCTCCTAAAGCAGAAAAAATTAACTTTTACTAAAGAATCTTCTTGGCTTTTTTCAACAATGGCCCTTGCAACATGCAGTAATTTAAAGTCAGCTTTTGATCCATTACTATGGTTACGTTTTAATTATGTAACATATTTATAATAGTTATTATTAAAATAATAATGATGATTATAATAATAATAATAATAATAATAATAATAATAATAATAATAATAATAATAATACCTATAACCTTTGAGTAAGGGTTTATTTTATTGCCCATGTAGAGAGCAGCCATTAATTGAAGAAGCGGTATTTCCAATGGGAAACTAAAGGGGCAATAATCGCCACCTGTTCAATACGATAAATAATTTCTATCAAAAACGATACTTAAGCTTTTCTCAGAAAAAAAACAATACTTAAGAAAATTACCTGTATATATTTCAATTTGATCCCTGTTGCAACTGAGACTCTGAAGAAGGGGTTCAAGCTCTGTGAAGACCGGCTTGACTGCAAATAATAATTTCCATGTAAGCATACTAAATAGCAAAATATTCAGATGAATAGAAAGCAAAATTCGATTTGAAGTATGAATTAAAGTTCGGATTGAGAAAATTCATGACCTGTTTGAGGCTTCACGGAAGTGATTACTACATCATGATCATCAAACACCTGTCAGATGAAGAACAAATAAGCATCAGGAGCACAAATGTCGAAATCGGTATTCGAAAGTGAAAAAAACAAAAGTAAACACGCTATTAAAAGTAACGAAAGCTGAATTAAAAAAAATCAACATCAACCAGATCTACATGAGAGAAGAAAACGCATGTTTCAACCTAGCCGATCAGATCTATCCTTACTAGCGACATCCATATATTATTCACGTTCCTCGCTGCAGGCGCTGGCCACTCCAGCGGCGTTTGCGGCTGATCATCGGAAAAGGGGGGGAAATCAAGATCGGACTCGAGAGAGAGCGAAATGGAATGGGAGTAGAGAGACGGAGGGAAAGAAAGAAAGAAAAAGGATTGGGCGGGAGGGAGGGAGGGAATATAAGGAGAGTAGAGGCGGTGGGAACTAGCCGTTCATTTGGGGATCCACGGTTGAGGGTTTAGTTTTGGTAAAATCACGGGTCCTTCGGGAATAAGGTTTTCTTGCCTCCTAACGGTCATATCCAGATATTATTTTGAGCGAAATCAAGATCAGTAATCTTACGTATATGATTTTATATGTTAGATTCATAGAATCATTAGAGCTTTCAAGTTACAAAATTCACGACACGAGGTTTTTTTTTTCCAAATTAAAAATTCACTCTATTGGATCCTTCCCAATATAAGGCCATATGGGCCTTCCCACTTTGTAGTGTGTGCAATTTTCTCTTTTGCAATTTTTCTCTAAAATAATCTGAAAGATATAGTGAGAAATACATCTATTTTCACACGTGTGGAGAGGTTCTTAGGATTCCAAAGATTTGTATACAGACTCGAAGGAAATTCTAACTGCTTAGAGTTTTGTCTTATAAGTAAAAAAGGCTAAATATCTTGTCTTTGAATGAGTTACAATTTGTTAACAAAGTTTATAAAATATTATAATTATTATTATAATACAGCCTTGGGACATTCAGTGCATCCAATCCAATCATTATCGAGGGCATTTATGCGATGATCAATTAGGCGCACAAAAAGGCCAAGTGGGATACAACCATTTTATAAACTTCAATTATAAGTAAAGGACATATATGAATGTCTCACATAAAACCAAGCACATTTAACATGCCTATTTGTACCTTCCAACCTAATCAAACCTAGCGTGTTCGGGTCTCAAACATTGAGCAATAAGGTTATAGTTGCTATTGTAGGTGTTTTCTATAAATAACTTTGTAATAAAAAAATTCTGCAAAAATATCGATTTTATATATCTTGAAACTCTTACTCCTGTTTCGAACTCTATGGATTTTGGAATGTCTTTTTTTTTCTTATTAATCAAGAACAAAAATGAAGAAAAGTTAATTTGGAATTCTTAAAGATTGAATAAAAATAAATATTATTTTTCATACTCTCTTTTATTAATGTTATTTCACTAGCACGAAGTGCATGTACTTTCGTGCCAGATTGTTTAACAGACTGGAAAATGATTTTCTGCCAACCTTTGTGCATGTGACTTCCACCCTTTCCTTTTGTGAGTTTGGCCATCTTCATGTTTGGTTTGAGTAAATTTAGGAAGTATAGGTTAAATATTAACATATATTGTTATTCTTTGATAGGCCATATTTGAAAATTCGAAGTGTTAAAAATCTGGTGTCCGATGTTTTCCTGAAAACTTTGAAATATGAAATATTTGACATAAATACAACTCATTCTTTTTTTTTTGAAAATTATCCATGTTTCGTTAGTCTCAAACTAAACAATGAATTTGACAATAACTTGTATTTCAAAATCTTTTCTAAATCTATCAAAATCCCATAAAATCACGATATGTAATCTTTACTGATAATCAACCATTAATCACGTTTCATTTGGACACATGGAACAAGGAGCACTTAACCACGTGTAATGTAATGCAACCCCTTCCATTTTTTTTCCAACTACTCTCATGATATAACCATCTTCTTCTACGTTGCAAAGTGCAAACAACTATTGGACTAGAAGAATATTCGTTGGCATATGATCGCTCTAAGTCCCCATTTAGAAACCTAATCCGACGGTTGATATTGCATATCGATCTTGATCTGGCGGCCCATATTGATTCTGGTTTTAGCACGTGGGGTATCATGTGCCTCAGGCGTAACGTAAGGGCGATGCGACACGCAGCCGTAACGCCCCCGCAAAACACGCTTAATTTTCCACAGACCTGGTCCATACACCGCATGTGAAAGAACTCTTCGTTTGTTGTATTAGTCTACATGAGCTGGGTTTAGAAGAGACTGAATGTACATAATACGCCGGGATAATGATTAGATCAGATATTTACAGATAATGGTATATAAATAAATAAATACAATTGGTGTTAATTGAATAAATAAAATATTTTTGTATTTATTTGTTAGGTAATGATACGGTAACTTTCTCTATATATATATAACTGGTGAAGAATTATTAGTATGGTAAATTCCAAAGATTTGATTTAACTGGTTGACGGAAGGAACAAAACAACACCGAAAGGTTGTGAACTCTATTTTATATTTCTCTCTCTTTTTCTCTCTCGTGTCGAGAAAACAGTGGATTAGGAAGAGTGGGTTGAGAGGGAGAGAGAGAGGGAGAGGGGAGAAGTCAAGAGCACGCAGAGATCCGATTCCTTGGTTTCAATTGTGGAGATCGGAGTATTGGGTGCAGGAATTTGATGGGTTTCTGATTTGAGCGATTTAAGTGGGGGGATTGAATTGGAGAAGAGAGAGAGTGATTGTTGAACTGTGTTTTCCGTTGAATTGGAGTTTGAGGTTAAGGAATCGTAAGACTTCAGTTTGAATCGAGGAGAGATTTGTCCGTTGGAAATCAGGTATGGTTCACTATTCTTTCATATTGTTTAATCTACTTAATTTTCTTTTGTTTTATTGCGTGATTTGAGAAAAGATCATCGCTTGCTACTTAGTGTTGCAAGTACGAAGAATCAGCAATAATTGTTGCGTTTTGTAATTAAATTTTGGGGTATTTGTGGGATAAAGACTGGAATTTGGCCTTAATCTAGCAAAACTTGAATCTTTTTTTCATCACTCTGTTGTAAAATAAGCATTTGCATTACCGTTTTCATATATCTAATCTAAGTTGTTTGATTTATTGAACTTGATTGAGCTTTACACAATTGATCATCAAATTTGAGTTTTTTTTTCAAGCCTTAAACACTGATTTCCAAATTTAGAAACACAAATAAAGTTGAAGATATAACTGTCAAGCCTTAAAAGGGTACATTTCTTTACGTGCTTGTATAGTTAACCTTTCAAAAGTAGAACTTTATTTCACTTACTACATTTGGGGTTTTATAAAGTCAATGATTCTTATCCTTTCTTTCGAATTTTTTATGCATATTTTTCATTCATTAATTCTTGAATTCTAATTCTTTTGCCAGTTCAAGATGTATAGACACGTACTTACCACGGGTATAGAGTTCAACAATTTCTCACAATTATATATTTAAAAATTACATTAAATTTACCCAAATTTTAACGTATTTATAATCATTAATTATCAAATTTCTATTTTTTTTAACCATTTTCACTTTCTTTTTATCATTATCAATCTATAACTTTTCATCTTTTTTATCTACACGAAAAATCACCAAAAACAATCCCTATTTAATTCCCTTAATATTATGTTTCCCAAATTCCCCTAATATCCTAATCACATAAAAAAATCAGATTATAATTACAAACATTTTAACGTATTCAACCATTTTCATTTTTTTCCTATCAATATTACTCTATCATAACTTTCCATTCTTTCACCTACACAAAAAACCCACCAAAATCAATCCCCCATTTCATCCCCTAATACTCTAACTACGCACAAAAATCATATCATTATCATCCAACCATTTGAATTTAGTAATTTACTTAATCATTTTTTTTCCAACAGAGATGGCGATGATGGTGGATCCGCCGAACGGAATGGGAAACCACGGCAAGCACTACTACACCATGTGGCAAACCCTATTCGAGATCGACACGAAATACGTGCCGATCAAACCGATTGGCCGTGGAGCTTACGGGATCGTTTGCTCCTCGATCAATCGCGAGACGAACGAGAAAGTAGCGATCAAGAAGATTAATAATGTGTTCGATAATAGGGTTGATGCTCTAAGGACCTTGCGCGAGTTGAAATTGCTGAGGTAGTATTTTTGGTGGTTTTTTGTGTTTGATTTTAATTTTTGGTGGTAAATTAGGTTGATTGAGAGCGGTTAGGTTAAATTAGGTGAATTTGAGACCAATTAGGTTAATATGAGAGCAATTAGGTTAAATTAGGTAGTGCCTATTAAGCCGATTGGAAGAGGAGCTTATGGGATCATTTGCTCTTCGATCAATCGCGAGACGAACAAGAAAGTCGCGATCAAGAAGATCAATAATGTGTTCGATAATAGGGTCGATGCGCTTAGGACTTTGCGTGAGTTGAAATTGCTGAGGTATTAATTTTGATTAAATTAGGTCAATTTGAGGGCCATTGGGTTAAATTAGGTTGATTTGAGACCAATTAGGTTAAATTAGGCTAATTTGAGATCGACACCAAATATGTGCCGATTAAACTGATTGGCCGTGGAGCCTAGGGGATCGTTTGCTCCTCGATCAATCGCGAGACGAACGAGAAAGTTGCGATCAAGAAGATCAATAATGTGTTCGATAATCGGGTTGATGCGCTTAGGACTTTGAGGGAGTTGAAATTACTGATTTGAGGGTTTGATTGGTTAATTTTGGTGATAAATTAGGTTACTTTGAGAGCGATTGGGTTAAATTAATATAATTTGATAGCGGTAAGGTTAATTTGAGACCAATTGGATTAAATTAGGCATATTTAGAATTACTTTAAGCAAATTGGATTGATTTTAGTAGTTGGTGTTAAATTTGGTTAATTTATTGAGAAATTAGCTTACGTTGGTTATGTTTAGATTAATTTTAGCAAGTTGGATTAATTTTAATAGTTGGTCTTAAAGTAGGTTTAGTTATTGAGAAATTAGGTTAAATTACTAAATTAGGCATATTTAGGATTAATTAGCAAATTGGACTGACAGTGAAATAAATTTGAGTGAAATAAATTTTTCATTATTTCGGAAGTAATTACTTGAATTTCGGTACCTCTTTGTCTATTTTGGTACCCAAAAAAACCCTAATTATTTCTTTTTCTATTTTTCAGGCATTTGAGGCATGACAATGTGATAGCGCTAAAAGACATAATGGTGCCGCCACATAGGCGAAGCTTCAAAGACGTTTATTTAGTGTATGAGTTGATGGACACGGATCTCCATCAGATTATCAAGTCCTCTCAAGCCTTGTCCAATGACCACTGCCAGTACTTCCTCTTTCAGGTCAGGATAGGGTTTAGGGTTTAGGGTTCAACAGATATGTACGTATTTACCCCTTCACAAAATGAAATATCATGTTTACAGAAAGTTAGAACCATCCATTTTTATTTTTTACCCTTAAAAAGTTTGGTTGTTTTTTTATACTTTGTAAGTTTAATTTCAAAGGGTAAATATGATGTTTTGGATTTTTCAAAGGGTAAGTATGATCTTTTTCATTTTTAGAAGGGTAAATGTGATATTTTTCATTTTTGAAGGGTAAATATGAAAGTCCTCTTTCCTAGTTTCTTAACTTATTGTTTATTAATTTATTTTTACTTTTTGAATTGTAGTTGTTGAGAGGACTGAAGTATCTACATTCAGCGAATATACTGCACCGGGATCTGAAACCAGGAAATCTGCTTGTGAATGCGAATTGCGACCTCAAAATCTGCGATTTTGGATTGGCTCGTACCAATTCCATCAAAACCGGCCAATTCATGACCGAATATGTGGTCACTCGTTGGTACATTTTTTTTTCTTTTTAGGCCATTATGTTCTTTTTATTGATGAATATAGGTTTAGATGAGTTTGTAAACACTAAATATATATAGAAAGTAAAAAAAATATAGTAAAAGTATCCAATTCATGAATAAGTATGTAGTCATTTCTGGTACATTTTTCATTTCTATTTAGGTCATTATGTTCATTTTATTGATGAATGTTTAGATGAGCTTCTAAAGACTACATATGGCAAAAAAAAAAAAAACTACAATGAAATGAATAATTTATTGCTCAAGAAAAAATCTTCTCCATAATATCTATACCCTAAATCTAAGTGTACACGAGTTCCAAAACTCTAAATTTGTCAAACAAAAAACATAATTAAACGAACACCAAAGACACTAAATATTGCAAATAAAGAAAGAAAAAAAATAAAATAAAACCAATAATCTATTACTAAAACAATCTCCTTGAACCAACTAACTAACCCGAACTCCCAATCAGGTATCGGGCCCCGGAGCTCCTGCTGTGCTGCGATGAATACGGCACCTCAATCGACGTGTGGTCCGTGGGATGCATCTTCGCAGAACTCCTCGGTCGCAAGCCCATCTTCCCGGGAACGGAATGCCTGAACCAGCTAAAACTCATCATCAACGTGCTCGGCACGATCTCGGACCCCGACATCGCCTTCATCGACAACCCCAAGGCCAAGAAATACATCAAGTCCCTCCCCTACACCCCCGGCATCCCCTTACGAAGCCTCTACCCTCACGCCAACCCGCTCGCGATTGATTTGTTGCAACGGATGCTCGTGTTCGATCCGAGTAAGAGGATTAGCGTGGACGAGGCGTTGGCTCATCCGTACATGGCGCCGTTGTTCGATCCGAGTCTGAATCCGCCTGCGCAGGTGCCGATCGATTTGGAGATCGACGAGGAGATGGGGGTGGAGGTGATTAGGGAGATGATGTGGAACGAGATGATGTTTTACCATCCGGAGGCTTCTTCCGTTATTGGAGCGTGAGGTGAGGGAGGGTGTTGGGCGAGGTGGGTTTTTATTTTATTTTGTTTTGTTTTGTTTTTGTTTATGTTTGTAGAGGACTGTTGAGGCGTGCTTTGTTGCTTCGTTTTTGTTTGGTTGTTTGGTTTTTGGGGTTTGTGTATAGGGGTTGTGTTTGGTATGATTATGTGTTTGGTGTGATGATGAGGATGTAAATATGTGTCGGATGCGGGTTTAGGGTAACTTATGTATTTTATACAATAATATATCTAAGGACTTGTGTATTTGATATATGAGAATTCTATGATTGTTGCACACAAATAATTTAGAATTTGCACAAATTTTTTGAAGTTACTAAATAACAGCTACGCTTCAGCTTAGGTTGAGCTCAACTCACCTCATCATTGATCGTGCTAATTATTTACTAAACAATGCAAAAATTAAATATTACACTTGATAACATCTTAATTAAGTACTACAAGGAGGCAACGGCTTTCCACAAAGACACTTATTGTGAAGGTACGAATCTGCGCCATGGAAAGCCATATACCTCCCATTTGGTATCTCTCCACACAATTGATTGTAACTCAAATTCAAGTACCTCAATTTCACATCTTGCAATGATTTTGCCACTTTTCCTTTTATCCTATTATGACTCAAATCCAAATAGTTCAAATTATGCGGAAACGCGAGTCGCGTCATGTCAAACTCAAACTCATTCCATGACAAGTCGATCTTAGTCGTCGGTTTTGTTGTCCCGAACAAGAATGAAGGGTTTCCTTCCAATTTATTGTTCGATAGATCAATTGTATCTATATCGACATTCCCGTAATATTCAGATATTTCTCCGGTCAAACTATTGTTGGATAAATAAAGAAAAAGAAAGGCTCCATGAAGTAGACCTGCCGGGATATTACCAGACAGATTGTTCCCCCTCAGATCCAAGTATCTGAGACGAGGCAACCTTGTGAGAGCCAACGGAATAGGGCCGGAAAATTTATTATTGGAAAGATCAAGTGCACTAAGATTCATACGAGTAAAGTCCGGAATCGGGCCTGAGACAGACGAACCGGTTATGTCCAATATCTCAAGTTTAGTCAGCTTAGAAAAAGATGAAGGAACTGCACCATAAAGGCCCGGCATTGTTTGCAGTTGAATTGTTTGCAATTCGGAAAGCTCGCCGAGTGAATATGGTATTTTAGTTGATACATTGAGAGAGAAAAGATATATGTTGTATATACGGCCCGTATCGGTGCAGTATAGATTCGACCAGGCACAACAGTTTGTCGATGGTTGCCATGTTAAGAGCTCGGCTGGATTTCCGAGCTCGGCTTTTATGCTAAGTAATGCCGCCCGGTCGGTTTTGTCGCAATCTAGAGAGGAAGATAGAAAGAAGGATGAGAAGAGGAGAAATAGAGTGAGAGATATTTTTTTATTTTTTGTATGAATCTCCATTATTAATGAAATTTTGAGTATGAAGTTTGAAGTTTTGGAGGAGTGAATGTTATTTTTGAATTCAAACTAGTTGGAAAATAAGGGATCAGTGTTTTTTGTCATGACCTATCACATGTTTTTTGTTTTTTGTCAATAAAGTGTTATTTTAATATTTGAATATGTCTGAAATTCTTGCTTATACTTTAATGATGTTCAAACCAATTTTTCAAACTGTCTTTTATATTTATCTTTATAGGGCAAAAGAAAAATTCAAATTAATTTATTTGGAATTGAAAAAAAAAATGGAAAAATTAGGGGTTTCTTAAAATATTCAGAAACATTTGGGAGTAGAAAGTTTCCCTATACTTTTCTCCATGTTTTACATCTGATTTATATTATATAAACATTCATATTCAGACTCAGCATTGTTGGCCCAGTAGGCCCTATATATTGGCCCTGTATGCTGGATCTTTTTTCACTTAAGTAAACACCAAATTTTTAATATGAACGAAGATTATGTAAATATGAAATCTACAATTTGATGTACCTTTCAACCTTTTTTAAAAAAAATAACTTTTAACATGCTTTCTTAGTTAATAAGGTAGTTTTTTCATTGGGGCACCTAACACTAAGGAAGTCATGTAGTTCTTCACCTGTTGGTCTCCATCCCATGACAGGATCTTCTGTTTCAGAATACTACTGATAAATTTCCAAAACATTTGAATTTTATTTTATATGAATGTTTTACAGTTAAATTATAATTGCCAATTTCTCTATATTGTCCATGAAACCAATGAAATTTTTTTCTAAAATTGTCTAGAAATGCACCGAATAAGCATTACTAATTTAACACACCATCTAAAAACTCCTCCAGACAATTTTTTTTTGTAGATCTCTCATTCTACAACATGGAAAAAAATGATGTGCTTTTATAATTATGTAATATTTCATAAAGTTTCCTTAAAAAAATATATATACTTCGAAAAGTCATAGCGACGGAAAAGCTTTACGGTATGTCAAAACCTCGGTCTAATATAAATTATAAACTACTTATTTAAAGATTTTATTTTTCTATAGTGAACTTTTTGGTGTTATATGGGACTGCTTTAATAGGAGATTTCAATTGTTGGCCGGTGGAAAAGAGAAAAATTAACTCAATTCTAATTATACTATTAAAAATAGTTGAAAGAATATAAGCATTTTTAATTAATTAATTTTTATTTGTCGTATCTACAAAAGAACAAGAGTAGCCTACAAATTTCTGCACAGAAGATCATTCTATAATTTTTTTCTAGAAATTTAGTAACTAGACTATTCTACAAATCCAATTTCTATTTGTGGGGTCCCATATGATACTTTTATTTTGAACAATAAATGACAACAATATATTTCCATCATGACAAAGACACAAATAAATTTAAGTCCTCAATTTGTGGGGTTGGAAAATTTATTTGTATTTTGGTCCATAATTCAACTTATTTATTGTAGTTTTTTTTTTCTTTTTCTTTCTTCTTGGTAGTTTACTCCGCTCAACTAACAACAAAATGGCAAGATTCCAAAACTCTCACTTTCTTTCCTCTCTCTTTCTTTGCTTTTCCTGCCACTCCTTTAAACTTTTTCTTTTTTAATTTTGTTTTCTACAATCTTCTTTGAAGAAACTTTTGCGCATATGCCTCTGAAATTTCATATTTCAAAGTTACAATTTGGCGTGTATCATTGCAAAATCCTAATATATTTTTAAACACCCCCCCCCCCCCCCCTCTCCCCCCAAAATGACAAAGGATATCCTACAAATTATTTGAATTATGCCGAGTATACACCTACAAAATTCATTAAAAAAAAGCATATACGCCTACAAAACATGAGAAAATATTCTGTTTTTTGTATATCTTTCATTCGATATTCGCCAAATATCTTCAAACTACTCTTCTTCTTTTCTCTTGATAATTTGAAACTAGTCTTACTTCATCAATTTTTATTTTTAGATATGCATGGGTGAGAGAGAGAAAAAGGTAATAATGATATTTTTCATCTTTTAAGTCCTTTAATTATTTGATTTTTTTCCTCCACCTCTCTCTCAAATTTGGCTATAAATTCCACCCCCCTTCAAGCCTCAATTCCCTTTTCCCTCTCCCCCTCCTTCCTTAATAAGCTTTAATAAGGTCTTGCTGCCATCTTTCTTTTCCAATTTAATCCATATATTGGGGGTTTTATATTTGGGTCCCTATTTTCATATCCAAATTCAAAAACCCTATTCATTCATTTTTCACTTGGCAAACAACAAATAAAAACAAGGGGAGAGACTCTTGAGTATTCAAAAACAACAAAAAGAAAACAAAAACAAGGGGAGGCTCTGCCAAAATTTTCTCTAAAAAGAAAATCAAACCCTATACCCTGAAAAAAGAAAAGGGGAAACTCTGCCAAAATTTTCTAAAAAAAGGATAAAACCCTTTTTTAGATTTCCATTATTTCTGTACAAGGGGAGATTCTGTCCAATTTTTTTCAAAATCTACAAGCGATTTTTTTGCCTTTTCAATGCAACATGATCATCTCATATTAATTCTATCTTTGATTAATACTGCCAATCTTGTGTTTATGATAAATCATTCGGCTCTCCAGCGACGAACACATATTGCTCAATCTTTTTCCGTCGCATTTCTTTATTGGTTTTATGTATTCTCATAATAAAAACATAAAGAGAAGATCATATCCGTAGCTAAAAAAACCTAAAATATACATAAATAAACAACAAAATATATTATATTAGAAATATAATTTGATGGATGAGAGAAAAAGAAAAAGAATGGAATCGAACCGAGAGTCGGCTCGTCGGTCTCGCATGAGAAAGCAAATCCAACTTAATGAATTGAATTCTCAAGTCGGCACACTAAATCAGGAGAAAAAGAAATTAATAAATGAGTTGTGTGAAACAAGAGAAGGTTGTTTAATTGTAGAAACGGAGAATGCGGTCTTGCGGACTAGAGCTTTTGAGCTTGAAAATAGATTGGAGGCTTTGAATTTGATACTTGGACAAATTGTGGATCAGCCACTAATGGCTTCTATGGAGTTGTATAATTATTGTTATGTTTAAGTGATAAGTGTGTTTGGTTTTATTGTCTGCTTTTTTGGTGAAAATTGGAATATTTTATTTTTCTCCGTTTTCTTCTTTTTGTGGGGTTCTGGCTAAAGTTTTTTGGTTTGGTAGACTTTTGTATGCAGTGTGATTTTTTTTTTATTGGCCACTCTCTCTACCTAACAAATACAAATATGTTGCTGAAAATTTTAATTAATTAATATGTTGGGTACAATGTCTTCTTCCACAATTAATTAAATTCCATTGACAATTACATGTAACAATTACAAACTTGTATGATTAAATAGATAAAGTTAGTTATAATCCCATACTTTTCCTTTGGACTTCGCAGCGGTACACAAGAAATTTCTGTATCTTCATATTTTGTATAAAAAATTAAAAATAGAAAAAATCAGACCAAACAAATACTTGATTTGAGTATATCATCATAATTAGAGAGAACAACCCTTTGCGTCAACTTAGTCATTGGGCTTCAATTGGACCATAATATTATTTTTATGGTGGGCTAAAAAGGCTTGTCGCCGAAAAAGAGCAAAATTACTACGGGCCCATTTCAAAAAGAACATATATTAAGATTTATGGTAATCAGAAAATTTTCATTTTAACCATTTCATGCTACAAAAAAAATTATGGAATAAAAAAGAGGCTATCTATAAAAATAATTATTCTCTTCATTCAATCAAAAGAATATAAATATAATGATTCGCCAAATTATTTGAACTACAAACAGAAGTGAATAAATCAAATTATATAAATAGAAACAAAATAAATCCGAAGATACAACTCAATTCTTTTCTTTTGATTGGGGAACATAAGCATTTATTTAGATGGTAACCACACAAATCATCATAATAGCCTTAAAAAGAACCCCCCCCCCCCCCCCCCTTTATAAGGCACTGTTGTTACGAGTCTCTAATTTATATTGACCTCTTTTTTTCTTTATTAACCAATTTTATTTGAGTGCAGGAACCCATTCATTGTGGAAAAGTTACATGACATGTTTCCCTCATTATCATTAGACCATGATGGTATGATTATTATGGGAAAAACTATATTTGATCCCCGGTCAAATACCCATCCGTTCCTCTCTCACGGTCAAACAAGCCCACATCCTGTTAAATTGGTCTGTTTGATATTTTTTTATTTAATAAAAAAAGAATAAATGGGTCCTGTTTGACAGTGTCAAACTTATTGGGTAGAGTTTTCTATTTAATGTCAGCATGACTGCCGTTGACCTTGAGGCTAAATTAGTCTCGATTAATTAGTTGTGAAATCGGTCTACACTGTGTGCACTATGCAGACAGTCTGGCATAACTTGGAACCACATTTATCATTGACTTGCCATATTTAATATTTTCTCATATTTTTCCATTTATATTTTTTTGACAGTGTCACAAATTTGATAGTGTAAAAATAAGAACTCAGTATGATCAATCAAAATTAATATGATATTTTCCATCAGCTAAAATTTTAAAATACCAATTTCATATATTCATAGATTCTAGTGGTTTAATTAATCAAAAAATATACCTTTTCCATTGTTTTATTTGTCTTCATCCAATTTTCTGCACTCATAACTCTTCATCAATCAACCGTTAGGTAGCCAATGGAGGTAATAATTGTTCTATAATCACTTTATACGTCAGTACTTTGATGAACTTTTCTTGATTGGAGCTGCCACCATTTCATATTGTATTTGACATGTTTCGTGGAAAGAAGGCAAATGTAGTTTTGTGCTCCATTTATTTTTTGAAAAGTTGATCCTAAGAAATTCAAAATCAAGATTGGTATCTTTAGGCAACATTTAAATTTTTATAGCCTATAGGTGATTAAAAAAAAAAAGACGACGATGGTTTTCATGCTTTTGAGGAGGCAATAAATTTAAGGGCTACAGAGGTGGTAACTGGTAGGTGCGAGAAAAAAGTTTAATAGGAGAAAAAGAATACTAAAAAAGACAATTACCATGGAGTAAAAACATCGTTTAAATTATTTTCATCAAATTCACTTCATGGTATACTTTGTACATTCATTTTTCTCATCATATATTCAAGACAAATATTTGTCACTTACATGTCTTATCATTCAATTTTTTTTTTATTATCTTAATGCAGTAATCACAATATTTTTATGCATTCAATTAAGTGATTGTAGTTACAGAAATATGAAGGATTTCACTGATGTTTTTGGCCTCTGTCGACATTATTAAGCGTGTTCTGTTGTGGTGATTATGATAAAACTTTTTGCACAACTGATGGTGGCGATGAAAAGCGATTTGAACATAAGCATGAAAATTATTTACAACCCTTTTTAACAAAAAATTCACAATTTTTTTTTTGAATTTCACAAAAAAACAATTATGAGGGAGAACAACAAACGATCGCTTGATGTTTGTTCTCTTTTAGGTGGGTTCATATGCTTTCACCTAAATTTTTAAATCAATCCTGCTAGACGCGGGATTCGAACCCCTCACTTATAGATAAATGAGGTTAGTACCATGACCACTACGCTAACCTAGTGATGAGAAAAAAACAAAAACAAATAAAAACAATTATTAATTGCTCAATTTTCCTCCCGTTTTATCCATTATCTATGATAAATGTTAAACACAGTGATGAATCTTAATGAAGATTAGAGGAGCATCCGCCTCCTAAATTTTGAAGGAGCAATATTATATTTACTGTATATTGGGAAAGAGTTAAAAATTATATGTACGTTGTTGCTCTAGATTTTTGGTATAATTTTTATTACAACCCCCAAAGATTTTGATCGGGTTAAACAAAATATTTTTTATTTACTATATATATATATGTTTTTTAACATGTATCATAAATCATAGGGACAAAATTACAAGGGACAAAAATTTAGGGAGCAGAACATTTTTCTATCATAAACTTATTTAAAACAAACAATAAGGCTATGGTGACAAACACAAAAGTACTAACAGAGACAAACGGTCTACGTGACTCTTCTCTCTTTTCCACATCAGACCATGAAAATAGAAAAGAATAAACGTACCAAATCAAATCTCTTTGTTTAATGATTTCGTTAGAAGAAAGAAGAAACTGCTGAATTGAATTTTCACTCCTTACATAAATAGTTGTTATATTTTCTTACAATTTCCTCATAAATTTTCATAAATATTTATAGATATATCACATTTTCTCCGACACATTCATAAAGCAAAAGAAATTTACAAAGCAATACACAAATTCATACTCATTATTTATTTTCATTTAAAAAATATATAAGTTATAATACATACTCATATAATGTAATGTTATCGTAATACATGCTCAAGAATACTCATCATCCTAACAAACTCAAATTCACAAAAATATAAGAATGTCATATATCTACGGAGAAAATGTGATATATCTACAAATATTTATGAACATTTATGAGGAAATAGTAACAAAATCTAACAACTATTTATGTAAGGAGAGAAAATCCAATTCAACAGTTTTTTTTTCTCCTAACGAAATCATTAAACAAAAAAAATTTGATTTGCTCCGCTTGTTCTTTTCTATTTTCATGATCTGACGTGAAGAAGAGAGAAGAGACACGTAATCCGTTTATCTATGGTAGTGTTTTTATGTTTATCCCCGTAACTTTATTGTAAAACAAAACTTATTTAAAACAAAACTAAAAAGACAATAAAGCGTATGCATGCTTTTGGAATAACGTGTTTCGGTTAGTTTAAGTTAACCATCGAATCTTGTTCCCATGCAAAGTAATAAAAGTTTTTTAAAGAAAGATGGTGTAAAAGAAAATAATTTGTTAAATGTGATTTTTCACCAAGAAAATTATGTTCATATTATTTGCTTACAGTAATTGCTATTATTATTATTAACACATAAAAAATGTGATGGAAAAATAAATTAGTGTCCATTTTATCAAGTCTACAACTTTGACCCTGCTAAATCTACGGTATACGACAAATGAAACGCGTGTGATTTCCATTTTGCATAATCTCATCTTAAATAACTACATTATGCAAATGAGTTTCTAACCTAGTTGTTTAGTATCTCAATTAAAATAGAAAATGTTAGAATTCAAATCTCATATACATCAAAATATAACTGTAATACGAATATTTCCTCTTTCTCTTTTACTTTGAGAAACTTTTTTTTATAATATCATTTGAGGAACTTCAAAAAAATAAAAAAATAAACACATTATGGACCTATGGTGCCAGCCCCCAATCAGAAGAGACCATTGGGCTCTCTCATTTTGTATATATTTTTTCCTTATTAGTAAAAAAAAATTTGTATTAGCAGGAATTAGAAATGTTCTAGTAATCAACTATTAATTATATATTTTTCTGCATTAAAAAAAAACTATTAATTATTTTTCAGAAAACAGAAGAAAAAGAAGATAGTGTGAGAGGAAATAGAGATCAGAGAGTGAGAGAGAGAGAGAGCAGTCTACTAATAAGGGTTATTTGGCAGCCCTATAAATACAATTAGCAACACTAAGCCTCACCAAAACAAACCTTAGTCATCACACTTAGTCATTCTCACATTTCACAGCAATGGCCTCTTTTAGAATGTCATTTCTCTTTCTCATTGCACTCTCAGCTTCCCTCGCCATGGCCATGGAACTAAACCCGAAATTCTACAAACAAACTTGCCCAAAAGCTGAAGAAATTGTGCTGAATGTGGTTTCACAAGCCTACGGTAAGGATCCACGCATGGCCGCCTCTTTACTTCGCCTCCATTTTCATGACTGCTTTGTCAAGGTAATTTGGTTTCTATAATCATCTGACTTTTAATATAGAATAAAATATAGTTTCATATGCATCAATGCATGCATAACTTAAAGGTGTATACATTGTGTTACAAAATTAATATCTGAAATTAGAAAATAATTTTTATTTTATTTAGGGATGTGATGCATCTATTCTGTTAGACAGTAGCGGGACGATAGTGAGTGAGAAGCGGTCAAACCCGAATAGAGACTCGGCGAGAGGTTTTGAGGTGATTGATCTGATCAAATCTGCATTGGAGAAGGAATGCCCCCTAACTGTCTCTTGTGCTGATATTCTCGCCCTTACAGCTAGGGATTCAGTCGTTTTGGTACTCATTTATCTTGTTACATTAATATAGTATACATATTGCTGGTTAGTAATATATTTATCTTGTTAGAATTTATATTTTGTTTACTACTAACTACAAAAATGAGAGAGCTTATGAAGTTTTTCGATTTTTTTTGTTATATAGGCAGGGGGTCCAAATTGGGAGGTGGCATTGGGAAGAAGGGACTCTTTAGGAGCAAGTATACAAGGGTCCAACAATGAAATTCCGGCCCCTAACAACACCTTTCAAACAATTCTCACCAAATTCAAACGCCAAGGCCTTGACCTCCTTGATTTTGTCACCCTTTCTGGTAATTCACTCTTTTTACCCTGTCATATATTGTAACAAAAATCCATGTATACATAAATTAAAAAAAAAATCCATATATACCTAACGGGGCTAAAATACATTAAGTATTTGAGATTTCCTACTTTAGTATATTATTTATTTTATAGACATCAAGATCTATGTTATGTAATACTGATATGATTTCACATATATATTTCAATGTGTAGTAGTGCATTAGTTTTTAGTATTACATATGGATATTGATCTGACATGTCGTGATTATGCGACCTCGAATACATAATTCAAATATTTTATCCTTACTCTCTCAATTGTAGTATAATTATGTCTTTTTTTCATTTTTGTATGTTCTCCAGGTAGTCATACAATTGGCGACTCGCGATGCACAAGTTTCAGACAGAGGTTGTATAACCAAAGTGGCAATGGACAGCCAGACACAACTCTCGATCCATCCTACGCTGCTCAGCTTCGCGCAAACTGCCCTCAGTCAGGCGGTGATCAGAATCTCTTCTTTCTTGATCCGATAACACCATTTAAGTTCGACAATCAGTATTACAAAAACTTGATCGTGCACAAGGGCCTCTTGAGCTCAGATGAGGTGCTCTTCACAAAAAGCAATGATGCGATGGAAATTGTGGAGAAATTTGCAAATAATCAAGGGGAGTTTTTCGACTCGTATGTTAAGTCGATTGTGAAAATGGGGAATATATCTCCATTATTGGGGGCAAATGGAGAGATCAGGAAGATTTGTAGGAGGATTAACGACCATTAGTCAAGTGTGTTTCATTACAATATGATTATCCAAGTCTTTTGTACTTAACGGTTGTACTTTTTCCTTTCTATTTTCTATTTTCCCATTTTTATCGTTTATTGTTTGCAACACAACCTTTGTTGGGTCCGAAATGTATTTTCATAAATTATTGCATAAGCTAGTTTCGTTTTATAAAAAAACAATAATAATGATGATCAGATCGGGTTTATCTATTCATAGCATGTGAGGCGTGAAAATAACAAGAATAAATAGTGATGATCATGAGATGCTGATAATAATTACAAATTAATTTGCTCGAGAAAATAATCATGAACAATAAGTAAATTAATTTATCTTTGAATTGTTTTCATTGAATGGATGACTTGTTTTCACACTTCTCATTATTCCACGTCAATAAAATTTGAACTAATGATATGTGCATTATTATGCACTGTATTGTTTAACATCACAAAAGATAAATCAGAAATCAAATTGCAATGAGCTGGAACCTATAACTATAACCGAATCAAATCAGACCCGTTTCAGCGTTTGTGAGGATTAAAGTTATGTGAAAGAGAGAGGCTCTTAGACTGAGACAGACAGAAGGAGATAACGATTCATATCTGTATCTAATTGAGACAGACAGAAGGAAATAACGATTCATATCTGTATCTAATTGAATTCCAGCGACACTGATCGTGGCATTTTGAATTTTTGAGGTTGCAAAAAAATGGCTGAAAATGAATTTACATACATAGCTATTAAAAAGTCTAGGCCTGAATTGATGAGATGGGGTAGGCCCAATATAAGTATTATTCTTCCAATTTTTCTTTTTTAATGTTCTTTATAGACCAGACCATTTATTTTTCAGGAGCTATATAATTTCAGCTCAATATGCAAAGGTCCACTTCCCCACATCTCATTTCATCGCAATGGACATAAAACATCCATTTCTATATAAATGGAGACGATTATCATACTAGTGTTTTTGGCGGGAAATCTGGCTCTACTTCCCGCCTCCTTCCCTCCTCTTCTTCTCCCTCAGCTCTCATTTCTTCTCCATTTACTTAGGTTCTCTACTCCAGCTCTCCTTCTCTCTTTCTCTCTCGAGATCCATCCTCCATGGCGTCTCCACGCAACATCTCTTCTCCTTTCGGTACCTCTCATTCTCACAACCTAAAACCCCAATCATCTATCGAAATCACTTTCCCGGCTTCCTCTCTAAAATTCCTCCGATTTTACACATCCTTCCACAATTTCAGATCCGAACCTTAACATTACTTTTTTTCTTTTCAATAAACCTCTTGTGATTGATTTTACATAATTTCTCTTTTGAAACAGGAAATGCGTCTCCGATTGGAAACTCCAACTCGACCCAAACTCCGAGACGATCTTCAAGACGGAGGAATCGAGACTCGGAATCCTCTCCAGTACCCTCTCCAGTTCCTTTCGAGACCCCTCCTTCCCGCCCCACTGGCCCTGTCTCAACCCCCTCTACCACTGGTAAAAAGAATATTAATTAATATGTTAATTATTCTGTTATTTTATGCTTTTAAATTGTTATTAGATCACTGTTATCTGCAGATTATTATTATTATTATTATTATTATTATTATTATTATTATTAATTTTAGATTTGTACTATTTTTGGATTATTATTTTTTTTAGATTATTATTAATTTTAGACTTTTATTATTTTTGGATTATTATTATTATTTTTAGATTATTATTATTATTATTTTAATATTTTAAGACTATTATAAATTTTAGAATTTTATTATTTTTATCAATAACAGGTACAACATCCAGAAGGAGGGGCAGGCCCCGCCAGGTCAGCGGGACGCCGACAACGCCGATGTCGACCGACGACGTGGCGCCGCCTGATTCGTCGGACCGGGAGGAGCACGGCGACAACATGGAGACCGACGGCCAGGACGATGATTCCCCGCCCGTGTACGTCTGGGGGACCAATATCAGCGTGCAGGATGTGAATGCGGCTATTCTGAGGTTTCTCAGGCATTTTAGGGATGCAGCGCGGAAGGCCGCACAGGAATCCGCCAGAGATGATCTCATGTCAGAGGTAGTGGTTACGAGAGAGGAGACCCAATCCAGTCTAGTGTTATTATTGCGAGAAAGACCTTGTAATTTGTGAAATTGCAAAAAGGACCCTTTGTTCTATAAAAAAATAAAAAATTGTTTTTAGTCTATTTGGTAATGGTTAATTTACTTTACAGCCTCAACCCTAAACCCTAAATCTTAAGCATCATATCTTTTAAACAACTTATCTAATTGTTTTTATTTTTTTTAATTCAGGGGAAATACATGAGAGAAGTGCACAAAATAATGCAACTAGAAGGGGGAGAGTCTTTGGACATTGACGCTCGAGATGTGTTTGATTATGATCCTGATTTATACACAAAAATGGTGAGATACCCTTTGGAGGTTTTGGCGATATTTGACATAGTTTTGATGGATTTAGTCGCTCGAATCGATCCGTTATTTGAGAAGCATATTCAAACCAGGATTTATAATCTCAGATCTTCTGTCTGTATGAGAAATCTGAATCCATCAGGTAAATTAACTTTTCAAAAATAAAAAATTACCTATATTTTTGGAAATTTAGGAAAAGAAGCCCCTGTATTTATGTTTGAGTGCTTTATTTTTACTTTATTTACAGATATTGAGAAAATGGTGTCGATCAAAGGAATGATAATAAGATGCAGCTCAATTATACCAGAAGTAAAAGAGGCGGTTTTCAAATGTTTAATTTGCGGATATTATTCTGACCCTGTTTTAGTCGATAGAGGTATTCCAAATTACTAATTCAATTCATTAATCCATGCGCTTTTAATCTATTTGATGATTTTTTAATGAATATTTTGTTTAAAACAGGGAGAGTTAGTGAGCCGACACGGTGTCCGAGGCAAGAATGCCTTCAGCTCAATTGCATGAGTCTCGTTCACAACCGTTGCAGGTCCATTTAATTTCATTTTTTTTAAAATTTATTCATTTGATAAATTTGCAAAAAAGCCCCTGCATTATTGCAAATTGCAAAATGTCCCTCCATCCTTGCCGAAATTCAGGTGCAGGCAGGGGCTTTTTTGTAATTGTCAATAATGCAAGGGTTCCTTCTTCGCAAGTTTCTCTTAATTTAATTTTACATTTATTTATTTTATTTTTAATTTAATTTAGGTTTGCGGATAAGCAAATAGTGAAATTGCAAGAAACGCCAGATGAAATTCCGGAAGGAGGAACGCCACATACTGTCAGTGTATTAATGCACGATAAGTTAGTTGATACAGGAAAACCTGGCGATAGAGTTGAGGTATTATAATAATATTATTATAATAGCATTATTTGTAATTATGTTTAAATTATTTAACTACGGTTTAAACTTTACTCCTTAATTTCATTTTTTATTTTTTTTGTGAATAGATAACAGGAATATACAGAGCAATGACGGTCAGAGTTGGTCCCGCACAGAGAAATGTCAAATCTATTTTCAAGGTATGTTTGTTTTAAGATTTACTATTGTTTATCTACCTTTTGTTTTGCTAATTATTATTTATTTTATTACATGACAGACGTATATTGATTGCTTGCACATCAAGAAAACCGACAAATCAAGGCTTCAAATTGACGACAAAACGGATACTGACAAAAATACCTCTTCAAATGATGTTGACGGTGATGACGATGATGACGATGTACCGCTTTATCAAGACAAGGTTCTCTCTCTCTTTTTATATTATCATTGTTATCATAATTTTTATTGTTCATTTTATTAATTTATTATTATTTCAGGTGGAGAAATTGAAAGAATTATCAAAATTACCTGACATATACGACAGATTAACACGCTCTCTCGCTCCAAACATTTGGGAACTCGACGACGTCAAAAGAGGCCTCCTTTGTCAGGTAACACTAAATTCATCTGTCCTCACATTTCAATACCTACATACGTAAAATTACCAAAATACCCCTAACAGTTTTCTTAACAGCTTTTCGGAGGCAACGCGTTGAAACTACAAACAGGAACCACTCTTAGAGGGGATATAAATATTTTGCTGGTGGGCGATCCTGGTACGAGTAAATCGCAATTGTTGCAGTACATCCACAAAATATCGCCACGTGGCATTTATACGAGCGGCCGTGGAAGCTCGGCCGTCGGATTGACTGCTTATGTCGCCAAAGATCCCGAAACTGGCGAAACGGTAAAAAATAATTCAAATATTTGTTTTATATATGCTGTTGAAATATGCCTGTTTTTTTTTTATTATTTTGAAAACCCCGTTAACTTGGGGATATAATAAACTTCCCAAGTTCTCAAAAAAAAAAAACCCCTTAAGTTGAAACTTTTATTTAAAAAAATCCTGAATAATATTCAGATGTTACGTAAATAATGAAAAATAACATGTATTGCAATTTATTTATTTATGAAGGTATTGGAAAGTGGGGCCCTGGTGCTAAGTGACAGAGGCGTCTGTTGCATAGACGAATTCGACAAAATGTCCGACAATTCCAGAAGCATGCTACACGAGGTAGTATAGTACCTCTCTCTCTTTCTCTTCCTTTCCGTTCTCTTTCATCATTCTAATTCCGTACAATTCTGAAATAATTGCAGGTGATGGAGCAGCAGACGGTGTCAATAGCCAAAGCCGGAATCATCGCATCATTAAATGCACGGACCAGCGTGCTGGCCTGCGCGAATCCTTCAGAGTCGAGATATAATCCAAGACTTTCCGTCATTGACAATATTCACTTGCCTCCCACTCTCCTCTCCAGGTAAATAAAATCCGGGATTTCAATTCCTGGTTTAGATAAAAACTGGATTTGTAATCCAGGTTGAGTTATTTTTTAGTGTTTTAGAAATTGGGAGGGTTGGATATAGAAACTTGGTGGAAATGATCAGAATTGAATTCGTAGTCATGTCTAAATGGATTTTTGATTAATTTTTATTTTTTTGATTGAAATAGGTTTGATTTAATATATTTGATATTGGATAAGCCGGACGAGCAGACTGACAGGCATCTCGCGAAGCATATTATTTCTTTGCATTTTAATAATCCTGAGGTATTAATATATATATTTATTAACATCTAACACTGTCACTTCATTCATCTTATTCACTCCAATTAATCTTTTAACAACAACATTAATTTTATTTTTAATTTTTTATTTCATATTTACAGCCAGCTGTACATGAAGTACTGGATCTAGAAACCCTAGTTGCGTACATAAGCTACGCAAAGAAGAATATAAACCCTGAATTAACTGACGAGGCGTCAGAAGAGCTGACTAGGCGCTACGTCCAGATGCGCCAGCGTGGCAACACTCCTGGCAGCCGAAAAAAGGTACAAAAATAATAAAAATAAAAATAACATTTTTTTTTGTATTTTTCAAGTTTATAATATATGTATTTTTGAAATGATTTAAGGTTATTACAGCTTCAGCCAGACAAATGTATTCATATCTAAATGTTTTTTTAGTAATGGATTATTTTTTAATTTTTTTTCGTATTTTCCAAGTTTATAATATGTATTTTGAAATAATAAATTTTAACTAATTTTTTTTTTTTTGATGATTAGGTTATTACAGCAACAGCGAGGCAGCTCGAGAGTATGATTCGGATCAGTAAGGCTCTTGCTAGAATGCGGTTCTCTGAAATTGTACTATTTTTTTCATAAATCTTCTTTATTTGTTTTTCTGAATAATGAGTTTAGTATACTGAAATATAATTTTATTTTTAATGTTGTTTTTAGGTGGAAGTAAAAGATGTGGCAGAAGCATTTAGACTTCTTGAAGTGGCTTTACAACAATCTGCCACTGATCATTCCACTGGTATTTATTATTTTTTTGTTTATTTATTTTTATATTTGTTTAGTTTAAAAGAAATATTTTTATCAATGAATGTTGAAAGTAGAACTTTTAAGCCTACTTCTCCGAAAAATTAAAAATAAATAAAAGATATAATTTCAAAACCCCCTAAATTTTGGCCTTTTTAAAAAAAAATCATACTATTATTATTGTTATAATAATAATAATAATAATAATAATAATAATAATAATAATAATAATAATGGCAGTAATAATAATAATAATGATAATACTACTACTACTGCTAATTATTATTATTATTATAGTTATCATGACATATTCTTGCTTTATTCTCAGTCTACACTATATCTAGCACCTGAACATCAGTATTCACCTTTTACTTTTATTAATTCCTCCTACATTATACTATAACATTCTTATTTTTTAATTAAACAGGCACAATAGATATGGACCTAATAATGACGGGAATTTCGGCGAGTGAGCGAATGAGGCGCGAAAATCTCGTTTCGGCTGCTCGCAATCTCATCATGGACAAATTACAAGCTGGCGGTCCTTCTGCTCGTTTATTGGAGGTAAATTTACAATTTACCCCCTTTAAAATATGAGAAATGTTATTTATATTGCGTGCACCTCTAAAACGTAAGAAATGATTTAATTTCAGTTGCTTGAAGAATTGAGGAAACAGAGTTCCATGGAAGTTCACCTCAGTGATGTACGTCCAAATTCTAAATATACCCAAAAATATATAGATTTGCATTTCTTGTATATATATACATATATAATTGTTTTTCCAATTTGTTAATTACCTTTTATTTTTTATTTTTTAGTTGAGAAATGCATTAGCTACTCTGACAACTGAGGGATTGGTGGTGCTTCATGGCGATTCAGTTAAAAGAATATAATTAATTTAATAATTTACGTATTAAATGTTGCTAATTTAATTTTGATGTTTGAATTTTAAACTTTTTTATGGATTTTTTTATTGACATGAGTTTTCGTTGTGTATTAGTTATGATGAGAAAATTGCTTGAGGCTTTTGAAAATTATTATGAACATTCAAATTGTTTTAGAATTTGGATATGAATTAATTGAACTTTTTGGTTCTTAAATTTCTTTTTGATTATTCATGATTGGTTCTTTGATATTTGGAAATTGATTTGTATACTACAAAATCTATGATGTGAAGTTGACTAGAATGGAATATTATTCATGCTAAAATTTCACGATTTCTCTTGTATATAAAAAAATCACGATTTCTCTTTAATTAATTTCATACCACCACTAGGATGGTTTAGTGGTATGATATTACCTCATCATTCCATAGGTGAGGGATTCGAATTCCGCGTCTAGCAGAATTGATTTAAAATTTAGGAATGACATATGAGTCACCCTAACGAAGCATGTGATCGCATGTAGTTTTCTCTCATTTTTTTAATTGATTTCAATGTTGTTTAAAACATAACTTCAATTATCATTTTTGTCATATTATTAGGGTCCCCAATATTATTTGTGGTTGAAAATGCATTAATTTGAAATTAAATTGTGTGAAATCATTTGAATTTTCCACATGCATCTATTAACTTTTCTTTTTTGTTGAAGTGAAAAAGACTTCACCTGTTTGATTTTGCAAATTAAAATTGAATTTTAAATTCTTTTGATTGACAAATGGTTCAATTTCGCTATCTAAACATCTTTGGGTGTCGGTCGAAATTGTTCTGAGCGATGAGTTACAAAATATATGTTGGACCGTTTATATGTATAATGATTGTGTACTGTTAAATAAATGACCAAAACAAAACTATCATTTTCGTTAAAAAATAATCATAGCATTAATATATGAAATTACGTTGTTTCTAATGATGTGGTATTAATATATTAAACTAATTTCTGCAAGACTATATTTCTAACTGAAGTTTAAAGATTTTTTAATGTAAAAAATGAATTCAGAAACACTTTTTATGGTTGATTCCTAATTAGAAAATCTAACGGTTGGCAATTGCAAGTACTGAATCGTACAGTGCTAGCACTTTTTCTTACCATATATCTTAAAAAAATATTTTCATGTCTTCGATGCCGACAATGGGCGAAATTTGGTCCATAATTTATTTTTTGACATAATCTTTAATCATTTTTATAAAGTCCAAAAGGTGCAACGGTTCTTTCAATGGTTTCATGATTGCTTCAAATTCAAGAACATTTTTTTTTTGTTTGCGTAATAACATGAGGAGTTCAAGTACAATTGTTATTTTTTTTTCCTGCTTCTTTTCTCATGTTTTATGTGTGACAACTAACTTTTCTCTAGCCAAAAAATCAAACATTACTTTTTACTTCGGGAGCTGATACTGCACGACGTTACTGTAGTGACACTGTAGCGACATTATATAAAAATTGAAAACAGTATATACAAACATATGAACTGAAAACAAACAGTATATAAAAATTCATTCTATAAAATAGTATATATTTAAAGAAAATGAAAATAATATATACAAACATGTAAACTGAAAATAAATAGTATATAAAAATTCATTCGGTAAACAATATATATTTAAGAAAATGAAAACAATATATAGCATCTATAGGAACGTGAGAAAATAATATATAATTTCAATCTGTCGCTATATAGTGCTACAGTATCCGGCGTGATTTTCAATTTCCTTTTTACTTTTTAGTTATGGCTGATTATTGAATATTTTTCTTTCTAGAAGACCAAGGCATTTTTTTCCCGTGAAACATCAAGTTTTCAAGACATGGATCTCAAAGTTTGGTTATATTTGAGTAAATAGATTCTTCATTTCTTGTCATGACATAATGGAAAGGATATTTCTAGATACTTTTGAAAATAGATGGATATTTGGAGTCTTGTCAAATGGTTTAGGTCAAATGAAGAAAGAAGAACAAGCAAGTTTTCATATTTAACTCTAATTTCTAAATATTCAAAATACTCTGATTTTCAATTTATTTTTCTCACTATCTCATGTTGAAATTATGAATATCGCCTCGACTAAAAAATTGACATATCCCATACCCCGTTTCATAATTAACATGTTTAACTTAAATAAGACGTATAAAACATGAGAAATAATTTGAAAGCTATTTTTTTATTGAGACAGAATTTGGAATTCCGAATCAGGGTAATCTGACAAATAAGCAGAAAACATGTTGATTTGAATATTTAGAAAATTATAGGAGTTATATATAGAAACTGGTCAAAATAAATAAATAAATAAATAATACTAGCACACCCTTATGTCAAAAGTTATTACAATCATATCATTGCCAATTTGCAAGTATATAATTTCAGTACAATGATTTAAAAAATCATGAAGTAAGAAAAAAGAAAAGAAAGAAAGCAATTTACTATGAATTAATTATTACAATCACACCCTCTTAAATTGAAATAATCTCTATACCAAATCTTCAAAAAAAAGATGTCAAAATAAAGGCAAAAGAAAATTATTTTGCACAAAAGAAAATTAAAAATTTCATCTAATATAATACCTTAATTAATCTCCATGCAATTCTCATAACTTTTCATCAGAAAAAATTCACGTCAAAATCTCCTTCAAACCCCCCATTTATCTCAAAATTATTTTCTCCCCCAATTATTCCATGATGACCCATTTGGGTCAATGTGTCCCAATTCATTGCTTCATTTCCACTCACACTACATGTCCATGTACTCCCACCACTATTACTCGAACTGTCGCCGTATCCGTATTCATACAACTCATTATTATTAATTTCATATAGACCACTAATGCCAGGTGGGGCTGTACTGTCAGTTAAACAATGCGTATCAAAATTTGGAAAGACTTGGTCTACTGGACCAGTATTGACGCTTGTGTTTATTTTTTCTTCTTGTGATTCTATGGTTGGATCAGTTGCTATAGGCTTGTGTGTGGCTGGATCGATTCCCCGGTGCCTGAGTTTCTTTTTCAGACTGGAATTCCAGAAGTTCTTTATCTCATTGTCTGTTCTGCCAGGCAGTTGAGACGCAATTTGAGACCATCTAGTCATAAAATAAAAGAATACTAATAAAATAAAAGAAATATCAAGTTTAAAATAATAGTATACAATTCTAGGTTTTGTAGATAACTGATGTGTTGTTACCTATTGCCTAAGATCTCATGAAGACCAATGATCAAATCCTCCTCTTGTTGTGAGAAGCTCCCTCTTTTGAGATCCGGCCTCAGATAATTTATCCACCTTAGTCTACAACTCTTTCCACATCTTTGTAGTCCTTAATAATTAAAATAAAATGCAAAATTCAATTCTTAATAATAGTAATAACACTAATAATAATAAATAATTATAATAATAGTAATTATTATTATTATTATAAATATAGTGTACCTGCTAATTTTGGTACGGAGCTCCAGCATCCGACGCCGTAGCGTATAATGTGATTGTAGAGCTTCTCATCCTCTTCAGGAGACCACAATCCTTTCCTCAGCTTCTGCTTTGGAGTCGCATTGCATGAGTGATGCCCCATTCTTCTCTCTCTATCTCTCTTACTCTAAAGGAATTTCTCTCTCTTCTTTCTCTTTTGAGTGGAAGGACAACGGGTAAATTGAAGAAATTGAAATGATGGTTTGTTTTATTATTGGGATGTTAACATGGTTTATATATAGGGGACACACTACATTCTCATGCTTAAGTTTCAAGCTAGAGAGAGAGAGAGAGAGATAATTTGGTTTTGAAGCAAACACAATAGAAATTTGGAACACAATGGATTGAGGTTTAAGGTACCCTCAATTATAGCAAAAGAAGGGGAATAGAATAATCTCAGTACAAAAAAACTAGAGAGAGAAAGAGAAAGGTGTACTAAAAGATAAAGGAAAAAAGTGAGGGGGAGAAAGAAAATTAGCTTTTTGTAGGGTTAGTTAAGATATGACCTTAGAGTTAAATGTAATCTTCTTATTTTCACCATTCATAGAAATGAAAAAGTGAGATTACATATATACTTTTCACAGATTTTACTTACATATTTTAAATTAAAATTCATATATTGTTCTTTTGGAAGTAAGTAAGTTAGAAGAACAAAGTGTAACTTGTTAAAAATTATTCAATATTGACAGGAATTATATTTACTTTGACATAATAATTACCATACTATATTCTTTTTTCTAATAGAGCATTAAAGTGGTGTTGATATGGGTCTCTCAAATTTGTACCCACACAATCATTTGAAATAATATAGATTATTTTAGTGTGAATTCTATATTATTTTTATTATGTTTTATGTTATTTGTTGTTTTATATATATATATATATATATATATATATATATATATATATATATATATATAATATTGTAAGTCTAGTATGTACTCTTTATAAGAAAACAATATATACATATGGTCAGACAGGTACTTGAAATAATAGACGTAGTATTACTAAAAATAGTATATATACAAATAATAGAACAATATTTAGATAAATAACAAATAGTAAATAGGAAAATTATACTTAGTGCTCATTTAGCGTCATTTTTATTTTTCTGATTTTTTTTTGCTTTTCAGAGACCAAACCAGTTATTGCTTCCAAAATAAGTATTTTATTTTTAAACTTAATAATAAATTTTCATGCGAACTATTCTAACATGACTCCTTGCCTATTAATAATAATTAATATTTTATAGCGTTAAGTTCTAATATGCCACATCCTTGCCTATTATTAGTTTATTACTTATTTATTTTATATCGTCAATATGTATTTTCAGTCCCAACACAACGATGTCATAATGTACATTATTTTCAATGGCAATATACCATTTTCTGTACCAGTATACCATTCTAGTTGTTACTATATCATCCTAGTGTCAATATAATATTTCCAGTTCCAATATATTATATTTTGTGTTAATATAGAATATTTTGTTTCAATATACTAATTTTAGTGCCAATATATATTCCATTTTAGAACCAACATATTTGACACATTTTTTAGTGAAGTAAACTATTTGAGTATCAATATACATTTACGGTCAAAATTTATTTTTAATGTGAATGTACGATTTACGTCAACTTATCTTTTTTAGCGCAATATAATATTTCAAGATCAATATTTTATTTTAGTGCTACCATATATATTATTTTCATGTGGTTTCGGACATTTATAGGTTTGGCAATGAAAAATAGAAAAGAAGAAATAATTTTTCCTTATTTTCAAAATTTTGTTTATTTTTTGCCGTTTGGACAGAAAAAAATGGAAACAACGCCATTTTGCCAAACACGTTTTGATTTTTTTCTGGAGGAAAAAAACAGAAAACGACAACGATACCAAATGAGATCTAAATGATGCTAATCGAGACACAAAATTGGATGTCCACATATCAGTAAACGTAATTTGGCTAGCTTGTAAGTCAGACTTTCTAATAAGGAAAATTTCATATAATTTTTTTTTGAAGGAAATTAGGGGTTAAACCCCTTGTATTTCATGGCTTGAAGTTTTAATTACATCAGTAGGCATGCATGAAATGCATACAATTTGTACCTTTTTTTTGATAAAACATAATATTAATTATACGTTAATAATAATATTTATAAATATAATATGTGAACGTCACTTGATGTTTAACACAATTAATGTCTACAATTCATCCAACGTGTATATGACAACAAATCTAGAGGAAACAGTGATCAAAATATATTATAGTTTTGTTTTTAAATTAGGTCACGTTTTTATGACGCTTGTGTGTATCAGAGAGATATTAATATAATTTGATCAAAATATTTTCAATTATTAATTGCATTGATAACGACAAATATGCTACAGTATATGTGTCAAATATTAATTTCTTGTGGTTCATGCTTTGTTCAAACTTGAAATTCATGATATAATGATTTTTTTTCCTTTTCTTTTTGCAAAGACATAATATAATGATGTGAGAAGGGCCAAATAGTGATGGAACATAACTTGAAATAGGGATTGTAGAAAAAGCTTGAATTAAATTTTAAAGATTACTGTGCACTTTATTAGGTGGCACGTCAATTCAAATTCCAACACGTATACATAACTTCAAATTTATCTATTCTATTTTTTTCTTTCGATTGCAAAAGTTTTTTTTTTTTTTTTTAAAAACAATAGAGTTTGAATGTCTTCTTAATTCTATCAATCAAAGTCCGTTTACAAATCACCACTCTCAATAGTTTCAAAATGATAAAATAAAGCTACAGAACATGAAATACAAACATGCCGCCAATCGGGCTCACAATACAACAGAGGCGAGTGGTACACATTCCCTAATTAAATACAACATAGACGAGTGCTCCCTAATTAATTACAATGCAGTTCCTAATTAATTGCAAAAATATTCAATGTCAAGTGCTTAATTTATTTGTGTCAACTTTTTTTTTTGACGTTCTTATTTATGTCAACTTGGCATTGCTAATAATTTTATTTTTTATTATATTGCATGCTTTTGAAATTTTCTTGAATAATAGAGGGTATAACACATGCATCATGATTTTGAATGTATTGATTCTCAAATCATAAAAACTGAGAATGTATTTTCTTTTGGACTTAAACACACTCAAATCTAAATTTGTTTCTTGGAAATAAATTTTTATGAATTACTACAAGTCCCCAAGAAAAAACATACTGTCACTGTGTTAAGTGTTATGATTTGTTTTATTGCATAATTAACATTTTTTTTACAAGCTTGAGTAGGCGATAGCCTACCCAAGATACTGAGATAAAAAATAAGAAAAATGTTGATGATTACATCCAAATAGGGGAAAGTTTGTTTGATCCCTTAAAAATCCCCCTCAATACTCTTTACCACTGACAGACTCGTTTACCACCTTTGTTCATTAAAAATATGGTGGGTCTCATTTATCAGTGATAAATATTAAATAGTGAACTGGGGGATGTTTAGTTGGGGTCAGGTGTATAGGTCCTCCAAATAGAGAGAAATAAGAATAGGCAAAATTTATCATTTTTATATTAATTTCATATACATAGTAAAAAGAAATTCATATATCATATCATTTTTAAAAATTATTTTGAATATATTAATTCTTTGATTTTTGAGAAATTAATTACAAATAAATTAACCCTTTAGAAATTTAAGAAATAATGCAATACATATTGTATACCTAAATTACTATATATTTATAATATTTGTGAAAGATTCTACTGACAAAGTTCTGTGTAATATTGGAAAATAAATTGACATATATTAAAAGATATAAAGATATCGATTAATGATGTTATGCTATATTTGAACCAAGGTAGCCAAAACTAATTAGCATATCGTTTTTATCTAATTTTTGGACCACATAGAAATTAAAATCACATCAACATATATGTATCAATGGGCCTTTTGCACAAGGCAATGAAAATGATCTCCACCTCAAATCCAGCTCATTCTCTCTCTCTCTCTCTCTCTCTCTGATTGAAAAGAGAGAAATAAAATTAAATATGATTTTTTTTTTCTTATACAAAACTCACAACATATTTCTTTTTTTTCCCCTTGCACTGTAATACCATGTTTACGTAACATTATTTCATAGAATTTCTTTTGGCAATATCATTTCAATATATATATATATATATATATATATATATATATATATGGTCTTACCACTTATCATCACATGGGAGGTCACCAGTTCGAAACTGGGTCCTTGCCCCTTTAAAAAAAACTATATATATATATATATATATATATATATATATATATATATATAACAACATTACATCTTTTCATTATATCAATCTCTGTCTCTCTTTATGATCTTTCTCTTTTGACATATAAGTTGCATTCATCATGGAAACACGTAGATAGTACCTTGAGGTGAACTGCCCTTCAATTCAACTAATTAATGTTGATTTACAAAAAAATTTATGCTTCCTGTGCTAGAAATTATAGATATTTTGAACAACCTTTTTCAATTTGTTATAGCCATGCATTTTTTTTTTTTGAGGAATTTCGGAGAGGGCTTAAATATCCCCCTTCCAAAAGAAATTTTCTATAAAAATAAATGTTTATATAATTACAGAAAATTACAACTAGCCATGCATTTTATCATAGTAAATTTTTTATTCAGTTCGATCGCTATAGTTATTCAATTGACAAAATTTCATGATTAAAAACCTTAAAATATCATGATCATTTTTTTTTCAAAAAAGGCCTAAACTATCATTTTTTCTTAATTATCATTTGAAAATTACGGATAACTAAGCAAGGACAATTTGGATATCTTCATAAACGAATGTCCGAAAGAAGTGGTATGTGTGATATTTCTTGTGTTTTTACAGGGATATCCATGATATTTTCAATTTGCAGGGATATATATTTGATAGTTTTAGATTTTTGCAGGGATATATAATATATGACTCTTTCGTTTCTTTAATACATATTAATCTGTGTAACTATAATATAATATATGATATTTCTTGTGTTTTGCATGGCGTATATATATAACTTGTTTTCATTATTTTACATGAACTAATACATTTCAATAATTCGATACCACAGAACAGGCGGTAAATTTGCGTACAAGTGTGTTGATGTGTTTGTACGTACGTACTTGACGTGCATGGCTTATAAATTGGTTAATAATAATCAATAATAATAAGTACGTGAAATGCATTGGGCTGTTTTTGTGATTGAGACACTCCACTCCAATTATTGCATACTGCACCCCCATTTTTTAAAGCATATCTCTATTTCTCTGCCAGTGTCACATGTGGTCCTCTATATATAAGTAAAGATGTGGAAAATACATTTCTTATGTAGGAAAATGAATATTTAAAATTGATTTTTTTGAAAAATATTGAAAAATGACATTTAAAAGAATAATTATATTAATTAATTTAGATGTGTCAATCTGGTTTTGTCTAGTAAAAAGAATTCATGTTATCACTAGTCAGTAACTAATGAGATTTACAAGACTCGTAATGTGATAAAAATGAGGCACATCAGTATTAAGTGAAACATTAAAAATTTAGTAAGTGCATATATCATTGATCCCTGTTGGAGTGGAGACTATATTATAAAAGATGTGAAACACATCCATTCTTAAAGAAACACGGTAATAATTAAACGAAGCATCTTGCACTAATAAGTAAAATTTGATTTACAGAAAATCTACTTTCTTCAATATTAAAATATATTTTCCTTACAAGCCAAGTAAATCATAATTCAGTCACCAATAAAAGTATTAAACTTACCACCTTTGACAAAATATCAAAAGGGGAAAAATAAATTAGGGTTTGGGCAATAATTCATGTTAATATAAAGCCTTAATTAAAAGAAATTAAAGAGATGTGGACAATAACAAGCAACCAAATGGAATTAAAGAGCCCTCATGCATGTCACTTTCTCAATTTTACAACCTTTTTCAAGCTAACTAATAATTATTGACACTTGATTAAGCAATCACCTTGTTTCAGTACGGATGAAAACTATATATACATTAGAAATTAAATGAAAACAGTAATACTTTCTTTCAATCTGGTCATTTTCAAATTGGCGTAGATTTTAAAATGGAAAATCATTAGAAAATTACAGATTTTTTATGAAGAAAATATAGATACTGTGTTTTATTTCATATGAATTAAAATATACATTTATAAAAGTATTAATTAACTAATAGGAAAAATGAGTTTTTTATTTTATGAAGAACTTGATTTTCAAGTGAAGTTTCACACCATGAGAAAGCAATCATCATAGTGGCTCCTCTTCCAAGGCATGCAAAAATCCTTTTTAAATTAAAAAGAAAAATGAGCAAAACAAAGCTGCCTATTTTATACCCAACTTGGTAGTATTATACTTTTAGAGTAATCTAAATTACTTTTTTTCTAGAATGTTTTATCATATATAACATTTTATGATTTCTATAAATTTCTTTTATCACAATAATATGATATTTTATTCTATATATTTACTATTTGGTTACTGTTATATACTATTTTATAATTACTATATAGTATATACTGTTTTATTAGAGCTATACAATATATTACTATAGTTATGTACTATTATTAGTACATGCATTCACATGACATAAAAATAAAATAAAACAAAAGACAAAAAATTTGAATAATACAAAATAAAAAAACAATACTCCTTTTAGATTTCATTAACAAAAAAGCCATAATCACAGAAATGGGCCGCTTGTATTATTTGAACCTCTTGAATTGGGCCTATATAAAGAACAACCTCATAAATTTATAATACAATCTATTACAACAGCCCAAACAAATTTATTGAAATTGTTTTTTGTAAACAAACCCTGTATCATCCTTAAATCGCGAAAAAGACGTTGACATGACATTCTTCTTCTTCAACGCCGTGAGATCGAATCAGCGATCGATTTCGTAAGGCGCAGGAAGGAATGTAAGTTTTCTTTTGTAATTGGAATTCGTGATCGGATTTTGGAATCTTTGGTCAATTGAAGATCAGATCGTTAAGAATTTTTTATGTGGTACTTACGAATTCATGATCAGATTTTGGAATCTTTGATCAACTTAAGATCAGATTGCTTGGAATTTTTTATGTGGTATTACGAATCTATAGTATCTGATGAATACTGAATTGTGTGAATTAGTTCTTTTTCTTTTTTAATTGGAACTGAAGATTAGAATTTGGAATGTTTGATCTGGTAATTACTAATCTCTAGTACCTGCTGAATAATTGCACGCTTGTCCAATTTGATTTCTACATACATTCCTAAAATCTATGACTGGATCCCTTTCTTGAAAAATAATCAAAGACATATTTCTACATATGCTCAAATATACAAAATTCAATCCATTGCGCGACGGCTCAGCGAGCGTATTTGTTTTTTGGTATGACTTATGACTATGAGAGATGTAATTTCTGCTGCGACCAGATTGAATTTGGTGGGGCCCATTAATTGCCGGGCGGAATTGCAGAGGAGATTGTACTGATTGCTGAGGAGATACGGTGAAGGCTGCCATGCGTACCTTTTTTCCATGTTGTTTTGCTCTTGATATAAAGGTATGTGATATGTTTTTTTTGAGTATTTATTTGGGTGAATTTATACTATTAAATATTTTTGGTAAAAAAGTTTAACTATATTATTTATTTATTCATACATATTTGTTCTGACCATTTTATTCTTGATTGAGTTGATAGGAGATCACAGCATAGTCTTATGACACTTAGACTCTTATTTGTACAAGACTCATATTATTTTTATTTTGGTACATATATGTTGTCATAAATACTATTTTAGATAAAATAATATCATTCCGTATGGAACACAAATTCTCATAAATAAATTAAATTATCAATTTTGGAATATAAAGTTATTCTAATTTATTATTACATTATAATGAAAAATATAATAAAATATTTTTGAATTTCTCATCCGATATCGTAGAAGGCTGAAATTTTTGAGCATATTTCATAATCATAGATTCGCCGTATGATTTATTATTGACTATATTGATCGTGGATGTATCTACTTCTCATGTTATTCTAAAAAAAGAAAAGGGGTCTAATTTTAGGGCTTTACCGGCAATATTATAGCTGGAAGGCCCAACAAAACAACAGCCCATCCAGCACATTTATCTCTTAAAGGTGGAAATCAATAAATTTTTAAATAAAAATGCAAAATATCTTTTTTATAGTTTGAAACAAAGTTCGAGAACGAAAATATAGCTTTTCACATAAACAAAAATGAAATGATGTTAATATATCATTTTGATCGGGGGTGGGGTGTAGACCTGTGAAATATGCACTGATTGATAACAAAAGAGATTAATGTTCTGTCTAAAATTAGTCAAATCTTGAAAGAGTTAACTATCACTTGATTTTCATCCAATATCTTAAACATTACTTTTTCAGTTTTTCTATAATGATAATATACTTTGGAAAATAGTGAAAAGATGTACAAAAGAAAATTTTAGAGAAAAGTCCAATTTTACCCCCTCAACTATTGAATTAGTTCATTTTTAGTCCCTCAACTTTTTTATGGTGCAATTTTAGTCCCTCAACTATTTAATAAGTGGGTTTTTGGTCCTTCAATCCGTTAAGTGCTTAAGTGTCCGTTAAATATGACACGTAATCAATGATGTGGCATATATTCTTAACACATATACAATAACGTGTTAATTTTTATTTAACAAATAAACATGCATAAAAAATATACATTTTTTAATAAAAATAATATTTTAAGAAAAGAAGGGAATTAATAATTTTTTTATTTTTTTCAAACATTTGTCACGTTACTAATGCCACGTCATTACTTACGTGTCAAATTTAACGGACACATATGCACTTAACGAATGGAAGGACCAAAAATGCACTTATTGAATAATTGAGGGACTAAAATTGGACCAATAAAAAGTTGAGGGAACAAAAATGAACTATTTTTAATCATAGTAGCACCTCCATTTATTTATAAAATATATATAGTGAATTTTTCAAAAGAAAATATTATATATAGTGTTCATTACAGAATTCTTGCCACCTCATTATGCTGTTATAAATGATATTTCTTAACTAAATCTAATATCCTAGTTCAAATAAAATTGACTAATGTGAAAAAGTAAATTTTTTAAAGCCTATAGTTATAATTCTTAATCACATCATTCACACTTATAGATGCAGGTGCTGACAGTTAGCCCGCCACATAACAGTTTAAATAAATGTGCAGAGAATTTTGGTCCTGATATCAGCAAGCTGATCAAGAGTATAAACAAAATTATTGAAATTTATACTTGAATGAAAACTTGATAGAAAAATAAGAAAAATAGTTTTGACGCTAATAAGAAAAATAGTGCAAGTAATGAAGTCGTTCTAGCGATTTTATCTTATACCAAGTTTGCCAAAGAATGAACAGAAGTTCAAAAACCTACTTCCTTTGTAAAAAAACCATAAGTAAAAAAAAAAAAATGAAAACGTACGACGAACACAGGTACACCTTTTACCGCCTCGCCCGTCGGTATCCGGGATATCTAATCCTCTGCATCTGAGTCGGTGATGGTGGTGGCATCCATGTGAATATCCCCGTCCCAGTACTTGTGATGGAGGTGAGACATGGCGCCGGAGTTTCTCGCATGTCGCCTCCATGCTTGAGAAGGTGGTTGTGGTGGAGGTCCAAGTGAACCTCCACCGGTGATTGTGCTGATCCTTGCGGTGGAGAAGACATGTGTGGTGTTTTTCTATTTACTCGCGTGCTTCCTATTTTCCACACCTTGGAGGCGGGTAGAGGGGAAGAGAGAGGCGATCCACCACAGTAGTGCCACAGTAGTGCCTATGTTAAATCAATCCAGTTTTTCAACTATTAACTTTTTCTTCCAATATCTTAAACATTTATTATTCTACTAAAATGATACATTTCGTAAATTGAAAAAAGAAAAGAAAAGGAGGCACAAAAGAATTTGTATGAAACCAAGGTCGAATTCAAATACAAGAGTGGTTCTGTGAGATAAAAGTAGGCTGAAGTAACCACATAACTTGCATGACTAACTGAATGCTCATAATGAAAATGATATGATTATTCTTTTTCATTTTTTTTTCACAAAATGAAGAGGTGACTTCTTCTAAATTAAAAACATGACGTTTTTCTTCTATATCAAGCTAAATTTGTGTGATCATTTTTGTAATTTTATATTTTTGTTCAGATGTCATGTGTGGTAGTAAACTAAAACAAACCAATTTTTGCCTCACAAGAGAACTGAATCCACATTTTGTTTACATTGCTATAAATATATATAGAGTATAATATGTATTTTTGGCTGACTCCTGAGACAGCTAGGGAATAATATTCTTTGCTTCAGTGGTACTTCTTCCATTACTTTTTTTCCTTTCCTTTCCTTTTTCTTGTTCTTTTTCTTTTTCTTTTTCTTTTCCTTTTTTTTTTTTTTTTTTTTTTAACATTCATTTCACTTGATTAGAACATATATCAAATAAGAGATCTAGTAAATAGATTTGTGGAGCATGAAGTAGGAACAATGCAACAAGCAAATTAAAGCATTATGTTACTCATTTTTGTCTCACAAAATATACAAGAAAAAATCCCCATAAAAACAGTGTATACAATTTTCCCTCAACACTACAAAGAAAAACTCTTCTTTTTGCAAAACCTTCTGCAGAAAAATAACACAAAAAAAAAGAAAATAACATTTTTTTTAAGAACATTTAATATTTCTTCCGGGCCCTCCGAAATAAAAATAATTCCCCCAAACACTGTTAACCCCACCTTTAATATCGTAACAATTCGGATGATCGGCTAAAACCCTTAAATTCGTCAAAGGAATCAAGCTATTATCCCAATCCACAATTTCCAAATTACGAAAATACGCGGATTTACCGAAACCTTCATGCGAAAAATGTCCGCTTCCCATCTGAGTTTGCGTGTGAAATCCTGATGGACTCGTATTTACGGTTTCTCCTCCGAATTGTATCATATCCGCATGACTAGTTAAGTGACTGAACAGAAAAGACGGCCAATAGCCAACCAGGACACCAGGACCAAATTCGAGCCACCAGTTTCCGTGATTCGGATCCTACAAAATAAAATAAAATAGCAAAGAGAAAATCAAAGAGTGTTGAGAAAATAAATCATAATTATTTTAAAAATAATGCAGCGGTAAAATAATTTTGTACCTTCCAAATAAGGAGGCTGATATCGAATTGTGCAGATTTATAAGAAGATGCTGGAGAGATGGCTGCACCGATGGCCACACGGTTGTTGGTCTGAATAAATCCAGAGCACAATAAGTTGTAACATCCTGTAGCTTGGTATGCATCACTCTGTAACAAAAATTGGAAAAAATGGATATATTTACGAAAAAAATTCTAAACGGTCTAATTTTGAAATATTAAAATAGCAAGTTCTTACAGTCCAATATGTGAAAAACCTTGGAGAATTGTCCCCATATAACTCTGGGCTGACCTGCATATTTTATACAAAAAATATATTTTATTAACATAAATTATAAAAAAATAATCAATATTTCTAAGTTACAGAGAAATATTATATCAAATAAGCATATAATATATCCAAAATAATATAGTTGAAATTTATGCTTTTCATAATTACAAACCTGCCATCCAGCTTCAATTGTGTTGAGATCATTTCCAAAAGAACCAGCAATGACCCAAATTTGAGACAAGCTGAATTCTGATTGGCTGACTACTCGTGGGGCCCACACATTCAAACTCGCCTTCGCGCCGTAATATTGTTCTCCCACTACGTACCCCACTGCATGCTGTCATGTACATATACAAATTTTGAATTATTAACATTTCACTACAATTTTAGATACTCAAGATTTCGGACTCAGAATCAACCCCAAAATAAGTTGCGATATTGACATTGACAGAAAAAAGATTAGAATCTATTGAGAGTGAATTTACTAGTTTAGCTGCTATATTTTTCGGTCAATTATTACTACCTTACTGAGATATTACATAGTTTGTCATAATTATTAACGTTTCATCTCAATGAAAACGCATCAAAAGCTCACATAATTGATTCAGGCCTTGCAAGAAACCTCGGTTCGAATTCAGCAGGAGCTGAGTAGGAATTTTCAGGAGATTTTACACAGTAATTTAGAGTATATAATTTTTTTAAGGTAAAAAAAAAAATTGAAAAAAGTATTGTGTATAATTTACTAACAATGTCAAAATATATAAAAAAATTACCTCATGACCACTGCTGTCAGAATCTCGACGGACGCCAGCCGCAATAGGTTTCCTTCCAAATCTCTTAACAGATTTCGCCCTAAAAACATCGTTTTCACTCGTCCGTCTTATCGGTATGCTTCCGTCTGGACACGACTCGCCGGAATCCAACCATAATTGGTGGAAATTACCATTTCCCCCTTTTTTTACATCCGTAGTGTTTGTTGTATGTGCATGGCTTCTTGGACTTTTTGGTGGTTCCTGTATTTAGTTTACATTTTTGTTTTAGTAAATAGTCCTTTGTGTTGTTTTGGTGAAATTAGGAAATTTGTAAAAGGGTCCTTGTATTGTAATGAAATAGAGAGTGAAGAGTGTACCAAGGGTTTTTGTCGTTTTAATCTTGGGTGGTCAAAAGCTGGCTGCATATGAATCGGCACGCAATCTATGATATCACCATCTGTACTCTGTTACAAATAAAACCAAAATTATTTTCTTCAAAAATATGAATAAATATTAGCATGAAACATTATAGTAGATATAGACCAAAAGAGAGAAAAATCGAATATAACTTGAAACTAGCTTAATGTGAAGATCTGTTTTAATCATTTTCGATGGCTAAATCAAACTTGATTTGATAATAAAAACCCTTCATGAAAGCACTTAACTATATTTTTTATTGAATGCAAACATTTTATTTCACTGGAATATATATTTTTTAATATTTTAAATAATAAAAAAACTAGAATGAAAAGGATGAAAATGGTACAAAAATGAAACAAGGAGAGAAACTAATGAAGAACCTGAATTGTCTTGAGAGAAGGCTTATTAAGCCTTTTTAACAAAGCCCTTGCTCTTCTATACTTCCTCAATTCATCTCCAACTCTTAAAGTATTATTTTTCTCCTCTGAAATACTCACAATTCCCTCAAAACTTGAAAAGAAAAAAAGAAGAAAAATGAGGGAAAAAGAGAGCGATGCGATGCTAGTATTCAAGCCCATTTCCATTGCATAGAATTGAAGAGAAAGTTCTTGTTATGCAAGTGTAATTGCATCTAAATGTAGAATAATACATTTCTTTCTTTCTTTTTTGAACTGGTTCCTTGTTCAAAGAGAAAACAGGAGCATCCCTTAAGCAAAGGGACTCCAATTCCAACAGAATTTATTTCATTAATCTATTGATGGAATGGACTCAAATTATGTTTCTCTCTCTTCCTTTCAAAAGAAAAGTCTCTCTCTCTATATATATGTTCTTTATTCTCTCTTGTGTCACCATTTTCAAGGCTCACAATGAAGGTGCTTCATTGTGCTCTTCTCTATGCAATCATTCCAATTTTTCCACCCTGGAATTTCTCAGGATAACAATAATCAGAAAAAACCCGCTATACATTTCTTAAATAGTTAAGTGTGTAGCCGTAATTAAATTTAAAAAAAAAATTTAAGAGTATACAAAGCAATCATATATATTCTTTACAAGTTCTTGTAAAATATCATAGATTTGAGATCATAGATATGTGATCAGTGATAAATCTTGACAAAAATCATTGGGAAACTATAATGAAAAATATATCAAAATTTTGGAGGACGAGACATATATAACTTTAGCTATATATGTAGTTTTTTTTAAAAATATAGAGAGACGACTGTTCCTTAGATTAACATGCTTAATATATATAGATACTATGACAATTTAATTGATTTTTTTTATAAATTATTGTTATAATTGAATGACTATATTTTATCACTATGTCACTCAAACTAACATGCTTGATGTAGTTACGAAATTGCAGGTGCTGCAATTTTTTTTATATTGTTGAGATGTATGTAATTGTTGCTCAGACAAGGTAGGGTAGATTAGATTCCGACAAAGCATGACTTCAAAGCATGAGGTAATTATTATTATGAGGAGTTATAATTAGGAGTGTGCTTTTTAATGAGAACCTCTGTATGCAGATTTGGGCTTTAAAAGGAAAATGAACAATTAATGTTAATTTTCTTATTACTGAAAGAAAAATTATTCGGGGGTGTCTAGTATATGGAGTGTCCAGCAGCGTCATCATACAGTATTGACTGTACATACATATAATTTGTGTAGAACTAATTGCAAATATACTTTTTTTGTAATTTCATCATACATATTTAAAAATATACATTTTTTTTATTTCACTATATCTTTTGTGTTTACCGATATACCTTTTTTATAATTTCATCATACCTTTTTGAAATCGGGCGCTGCTGGGCGTTCTAAAATACTGGCACTTCATATCTGAACTCTTATCGAAAATAAAAATAAAAAGGTCATTGGATTTATATTTACCTCAATTTTGAAAAAAGAAACATATACAGTTACAACAATTCACTGACCGGAGTGGCCAACAGAATCCATGAAATTTGGAGTTAAAAAAAGACAGAATCCATGGAAATGAGAAGAGTGACAAGCACTTTAATTAGTTCTTTTCTTCTTTATCTTCTGTTCTCTTCTTTTCATTAGCTTTTGTTCTTCCATCGGGGTTTGAATCGAGTTTCAATTGCTGCATGCTACTTAGTCATCAAGTGGAGTCGGGTTTCTTTTTATATTTGCAAAAATATAATTGTTTTTCCCAGTTTGTAAGAACAGTGCTTGCTCCATCTCAAATGGTGTTAACATTGTAAAAACCATCATTTTAGATTATGCAGATTATTTTCACTAACCAAACTAGCATTTTTATTAAAATAGATTTAAGAGCAAAAAAAAAAAAAAAAGTCAATGGACTCATAGTTTAGTGATTGAATGCAAAACACCACAAACCATAAGTTGTAGATTCAATTCTCATTGACATTAAAAATAAAAGTGTGACAAAGAACTCCCTATTCAATCAAAAAGAAAGAAAAAAACCTCAACAAATTTGTTTTTGTCAAACATAATGGTGCAATCCATTTGTCATCTGATATAGCACAAAAACTTATTTTGCAAACTTAAAAAAAGAAGTCCTCATTTATGTAAATTAAAAATGGGAAATGAAAAATCACGACGGGATACTGTAGCGACCCTGTAGCGACGGATTGAAATTATATAATGTTTTCTCTCGTTTTTGTATACGCTATATACTGTTTTCATTTTTTAAAATATATATTGTTTACTGAATAAATTTTTATATACTGTTCGTTTTCAGTTTATATGTTTTTATATACTGTTTTTACTTTTTAAAATATATACTGTTTTAGCGAATGAATTTTTTATATACTGTTTGTTTTCAGTTTATATGTTTTTTCAGTTTTTATATACCGTCGCTACAGTACCCGCCGCGCAGTATCAGCTCCCATTAAGAATTAAACAAATCTTTTCTCGCAAAACAAACTGAACTTTAAAAAGAAGTCCTCATTTTTTTTAGAACTTGTAAAAAATTGTAAACAAAAAACTTCGACCAATAGACTCGGACATATCAAGATTTTCCTAAAAAAAAAGGTTATTCCTTAAGATAAAAAAACAAAATGAACTGAACTGAATCCTCTTCGCCAACCAACATAAATATGATATGAGCGGTAACTCTTACATTTTTAAATACAATAAATCTTGGTTATTTCATGCAAGGATATTCTATACATCGTGATGTTTTTCTAGAGATAAGATGGAATTTATGCCCTAAGAAAATATTCTTTAACGTTATTATCTTTCCAAAAAGCCAAGAAAAGAAAAAGAATATATTATATTAAAACACACTTGGTTTAAAGCACAAAATTCTCACATTATTTTATGTCCGGCACCAATTCTCATACTTTTCTCTAATTCCAGGATATGATTATATATTGACAGACATATATTTTTCTGATTATAAGAATGCCGCCCCTTAAAATCAAAAGGATTATTCTAAAATGGCAAAATCTAGTTTGGGGGTTAATAAATACGAAAACTCTTTATCTATATAAAACAAGGCAGTACGATAACAAACAATATAAAAAACATTTGCTTTAATTAGGAAGTAAGAATGATAGAACGCATTTCAAAGCAGTATAAAAGCTTGCAAAACTGATACATATGCATGCATGTATACATGCAATGATGGTGTCTGAACCTCGAAATAAAGCGAGAGCAAATCATAACATACATTACAGCTTAGCTTTATTAATTTAAGGGATGATGTTCCCATTAAAAATACACTATATTGATATCAATTTAAAGTAATAGACTTTATCAATGTAATGTAATACTTTGAAACTACATAATTTTGGGCTGTGGATCAGCAGCATCACTTCTTGGCCCAATTTTGGGTAAAATAAATTCGGTCCAAATCTGGACTTTTTTTTTTTTAACCACTATTGAGAAAAATAAAGCAACAGTTGCCACTGGTTTGAAAATAATGTGGTAACTACCATTTCCGCCACTATTAGTGGCGGAACAACCTGTGTTCCGCCACTAGTAGTGGCGGAACAGATAGATTTTCAGTTCTGCCAAAATCGGCCCATTTTACGCACTAAACGTGGTTAATTAGTATTAAAAATCTTGTTCCGCCACTAGTAGTGGCGGAACATGTTAAAATATTTCATTAAAGATTAACATGGCTCATGAATGGCAAATTAGCGTAAAAATTGAAGAATTACTATGTTCCGCCACTATTAGTGGCGGAACAGTGTAATTAGTAACGGTTTTTCTGAAAGAACCGTTACTGAAAGTGTAATTAGTAACTGTTTTTCTAAAAAAAACCGTTACTAATTATACTATTAGTAACGGTTCTTTACTATGTTCCGCCACTATTAGTGGCGGAACAGTGTAATTAGTAACGGTTTTTCTGTAAGAACCGTTACTAAAAGTGTAATTAGTAACTGTTTTTATGAAAAAACCGTTACTAATAATTGTATTTAGTAACGGTTTTTCTGAAAGAACCGTTACTAATAGTATAATTAGTAACGGTTTTTATGAAACAACCGTTACTAAATACACTATTCGTAACGGTTTTTTATAAAAACCGTTACTAAATATACTATTAGTAACGGTTCTTTCAGAAAAACCGTTACTAAATATAATTATTAGTAACGGTTTTTTCAAAAAAACCGTTACGAATTACACTTTTAGTAACGGTTCTTTCGGAAAAACCGTTACTAATTACACTGTTCCGGCGGAACATAGTAATTCTTCAATTTTTACGCTAATTGCCCATTCATGAGCCATGTTAATCTTTAATGAAATATTTTAACATGTTCCGCCACTACTAGTGGCGGAACAAGATTTTTAATACTAATTAACCACGTTTAGTGCGTAAAATGGGCCGTTTTTGGCAGAACTGAAAATCTATCTGTTCCGCCACTACTAGTGGCGGAACACAGGTTGTTCCGCCACTAATAGTGGCGGAAATGGTAGTTACCACATTATTTTCAAATCAGTGGCAACTGTTGCTTTATTTTTCTCAATAGTGGTAAAAAAAAAAAAAAGTCCCAAATCTGTACTTCAAATCTGTTGGCCCAAGAACAAAATTTCGACTAAATTTGAAATACTGATCTTAGCTTGGAAATAATACATGTGCAAACAGCAGATCAGATTAGTTCAGATAATGAGTTATTTTGGTCTTATGTTATTTGAACTTTTTATTATTTTGAGTTATTTGAGTTTCTGGTTTTATTAGATAATTCACATCATAATTAAACCTGGTTACCAATTATTCGAATTCCAAATCATCTAAATTTTGAACAAGATCAGATTAATAACTTTGTAAAACTTTCATGGTTAGATTCGTTCTAGAAACAAGTTAGCTGAGCTGGTCAGATTTTACTAACTCAAGAAAAACAAGCTTAATTGTCCCATTAAATGAACCTCACCCTACCAACCTCTTTTAGTTTTGTAATATTTATTTGCAGATAACCCTTGGAAAACTCATTTTTTAACAAAAAGCCAAGAACTTGGTCAATTCTTCTCTTTTAAGGACCCTACTTATATAAATATAACTTAAAAAAAATCAATTTAGGGGGGATTTTGAAATGTACCCTTAGGAAATCTGGCAATATCGTATATATCTCTACAAAATGAGAAATATATCATTAATACCCCTATAAAAGATACAAAATATCAAGCATACCTTACACAACATAGAAATATCATGTATATGCCCTATTTTCATATTTGTTTTATAAGATTCTCAAATTATTCTTGCTTTATTATTTTTATTTACACATAAAGAAGTAAAATAAGGGATAATTAGGCATATTGGGGGGAAAAATAGGAAAAAATAGGAATATTGATTATATGTTTATATTCTTCATGTTTTGTAGGTGTATTCGAGATATTTTACATTTTGACGGGGCTATGGATCACATTTTGAGGTTTCGTAAGGCTACATTTCAAAATCCACCAATATAAATAACTGAGCTCTGACTGTCATTGGTAAGCAAGGAAGAGAGAGAGAGAGAGAGAGAGAGAGAGAGAGAGACTATAGAGATTTGAGTATTTTGAGATTGAGACAGAGGACAGAGTATTGAGAGAGAACAACAATGGTGGAAATAGTTGAGACAAGCATAATCCTCCCACTGGAAGAAACCCCAAAACACAGTCTATGGCTTTCCAACCTGGACCTGGTCTTCAACTGGGGCCATACACCGACCCTCTATCTCTACCGCTCCTCCGGCCATCTCTCCTCCTTCTCCAATTCTTCCACCATCGAAACACTAAAATCCGCCTTATCCAAAGCCCTGATTCCATTTTACCCTTTTGCCGGTCGGTTGAATCGCGACTCGAGTGGCAGATTGGAAGTAAACTGTAATGGTCAAGGAGTCGTGTTTGTCGTGGCTCGATCGGAAATTGAGTCTGATTGGTTTGCAGACTTTCGTCCCTCGGATGAAGGGAGAAAAATGTTCGTGCCGGTTTCTGACGAGTCCGATGAGAAGCGACCGTTGCTAATGGTTCAGGTTTGAAATTTTTTAATTGTGCATATATTGATTGAATATATTTGAATGTTCATTTTATTGACAAATATTGGACTAAAAGAAGTTGATACTTGATGGTTGATGGTAATTAATTTTGAACAAATTTTTTCTCTCATTTTCAAATTTCAAATTCGGACAAAAAACATGTGGGCGACATGTTACATTGTTTTGTATGCTACCATGAAATATTTAATGTGGGACGACTTTGTCCTGACGCTAGAGATTTTTTTTTTCTTCTAGAAATTGGATTAGGGACCTTAGTGAAATAATATTTGGAAATTCGACTATTTGAAGAAAAAAGTTAGAATAATTAAAACCCGACAAAGTTATTCGTGCTTAAAATTTGAGTACAATTTATTCTGATTTGTATATCAATAAGGAATAAGGAATAATTTGATTTCATAATTATTGGTTGTTGGCAACTACCTAAAGTTGATCCTAAATTAAAAAAGTTCGGGGGGATAAAAGATATCTATTAGCTATATAGGGAGAGATGATGGTATTATTATTTATTCTGGTACCAACAAAAATATGGTTCAATTAAAAATAACACGATTGATTGAACATAAAAAAAAAAAATGTCAAGGTGATCAATCATATGTGTAGTAAGTAAATTCCCCCGCATCCAAGGGAGTCCCCAAAAGAGGCCACGCCACTCTCTTTTGGGGACCGTTGGATGGGATGATGTGGTTCGATATGGACCGTTCGATCGTTTAGAATTTCTGATATTTTATGGCGGTTTCTGTGTAGTTTCTGTGTAGTTAGATGGTGTCAGAATATGATTGGTTGAAATTCGGTGTTCCGCGTTCAATCCTGATTTAGTGTGAAATGTCAAATCAAATATAATTAATTATTTTGAAAACTAAACTGTATAACTTATGTGTTGTGAGTTATAATACCAATAACCACCGAATACTCGCTACACATAATTCATTCCTAAATAATAATAAATTTTTTTTTAAAAATAATGATTTATCAAAAAAAAAAAATGGGCCCACATGTCACTCTCTTTCTCTCTCTCCCTCAAATAAAAAAAATAATGATTTCCAAAATAAAAAAAAGATGGGGCCCTCTTTCTCTCTCTCTCAAATAATTAAAAAAATAAATAAATAATTCATTTTCCAAAAAAAAATGTGGGTTTCATGTGTCTTTCTCTCTCTCGGGTAATTTTTTCCCAACGTTTTATTTCAAAATATGATTTTTTTAGTAGCTCATTTTTTTGTGAAAAAAATGAAAAATAGAACAAGGATGGTGAGATCTTTCATTCATGATCTCAATTGTTATACTTTCGAACGAACTATTATGTTTTCTCATAATGACTTTCAATATCTCGTGTCTTCAATCGACTGGATTGAATATCACAATGTCAGATGACATTATGACTCATTCCTAAATAAAAATAAAAAAATAATAATTTATCAAAAAAAAAATGCGGGTCTCATGTGTCACTCCTTTTATCTCTCCCTCAAGTAAATAAAAAAAATAAATTAATAATTTTCAAAAAAAAAAGGTGGGCCCTCTCTTTCTCTCTCCCTAAATAATTAAAAAAAGGAAAATAAATAAATCATTTTTCAAAAAAAAAAGAATGTAGGCTCCATGTGTGTGACTCTCTCTAAGGTAATTTTTTCCGAACGTTTTCTTTCAAAATATGATTTTTCAATAGCTCAATATAAAAAAAAAATGAAAAATATAACAAGGATGATGAAATCTTTCATTCAAGACCCCAATTGTTATACTTTCGAACGCACCATTATGTTTTCTCATAATGACTATTAAAAATAATTTATATAGATTCTTTATGATTATTAATTCATAAGATAAATTTAATGTGTTAATTATTAAACAATAAAAATGATAAAAACCGAAGCGGAGCGCGGAAATTCTCCTAGTTATATGTAATACTTATATTTTTGAATTATAATAAAGTTATATTCTCACTAAATTACACAAACCCTATATTACAACCAAAAGTTATAGCTAGGTCCCATCATCAACTCTGAAATAATAATAATAATAATAATAATAATAATAATAATAATAATAATAATAATAATAATAATAATAATAATAATTATTATTATTATTATTATTATTATTATTATTATTATTATTATTATTATTATTATCAGTGTTTAAATAGCGGACGCAATACGCAATTAAAATATAGCTAAAATAGCGTTTTGAGCGCTACGAGCGCTATAGCGGTCAAATAGAATTCAAATAGTGGCTATAGCGGGCGCTATAGCGTTCAAAGTGTTAGTTTTATATTTTTTTTTTGCTTATTTTGAATAATTAATATTCGTGTGTTTATTTTGGATAATTTTGCGGTATGTTTAGTTATATGGACAATGAACTTTGTATGGTATTTTATGATAAATAATTATACTATTTTATTTAATATTTATGGTATTTGGATTTTTTGTTTTTTATATTAAAATTTTATTATGATCATATTATTATCATTAATATTTTTGAAAATTTTACGTAGATGATAAATTATATTTCACGTCCGTTGTAAGGCCATAGCGCCCGCTACCGCAATCCGCTACGGAGCGCTATATAGCTATTTAAAACATTGATAATTATTATTAATAATATAATAATAATTATTATTATTATAATAAGTTAATAAAAATGAATACAAAGAAGAATTTCTTATTTTAATTTTAGAACTTAATGTTTGAATCTCAAAAAGTATTATATTATCATAACACTTCATGGAGTTTGATGATAAGGACTTCAGAGGAAGGTCTTGTGACTCATCTTCATTTTTTAAAATAAAGAACAAGTATAATAATAAGATGAAGTCAAGAAAATTTACTTTTTGGGACCTGATAAAGCACGACAGCACTGTAGCACGACTGTTCACGACAGATCCAATAACAATATATATAATTTATTTTTCTAATAACAATATATACATAACAGTATATATAATTTATTTTCTAATAACAATATATACATAAAAAGTGAAAACATTATATAAAATGGGAAAACTGTATATAAAATGGGAAAAATAGTATATAAAAGTAAAAAAATAAAAAATATATAAAAAATAAACAACAATACATAAAATGACAAAACTATAAAAGTGAAAAAACAATATGGAAAATGGAAAAACAATATATCTATAGTGCCCTTGTGCTACAGCCGTGTTACAGTACCTTCGTGTTTGTACATTTGAAGAAAGAAAATTTGATAGTACTAAAGAAAATAAAAGAAAAAATAATGTTAGAAATTATAACATTGATTCATAAATGCAACAATTATCCGTTGTTGATCTTATCAACAATAGTGACTTGCTCTTTAACTCTAGAATAATTTACCTACAATCATCTTTAAATAAGATCCTTGCTTTGACAATTATTACATCTGAAGATAAGATATTTTGACGAAATCAGTTCTGTTGAAACTTAATCAAATAAATCAAACTGGATTTCAAACTGAACCATATGTACTAGAGTTAACCATATAAGTTTTTTAACTAAATTACAAATCAAACCGAATAAACTAATATATCATTGTAAAAATGAAAATAATATAAAATTAGGCTATTGATTTATTCAATCGTTCTGTATATATTTTGGTTAAATGAAAACCAAAGTGCGAACTGAAAAATACCGATTCCATATTGAACCGAACCAAATAAACCAAATAACCGAACTGAATTAACTAAACTCAATCAGTTCAGTTCGATTGCTGAATAATTCGAACTAAATTAACACTGTAGACAAATACCGCAATTATGAAGAAGAAATTATTATTTAATATATACTAATATTATTTAATTTATTATTACATTTAAAGTATATATTTTTTTATTTACTATATATTTGATAAAAATACATATTACAAACATAATTCATACATATATTTAAAAATACATTAATAGATACATTTATAATCATGAAGTATTATGTAAATATTTCATCAAATAAAATCACAAAATATTCCTATCATATTAACATCATCCACACAATATAGAAAAAAGAAAAATAAATATCAACATCTCGATATTGTTTTTATTTAATTTTGGGAATCAATCCTCCAATTGAGTTTGAATCTTGGGGCAGTCGCCAATCACACGACAGGGAGATAATGACATATGTATAGAGTTTTACAAATAAGTACAAATACTTTTATCTTATTCAGTTATTCTCAACCTAACCTTTCAAGAATTTTTTCCTATTTCTTTTTTTTTTTTTTTTGAAAAGAGAGGAATCACAATCACATTTTCTCAAAAAATCATTCAACCAAGTGAACTATAAATCATCCATAAAAGTAAAATTAAATTATTGCTTGAAAAATAAAAAAACGAGTTTCACGAAGTCTTGCATACAATAAGTACACAAAATCATGAGTGTTTAGCTTAAATTTTCAGTGTATTTCGTGACTGCGACATTTATGAAATTATTTTGCCTTTCGGTATTTGAATATATTATTTGATTTGAATCTTTACTAAGCATTTGATTAGGAATATAAGCATAACATTTCCATCTGAACTACCTAAAAGCCTCATAAAATGACAAATTCAATTCATAATAGCTTGACCAATCCCAATCAAGGACCTTGTGTTCCACTGTTTTATATATTTGAAACTAAAACCTATGATTTCTTTGAGGAGATTCCATTATACTTGTTTTTCCCCCAAAAAATAGAACTATTTCTTTCATCCACATCTTTAAAATATCTCCAACAACATGCATAACTGTACTTTTATAATAGTAAAAAAACCATCGAAAAAGTATTACTACTAACACCAATCATTGGTACAGGTGACTTTTCTGAAATGCGGTGGGGTCGTTTTAGGGTCCGCAATGGACCATGCATTGGCAGACGGGCCCACCGCACTGCACTTCCTTCAGACGTGGGCTCGTATCGCTCGTGGTGAATCCATCAACATAACACAACCCTTCTTAGATCGGACTCTCCTTCTAGCTCGTAACCCCCCAAAACCGCTTTACGAGCACACCGAGTACTCCCAGACACTCCGTACCGATTTGGGCCACAACAAGCCAAACCAGTATGTAACTGGAGTGTTTAAACTATCGAATGACCAGGTCGCGAGTTTGAAGAGTCGGTGTGGTTCTGGCCCCATTTCGACGTATATCGCTGTTGCGGCCCATGTTTGGAAGTGCACGTGCAAGTCTCAAGAGCTTCCGGAAGGTACCGAGGCACGAATGCTTTTGCCAGCTGATGTGAGGGCTCGACTCGAGCCGTCGCTCCCCAAAAACTTCCTTGGCAATGCAGTCGTTTTTGTAGCTGCTGCTGCGAACGTATCTGATATGGTATCTGATAGCTCAAATGCTTATTTGGCCGAAAGGATCAAGGGTGCGATTGGTAGAGTAAATGACGGATATGTAAGATCGCTGATAGATTACTTAGAAAAGGTTGATATAGCAACAATGAGTCCGAATGGGCAGGTCGACAGGTTTGACTTACGAGTCGTTAGCTGGCTCGGAATGCCGATGTACGAAATCGACTTTGGATGGGGAGCCCCACAATTTGTGGCTCGTGCCGACATGCTCGATGGAAGAATTGTGTATTTGCTAAAAAATACCGGAAAAGACGAGGGTATTTCTGTAATTGTATCACTTGATGCAACAAGTTTGCAACGCTTCAAGAAGATATTTTATGAGAATATTTCTCATTTGGAAAAAGAGTAGGATGAGTAAAATAAAAGCTAGAGTTACATGGATTTGTATTTGATGTATACACCCGTATTGAACAATGTGCCATAAAATAATTAGAATTTGTGTGACTCTTTTTAACTCAATTACCCACTTGATTTCAATTATCCTAATCAAGTGAAGTTATCCAAGACGAGATTTTGAAACAGAATACAAATTTCTGATTTTTCAAAGACACCTCAAATTCAATGTTAATCTCAAGTCGCGAAAATGTAATGCTAATATTCAAAACACTCTCCACAAATTGGAGAATCACACTTTAAAAATACTTATTTTTGTCAATTATCTCACCTCATAAATTAAAGGGATAATTTCATATATGCCACTACAAAAACCAAAAATATCATTTTTGCCATTACAAAAACTTAAATATCATATTTGCCATCATAAAAACTTAAAATATCATATTTGCCATTACAAAAACTTAATATATATCATATTTGTCATTAAATTTACTCAAAACATAAAACCATCCATTTTTTCCATTAAAATTAACGGTCCAATCTTTTAATTACCATTATACCCCTAAATTAAGTTAATGAATTATATTTCATATTAAACATTCATTTGATGATCTCTCTCTCTCTCTCTCTCTCTCTCTCTCTCCTTTCATGATTGAAATTAGTATATAAGCAAAACAAAAAAAAAATCTTCACTTTAATCTGTTAGTCAAAATAATTTGACACGAGAGAAAAACATATTGAAAAATTTAATCAATTCATATTTTTAAGTTTTTACAATGGCAAATATGATATTTAAGTTTTTGTAAGGGCAAATATGATATTTCGAGTTTTTGTAATGGCATATATGAAATTATTCCTAAATTAAAAGTTAATGAATGCAAAATATTCTATTTTTAAAAATTTCTCAAGGCTCCAAAAAGTTGTGCAGGATAACACTTTAAATCAATTAACGAAATACTTCTATTTTTCAGTTTTCTCAAGTCTCATAAATTGAAGTTAATGCATGTGAAATGCTAAACTTTTAGATTTTCGAAGACATCACAAATTGAAGGCGAATACTTAAAACAAATTATTATTTTTATTTTCTCAAAACACTATAATCTGAAGGCTAATATTCTTACTAAGTTCCGCAGATCAACTATAATCACCTTTAAGGGTCTGCTTGGTTTGGGGTTTAACATAGGGGAAGGAAAGGGAAGCTAATAGGGATGGGGAAACAAGGGTAAGAAATTAATCTTCCCGGTGCTTGGTTTCTCATGAGAGGGAAAAGAGGGTAATGGAGAGCTCCTTGATTGCAAAAGAAACTAAACCGTGATTTTTAATTCCTCAATCACACTTCCCTCAATTTTCAAAATCACTTCACATCTCCATTTAAATATTTTCCCCTATCTTTCCTTCTCTTCACCCCATTTATCCTCAAATCAAGCATAAAAAAGATTTTCCTTCCCTTCCCTTTCCCTATGTTACCTTCAAACCAAGGGGACCCTAAGCTGCCAATCATAAATTGTGATCTGACTAAGATCTGCAATTGCCAATCTGCACAAGTTCTCTTACTAGTACGGACGACTAAATCTGCCACTTATGTTGGTTACAGTTAACAGTTTGTCTTAAAATTTAACAAAGAATTATATTCAATATCAAGTTCAAAACCAATAACAATTAACATAGAACTTTTAAGGTAATTCAACTAAATAATATCCAAGAGTATTCACGACTACAAAAAATATATATTTTCATCTATATTATTGAAAATTGTTCTAAAATTTCCGTTTTTGAGATATATAATTAATATTGGATACATTGGCATCAGAACAGTGTTGGCAATTCAACATAACGCATCCAAATATTATTGACTAGTTATATGAATTTTCCAATTTTAATATGGTTATAATAAGGTTGTATCTTTTGCACTTTTCACATCTTTTCATGCTAATTAACTTTATATCTCTGATCCAACCATATTGCACCATAATATGCATACATCTCTTTTACCTTTTGATAACATGGCATCCAATTTCACTCAATTATTTCATATAAATCTGCCACAAGTATGGTTGTTACTAATATTATATCATAAACATGGACCAGTTCATAAGTTATGGTTCTAACTATTATCTTAATATAAAGATATACCAACTTTTATATTTTGAGTAAAATAAGAGTTAAGGTGGCAATTTTGTACATATATAAGCTCCTCCATGTATCTGCCAAAACTTCATAGTTACTGTTAAGAAAAAAAACAATAGAAACTATAGATCACAATAATGATAAAACAAAGCCTTTCTTTTATAATTTTTTCGTTATTGTCCTTGGCTGGTACACCCAATGCGACAGGTACGATACTAGGAGAAAGCAAACAAAAATACCAATCTGTACTATTATTTTCTTTTATTTTTGTGAAAATGGATATTAATTTATTTTCTTTTATTCGTTTCATGCGTAAATTATGTAGGTTTTCACCATGGTTCAAACCACAAAAGTTCAAGGATATTTAATATCATGTCATTTGGAGCTGCTGGAAACGGAGTTAAGGATGATTCACAGGTATCAACTTCATGAAATTGAAACTAAATAAACTTCTTATAAAAGAGATTTGAGTAAAGGTAATATTCCAATTTTAACACAAACTCATATTTGTTTCAAGGCACTTTTATTCGCATGGAAAGCGGCATGTTCAGTTCATAAAGCAACATTACTGGTACCGTCACAGTACCAGTTTCTCGTAAATCCAGTTACATTTCAAGGCCCTTGCAATTCAAGTCTAATTTTCCAGGTAATTTTTTTCTAAATTTCTGCAATAAAAAAAGAAGCGTTTTGCAAATATTACAATTGCAGCGACTTAATTTCAATTTCATGATAAGTAGGCTTTTCTTAATAAATGTTATGACCTCATTTTACACATTTTCAAGTTTAATATATGATTTGGGTTTTAATAAATATTAAAACCAAACTAATAACTACTAATATATGTATCATATTGTGTTTTTACTACAATATAAAAATTTATATGTTTTTTCCAGATAGATGGGATAATTTTGGCCCCCCAAAGCATCGCAAATAGCCCCAAATCAAATTATTTCCAATGGTTGAATTTCAAATGGCTTAGTAATTTCACAATTCAAGGAACTGGCACAATTAACGGCCGATCGTCACAATTTCAAAACCAGGTTTAATTAATTTATGGCAAAACATTTTTCCTTCTGAAATATTTTGAAAGCTGTTGAAATTACATTTGTTAAATTGTTTTTAACAATATTTATTTTTCTTCTGATTTTGTAGACCTCAAAAGGTGATCAATCGCCAACAATGAAACCTACAGTAAGCCATTTGATTTTGACAAATAAATTTGTTCATCTGAATAAAATAATTCAAAACTACTACACAATTAATTACTTTTTTTATTTTATTTTATTCAGATTATGAGATTCTACAAGAGTTATAACATTTCAGTCCGTGAAATTCAAATAGTAAACAGTCCAGGGTGTCATTTGAAATTCGACAATTCTCGGTGGATCAAAGTGAAAAATGTGACCATTTTTTCCTCACAAGAAAGTTTAAATACTGATGGGATTCATCTTCAAAATACGCGAGATGTGGAAATCCGAAAATCAAGTATCGGTTGTGGTAATTTAATTTAACTCCAAAAATATTTATAGATATTTTTATATTCATATATAGTGTATAATATAGGCACAAACTTATTTTATCTTATTTAGGTGATGATTGTGTATCTATTCAAACTGGCTGTTCAAATATCCAAATAAGAAACACTATTTGCAATCCTGGCCATGGAATCAGGTAAAAAACTAGTACAAAATAATTAAAAAAAATTAAAATCCATTTTATGGATGTAAATATATAATTTTCAATTTTAAAATATTTTTTTTATCTTGACAGTATAGGAGGGCTTGGAAGAGGCAATAGCTTAGCTTGTGTTTCAAATGTTTTAGTCAACAATGTGAAAATCCAAAACTCTCTATATGGTGTCAGAATCAAAACTTGGCAGGTTATTAATTTCCAAAAAAAATAATAATAATAATAATTACATCCACCATATTTTATACATCTAAAAAAAATCTGACATACTATATTAACATCTAAATTTATTTTTTATATAGGGGGGCATAGGAACTGTAAAGAACATAACATTCAACAACATAAAAGTCTCAAACGTCGGCACGCCAATCATAATCGACCAATACTATTGCGACACATCATCACCATGCGATAATAAAACAGACTCAGTGTCAGTCTCAAGCATCAAATACCATTCCATAACCGGTACTTATTCGTACCGACCGATCAAGTTCGCATGTAGCGACAGTTCACCTTGTACCGGTTTGGCATTGAGGGATGTTGAGTTGGTGCCATCTGATTGGTCGAAGTATTATGAGAAGCCGTTTTGTTGGAAAAGTTATGGGGAAATGTGGGGTTTGGTTGGGAAGTTGAATGTTGGGTGTTTGGAGAGAGGGAATAATAGGTTGTTTAAAGTTTTGAACAAGTCTCATAATTATACTTGTTCGTAATTTTTTGTTATTTTTATAGGTTATTTTGTTGGTTGATTTGGTTTCTTAGCATTTAGCATTATGAAGGTAGTGTTGTTTTGAAATTTTTTACTTTGATTGCCTTCTTTTGGTTTGTGTTAAGTGAGGAATTTTTTCTTTCTTTGCAATTTAGTGTTTTTTTTATGATGTTATATTGAGGAATGGGAGGTTTTGATTAATTATAAGCATTGTAATAATTTGAGAGATCATTTTGATCTTCCAAAGAATAGGAAAAAAAAGAAAAAAGAAAAAAAAATACACAGTAATAGTGAAATCTATCACTAAAAACAGAAAAAAGAACATGCTCCAAGTTCCACTGAAACTCCAATTAAAGTACTAACAACAAAATGCACATAAATAAACTACCACATATTTAGTACATCAAAGTCCAATTAAGACCCCTAAAGGGCAGAGAATTAAGCTACAACTGAAGCTAAAACTACAATAGTTGTTTCGTTAAGTTACAAAATACAACTTTTACAAAATCTAATTACAACATGCGATTCATATGGTCAAAGTCAACGTCAGTCTCCATTTTCGCACCATGCAATATTTTTTAAGTTATTTTTTTATTAACGAAATTTCTCTGTTTTGACGATTAAAGAATTGAGCTCAGTCAACAATTCCTGATATTCTCTTTTTGCCAATTCAAATTGGCTTCTTAACATTTGTTCCTAAAATTAAAACAAAATTAAATATATATTAAACATAAGATCAACAATTTGAAATAAAAATGTAAAAATATTTTTTTCCTTTTAATACCTTAACAATTAGCTTTCTGTGTGCTGTCTCAAACTCTGCGCACCTGAAATAAAAATCCCCAAAAGGAAACTGTATAGAATTTTGTAACAATTATTGTGTAAAAAAACAAACAACGTATAAAAAATCTACTTACTGTGATTTTAGAGTTTTATTTTCAAGAAATATAGTCTTCATTTCATGTATATGCTTCATTCCAGGGTTTTGCCGCTGCAAATTTTACAACAAATCAAAATCATTATTTATCTTTCTTTATTTTTTCTTGTTTTATTTTTTTAGGGCTCGTTTAACATCATTTCCGTTTTTCTGTTTTTCGTTTTTTAAAAACAAAAATCAGTTTTCTGTTTTTCTGTTTTTGTTTTCAAAAAAACTGTTTTTTGTTTTTAAAACCAATAATATTTTTCCTAGTTATTATTTTATCAAATGTATATTTATAACATTTTCAGCGGCAATATATTAAGTTTTCAGCGCCAATATGCCGTTTATAGTATCAACATAATATTTTCAGCGTTAATATAACCGTTTTAAATACCAATATATAATTTTCAATATTAATGTACCGTTTATAATGTTGATTTATCATTATTGAGTATTAATATCCTATTTTCAGGAATCATTTTTAGAGTTAATATGATGTTTTCAATGCCAATATATTGAGTATTTAGTGTCAATCTACCGTTTACAATATCAATGTAACATTTTCCGTGTCAATATACAATTTTCAGTGAAAATATATTGTTTTTAATGTATCAAAATACTGTTTTTTAGTATCAATATAACACTTTCAATGTCAATATATCATTTTAGTATTAAAAATGTTAATATATCATTTTTAATATCGGCATATATTTTTTCTAGTGTCAATATACCATTTCAGTGTGAATATAAAGATTTCAGTATTAATAAATCTTTTGCGGTATTATTATATTATTTTCAGTGATAAGTTATTTTATTTTTACTGCAATATAAAGTTTCATGGTCAATATTTTTAATTAGTGTCAGCTTGTCTTTTTTAGTGGATATAAAGTTTTACGGTCAAAATTTCTTTTTAATATGAATATACTATTTTTTACGCCAACTTACCTTTTTTAGCGCAATACAATATTTCAAGGTCAATATTCTTTTTTAGTGTTATCATATTATTGTCGTGTGGTTTCGGACATTTATATGTTTGGCAGTGAAAAACAGAAAAGAAGAAACAACTTTTTCTTGTTTCCAAAATCCTGTTTATTTTTTGTCATTTGGATAGAAAAAAATGAAAACAGAGGCGCATTTTGTCAACACGTTTTGTTTTTTTTCTGGAGAAAAAAAACAGAAAACAGAAAACGGCAACGATACCAAACGAGACCTTAATTAAAATTAAATATAAATAATAGTTAAATACCTTGTTGGGAGTGCTTTCCTTTTTGGGAAATTCCTTAATGATGCTGGCATCATCATCACTGTCATCAGTTGTATCATTATCATTATATGTGGCAGGCCATTGATTGAAATTTTGAGAGCCGTTTTTCCTCTTTATTGACAGCTCTGTAAATAATATATAATTTGATTTTGCTGATATAAATAATCCATTTTTATGATATTTAAAAAAGTATGAATAAGTTTGTTCTTTGAGATCCTTTTGTATAACTTAGTACGACAAATATCCCATGTGTGTTAGAAAGTGTGGTTCACATGTTTATTTGTCAAAAAAAAAAAAAATGTAAAATAATATAAAGTTCCCTTACCACCTTGAAACATGTATTACTAACCAGCCAGGGACGGAACTAGAGTTGTATGTTAAGGGGAGCCGAGAATTTTTCCATCAGTAGAGGAGTGAAGAGATATAATATCAGCTATAGTTTTTTTTTTATAAAATAGATATCACAATTTTGAAATATCACATTATTGCATTTGCATATGTGAGATTCTGATACTTTCTAGAGATATCCACAATACATTAAGCATTTTCAAGTTTAAATTGTTATTGTCATTCATTTCTTTTTTTGGTATCAATCTTGCATGTGTAATAAATAAGAGAATATGATTATTTTCTTTAGCTTGGGTTTTGATCTAGAAAATGAGTATGAAAACATTGGATGTGGATATTGAATTTCATGCATCATACAAACAAATGTGTACACATAAATCAATCATCATTCATCTGTTACCAATATATACAATGAAAAGTAAAAAACTAGACCAATATATGAAATCCATCCATTGATATATATTAAGGTTTTGATTTCTTTTTTTCCTTTTCTTTTTTTTTGATGAAAAAGAGTTTTGATTTCTTTTAACAAAAAATGCTTAAATTCCATATTTTAAATAAGAAATATGCTCTTTTAGAAAGATTTAATTAAAAAGGATGTTTAACTAAAAAAATATGTTGCCAATCAATGTCTATTTAAGAACAAATTGTTGCCAAGTGTGGGACTCCAACCTTTGTTCTTAGCACGTCTCTGAACTCAAGTACTTCTACAGAACCAATAGTACATATAAATTTGATATGTAGTAACTTATAAATTTCTAATCTCTTTAGCAGGGGCCAAAATAAAAATTCCCAAGGACTATAATACAATTTGTAAGTTTCATAGGGGGGGCCAAGGCTCCCCTTGGTCCCCCCCTAACTCCGTCCCTGTAACCAGCAATACATGTTTCATTCATCATCTATAATTACAAAAATACTTACCTTATTTTATTTTTTCCAGTTCTAAGGCCTACACACTCTTGTATTACAAAAATATTACAAAATTAATAAAAAAAGACTTACTCAGTAAAGAAGAGGATTTAGGGCTGTTTGAATGACTTGGTGTGGCCGTTCGTGTGGCGGCCGTAATTTCCAAAGGATTATTATTATTATTATTATTATTAGGAGGGGGTAATCTGAAAGATTGCCTCACATTTTTCGGTAGTTTTTTATTGTCGTAACCGACCAAATGACAGTGCAAATCCCTGACAAAAACACAAAAAATAATTTACACTTTATTATTATTATGGAATGGACAAACTCCACTTGTTTAAATTAATTTATTAATTAATAAATATTAAATATATGAGAAATTGTACCAATATTCATAAGTCATTTCTTTCAATCGGACCTCAAGTCTTTGGTACAAAACTGATTTCTCAAAATCCTGCTTGTCATGAGTCGGTTTTATGAAATTCGCCTCTAGAATTCCTGTAAAACGGAAGGGAATAAACGTAAAATAATTCAGTCCTTGTCCAAAGTCAGAATAAAATGAATGCGATACTTACCAACTACACCTCTTCCTTTTCCATAAGAATTAGTAGCGACTTTCCAAAAGGGCTGAAGCACAAATTTTACAAATTAAAGGGCTTCTTTGAATAAAAAAGGAAATCAAGGGCTTATTGGCAAAAATACTCACAGAGATTAAGCGGTTTTTGTGATATACATTAAATCCCTCTACATCTATATTCGGTGCTCCAATTTCATAACCGATTGTAGTGACAACTGCTGCCTGAAATTCAAATTTCAAATTCAAAACTCAAATTTGTAGTTACAACATTCGCGATTCGTTCTGAACTTAGTTGGCCTTTATGAATTGACTTGCAATTATTCTCAGGGGTATTTCCGTAATTTAACCCAAATTTTGCACAAATTTGAAGGACAGACACAAACAGCGTTTCAATCATCCCAAGCAAGAACACCATCCGAATAACGCAGGGGCATTTTGGTAAATTTAACCTGAATTATTTTCAAAAATAAAATGAAATAGATACCCCGATGACGCCGGCGACATTGGGGCGGTAGACGATGCACTCGCGGTACATGAGGTCGTTGGCGATGCGGTGGGGCTCCACGATTTCTCCCCGAAGGTTTATTTTGAAGTTGTCCGGCATGTGCAGGTACAACACCGACGCGTACGCCTGTTAGAAATTAAATATAGGTAAATAATAATAATAATAATAATAATAATAATAATAATAATAATAATAATAATAATAATAATAATAATAATAATAATAATAAAAAATAGGAAAAGAATAAGACATGTACAGTAATAAAAGTATAAAATAATAAACAAAACATGTAACAATAATTACAATAATAATATAAATACATAATTATAATATGAATATAACATATAACTATTTAAGCAATCATAACAAATACAAATTAAATAAATTTAAATAAATGAATCATATAATAACAATAATAGTATAAATACGTAATAATAATAATATATGATATATTGATATTAATAAATAAATAATACATGTGAGCAAATAATAATAATAATTTAAGTAAGTTTAATAACTATATCATACTCTCAGAGAATAACAGAGTCTGATGGCGATGTTATTTTGCGTGAGATTCTGAACTTTCCTCTGAAATCCGAGTTTTGTTAATTGGGCCTTTTTGCGGGCCCCACTTATTATTATGTCCTAAAACCAAAAACCCAAATTAGAACAGAAATATTTTAAAGTACAATAAAATAAGCAAATTGATTAATGAATTTGGTACCAAAGGGTCGGAAAGGAAATCAAGTTCCACGTCACCATCATCATTGTGCCAAAGATTATATACTAATACTTTCGTGCCGTTATCTCCTATGTCATCAAACTGCACAAAAAATAATAAATAAATAAATAAAATAAAAATAATAGTAATATTATTTTTATTATTAATTATTATTATCATAGTAATAGTAATAAAATAACAACAACAATAATAATAACAATAAAAAAAAGGAAGTTTAATATTAATTGAAAATTGATAATCTAGAGAGAGAGAGAGAGAGAGAGAGATGAGAGAGGGAGCATACTTGTTTGCATAATTCTTCTTCAGTAGAAAAAGGAGACCATTTGAAAAGAATTGATAAGGTAGACTGAAATTGCTTTTCATTACTTCTAATTAATCTATTTACAAAACCGATCTTCGGATCGAATTCATAATCTACCTGTAAATATAAATCCAAAAAAATTTACAAAATTTACAAATTTAGAATTTAGAATTTAAAAATAGTAAATTATGCAAAAAAGAGTTTAGGAATTAAAAAACTTACAGTTGGTACGACTATATCGTCCAAACCAGTACGAGTTAAAAATGTATATGAGAGAAGCCCAACACTTTGTGTAGTTTTCCTATTTAAAAAAATGAAAAAAAAATATAAATATTTTCTTTTGCGGACTAATTGGTAATTTAAGAATATGAGGGGTCAAAACATACATTTGCTTCTTGCATCTTGTGAAAACAATGACATCGGCTCCAAGTCTCATTGTACTTGTTTTAAAACCATTTCCATCTAAAATAAAAAATACATAAAAATAACCATCAATCCAGTATAACTTACGTATAAATAAATAAAGTAAAATTGAGGGGGTAAAGTGAAAAATGCATACATTGACCAATAAAAGCATCGGACTGTTTATCAGAAAAACCAAAGCTGATACACCGCCTCAATGATTCAGGATCCATTCCGCCTCCGTCATCTTTTTTCCAAAATATTCAAAAATAATCAATCAAAATAATTAAAAATCATTTATTTAAATTCAACCCAAAATAGATAAATAAATAATGTAAGTACCTTGGATTAATAATGCAGGGTTTCCGTCGTGAGGGCAAATAAATTTATCTACTTTGACAAGTGTGGCTCCATTATTTACCTAATAAATTCAAGAAAAATATTACAAAAAAATGATTATGTTTCAAAAATATGAATAGTGTAAGAAAATATGAAATAGTATAAGATACCTAAACTGACCTCATCAATTGCATTATCTAGAAGCTCCGCAATGGCTACACATACAAATTAAAAAAAATAATAACAAAAATTTCAGAAAAGTTAATATTACTTACTAAATCTTACAAAAAGAGAAATAATTTGTCTTTTTTTTTTTCTTTTGAAAACTTACCGCCAAAGGCCCATTTGTGAGAAGTTGCATTTGAGTGAAGAAACCTTGGATTAATACGCAACCTGTTTCTTCCATCTGTACAAAAAAAGTAATTTAAATTACAAATAAGCCCCTAAAATTTGCTCCTATTTTTTGTTATGAGCCTCATATTTCCATCAACATTTTAGGGTTTAAGCCTAAGGAACTGGTACATGTGGTACGTAAAAAAGCAGCATTTTTTCTCTTATTTTTTTTTTATCTATTTTTTTTATTTTAGACTACATGAATTGTGCAATCATGTAATTAAGACTCAATTTAAGTTTAATTTCAATGTTTGATCAATTGTTGACTTATTTGTGCAATTAATCAAAAACCAAGCCAAAAAAAGAAGCTGGAGCTTAATTGATACTTAATTTGGCTTAAAAAAAACAAAAGTAACTAATATATAAAAATAAAACATACTTTGATACGAAGTGCCCACTGATTTCTTAACCTCATAATCCCCCGATTTCCAAAATTGGCGACAAATCGGTCTTAAGCTTTGCGTTGAATTTCCACCATTCAGAGTAAAATTAGGGATAGAATTTAGTGGTTCCGCCTCGTGCTTCACTAAAATGGCATTTTTGGTACTTTTGCTCAAAATTCCTGGAGGGGTTTCAGTCTGTGCACTAATTAAGGCAAGAGGTTGAAGAAATTTGAAATCTTGAAGTTCAGATTCAAATTGATTGTTTGATTTTTGATTTGGGGCTTGATCTTCTTCATCGCTTGATAGATCTATCAGATCTATTGAGTTCATAACTTGAGAAGAAAGACTTGTTTGGATCAAACCCTACATTTAAGAAGGAAAAAAAATTTAGGATTAGTATTTTTAAGTAAAATTGAGCTGAAAAAGAATAATTCAAACCCTAAATCTATAAAGTTTTGTGTTAAGAGAAAGGAGAGTAATTTGATTTAAACCACAAATTGGGAGGGAAAAAGTGGAAAAATTGGTGTTATTTGAACACTAAGTAAAACCCCAAAATTGCAGAGAAAAGGAATAAAATTGAGAGATCCATTGAGAAGAAAGATACTTACAACTCAAATTGAGACTAATCGAGAAGAAAGATAGTTAAAAACTTTAAAATCGGAAAATTATCACGAAAAATTGAAGTTTTTCAAAAGAGAAAGTGCAAATTGGAGAAGAAGTGGATAATGATGAAATTTGGGGCTAAATGAGAATGCAAAAAAGTAAATGAATGAATAACCAAAAAAAGAAAGATATTTAAATATTAGATTAAATAGGCAACTATGATTTGTTTAGCAAGAAATATAAAATAAGATTCACAATAAATATAGAAATTAATAGTAATGTGCAATAATTATCCAAAAAATATATCATTTCCTAAAAAAAATTAAGAAATTAAGAAATTAAGATAGTTAATTAAAATTCCTAAATTGGAGCGAGAAGAAAAAAGATTATGGTTTCTTGAGAAGAAAAATGAAGTAAATAAGCGGCTATCTACTAAATTGGTTCAAAGAAACTGAGGAGTTTCAAAAAAAAAAATATATTATTATCCATAAAATAGATCTTTGTGAAACTAGAAAATTTTTATTCAAAGAAAACAAAAATAAAAGGGTTTTTAAATAAAAAAATGTATTGTTTGAAAACTAATAAAAATCTATATATAAGAACTTTTATCAACTAGAAAGATTTATTAAAATTGTGCAATTGAAATTTGCATGCAAACAAAGCAAGTAAATTAGAATAAATTAGAAATTTTCAAAGATTTAGAAAATGAGACTTTTTAAATACTAGAAATTTATAGAAAGACAATCAAATTTGATATCTAACTTTACCCACCAAAAAAGATTCTATTTTGAAAAAGTAAAAGGGTATTTTGGGAAAGAAGGGTGGTAGTTAATAAAGGATAAAATCTTCTTAACTTGCTCTTTATTTTGGAAATTTAAAACTTTGAAGGTGAATAAAGAAGAAAAAAGGGAAAAAATTGTCAAAAGTTTTATTCACCTCTAAAACCTTCTTTCTTCACCTCTTTTCTCTTAACAAAAGAAGGTATTTGGGGGAAATGTGTTTTGCTTGGAAAATCACACTAAAAAGGGAAATAAAAGCTTCCAAAAAATTTCTTACCATAAAATATGGACTGAAAAGGAAACTCAATGAGAAAAAAATATTTGGGGCAACTTCGAAAATTGCAAAAGGAAACCCAAATTGTTTCTAAATCAACCTCTGCCACTTCAAAATCGAAAATCAATCCATTTCCAAACAAATTTAATCCCATTCGAGTTCAAAGTTGAAATTCCTCAAACACAAATAACATCAATATGAGAATGTGCTGTTCTATGCCTAGAAGCGGAAGCGTTAATGGTGAATGCAAACCAGAGATTTTTTCTCTCTCGTTCGATACTGTCGAAGAGGAGAGATTTTGGGTTTTGGGGTTTGTTCGTCGGAGAGAGGCGGAATAAGCGAGGGCCAGTTGGCCATTCGTTTTGTGGTGGCTCGAGACCCGAGAGGCGGTTTCGGCCCCCAATGAAATCGGAAATTGCATTCAGGTCCTTTCATATATTTTATTTTAGCCCCTAGAATGATAGCATCTGAAAAGTAATGGTAATGAATCTAATATTTTTATTTTTCCAAGTGGGTTTGTAATTTTCAAAATAAAGTTATTTTTGTACTTTAATAGAAGAGATTACATTGATTTATTCATAAAAAGTTAAGGGGCCATTTGATTCGAGTTTTGAAAGATGTCGTGTATGAATTCCAAGGAATGTTATTTCAAAACATGTGTGATTATTATATTTGGTTTCGTCTATTTATTTCAAGGAATGTGGAAGATTTTGATTTACTTGATTTTAAATTTGTAAAATTTATTTAGATTTACTCATTAATGAGTGGAGAGAGTTTTTTATAAATGTTTTTTCCTTATTTTTCTATGCTCTTCTTATGGGAATGTGTAAAGCCACTAATTTTGGTGGATATCCGATTCTCATCAAATATTACATAGGGCATCTTAAATGCCATTACTTTATTACCTTATTATTCATCCAAATATACGAATGAAATCCATGTTGATGGATGCCAAGGCATCCACAAACAAAATCTCAAACCAAACGACCCTTAAATGATAACTAGAATTCTCTTAGGGTGCGTCATATTAATCATATTCCTTGGAATCATATTATCATCTCATGATAATATTTTACTTATATTTTATATTCCTTGAAAAATTGTATTTCAATATTTAACTCAACATTATTTAATGCTTGGTAATAAAATGACAATTTTACTATTACTTATAGAATGCATGAGAAGAGTATTTTGCGAAATGGATAAAAGAAATATTACATTTCTATGAGAATATTAATGATCTGATGTACTTCTTGAATCTCTTTAGAGGTCTGGACCACCCATAGATTTTCTTCTGCTTTGCGGATCTTTCTCTTATGTTCTGAAATATTTGGAAGCATTTCTTCTAGATCAGAAAGAAGAGAGGAGCAAATTTCCCGTGCGCGACCTAGGTATCTCCTGAATATCTTGAAAAGGTCTTGCTCCAAAGCCCAATTTCAATATAAAAAAAAAAAAAATTGGTCAAAACACGTCATCATTACTCACCAAGTTTGGTAGGATTTTTTTTCTTACAACTAAGGTAACAACTTTTTAATGAGAATTTGAGATTGTTGTCAAGTTTCGATGCAATTTGAGATTGTTGTCACGTTTCAATGCTACGATAAATTTAGTAAAATGATTCATATGACTCAACTTTCACGTTTCAATGCTACGATAAATATAGTAAAATGATTCATATGACTCAACTTTCATGTAAACGTTCCATTTTTTCGCGAGTAAACGCACTCTTAGTAAACAAAGATTAAATTTATCATCATAAGATAAACATCAAAAGTTGTACTTATCCACTTAAGATAAGATATAAAACGAAATTGAGAGGAAAAAGTTTAGTCTCATATTGAGTTATTGAAAGAAAATGAAGTTATTTAAATAAGTTAGTGTATCTACTACTAACATTAATAAGTTTGATTTTTTCAGAACAATATGGTGTGAATTTATCTCGATAGTGATGAGTCAGTTATTGTACTTGGGCAACAAATGGTATGAAAACAATTCAATTTTACTTTTTTGTGGCTGAAGACATATGGATTTGTACTTGGAGAGAGCCCATTGGTACTATCATATGTCGGGAAGTGTGTGCAGATATATACTATGATGAGACTGACCACATATTAGTTATGATGAGCACGTTGGGAATTTAAGTGATGAAGTTTTTAATATACCGGAACAAAATTGAGAGAAAAGAGGTTTAATATCACCTTGCGTTATTTTAATTAAATGAGTTAATTAAATAGTTTAATGCATTTACTACAAATACTAATCAAACTTATACTTTTTAAAGATAATATGATGTGAGCCTATTTCTATTGGGCTGGGTACGAATTGTAATTGGACTCTAACAATTCTTCCATCATGTCACTCATCGTGCCATTAATTATTGTTGTCATACTGCTAGGAGCAGCCGTCAGGCACAAAAAAAAATAGATCTTCAGTCTCCACATCAAGAGCGGAAGAAAATTTTCATATATCACCAACACGAGCAAAAAAAAGCGGAACACTTACAACTCATGGATGAGCACGATGTGTCAGAATTGAGAAAAAAAGAAGGGTTTTGTTCCCAACATAAGAAAAACTAAGAGCATCGCCATCCACATGGAGAAGGTCTCAAAAACCGAAAAGTATCGGGTCTTATGAGTTTAACACGATAACATGTGCTAAGCTACCAATTTTCAACCCTTTAAGTATATTGGTTCTACATGAAACAAATTCTCAAACACTTTTAACATCGCCAACAAACCTCACAAGAAAATCATCAAACACCATCTGTTGCTTCTAATTCATGTTAAACATTTCCTCATACACATTATGAACACCAATCTGATTCAATTTTTACTAACCCGTCATTGGTACAACCTCAAATATATTTGTTATTTAAATATCATCTTCTCTCCAGTCCAAAAATTAAAAATGAGTGAGAACTACAGGCGATCACCTGCTTCGTTCTCTTTAGGATGAGCTCATATGCTCTTTAAATCAATCATGCTAGACGCGGGATTCGAATTTTTCACCTATAAAAATGTGTGGTTAGTACCATATCATTAGACTATCCTACTGATGGTAAAAGATAACTGAAAGCCTCCTTTATTTCTCTAGGAGGAAGGAGTTCTTTTCGTGCGATGAACGGACGTACTAAAGCTAAGTATCCTCCGCTTGCCACTAACGAAATATTCATAAAACTTCTCATTCTCGATATTCTGGCCATACAATAGATCCCTCTTACTCCAGAATGTCATCCCGCACTCACTCATATGCCCTAACCCCATATGTGACAATTTGGTGTCCATAACTAAGATAGAGATAGCAACGACGACCGAGCGTGAAACTGCGCCAATTTCTCGAAAATATAACGTACATATCCTTCCAGCCTTCACCAATGTAAGAGTCCCTCTAGATATCTTGAGGACTCCACCTTCACATCAAAACTTGCAACCGATATCTGGAAGAATGCTTAACAAGATCAAAGTTTTCTTCAAATCGGATATATGCTTAATGCATGTCAACTTACAGACAGCCCTGTCATGCATCTTGATCTGCCTTACCGTGCCAATGCTGGTAACATTGAAGATATGATCATCTCCCAAAATAACACCTTCACTAGACGTCTCATATGTGGTAAACCACTATCGATTCAGGATTCATATGCCCCCGTATCCATGACCCAATTATTCTCAAAACTCTTCTTCCCTATTATTGATTTGCGAAAGCAGTGGAATAGAATAATCAGGCTCTGATGCCAATTTGTTAATGTAATTGGGTGAATATGAATATAGAGAAAAGAACCCGTAAGAAAAATAACTAGCGATGAATAGAAAATTCGTATAATCAATTGAGAGTCTAAATTGCAAGAATTGTGATAATTATAATAGCTTTAGATTTTTTTATATACTAGAGTCTTGACTGATTATCAAAATATATATACTTTCTAAATTAACGATACAATATGAAAATATTCTAAATAAGATATAAAAATGAAAATAAACTATTTTTTTAATCCTTCAAATATTTTCTAAATATTTATTTTCTTCCACTAATTCTTTCCTAAATATTATTATTACTAGAAAGGAAACATACTACGACGAGATTCATAGACATACATAACAAACACGAAAAAGAAAAACTCAACTTGATCAATTAAAGACTTCAAAAGTCCTCGTTTAAGACAAAAATATTTGTACAGGGTCATAAGTGTCAAGTCAGAACACTGGTAAGAGATGAGAGTGACGTGTCCCCAGTCGACCTGTAAACCATCCAATCCCCTGTCGCCACGTTGGATTCAACGCAGCGTTATCACCACGCATTAGACCCACCGAAGATTCATTCTTTTTCTATTTCTCCCCCCCTTTATAAGACCGAGATCGATCAAATTCAACCCATTTAGTTCAGAGAGAGGGAGAGAGATTCGAAGAGGAGAATCAGATGACGCTGGGCAGTTCAGGCGGATCTAGTGTTGTTGGTTAGATATCTGATTTGAGCGGAAACTTTTTTTCTTCTTCCGTTTTTTGTTATATTTATTTACGTCTTGTTTGCGTGGATTTCCTTTTTTTCTTCTTTGTTTGTTGATTTTGGTTTTAGTTGATTAATTGCTGCTGTCGCGATTCGTAGTTAAAGTTCAAGTCTTGTGCGTATTAGTCAGATTGATCAAATTTCTAAATGAAGACAGAATTTTTTGTTTCGAAAATCACCAATTTGGGTTGTTCCATCTAGAGGATAGGTTTGACTCGGGACTATTAATTTGCCCTATCCCCAAATCAAATTGATATTAGTTGGATTTGAGGAGGAATAATAGTTATAGTTACTCTCTGAAATTCCCAATCTTAACAGTACCTCAATTTTAATGAAAAACATTGAAATTAGAGGTTAGATTGTCAATTTCCTCAAACAGATTTATCCTATTTTAATCTCGCACAAAACCAACATAGAAATAACAAAAGTAATCAGAAAATCAAGGTCAAAACGTCATTCCTGATTTCTAATACTCAAACTAAGACCTAAATCCCTCCCTTCATAAACCCTCATTTAAACCCAAATTATCCAGAACAAAATTGCTTGAAAACTGAATAATAAAAATCAATAAATATTATTTTTGGTTTTGCAGTGCCTAGGAATTTCAGGCTTCTAGAAGAATTAGAGAGAGGGGAGAAAGGGATCGGAGATGGGAGTGTGAGTTACGGCATGGACGACGCCGACGACATCTTCATGCGCTCTTGGACCGGCACCATCATCGGCCCTCACAACGTGCGTAATTTTACCCTTTTGCCCTTTTGTTATTTATTTATTATTAGGAGAAATATTATGTATTTGATGATTGGAGTAAACTTTCAAATTGTGGGTGTATGCATGTATGTCCTTTATTTTTGTGTTTTGGGTAAATGTGATTTTTGAGGTTTTGTAAGGTGGAATTTCGGTTTATTTTTTGATAATTTTTTTAATTAATTAATTTGCTTGTTTGATAGACGGTGCATGAAGGGAGAATATACACTTTGAAGCTATTTTGCGACAAGGATTATCCTGAGAAACCGCCGACTGTCCGTTTCCATTCGCGCGTCAACATGACTTGTGTCAATCATGATACTGGACTGGTACCAAACCCTACCCCCCCCCTCTCTCTCTCTCTCTCTCGCTTAACCCTCTTTCTCTCTCTACCCCCCCTCTCTAACCCGCCCCTCTCTCTCTCTCTAACCTTCTTTCTCTCTCAATCTCCCTTTCCCTCTCTAACTCCTTTCTATCTCTAGATTAGTATCTTTTTAAGGTGTTCATTATTTGTAATTTGTGGTGTTTTATTATTTATGTTTTAAATTTTTGGGAATTTTGCAGGTTGATCCAAAGAAATTTGCGTTATTATCGAATTGGCATCGCGAGTACACGATGGAGGATATATTGACCCAGTTGAAGAAAGAAATGGCCGCTCCGCAAAATCGCAAATTGGTCCAGCCACCAGAAGGGACTTTTTTCTAAAAAAATAATAATTATATTATTACAATTTAGTCCTTTTTGTTGGGTGCGTAAATGAATGAATTATGGATTTATGAACTTTACTAGACATATATTTGTATTATGAAGGTTTGAAGTTATGATTTGAAATATGCATGCCTAGTGCTTTGTATTTATGTATTGATCCTTGGTTGGTGTAGAAATACTTGTTGCAAAAATATTTTATGTTTTTCTGCATGAACAAACTAACTTTATAATAACAAAAATAGTTAATTATGCATCTTCCTTTGAGAATCAATATTAGATATTTTTCTTACCATTGGCTTTTTCCTCAAGTTTTATTTTATATAATCTTTCCAGTTCTTTCTTATTTTTTTTTTATCTTTTGGATTAACAAGCTATTCCTTCTTTTAGGTTCATCACATACAATGGATTAAATACTTAACCAAAATAACACTACTTGAATAAAGTTAAAAAATCCCAATGAATATGAAAGAAAAAAACATACATCCATAAAAGAACAAATAATATACAATACACACAAATGTACTCAAAAAATGAGAAGAAAAGAAAAAGAAAACTCACAATTAATGTTCATTCCAGTACTACTATCTATACACTTGAAATAGATCCAAATGAAAACCACAAATTTCTCATCTTGAGGAGAAAATGGCCTCAAGATCTTTGTACAAGCCCCTCGATTTTGTTCTCGTGTCATTTTTCGCCTTGAAATCTGCACTAGAAGTCATGGAAGAGCTCCCGCTTCTCTTTCCACTCCAAAACGGGTTATTACTGCTCGACGGGTCATTCTGCAAACCTGATCCGCTACTTTCCTTACTAAAACTAGCTTTCGCAACTTCTCTCAATTGTTTCACCCAAGACCTCTCTTGTGACTTTTCTAACGGAATTGGAGTGCGCGTAGCATTTTCTCCTTGATTTTGATCGTTGTTTGGCGAAGAAGAAACCTTACAATTCATCTCATCTAATAATTTTGATGGGAGTATTATCAAAAGAAGGCCGGTCAAAGCGGTCTTTAACCCTATTGAAAATTTGTTCTCAACCCTACTTAGCCTTATGACTTGTCGGTACAACGCGTACCACTCATTTATAATTTGCGCGACAAACATTAATGAAAATACGGCCAACATTGCAATACCGATGATTCTCTCTCTAGTTTCCGAGAATTCTCTCTCTATAAGAACGAGGCAAAACGCGAAAATACACAACTCGCAAGCTAAGGAAATGATCTCTACCAATTGCACCTTTTTCTTTATGAAGGGCTTCTTTAGCATGAGAAAGAATAGTTGAAATGAAGTGATTGATAGTACTACAATGATCAGAGTTCTTGAAGGTGTGTTACTAGAAAAGTCGGCCCCGGCCACTAAACCTATCGCTACACGCTTTATCACATCGACTAGAGTGTAGTAAATCCGAAGGATGCCGAAGAGTTTTTGTATGAAGGGTGCTTCTGCATCTTCAGTTTCATCATCGGAGGCGATTATTCGATCTTCTGTTTTACCTGTTATGATAATATCTTTGATTTAGATCTCATAATGATGCATTGGTTATTTGGTTTATGATTCTCAAAGATAATATATTTTTGGTTAATATTTTTATAAAAAGATGATAAATTGAAAAATACATGTTATTATCTTTTCTTAATTTTAAAATGATTTGTCCTACTTTCTTGTAGAATAGAGCTTTGAACTTTGAACTATCACTATAACTTGGCTTAAACATTTTGGTCTGTGGCATTGGGCGAGTATGCCACTTTAACATCACCAGGATTAACATGCTAATTTGATAAATTATATTACCTCTGTTGCGGCCAATATTTCCACCAGCGATTTGCGACAACATATATTTCGGCGGGCCCCTCAAATCCTCGAAAAGTGGCCCCAGTATCGTCAGACAAACACTGTTTTGTTCATTTTTCCAAGTCCATTGGCCTCTTTTACCGGGACCGAGAGTTCTTCTCACAATCTCTTGGTACCAATGGAACTCCTCGCCTTCTTGATGTACCTCTTTGTATTGAAGTATTCTGCCCATTGTGATACCGATCGATAGGAAAGTAAATAATGCTATGAGGAATGAAGCCACGACGCCTATTAGTGCAATTCCGACTATTAGACCTGCAGTTGTTCCCCCTTCAAATTTCAAAAGAAGAAAAAAAATATTGTGTTAGATCATGACATTTGATTTGTCCAGTTAAATGTTAATCTTGTGTGGGTTTGTGGAATTACAGAAGCAATTTTTGTAAATTTGTTATGCTTACCTTTAAATAAGGCCATCGGTGCTTGGCATATGCAAGGTAAAGCAAGGATTGTGAGATACACTTCAAATCTTGGGAAAACAAGTGCACCAAAATTCTTTCGTTTTTCAGAATCCCTCTTTCTTAGTGCGAAAATTATGACAAATGTTATGTGAAGAAGAACCAATCCGCCTCCAATTACGGCCAACCAAAACATGTTTCTACCAAAATAGTTCCACCTGCAAAATAACAAAATAAAAGAATTTAAATAATGAATCAAGCTAAGTAGACTTAGTTGGATGGATATATTACATGCTATATTTTTGAGCAGTAAAATATATACAAGATTAATGCTTCTCCTGATAATAAAAAAGATGAATTGTCTTGTACATACCCATCTATTTTTGACGAAATCATAGGAAACTGCGCCTCGGGTTTCATGTTCTGATTCTGTAATTCCAATTTCGGCAAAGTCATTCCAAGAAATGATAGCATTTTTTTCCTTGACACTACTATACTAAAGAAGTGACTCAAAATAATGAAAGAAGTTTCGTACCTCAAGAAAGGACCTATACTCCATTGGAGTAAGAGGTGTGCCCTCTAAAGAAGATTCATTCAATATGGGCAACAAGTCATTGGTCAACTTGCTACTTTCAACTAGTTGTGAATAAGCCGAGGCCGGAATTGTGGAATATCCATTAAAGGAATCACCTGAATAAGAATCCCATGGGAGATTGTGATACGGAATAATCCACTCTATTCCCCTCGTGAATTCGTAGTATTCTATCGGTAAATTGGTCGCTAGCCATCTTGTTAGGGCAAAAACCTGTATGTGGCATGCTATTCTCTAAAAAGATTGAATATACCACGTTAGATGCAACTCTTGGAAAAACATAATTCGAAATTTGCAAAACGCGTAAAATTTGAATTTACGATTTTCATCAAATAGAAAAGACTATGTGAACATGTAGAATTTTCAAAAACTTCATACTATCATATTAATGATATTCTAGTGTCGATATGCACTATTCAAAATTTAAGAAAATAAAGAAAGGTTGTTGCGTTGAATCATACCAAAATACTCCTTGTTGGTTCGGATATAACAAGAGAAGTCGGTCTAGAGAAAGAACCGGATGATATAAGAGAGGATGTGGATATGGTCAGAAGTCCTGCCACAGCTGTTGTTGCTAGAAATAATACCGTCGTTATGATAGAAATCACGGTTGATACCAGCGGTATAGAATCTGTTCAAATGAAAAATATTAATTGTGCAAGTTAAAGTTATTGATATAACATAAACACGCTTTATATTGTGACATTTCTAAGGGCGATTTTGGTGGCAAATGAGGAATTTATTGGCAAGGTAAACAAATTAAAAAAATGTTGGATTGTCTATTTTGTGTTAATTTGGGTCACATCTCAAGATTAAAAAATAAAAATTTAAAGAAGCCCAAATAGCCACTAATTTAATTGGTTCGGTGTATTGGATTAAATACAAAAGATTTGAGGTTTGAATTTCAAACCATCTTCATTTATCAAAAGAAAAGAAAAGAAATGTAAAAAATTATTTCCATACAATGTCTCACTTGAAGAAGGTTTGATGCCAAGTTCTTGTTTCCAGCGATATCTTCAGTTGCATTTTCAGAAACCTCTATCGTTACAAGCTTTTCAATAGCTTGTATTTCTGTGGTATATATGCTCTTACTTGTTTCATGAAAGCTAATTACATGTAAAAAAAGAAGTTAAATTAGTACTTTAATTTTTCTATTCAGAAGGACAGACTTTTAAAAATTAAATTAAATTAAAAAAAATATATTTTTAGAAATGAATATATTTTACCTTAAAAGCTGACCGCCATATATTTTAATTGCTGAAGAATTGAAATCAAATACCGGTTTGATGAACTTTATTACTACTGGTACATTGCGCTCACTAGTTCTACTTTCGTATGTTGTTAGCTTTACCGAAGGCCTTTGAGCATCTAAAATTCATCGGAAAATAATTTAAGAAATAAATAAGATGAGTAAAAAAGGAAGTTTTTTTTATATATAAAACTTCAGCATATCATTTGTGACCCTAAATGGAGCTTAGTTTTACTAAATTTATTAGGGTGGTATAATTTCACGGTTCATGTTTGTTCAAATTCAAATAATTGTCAAATTCAAGTCCCTTTTTAACTTCTAAGATATAGTTCAATTTATTTCGAATTTATTTAGTAATTTAGAGAAAAGAAAAATTACCATAAAGAAAAGTAAGGGGGTTGGATAAAGAAACAGGTGTGCCTTGTCTACTTATTATGTTACTTGCGTCACAGGAAACCGTCACAACTGCCATGGTAGATGTATTTTTCACCTATACAAAACAAACGTTTTTATTATAAGAAGTTACGGAATTTGTAAAGGGATTAGTAAAAAGTTTATTAGAAAGGCAAAATATGAGTAACAAATTGGCTTACAATGAAACCAAAACGTCTATTGCCAAGCGTGTTATTTCTGTTTGTAGGTACGAGCGTACTGCCGTTTGTTTGAAGAAGCCCTAATATTTCTTGAGATGAATTTAGAACCGGTACCGAAAAATCCAAATATATTTTCAAGTATTTCTCATCATTTGTTGCCTCGGCCATCCGTACCAATCCGTTGAGTTGAATCGGCTTTTGTGGTATGCGAGTCGTTATATTCACTGTCACATCTCTCTTATCTAAATTTTAAAATATTATTTAGCAATAAGAATGTGAAGAAATAGATACTGATCCAATACAACTATTCAGTTCACAAATGGATCCAATATAACTACTTTTCATACTAGTACGTGTAATAAAAGGAGGTCAGATAAATTCATTAAATTGACGTACCAAAGTGCAAAGTGTAACTTGAATTTGACGATCGTTGAAAGCTGTTGCCAGCAGAATCCGTACAAAACATCTTTTTATCGATTATTAAAACCAACCGACCATATTGTATATTATTTGTTATAGCCACCATGAGAGAATATTTCAAACCCGGTTTGAGAACTTTTAGTGTAGATGGTATTACAAGAGCCGATCCATATACAAGAAGCTATATATAAAATAAACAAATCGAGATTCATTTGAATAAATAAATAAAATGAGATTCATTTTAAATAGTTGCATGTCTAAAATTGAACAAATTAGCGAAATAATTATCTAAACTTTATTAGTCAAATGATTTATAAATTTTTACTTACATTGCAATACGTATCGTTGCAAATAAATCCACCTCGGCCAGAACAAGGTTCATTAAATGAGATAAAAACTGGCACAATTGATGAATTTGTGAAGGCAGATTCGGCACTAACATAAGCCGTTGGAGGTATTGTATCTACATGAATATTTATATAAAAAATATTATTATATGGAAAAATGCACATTGATTAGATGGAAATTAAGTTTTGTACTAGTTGGGAAACCAACCAAATATGGCAAATTAAATATGCCTTTTGTGGTAAGTTGTGTTGGACCAAAAAATATACTTTTGGGAAGACAGGGGACAGTAATTAAGAGCCATGATTTTTAGGTTCAAAACCAAATGTGTAAAAAGTGAATTAATAATCTAATTTACCGATAGTCCAATTTAATGTTGAACAAAGAGCGCCTTGAAATCCATTTGCACAAACGGTAAATTTGTGAAATCCGTCATTTAAATTTGTATATGTAACTTGTGTAGATCTACAATCTGTTGAGCTGGAATTGTCTATCTGTAACCATCAATTTTCGAAACAAAAAAAAATTAATATTATAACAAAATTAAGAAATAGTAAAAATAGTGAAAAAAAAGTAAGGAACTTTTTGCAAATTTTGATAAGGTAGGGTCACTTATGTAATTTAGATATAATATAGGGATTTTTTTTTGAAGAATTTCTTGAAAAATAATTAGGCAAACTTGCTACTCTTTGAAGGAAGTTTTAATTAATTAATTTTTTATTGGGGGTAATGCATTTAATCGACAAAAATATGGATACCTTTTTTCTTGAAATTTAACATGCATGCAAAGAAGAATGACATGCAACACATTTCCATAAAATTAAAGATCTGTAATAATTAAAGTCTAATTTTAGAATTCAAAATGAAAAAAAAGACGACTCCTTGAAATTCAAAATTTCATAAAAATTACATATACAATTTCCAAAAAGATTTAAAATTCAAATTAAATGAAATTTTATAACCATTGGTAAATACACCTACAAATTCAATAAAAATAGAAACAAACAAAATAGAAGACAAAAAAGTGAATAAAATGAAAATTGTGTACTAACTATTTAGAAGGCTAAGATAATTTTATTTTCAACCAAACATAAATATCACCTCACGAAATAAAAAAGAAAAAAACTAAATAGAAAAATTGAGAGAATTTTTTTTTTACCTTCAAAAAAATTGAGAGAATAGAACTAACCTGACAAGTAATATTACAATTTATGCAAGAAAGCCCACTTTTCGAATCTCTAACTACAAAACCAAAAGTAGCCGTTTGTAAATTCGAAAAACTTTGAGGAGCTTGTAGGAAATTTATTGTCAGGTCGCCATTGGAACTATGAAACAACACCTGAAGTATAATGCACACCAAAATATATATTCTCCTGAAACCCATTTTAAATCTCTTTTTGAGGGAGAGATTTTGGTTTCTAGAGAGGTAAAGGGAAATGCATGCCAACAATGGCGATATGGGTCTCTCTCGTTCTCCCTCTTGTTTTTTGTGTGTGTGTGTGTGTGGCTAGTGAGAGAAGAAGAGTGAGGAGACAAGACCAGTACAAGATGCAGTGATGAGGTAAAAATGCAAGGAAGAGATTGAAGGCCATCATCACATTGATATAGATCCTCTCCATTTCACCCTAATTTTAGTGGGTCTTTTTTATACAACCACAATAAATAAATCACAAAACAATTGACTTCTTAAATCATTTAATGCATGCCATTATATGATTTACAAAATATTATTATTCATACTCCTAAAAATTATCAATTCAATAGAAAATCAAAATATGAACACTTGAATTTATGTAAAGTATTACGGTAAGAAGTCTGATGGAATCATTGGATTTGGCCATATTTATTAGACTGCACTTCTCCAGTTTGAGTTAAATCGAGAGGTTTTACAGGACGGAGAATCCAAGCTAGACTAGATTATGTGATGTACATGGTGGGTGGTTGGCTGGGAAGGTTTGCTTACAGATAATACAAGGCACATGAGTGAGACTGACACATTCACCCACACAAGCACAACCTCACTCTCTCTCTCTCTCTCTCTCTCTCTCTCAACCCCACACTGATCTCTCTTCTCTCTCTTTTGGGGCTCTTTAATTTTCCTCGTAATAAAATACTAGCACCATTTTGTATACCCGATTGGTCCCTACTCATAGCTATTTCCCATTTCCTTCGAAAAGAAGGGGGGAAAATTAAAGGATTCCATTTACTCCTGATATGTTCACTTGTGGTAAAAAAAAAAGATAAAATAGTGATGCAGAAACAATTTATTGATAAGCAAAATTATAATTTACAAGCAACCATCGTCTATCACGTGTTGGAAAAAACAAACTTGAATGGGTACAATACAATACAATACAATACAAGTACCCCGCAAGGCATAGATTGGTGATCCAACTTGTGTTGCTCTTAGTCTGTGTCTATATAGATTATTTTATATAGATTCAATCAGCATTTTATTGCCACTGTAAGATTTCTCCGAACTTTATCTATGAATGCATTACTTCAAGACTACTTCAATTTTATCCAAAAGAGATGCTTGTCAATTTGATTTAGATGCAGGATTTTGAGACTCCTCCGGCTTCGTCAACAAAAAGATGTTAGTTAATCAAAAGTTTAGATGTACGACTTTAAGACTGCTCCAATTTCATCTAAAAGTGTTGGTCATCCGCATCGTCAAGTGGCGCGACTTTGCTAGTGAATTGTGGATCATAGTTGCCCATCATGGTCTGTTGCTTTACCACTATTGTCGGCACCATGCAACCAAAGTCCGGTGAAACAAGAAGATCACCGACGACTCCTAATTCCGGATGTTCACTCCACTCTGACAGTCCTCCCATGAGTGAATCTTTCGCATAGTCCTTCGCTTCTCCCCTCCTCCCGACTATCAGCAAGCTGAACATTCCGTTTGTCTCCCTTATTACTCCTACCATCTCTTCGCCAGTGTTGATCTCTTCCTCTCGATAAATAATTCTTTGATCATCCACATTTTCTCTAATGAAGTCATCGAGTATTTCATTATCTATTCTTTCGTCATTGTTCTCTTTCAAAAGCTGACTACTGCGGAGTCGCCGCTCGTGAGATTCTCTGAATCTCATCACCGTGAGGCTCACTTGGGGGTTCTCAGCCATCCGTGCTGCAAGCGCGAGAGCTTCTCGATCATCAGGACCGCCAATGAAGTACATTGCGATTTGATGATTGACTCCGACAACAGCTGCTCCTGCTTGATCGATGAGTATAGCAACAGAACATGGAGCATAACATAGCACATTTTGATTTAGGGTGAGCATAGACAGGTTAGGCGGCTCAATGGTGCCGTCCATATTGTATCGCTTGTGGAAAGGGATTAGGACAAGCACCGCCTTTTTATCTAGGGCAACTGTGCAAATGTCCTCGTGCATGGTGTTGTACGGCGATATGCACACGTAAGAGAGCAAAGAGACAGCGCCGGGTGAACGTTGTCGCTCGAAGGTATTGAAAGCATTAACGATTCGGTCGGAATTAGAGGCCGTGGAGTTGATCTGTTGAAAATGTTAAAGTTAATAATTACTATTTTGTTTGTTAATTCATTAGTAATATAGTTAAATTAATTTGTTTTTTTACCTTTCGAGGGCGTCCGCATCTCTGCTTGTAAGGTTTAAGAACGGCATCAGATCTACCAGCCAACTCGACCAGGTGCATTAGATATACGCAAAGCGGAGACGAAGGAGTTGGAAAGCATGCGTCGAGAAGAGACAGAGTCAGTGTCACGTCAGCTTGTGAATGGATACAAGAGAGAATCCGAAGTTCATCGCTAGGATCGGAATGGTGGATCGTATGTTTCTTGTAGGTCAGAAAGCAATCCTCAGGACGGTATAAGTATTTAACTAAGACCGCTGTTATGGCTCCGAGCACGATGACTGTGCCCATTAGGATTGTGTATTGCTGGTTGTCTAATATCTACAAATTACCCATTTAATAATAAAAATTAGGTCTTTTTTATGAAAGAAAGATAATTAATCAAAATAGCGGTAGTATATGTGTACATCATTGTCTCGAAGTTGCGCGGTATAGTCGACTTCACGGATACCTTTGAAGTTCATCAACAGAACAAGCACCAAAGCATCCTTCAATCGCATCCGAAAATAAAGACACGGTAAAATCGTACCGATACACTTGCCAACAACAGAAAGGGATAAAAACGTCTGAAAGAATCTCCATCTTACTGCATTACTCCAAAGTGTGTCCAAATCCATACGTAATCCTGCCAGTGCAACAAAAACCGGTACAAAAACTCCGCTCACCAATCTGTCGAGTCTCTCAACCACTGTGATGCCTAATGGCGCTCCTCCTGGAAGTACGAGTCCAAATATAAACGCGCCCCATGTATGATAACCTACTAGTTCTGTCAATAGAGTGCACACCAGTGCGAGTACTAGAATCATCACGAGACGTGCCTGTTGGAATAAAAAAATATTTATAATTCAAAATTTTCATGTACTTATAAGATAATTTTATGTATATTCCTCTAAAATCTGAAAGCATCATACCAATAAGAAAGAAATGGTTCTGGTGATATCTCTGATCTTTATAAGGGTATCCATATTTTAAAACAGTACTACTAATATTGTTTTAATTAGTATGGTTAATTAAAAAACATGCCTCATCTAGGAATCGGCTCTGCGGGGCCCTATGAATAAGCCAAACCACCAATCCGCGTGCCACAAACACGATAAATAATACGAACCCAACGAAGGTAGCAAGAGAACCTAAGACCATCTTGGCATCTCCTTTCTGACCGAAAAGAATTGCCGTCATAAAAGCAGATAGAAAAGTGTTGAAAAAATCAGCAAGCAGAGATGCTGACATGGCGAGGCGGCCGAGTTTGGAGGTCAGGAGATTCAGTTCTCCAAGAGCGCAAGACAGCACTATGTAAGAAGCCATGGACCAACGCACTCCAACGCTAAATATATCAAACTCGTTTGTATTATTAAATAACACAGGGAGTTCCTTTATATGTATATTGGCAAAAAGGCCCATTAAAAGGTGCGAAAAGCCAGTACTCATGAATGCGACTGCAATAGCCTTCTTGCCTGACTTAGGAATCATTCCTATGTCAGTTTTAACACCGATGATAAAAATGAATAACGCGAAAGATAGATATGCAAGTGTGTTGATTTGTTCCCAGCCTTGAGCCTTGAAAAACAGTTTCTCAAATTGCTTATTTCGTCCAAGGAAAGACGGGCCAAGTAGCATGCCTGCCTGTGTACAACAGATCAACCAGTTAATCAAATTATCGTGCATATATCAAATTGATTAAAGTTGTAATGAATTAAATTTGTCATTTGCACTTTTCTTCATTTAAGCAACTTTTCGCTTTAGAGGGCAGAAAAAGTGAAGAAAATACAACTTTGGCCCTTGAACTATGTATGACCAATGTTCAACGAGTCCCTTAAAATTTTATTTTATTCAATTTTGACTTTCAAAAAATGAAGGGGCTTGAATAGATAGTTCAAAGTTGAAGGGGCTAATTGAATAAAATTACAGTTTAAGGACTTAATTGAACATTGCGACATACTTGTTGGAAAAAAAGTGGATTTAAAAAAAAAAAAAGAAACCATAAATCTTACTATGATTTGTGAGATAACGAGGGGAAGACTGAACCGTCGAAGAATCGCATGCACCAAACGTGTACTGATGTAAATTATTGTGATCTGATACAATAATAATGGGAATGAAAAATCAAGTGGATTATCTTTAAGATAAATTCCTGCAGAAGTCGTTATGGTCTGTTGGTAACAGAACAAATTTGCGGACGGGCCACTCTTATTATGGTATAAATCCTCAGGCGTTGCAGATTCCATTTTTTGTAATTTTATGTGAAATGAAAAGAAATGTTTGGGTCAAATGAGAGTATTTGAGGAAACTAAGAAGAAGAAAATTTTAGGGGTGAAATGAGAAGTATTTGACAGAAGGAAGAAGAGATTTTTGGGTTAAATGAGAGGGAATTTGACAAAATGAAGAGGAGGAGAAATTATTAGGGCAAAGGAGAGAGTATTTGTATTGGTGTTACGAAGAAAATGAAGCGAAAATAGTTCCAAAATTAGATATGAAGCGGTTTGAGCTTAACCAACAATTTACTATTTTTGGGATATTAACCATTTTCAACAAAAAACATAGAAAATATGACAATGTCTTTGGCTGGATTAAGAAAAACGAAAAGACTAAAACTATAACTTATATTCTAGCAAATTAAATATTTCCTAATACAAATTAAATATTTCCTAATACAAATTATGCTTGCCAACAAGTAAATATCTAATTTACTAAGGGATCCGGCTAATTACCTCCCACAAATTGCGGCTTCCCGACTCCCATCTAAGAAGAAACCGTCACGTATCCACATAATTGAGAGTCATTTAAAATCTTTCGAAGCTCCCGATTCTATACACTCTTGAGCTCTCATATCTTACTGACAAGATTAGGAGTTCCAAAATAACTCTCACGAAATTCAATTTCTAATTATTTTGTTTAATAGCTCTCTTTGGCTCCCAGTGAATTTCTCATGTAAAGTATATTGTTGGGATATAAATATATAATATTTAGAATTTAAGGTATATTGTTGTGATATAAAGATATATTGTCTCTTTTTGGCGGAGAGATATCATCATTAGTCTTATCTTCTAGATTTGTATGATAAGACTTGTACCTTCAACTATTTTAGCAATCTCTTTCTCTTATATGTAAGGTATATTGTACTGAATATAAAGATATAATGTTTAGAATATAAGGTATATTGTTGGGAATATAAATGTATAATATTTAGAATATAAATTATATTATTGTAAATACAAAGGTATAAATAGAAACCAAAATAAAATTATGAAACTTTTGGCTGAAAGATACGGGAGTTCGGGAGCCAACAATATGGGCCGGTTGAAATTTCAGCCTGAAATATATTGGAGCCATTAGGAGCTAATAAAAAATATTCATGTGTATGGACCGGCTTCCAATTTGAGCTTCCATCTTATTGGGAGTCAATAGGAGCTAAATAAAATGAGATGTCCAAATTTTTTTCCTTTATCAAGAGTTATAAAAAAAAATAATAATAAAATAAAATAAAACAAACTAAATCCAATGACTGCAAAATTATAATACAAACGAAATATTTCACCATTTATTACTCTTCTTTTGTTTTTGCGAGTTTTTAGTCGCTCTCTTAGCAGAATTTGCTGCAAATTTTCAAATATCACAAGTTAAAATGAACACTTAACTTTAAAATGAAATATTTTAGAAGGGAGAATATATTAATAAAAAATAATTTACCTTTGAATTTTCTTTTCTTATTGGCCCTTCGTCTTTAACGCCCAGGTTGAGATAATTCTTTATCTTCTTTTATATCACCTTTTCCTTCTATTTATTAAATTTGTTAATTACTTTGTTATGATTAAATTTGGTGTCAATTTCTCATAATTTAGCATATAATTATCTTGGTAAATTAATCAAAATAATGGAAAAAAAAAGGAAAAAAAAATTGGTTTATTAATTATTTAGCTATGACTAAATTTGGTGTCAATTTCTCCTAATTTGACCCCTATTTATCTAGCTACATTAATCAAAAGAAACAAAAAAGACAAAAGAACTAGTTATTTATATATTTAGTTGTGTATTTATTTTTACTTATTAATTAGGAGGCCGAGGCAGAAAAATGCGCTTCATGTGGATCAATTTACCACACAAATTGCTTCACAAAACTCAACGGTTGTTTCCATTTCCAGTTTAGACAGATGACAACTGGACTCTCCATTTCAAATTTGAGTACGACGGCTGGTTTTTTATCTCAGAATTCCGCAATTCAGGCTTCCTGTAAATGTGTTTCAGTTTTTCGAAAGCGGGCTTCCCTTTAATTAGGCTTTTATGTCGAGATAGTTAACATTGAATATGTTTATTGCTGTCCATTTGAGGTATAAACATATTACCATTTTACTTATTTATTTGCTGAGAGCTTGGAGATAACTAAAATTTAATATAGTCAAAAATGTTTTGGTCAATAGTTTAACTTTGTGAGAAGAAAGAAATCATTGATATGAGATATATAATGTTATGTTAAGTTGACGCAATAGTAAACCTTGGAGTTGATTTGTTCTGACGATTATTTATAAAATATATGATGATATATATTTAGTCCAAAATAGAAATGAAAAAAATGTCGACAAAGATTATTTATAATGTTTTGGTCTTATTTTCATATCTTGATTAAAATCAATTGTTTTGATATGAATTATTATCGAAAATTTAGGTGCGTGATTACTTCCATTATTCATGTATAACTAGTGAGAACCACGCTCAATTGTCGCAAGTGTGAGGGATAGGATGTAAAAATTGTTGTGAGATCAAATACTGAATCACACATTCAAATCATGCTGCATTGATAGAACTAGAAGAAAATATCAGACATCAACATACTTTCAAGGACACTGTTCATTTAATAGATATTCGTAATTTATTGTAGTTATTTTCAAAATTTATTTTATTAATTACTATGTCATAAATAAGGATTTAAAAATTATACGAGTTCAATTCAAAATTTTATTATTGTGAAAATTTTAGGAGTTTATAGTGTCAAATTATTGCATCGGTATAATAATTAATATACACCTACAAAATTGAAATATAACAGCTAGTTGCCTCCTGATTTGTGTTAGCATAATAGCAGAATTGGATCCATACAAGGGTTTTTGAAGCTTGCATTCACACCATCACATTACAATATGCTACTTGATTCAAGTGCTTTTCCTTTTTCTCAAATATCACTTCAAATATAATGACACGTGTTAGCATGAAAAAACATGTCCAAAATTATAGTATAGTAACATTTGAGTGTGGAGGGTTTCATTCTGAGCCAAGAGCTTTTGAAGCTCGCATTCACACCATCACATTACAATATGTTACTTGTATGATGACAAAATATGATGACACGTGTTAGTATGAAAAAATATGTCCAAAATTATAGTACAGTAATAATATCTGATTGTTACCCAGAAAAATAATACGGATGCAGATCTGAGTACTCTCCAAAGGATAATATTTTAGTAAATTGAGGTCCATGTTGTACTTTGATTTGTTGGAAGTAATGTGAAAACGATGATAGATGATAATATTTTATTTTATGTTGTCATGTTTTTTGTGCATTAATAGTTTTAGTTAACACACAATTTTGATGAACAACTCTTTAAATACATGTGCGTAGTTTTCACTTCTTCAAAAGTGGGCTTTCTTCAATTATGTTTATGTTGACATGTTTAAAATTCAATGTTTACTACTTTTCATTTGAGGCAAAACCTATTATCATTTTACTTCAACTTTTGTTTGCTAAGATGTTGGAGGTAATTAAATGACTATTTGACAAATGTAAGAAGATAAGATTTTTGGGTTAAATGAGATCATTTGAGAATGAGGAGAAAGAAGAAATTATCAGGGCAAAGGAGAGTATTTGTATTGGTTTAACAAACAATTAACTTTTGGGATATTGATTCTGTAAGCGACCATTTCAACAATGAAAAGCAGAAAATATGACAACTGTCTTTGGCTGGATTAAAAACATAGAAAAGAATAAAAAAAAAATTATATTCTAGCAAATTATGCTTGCCTACAGTAAATATCTAATTTACCAAGAGTTACAAAAAGAACAAAAATAAAATAAAATAAAATACAACAAACTACATCCAATGGCGGCAAAATTGTAATACAAGCGAAGTATTTCACCATTTATTACTCTTCTTTGGTTTCGCGAGGCTTTTTAGCCATTCTGTTGGCAGAATTTGCTGCAAATTTTCACATATCACAAGTTAAAATGAGCAGTTAAGTAACTTTAGAATGAAATATTTTTGAAGGGAAAATATATTAATAAAAAGTAATTTACCTTTGAATTTTCTCTTCTTATTGGCCCTTCGCCTTTTCCGTTCGGATTGAGATAATTCTTTATCTTCTTTTATATCACCTTTTCCTTTGAATATTTCTTCAGGTGCAAGCATCGCTGCATCGGAAACCGCAACAGGAGCAATCTATACCACAGAAAAAAAAAATTGAATTGAAACCTAGATATATGAACATGTATATATTATGTACAATATACGATACATAATATCAGTATATAATATATCACAACTTCTTTAATATATAATAATATATAATACCTCTTCCATAGCTAGAGCCGGTACGTTAACTTGTACTGACATATCCTCTATTACCTAATACCAACAAAAAATCACCATTAATTTATTACACATAATAAAAAAAATCATAAGGACATAAATGATATATTTAAAATTTAAATTATGAGTAATAAAAACATACAGGTTTAGGAGCAAAGTGGAAATGAGACAATGCGTCAAGCTTCAAACATATTTTCTTAAATAACAGATCAGCCTAAAAACAAACAAATAAAAGAAAAAATATAAATAGATAAAAATAATTTTCATTATTTACCAAAATATAAATATAAAAATAATAAATTTTAATACCTCCTTTTTAAGTGCATCTGTAGCAGAAAGCACGGCTGGTGTAAGTCCGGCCTTTTGTGCATAATCTTCCTATTAAAAAACAAAAAAAGAACAAATAAATAAATGAATTTTTCTTTATTATTATTTTTAGTATTATTTAAGTTCATATTTGTATTGGTCGCTAACCTCATAAAGCTCAGCCAGGCCCTTCTTGCTCTTAGTTTCATCCTGCCAAATTATAAAAAAAAAAATAATATACTTAATTAATTAATTATTGAATTTTGTAGGGGGTTTTATGAAAAAATAATTAATACCAATTCCTTGAGCTCTTTTGGTGCTTTAGTTGGCAAAACTGGAGCTCTTTCCACATCGTCAAATTTCGCCTACAAAAAAAATCAATTTATTAATGAAATTAGTAATTGCAATAAACTATTAAGTAAAAAAAGTAAAATAAGCCAAACTAGTGTCAATTACACTCATTTCACATTTCACAGCTTATCCAACATTTTAGCCTTAAAATACACAGAAATTAACCCATAATTCACCAAACTTTCGCCTCAATTAACAAAATTCACCGATTTTTCTAAAGAAAAGAAAATATAATAAAATAATTAATATGTAACACTTACGTCAATAATACGCTGTTTTATTATTTCTTCAAGAGAAGCGGTAACTTCTTCAGTAATGACTGGAACCGGTCTCGTATTATGCTCAAAATCTAAATCTACTTCCAATGCAGAATTTTTAGGCCTTTTTGCTGCTGTAACCTAATAAAAAAATTATTAAGAAATTAATAACAAGAATTATAAATCAAACTTAATGTACATATATAATTACAAAATTCATGGCAATTTCAATATATTTTTGTTTAATTGCTTGATTTGTAACTAATTCAGTGAATTTGAACTTAAGATGGTACAATACCAGTAAATATTGGTACTGTTAGTATATGAGAGAAAAAATAAAATAAAATTGAATAATTAATATAATATTTATTATTACCTCGCCTTGCATGGTCCAAGTCTTGGGCTCCAAGTTTACTTTTTCCATTTCTTCTATTTGAGATTTTAATTTCTTCATCTCTTTTTCGTGAGTCGACAAATTCTTTTTATCCTGCTATACCAAAATATATTTAAAAAAATAAGCCAAATCATTATAATAATATTATTATTATTATTGATACTAACATTTTCATTTGTATCATCATTTTCTTGATTTTCTTGTTCTTCTAATTCAATATCTTGCAATTCTTCTTCATCTTCGAAGTGGACTTTTTTCTTAGAGGATTTTTTCTCACTAGCTCCTTTATTTGCATTGCCTCCAAAAAAATCCTCATATCTGAAAAACAATATTTAAATTATTAAAGGAACAATTAAAAAAATATAAATTCAGGTCGTCATTATGCAATAAAATCCAACTAATTACTAATTAGTATTTTTATGATACATTTGTTCCTCTTAGTTTTTACAGCTTTTAATTATATAGTTTATTCCATATTAGGCTATTACCACAATATCTAAGGAAAAAATTATTTAAAATAAAATTATGCAATTTAATTTAAATTACCTCAAATATTCAGCCTGATCAGCTTCTTCACCTCCATCATCATCACCCACATCTCCAAACTATATTTAAAAAATAAATAAAGGAGTCAATAAATAGTACAAAAGTAAGATTTTTACAAATAGAACCTCTTATTTCTCCGAAATTATGAGAAACATCATTTATTCTGCAAAAATATTATAAGTTGGCAGTGCCATTCACAAAATCAGATTTATATTACAAATAAAGACACACTGGTTTTTGTGAAATATCTCATTTTGGTTGTAAATATTCCAATTCAAAAATTAATAAAAGGTGTTTTATTACAAGTAAAAAAATCTGACAAAAAAATAAAATGAAATATAGGAAATTTTCAGATAGAATATTCTTACAGTAAAACCCTGTTCATCGTCTACATCTTCCTCATCTTCTTCTTCACCACTTTCATCTTCATAATTCTTATTCCTCTTGTTCTCATTCTTACTCTTATTCTTAGTCTTCTCTACTGGAAGCTCTCCATACTCTTCCGCCTCCCCTTCTTCTAGAAACTTCTCAAGCTCTTTTATCTTCAGAAATTTATCTTCCACCATTTTCCTTTCCCCCTCCTCTTCTTCCTCTTCTTCTTCTGCTTCATCTTCTTCTTGTCCCTCTTCTCCCTCTTCTTCTAAATCATCTTCATCACTTTCTCCTTTTCCTAATTCTTCACTGTTTCCTTCTTCCTCCTCATCTTCTTCTTCTTGAGCTTCATAATCATCTTCAGTAACTTTACCCCTACTTTTAGACGGACGCACAGAGACCAAAGCCCCCAACTCCGATTCCTTCTCAAGCCGATTAATCTGCCGCTTTAACCCCGGCAAAACCATCTTCGTAACAATCTCAACCTGGCACCAAATCTGCTCCGCATCGAACTCCTCATCACAGAGCAGCTGCTCCAACGGCGGCTTGGCAGGGCAGAAGGGCACGAGAGACGAGTAGAGGTAGCTGGAAGCGGTGCGGGCGAGGCGGGAGAGCTGGGGCGACGGGGAGAGGTACTGGACCGGGTCGGTGGTGCGGAGCCGGTTCAGAGCTTCTCGTCCGGGTTCCGCCATTGTTGAAGCAGGGGAGAGAGGGGTTTGGCGGTTTAGGGTTTTGAGAGGGTTGGAAATGGAGGCCCATATGAAGAAGGGAACTTTGCAAATTAGCCCATGAAATAGTTATATTCGGTTTTATGGGTTGTCATTGTCAACGACCGGACCGGATTAAATTTCGACTGTAAAAATCGTTATTTAACTAAATGAAATATAAGTACTAGTTAACAATAAAAATCATTATTTATTCATATAAGTACTAGTTATTATTCAGAAATATAAAATCATTATTTAGAAATAAAATTTTGTAATTGGTTTAACTAAATAAAAGCCATTATTTATTCAGATTAATAATTATCTAGTTAACAATACTTATTTATTACATAATAAAAGTATAGTCATAAATTTTAATTGTTTTATTATATTATAACCTCAAAAACATAAAATAATTATATATTTTAAATACAATATAAGTTAATTATATTTCTATACATTTAGTTTTGTGAGATAAATTATTATTTAATCAATCGCAATAGTAATTATCATATAAGTTTGCTGATTAATAATAATAATAATATTATTATTAAATAAATAAATAAAATGTATTTAATTAACATGTTGAGCGCAACAAGATTCGGACTTTGGTTCTTTTTACCCTTTTCCCTCTCCTCTATCTTTCATCTTTTTTTCCTCTCATCTGCTCACCTATTCACAAACCACTCTCAATCTCAATCTCAATCTCAATCTCAATCCATCGAAAGAGAGAGAGAGGGTTCCTCTTTCTCTCTCGAACAGCTTTGAGTTTGACTATCAATGGAAGAAGACGACTGCAATTCCTCCTCCTGCCCTTCCTCCCCTTCGGCCACGGCGTACTCATGCGACGAAGGATCCGATCTGGACCGCTACTGCAGCGCCAACTCCGTGCTGGCCACCTCCAGTATCTCCAGTTCCTTCTCTCACCACCACACCGATTTCTCAGAGGAACTTCCTAGAAGAACAACAATAGCAGCAGGCTCCAGTCAAGCGGAGGAGGAGCGATCCAAAGTTGAGCGATGGAACAGCAATTCACGATCGGATGGTGAAGATTCAGCGTCAGGTCATCGCGCCACAAACAGATCCAACGGAAATGGGATTCGAAATTCAAACTCTGATGATGATGATGATGATGATTCGATTGGTTCCACTGAGTGTGATGCGGCTTTAAGAGCTATGAATGTTTCGATTCACAAACAAAACGGGTTTCAGAATCATATTAAGAATCCCAGAAGGAGTTCCATTTTAATGGATTCTTCAACTGCATTCGGATCGGACGACTGGGACGAGTTCATGCTGGAGAGAGAGGACGGAACGGGTGAATCGGCTCCAGTTTATCTCTTCCAAATGGATTCTGTAAGTGCGAAAGAAGAAACGAGCAGTTCAAGTTGCAATAATGGAGATACGAATCAGAATCAAATCAAATTATCAGATTTGAAGGAAAAAGAACCAATTTTTACTAAAACTGGATCTATTTCTCACAAATTAGTTGATGAAAGAAATCAAATTTCTGAAAATTTTGAAGAAATAGAGAAAGTTGAGGAGCTGAATGTAAATAGTGTGAATGAATTGGGGACTTTACAATCTTTAGGTAGTAAATACAAAGGAAAGGAGATTGAAAATCAAGAAATTGAACTGAATGTAAATAGTGTTAATGATTCAAAAAATGGTTTTGAGATGGAACTAAAAGGGATTAAGGCTTCTGATGATTTTGCGCTAGATGAGGTAATATTAACTAAAATTATTACTTGAAATTATCACAAAAAATATTTCATTTATCAAATAATAATATTTTATTTTTCCTTTTTTTCCATTTGCTCAAAAGGCCAACAATTCTTTCGACGAAATGGTACAAGAAATGGAACAAATCTTGCTAGATTCAGATTCCAATTCAAACAATCTAAACCCTAATCCTAAATTCCATCATTTTCGAGACGGAAGCTCAACCGCCTCTACATCCGGTACCGACGATCCGTACCAACAAACCTTAAAAAACTCTAAAAACCCTAAAAATATCGACTCGATAGAATTAGTCGGCGCGAAACAGAAAAAAGGCGACGTATCTTTCGGCGAAAGATTAGTGGGCGTAAAAGAATATACCGTTTATATATTCAAAGTGAAAAGCGGTACGGACAGCTGGCTGGTAGAAAGACGGTACCGTGATTTTTACGCTCTTTATAAAAATCTAAAGGCCTTTTTTACCGCAAATGGGTCAACTCTCCCTCTGATTTGGTCAAACATAGAGAGAGAGTCAAAAAAAGTGTTTGGAAATTCCTCGCCAAGCGTGATTAGTGAGAGAAGTTTACTTTTGCAAGAATGTTTACGGTCTGTTTTACAAAAATACCCTTTTGGGACCCCGACCCCTCTTTTTACCTTTCTATCCCCCCAAAAAGATAAATTTATGAATACGCCCTCCGACTTTTCGCCCCAATCCCTAATTTCTCCTTCCGAATCTTTTGGCAAGAAAATCTCATTAATCGTGGAAATAAAGGCTACAAAATCGGTAAAACAACTGCTCGAATCGCAACAGTATAAATGTGCGGGTTGTTACAAGCCGTTGGATTATAGCGGCACGGTTTTTGATGAGCTGGCACGGACGGTCGGATGGAGCAGCAGTTCGGTTTCTAGGGTTTGTGAGTATACCGGCCAATTGTATTGCGCCACCTGTCATGTTGGTGATGTGGCGGTTTTGCCGAGCCGGGTTTTGCATAAGTGGGATTTTGCGCTGTATCCTGTTTCTCAGTTGGCTAAGGCATATTTGGAGTCTATTTATGACCAGGTATAACTTTCAAATATTTTATTTTATTTTTGGTTTTTAAGAATTTTTTTTTTTTTTTTGCTGATTTATTAAAAATTCTCAAGTTGAATCTCGATCTGACAATCAATAATCACTACAGTAATTCTATTAACTCGATCATATGGTATTTTTCTTAAATTATATTTACGATTAAAGCTATGCATATTTCTATCTTATTATAGTTATGCTTGCTATATGTTTCAACATTTGCTTTAAAATCCGTGCTTTTGTTACTTTTATTTATTCATTTACTTTTTGTCATAAATGATAAATCCCTCTTTTTCTATCTTATTACAGTTCTGCTCCTTACTATATCTCCGCTTTAAAATCCCACCATTATAACTTTTATTTCTTCATCTTAATTTATTTATCTTTTTAATGCAGCCCATGTTATGTGTGAGCGCGGTAAATCCGTTCTTATTCTCAAAAGTTCCCGCACTGCTTCACATAATGACTCAGCGCAAGAAAATCTCCCTCATGCTTCCTTACATAACTTGTCCTTTCAAAAATTCGGTCGAAAGAGGACTCGGCGCGAGACGGTACCTTTTGGAGTGTAATGACTTTTTCGCCCTTAGGGATTTAGTTGATTTGTCTAAAGGCGCCTTTTCAGGTATTAAAAAAATAACAAAAAAGAGATAAAATTAAATGATTTGGTCCATGTAGTTTATTTGAACTGGAATTAGGTCCTTGCGCTTCAGAGTTAAATCTTTTGGTTTGGTCCATCTGTATTAATTTATTTTTATTTTTATTTTTTGGGAATGGAATAGGTTTGCCAGTAATGGTTGCTACGATACATAAAAGGGTATTAGAGCATATAACGCAACAATGTTTGGTGTGTTATGATGCTGGCGTTCCTTGTGCAGCCAGACAATCTTGTGACGACCCTTTCTCTCTCATTTTTCCCTTTCAGGTCTCTCTCTCTCTACAATAATGAATAAATTTAGCCTCAATTTCTCGTAATTAACCTCTATTTATCGTATAATTAAAAGCGAAAAAAGAAGAAAGAAAAACTAGTTATTTAATTATTTAGTATGACTAAATTGGTGTCAATTTCTCGTATCTAGCCTCTATTTATCTTCAACTGTGCATTAACCAAAATAAGAAAAAAAAATGACTGATTATTTAATTGCTTAGTTTTGTCTTTATTTTTTGTATTTAACTAGGAAGCGGAGGCAGAAAAATGCGCTTCATGTGGATCAATTTACCACACAAATTGCTTCACAAAACTCAACGGTTGTAAATGCAACAAATCCACAAACGGTAAAGCTGACCAGTCAAACAGGTCAACAAATGGACCCTCCATTTCCAGTTTAGACAGATTAACAACCGGACCCTCCATTTCAAATTTGAATACAACATCTGGCTTTTTATCTGATATAATTTCAAAGGCAAGGCCGGATAAATTGTTTAGGGCAAAAAGTCGGAGCCCGGTTATTCTCATGGGGTCATTATTACCTGGCAGTGATTAGAGATAAAGTCCGAACAATATGGTATGTGTATATTTTTTATTATTATAATATACTTTTTGGTTCCTCTTTTCATTTTTTGGATATTTTTTTTTAGTATTTTATTCTTTTGGATTTGTAAAAAGGAAAAAATAAATATTCTTTTTTTTTGTGGACAAATGAATATATGAAAAAAAAGATAATTATTTATTTAATTTATTTTATGTTGTCATGCTTTGTGCATTAATAGTTTGTTAAGACATATAATTTTGATGAACCAACTATTTAAATACATGTGTGTGGTTTCATTTCTTCAAAAGTGAGCATTCCTTTAATGAGATTTTTATGCTGAGATATTTACTGTTGAATATTTTCACTTCTGTCCATTTGAGTGGCAAAATATTTATCATTTAATTAACATTTGTTTGCTAAGATATTGGAGATAATTAAATTAGTAGAAGATTGAGAATGAACCTAGGAGGTGTATTTTTACTTTGATTTTTAGGATGCGCCTAAAATTTAATGTAGTTAAGAATGTTATATCCGAGAAATTAACTTGTGAGGCTGATTCCAAGGCGATAATAGAATCTATATAATACCATATGAAGTTAAGTTAGTAGTATACTCGGAGTTAATTTGTGTTTAGAATTATTTGTAAATTTGTTATGGTACTGGCAGTTATATATATATATATATATATATATATATATATATATATATATATATGGTAATGAAAAGATAGAATATTTAATCAATTTTTTTTTTTTGGCTTATTTTGACGTAATGGTGCTCTATTGTCACTCATATATCAATTTGTGAGGGATAGTATAAAGTTAGTTCTGAGACAAAATGCTGAATGTAAATAAATCATAGAATATCAGGCATCAATAAGGATTTAAAAATTTATTTCATTAAATGTGAAGTTCGGGTTCAAAAGCTTATTGTTGTGAACTTATCACGAGTTTATAGTGTTTAATGTATGCATTTGTAAAGTAATTAAGTTATATTTCCTATAAAACAGAAATATTAGAACTTGGTGTCTCCTAATTTCTTATCTGTAATATTTGATTTGAAATTGTATCCAATTAATATTCGTATTCATATATGTATCCAAAAAAATATATGTATGCGACTATGAGTACTCTCCCAAAGATAATATTTGGGAAACTGAACACATGTTGTACACTGAATTGTTGGAAGTAATATATGAAAAAGATTGCATTATTCTTTATTCTATTTTATTTTCTTCGCATTTGTTGTCATGTTTTTATGCATTTATTTTTAGCTAACACATGCATTTTTGGTGAACAAACTTGAATCCGTGTACCCTGTTTTCACTTCTTCAAAAGTTTTCCTTCAATTTAAATTTTTAGAATATGATTTTTTTAGTTATGTTTTGTGCATTTAGTTAGTTAACGCAGGTAAGTAATATTGATGAAGAAAGCCCATAGGCAGTACCGCAGTAGGGACGTGATTGAACATTGGATAAAGATAAGGGTCGAGAAAAAAAAAAGTTTTTCCCTTTCCACAAGACAGATTGAATATTTCATAAGTTTCTTCTTTTTTCCAACAAATGAAACATTATTTTTTGGTAAATGTTACTTCTAAATTCTAATTACGTGAAATTGTTACTTAAGAGTTAAGAGCAGATGATTAACGATAAATCATATTCTACTTACCACTAAAAGATGTATAATTCTTCCATGAAAGCTGCATCATCATCTAACATTCACAGAAAAAGAAAGGGAAGAGAAAAAGGCAAATAATATACCATTCAATTTAGTTAGATAATAAATACCCTCCAACTCCCAACTCCCTTGTTTATTACCTCTGAATCATCTGATAGAACAACTTGCACAAGGAATCTACTCTTTTAGGTAGTACAAGTCTCTCGTTGCATTCTTACCACAATTTCAATAGTAAGTTGTTAATTTCCTAGTTCGATATTCATATAATGTAACAATTTATACTAAAACAAATACAATATATTTTTAGTCAAAATATAATAATGTATTATTTTTTAACAATATAAATTACTCAGCTCTCTGTGAGCTGACCAAGGTAAAAAATAAACTCGTTAAACTTAAAAAATAAACTCGTTAAACTCAAATATTATATTTGAAGTTTCTTTGAAGTGAAAACCTGCTAAAACTTGCAGTAATATAGTTATAAATAAAAAAATGAGGGAGAACTACAAACGATCGCTTGATGTTTGTTCTCTTTTAGAAGGGCTATATGCCTTCACTTAAATTTTTAAATCAATCCTGCTAGACGCGGGATTCGAACCCCTCATCTATGGATAGATAGGGTTGGTACCATGACCACTAGGCTAACCTAGTGGTGGTATATGAGAGATGTTATCACTATTGCAAAGTTACTACTCAAACATCCGAGTTCAAGAGAGCGATAACATATGGTGAGCATTAGTATCATGAATTGCTACAGGGCCATAATTGCTACTTTTTTAAAGAGGGACAAACGTCAATGGTTTTTTATCTGTATTTACTTAGCTTGGTTCTGCAAATAAATTTTCTGTAACATAATTATAAATAAAAATACAATTAGAATTAGAATTTGCACACACAATGAGCTCTTAATCCATATGGAATGACCAAATCAACTATATTTTTTGTTTTACCATTTACTGACAGGGAAAAAATCGATTCCTATACCTAACTTGATGAGAAGAATAATTGCATCGAAGGCATCACAAAAGAAACAACAAAATATTATAAATTCTGATTAAATTGCACCTCTAGAAAAAGACCAACAACCATCTTACAGGGTCAGAATCCTAAATAGCCTGTTGGGTCAAAACTCGGTTGTGCAATGTAAAATATATGCAAACTCCACATACCTTATAAAACTTCTTAGATCAGTATATAAATGGGGATCATATCACAAACAAATTCATCATCACATTCATAGAACTTCTTGAGTTACTCAACAATGGATACCAAGTTATCACTAGCCATCTTTGCTCTCATACTAGTCACCTCATTGGTGTCTGGTGAGGCGAGGGATCTCAAATCCAAGCCCAATATTAATGAACCTCTTAACCCCCAAACATTTCCGGGATATGAGCGTATTTTTGGAAACCCGGTCCGAGGCGGTTCGGGTCTCGGAATTCCGCCATTTAGGTTTCCACCACCGCCGTCCCACGGAGTATTTAGCGGATTTGGTGGAATCTTCTCTCCTATCGGTTCTCCAACTTTTCCTGGACATGGATTTGATGACCGCCTTGAGAAGAAACCCTAAGTTCTTATAAATCTAGTTATGGAATAAATACTAATCACTTGAGTTATATAATAAGGTGTGTGAGTGGACTAGGGGTTTTGGGGTTCCTTAATTCCTTCAATGTTGTGGTGTGCATGACACTACGAAGATATGACAGTTGTAAATGCTGTCACGTGAAATAAACTTAATTTTGGTTTCTCCATTTCAATTTTTAGTTTTCGTTTTGTTTTTTTGAAGGAAACGGGCTTCGCCGAGTTTCGAACCCACAATCTTTAGATTGGTGGGACGATACTTTACCACTCTACTAGATGTGAGTTTGCCGTTTCTTTTGGTCCTAATCAATGATTTATGAATGATTTTGATTGTTGCAAATCATGCTATTGCTCTTGTTAGCTCACACATTCAACATGAGATGAAAAGCATATATTGCTCTCAAAATTTTGTATTTAACTCATAATAATCAACTAAATTATGCTAAACAATAAACATAGAGTTCATTGTTCGTATATTAAGATATTGGAGAAAATTAAGTTCATAAATTGTGCTATTATAGATGTCTATATGTACATCTTCTGAAACAATTATCACAACTAAACAGTTTAATCTTATTTAACATATAAAGGAGATTATGATATGAATGCCATTATGGTTTCAAATTTTTTTATTTATTTTTATCAGATTAAGATACAGAGATGTATACCATCTACATCATTGAAGAAAAAATTACAGTCAACATTTGATTACTAATTTATTTTTATATCAAAAGAAAATCTGTACTTTGTGTAGTGGTATCTTGTACATATTTATATTTATAATAAAATTATTTTTCACTTTTTCACCAAAGATTATTTTCTTCCTATCTTTTTTCCTTCCATCATTGGAAAGTTGAATGCAGAAACACTATAAAAACATAAATAACTTTCCACAATTTTAGAAGTCATTGAGCATGCAACTATACTTCTAAACAACAAAAGGATCTCTACATACCCCCTTAAAGTTTTAGAATAATTCATTCCATTATTTCAAAAATTATTATGTGTTACATTATTAAAGGGAACTACTAATTTGTACAGAATTTTTCGCCATTTGAGAACTCAAATAAGAAAGAGACTGAAGCCAGGAAATGAGCACCGGCTTTCTCGTAACGTCATCAGATTCTGCCACGTGTCCATACATATCACTTAACAATGCATCCTGACCATCTGTTGGTAGTTCGGATATAAAGCCCGCCATTTCCCTCAATAGATATGGTAATACCTATTTTAAAACGAAAAAAAACACCTATTCTTAGAAAAATACAAAAAAATATATCTTATAATAGGAAAAAAAAAAGAAGGAAAGATGCAAAAGGAGAAACTCATGCATTATGCCTATAAATTGCAAAAAAAAAAAACCATGTAATGTTGGAAATTGCAAAAAGTCCTATTCTTTGAAAATTAAAAAAAAAATTTATGAATTAATTCATAAGATTAATCATGTTAATCTAACACCATTAGTGGAGAATCAACAGGAGGACTATTTTTGAATTTGTGAAGAATGATGGGGCTTTTTGCAATTTAGGCATAATGTAGGGGGTTTTACAAATTCCCCCCCAAAAATAAATTACCTGAATATCTACAAGAGAAATGAGTCGTAGCAACAAATCCACTATCTTTTTACACGGCTCAGAGCTTTCGTCCCAAGATTTCCACAAGTTTGAATTTGTTTTAATTGCCCCATCAGTAAGGCTCTTGGCCTTTCTGACAAGGCTGTGTGTGCAATAAAACGTTGCAGGACTACCTGTCAGTAGTAATTTTCGCTTGTTATTTAACATTTTTTAATGTTTTAATATATAACTACTATATTTTTTATATAATGCTACATATGACCTAGTATTTTTACTCCATGTCAGTAATTAAAAGGAAACATTACTAGGTTGCCTGACTGTCATGTGAAACTTATTATATCTTAGCATTATTATATTGATATGAATAAATAGTAGTAGACAAGTTAGAATTACAAAAATAATTAGGGTTTATGATTTTAATTAGTTATTTAGTAGATTAATTAATATAAATCAGTTTTGAGTACCGGCAGGAAGGTTTCTGACCAAAGCAGCAACACCAGAAGCCACACCGTCAAATGGAGTCACTCTTGGATATCCCTAAAATAACAAAAAAAAAATAATTAAAAAAAATTTAATATCTAAATAAGATTTTTTTTTTAAATTCAAATGTTCTTCCATTTTTTTTTTCTATTTTTCTTTCTTTTCTTTTTGCATGAATGATCATGTTTAAAGATTAGGTTTGTTCAAATTTCAGATGCGAAATTGAGGGCTCAATTAGGTTTTAAAAAAGTAAAATATACAATTGAAAGAATATAAATCATTATAAAAAAAGGTACTATTTAATTTTTAATACCTCTAAGGCTCTTTGTACGTAGTAAAAAGAAAGCCGTTCTTTCAAATCGAGCCTTTCATTTTCATCCTTTCCATTTTCATTAAATGAAGAAATGAAAGAAACCAGCACGGAATGCGATGCACGTGTCACTTTCTCATTTGGATGATGCATGTATCTGTTTTTCACTTTCTACTAAGGAAACCAACTTTATTTAATTTAATATTTCACTAATTTATGTCTCAATAAGAAAACCAAAAACCAAAAAAAAAAAGAGTGAAAAATTATACCAAAAATGAAAAAATAATACTTTTGGTGTCAAAGTAAAGGCTTAATTTGGTCTTAATATGACTTAAAAATAAAATATAATCCAAAGAAAATATTTAAAATGCCAAATATCTAATAAAGACTAAATAAAAAAGGATACAAAAACATAGTAGGAACCACTTTTTGTTCAAATAAAGAAACCGGTATTAAACTTATACAAGTCGGTACGACTCGTAAATAAAATAATACACGGGAAGTTTGCACATCATCTTTCGACCAATCATATTTCTCTCCATTTAAATCTTGCGAATAATCTTCACAAATTAATACACAAAAAGGGGAAAAAGTTACTTCACAAAAATTAACAAGAAATAATCTAATTAGCGGTCAATTGAGGGTAAGTTACAAAGATTCGCAGGCTTTAATTTGGGATAAAATGAATAAAAAAGCTGATAAACTTGTAACGAACTGTAAAAGAACTAAATTAAAGTAAAAATAATTAAAAGAAAAGAAAAGAAAATTCTGACCTAATTTTTGTGTCAATTCATCATAACAAGGCATTGAATTGACAAATTGAGCACAAAGCCCTAAATTCTCTTGAATTATGAGTATGGCTCGCCGGACAGAATCCGTGTATTCTTGTAACCTAATCCTTCTTAAATACTCCACACATGAAAATGCAACAAGTATTTCAACCGCCACTTTAGGGTTAGGGTTAGAATTAGGATTTAATTTACTCTTTGAGATTTCATTTGAAATCACGACTACCATTAGAAAAGCCGCCTCGGTTATTTTCTCCAATTCATTTAATAGATTTGTTCTTTTATTTTTGTGGGCTAAAATCGCCCTTCTAAGTTGTGCGTAGAGTTCTTTTGAGTAGTCCCAAATTAGGGTTTCCACAAATTCCTTTGTTTTTTCATCTGAAATTGAATATTGGTTGCACACAATTCCTGTTATTGCGCCAGCTTCTTTGAATAAGTCGCCATTCATGTGATCCTTTAATTTGGTGATGATAAAATTCTCATTTGGGTTTTCAATTGAAGTTTCAATTAGGGGTTTTAGAGGGAAAATTCCGTTTAATAAAGTTTCAGAAATGCATTTCACAACATTTGGATCGAAGCCAATTTGACCACACTTTGCTAATCCGATTGAAACACAATTAATCAGAAGAGAGCTATTTTTATCATTATTATCCAGTACCGCTTTTTTTGCGAAAAAACGAATTGAATTTTCCATCAATATCTGAATTTTGGGGTCGAATTGAAACTTATACCTTGAATAAGCGACCTTTAATGCCCTTAAAGCACCGCAATTGGCCATCAAAACCGCAAAATCCGAGTATTTATTTTGAACCCACTTATTTGAATCAGTGATTTCTGTAGCAAAAGTTTTGATCTTTTCGACCGAATTTGACGCGATAAATCCAGAAACCAACCAATCAACCAGCTTGAAGACCATAATTCCATTTTGAACTGAAGAAATTTCACCGTATTGCCAAATGGTGAACAAAAACGAGATAAATCGTGTAAAATAAGGGGAATTCTGATTATCAACACGTGACAGAGCATACCCAAGACCCGCCAAAGCTTCCGGCAAAAACTCCGAATTCGATGCTATGACCGAAATGTGGTTATGAAAAAGGGTCGAAAGGAGATCGAAATGGTAACTCGAATCCGAGCTCGAATGGAGGGAAATGGACCCAAGAACGAGAGAGAGATTAGAGGGAAAGGGAGGTGAGGCGAGGGAAACGAGAGCGGAGAGGGAGTTGAGGAGAGGCGAGAGGGAAGCGGAGGGGAGGGGGGGAGAGGAGAGGAGGTGAGAGGAGAGGGAAGTGAGGAGAGGAGGAGAGGGAGAGGCGGGCAGAGGAGAGGAGAGAGGCGGAGGAGAAGGCAGGGCGGGAGAGGTTGAGCCTCGAAGGTAGTCTTGAAGAAGGAAGACTCTGGCCATGGCGAGAGAGGAAAGACGTGGAATTTGGAGACAAGGGAGCTAGAGAGAGAATCCTTTTTTTTAAACTCCGTGAGCATAAATTAACTTGGTTTAATAGCAAATCCTTTTTTTTCAACTCACTGAGCATAAATTAACTTGGTTTAATAGCAAATCAAATTTCAGTTCAATTAATCCAAAGAGATTTTAAAAAAAAATAGGGATTCACAAAAAAAAAATCGCAATTTTCATGTTTTCACCGAGGAAAAATCTAATCTAAACACAAAAATATATTGCATAATCCATGAAAATAAGAGTTTTTTTTTTTTGACAGAAATGAAAATAAGATAATTCTTACTTCTTACTTACATGCATACTCAACTGCACTCATTTATTGAATAATTACTAAAACTAACATCCGCCAAGCATCTAACAAGTCCAAACACAACACGACCATTACAAATTATTCAAACAAAACCCTAATTAAATCACGCGTATAAATCAATGCCCCAAAACTTGGCGGGTTGGTTCGTACGGTACTTCCTATCAACCGCCTTGATCTTGTCCATGTCATCGTCCGAAATTGTGAAGTCAAAAACTCCAAAATTCTCACGGAGTCTTTCGACTTTCGAGCTTTTGGGAATCACAACCGTGTTTCTTTGAATTCCCCATTTAAGTACGAGTTGCGCCACCGTTTTGTTGTATTTTTCCGCCAAACCCTAGATTGAAACCAAAAAAGAGTTCAAATGGAAACTACACTTATTCTTTAATGGGAATATTTGGAAAACCCCCAAAACTTATTAGATTCTTTAATATTTTCAAAAGTCTCATTAGTTCTTTATCATATTTTAATCCAATAAAAAACAAAAAACAAATTAGAAACAAAAAAAATAAAACACTATATACAAAAACAATACACAGAACAAAAAAACTAGTCTACAAAACCAATAAACATTACACAAGCCCCGAAACCATCAACAAACACACATTTTCTTAAAAAACAGGATATACAAACAAAACACAACACAGAAACCAACATACAAAACCCTAAAACCAACATATAGTAACATTCTGTTACCTTGAGAGTTGAGTCGTCAAGACAAGAAACCGTACCGAACCACTCGGTGTTGGCAGCGGCCCCGCCGAGCGGAGTGTGAGCTGTCACACACACGTTGTGCTTCTGACAGAATTTCACAAGAGACTCGCGCTGGAAATAAGGGTGAGTCTCGATTTGGTTCACAGCTGGCTTTATTTTTGAGTAAGCAAGACAGTCTCGTGTCAAAAACACATCATAATTGCTGCGATAATAGAAGAAAAGTTGGTAAATTTATGCAACAATTGCGAAAAAGCACCGTCTTATGGAATATTGCAAAAAGATGGTCCATTTTTATTTTTTTATGAAGAATAGAGGGGTTTTTTTTTTTTTCAATTTTCAACAGTGCAAGGGCTTTTTTGCAAATTTCCCGTAAATTAATTTGTGTTTTCATATACCTTATTCCAATACTTCGTACCAAGCCTTTTGAGACGAGATTTTCCATATCATGCCAAGTCGTCTCTAGTGAAATTGTCGTATCGATATCCAACACTCCATCTTCACCAATCGCGCTACTTGTTGTACCGACCCCTAAAATATTAGTAATTACGTATTATTGATGTATTTTTGAGATATTAATCTACGTATTTATTGTTGGTATGGTACCTGTATGGCGAGTTGCGATGGGAAAGTGAACTAAGTACAGATCGAGGTAATCGAGCCTTAGTTTCTTCAAACTGTCTTTACATGCTTCCAACACATGACCATGGTCAGAATTCCATAGCTAAAAAACCCAAAATAATACCAAGTTCAAATTAATAATACAATTTGATAATTTGTAAATTTGAAGGGTGTATTGGCAAAAACGGCAATAACCTTTGTAGTTATGAAAAGATCTTCTCTTTTGACAAGACCGGAATTAAACGCCTCTTCCAGTGCTTCACCAACCTCAGCTTCGTTTTGATAATCAGCTGTTGAAGTAAATTAAATTGGAAGATTAAATCTTTTTATGTACGATTAACGAGTTAATTTTTGAATGGGTTACAAATCGCAGGGGTAAATGAAATAGCTTTTTTCTCTTTAATCAAGCGCCCAAATTGAGTAAAAAATCGTGAGTGAAAAGAGGGGAACGTAGTGTGATACCAGCGCAATCAAAGTGACGATAGCCAATATTAATGGCGGAAATGAGGAGATCGCGAATGGACTTGCCCTCCATGCGCCACACACCGAGCCCAACAATGGGCATCTCATACCCGCTGCTCAGCTTGATCGCTCCAGCCATTGTTGCTGTTCAGTTCAACAAAGGATTCGATACTGAGAGAAGAAAGAGAAGGATTGGAAGTTTTGGGGCGGAAGGAAGGCAGGAAGATTTTAGCACTAGCAGTGAGTGTGTGTACCGAAATGATTGTACTCTTCCTCTCCGTTTTAAAGTCAATTGACATGTCCATTACTTTGGGCTGGGCTCAAATGAAGGCTTGTTATAATTTAATTTAATATTGCTTTATTTTAAGTTTATGCATGCATGATTTAATCTCCACATATCTAACTTATTCTTCTTCTTTTTTGAAGTTTCCGGAGCCGAATTGCCTCACCGAGATTATAAATAAAAAATAAGTTCATATAAAGTTGGAGAAAAAAATAAAATATTTACATAACATTAAAGAAAGAAAAGATGTAAAAGAAAGAGAGCAATCTTCTATTCCCTAACAATACGATCTCCAGTTGGCAAACTGTTGAGAAATTTTCGCTAAAATGCTTGTTTGATGTGGGCTTTTTTGTCGGAAGATGAATTGGTTACGCGCTTTTCAGATACTCCAGCTCGTGCTTAACCAGTCAGTCTCTCATGCGTGTCGGCCTTCCTTATCTTTGCCCGCAGCTTGCTGCTTTCAGAACTCCGAGATAGTTGTTATTAAATCGGAGTTGATCCCCTTATGAAGCCATATTTGGCATGTAAAGTCGCGATGAAGGAAGAGATGTGTCATTGTTTCCACTACGTGTTGTGCGCACATTATGCATTCCTCTCCGTTGAGCCAACCTCTTTTAGCTAGGTTGTCTTGGGTCATTAGCCGACAAAGTAACATTTGCCAACCAAAAAAACGCACTTTTTCTGGGCATTTTATTTTCCATGATCTCAGATTTTGTTTCGAGGTTGTATGCGTTAAGTTTAGCATTTTGTAAGCCGATTTGATTGTGAATTCACCCGATATTTTCTATCTTCATCTCGGTTTGTCTCTTTGAGTGGACGGATTCATTAGGGTCATTGCAAGAAAGATTTCTTGTGTTTCCTCTTTTATTCTTTCATCACTTGAGACAAGCAAATCTTGAAAGTTGATTGCGCCATTTAGAACCTGAGAGACCGTCAATTATCATTCCTTATGATGCCATATATCATTGGAAAAAAAGACCGTAGGGTACCCTCGAATACCCAAATGTCATTCCAGAAATTAATATTTGCAGCATCTCCTAGCTCATATGATATAGATGAGGAAAAGATTGGCATTAAAGTGGTCGGGTCTGATTTTCACATCCACAACCATTTGAGTAGGAGTGAGATGTTTTGCTTTCTAATGGAAATTATGTCAACCTTTATGTTTTTCTTTGGAAGGCAAAGACGGTCTCATGCTACTAGACAATGACCGTCGGAACATTTTTTGTCGCCCCTCCAAAAAAAGTTCCTTGCAATTCTATTGATTTTGTTAATGTCCTCATTTTTTATATAACAATATATATGTTACATAATAGCAAATAAGCTCGCACGTTATTGCATACATAGATCATAGCCTAGTGTTGTCCAAACCGAACAAGAATTAAACAAATCTGTCAAAAAAAAAACAAGAATTAAACAAAACAAATAGACGATTCATTCATAATCAAAACCGACAAATATCACAAGCTTTATTTTGCAATTTAATCCAAAATTAGAATTTACTGATGTACTCATAGATGTGGTCACTGATTTCTTGGGCCTTCAAGTGGCCCGCTCCTTCTACAATGACTATTTCGTCGAGCAGCGGGACGTCACACTTGAATCCGCCTTTGTGCAAGTAGTCTTGCACGCCAGGATGGTGATATGTCAGATCAAGATCGCCAACGATAATTTTTGTTGGAACTTTTACCTGTGCTCCTGTCCATGGCGCGGTTAACTCCCAATTTCTACATATTTGCAGAAAATATATTCCTTTTTATTATCGAAATCAGAGTGAATAATAGTATATTTCTAAGAAAAGTAAGAAGGAAACGTTACAAGTTTAAACAACGGTAGTAGTTCATCCCGCTAGTGAAGCTAGTTTTCTCAAACTGCTCGCAAAGTAGTCGATATCTTTCTCGGAGAGCTAGGGGGCAATGGAAAATCTTCATTGGTCGAACTAAAGCCTTCCTTTGAGAGAGTGCTAGATCCAGTTTTTTTCCCACCCAAAACCTTTTTAAAGAGTCGCTTTGAACGGATACTCTCAAATTCTTTTTCCGCGACTCCTTGCTCCTGCCATAGGCATATTAGTTTGAACCTTTTTTGGACAAGTTTCCATATGTAACCTTCATATTTTTTTTAAATCTCTAACTTTAAGGCAAGAAAGTCATGACTCTAATGATCCAATCTGATTGATGCATAACTTTAATCCGAGTGATTGAAAATTCGAACTATCATCAAATAAGTTGATATCCAAAATTCAAATAATCCAAAAGCCGAACAATCAAGATTAATATCTCTCAATAACATGAATGAGTAAATTGTTATTCAAATAATCCAAAACCCGAACAACCGGAGATTAATATAACTCATGACCCAAATGAATCGCTATCCAAATCGAACCTGACCCAACATAGCCCACGGCATTCTACTCACAGCCCACAGCCACAGGCCTTCCAAGTTCTAAATATCAATTGGTCTTACAACTTTGTAGACCAGGTCCACGCAAGTTTTATTCTTTCACTACTCCACGAACCCCAAAATTAATAGGGAAATTCTTCAAAAAACCCCTAACTTTTTTGATATTATCAAATTCCCTCTAACTTTTTAGATTCTTTCAAAAATCCCCTATAAAGTGATTTGAATTTTTTTAAGCCCCCCTATGGTGTTATATTTATCTTTTCATCCAACTTATTTTTTAGTTGACCAAAATACCCTTATATAATTATTTTCATATTTTATTTTATTCAATTAATAGCTCTCATTTAATATTTATATTTCATGTAAAATACATTTTCTATTTTGAATTGAATAAAATTAAATATGAAAATAATTATATAATGACATTTTGGTCCATTACAAATTTATTGGATGGAGAAATTAAAATTAACCTTATAGGGGGCAAAAAAAATTCAATCCATTTTATAGGGGGTTTTGAAGAAATTGAAAAGTTAGGGGGTTTTGATAAATTCTAGAAAAGCTAGGGGGTGTTTGAAGAATTTCCCAAATTAGTAAAGCTGAATTCTTTTTCTTGGTAAAAGCTGATTTCTTTTTCTTATACAACTTCTTTTTTGCGAGGGGAGAAAGAATAGAAATGGAAGCTGTCACTCCTCAAGAAGCTCGAGCTCTCGTCGATTCTGTCGATGCATTCATCTTTGATTGCGATGGTATTAGTTTTTTCTCTCCATTTCATAATTAATTTCAATTTTTTTTTTGAGGTTTTCGATTTATTTATGTAAATAATTAGATTTTATTATGTGAAATTTTAGGAGTGATATGGAAAGGAGATAAACTGATAGATGGCGTTTCTGAAGCTTTGCACACTCTCCGCTCATTGGTAGTAATTAATATTCTGTTTAATTAAGACCTAAATTTCTGTAAATTCTTCTTTTTATCTTTATTTATTCATAATTTTCCTACAGAAAGTAAAAGGATTATTTCATTTTTATTTGTTTGCAGGGTAAAATATTTGTTTTTGTTACAAATAATTCGAGAAAATCAAGAAAACAGTATGCTAAGAAGTTCTCTAAACTTGGGCTGGAAATTACTGAGGTGTGGTTTTTTTTATGAATTTTTTTGGTTTATTTTGTCTGATATGAAAATTATACATGTTTGGTTTTATATAAATATTTTCTTTTACTTTTTGACAGGAAGAGATTTTTACCTCCTCTTTTGCTGCAGCAATGTACTTGAAATTGAATAATTTTCCTACCGATAAAAAGGTTTTTCATTTTATTTATTTATTTATTTATTTTCTTAGTCTTTTTTATGTTTAATTTGTCCAATTTAGATCAAATGAGAATTACACATGATATTCATTTATTTATCTATTTTTGAGAATCCAAGATTCTGTTTATTTTTTGGGCAATTATGAGTTTAATTTAAAAAATCAAAATGAAGCTATTATTAATGTTTACAGTTTACAACATTTTAGTGCATTCCTAATTGGGATAATTTTTATTTGATAGTTTCATTTTTTCTTTTTTCTTTTTAATTTATTAGGTATATGTTGTTGGTGAAGATGGAATTAAAGAAGAACTCGCTTTAGTTGGATATGAATCAATTGGTGGCCCTGTAAGATAAATTTATCCTTATTAAATATAATAAACTTTTTAATATCAAAATTTTAAATTTTTATAAATTTATTGGTTTTTAGATTTGGTTATTCAATTTTAATAATCTTTGATTTATTTAATGCAGGAAGATGGAAAAAAGAGCATTCAATTAGAGTCAAACTTTTATTTTGAGCATGATAAAAATGTACAGTTTTTTTTGAGGTTTCATTTATTTTTCTATTTTTATAAAGATACAGAGAGAAAATTAAAAAAAAAGTTATAAATTTATAATTTCAGGTGGGAGCAGTAATTGTTGGACTTGATCAGTATTTTAATTATTACAAGCTTCAGTAAGTACTGTTTTACTCTCATATTATACTTACAAAATTTGGAAGGGTATATTTGATATTTTCTGGTTTTGAAGGACATATATGAATTTACGTCCTTTTTTTGTAATAATGCAGATATTCAACATTATGTATACATGAGAATCCAGGCTGTCTTTTTATAGCTACAAATCGTGATTCAAGTGGAAACCTTACTAGTTTGCAAGAATGGCCTGGTATAAAGTTATTTATTTTTCTATTTAGTTTTTGTTGGTGTTTAATTATTAGTTGCACTATTCTGGGTAAATTGAGACTAAATCGGGGGTTAATTGAGGCAAAATTTAGTTTGATTCAGGCTTTATTGCGAAATTAAGGCTTAAGCAAGAGTTGATTGCAAATTGATATTCCCAAAATTGCATATATTTTACTTTTCTATTTCTTTTTTCTTTTGTTGTTTAGGTTTAAGTTCCCAATTGAGGGTAATTTGAGGCAAATTTCGTTAAATTGGGAGTCAATTGAGTCAATATTTGGTCCGATTTAACCTTAAAATTAAAACTGAGGGTTAAAGGATCAATTGCAAATAAATATGCGCCAACTTTGCATTTTCCAAATGGGATCACAAAGACAAAACAACAAATGCCACTGAAATTTTAATTTTAAATTCGTTTGATAATAATAATAATAATAATAATAATAATAATAATAATAATAATAATAATTAATTACGAAATTGCCATTGTAGGTGCGGGATGCATGGTATCCTCTGTTGCTTGTGCGGTGCAAAGAGAGCCAATTGTTGTTGGCAAACCTTCCACTTTTTTGATGGATTTTCTTTTAGAAAGGTTTTAAAATTTTATTGTCTCTTTTTCTCTATATATAGCCTTAAATTAGTTGAGATTTTGACATATGTTTTATTTTTATTTAATGATTTGTCAGATATAAAGTAGATGTGTCAAGGATGTGCATGGTTGGAGATAGATTGGATACTGATATACTATTTGGTCAAAATGCCGGTTGCAAGACTCTTCTTGTCCTTTCTGGTCTGCTCTCTTTTTCAATTATAGTTTTCATATTTTTTTTATATTTATACCTTTTTAAAAAAAAAAATGAAGAAAAAAATGTTTTGAATTGGATGAATATAATTTGAATAAAGAAAAGAAGAAAATTTAATTAAATTATATAAATTGAATCATGAAGTACAGAATTGTGTAATGTTTTTATAATATCACTGCATTTAATTTTACTGCAGGAATGACGTCTTTGTTGGCCCTTCAAGATCCTTCTAACAAGGTCCATCCTGATTTTTACGCAAATGATTTGGCTCATTTTGTCAAATTATTGAAGCAATGATCTGAATTATTTTTTGTCAGATCATGTATTATTGCAGATTTGCACTATCTCATATAATAATTAAATTATGCATTACTGCCATTTGTGATCGATTTTAGATGGTACATTGTCAAAATAATTTCAAAAGAATGATGATAATTCTCAAATTCTTATAAATTAACTAAAGATTTTGTACAAATGATGATAATTTTCAAATTGTAAAGAGATCATATTCTAGATGGTTGAATTCAATAATCTTGAAAGTTTGATTTCTTGATAGTTTAATGAAATCTGCATATAATTGTGTGAAACCTCTAATTCCTGTTATGTCAAACATACTACTCAATAGTCTCAAAATATTGCCACCCACAAGTACTAGTAATTTGTCAATTGTAGTATCCCTTATTTCGTCACATCTACTATTGATACAAATTTTTGTTATAGTAGCAATGTGTGCATGTGTAAAGATTTTAAAATAAATAAAAAAGTAAGAGATGATCAATGCATTGCCATTTTCTAACCAAAACAAACAATAGAGGTGACCGCTGTCCATAATCCGCAACCTTAATAAGAAATTGAAAATTTAAATCATTTAAGAAACTTCTTAATTTAAAAGTAAAAAGTAAATGAATTAACGTACCATTAGATTTTCTCTTGTATCCTATCAAACAGTTGGTATTAGCATATAATAATAATTTTCAATATGAAGAAAAATTCTATAAGATTTGATAGATATATATACCCATCCAGATATTGTAAAATTATATTTAAGGAGAAATTCCGAGTGTTAGTACAAATGTTATTATTGCATAGACTTACTCGGGAACTTATCATGTATTAACTATGCATAAAGTGTAACATAAGGTAAAAAAGATGATATCTCTTTACATTAAAAATCATCTAACTTGTGTATTTGGATATACTATTTTTCTGTGATCAAACTTTTTGTGCATCCAGATTTAGAAAAGTATGTTGGATAAGTTATGTTAAAGTTAGAAAATTTGGTAGGTCGATAGAAAATAAATCGTTTGACCGGGTTGTAGCTTCAATTATAATGTCTCGCCCAACTGATAAAACTCTACTTTCTGAAAAGAGAAGCCATAAAATAATCTCAAAAGTTAATCTAAAGTACAACAAAAAGAATTAAACATTGATATCGCAAAGAAAGACTTAAATCATATACATTTCAAAGATGAAAAATACAAAACTAGATTTATGTCTTGTTTAAAACCTGTAACATAGACCTTCAAGACCATTACTTTCTGGGAAACGATACCGACAGGAAAAAAATTGCTACACATGGAAAATGAACATCTAAAATGGTAAATCTAATTTTGATAATTACTGATTTTAGATGTTTATTTTTGTACATTTAGTAAAAAAAAAATCTTGTCAATATTACAACCCATACTTTCTTACGATAAATTTGCCATGATGGGGTAGCATATGTTTTTCAGATCATTAAACTTAGCCTCAGTCTCCGTAACATGAGGAAGTGATAGCTGTTTTTCTTCCGCCCATTTGATTGTCCCCTCGATAGAATCCTCAATCCGCTGCTTTGTTGAAAATGGTAGATTGTTGACAATAATATTACTCTGATCTCTCATTATATTTCTCATTCTATAAGCAAAATTCTCCAAAGAATTCCATGCTTCATGCTTTCTCTTGAATTCTTCATCCTCAGCCCCGTACCTCTCAGCGTTTTTCATCATATGATCTATCTCTTCACTGGTTAATCTACCTTTGTCATTAGTAATAGTGATCTTTTTCTCTTGACCATTAAATCTGTTTTTTGCTGAGACATTTAGAATACCATTGGCATCAATATCGAATAGCACATCGATTCTGGCCACACCACGAGGAGCTGGATCGATGCCGTAAAGATTAAACTCGCCAAGGAGATTGTTATACTTGGTCTCTGCTCTCTCGCCCTCAAATACGCGAAATCCCATCGAAGTTTGATTGTCATGAACAGTTGTACTAACGTCTTCCTTCTTTACGGGTATTGTTGTATTTCGTGGGACTACAATATCCATGTTTCCTCCATGAGCCCCTAAACCGAGAGAGATTGGAGTAACATCGAGAAGTACCAAATCCTGTATCTCCTTGTTACCCTGACCGCTCAGTTTCGCGGCTTGGACAGTAGCACCATAAGCGACCGCCTCATCAGGATTGATGCCCTTACAAAGCTCCTTGCCGTCGAAAAACTCTTGTAAGATCTGTTGCACCTTCGGAATCCTGGTCGACCCTCCGACAATTACTACAACATCGATCTTGTTCTTATCAACCTTCCCATCATTCAAACACTTGTTGACTAGCTCTAAACAATTCTTAAAGAGGTCCATGTTGAGCTCTTCAAATCGAGCCCGACTAACAGAAGAATAGAAATCAATACCCTCAAAGAGGCTATCAATCTCAATTGTTGCATGCACGGAAAACGAGAGGTGTCTTTTAGCCCGCTCACAAGCTGTCCTCAGCCTCCTTAAAGATTTTGAGCTTCTGCTGAGATCCTTATTGTGTTTTTTCTTAAACTCCTCGATGAAATGGTCAACCATGCGATTGTCAAAATCCTCGCCTCCGAGATGGGTATCTCCAACGGTGGATTTGACTGCGAAAACACCATTTTTCACTGCAAGCAAGGAGACATCAAAGGTGCCGCCGCCTAGATCGAATATTAGCACGTTCTTTTCGGTGGAGTTGATAGTGCTTAGTTTATCAAAACCGTATGCCACCGCAGCAGCTGTCGGTTCATCCATGATACGCATGACATTCAATCCGGCGATTAGCCCCGCGTCCTTCGTAGCACGACGCTGTGAGTCGTTAAAGTATGCTGGAACTGTCACCACCGCATTCTTGACGGGGCAATCCAAATAGGTTTCTGACACTTGCTTCATTTTCATAAGAATCATCGATGATATTTCCTCCGGATAAAATTGTTTATCCTCTCCCTTGTAATTTGCGACAATTATTGGTTTGTCACTAGACCCCGCGATAACCTTGAACGGCCATAGTTTTATGTCTTTCTGGACCAAGGAATCAGAAAACCGCCGACCAATCAGTCGCTTCACAGCTGCCATAATGGACAAAAAAATTAGAAAGATGGAAAATCATGTTATTCAATTCTTGAATTAGAATAATGAAGGGGGAGTTTCATATTTGTCATTACAAAAACTCAATATATTATTTTTATCATTCCCAAAATGCTAAAATCATATTTGTCATTAAGAAACAAAAATCTATCAAATTACCCTCTTAAAACTTAGAAAGAATACCAAATATATTCAAATTTATTCTTATAACCCCTAGCTAGCCTAATATATTCAATTGTGAATCATATTAAATCCATAAAAACACACCGTAAACCGTGTTGGAAGGGTTAGTGTCGATCTGATTCTTTGCTGCATCACCGATGAGCCGTTGCGTGTCTGTGAAAGCTACACAGGAAGGAGTGGTGCGGTTTCCTTGGTCATTTGCGATAATTTCCACACGATTGTGCTGCCAAACGCCGACACATGAGTATGTCGTGCCGAGATCAATCCCAATTGCTGGACTGTTTTTCTGAGATGAGGATGCCATGGATTTGTTGGGTCAGAATGAGGGAAGTGGTTTTGTTTAGTAATTGAGATTAGATTTCATTGGCTTAATTGTTCATTGTGTGTTTGTTCAAGTCAATGAGGTCAATTTTTGTAATTCCATGCCACAATTTTCACAATAATAATATTTTGAGGATTCCCTACAGAAATCTTATCACGAAATAGTCAAATACAATGCTTAGGTTAAGAAAAATAATATTTTATGTTTTCTGACACCCATTCAATTGAAAACAACAGACCCTGACTCTTGAATTTCTACACCAATAACTCAAGTTTTAGATCCAATTTTCAAATAATACCAACTAATTTGTTTCTCTTTTTCAAGAAATAGAAAATGTATCCACAAAAACTATCTTCATTTTTCTTCCATTGAAGACCGGTTCAATGGAGAAAATTCACAAGAAATTGCGGAACAGCTATGTAGAAAATTCAAATAATAAAATATACAATGCGTTGAGTAAATGGAAATAGACAAAATAGACAGTTGACCTATTATAACCTTCAATTTCCACGTAAGGGCCAACAAGCAGATACATGAAAATAGACAAAAGAAGATTCTCAAGTTGCCACAACACCTTCAATTATTTCAGCAATTGGATGTTAAAACATTGACTAAATCAGAATCGTTGATTAAATTATTGATAATTTCTGGTTCTATTCCTTTATGATTTTTGCGTTTGGATAACAAATAGCTCTTCCGGCAAAATCAGGAACCATCAGATCAGGCATATGAATTATATGCATCAATCAAAACTGAGTTCTTCAAAAAAAAAAAATTCAATCAAAACTGAAACAAAATTTGTCTAATCAAGTGTCGACCACATTTTACCTACAAGAAAAAATGAAATAAATGAACAACTGATTGATTCCTCAGACAATTTCTGATAGTAAGCTAATCTTTCATTGAACTATTCCAAGAAAATAAACAAAAATCCTATTGAATAAACCTTTATTAATTGTAAAAATTGGCAACAAATTTCACTAATTAATTATTTTCTTTCCCATCTTAAGTTTTTCCTCCTGAACCTTGACTCCTTTACAGGTGCTTTCCCTACAAAAGAAAAAACAATCATCAGAAAGATGGTGAAAACTAAATGGAAGTTTTAAACTAGGCTATTATTTTTTATATGATAAGTAATGTAATGTACATTAATGAATAAAAATGTGAGTACATAAATAAAATAATTATAGCGATCTTACAGATTGAAAGCATGGGAGGAACTCCTTGAAAGTAATCCAAAAAGAAGCTCTTATTCTCTTTTAGCAACTCCCTCCATACTATAGGTCGACCGGGAATCATATTAGTAATACAACACATAATTTTAGTTTACATATAAAATCCAACATTGGATTAAAAATCCAATATGACCGAGAGAGAAAGATTAGATACCTGTTAACGTGACAACATGGGGTATGTTGGCATGCCGAGCAAGAGCTTTGATGCAGTTATCGCGAGACATATTAAGCAAGATACACCTCTCTATCATGTTTTGCACCTATATACAAATACAAAAGTAGTTCGTTTATATACTGTCTCTTATATATATTACATTGATGTATATATGCATTAATACAAATTATATGTACCATTTTTATGTAGGATTGAGGGTCACACTGTAAGCATGGAAGGTGGCGAGGGTGGTCGATATGCGTATGGTACATGGCTCTATTTTCCATGTATTATTTCTCTATGCAGGAAAAGAAGATATTTTGAGATATTTCTGTGGAAAAAGAAGAAAAAGTTATTGTGGGTCGGCAAACACAAGACATTTTGAGATATTTATGGTTATCTATATGCATTGCTAAAGAGAGAGAGACATAGAGAGGATGCAGTTATCCTGAAATATCTAGAGTGAAGTACCGTTATGCTGAGATTCACCTCATCCTGTTTGCCCTTCCTTTTCAAGGGATAATACTTCCGTAGGCCCAGACCAGAAACATATGAAATTGGTAAATGGTCCCAAAAGTTCTCAATTGGGGCCCATAAGCCTGTCTGTAAATTCATTCCTACACATAAATACTAGGGACTACCATATTTGTAATGATAATGATTAATAAGATACTTGTAATTTTATAAGGTTAAATTTGATATTTAAGGATTTGGAGAGGGTAAATACGAAATAACTCGTACACTCCGTCGTGAAGAATGTCCGATCATTAATTTGGATACATTTGATATTTTAGAAGTACTGATTGGCTAACTGGATATTTTATGAGTTGAGAAAGTGAAAATTTAATATTTGTTATTTTACAAGGGTAAATTTAATAAGAGTTCCTGGAAGGGTGTATATGAAATCCGGCTATCTGCCGTAATCAATCAACAGTACATAAATGATCAATTACTACCATTCAATGAAAAAAGATACTACTGTAATCAATTAACACTACTACCAAGTATTTTTACCACTCCATTACTCTCAATCAAACAAGAGAATACTTCAAAAAAACATAAAAGATACAAAGTAATCAAAAGAAACGTATTAGGACTCTATTACTCGTTATTAATTTCTCCCTCATCCCTCCTTTTTTCTTCCTCCTCCTTTACCACAACATTTCCAATTTTACCCTTGATCTCATTCTCACCCTTCTCATATTTCACAACCGACCCATTTTCACGTGGCAATGGTGGCGTCAGAGACCTTCGCTTACCATTTCCATTCGCATGACTTACCGGACGCGGCGAGACAGCTGGCGAGTTCTTGATGTTTACTTTCTGGTCAATGTTTCGCTCTTCCCTTTTAGGGCTCGGACTTCTACTCTCTCTAGGGTTCCGAACTTTAGGCTTGGGGCTAGGGCTTCTGCTCTCTCTTACATCCCGAGTTTTGTCATTAGGGCTAGGGCTTCTCTCTCTAGGGTTCACATTTTTAGGATTAGGGCTACGGCTTCTGTTTTTACGAGGGCTACGGCTTCTGCTTTTACGAGGGCTACGGCTTCTGTTTTTAAGAGTCGAATATCTTTTGGGGCTACGACTCAGGTTACGAGACCTTTTAGGGCTAGGGCTTCTGTCACGAGATCTGCCAGCTGGACGGTCGGTACGGGGTCTTCTAGGGCTCCGACTCCGGCTCCGACTGGGACCGGATGGATAACTGGTACGGGGTCTTTTGGAGGGAGGGCCAGAAGGAGGAGCAGGCGCAGTAGCATACCGGTTGTAGATGTCATGCCAGCTTGGCGGCTTCGGTACGGCCGCTACGACTTTGCGGTCTCTTTCTCTTTCAGCAGGACGACTATCGTACCTTCAAATAGTACAAGACCATATAGGAAAAATGTTTATTGTGTGATTTGTTAAGTCAGAGGGGAAAAAGAGAAAAAGACAGATTACGTAATTATTATTTGTAAAAACACCCCACCATCAAGCAGAAATTGAAAAAGAGCCCCTGCATTGAAATTGCAAAAAAAAAGCCCCCTCATTTTTATATTTCATCTTCAAAAATTTACTAAATCATTCTTTACGAAAAATCTATCCGAGTTTTTTTTGAATGAAACGAGCAAACAAATGCATAAAACTTGAGTTTTAGGTGCAAACAAAGATTGTGGAGAAATATTTTAAATTGAATACAAATTTTGGTTTACGTTTGAATAATTTTGTATTTACTATCATTCTTTACGAAAAATATATCCGAGTTTTTTTTTGAATGAAACGAGCAAACAAATGCACGAAACTTGATTTTTAGGTGGAAACAAAGATTGTGGAGAAATATTTTAAATTGAATACAAATTTTGGTTTGCGTTTGGATAATTTAGTATTTACTATCATTCTTTACGAAAAATCTATCCGAGTTTTTTTTGAATAAAACGAGCAAACGAATGAACGAAACATCAGTTTTAGGTGCAAACAAGGATTGTGGAGAAATATTTTAAATTGAATATAAATTTTGGTTTCCATTTGAATAATTTAGTATTTACTATGATTCTTTACGAAAAATCTATCCGAGTTTTTTTTTGAATGAAACGAGCAAACAAATGCACGAAACTTGATTTTTAGGTGGAAACAAAGATTGTGGAGAAATATTTTAAATTGAATACAAATTTTGGTTTACGTTTGGATAATTTAGTATTTACTATCATTCTTTACGAAAAATCTATCCGAGTTTTTTTTGAATGAAACGAGCAAACAAATGAACGAAACATGAGTTTTAGGTGCAAACAAAGATTGTGGAGAAATATTTTAAATTGAATACAAATTTTTGTTTGCATTTGAATAATTTAGTATTTACTATCATTCTTTACGAGAAATCTATCCAAGTTTTTTTTCAATGAAACGACCGTCAGTTCTCACATCTAATCCATTTTCTATAAAAGGGACCATTTTTTCAATTTTTTAAAGTACAGTGGGGCCATTTCACAATTTCGGTATAATAAAGGGTCTTTTCACAAACTTCTCCAACCTACATTACCTGTCATACTTATCATAAGAAACCAGATCCGGAGCCGGAGCCGCAACAGGACGACTATCATAACCCGACCGGGCCGCCGCCGCACGGTTCTGATTCTTCCTCTCGTACTTGCCCCAAAGATTCCCGGCGTCCATGCCATCTTCGATGGCCCTCCAGCCCCTGACCGGCCTGCCACCGCCGCCGCCTCCTCCTCTGCCCGTCAGAGCCCTCAGCTCGTGCGGCACCCGCTGGTTGGCCCCCTCTAAAATCTTGATTAAATCCTTGGCGAATCGGGCGTCGGTTGGGGAGAAGAACGTGTGGGCTATGCCGGTGGCCCCGGCCCGTCCGGTCCGCCCGATCCTGTGGACGTAGTCTTCTATCCCTGTTGGGAAGTCGTAGTTTATCACCATCCTGTGTTGAAAAAATAGAAGAATCAGATTTATGCTTCTGAAAGTGGGAATAGACGAGTAGTGGGTTTAGTATTTTATTGACTGCAAAATATTAAATTTTGCGCTACCGAAATTGGAAAATGTAAAGAAAAAAAGAGCAGTATAAATTTTACTTAAAAAAGGCGAAATATCAAGATAAATTCAATATTGGTTGTTTGTTACTAGAATCTAAAATAAGTTAAACTAGGAAAACTTGGCTTCAAAACATTTCCTATCATGCACAAATTTCGGTTTTCAAATACAACAAAACTCAAATTTTCAAATAAAAAAAAATATTATTACGAACAAAAATTCAAAACCTTGCTTTCTATAGAGGAAAGAAGACACACACACACACACACACACACACACACACACACATATATATATATATATATATATATATATATATATATATGTATTTATATAGAAAGAGAGAGAGAGAGAGAGAGAGAGGGGGGGGGACCCACCTAATATCTTTAATGTCCAACCCTCGAGCCGCCACATCAGTCGCGACCAGAATCGGCGACCTGCCGGACCGAAAATGGTTGAGCACCTTCTCCCTCTCGTTCTGCGACTTGTCGCCGTGGATCACGGCCACGCCGTACCGCATCAGGTTCCGCGCCAGCTGGTCGCACATGCGTTTCGTGATGCAGAATATCAAGACCTTGGCGGCGCGGTCCTGTGACCTGAGGATCTGCTCCAGCCTTCTTAGCTTCTCTTGTGGCGGCATCACTTCGACGATCTGATTATAGAAAGAAAGAAATCGCCAGGTCAGCAAGCGATCAAAGACAGAATGAATCATTTGTGAAAATTTCCCCGTATTATTGGAAATTGCTAGAAAAGCCCCTCCATACTTTCAAAATTCACAAAATAAATAGTCTCTACCATTAGAATAAATATCCGCTATCAGTTTTAAACACTTGAATATATATATCCGTGTTAAAAAAAACTTCAAGTTAAGGGGCTGTTTTTTTAATTTTTAAAAAACGGAGTCTTTTGTACAATTTTCAATAATGTAGGGGCTTTTTGCAAACTTCCTTATTTTTATATATTAATAGATCAACAAAACATAATAATAAACTTTTAACAACCTGAGTGATGGAACTATTAGCGACGAGTTCATCGACCCTTCCAATATTAACCTGGACAGGGTGCACGAGCAGATCATCAGCGATCCGACGGACCTCCTTGGGCCAGGTGGCGGTAAACATGAGAGTCTGACGCCGGGTCGGCACCTCCTTGATGATCTTGCGGATCTGGGGCTCGAAACCCATGTCCAGCATCCGGTCCGCCTCGTCCAGGACAAGATAGGACACCTGGCGCAAACTCAGCCGTCGCATCTCCATGATGTCCCACAGCCTGCCAGGTGTCGCCACCACGATGTCCACCCCTCGGTCTATCGCGCCTAGTTGCGGCCCTTTTGGGGCTCCTCCATAAAGGCACTGTTCGTTGAAGAGAGATTTGAGTGAGAATAATTGGTGAAATTTCAAATTTGCAAAAAAAAAACAAAAAAACGAGGTATGCCCAAATTACAAAAAAGACCCCTGCATTATTGGAAAAAAAAGCCCCCGCATTATTGCTCGAATTGCAAAAAGACAACCATTGGTTACAAATAAAAAAGTTCTCCCTCTCCCTCTCTTAATGAGACGGAGTGGTTAATTACGAGAGAGAAAGAGATGTTAATTAAATGATATATTGAAGAGAGAGAGAGAGAGAGAGAGAGAGAGAGAAATGATAATTAATTTCTACAAAATATTTTTCAAATACTTCGAGAATAAAAACTAACAGTTCGGAAGATTTTGCAATTTCATCAATAATGCAGGGGGCTCTTTCGCAATTTCCAACAATACATGACCTTTCTAGCGATTTCCAACAATGCATGGGGCTTTACTGCAAACTTACCTACTAATTACCACCCCAAACAGTACATCACAACCGAAAATAGAATATCACATACCGTGCCAGCGATTCTAGCGGATCGGCCGAACTTGACGACCTCCTCTTCGATCTGAGTGGCCAGCTCTCTGGTCGGGGCGAGGACCAGGACGGTGGGGCCCATTTTCGGGTCGTTTCTGAGCCGCTTGATGCGTAGGAAGCCAGGCAGGAGGTATCCGAGGGTTTTGCCCGACCCGGTCTTGGCGACGGCCACAATGTCGTTGCCTTCCAGCGCGATCGGCCAGGACTGGGCCTGGATCGGCGTCGGGAATTCGAATCCCGCACGGTGGATCTGCACAGAGACAGAAATGTGAAATGATTACTGTATGTTTTGTATTGCGGGTTTGATAGATACAGAGTCTGAAGAGTTTTGTGATTTTCATATTCAATTTGTGAGAGGAAAGAAAAGGAAATGAGAAGAATTGTTCTGGTGCCTTTTGTGTGCTTTGAAGAAGTTAATTTAATTAATTACCAGCGCCTCTAGACGAAAAAAAAGTAGTTGGTTTGTGTATTTGTCGGGTTGGACCCATATGCTCGTGTAGAAAAGAGGGTTTTATGCAATAATAACATAGGGTTCAATTTAAGCTCGTCAAGACAGGCCCAATTGTCATAACTGGGACCCGTTTGACAGTTGTTGTGTAGGAAATAGGGGTTCTTTCGTTTCTTTGGACCCACGCGACACACTATTGCATTGAGTTAATTTCAGTTGGATTGATAGGTTAATAACTATGGGTAATTTTGTTGGATTGATAGGTTGATAAATGCTGGCTAATTTCAGTTGGATGCATAGGTTTGTAAGAAATGGTCAAGATGGGTCAACCCGTCTTGGCGGACCGAACCACCTCTCCATCAGGTAGGCCCAGTCCGTCATGGACCCTTATTCGAGAGGAGCTTGGTGGCAGCCCGACTTGCAAACGACCCAACTTGCGATGCGTATATAATGGGTCGACCCGACTTATAATTTTAGCAGACGAAACCCCACCTCAATAGGTGGGCCCGGTCCGTCATGGACCGATACTCGATCTGCCTTCATATCAGCAGATCTCTGCTGCCATGCAATTGGCCGCAGAGACTAAATCACAGCCGATCATGTAAAAGCGGACCGATAAATAAAACAGGTCGGTGGCGTGCAAGTCACTCCGGTTTTAGAATGCCACACAATTGGTCGCGGAGATTAAATCTCGACTCGCCCAACGGTGGCAAAGGCAGGCCCGCAAAAGGAGGTGGGGCCCGCCATGCACTCTACGACATTGGCTCCACCATGGAGCAAATATCGCATCTGACAAAAACACACATATAAAAAAAATGAAACAGCTCAATTTTACAAACGTATATAGGTGATTTCGTTAGAAAAAAAGATAATGGTCAGATTAACAGCCATAATTTAATGATTTAGTTACTACAGGACTTGCAATAACAAAAAATAAAAAATACCTCCTTCATTATATCGGCTGGAAAGGCAGTGGATTCAAAAGTAGGAAACGGTGGCGGCACATTATCACCCTACAAATTATTGAAAAAAGAGACACATGTTATGAACTATAATAACAGAAGAAAATAAACCAAAAATCAAATACAGAAATTCAGGGCCTTAATTAGATAGAACAATGAAGAATAAACATACAATTATAAGAATTTCATGCTGACGGCGGTATTCTTCAGCAAACCCTGCTTCTCCTACTGCCAGATGGGCTCTACCGCCAGCCGATCCAGGCCTCAAATCACGCGCATCTCTCACTGCATATGGATCTAAGCTGCCTCCGCCCTAAAAACAAAATTCAAAAGATGAGAAATTTCAGATCTTTATTTCATCTGTTTGTAGAATTTTCAACTCACAGGTTGGGAGGTTCTAGCGCGAGGGTTGTATCGATCATCCGCCTCTTCATCAGAGTAACTCCTTCGTCGCCGCCGATCCGACGATGCAACAGCGGCGGAGGAAACTCCGCGGAGAAGAGGCGGCGGCGGAGGAAGGTGATCCTCCGGCGGGAGAGGGCGCTCGTACTGCGTGACGTTGGTGTCGGGGTTCCAGTAGTAGAGGTACCCGGTGGTTCCGTCCACTAAGCCTCGCCATGGCTTCGGCAAGGTGGGATCTTCTGGCGCGTAACGAGGAGCTGCTCGTCCGGCCATGGCGTTGGCAGAGATGATGACTGATGAGAGATCTGGCTGAGCAAAACCCTAGGGAAAGAAAGAGGCTGGGAATAAAGGAGGGGTGCTTGGCTGGAAAGTAACAGTAGAGTGGTTCGGCTTGGTTGGCCCATGATATTTCAAATTTCAATAGTCTTTCTCGGCCTGACCCAACAATATTTGTCTTGTGTTTAACCTGACAAAAAAAAATTATTTATGTATAACATAGGTTAATTTAATAAATTCAATATTTTTGGCATTTAGGAAATAATAATAACGATGCATGATTTTTTAACATATTATATTATGTCCCTTAAGAATATTTCGATTATGGTCGTTATTAATTATGTTATCTTATAAAGGCTTGCTCGTGAGAAGAGGCTAAGTCCTCCACACACCGTACTACTGATCTGATCTGATACTAGTGCAGGTTCAAGTTCAGTATGACCCCTGGAAATGGAGAGCTTCATTGAAGCCTCCCATCGAAGTTCTTTTCTTCCTTCGTACCGTACCGATTCTTTGATTCATTTATGTGACAACATTTAATTTCAGGTTTTCATTTCCTATGCAAAGTGTTTCAGATGGATGTTTTTTTTTTTTTTTGCTTAGAAACCCGTAGGTGTATTCCATTAATCAGAAAATGGGTACATAATGTTCGTGAGATATACTCACAAATTTGGATTTCCTCATACTCAATCTAGTTCTACTCTAGCAGCTCTAACTTGCTCTACACATCCGGCTTAAGTCTCAAGTCCTCGTTACAGAGTTCATAACAAAACATACAACATAAAATATAAAACATCCATAGATAAGATAAAACATAGCAAAATAACTTAGTAGAATTGTCTTGAGTTGATTAAGCCTATGTAGTCTGATGTGGTACCGTCGGAAATGTTACATCGGCCAGTGGTTGACGCGTCCTCCTTGCCCATTTTGCAAGTGCGTCCGCTTCGACATTGCGGTCCCTCCGCACATGTTCAACCCTGAAGCCTTCTTGGTGGTCGAAAGCATCCTTGCACTCCATTATGCGATGGAAGACGACCCAATCCCACTCGTGTTGTAGCTCTTCCTCCGTCCGGGTTTCAGATGGATGTGAAATGATACAATATCATCATTTCATTTCCACCATCACATTTAATTTGAGAAAGATTCCCACTGTCCAGTCTGAGTCACAAGAAATAAACCGCCACGTTCGCAAACAGAAAAAAGAGACCGGGCTCCACTCCCCTCCAAACATTTCTTCTTCCTTCTCACACACACCTCGTGTCGTGTGGTTTCCACTTCCCGCTTTCCCCTCTTCAGTACAAAACCCCAGCTTAGCTCGACTCAATCACAAACCGCAAAATCCCTCTCATTCGCCTCCATTTCCATGGGTTCTTTAGGCCGGGCTTCCTCCATTTCTCCGGAGGAAAGGGAGAGAAGAGAACTCATTCTGACCCAGATCAGCGTAGGCGGGTTCGAGTCCAACATCACAGCCAAAAAGCTCTGCGACTCCCTAGAATTCGATGCGGGCATGATCTGGCGCTGCAGGGTCAAGTCTTCATGGACGCCTCCTCACTCTAATCCGTTGTTTGAGCCTGTTCCGGCCTCGGCGGAAATCACTGATGCTTACGACAAGGTGGTGCCGCACGCATTTGTGCAGTTTGCGTCTCCTGAAGGAGCCAAAAAGGCTATGAATTTGGCTGGGAGGTGTGTACTGGTAGTGGGCGATCGGGTTCTGAGAGCCACGTGTGGAATTGAGAGCTCGTCTTATGGGTTCGGCCGCAGACGAAATATTGATCCTTTCAGGTTTGATTGAATGAATTGAGCTGTCCGCTAGTTATGTTGAATTTGTAATAAATTTTGTTTCTTTTTTTTTGTTGCATTTCAGTTTTCCTGATGCGGGTGTTGAAATAGGCTCGCTGGTCAATCCAGACGCGTTCTACACGGCGTGGAAAGGGCCCGAAACGGGTCTGGATTTCATAGTCGACCCGTTTGACAGCTCGTGCCGCTTCGTATTCACAAAAGAGACCCCCTTTACTTTCAAGGACGAAAAGAAGATCGCTCTGATAAAGTGCAACTTCAAGCTGGAATTCAACGTGCGTGATATAATAGAAATTAGGGTTTATAACGTGAATTTCTCGTGTGTGATGGTCTTACAGCTGGCATCAGCGCCGTTCGTTTATTATCGGACGGCTGATGATGATATTTATGATACCATGCCGGGTAATTTGTTGGATGATGAAGATCCGTGGATTCGTACCGTCGATTTCACACATGGCGGCGCAATTGGCAGGTACTGTAACAATTTGATAAAAATATTAGGGTTAGTTAAAGAAAAAATGAGTATTTTGAGGCTTCAATGTAGAAATTGGTATTTTTTTTTCAATTTTGGATGGATATTATGGTGTATAATGAGGTTTGGAGGGTAAATTTGATATTTAGGGTTTTGAAAGGTTACATATGAAAATTTAATCTAAAGAAATAAATCCTGGACAATTAGGGTCAATTAAAGAAAATTCCAATTATATGAGGGTTCATTTCAGAAATATGGTATTTTTCAATTTTAGATGGATAAATTCGATGTACAACATGCCGTTTTCGTAGGATAAATTCTATATTTTAGCTTTTCGAAAGGCTATATATTTAAAAATTCCATGTAAAAAAAGGTGCAACTGCTACAAAGTCACAATCCCGCGCCGTAAGAAGGCCAATATGGAGCGGGCTCTCAAATACCTGACGGAATGCCGGGTCCAGATCGCTCATCCCGCTCCGTCCTTATCCATTCGTCTCGAGCCGGATTTCGGGGCGGGAACTCAGGACCCGTTTTTCTGCCTGCCTCACATTCCGGGAATCCAATTCCCGGTTCTGTTCTGGGTCAACACGCTTCTGCACAAGGGCACTTTCAGTCAGCATCAGCTCTCCGAGGAATTCTTTGACCTTCTTAGGAGCCAGGTGTGTACTTACGGTACAAGGCCCTTTTCGTAATTTAACAAGATTGAATGTAATTAATGTATGACAGCTTAATATTTATTGTTTGGGGCTAGAATGATTCGGTGAATATCGCGGCAATGAGGGCAATGTGGGCCTACAAGCGGGCCCAGTTCGACCCGACCAAGCAACTCAAGAAGATCCAAGACCGGCTCGTGAAGAACCGGTCCAGCCACCTGCAGCCCAAACCCGACCAGCTCGCTGTTTCCAGTGACACAATGGAGGTAAAAGTTTCATTTCTACCCCCCTAAAATTGAAAAATAATTTCGAAAAAACCATAATAATAATAGCATTTTATTATTTTGGTAGGTAAGGAGACTTATTAGTTTGTAACTAACATCTTTTTTTATTTTAATTTGTAACTAACATCTTATTTCTTTCGTAGGTAAAGATTTTCTTTTTGCAAAATTTCAATAATGCAATCGTTTTTTTTTTGCAATTTCATCATAATGCAGGGGCTTTTCTGCAAACTTCCGAAAATAACATTTGATTCTTTTGCAGGTAAGGAGGCTGATAATCACTCCGACAAGGGCGTACTGTCTCCCGCCGGAGACGGAGTTATCCAACCGAGTGTTACGAAAATACCGATCGGTGGCAGACCGGTTTCTGCGAGTGACGTTCATGGACGAGGGCATGCAGCCCTTAAATAGCGGCGCGTTGAACTACTCGGTGCCGCCGATCGTCAGAGATCTGACGAATCAGTCCTTCCAGCAGAAGACTCTCGTTTATTCTCGCATATGGAATATTTTGACTCACGGGTTCCACCTCTGCGGCCGCAGGTCAAAACAAATAATAACAATAATACTAATAATAATAATAATATTATTATTATTATTAGAAGAAAAATAATATAATAATATTAATAATAATTGCAGGTATTCATTTCTGGCATTCTCGTCAAATCAGTTGCGCGACCGGTCCGCCTGGTTTTTCGCGGAGGACAAAAACACGACGGTAGAAAAAATCCTGAAATGGATGGGCCGATTCTCGAACCGGATCGTGGCCAAGTGCGCGGCTCGCATGGGCCAATGCTTTTCGTCCACGTACGCGACGGTCGACGTGCCGGCTGACCAGGTGGACCCGGTCTATCCAGACGTGAAAAGAAACAAATATGTATTTTCTGACGGAATCGGCAAAATTACGCCTGATTTAGCCTTGGAGGTCGCGAAGAAACTGCAGCTGGATGAGAATCCGCCGTCCGCGTACCAAATTAGGTATGCGGGTTTCAAAGGAGTTGTTGCGGTTTGGCTGGATGAAAAAGCCGGTACGAGTGTTGGTACCGGTACTGGTAAAAGAATGTTTTTGAGGCCGAGCATGAACAAGTTCGATTCGAGCCACATGACTCTGGAAGTGATTTCGTGGACCCGGTTCCAACCCGGGTTTCTGAACCGGCAAATCATTACGTTACTTTCGGCTCTCGGTGTACCGGACCAGGTCTTTGCGGACATGCAAGATTTGATGGTCGGAGATCTCAATAAGATTTTGGTGGATCCCGACGCGGCATTCAAAGTGGTGACATCATCGTGTGGCGAGCAAGGTTCCATGGCGAGATCCATGTTGGTTGCCGGTTTCAGACCTCAAAACGAGCCGCATTTGCGCAACATGTTAGCATGCATCCGTTCGGGCCAAATGGGCGATTTATTGTCCAAAGCGCGGATTTTCGTGCCGAAAGGCCGATGGCTCATGGGTTGTTTAGACGAATCGGGGGTCTTACAATACGGTGAATGTTTCGTCCAAATCTCCGATCCGTCTCTTCCGAAATCCAATCCCGGTACCGGTACAACCGGTACAACCGGTACGAGGGTTGTGGTCGGTACGGTGGCAATGGCGAAGAATCCGTGTTTGCATCCGGGAGATGTGAGGGTTTTAGAGGCGGTGGATAGGCCGGGTTTAAGGCACATGGTGGATTGTTTGGTGTTTCCTAAAAACGGTGATCGTCCCCACCCGAACGAGGCTTCCGGAAGCGATTTGGACGGGGATTTGTATTTCGTGACGTGGGACGAGAGTTTGGTTCCGCCGAGGAGTTGGGTACCCATGAATTACTCCGCTTGCGAAGTTAAAAATCAAACTCGCAAAGTTCAACGTGAGGTATCATCTTTGGGATAATTTAATTTGATTGTGATTTAGTCCATGTAATGTTGATTTGAATTTTTTTGATTGATTGGGTACTTTGCTTGTGATGAAAAACAGGATATAATAATGTTCTTCATGAAGAACATGGTGAACGAGAACTTAGGGGTGATATGCAACGCGCACGTGGTCCATGCGGACAAGAGCGAGTACGGAGCGTTAGATGAGAACTGCCTCAAGCTCGCTGACCTGGCGGCGACAGCTGTCGATTTTCCGAAGACGGGAAAGTTGGTCACCATGCCGCCTTCTCTCAAGCCCAAAGTCTACCCCGATTTCATGAGCAAGGACGAGCATCTCACCTACAAGTCCGAAAAAATTCTAGGTAAATTGTAATTTGTTATTTGAAATCGTTTAAGCTTTTTTTGAGCCTTAATTGAGTTGTAATCTTGAAAATTGGGAAATTTGAGGGCTTAATTGCACAATTGAAGTGTTCAATTGAGACTTAAATGGGGGATCATTTCATAAATTGGTCGAACAAGTCAAATACTAACAGCAAATTACCTTAGACATCTTTTGTTGACTTCATCATTTCCATTTAGGCAAATTATATCGCAAGATTAAGTGTAACTTTATTATTTCATTTAGGTAAATTGTATCGCAAGATCAAGGACATGTCATACGATGAGGCGGACTCAAGCCCACACCATATCACATTTGACGAAATCCCATACGACTCAGATCTCGAAGTAATCGGATCGGACGATTATCTCTCTCAAGCGTGGGGCTCCAAATGCTCTTATGACAACCAACTAAACGGGTTGTTGAGTCAATACCGGGTCGGGTCCGAAGGCGAGTTAGTAACGGGTCACATTTACACCCTCCCTAAATACAACAGTCGGAAACAAGGCGAGCTCAAAGAGAAGCTCAAGACGGCTTATTCCGCGTTGAAAAAGGAGTTCAGAGCGATCTTTGAAGAGCTGTCACTGCAGCCTGATTCTGATCAGAAGAGTTCGAATGAAGATAAAGCGGTTTATTACGAGAGAAAGGCTTCGGCTTGGTACCAAGTTACTTATCATCCTGAGTGGGTTAAGAGAGCGAAGGAAATGGAGGATTTGGAGGGAGGAAATGGAAATTCGGCAAGGCTAAGTTTCGCGTGGATTGCGGCAGATTGTTTGGAGCGGATTAAGCTTAGGAGGAGGAGAGAGAGAATGGGTTTTGATATGAGTAAGGCTGTTGATTCGCTCGCTGCTCAATTGGCCGAAGGTTTGTAGGCGAGATTTGGGTTCTTTTTGCGTGGTAGTAAGACCACTCTGCCAGTTTGCTTTTATTGCTTTTGGGTTTTATGGTTTGTTCAGGGTTTTGGGTTGTATATTATTATTAAGTGGAATGATCAGAGGATTGTTATAACTATGGACTGTTAGATTTTAAGCTTGCCGTTAATTACTGTATTAATATTACTTATTAGCAAGTAATGGTTATATGTATCTGATTTGTGGTTTGCTCACTTTTTGAGTTTGCTAAAATGAAATCAGAATCCTTGTTTTTGGTTACATTCTTTTCGATGGAATTTTTTTATTCAATTTCTGTGTTTGTTTATACATTACAAAAATATTTAGATTTCACTTTCTTTCCATTATTAAATAGTTTACGTTCTACACTTTCTTTCTATTACATCCTGGTAAGTTAACCTACAGGCGGTTCAACATTTGATTATTTCCTATTGTTATTCCACAAAATTGAGGAACAAAGAAAAAAAACTCATTATACTAATCCTAATGAAACGAGAGTAACCCCACAGTAAGTCAAAATGTTTATCAATATTTATTACTACCATAGTAAAACATAACTAACAAGCACGCTAGCTCATATCATATCTCAAGTAAAAAGATCCGGCTACTAAACTCATATTCACATCAGATTCCCATCTAGCTCATATCATCACAACCATCTAGCTCATATCATCACAATATTCACAAAGCAAAACCCTAATACCCTAAAACCCTAAAACCCAACCAACCAACCAACCAAATCAAGCCGGTCCGGCCGCATTATCCTCTTGTTTCGGCACCTTGAACGACTTCTGATTCTCCAACGGTTTGCTATTATTGTCCTCACGTGGACTAGTGAGTTTCTTTTCGATATCCTCAAATTTAGCAGTGGCAAGTGGTGCAGTTCCCACGTTCTGCGTCACGTTCGGCACGTCGATCGTCAGAGACGAGATTGCGTCTCGCGGCGCGTACCAACTGTGCCCACAGGCCACACACTCCAGCTAGAAAAAGTGCCATAAAATTGATTAGATGTCAAATTTTAAATTTGTAAAATTGCAAAACGGTCCCTCGGTAGCTGAGAAATTTAAATTTAAGGCTCAAAACTTAGTACTAGATTGCGCTATAAAATGAATAGAACAAAAAAACAGCAAGTGTGATGTGCAAAAAAAAAAAAAAATGTATTATCAAAAATTCAAATTTCATGCCCTACCATCACGTAATGGGTAGCGCCATTCGAAGAATTCCAGTAAATGGGCTACATTTCGAATATCTCAAGAATGCAGGGGCCTTTTTTGCAACTTTTTATAACACAAGGTTATTCTTTTACAAATTAGATTAGATAACATGGGGCTGTTTGAAAAATTTCCAAAAAAAATAAAAACTCATTTCTTTATACCTGGTACCGATCACCAAGGCCGCCCGCATGAATTATATCAGAAATTCCGACTTTCTTTTCCGAGCATTGCTGGCATCTCGCATCAGTCATCTGATTTTACCACAGAAAAATCACCATAAATATATATATATTTTTTTACTAAGATAAATAAATATTTTTTTTTACTAAAATAAATATCATTTTTACTAAGATAAATAAACCTGTAATTTTGGTTTAGGGTCCTCTGGTTCCTTTGCAGATTTCTCTTCCATAGTCAATCCGGCCTAAATTAATCAAAAAAGAGGTAAGTAACTGGATAAATTAAGGAAATTAACCCGATAAGGTATTTATTTATTTTTCAAATTAATTTTTAATTATTTATACTCTGACAATTTTGAACTATTTTTACCTTGAGTTCATTTGGACTCATAGTCAGTATAACACCCGAGTCCAGCTCCTTATTCAAGAATCGTTTCGCCAAAATTGGAGTATTCTTCATTAACAAAAGGAAAATAAAATATTAACAAACTATTCCAAATAATCACAAACCAGCAAAAAAATATATAAATTCAGGGTTAAATAAATGCACGGTTATTGCCTTATACTTCACTCAGGTTGCAATCAAAAAGCTTAAATTAATAGTACACTGACTAAATTGCAATTTTTACGAAATTAAGTAACTAACCCTGCATTTATCTCAACAAAAAACTATTCATATTATATTTACCTTGAGATTGAAATCCAATTGTCTCATTTTTTGGTTGTACTTTGAGAAATCCGAGAGAGTTTCGTGCGCCGCTTTCTCAAGCGCCTTTATTGCGGGGACCACCACTTCTTCAGAATACAACGCTTTCTCCTCAGCCTGAAAAAAAAAATTAACTTCATTTCAACCTTTATCATTAAAAAAATTGGGTAATTTCATATCCATCCTTTCAAAAGTTCAAAACATCATACATATTTACTTTCAAAAGTTCAAAATCTGACACTGGAGAAGGGTATTTTCGTCCATAAAAATATTTAAAGGGGCAAAAAAAAACTCACATTTGCAGCATTATCTTTGGAACTAAGAAGCCCCTGCACAATCTTATCCAGCCACTTGTCCCGATATGAATCTCCAGTCAGAGCCCCAAACTTCATCAAAATCGCGCGACACCTCAGCTCGCTGCCAGGTGTCTCCTTCTCAGCCAGCCTCTCCTTGTTCCTCACCGGCACCTCAATGTGCGGGACCCGCCTCCTCTTGCCACCTGGCGCCGCCACGTCATCTGTCGGAAACTCCGTGGGGTTTATCACGGTCGGGGTTGGCGGCGAGGGTTCTTCTTCTGGCATTTCGCCGATGCGTTCGCGCGTTTTTGCGATCAGGCCCTCGATTTCCTTCTGGAAGTGGTCTTCGTAGTCCCGGTCTGTGAGTTTGAATAGTTTCCGGTTTTCCGTGTCGTACACCTGTAGTTATTGAATAAATATTAAATAAATATTAGTTAGATAGGACAATTAGACGGAGGTTTATATTTGCAAAAAAGCCCATGCGTTATTGGAAATTGCAAAAAAAAAAAACTTCTGTTGTAAAGAAATTCAGAAAATAATCGCTGAATTTAGTTAACGATTAACACTCAAATCCTAAAACGAGGCTTATTTGCAAATACATACCTCCCTCCAATTTTTGCAATTTTCAGTAACGCAGGAGCTTCTCACAATTGAGACAAAAGATAGGGTTCTTCTTATAAATTAGGGTTAACCAAGTAACCTTTTGGACGACGAAGCCGGGATGGAGGGATCGCTTGGGCAGCTGTTTGGTGTGTGGGAGGAAATGCACGACGCATCGATGCATGACAGATTCCGCCGGCACCTCGTCCCTGTGCCAGCTGTAGAAGAGCTCGCGCGTGTCCTTGGCCTGCCACTTGCCGCCGCCCTTCCGCTCCGCCTCCTCCGGCCGGTAGAACCACTGCCCGCTCACCATTATGTTCCCGTTCGTGTCTTCCGTTATGTCTTTGATGACCGCTGCGTAGGGCTTCTGTTGCCTCGTTTCTGGAGTTAAGAGGACGGGGTCCTCCAGTTCGAAGACGTTGCCGTCGAACTCGAAGGAGCGGTAGTGGTTCCTCTTCTTCTTGCCCTTGCCGGTCACTTTGATTACTTCGCCGATCGGCTTCGCGTCTTCGTGTACTCGCTGCTCTTCCTCCTCCTCCTCTTCTGATTCCTCTTCCTCTTCTTCCTCTTCCTTCTCCTCTTCTTCCTCGTAGTCGTCGTCGTCCTCTCGCGATTTCCTCTTCCGGTCTCGACTGTTGGGTCTCTCCGACGATGATTTCTTCTCTATTGAGGCGGAGGGTTTGCCCTTGTTCTTGCGTTGCTCTTCAACTTGTTCCGGCTCTTCTTCTTCCTCGCTGGACTCCATTAGCGCGAGCCTCCTCTTCCCCATCGTTCAATTTCTCTTCTCTGTTCTTTCTCTAGGGTTTTCTTTTCTTTCTGACGGAAAAACAAAAACACCATGGAAATGGGAAGGGGTGGTAAAAGTCACGAAACATGTGTATTTATCCGGCCCATTTAAGGCCTTTCACTTAATTTGGGCCTTTTGAGTTATTACGTTCCAAAGTGGTGTGTTATGTTATGTTAAGTATCTTTTATGTTTTTTTAGGGTAAACTTCATTCTAGGTCATTCAACTTTCAAAAATGATCAAATAAGTCACTCAACTTTCAATTGTCTCATAGAGATCACTAAACTTTCAAAAATTATCAAATAGGTCACCCAACTTTCAAATGTCCCCAATAGATCACTCACTTTTAAAAAATGACCAAAAAAGTCACCCGGTTAATTGAAATTTGAGTGACCTATTTGATTATTTTGAAAGTTGAGTGATCTATAGAAGACAATTGAAAGTTGAGTGATATATTTGATAATTTTTGAAAGTTGAGTGACCTATACGGGACAATTGAAAGTTGAGTGACTTATTTAGTCATTTTCGAAAGTTAAGTGATTTGTGATGAATTTTACCTTTTTTTTTATTATATTGTAGTTTGTTCATTTCATCTTGTAATTTTTTACACGATATATAAGGATTTAGTCATACATCCTGTGGGAATATCATGATATTTATCATTTTGTACGGTGGATAAACATCCTCTGTCGATGAAATTGTGTGATTGCCTGATTGATTCATTCATTATGCATGTGAGAGTTACTTCATTATGAAACCTTTTATTATGTAGTCTCAATCATTCATTATGCATGTGAGAGTTACTTCATTATGAAACCTTTTATTATGTAGTCAGTCCGCAAAGCAGCCAAAAAGCAAAACAACTTCATAAAATCCTATCAAATAATCTGTTATTATACAGTCTAAGATTTTTGTATCAAAGGAATGTCTAATTTTTTTGTAGAGAAACTAAGGAAATGTCTATTTTTTTTGGGAATTAGCGAAGTTTGAGAAAACTGAATATAGTTGAAATGTTGAGGGATATTGAAAACCAGAAGGTATATATGTAATTTTATACAGTGTTCTTAATACAAATTGGAAATATAGAAAACAACAGTAGTTGTAAAACAGAAAATTTTAATGCCCGCAGAGAATGTGACATCAGATGTTGTATTGGCAGAGCTGCCAAGTGTCAACATAGTCGCAGTCACTATCGACGGCTCATATGCAGTGAGCTATTAGACTAGATCCGACCAGTTTTCAAAGATGTCTCATTTGCCAAAGTTGTATTCGTCTCATTTGCCAAAATTGTGTTAGTACATTAGTTAGCGAGCTTTGAGCATTGTGTCAATCATTACTGTCTCTACTGTCGACAATTTTTAGCCGAAGTCTCTAGGGATGGCACTTCTGCTACCGAAGATGACTTCCTTCTCCGCCGGAGGATCAAATGCAGGACCACCTAAAAAATTGAGAGTACTATAACATCACGAAAGAAAAAGAACAAGATGAAATCATTGGTAGAGAAAAAAGAACGAAAGATAGAGCACCAAATGTTTGTATATAAAATAGATCCAAATGAGAGAGTGGCGGTCTGTCAGCATATTGGGAGAGAGAGAAACAGCCAACAGTTAGTGTCATACAACTTTGAATCTGGTCTCTTAGTTAATAAATTGCAGTTAACAATCAAATTTGTGCAACATCCATCTATTAATAAAAGTGATGGGAGTTTAAATCTCTCGTGCAATTTCTATTAATCAAATTAAGTTATAAAAGCAATTGTCATTAGTGATAATGTATGATTAATTTGCCCAAGCGGTCTCTTTTGTGGATTTATGGCTTACCCATGGCCCATAGGGCTAGAATGGTGGGACAAGCAAAAAAAAAATGGGGCATCCTTTGGATTGCCGGGATATGGAGCATTTGGCTCGAGAGGAATAGGAGGATTTTCACAAGCAACGCACGCTCGAGAAGTGTCATACTTAGATGGACATCATCGGAGGTGAACTCGTGGACAAAATATTGCTAACGAAATCTAGTTTGTAGTAGGATGTTCTTTGTGGATATTTACAGCTGTCTCTTTGTTTTATTTGTATTTTTCTTTTTAGTATCATCATTATAATCTATATGCGACAACCTGTTTTACCATCTTAAAAAAAAAATTGCCCAAGCGGTTCAGTGAATTAAAAAAAAAAAAATACTCAACTCCTCACCACCAAGTTTTAATATTCTTATTTTTTTTAAAATAGATGGTCATTAAAATAAGTAATTATTTTAAAATATTAGATGGTTATTAAAAATAAAAAATTAATATAAATGACCACAGACACATCTCGGCCACATCCAATCAAAAAAAGGAACGAAGACAGAAACATCCAGAATTCATAATCCAATCATGTCTCACACAAATCCAAAGTTCAAACAATAGTCATATACAGTTAGATCTGGTTCCCAAGATCCCTTTTGATTTAATCTTTTATTGTTAAAAATAGAAAATTACAAATCCAACCCCTTCTTTCTTAAAATACTGCAAATCAATATAAATCACCTTCAAATGGCAACCACACCTTTCTTTCGAAACGTTACAAAACCCAAATTAAAAACAAATGTATGCGCCAGTTGACAACAAAAAAAATTTGTTTCTTTACTTCATAATTTCATATTAGTTGACCTTACGGCAGTTAAGTCTGACCTCACCATTAGCACCAGTTAAAGGGCTAATGTTCCCCATTTTAACCATCGCATTCACAAAATCCGAAGAGAATGTCGCTGCACTCGTGCTGTAAGTTCTGACAAGCGAGTCTTGCGATCCGCCATTAAAGAGCTCTTGGTCAGAATGGAACAACCCACGTTGTGCTATGAGATTTTGGTAGTACGCATTGTCGAATCTGGTCGGTGTTTGCACATCAATCGGCGCAAGATTACTATCACCGCCTGACTGGGGACAGGTTTGCTTGCGAGTTGCCGCAAAAGAGGCATTAATGTCTGTGTCACTATAGATGTGGCTTCTAAAAGTTGTGCATCGCGCTTGACCGATGGTGTGGGCACCAGAAAGAGCAGTCATGTCCTTCGCGTTCAACCCCTTGTTAGCGAACATGTTGATTAGGGTTTGAAGGCTAGAGCCGGGGCCAGGGAGATTGCTATTGGCTGCACTTTGGCTTGCTGTTTTTGCATCTCTCCTGCCTAGTTGGACTGTCCATGCCGGTCCTCCGAGCTAAACGAAAGAATAAATTAGCGTGAGTATTTCTATTTCTACTAAACTTAATTATATAATATATATGTTTGAGTTGTAATGTGACTAACCAAGTTAACACTGTCACGAGCAGCGAGAGCAAGAATATCAGCACATGAAACGGTTGCCTTGCAAGCCGATTCAACTTGGCTTTTGATTGTGTCGATCACATCAAATCCACGTACGGAATTTGCATTCGGCCCCGCATTCTTCTCACCGGTGAAGGTTGCAGTGTCATCCAATAGTATTGATCCATCACATCCCTAATATACAGCAAACGAGAAAAAATAATTACTACAAATACTCAATGTACTTATCACACACAAGTGAAGAATCATATAAATAAATGATTACATTGACGAAACAATCATGGAAGAATAGCCGAAGAATGGAAGCACCCATCCTAGCTTCCTTGTTAATCGCCTGAGACATGGCAGACCGCACAGTGGTTTGCAAATTAGGGCACGATTTATCGTAAAATGTAGAGGAGAGCTGGCCATTTGCACCTATAGCTAGAACACAGAGGACCCAAAAGCAAAGGAATGGTTTATTAGAGTAGAAGGCCATATCTAAGATTTAAATCAATATTATGTTTTGTTGAGTTATGGTTGATTGAGTTTAGCACGTTGAGAGGCCTTTTATATAGAGTGTTCTTCAAGTGCATGCAATAACATGTGGCATATTATTAAGAAAGACAGCTCTCTTTTTTGACTGATTCAATAATATTTAATAAATTAAAATAGAAGATACAAGTGATGATGGTGAGAGGAAATTAGGGAGGCGTCTTAGACTTTGATTCGTTTTTCCTTTTCTTTTTCTTATTTTTGTGGGGGTTAAAATAGCGGCTGAAGGGAAAGACAAAAGTTGTTAATGTGCATTGTGCTGATTGATGAATAATTGAGCTAATAATAACAAAGAGGTGCTCAATTTTTGACGTAGACTGCCTAACAAATTAGCATGCGTTTGTTAGATCGAATAAATATTTATATCATGCCAAATTCTATAGGTTGGATTCGGGTTTAATTCCACCAAAAATCCATATCGCACAACTTATTTTTTACATAATAAATAACTAATATGAAAACTGTAAGAATATTTAACAATTTAGAAACACAAAAAAGAAAGTAACAGAACATAATAAACAATATTTATAACTTCATTGTATGCAGGAAGCAAATAGACCATACATGAAACAAATATCCAAATAAAAAAAAATGCAAATATCCTTCAGGATATGCATAAAAAAAACAAAGGATTTCTATATCTCGGATGTTGAATAAATGGGTTATCTCCTAAACGGGGTTCATGTTCCATACAACGACCCGATTAGTTCAAAGGAATCTTACCAGTTACCAATCCTATATATTATTTTTTTTAGACAAACCAATCCTATACATTAAGCTAGTTTATCGGTGTGACAGTTCATTTCGGATAAGTGGGGATGTTTGGATTGAGTCAGCCCTATAGATAGTTAAAATTTCAGATAAACTAGAGGGACCTCGGTCCGCTTCAAACATATTTTTATATATTTAAAATTTAACAAATAGAATACACCGTAATATTACAATACAAAAAAAATACAAATCACATTTCATTTTCAAATCTTTGTTCTCTTTTACTTAAGAGAGATAAAATTATGAATATAGACAATATATCTTTCATAACTATGCATCTTAAAGCGAGACATATTTTTGCTTATTTGTCCACAACTTTTTCTTGCGTTTTTTGTTTTCATTTTTTTAGAGATGCATACAGAGATAAGGTTAATATATGTGATACCTTTTATGACTTTACATCATAAAAAAAATGCATCGTTGCAAGTTTTTCCTCTATTATTGCATCTCAACACAATAATGGAGGATATATTATTAAAGTAGTTAATCTAAATAAAAAATAAATGTAAAAACTTAAGCCTACAGGCTTAAATGCTAAAAAAAGAATGCAAGTCTTAATAATAAAAAGAATGTAAGTCTTAATAATAAAAAAACAACAATGAGAAAACGAAGAACTAAAGAGAAAACATAAGAAAATTCACTTCGCAATAATTATAAATAAGTATTTCGATCTAATTTCAAATTAAGAATTAAGAAGGAAAAAACTTGTTTTCATTTTGATATCTTATGAAGATGAGCTAAAACTAAGTGTTGAACAAAGATATTTGTTTTTTCAATGGTAATTTCATGAAATTTTATTTGGAATAAAGATAACTGAAAGAATGAATATATGATAAGCTGGTGAATGTAGTAGGTTATATTTACAACAACAAACTGAAAATTGAAAAATTACCCATTAAAATTAGTTTAGTGAGAATATATTTATTAAAAAATGAGAAGCTATATTTTTTTCTATTTTGATATAGTAATATGATATTTTAGTATATAATAAGAAAATAATATTTTATCACAAATTGTCATATTAAAAAAATTATATATTTGTGTCTTAATTTTTTTAGTTATTATTTTAATTTGAAAGAAAAATAAATATGAAAAATAAAAAAAATTTAAATGAGGGATCTTTTAGTCCAAAATAAAATCAAATAAATGTTATATTAAAATTAACACATAAGGGGTAAAAAAATTCAATTAAATTATTAAATAATTTTTGTAGGAATCTAAAAGGTGAAAAGTGTTTGGGCCTTGTATAAACTTCAAATGAAATAGTTACAAATTGGTCCAAGCACCACTAAGTATCTTCAAATTGTACCAAAAAATTATTCATTTTATAATTAAATTTGCATGATATTCACACTAAAAAAAAAATCAAATCTTCAATATATTCTAGACAAAGTTCATTTAATTTTTTTATTACTGATTTAGATTTTGTATGCTATTTTAAAACAATAATTATAACTATGTGTTACATTATAGCACTATATATTTTATTTGAAAATAATATTTTTTATTTCAAAAAAATAATTATTTATTCTAGATTAATAAATAATAATCATTATTTTATTTGAAAATGTGAAACAATATTTCAAAGTAATATTATTTTGAAATATATATTTGAAAATAATGAATATTTCTTATTATTTATTTCAAAATAAGAATCAAAAATAAAATATGTTATTTTGAATTAGTATATAAAATATAAAAAAGTAATAAAATTATTTATTTATAATTTGTGAAAATTTTGATTATTCGTACTGAATTTTTTTCATAAAAATTGACATTTGTTTGGTACAATTTGAAGATGATTAGTGGTGCTTGGACTAATTTGTAAATTTGTATTTCAACGCAACGTGTGTTTGGAATATATTTTTGGGACCAATGGCAAAAAATATATTGTGTGGCGAGCCAGTTTATTGTAATAAAAATAACTCACCTACACACGAACCTCTACAAATTCATAGCATGATGTACTTCTCTTGTGAGACCAGTGATGAAAGCATTTTTTCGTTTTTCCTGTCTACACGTGATATAAAATGCAATGAATCAACTTTTCTTTATATTCTTGAGTAAATCTAATTTGTTACATGATAATCTACAAAGTAAATATCACAAAAAATCAAAGATTTGTCCACGTGTCAAAATTCTCCAAAAATATAAGCTTTATATATTAGAAGTAAAAGTAAATATACTGTTGACTTTCAAAAGCCGCCGAGTGGGACGAGTCAATTGTATGAAGCCTCTTTCTTCTACTCTCGTAATAAACACTTAGACTACTCCACGTCAGTCAATTCAATCCTTGATGACTACTGTCGACATTAGAAATTCCAGCCGCGTAAATTAACGGATTTGGTTTTTTTATATGCATCTTTGTGAGTAGCCTAGTCATGCATAGCCTTCTATTATCTCCATTTTCAATGGATGGCTCCGAAGAGACTTCCATTATCTACATTAAATTCTACTCCTAGAAATTCAAATAAATATAATTGGTTTGAATTCAACGACTGATTTGTTCCCGAAAAATAATTTCTCAGCAGATAAACAACACGAAGACAAATAAAAAATTATTTAGTCTAGAATATAACAAAATACACTTATAGAATAAAATATTAGGACATGGCCCATTATTAGGCCCAGTGAGAATTTCTAATTGGTTCTTAAATTTCTTTCTTACTGTAAGCTGTTTGCAAACTTTTTTGCATGAAATGATTAATAGTGAAAGTGCAGTATTATTTCTAAGTCATGCAATTTTCATGATATTAGGATATTCATATATGTACAAGGTGTGCGAGGTGTTGTCAAATATATATAGATCAGCTCTTGGAGCATAGAACCACTAAATATTTGCCAATACCTGATTGGGATCCTCCTCCTCCTGCATATTTGGTCAATACCAGTATACCACCTCCATCTATATTTTAAAAATTTACCTTTTTGGGTTTCATAATTGTCATAATATTCTCAGCTTTCCTAATATTACCAGTGCTGTATTACCTCGTAATATTTTGAAACTCAGTGAAAGTGAAATGCCTTAATTTTGTAAGTAAGATATATGTTGCTTGTGCTTAGTGTGAGATTGATCTGTGACATCTTCAAAATGAGCACTTGATGCTATCAGTGAAAGTGAAATGCTTAATTTTGTAAGATATGTTGATTGCGCTTAGTGCGAGATTGATCTGTGGCATATTCAAATTCAGCACTTGATGCGATCAGGGGTTGAAATTAATACTTTTTTTATTTCTGATACATCACAAAACACAAGATTGAAAAAAATGTACAGTGAATGCATCTTCAATAAAGAACATAATTTTTTCATATAAGCTCGCTTATTAGAATAAAGTTTACAAGACCAAGAATGAAATAAATATACATCTCAAAATGCTTCCTATATTGAGATGATAAAAAAATTCTATCCATCTGGATGCACATTTGAGATGTTTTTGAATATTGATATTCAGGCCTTTGTTGTGTCATCTCTCCTTCTGAATGACCAAAACTATCTACAAAAAATATAAACACTTTAAAACAACTTCTAATTTCCGTCATAAAAAGAATAAGTTTTAATTTCAATCTCATGAACAAAACGCTAGAACATTCCATTTGCTAATAGATTCCGATATTGAGATTTTGTTTTATTTTGTTCATACATGTGTATTATCATTCTATCCGTGTGTATAAATTTCAAATAATAAATAATTACCTTACCTTGCTCACTAAGCATCAGTGCGGGTATTACTCGCAATAACCCCAAGCTCGGTTTCATTGATCAGATCTGGACATTTAATGACGAAAATAGTTTAAGAAATCAAATAATAACATGACATAACACAGTTGAAACCGTATTCACAAGGAAATAAATTCTTACTTGTTGGAGATTTTACGGCCAAGAAACATACGGCTATAACAAGGTAACAAAGTAATAGAACAGCGCCCTTGAGATAATGCGAAGTTCCATCCTGCATTTTATGAATCTCACATAAATTAGTTTATTTAATACACTTAATATCATCAAAATCATTAGGTTAATATATAAATGGAACGTTGATATATTACCTGAAGCGTGAAGGCTGTTACAAGAATAGACATGAATAATGCACCAGTCTCCAGCAATTTAAAATCAAGATCCATATTTATGCCCGTTATCCATGCGACAATCACAGTTAATGGCACCTACATATTATATCATGTATATTGACCATTAAGTTATATAATATTTGATGACAAAAATGCAGATAAATATTTGCTCAAAACATATGGAAGTAATGATATTGATTAGAGCTTACCACAAACATGGAGATTTGAGTTGCCGAACCCAAAGATACACCTAACGTGATATCCTACAATTAAAAATGAGAATTTCCAAATTAAGTAATTAATGCATGTATATCCAATTTATGCGTGAAACTGCAACAAAAAAAAATGTAGTTAATTTAATATACTCACAAGTTTATTTTTCATAGCAAATAGGACTGCGCCAGCATGCTCAGCCGCATTTCCCACAATTGGGAGAAGAATGATGCTTATGAAACTCACTGATAATCCCCAACTTTGCGACGCATCCTAATTAATTAATATCATGCATATCATATTTATTCAATCATTACTTAATTAATTATTCATGACTATATATTGAAGAATATATTATTAATAAAAATGTATCTGTATAGTACCTCAATGGTATTGACTATGTATTCAGAAAGAATGGCAATAATGATTGTCATGGCGACCAGCCATCCAATGGCGCTCTTCCAACCAATCACAGCTTCTTCTTCTGCTATTGCATCGTCATCATCTACTAGGCCTTGTAACTGTCAAGACAAAAAAACTCACTGACTATTTTTCTACTCTGTCTTTTACATTTTTTTTGTTTTTATTTTCTATTTTCATTTTTTTTTAAATTTTTACGTATGTTCTTAATAAATTATGTTATGGCATTTATTAGTATACTTGTAAACTTAGTACGTAGTATAAGACGGTTGTGTTCATGTAACACGGCATGTCATAATTGTGCTGAAAAACTGTCTACAAAGAAGAAACAGACCTCTTGTTCGTCGAAGAGTTGCGTGTTAGTCTTGAGTTGGAAGAACAAATACACTCCATAAGCCAACAACATAGCAATACTCGAAACCCTTGACAAATCCAGCTTACTAGAAGGAAAGATTTCATTCTGCGTGGCAGACGTGCCAGCCGCATAAGCATACATAAGAGGCAAAATGTGACATAAAACTCCCAAAAATAATAACGACATGCTGACATCAGCTTGTTTTCTATCGTATTTCTGATCCCTGCTCAAATTCTTTATCCCACCACAAAAGAGTGAGGTGCCCAACACAAGAAGGAGGTTTGAGAGGATCGAACCGAGTAAAGAGCATTTTACGACTTCTATTTGGCCTTTGTTGAGGGCAAATAGGGCGATTATTAGTTCGGTTGCATTGCCACATGTTGCGTTGAGGAGCCCACCAACTGGCCATGTAAAGATGTGTCGGTTAGAATGAGTTAGTTATTATAATTTTTATGTCATATTAGAAAGGTAATGTAACTAGCATCTTTTTACTGAAGTCGATACTATATTAGTGGAGTTATATGTTGCGTATATTTTTTTGGTAACTTGTTTTTCCTATTTTTATTGATGTTTGTATTCGAAATGTAAATGGTGTCAACTTAGCAAATTTTATATTTAGATGAAATGAGAAAAGAAAATAGTATAATTAGAAGAAATATATTTGTACTTACGAGTGGGGCCAGTGTAATATGCGAGCTGCCTGTAAATGCCACCAAACAAAATCATTAAGAAGAAAATGGTCATTAAATGATTAAAATCTTGCTATTTAGTTAGTGAATTATGACATAGAATGAGCAATTAATGAAGGAATGTTCAATGTACTTTTTTTGAGAAATTTTGGAGAGGCCTTAAATATTGTACAATGTACTTTATTTCTTTCCTTTTCTCGTTGAAACATTGAAACTAAGTACATAAATTAGATAAAATGGATCACATACTCTGTGAGGAAGCTCACGCGTTCTGCAAGTGGCACAAGTCCAATTAAGCTGTATAAAAATATCCATCCCTATTTAAACAAATAAAAAATGAATCAAGTTCTCCTCAAGTTGAAATAAAATTTGAAATAGATAGGAACTAGGAAACATCCAGGAAGAAACACCAACTGGGGTAGTGGTTGGTTATCACTTTCAGTTACTACTACTGGTAAGGTAATTAAGTCTTAATCAAGACAAATTTGAAATACACAAATTTCCAATATTTTTACAGTTTTGAGTCCAAACAGAATATTGACGTGCTATACTTTCCTCTTGTTTTAATTTTGTCTTACTACAACTACAAATTACCAACTTTAAGAAATTAAAAGGAAAAAATAGAAGAGATTAGTAACCTCATGGAATTTCATGAAATACGCTATGAACGCCATGATCACTGAAAAGAAGAGGATAGATAGCTTGGTGTTGAGAAAAATCTCTTGCAAATTAGCAAGTACACTCCGCAAACCATAGCATGGCACCTATTATTCAACATCAAAAACGAAATAAAAATCCACAAACTTCATATTTGCATACAATTATACAAACCCAACAGAAATCAAGTTATAATTCGAAGAATTGTACCTTGGAAACGATGGTGACGCTGATTTCGGACTTCTTTCGGAGAGATGACGCAGAAATGCTGTGTGCCGTGCGGCCATGGCGATTGAGCGGCTTGTTGGAAGGACTGTGCCCATTCGGGGGAGAACGAGAGAGCAGCCTGCCTGCCTCCAGTTCACTTATCCCGTCACCAGACGCCATTGTTGGTTATAAAGTTGGAAGTTCTCACTTACTCAGCTCTTGTCACTCACTGAATGACAGACAAAAAGAGAGAACTCCAGATCGAGCAGCAGAGGTCGTACTGTGCTTTGCAGAGACTGCGCGAGACGCCAATTTATAGATGTTCGGGTTGTAATTATCTCCAGTTTAACGGCAGGAGAGTAAGATTGAACAATGAACACAGCACAACAGAACTGTTTGCTAATGCGGTGAGATAAGTACTCGAGGTGTTCGATGATTTGTTACTGGAGAAGAAGAGGAGGATAGAGCTGGTGGGGAGGTTACACCTGTCATATAAGCGACACGTCCAAAATTTGTGCCATTTTTATGTTAGCCATGGAAATGTAGATAAATTACATATATTTTGACAAATTATGAGGAAAGTATTTCAAGTATTACTTCAATTTCTAATTTTTATAATTTAATAATTCAGGATAAATGTTTTTCTAAGTGAATAGTATATATATAAATATGGAAAGTGTAGATCGAGCTAAAAAAGATGAGTGGTATATGTCTATAATTATCATATAGTTATGGAATTAAGATCTAGAGATAATAATACATATATCGACAAATTTTCCGCGATTACGGTACTAGACGTAATTTGTCGATTATATATTATGTCTAATATTATTTTTTAGTGATTCAAATAAGAAATAATAAGCTGCGTTCTCAAATATGATAGCTATATTATGATGTTTTCTAGTTAGTTTATTTAAACTGTGCAGTAATATAATTATTTTCTAGATAAATATATGAATGTACGATTTAAATTGACATTTTTTTAATTTCAAATTGACATAACTAACGAGAATGATTTGGACTGTAACTTTTATTCGGTACTTAAATTAATAACGAACCAACTCGCATCAATTATTCAAGAAGAGATCTCCCTTTGGATAAAAATGTATTTTTATTTTTTTTAGAGAGAATCAACTCTCTCAAAAATGCAATTATGGCCTGTAATACTCTTTCATATCAATATACGAAGATGTAGGACTTTGAGTCAACTCCTGAAAATAAAATAAAAAAGATAACGAACCAACTCGTATGACATTAATTTGTTTAATATATCATGTAATTACGAAAAAAATAGTTGATGTAATCCGCGAGATGTTATTAGTTATAACATCAAAAAATCCAACAAGGTATAAGATTAATATTGAAATTTAATCAATATGTTCATTAGAAGTCACTTAATGAAGATAATATAATTTTGAAAAACAAGAATTTGGAACACTATGTACAATTTGTTTATTCCCCCAGGGGTAAACTGGCTTTAAGCTTGAGGCAAAGAAAAAGAGACTTATCTCTACAATCCAATGTACTAATTAAGGAAGGCGTTATTCAAAGGACTAATTTGATTTAATTAAGAGCAAATTCAAATTATTTTTAATAAGTATCATAATTGTTCTTATTTAATGATGATTATTAAATTAATGCCTGTATCTATTGATGATATTCTTCTTCTAAAATTTAGCAATTAAATCATGTAATTCTAAAAACAAATTAAATAGATTTATTACATTTTTTTCTTTGTTTGTGGCCGATGAAAAGTTAGACAAAACAAAAAATATTACTTCATTCTTTGGTTTGATGTCATGAATCTTAATGTTATATTACTAATAACATATGTAAAAAATACAAAGTGAAAACCATATTTAGGCGGCAGGGACAAAAAGGCACAAGTTTCTTCACCAAACCAAAGAATGAAGTAATATTTTTTTGAATTTTGTCTTAATTAAGTCAACTTAGCCCTTTAAATAGCCTCCCCTAATTAATCATTTCTCCATTTGAAAATAATGTCTGATTGGTTGAACAAAATATAACTGTCATTATTTTCCAAAATAGGAAATTTCGTGGAACCATCATTTTTTGGATTATCAAATGATTTGAAATTTTAATCCTTGTGAATTTAATCATTTAGAATATAAAAAAAATAATTTAATTATTTAGTATTTTTGTGGCCAAAATAAGACAATAGTCTAGAAGTGATCCTTGGTTCCATTCTTGTAAACTTGAACTCTTGAAGGGGTCTAAAATGCAAAAAAGAAGTGAAGCTTCCGAGAAGCTTCGTAAAAAGCTGCGTATTTAAAAGAAATAAAATACAAAGAAGAAAACAAAAGAGATATACGGCTGTGTGTGATTAGAGGCCCAAAAACCAAATTTGTTCATGGGCCGTCACTATCAGGCGTTAACTGATTTACGGACCGTACCAGATATATCATTCTATCTTCTTCGAGGGACTATATTTACTAAAAATTGTGCAAACATAAAACGAAAATATTATTTTGTAAAAAAATTTCTCATCATTTTTGTTGTGAGGAAACTGGAAGGAAGTTTCCTTCGTAGCTATGCACAACAGATGTGGTCCTTTAGCTTCCAAAATAAAACGGGGACCAATAACATGCATGGTTCTATTAACAAGAGAAGTAGAAAGTAGAGGGTCTGAGTGTGCCATACCAACAAAGTACACATACGGTCTCACTCACTTCATATACTTGCCATTAGTTAATATGTATTATAAACGCGAATTTTCAAAAACTCCTGACTTTTCTGAATAGTTTACAAAAGGATTTTATATTTTAAAATTTTCTCTTTCAGTCTCTATAATAAAATTAGATGATTTTTCTACCCATACTTAAGTTATTCTAACATTTTATCCGATTAATTTGTTTTTGAACTCAAATACTCCTCATCATTTTTATTTATCTAAAATTATAGAACAACTAAAAACATATTATACAGGCCCAGATAAGACCAATAGGCTTAAAACTCTAAGACCAAGAAAACCAACGTCTCAAAGGCCCATGTTCTTATTAGGCCGATAAGTTTATTGAGGCCGAAAGTTGACTGGCCGGGTCGCATTATTATATTTTAATATAGAAAGACGTCAATCACCGACTTGGCCAGCCGACGACCCGTCTAACCATAATTACCCTTAATCTTCCGTGGCCCACTCGTCAGCGACAGTAAAGTAAACCCCGTTCGTACAAATCAACAGTGGAGTTAAGCAGAGAGTAAGAAAGGAAGGAAAGGAAACTATCGGGCAACTCCCAACCCTTTTCTTTTCTTTATTTCTCCCTTTTCGCTTCCTTCCTTTTCTTTCCTCTCCTTTTCCCATTCAATTCCTCCCCAAATCCGATTAATTAGCCCTTAATTAGTGTTTAAATCTGGGGTGATTCGCTCTTGTTGTCTCTTCAGATGCTATTGTTGTATTAGTTTTTTGGATTAGATTGGTTTTGATTGGTGCGGAGATGGGCGAAGAGGGAAATCTGAATCTAGGTTTACAATTCACGGTGGCCGGCGACGGACAAGGCGGCGGAAGTGGTGGTGGTTCTTCTCTGGGCGAAGAGAATCTGTACTGTAGCCTTACTGATATTTTCGCTATTTTGGAGGAGGATGCTCCGCCTCCTTCTTCTCCTCCTGCCACTGTTAGTATATTATCTTCTTTTACTCTCTATTCCTATTGATTTCCTCCCTTTTGTTCTGATTTAGTTTCACTGTTTCTCTGAATTAGGGTTTGGTGCAGGAGGTACAGGAGAACAGTTTGTTTGAAAGCATGCAAAGTGATATTCCGAATACATCGCAAGTAGAAGAAGGTCAGAACATGTGGGGAATGGAGGAGGCTGGAGTGAATAATCAAACTGGAGTGATGACCATGCCTCTATTCAAGACTGAAGAGGAACTGAATTACGGAAATTTCTTAGGGCAGCACAGCGATCCAGACAATTTTTACAACGAGACGGATACTGAGCAGTGGATGAGCAGCATTTCGAATTGCGAACTTAACAGTAGTAATTACGAATTAAATCTTAATCTTCCTGTTAAAAGCGAGGGAAATCTAATCGGTGAGAATCAAAATGAGGAAAATCGCTGGGGCGATTTTGGTTTTGACATGCAAAAGGAGGAAATTGATATTCAGCCTCAGCAATTTCATTCCTCTTCTTCTTATTTTGGAGTCGGTGGTATGTATATGTATCCAATTTATTTATTTATTTTTCAAAATTTTCAAATTACTTTTCGTTTTAATGTATAATTATTATTTTTTTTACATGCAGATTCATCGCAAAGTTGTATGACGGACCCAAATAGCTATAATTACACACAATTCAACCCTCAAGACCAAACCGGCCAAATATACAACAACAGCAACATCCCTCTTAAAATCGAGCAGAAAATCGAAGAGGAGAGAGAAGCAGAAGAATCCTCAGAAGAGGAAGAAGAGGAGAGAGAAGAGCTTTCTGACAATATGTATGTTTCAGTATCTGACATATCAGACATTGACGATTCTATCCCCTCCAGTACGGATTCCAGTCCTCTCCCCTCCAGTCGAAACTCTGTTTCCACCCAACAGAACACTAATAACAATAATAATAATCCTGTGAAAAAACGGCTTGATATGGATAGTAACGAATCGGATGATGATGTGGCGATTATTGAGAACATGAAGGATCAAAATGTGATAAAAAAGCCGCCTTTTACTATACCTGAAAAGTCGTATTATGGACCGAACCAGCCGCCTTTTATGCATCCTTTTGCGATGCGTTACAAGTCTTATGATGAGCGAAGCACTTTACGTCTCGCTCTTCAGGTTTCTTTTGTTTATTTCGTTTTCTTTTCTTTTCTTAATTTGATGTTTAAATTCTTTTTTTTAATATTTTTCGTGGGTTTAACTTGATAGGATATGTCACAACCGAAATCTGAAGCGGTCCCGCCGGAAGGTTCCTTGTCTGTCTCCTTATTAAGACATCAGGTCTGATTAATATTGAATATATATATATATATATATATATATATATATATATATATATTTATTTATCTAATTATTAGGTATTACTTATTTTCCTTAATATCTAACACTACATGGATCTGAATTTCAGTTTGTTTTTTTAATTAATATTTTATAGAGAATTGCCTTGGCATGGATGATTCACAAGGAGACTCGCAATCCTCACTGCTCTGGTGGCATTCTTGCTGATGATCAGGTTTCTCTCTCTCTCTCTCTCTATCTCATAATATTTGCATCAAGATTAGTGCAAAAAACAGAACAATGAATTATATTATACTATGATTTTTAGGGTTTGGGCAAAACGGTATCGACAATCTCCCTCATCTTAACCGAGCGGTCCCCACCTCATTCTCCATCCATCCCAATCAAGTGCGAAACCCTAAACCTAGACGACGATGATGATGATGACATCACCAACCCTAACAAAAAGCTCAAACTCTTCCTCTCTCCACCCATACCGTCAGTACCGGCCCCGCCAGCTGTCACCAACAGGGTGACAGCTGGCAGGCTGGCGGCCGGAACCCTAGTCGTGTGCCCTACAAGCGTCCTTCGCCAGTGGGGCGACGAACTGGAGAGGAAAGTCTCAAAGGAGGCCAAGTTAACTTACTTGGTTTATCATGGTAGTGGTAGAACAAGAGATGTGAATGAGTTAGCGAAATACGATGTTGTTTTGACGACTTATTCTATCGTGACGATGGAGGCCCCGAAACAGCCGATTGAAGACGAGGACGAAAAGTCAAAGTCAAGGGGACGAAAAATCAAACTTTTAGGGGGCAAAAAGCGAAAAAACCAAGAATCTGAGAACCCGCATACTAATTTAGCGGAATCAATTGTGAGGCCGCTTGGGAAGGTTAATTGGTACAGAGTGGTTTTGGACGAAGCGCAAAGCATAAAGAATCACAGGACGCAAGTCGCGAGGGCTTGTTGGAGTTTGAGGGCGAAAAGAAGGTGGTGTTTGTCAGGGACCCCCATGCAAAATTCCGTCGATGATCTGTTCAGTTATTTTAGGTTCTTGAGATACGAGCCTTATTCGAGCTTGAGTGCTTTTAATGAGATGATTAAGCACCCGATTAGTAAACACTCACAGACTGGGTATAAGAAGCTCCAGGCCGTTTTGAAGACCATTATGCTCAGAAGGACTAAAGGTTTGTTTCTAAACCTTTGATATTTAATGTATTTTTATTAAATGTATATTTGTGGAATAATGCATATTTATATTTTTTTTCGGGAATTAATTAGGTACGCTTCTTGATGGAATGCCGATAATAAATTTGCCGTCAAAAACGGTGGGGTTAAAAACGGTTCGATTTTCGCCCGACGAAAGATCTTTTTACTCTGCCTTAGAAGCTGCTTCCCGAGCTCAATTCAAGGTTTGTTTGGTCCCTTTACCGTCCCTTTACTGTCCATCTACACCCTTCCAAAATCTCAAATTCCAACTGCACCCTTCCAAAAACTTATTCATTTATTTTTATTTTTCTAAACAGGTATATGCTGACGCTGGAACGGTGAAGCAGAATTACGTGAACATATTGCTGATGCTTCTGAGGCTGCGTCAGGCCTGCAACCACCCGCTTTTGGTCAAAGGCTGCAACACGAACGTGAACTGGAGATCTTCAGTGGAAGCGACCAGCAAGCTTCCCAAAGAGCAACAGGAACATCTCTTGAGCTGCCTTGAAGCCAGCTCAGCCATCTGCGCCTTGTGTAATGTAAGTAGTAATGAAGTTCGGTTTAGTTGGTTCAAACAAAACTCTTATTTAGACAAGGGAATTTGTAAAAAAAAAAAAATTGTGCCTAAGTTGCAAAATATCCCCTATATTATTGGAAATTGCGAAGAAGCCCCTTTATTCTTCAAAATTAAAAAACATAATGGTCAAAACATAACGATCGGGGTTACTATTTTTCAATTTTTGATGAATGAAGGGGCTTTGCAATTTCCAATAATATATGGGCTTTTTTGCAATTTAGGCATAAGGTAAAGGTAAGGGTTTTTCTTGCAAATTTCTCTTTAGACAAAATAATGATAATAATAGTTTATAAATTTTGAAGAATGGATTTTTTTTTCAATTTCCAATTATGTAGGGGCTTTTTTGCAGATTTTGCTTTAGCAAAATAATAATAATTTGTGTAAAATTATATAGGATGCGCCAGAAGATGCAGTAGTAACAACATGCGGCCACGTGTTCTGCAACCAATGCATCTCAGAAAGACTCACAGGAGGAGATGACACCGCCAGCTGTCCGGCCTGCAAGTCCCGTCTGTCCTTCTCGTCCCTCTTCTCCCAGCCCACCCTCAAGTCTTCTCTCTCCGGAACTCCAATCCCGGTTAAGCAAGAATCCGACATCCCAACTCCCGCCCACCTCTCCGTCTCCTGCACCGGCTACTCCTCCAAAATCCGCACGGCCCTGCAGATATTACGTTCCTTGCCCCCGTTAGTAAAAGGAGGGGACGTTGAGAAGGAAGAGGAGAGGATAACGAAGGGAGTTTCGGAGAAGGCGATTGTGTTTTCGCAGTGGACGAGCATGCTGGACTTGATGGAGCCGCCGTTGAAGGAGTCGGGCTTGGAGTATAGACGCTTGGACGGAACCATGAGCGTTGCGGCCAGAGATAAGGCCGTCAAAGATTTTAATACAATCCCTGAGGTATTTCATCATTATTATCATTGTTAAAAATTTGAGGAAATTTGCCAAAAGGCCCGTGTGTTATTGAAAATTTTGCAAAAGGCCCTGTGTTTGAAAATTTTGCAAAAGGCCCCTGTGTTATTGCCGAATGGTAGGGGATTTTTTGCAATTTTGTCAATAATGTAGTTTGTGTCTGCAATTTCCAATAAAGTAGGTGCTTTTTTGCAAATTTCTCAATATCTTTCTCAATATCATTTTTGGTGATAATATACCTTTTAGTTTGTGATAATATACCTTTTAGTTTTTAATTTTTTAATATTTTTATTTTTAATTTTTTAAGGTGACGGTGATGATGATGTCGCTGAAGGCGGCGAGTCTGGGGCTGAACATGGTCGCGGCCAACCATGTTATTTTGCTGGATTTGTGGTGGAATCCGACGACTGAAGACCAGGCCATAGACCGGGCCCACCGTATCGGTCAGACCCGACCCGTTACCGTTTCCCGCCTCACTGTTGAGAATACTGTTGAAGATCGTATCTTAGCCCTTCAGGTATGTAATGCTTTGTTTGTGTGTTTGTAGGTGTGTGTGTTGTGAAGTTGTTATTTATGATTTGTTGTTGTCTTTGTTTTTGGGGTGAATTGAATTGCAGCAAAAGAAGAGAGAGATGGTGGCGTCGGCGTTTGGGGAGGATGAGACGGGATCTCACACTACACGGCTCACCGTCGAAGATTTGGAATATCTTTTCAGGGCTTAGGTCTTTTTTTTTTTTTGGTTTACTTTTGTTTTTTGTTGACTTCAGTAAAATTAGTGGGCTTTTTCAATTTTGGTGTAGTTAGAAAAAGAAGATATGAAGAAAATTGAATGTGATGAATTGTTATTTAGCTGATTGATAGTTTTCTTTTGGGATTGATTCGTAAGTTTATAGAATCGGTAATGTGACTCTGATTGGGAGGAACAGTCCCTAACCTTGAATTATTTGTAAATAATATAGTTCTTTAACTTTTGCTCCGTTGTTTTTCCTTCTGGTTGATAGTGTCTTAAAAGAAGGTATGGTGTGATGTTTGCTGTTCGTTTATGTGGTGTTGTGCTTTGTTGGTTAGAACAATGTTGTATGTATGCAAGGAAAATCTTGTTTAAATTCGTTCTGTGAATGATGAATTTACCAATTGGTGAAACAGGTTGGCTTTGTTTTCTTGTTTATCCGTATAATATTTCAAAAGATTAGACAGATAGATATCAGTTTGATTTAACAAGCTGGATTCACTTGCATGAGGTAACTGGAGTAAGTAGAAAGTATTAAACCCCAACTCCTTATTTTATCATCTACTTTTGAGCCTTTTCATTGAGCTATATCATCACTTTTATCTCGATTGTTCGATCAAAATTATTGTCAAATCTCAACCTTTTATTTTTCTCAAATTTATTGATATTTTATGGCAACATGTGCGTGGTTAATAAAACATAATCATATAATTTGTTGAATTGACGTTTTGTGTTCCATCACCGATTTAGTGAGAACCGTTAAATTTATTTATGGCCATCAGATCTTAATCAGATGGTTTCAATGAAGTATGATCCAAATTTATGTTAATCAGATGGTTTCAATGAAGTATGATCCAAATTTATGTTCAAGGTATTAATACAAATTGAATATGAAAAGTTTATTCATTAAAACATAAATATTTTTTATTTTTTTCTTAAAAATAATAATTCTCAATGAAATATTTTCCTTTCACAAGAACTATCCCTTTTGAAGGGGAGGCAGGTAGAAATGGCACTAACCTTATTTCGCTCACTCTCTCAGGCTCCACGTCGCTTCCTCTATCATGCTCATACCATCAACAATAAGAACATATTCAATTATCTTTATCATAGTTCTAGAGCTAATAGTTATAAATTGAATGCTTTCTCACAATCCCGCAATAGTACAACCAAGAAAGCTCAAAATGAACAATCCGAGACGAGGGGAAACGAAGTTGATACTATCACCGCCAATGTGATAAAAAGACCGCCTTTTACGCATCCTTTTGCTACGAGATACAAGTCTTTTGATGAGCGAACCACTTTTCATCTTGCTCTTCAGGTTTTGCTTTTTTATTTTATTTTTGCCTCTTTTTTGTTTTTTTATGTTTAAATTATTTTTTTTAATGTTTTTTGGTGGGTTTAGGATATGTCCCAATCTAAATCTGAAGCAGTCCCACCAGAAGGTTCCTTGACTGTCTCCTTATTAAGACATCAGGTCTGATTAATATTGTACATGTGTATATTTATCTGATTATTATGTATTACTTTTTTTTTCCCGTAATATCTAACACTATATGGATCTGAATTTCAGTTTGTTTTTTAATTAATATTTTAATAGAGAATTGTTTTAGCATGGATGATTCAGAAGGAGCACGATCCTCACTGCTCAGGTGGAATTCTTGCTGATGATCAGGTCTCCTCTCTCTCTCTCTCTCTCTCTCTCTCTCCCGTAATATTTTCATAAAAAAACATAACAATGAATTATATTATACAATGATTTTCAGGGTATGGGCAAAACGGTATCGATAATCTCCCTCATTCTAATGCTGCAGTCCCCGCCGCATTCCCCATCCACGTCAGCTGTGATCAACAGGACAACTCGTAGGCTGACGGCCGGGACCCTGATCGTCGTACCAACAATTGTCATTCGTCAGTGGGCCGACGAACTCGAGAGCAAAGTCTCAAAGGAAGCCAAGTTAACTTTCTATGTCTATCACGGAAGCGGCAGGACAAGAGATGTGGATGAATTAGCGAGCTATGATGTGGTTGTAACGACTTACGCAATCGTAACCATGGAAGCCCCAAGACAACCCCTTGAAGACGAGGATGAAAAATCAAAGAAGGAATCTAATGTGGGGCCTTTAGGGAAGGTTAACTAGTACAGAGCAGTTTTGGACGAAGCACAAAGTATAAAGCGAGGGCTTGTTGGAGTTTGAGGGCGGAAAGGAGGTGGTGTTTGTCAGGGACCCCCATGCAAAATTCCGTCCATGATTTGTACAGTTACTTTAGGTTCTTGCGGTATGAGCCTTACTCAAGGTCGAGTGCTTTTACTCGGTATTAGAGTAGGTCATGTATAAGTGAATTCATGTATAGTAGGATTGGATTGTAGGCTTGGATTGTAGAATATATGAGTAAAGTATGATAAGGTTAGATAGGTTAATAATGTTAGATAGCTAACTAACTTTATAAATAGAGTACTCATTGTAAAGCTATTCATCAAATAAAATCTAATCAATAATAATTAATCAATAATTCCTCTTCTTCTATCATGGTATCAGAAGTCCAAATCATGTTTCCACTTTCAAATTCTTTCCAATCTCTTCCCTTCTTTCTTTGATCTATCCACATTCATTCTCCCTTTCTTTTCTCATCCTAATTCTTCAATCAATAGAGTGTAGCAAATTCTTGCGCCTCTAGTTCAAGAACAAGATCAAGATCTGCTCCTATTGGGAGATATTCATTCAATCTTGTCTAAATTCTACAAGATTCAGTCAAGAACAGCAAATTCAGAGATTTTTGTAGTGAATCAGAGTAATTGTGGGGTGTTGTAAAGTAGTATAAAGCGATTAGAGGCGTTGAGAGGTGTTCTTAAAGACCGGAACCACAACTGGTTGTGCAAAGATTGATTCTCTATCAATCAAAATCACTCAAGAAATCATTTTTCTTCTCTCGAAAAACGACCGAAAACCTTCAATTTCATCATTACAACCTAAAAAGCATTCAATCTTCTCTCTTTCTTTCTACAAAATTCGAAATATTTCTTGTTCCTCTCTCTTTTCTTTCTACAAAATTCGAAATATTTCTTGTTCCTCTCTCTTTATTCAAAATTCTTTTTCAAGAATAAATCTTTATTGCTTTCGCATCTAATCCTCCAATTCCCCTCTCTTTTCTTCCCAAGAGTGAATCTTTATTGCTTCTGTATTTAATCCCTCAAATTCTACTCTCTTTTCCTCATTCAAAATTCTTCAAGAATGAATCTTTATTACTTCCGCATCTAAATTCTCAAACTCTTCTCCTTTTCTTCATTCAAAAACTCTTCAAGAGTGAATCTTTATTACTTAACTTCCGTATCTACTCCTTCAAATTCTCTTCTCTTTTCTGCCTGTTTCACGACGAATTCGCCATTTTCACACCTCTTCATGGGCCAGCAACAGCAAGCCTTTTTGGGCCATCAAAGGCAGACTTTCTTGGGTCAGCCAATAAGCCTTCAACCCAATGTGCAGCTGGGATCATTTTTGGGCTCCGGGCCCTATCTAGATAATTTTTTGAAATCACTTTATGAAGCCTTTGCGAAAGAATTTGCAAAGTCGAATATTTTTAATGGACCCGACAAATGAGAGACCGCCGTGAAAATACCGTTGTGAAGTGTCAAATCTGCATGAAACCGAACCATAAAGCGCGCAATTGTTGGCACCGCTACAACCAAAATCCTCCAACCTCTCTCCCGGCGGAACCATTTAGCTGTCCATCGGATGGGTGGTACCTTGACTCCGGCGTGTCAAACCATTTGACATCTACCCTCAACCTCCTCTCCTCTCAAAAGACCAAGTATCTCAAGCATTTAGTCTTTTTAAAGATCAATCTGAAAACCTTCTATCTTGCTCAATAAAAACACTTCACACCGATGGTGGGACGGAATTTAAACCCATTGCACGCCTTCATCCCTCCATTACTCATGTGACCACATGCGCCTATACCCCTGAGCAAAATGGACTTGCAGAAAGGAAACATCGACACATCGTAGAACTAGCTCTCTCCACCATGACACAAGCTTCTATTCCACTTCGGTTTTGGGATGACATGTTTTATAGCATTGTCTATCTCATTAACCGCTTGCCAAATACCGCAAACACACAAAAATCTCCATTCGAAATACTCTGTCACAAAGAACCTGATTACAACTTCATGCGAGTTCTAGGGTGCTTGTATTTTTCATATACATGACCCTACAATTCTCATAAGATACAAAATCGATCTCTCCCATGTGTGTTTCTTGGATATGCAACAAATCAAAAAGGATACAAATGTCTTCATCTCCCAACAAACAGAATCTATGTAAGCCGCCACGTAATCTTCAATGAGACCTATTTTTCCTTTATGCATGAACAAACTCCCACACCCTCTCAAACCTCTCCACCAACTCAAACAACTCTTACTCTTCTCCCCTCAAATCCTTCTCATGAGAGTTCTCCCTCCTCTAATGAGACTTCTACTTCTTTACTAGAAGAATCTCCACCCTCGAGTGCGGACAATATTCCTCCCTCTACCTCCTCCATTCCTCCACAATCCTCTCATCCAATGGTAACTCGTACGTGTGACAACACAAGACGGACATGATAATTTTCCGACCATGTCACGTATGCAACCACCAAACACCCTATTCCAACCACTATATCCGAACAAGAAAGTGAACCAACATGCTTTACTAATGCTAACAAGGATCCAAAGTGGCGTGCCACCATGGAAACCGAGTTTAATGCGCTTCTTCAAAATAGAACTTGGGATCTTGTTCCCTCTCATTCTTCTCAAAATCTAGTTGGGTGCAAATGGGTGTTCAAGGTGAAGAGAAATGCGGATGGATCAGTCGAACGTTACAAGGCGAGACTGGTTGCAAAAGGTTATCACCAAGAGGAAGGAATTGACTACACTGAGACCTTTATCCCAGTGGTTAAACCAACCATCATTCGTGTAGTTCTTACCCTTGCCTTATCGAAATGCTGGCCAGTGTGACAACTCGACGTAAATAATGCATTTCTCAACGGGGATATCGAGGAAACAATATTCATGCAACAACCTCCAGGCTTTGTAGATGACTCAAGACCAAATCATGTATGTCTCCTCAAGAAGGCTCTCTACGGTCTTAAACAAGCACCACGTGCTTGGTTCACAAAGCTAAAGAGTACTCTTGTCAACCTTGGCTTTGTAGGCTCCCGAACCGATACTTCTCTCTTTATTCGGTTTCAAAACAACGAGCTTCTCGTTCTCTTAGTCTATGTGGACGACATTATTGTTACCGGGAACAACCCTGCCTCGGTTGAACAACTTATACTTAACCTCAACGCGCGGTTCTCCTTGAAAGATCTTGGCTCTCTTCACTACTTTTTAGGCATTGAGGCACTGAAGGTGTAAGATGGGGTTTTATTATCTCAACCCCAATACATCTTGAACCTTCTTAAAAGGGACAAGATGGAAGGTGCGAAACCGTTCTCATCTCTCATGGCCGCTGGAGAACAACTCTCCAAACTAAAAGGAAATCCAATGGAGGATCCGAAACTCCACATTCTTCAAAAGGAAGTCCCAATCCTATGGTGTGATAACATTGGTGCAACTTATCTCGCTATCAATCCCATGTTCCATGCCCGTACGAAGTACATCGAGATTGATTATCATTTCGTACGCGAATGATTGAGCTTAAAACTCTACAAGTTCGCTTCATTAGCACCAAAAATCAAATTGCGGACATCCTTACAAAGGGACTCACAGCACCTCGTTTCACTCGACTACGTGACAAGCTCACCGTGTTCAGACCCGGCTAGTCTTGAGGGAGGGTGTTAGAGTAGGTCATGTATAGTAGGATTGGATTGTAGGCTTGGATTGTAGAATAGATGAGTAAAGTATGATAAGGTTAGATAGGTTAATGATAATGTTAGATAGCTAACTAACTCTATAAATAGAATACTCATTATAAAGCTATTCATCAAATAAAATCTAATCAATAATAATTAAACAATCATTCACAGACTTATTCTATCACTCAGCTTATTGAATATCCGACTAGTAAGAATTCGCAGACTGGGTATAAGAAGCTTAAGCCCGTTTTGAAGACCATTATGCTTCGAAGGACTAAAGGTTTGTTTTTAAGACTCTGAAATTTAGTTAGTGGAAAAAATTTGTTTTTATTTAATGTATTTTCTGGGCGATTAATAAGGTACGCTGCTTGATGGAAAACCGATAATAAATTTACCGCCAAAAACGGTGGGGCTAATAACAGTTAAGTTTTCACCAGACGAAAGATCTTTTCATTCTGCAGTGGAAGGTGCTTTGGGAGCTCAATTCATGGTTTGGTTTGTCCCTTTTACATATATACCCTTCTAAAATCTTAAAACTTTACTTTATTTATTTATTTTAGATATATGTTGATGATGGAACGGTGGTGGGGAATTATGATAATATATTACTAATGCTTCTGAAGCTTCGTCAAGCCTGCAATCACCCGCTGCTGGTCACGGGCTGCAATATAAATGTGAACTGGAGATCTTCAGTGGAAGCGACCAGCAAGCTCCCCAAAGAGAAACAAGAACATCTTTTGAGCTGCCTGGAAGCCAGTTCAGCCATTTGCGCCTTGTGTGTTAATGTAAGCAGTAATGAGGTTCAGATTAGTCGCTTCAAACCAAACCTCTCATTTAGACAAGGGGAATCTGTGAAAAAAAACATTATGCCTAAGTTGAAAAAAAACCCTATGTTATTGGAAATTGCAAAGAGCTAATGCGGTATTCGAACATTCGAAAAACATAACGGTCAAAACATAACGATCCGGGCTACTGGTTTTCAATTTTTTTGAAGAATGAAGGGGCTTCTTTGCAATTTCCAATAATATAGGGGCTTTCGCTCGAATTAAGCATAAGGTAAATAGAGTTTTCGTCGCAAATTGCTCTTTAGGCAAAAATAATGATAATAATAATTGGGAAAAAATTTCAAAAACCCCCTAACTTTTCTGAATATCATCAAAAACCCCCTAACTTTTTAAATTCCCTCTTTTAGCCCCTATAAAGTTGTTTCAATTATTTTCTAGCCCCCCTATGAGGGTTAAATCTAACATATAAGGTGTTAAATTTTTTTTAGACCAAATACCCTCTCCATTCTATAATTTATTTAAGATATATATATAATTACACATAAATAGTATTTATATATAATTAACAAATAATAATTGCACATACAAAACATAGTTAACATAATTAAAATATATTTACTATATAACTAATATAAAAAATTAATAGGTAAAATATTATTTTCTCTATTTTTTCATAACACATTATTTTATTTACGTATAAAATATTATTCTCTATAGTTTGATTCTCCTTTATTTGTATTTATGAAAAAAAAATACTATTTTTAATTTTTATATTTTTAATGATTTTTTATTATGAGAAATATTTTTTATTAAATATAAAATATTTTTTTATTTTTTATGATTTTTATTATGTAAAGTATTTTTTATTTTATGTATACAATTATTTTGTTGTATCTAAAAATACTATTTTATCCTATAGTTACTTTTCATGATTTTGTTTATTTCTTAATGCTCCCTTATTTATTATCTTGGAATGTACAAATAAAATATAAAAAATAGTTTTGAAGAGGGGCATTTTGGTCTATATAAAGCTTGGTTGGATGGAATGTTAAGTTTAACACTAGGAGGGAGTAAAAGAAAAATTCATTGTACTTTAGAGGGACTAAAAGAAGGAATCTAAAAATATGAGGGGTTTTTGATAATATTTAGAACAGTTAGGGGGTTTTTGAAAAATTTCCCATAGTAGTTTTTTGAATTTTGATATTTTTTCAATTTCCAATTATGCAGGGGCTTTTTGGCAAATTCTTTTGTCAAAATAATAATAATAATTTCTGAAAATATTCTTTTCAGGATGCGCCAGAAGATGCCGTGGTGACGACATGTGTTCTGCAACCAATGCGTATCTAAAAGACTCACAAGTGACTGGATGACACGGCCAATTGTCCCGTCTGCAAATCCCGGCTCTCTTTCTCCTCCCTCTTCTCTCGGCCCACCCTCGAGTCCTCTCTCTCTGGAAACCCAATCCCGGTTAAGAAAGAATCCGGCATCCCAACTCCCAGTTCCCTTTCCACCACCGTCTCCTCCATCGGCTACTACTCCAAAATCTGCACCGCCTTGCAGATCCTCCACTCCCTAGTACCCTAGATTAAAATACTGTTGGTTTTTATGAAACTTTTTCAAACCCCCCTATATTTTCTTATTTACGAAAAACCTCTCATCTTTTGATTGTTTAAAAAAACCATCTTAGTTTTATTTTCTTATATTGTGTAAAGAAACCCATAAGTTGTTAATAGAAAACCCTAAATAACAAGTATTTCGAAAATAAAAAAGTATATTAGATCCACACTGTAAGGAAGTGATTTTTTATTAATTACTATTATTGTTGGGGTGAATTGCAGGAAAAGAAGAGAGAGATGGTAGCGTCAGCATTTGGGGAGGACGAGTCGGGATCGCGCACGACTCATCTCACCGTCGAGGATTTGAAATATCTTTTCAGGGTTAATTAGGGCTTTTATTTTATTTTGTTTGACTTTAGTAAAATTAGTGGGTTTCAATTTTGGTGTAGTTAGAGAAAAAGAAGATAAGAAGAAGAAAGTTGAATGAATATTGAATTGTTATTTAGCTGATTGATAGTTTTCTTTTGGGGTTGGGTCGGTAAGTTTATACTTTGTTTGCTACAAAAATGAAGTAATGTGTGCAAGGAAAATTTTGTCGAATTTCTTTATCCTTAGATGAATTTACCAATTTCCTCTGAACTCTTGGATGTCTAATCTGTAAGACTGTAACAATAGCTCATATGTAATGTAAGGGAGAAAAGTCACTAGGTTTCTCATATCTAACCCGTTACCTCCTTCCTGATTATAAACGTATGGCTTCTATATGGTGGTTAATCAGACTCAGATTTTATTTGATTTTCTAACAACTGAACAAAGCAATTTTCAATTGGAAATGCGCAAGCTATATGGAGATTCTGGAATATATTTTATTTGAGTTATTACGCTGAGAAGACCCATGGGCCGAAAAACATAAAACGTGACTTCTATATGATTAATCAGACTGAGAATTTATTTGATTTATTTATATGCTGATAAAGCTCATGGGCCGAGAAGCATAAAACGTGTAACTGGATGGATAGGCGAATTTTTTTTGCAAAATAGCACTTTTTTGAAGAATAATTAATCAGATGATATTTTTTTTTCAAAATTATTCATATAGCACTTCTGCCAGACCCTCTGGCGGAACTAGAGATTTTTTATTTTTTGTTGATCTCGGCCATTTGGCACCCTTAAACACGCTTAATTAAGGAAAAAAGTTAGGAACTAGGTAAAATTTATTTTTGGCCCAATTTGGACGGTGAAATTGGCCCAAAAATGACAAAAATATAGGTTTCGCCAGACTCTCTGGCGGAACTACAACGAAATTACAAGTTCCGCCAGAGGGTCTGGCGGAACTAGACCATTTTTTTCAACTTACAATCTAACCCAAAAAAAATCAAAAAAATGGTCTAGTTCCGCCAGACCCTCTGGCGAAACTAGCTAGAAATAACAAGTTCCGCCAGAGTGTTTGGTGGAACTGGACCATTTTTTCAACTTACAATCTGACCCAAAAAAATAAAAAAAAATGATTTGGCGGAACTAGCTAGAAATTACTAGTTCCGCCAGAGGGTCTGGCGGAACTAGACCATTTTTTCAACTTACAATCTGACCCAAAAAAATAAAAATAGGTCTAGTTCCGCCAGACTCTGGCGGAACTAGACCATTTTTTCAACTTACAATCTGACCCAAAAAAATAAAAAAAATAGTCTAGTTCCGCCAGACTCTCTGACGGAACTAGCTAGAAATAACTAGTTCCGCCAGACCCGTGAAACTAGACCATTTTTTCAACTTACAATCTGACCTAAAAAAAATAAAAAAAATGGTCTAGTTCCGCCAGACCCTCTGGCGGAACTAGCTAGAAATCACAAGTTCCTCCAGAGTGTTTGGCGGAACTTGTCTTAATGTGTCTCCCGGACAGGTCTGACCCCAAAAAATTGAGAAATAGCCTAGTTCCGCCACTGGCGGAACTAGTTCAATCATTGGAGCCTCTTATAAAACGAGAATATTTCTCTCTCTCCCCTAATCTAACCTAAAGTCCGCCTCCCCCCCCCCCCCCCCCCCCCCAAAAAAAAAAACTCTATTCAGGCGATTTTGAGGTGTATTTGAGGTGATTTTGACCCAAATAAATAGAAAAAATAGAAGAAAAGGAAGACGAAAATTATGTATTCTATTATAGATTTTTTGATTCATTGGATAATTAATTGATTTTATTATAGATTTGTTGTTAATTTGTTGAAATATTTTTGCAATTAGTAAGAAGAAAATGGCACAAAACTCTCCAATTCTTGTATATTACGATGGTATTATAGTAAATTTACTGAACGGATGCAATTACGACCCGGGGGAACCGGCTTATATTCCAGAAAGTACAACCGCAAATAAGGATTATGACCAACTGTGTAACGAAATTTATGAGAATCTCGGTTGGTCATATAGTGATATTCTTTTAATCCGATGTCGGCTTCCTTCCCTTAAGAAAAATATTTGGCATTATAGGTTAGTGAATATTATGAATAATACACAATTGGTTAATTTTGCGGAGCGCGTCATAAGGGTTGGGATGGAGGAATTAGAAAATAAAGAATATCAGATAGGAACTAATAGTAGATCAAATGTAATTCCATTTACAGACGAAAATGAGATATTAGAACCCATAGAAAATAAAATAAATAATGAAAATGCGAATGAGGACCCATTTGCGACCTTTGATATGGAACGTGTGAGCAATAATATACTTCCCGAAATAGATGATGATGAAAATGAATTAGATGAGGAACCAGAAATGGAGTCAGAGGACGAGGAAGAAATTTATGGAGATGACGATGAAGAAATGGAGAGAGTGAACCATCAGACGGGATTTATATATACGGAAGAGGGTGAGATGGTTAGTGTAAGTACTTTCGGTAATGTGCCAGTTGCAAAATTCGAAGATAGTTCAATGTGAGAATATACGAGAAATGATGTCTTATCTGGCATGAATGTGAATGAAAATGATGATGACATATTGTATAAATGACGTACATTTGAAACGAAATCAGAACTACAATCGGTTGTAAGAGCATACAGTGTCAAGCATCACTGAGAAATAGAAGTAGACCACTCGAATAAAACGAGATATATTGTGATATGCAATCTTAAAGATGAAGGTACCAGAGGATGTAGTTCGAGGATACACGCTTCGATTAATAAAAAAAAATAATTTATGGGAGTTTAAAACATTTAGACAACCACACGTATGTATTAACCAAACACCTAGAAGAGACCACAAACAGTTAACGAGTACGCTTGTTGGGGGGCTAATTCGAGATATCGTAAGAGCGGATTTAGATGTTAAACCCGTAACCATAATAGAAGCCGTTAAATTGAAGGTTGAATATACCATATCGTATTGGAAGGCCTGGCACACAAAACAACACGCGTTTCGATTCTTATTTGGGGGTTGGAGGGAGTCTTATAATTTGATACCTAAGTTGATGGCGGCAATAACATCAACAAATCCTGGTACTTTGTATACATTTAAAACTGGTACCCCAAATAGAGATGGTGAGTTGGAGTTCGAAGGTTTTTTTTGGGCATTTGGCCCATCACTCCATGGTTTTCAGTTTTGCAAGCCCGTCATAACAGTAGATGAAACATTTCTAATCGGAAAATACCAAGGAACTTTACTGGCGACGATTGCTACCGACGCAAACGGTCAGCTATTTCCTTTAGCTTTTGCTTTAGTTGATAGGGAGAAGAATGAGACATGGGGGACATTTTTTAATTATTTGCGTGATGTTCTCGGAGAAGAAAATATGTATTGTATTATTTCGGATAGGCATGTTGGCATAATTAGTGCAATGAAAGGGAGAAGGTGGCTGCCACCTTATAGTTATCATCGTTATTGCATGCGGCATCTTCAAGCAAATTTCAGTACTGCTGTAATAGACAAAACAGTGGTTCCAATGATTCAAGGATTAGTATGTGCGCACAACAAATATAAATTTAATAAGATATGAGAAAAAATGGAAAAAAAGATAGTTTAGCGACCAATTGGTTACTGAAGATAAATAAATCAAATTGGACGATTTCGTACGATACTGAAGGTCGTCGGTGGGGCATACCAACTAGCAATAACCCCGAAGTGATGAATTTTGTTTTCAAAGGTATAAGAAAACTACCTGTTACGGCAATTGTGGAGGCGACATTTTATAAGATAAATTGTTATCACGTGAGATATCGGGTGGCTGCTAATATGAGGGAAAATAATTGGTCGGATATAGTGATGTTAAAAATGGAACGTAGACGCATTAAGGCTGCTAGGCATGAAGTCACTTGCTAGAATTTAGAGCAAGGTATTTATCAGGTGCTTACGCAAGCCCGGCGTTCGACGAGTGGTATCGGAATTCCGAGAAAGAAATGGCGAGTGGATATCAACGAAGGAAAATGCGAGTGTCAGAAACCTATGATATATCACTACCCGTGTTCGCACGTCATAGCAGTTTGTATACGCAAAGTTATATCTAGCGAAGTTTTCATTCATCCGTGTTATTACTTGGATAATTTGAAGCGTACGTACGAAAAAAGTTTCTATCCTGTAAAGGAAAAATCACAATGAAGGCCACGCATAGAAATTTGTAATTACAATTTATTTCGTGGTGATAAACTTATAAAGAAAAATGCTAACGGAAGGATGAAACGTGGAAGAAGACAGGAGGTGCGAATCCATAACAGTATGGACACCATGAACAAAGAAAAACATGTAATGAATTGTAGTGTCTGCAAATTACCAGGTCACACTAAACGAAAGTGTACACAAAGAGATGGAGACCATTACAATGGACCGTAGTTTGTTTTATTTATTATTGAGTAGTTGTAATGCTTAAGTTAAAACAATCTAAATAATTCATAAACCCTAAAAAAATCAAACATAGTCTAAATAAACAAACAAATCACAACATAATCCAAATCCCCAAACATAACTCCTAAACCACAAACACATAAACCCTAAGTCCTAACATAATCCAAATTTTTTGGTCAGATTGTAATTTGGAAAAAAATGGTCTAGTTCCGCTAGACCCTCTGGCGGAACCAGGGTTCCGCCATTCATTATTTTTTCATTCAAAAATTTACTGAAGAACATAAAGAAAAATCAATCAGGGTCTGGCGGAAGTGCTATCAGTTGAAATATTTCGAAAAAAAACCATCTGATTAATTATTCTTCAAAAAAAAAAAAAAAGTGATACTGTGCAGAAAATTCTGGATAGGCTCTCTCTTCCCTCAGTCACTGAATTAGCGTATATACGATTAAAAATTCCAATCAGACGAGCTGTAGAATAGAAATGGTGATAGAGCGAGAATTACGATTAAAAATTTCCCCTTGAAGTAGAAAGAGAAGAGGGGGAAGCAGGGGAAGAAATGGCAGTAATACTATTTTGCTCACTCTCCCCACCTCTCTCTGTTTATCATGCTCAAACCATCAACAGTAAGAACATATTCAATTCTCTTTATCTTAGTTCCAGGGCTAATAATTATAAATTGATTTCTTTATCACAATCCCGCGACATTAGAACCAGAACAAGATCCCAGAATGAACAATCGAGTGAAAATGAGGTTAATGGTACCACCACCACTTATTTGACAGGTGAACGGGCATATTATTCTTGAGATTGGGATGACTGGCTTTCCATCATTGTTGGAGTTTATTTGACAAAAAATTCAGGTCCGATTTGAAATTAATTGTTCTACTTTTATCATTTTCTACTTAATTGGACATGAAAAAATGATTTTGAAATTAACTATTTTGGTTTTTTTTACTTAGGGTTTTTATGCAAGTAAGATGGCCTCAAGTAGCTCTTATTCTTCAGTTCAATGCACTTAAGAATCGAATGATCAGATTGAGGTAGCTGGTTTAAATTTTATGAAAAAAAAATTCACCATTATCTGTACCGACGTATACTGCCACAAGAAATAAAAAAACGTTTTTGTTTTTCAAATTTCTTCAATTTTCAGTTTTAAACTCATCCACTGTTACTCGAACTCACAACGACCTTGTCTGTCCTTTACTTCCTCATCCTGAGTCAAATTTTCAAATTCAACCTTTTCACCATCCAAAGCTGCATTTTAGGCCTTCAAATTAGCTTCATATTACATTCAAAAAAAAAAAAAAAAAAAATTAGCTTCATATTCAATTCATTTTCTATGATAATCAACCAGTCATACCTTTATTAAGCCTCATATGTAGCAGTTACATACCAGTCCATACCACCAGTATATGGTGATTTTTTTAGTTTCAAATGACATGAATTACATTTTTTGGATTGTTTATGAATTTTTATGATCTTTTATGTTTGTGTAGATCGGAGTAGCTTCAACAAGCACATGGCTGACATCCCCGGTCATAGCAGTTCCAATTGTGTTTAGGCTTTTTTTTAATTATGTATTGTGTCTCTTGTTGTGTTTTACTTTGTAATAAGTTAAAGTTTTGATGGTTGGTGGTGTGCGTGACATTATTATTATTATTTTTTATATCGCAATTATTATATAAATACATAATTATTAACTAATGATTTTTGAGGACTACAAAATTTGAATTTTGAAAATATGTACATAAACGGAGCAAAGGGGAAGTAAGCATGCAATCAGGGGAGAATACAGATGTACATAGGTTGAATGAAATATGTACATAGAGAGAGAGAGAGAGAGAGAGAGAGGTGTTTCGTTAGGGGAGGGAGAAAAGGGAAATGAAATGATGAAAGTTTAATAGAAATGGAGAGGATAGATAAGCATGAAATAAGGGGAGAATATTAAAAACGGTATTAATATACAATGATCAAAATACCCCTACTAATTGGATGGTTAAGATTAAATCTTAATTAAAAATTTAAATCTTGCTTTAGCTAGGAAATAAGAGCTCATAGATATATCATGTATCATGTAAAACTTGTACTATCACTTAACAATTTGAGCTATAATGAATTAGAAAAGTATCAAAATAATAGAGAGAATAGAGATAGAATGAGAATAAAAGATAGATAGTGAGAATAAGAAAATAGTGAGATAGAGAGAGAAAGAGTAAAATGTGATAAGAGAGAGAGTGAAGACAAAGAGAGAGAAAGTAATAGTTAAAGAAAGAAAGAGAGTAAAAAGATGTAACAAAATGTTATATGTGTTAAAAAAGAATATTTTGAGATTATTATAGTTTTCGCTGTGCTATGTTAAAATTCAACATGTATATGTTCATTAGATCAACATATGTATAAAATCCAACCAAATAATTTAAATAATGTTATCTCTCAGTGGGAATCGAACTTTGCTTTTTCAGGGAAAAAACGATTTTTTTTTTATTAATGCTCAACGTGAATCAAACTCACAACCTGTGGAGGCCCAATGCAAGACCTCTATGCCCAACATTCACTTCTAGAAGAATGCATGAGACAAACTAATTAAATTGTATCTTCAGGACAGGTGTTGCCAGACAATTTTTTTTTTATATAATATCAACAGTGTAAATTTGTATATGTTTAACTGTACAATATTGATGCTCTTAAATATAACATCATGTAATACATTTCTTTAATAATCTTCAATGTTACTATGAACTTAAAGCATGATGCCATATAACAAAACTAAAGTTCAATTTTTGTTAGTAATAGACTTGTGAGGCAAATGATTCCCTAGTCTTGGTTGTTGAACATTTTTCTAGATATATTAGAGGTTGTGGTTTCAAACCACATTCGAATCAAATTATTTTAAGGAGTTGTGTTTGATTGAGAGACCGCTTTGCTTATATGAGGAAAAATTTGAGTTTACGAATGATTTGGCACGCGAAACATGACCGTGTCTCAAGCTATGAAAAGGAATTATGTATCGGTTTCAATGGAGTCATGTTGTGGAGGTGGTAAATGAGACGATACGAGAAAAGGAATCATTTGTTAAAATAGTTGATAATGATGGCTTTTTACTTGGTTTATTAACACTCCATCTTATTCAAGATTTCATCAAATGTAATATGATTACTATTAATACTATTACTACTGGAGAAAAGTGCGAGCTATTAGAATTGGTTTGCTTAAGCTTGTATATTGATAACTATTATAATTGTTGTAGTTATTTAGGTTGGTTAAATATTGGTTTGTGATGTATGTGAAATGGTCGAAAAAAAGTATAGTGTTGCGAGAAACAAATGATATGAGCCTTGTTGAGGTGCGAAAAATGATGGGTTCACAAAATGTATGGGAACGTTCAGATAATTCTAAATTCTCTCTCTTTGCCACACATTCATTAACTTGATATTTTGAATTTATTTTTGACAGATTTATTTTTAATAAAGCAATTTATTTCCTGGTTGTTTCACTCAAGGCAAGAAAGATGAGCAAAGAAGTCCACTAGTTGTCACATCTCAGAGTTTTCTATTTTCAATATTACAGGAAAACTTACGCGCTTTGCTATGGGATTATATACACATCCCCCCAACAGCCCCCCCCAGTCCACCGTTTGTCACTGGTAAACGGGGCCCATTTTTTTTAATTAAATATGGAGCCCGTTTATCAGTGATAAACGGTGGACTGGGGGGACGTTTACCGGGGGCTAAATATACTTTTTCTATTTTTAACATTACTAGTGGCACATGTCTTGGTCTGATGGTGGAGAAAAGAGAGAGACGTGACCTCTTTGATACCAATCGAGGTTTAGAGCGATAAATTTAATAGGAAAATTATAGTCTTCCCTCTATTTTTCCCCCAATTCCTTGATGATGGGGCGTGAGATGATAAATCTAATACAATATGTAATAAATCAAAGCAAATTTATTATGATGGTGAATCTAATACAACATGTGATAAATTTAAATCCCGTTCTTATATATGATCACAAATTTATTATGAGTTGGCATGAGACGATGAATCTAATGCAATATGTGATAAACTTAAAATCTATTTTCCTATGTAGAGACTACAAATTTATTATGAGTTGGCATGAGATGGTAAACCTAATATAACATGTGGTAAACTTAAATCTCATTTTCCTATATGGGGATTATAAATTCATTTTTATGTTTATTAGCAGTCCATTAAATGCAAATTGCCACGTCATCAAGTTGGGGGGAAGAATGTGGGGAAGACTATCATCACTCAATTTAATATGAAAAACTCATTTAATATTTACTGTTTTAGAGAGACAAGTTTGATATTTTGAGATTTAGCAGGATATATACCCCAAATTTCCCCTTAAATAAAAAATTACTGATAGCAACATTTTAACAAACAAGGAAATTTCGTGATGGCTTCGTATATGAGACAGCGCAGTATACTGGACTGATTTCTTGTAAGTATTTCAAGTGGAGAAAAGCAAAGAAGTAAAAAATCATCCAATTCTCGGTCATTTTGTTTCAACTGGTACTTTCAAAACCCTAATTAATCTCTGAAAATGCCGATACTCGATAGGAAATTTCTCAGCCTAGATCACCATAGGCATCCTTTGATTTTTATGGAGTTCAACTCGCGATACAAATGCGACGGATGCAGAGAGCCAGGGCTTCACTCTGGTTATTGTTGTGATCACTGCAACTTTGTGCTCCACGAACAATGCATACAAAGCTTTGGAGATCACTTCAGGTTCAACCGGTTCCCCAGGCGCGATTTTATTTTTGCAAAACGGCTTGAATTCGTCATTAGACGAACAAAAAAAATTGAGTTAGCAATATGTGATGTTTGCGCTAAACCAATCAATGGTTATGCCTACGCAGAAAACACCCGCGATGGTGTGAACATTCACCCTTCATGTGCGACTCTTCCTCCTAGTATCTACAATGGGAAAATGAACCTGGTTAGGGATATTGAGTCCAACTGTTTTTGGTGTGGCTACGGACGTCTGCCTGGTCTTCGACATAGTTGGGCATACATTTCAATGACTGAACAAATTCATATCGGGTGCGTCAAGGATCTCTTCTTGGAGTACTCGAAGGGAGGGAAGATTTTTGGTGGCACCTTAGCGGAAGGTAATTCATATCCAGCATTGTTGCCAAGAAATAGTAACTTGATTGCAACTATTAGGCCCAGTGAGGAACACACATGCATCCGTAAGTCGAACACTATTAGGCCCAGTAAGCACCACACAAGCATCCCTAACTCGACCGCAATTGTGCCCAGTGCGGGACCAAGCAGCAGTAAGTCGAACACTATTAGGCCGAGGAAGGAAGATAAAATTAAGAAAAAAGCTAAGGCTATCGGCCATGCAGTTGCAGCGGTGCTAGGACCCTTAGCTAAGATAGTTTCCGTTGGAGCAGCGATTGCAGCCTTAATTCCCTTGCTCTGATCGTAAAAAAATATTTTTGGACGCGGTGTTACTTCTGCTTTAAAAAAATATATGTTCTTTGAATACTGAAAAATGATTAAAAAAAGAATGAAAAACTCTATGTCCTATCTTTATATTTTGTTTTAGTTTGTTCCTGATTGGTGTGTGAATTTTCCATATGGTTATGTAATTTGTAATAAACTTAATAATAAAAGTATGTTCTGTGTGGTGTGCTATTTGAAGTTTATTTTTTGTTAGTTTTCGTTGCACATTGTTAAATAGACTTGTGAGGCAAATGATTCTCTAGTCTAGTTGTTGAACATTTTGCTAGATATATTAGAGGTTGTGGTTTCAAACCACATTCGAATCAAATCATTCTAAGGAGTTGTGTTTGATTGAGAGTCCGCTTTGCTTATATGAGGAAAAATTTGAGTTTATCGAATGATTTGGCACGCGAAACATGACTGTGTGTCTCAGGCTATGAAAAGGAATTATGTATCGGTTTCAATGGAGTCCAGTTGTGGAAGTGGTAAATGAGATGATACGAGAAAAGGAATCATTTGTTAAAATAGTTGATAATGATGGCTTTTTACTTGGTTTATTAACACTCGATCTTATTCAAGATTTTATCAAATGTAATATGATTACTACTAATACTATTACTACTGGAGAGAAAAGCGCGAGGTATTAGAATTGGTTTGCTGAAGCTTGTATATTGATAGCTATTATAATTGCTGTAGTTACTTTGGTTGGTTAAATATTGGTTTGTGATGTATCATGTATGTGAAATGGACGGAAAAAAGTATAGTGTTGCGAGTAACAAATGATATGAGCCTTGTTTTTTTTCTTTGCTAGAAATGATATGAGCCTTGTTGAGGTGGGAAAAATGATGGGTTCACAAAATGTATGGGAACGTTCAGATAATTCTAAATTCTCTCTTTGCCACATTCATTAACTTGATATTTTGAATTTATTTTTGACAAATTTATTTTTAATAAAGCAATCTATTTCCTGGTTGTTTCACTTCAAGGCAGGGAGAGATGAGCAAAGAAACTACTAATTGTCGAGTTTTCTATTTTCAACGTTACTAGAAAAACTTCCGCGTTTTGCTGAGATTTTCAACATTACTAGTGACACATGTCTTTGATCTCATCTATTCTATCATTAATAAAAGAGACCTGCCTGCCTGTTCACTCATAGGCAATAAAAAATTGGCACATACCATTTCCAATATGTACTCTACTTAAAGACGGTTCTTGTGAGCCATATACTTTTTACTTGATATTTCTACTTGCTACTCTATGGACTGCCTTTATTTATAGTTTCCAGCCGCATTCACACTACACATCTTTGCATTCGGGCATGCTGTGCGATGTGAGTCTTACATTCCATTGTGGCCTTTCCTCAATTGATGCTAACTAAAAATGGTTCTGTGGACCATACTTCCATTCAATTGGTTTATTTATTGCTATTCTATAGAATAGGTCCATAGTGTTTACAAGTATAGGTCCAAAGGGTCGCATGAATTATTTCTTCAACATCTTACTTTTTACGCTGTCAAAGATGTTTTGTAATTACACATATTATAAGAAAACAAAGAACAATATAGGTGCAAAAAAATTTAAAAATCTTCATGACACATATTATAAGAAAACAAAGAACAATATAGATGCACAACATTTTAAAAATATTCGTGATAACTAACATAGAGTTTGACCTTACAACAGTTACATACTATTTTTATTTGTTAGGTGTCACTAAATTTTCCTATAAATCTTCTCACTTCCTTTCATAAATTATAGTTCACTATATTTATTTATAGTTCTACGTAAATATTCCTCCAACAATATCAACCTCCTAATAGTTTAGAAATGAACTCTCTTCATCAAAGAGCGTCTCTAACCAACAAGATAGATCATCAGGAAAGAAGTGTAGCGAGGAAAATGGACAAAGTATATATATATATATATATATATATATATATATATATATATATTCTAAAATTCCAAAAATGAAAATAAATATATTATATTTTTAACTGAAATTTAATTTTATTGTGCTGATACAGTAAAAGGGCTGGGGCCTGGGTGTTATACCTTGTACCGTCGGCCGGTTCGATTCATCAAAAGGATTAATCGTGCTGCATATTGGATGGGATGCTTTGAAAACCGTGAAAAAAGATTGCGGTATTTTAGATGGAATCGAAGGGCACCATGTTTATTTCGTTCACTCTTACCAAGTTTTACCAGTATGTGTATTTAAAAAATATATATATATATTTTTTAATGAAATAAAGTGAATTTTTTATTTGTTTTTATTTAGTCAGATGAGAATAAAGATTGGGTTTCGTCGACTTGTGATTATGGAGGGAATTTCGTCTCTTCTGTTTCAAGAGGAAATGTGAATGCAGTTCAATTTCATCCTGAAAAGAGTGGAGGTTTCTATTTTTTATTCTTTTTGGTATGAATTTTAATTTTTTAGCTGCTAAACGAATAATTTGAATTTATTTTTCATTTACAGCTGTTGGGCTTTCTATACTTCAAAATTTTCTTAAGCAGTCCAGCTCTTCTAGCATAAAGGTACTTTAGAATAGAGCAAACAAATAAACAAATAAATATAGTGAAATTTGTAATTAAATCCCTGAAATTTTAATTTTCACACATTTTGTGCTTACAAGTTTTTGATGCAGACCTTGGTTCCTGGAAAAGCATCAAAGCTGGCAAAAAGGGTAATAACAAGAAACAATATTGTTGTAATTATATATTTCATTTCAAACCACCTATATTTTCTTATTTACGAAAAACTTCTCATCTTTTGATTATTTAAAAAAACAATCTTAGTTTTATTTTCTTATATTGTGTAAAGAAACCCATAAGTTGTTAACAACCCTAAATAACAAGTATTTCGAAAATAAAAAGGTATATTAATTAGATCTACACTGTAAGGAAGTGATTTTTTATAAATTACTATTATTGTTGGGGTGAATTGCAGGAAAAGAAGAGAGAGATGGTAGCATCAGTATTTGGGGAGGACGAGTCGGGATCGCGCACTACTCGTCTCACCGTCGAGGATTTGAAATATCTTTTCAGGGTTAATTAGGGCTTTTATTTTATTTTGTTTGACTTGAGTAAAATTAGTGGGTTTCAATTTTGGTGTAGTTAGAAAAAGAAGATAAGAAGAAGAAAGTTATGAATGAATGAATATTGAATTATTATTTAGCTGATTGATAGTTTTCTTTTGGGGTTGGGTCGGTAAGTTTAGAATCGGTAATATGACTGATTGGGAGTAACAGACTAACAGTCCCTAACCTTGAATTGTTTGTAAATAATGTAGTCCTTTTTCTCCTTTGTTTTTTCTTTCTGTTTGAGTGCCTTAAAAGAAGTTATAATGTGATATTTACTGTTCGTTATGTAGTAGTATTATACTTTGTTTGCTACAAAAATGAAGTAATGTGTGCAAGGAAAATTTTGTCGAATTTCATTATCCCTAGATGAATTTACCAATTTCCTCTGAACTCTTGGATGTCTAATCTGTAAGACTGTAACAATAGCTCATATGTAATGTAAGGGAAAAAAGTCACTAGGTTTCGCATATCTAACCCGTTACCTCCTTCCTGATTATAAACGAATCGTTTCTATATGGTTAATCAGACTCAGATTTTATTTGATTTTCTAACAACTGAACAACGCAATTTCAATTGGAAATGCGCAAGCTATATGGAGATTCTGGAATAGATTTTATTTGATTTATTACGCTGAGAAGGCCCATGGGCCGAAAAACATAAAATGTGACTTCTATATGGTTAATCAGACTGAGATTTTATTTGATTTATATGCTGAGAAGCATAAGCATAGGCTGAGGCTCTCTCTTCCCTCAGTCACTGAATTAGCGCATATACGATTAAAAATTTCGATTCAAGAGACGAGCTGTAGAATAGAAATGGTGATAAAGCGAGAATTACGATTAAAAATTTCGCCTTGAAGTAGAGAGAAGAGGGGAAAGCAGGGGAGGAAATGGCAGTAATACTATTTTGCTCACTCTCCCCACCTCTCTCTGTTTATCATGCTCAAACCATCAACAATAAGAACATATTCAATTCTCTTTATCTTAGTTCCAGGGCTAATAATTATAAATTGATTGCTTTATCACAATCCCGCGACATTAGAATCAGAACAAGAGCCCAGAATGAACAATCGAGTGAAAATGAGGTTAATGGTACCACCACCACTTATGAAGAAGAAGAAGAAGAAGAAGAAGAAGAAGAAGAAGAAGAAGAGTTGATCAATTTACCTGTTAAGATTCCAGCGAGAGATTTCGTGACTCTCACAGCCTGTGCTGTTGGTCTTCTCACTGGTCTTGGCGTTGTGCTTTTCAACACTGCCGTAAGTCCACTACCCCTCTTTTCAATGAAATGGTACAGTACAGTTAGTAACTTATTAGAATATTAAAGATTCATACTTGGTGAATGAATTCCAAGTTCCAATCTTTGTTTTCTTAATTAGGTTCATGAGATAAGAGACGTATTTTGGGACGGAATACCTCTCAGGGGCGCCTCATGGCTGAGAGAGGAACCAATAGAAGAAATCTGGCAGAGAGTAATTTTGGTACCGGTATCCGGCGGAATAATAGTCGGTTTACTAAACAGTTTAAGATCCTCTTTGGAAGACCAAATTTCTGAGGAATCATCATCAGTTCGTAAAAGTAAAATAAAAGGTGTTTTTGGGCCTTTACTAAAGGCCATTGCAGCTGCGATTACGCTGGGGACAGGGAACTCGTTGGGGCCGGAAGGGCCGAGTGTTGAAATTGGATCTTCTATTGCGAAAGGATTCGGTAATTTGTTGAATTGGAGCGACGGTAAAAGACTATCTCTTGTCGCCGCCGGATCTGCCGCCGGCATTTCTTCAGGCCAGTTCAGAATGTTTCATTTTATTTCTTTTTATATTATTTTATTTCTATAGGTTTAATTTTTTCCTTTTCTTATTTTATATTGGAATTATTTTTTCCCAAAAATGAATTATGGGTTTGAATTTATTTTCTTTTATTATTATTATTATTATTATTATTATTATTATTATTATTATTATTATTATTATTATTTTATTTCTAATTATTTTTCCAAACATGAATTATTTATAGGTTTCATTTTATTTTCTTCTATTATTATCATTTTATTTCAGAATTATTATTTTTTCGAAAAACGAATTATATATAGGTTTCAACGCTTCGGTTGCCGGATGTTTCTTCGCGGTGGAATCAGTACTGTGGCCATCTTCCTCCGACTCCTTCTCTTCTCTCCCAAACGCGACTCCGATCGTTATTCTAAGTTCGGTCATAGCCTCCGTTATTTCCCAAGTCGGTCTAGGCTCCGATCCCGCTTTCATCGTTCCCCAATACGATTTCCGCTCCCCAAGTGGTTGTTCCTTTTACCACTCTTCCTTGAAAAAATTAATAGTTAAAACAATTATTTTTATTGAATTTTTTTTAATTTTCAGAGCTTCCGTTATACCTGCTATTGGGCGTAATATGCGGACTAATATCCCTCACGCTCTCCAAACTCACCTCACTCTCTCTCCAAACAATCTCCACAATCCAAGCCCACAAAAACCTCCCAAAACCCATCTTTCCTGCATTAGGAGCCCTTTCGGTCGGCCTACTGGCCTTGAAATACCCCGAAGTTCTCTACTGGGGATTCGAGAACGTCGACGTGTTACTTGAATCCCGACCCTTCACGACAGGATTATCAGCCTCGATATTGGTTCAGTTGGTGGGAGTTAAGATCGTGGCGACGAGCGTGTGTAGAGCGACGGGATTGGTCGGGGGGTATTATGCGCCGTCGCTGTTTATCGGCGCGGCCACGGGGATGGCGTACGGGAGGTTTGTGAAGGAGTTGGTGCATGTGAGCGTGTTGGATGTCGCATCTCCTCAGGCTTATGGTTTGGTATGTATGTGGAGATGTTTTTTTTTTTAGAATAATAATCGGTGGCAAGCGAAATATGTGGAGATGTTTTCACTTTTGAGAGTAGTAATAGGTGGTAAGGGAAATGTGTTGCGGTGGGAAGTGAAAATAATAAAGATTATTTACCGTTGAAGTGAGTGCTGCTTCACCACGTTACTTTTCGCTTACCATCTATGAATGAAAGAGAGGAAAAGTGAGGGAACTATAAGGGGGCTGCTTAGTATCTGTAATTTTGTATAAAAGCATGTGGCATATTTTGGATCTTATTTTTTTTTTATAATGTTAGGTAGGAATGGCGGCGACTCTAGCTGGAGTATGTCAAGTCCCACTTACGTCAGTTCTACTCCTTTTCGAATTAACACAAGATTATCGTATTGTTTTACCTCTACTCGGTGCGGTCGGTCTTTCCTCTTGGATTTCCTCTTCCCGCAACCAAAATAAATCGAAAAATAATACCGAAATTAAACCAACATCTAAAAGAGACGACGATTATAATAATGATGGTAATATTTCTGGTTCTAAGGAGTTGTGTTTGCTTGAGAGTTCTCTTTGTGTTTATGAGGAAAAATTGGAGTTTATGAGTGATTTGGCGCGAAATATGACTGTGTCTCAAGCTATGAAGAGGAATTATGTATCAGTTTCAATGGAGAGTCCAGTTGTGGAAGTGGTAGATGAGATGATACAAGAGAAACAATCATTTGTTATAATAGTTGATAATGACGGTTGTTTACTTGGTTTATTAACACTTGATCTTATTCAAGATTTCATCAAACGAAATATGATTACTACTACTGCTGCTGGAGAGGAGCGTGAGGTATTAGAATTGGTTTGTTTATGCTTGTACAATAATAATTATTATAATTGTCGTAATTATTTATTAGATCTTGTAATCAACCAGGTTGATGAAATATTGGTTTGTGATATATGTGAAATGGATGAAAAAAAGTGTAGAGCATGGCCAGTAACAACTGATATGAGCCTTGTTGAGGCGCAAAAAATGATGGATTCACAATATGTGGATCGAGTTCCAGTTGTTTTGTCTGATTCACAGCGTGTGGTTGGTGTTATTGATAGGGATTGTATTAACATTGCCTCAAGGTGATAATTAATTATAGTTCATGATATTTGCAGGATTTTTTGTAATGATATAACCTACTATTAACATATTTTTTTTTTATACAGAGCTGCCGTGGCGAAGGAAATTTTACAGTCATCGTATCCACATAGAAGACCAGATAGTTGACCAAGGTTCTTTAACAATTCCTTTTTTACAAGGTGTATACAAATTTGTGGATAAGATTTATTTGCAGGTATGTTCAAACATATGTAAATTTTCTCCTTGCCATTCATTAAATTCAAAATTAGGAAATTGAGTATTTTTTTTGGGTTTTTAGAAAAAATGTTAGATTTATATTGGTCTGAGAAAAATAAAATTATTTATTTCGCACGTATTGGCATTCAAATAAACATGGTTCCGAGAAAAATAATGAAAAAGTTTAGTATTTGCATCGCATTTAGAAAAGAATGAAAATTAGAATTCATTCCATCCTCAAATATGAAAAAGACATTTTATTCCGTCAGTATATCATGAATTTGTATTTTTGACATTTTGTACTATATACTATGTCTAGGCTCCTAGCGAGATAAACTTTTTGAAGCAAAAAATGCGAGATATATTTCATATGAGAAATAAAATGGTATATTTGTAACCATCCCCAAATGGGCATGCCGAGTTTTATTAGTTTAATCTTCTCTACCTTGGGAAGGAGGAAAGCAACTAGGTCCCATGCTTATTTTATTGTTTCCCTTCAATTAGTTTTCCCTTTCCAAGGCGGAGAAGTTTTCCTTCAAGTTACTTCCACTCAAGGCAGAAACTTTCCTAGGATGAAAGAGGGAACTCTCAAATAAGGAACATCCGAGTTATTTTTTCTTCAACATTATTTGAATATTTGGACATACAATTTTTTATTGAAAAAATAATAGCACAAATGCACCACAGATGTCAGATTTCATTTTGTTGAAACTCATTTTTTTTCGTTAAGTTGCACGGTAGCAGTGGCGGAGCTTGATTGTAAATATTGGGAGGGTAAAAAAAAATTCTCCTTTGCTGATTAATGCTCCACAAAAATATATATTCTACAAAAATAATATATATAATCACCAAACTGAACAATATATATAGATTTAAAGGTAATTCGTATTTTGTATAATGAATTGCATAATTTTGATGTTTTCCTATACTGTCAATTTACTTAGAAATTCATTCTTTAACTAAAATAGAAAAAAAAATCTACAAAGTCATATTCCCATTGAGAATAAATAAATATAATAATAATAATACTAACAATCAAGGCCTATCGTGATGGCTTTCTAGAATGAGGCAACCATGTAATTCAACCTCATTTTTGCAGTATAAATACATGGAGCGAAAATCTTATGGCCATCAAACCATAAATCATTTATTTCCTTAATAAAAATAAATAAATCATATCGATTTCTTCATCAATTGGTTTCCTCGAGTAGTTTCAAACCCCTAACTAAATCTTGCAAGGTTGAGATCGAGTTAAATCTCTCACAATGCCGATACTCAATGGGGAAGTTTATGACCTTGATCACCACAAGCACCCTCTGAAATTTAAGGAGTTCAACTCGTGATACATATGCGATGGATGCAAAGAACCAAGGCTTCATTCTGGTTATTGTTGTGATGGTGCACACTGCAAATTTGTGCTTCATGAACAATGCATAGAAAGCATCGGAAATCACTTCCGTTTCAACCGTTTTCCTGAGTGTGATTTTGAGTTCCTAAGAGGGCTCCAATTAGTCACCTTGGGAGCCGGAGGAGCAAGAACGATTCAGTTAGCAAGCTGCGACGCTTGCGCTAGACCAATCAACGGTTATGCCTACACACACTCCCACGGAAGTGTTATTGTGAGTATTCACCCATCATGCGCAACTCTTCCTCACATCATTAGTGACGGGACGACTACGATGAAGCTTGTCAGTGAGATAAGCTCCAACTGTTTTTGGTGTGAACCAAAGTTTGCCTGGTCTTCGGAATAGCCGGGCATACATTTCGACAACATCAATGTCTCTACAGATTCATGTCGGGTGTGTGAAGGACTTCTTTTTGGAGCACTCGAACCAAGGGAGCAATTTAGGTGGCAACATAAAGATAAGCCATCCTTATCTAGCGTTGCCGAGTAGTAGCAACTCAACAGTAAGTAGATGTAACTCAACAGCTATTGTGCCTAGTATGCAAACAAGCACCAGCAACTCAACAGCTACTGCACGAATTAGAAAGCGAGATCAAATTAAGAAAAAATTTAAGTTTTTGGCCATCTGATTGCAGCAGTGATAAGCTCCGCTACAACCGGAGCTTCCCTCGTCGCAGCGATTGCTACAATAGCTCCCACCTGATTATAAAAAGCCTTTGCTATATATCTGTATATATATGGTGTAAACCTGTTATTCAATATAAATTGTTTATTTGTTTTACTTAATTCTGGTGCTAGTGATAAGGCGCTGAATAGGCTAGGATGGTTTACTTTCTCTTTAATAAATTGTTTATCCTATTTTGTAACTCTTATTTCATATAAATCAACACAAGAATGTTAACCCCATTCCTTCAAAAAAAAAAAACCCTGTCATTCAATTTGGTACTTCCATGGTTTATATTTCAAACATTGTGTTACTTAATTCTGCTCTACAAAAGAGCAAAAGAAAAAAGAAAAAAAAATAGAAAAGCAGAAAAAAGGAAAAAGGAAAAAGGAAAAAGGAAAAAGGAAAAAAAATGTAACTTTGTATTCTATATTTCTATTTTATATTAGTACTCTGTACATAGGTGAGTTGATTGGTTTTTGGAATTTTAAGATGTGGTTATGTACTTTGTAATGTTAATAAATAAAGGTATGTTTTGTGTGGTGTGCCAATTGAAGCATTATTTTTTTCTGTTAATTTTGATTTATTTACCATAAAAATTAGTTAGAATTTGACATTTAAATTATAGAATTTTAGCTTATTATTTAGTACTTACCAATGCCAACGAATGTCCACCCAGCAAAGTTACTATGACACTCCAAGGATTCAAGGAACAGCGAAGTTTTTTTTTATTATGTGAACTGATAATACACTAAAGCCTTAATAATTCATACTACTTGATTAGAAATATTGCAACCATAATCCCTGAAATCCCTATAAAGATCCATCATTGGTTGATACATTTCAATGAATATACGACCATCCAACTATACTATTTTTTTTTTAGATTATCCAATTATACTAATTAAAAAAAAACTTTAATTAGATATGCATAGTACTTGATGTGCAGCAATCTTTTGTGTTAATCCTAAACTTTTAAATGTTATCTACACGAACAGCTCCATTCAAATTAAAAAAATCTATGCAAAGCGATTTAATTTAGATGTTTTTTTTTCCGGAAAATATAATCAAATGCCAACTTAAAAAATTCTCAACAAGTCTAGTGGGGAGAAATATACATAGGATCTCCCGAATTTATTAGGATCTCCCCAATTTATTTAAAAAAAGTATACATAGGATCATGTCATTTGGGGCCGTTACTCATTAGCCATTGGCAAATTAATGAAATTAAAGAGTTCAAGAGAAAACAAATATCTGCATTATTTATTTCATCATTTTTTCAGTATAATTAAAATTAATAGTGTTGGAGGAGTGCCACTCAAGTTCTGTCAAAAAAAAAAAATGTTGGAGTGTACACACTTTTGATGACTTATTATGGCCGACTTCTGTCGGATATCAGCTCCAACACTGGTTTTAATCCATACTGAATCACTCAATCTCATTCTTCGCATGTAATATCAATTTTTAAACAGTATAACTCTCAACATAATATACCATTATTTGTTTAATTTATACTTTTTGTAAAGTTATATCATTAGTTTGAGATGTATATTATGCAATAATTTTAATGAATTTGTTAGAGAGGGACAATTTTTTATTTGATAGACTTTGCTAAATATATGTTACACAAAATTGTATTTGTCGGAATGCAATTTATCTAGTTAAGCTCCGCCTCTAATTTTATATATAAATATTAGCGTTAACTCAACACACGATATTACTTGCACTCTTTTAAAACTCAGTTTTGCTAGATTTTATATTCTACAAGAAAATGGAAAATTGACGCAGTTTTTTTTTTCTTTTCCATTTTTCAGAAAAGTCTTGACAAAATATATGAAAACTATAGCTTGTAGAAACACTGTGTAGCGAGTCAGTCAGAGCGACTCGCTACACCGAGAAAAAACACGAGGAAAGCGCGCTGCACGCCCGTGAGAGTGAGAACTGAGAAGTGAGAAGGCGGAACTTGAAAGGGCAGGAAGAATAAGAAGAAGAAGAAGAAGATGGAGGCGGCGCTGGCCATGCACCACCTCTCTCCCCTCCTTCCATTATCATCATCTTCTTCACCAACTCGCAAGCTTCCGTTCTCCGTCCAAGCCACCTCTTCCTCTTCCTCTTCTCGCAACAGTTCATGTAACTATTTCCTTCTCCCCTCACTTCTATATTCATCTCATCACTCTGTCAGTCAGACACGACTACCCTTCAAACCTCTAATTACTCTGCTTTCTACTATTATTCTCTTTTGCGAAATTTAATCTCGTCAATTACCCACTTACATATCATAAAAATGTTCTACTTTTTTGTTTGGTTCAGCGATTACGCTGCTCGATTATGGCGCAGGAAATGTGCGCAGTCTGCGCAATGCCATTCATCATCTCGGTTTCAATATCAAAGATGTAATTGATTTCATTTACAATAAAACACAAGAAATATACTTTCATAAATCATGAAAATATTATTTAGGTTCTTTTATTTATTTTTATTTAATGTAGGTTCAAAAGGCAGAGGATATTCTCAGTGCGGATTGTCTTGTTTTTCCAGGTGTGGGTGCCTTTGGTGCAGCCATGCAAGTACTCAGTCAAAACGGGTTTGCTTCTTTTCATTTGTGAAACATTATAAGCAAACTTGTAAACATAAAATGATGTCACATATTTAATTAATTTAACAATTTAGGTTGGGTGAAGCACTACGCGAGTATATAGAAAAAGATCGCCCCTTTTTAGGCATTTGTCTCGGTCTCCAATTACTTTTCGAATCCAGCGAAGAAAATGGATCAAGTCGATATTTCAACGTTTTCTAAATTTCTAAACATTATATCATATTTTAACTGAAATTTAATTTTGTAATGTTGGTACAGTAAAAGGGCTTGGAGTTATACCTGGTACGGTGGGTCGGTTCGATTCGTCCAAAGGATTAATCGTGCCGCATATTGGATGGGATGCTTTGAAAACCGTGAAGAAAGATTGCGGTATTTTAGATGGAATTGAAGGCCACCATGTTTATTTCGTTCACTCTTACCGAGTTTTACCAGTAAGCGTATTTAAAATTAAAAAAAAAAATATTTTTTAATGAAATAAACTGAATTTTTTATTTGTTTTTATTTAGTCAGATGAGAATAAAGATTGGGTTTCGTCGACTTGTGATTATGGAGGGAATTTCGTCTCTTCTGTTTCAAGAGGAAATGTGAATGCAGTTCAATTTCATCCTGAAAAGAGTGGAGGTTTTTATTTTTTATTCTTTTTGGTATGAATTTTAATTTTTTAGCTGCTAAACGAATAATTTGAATTTATTTTTCATTTACAGCTGTTGGGCTTTCGATACTTCAAAATTTTCTTAAGCAGTCCAGCTCTTCTAGCATAAAGGTACTTTAGAATAGAGCAAACAAATAAACAAATAAATATAGTGAAATTTGTGATTAAATCCCTGAAATTTTAATTTTCTCACATTTTGTGCTTACAATTTTTTAATGCAGACCTTGGTTCCTGGAAAAGCATCAAAGCTGGCAAAAAGGGTAATAACAAGAAACAATAATTATATTTTTTTAAAGTATTTTATGACAATAAAAAATAAAATAAAAAATGGAAAAAAGGTGATAGCATGTCTTGATGTGAGAGCTAACGATAATGGAGATTTAGTGGTAACTAAAGGCGACCAATATGATGTGAGAGAATCAACTGGAGACAATGAGGTATAAATTATTAATTTTTTTTTATTAAAAGAGAGAATGATAACATAGCTGATTTTTGTATTAATTTGAAATAATAATTAGGTTAGAAACCTTGGAAAACCTGTCGAGCTGGCGAGTCAGTATTATAAAGACGGTGCTGATGAGGTACAGTTAAATTAAATATGTACTCACATTTTTAATACAAATAATTAAAAAAATAATTGTGATACTGAAATATAAAAAAATGTAATAATTAATTTCAGGTTAGCTTTCTGAACATAACGGGGTTCCGTGACTTCCCTTTGGGAGATTTGCCTATGCTTCAGGTCCGATTAAATTTAATTTTGAAATATTGTTTTATTATGAATTTTATTTTTATTTAATTTTTCTCAATGAATTTTTTTATTATGAAGGTGTTGAGAAGTGCATCTGAAAAGGTATTTGTACCGCTCACAGTTGGTGGTGGTATCAGAGACTTTACTGATGCTAATGGCAGGTTTGTATTTTTTTTAATTATATTATTATTAATTATTATACTACAGATTAATAATAATTTAATACATTTTTTTAATTGGGGATTTAAAGGTATTATTCAAGTTTGGAAGTTGCGTCAGAGTATTTCAGATCGGGCGCTGACAAGATTTCCATTGGGAGCGATGCTGTTTTTGCTGCTGAAGAATATTTAAACACTGGAGTATTTGTTTTAATTAAATAAATAAAACAAAAGGATATTTTCTTTTAATTATGGTTTATAATTAGTCTTTTATTTAGGTGAAGACTGGAAAGAGTAGCTTGGAGCAGATTTCTCGTGTTTATGGCAATCAGGTTCTTTTGATATCTATTAAAATGCTTTAATTATTATCTTTTTTAAACTTTGGATATAATTATTTCTTTTTCTTTTTTCTTTTTTATTTTGCTCAGGCAGTAGTTGTGAGTATTGATCCAAGAAGAGTTTACGTCAAAAATCCGGATGAAGTCCAATTTAAAACCGTAAAATTGAGCAAACCTGGTAAAAAAAATTGATTTATTTTTCCATATCTTCCAATTCTTTAATGGTCATATTAATTTGTATTTACCATTTTGTTGCAATAATCTTGTCATAATTTCAGGACCTAATGGAGAAGAATACGCTTGGTATCAATGCACGGTAACTAACCAACTAACTAACTAACTAAATATTTCCTTTTCTTTTCTTTTCTTTTCTTTTCTTTACTTTAATTTTTATTTTAATATTTTGTGTGTGTAAATAGGTCAAAGGGGGAAGAGAAGGAAGACCAATAGGAGCATACGAGCTTGCAAAGGCAGTAGAACAGCTCGGAGCGGGAGAAATCCTTCTCAACTGCATTGATTGCGACGGTACCCTTATCATAATTTTCCAACCAACCCCCCGCATTATTCCTAAATTATATTTATATTATTTTATTTTACGACAAACAGGTCAGGGAGAAGGATACGACATAGAGCTGATAAGACAGGTGTCAGACGGCGTGACTATTCCTGTAATAGCAAGTAGCGGTGCGGGAAAAGCAGAGCATTTTACGGAGGTGTTTAGCAAAACTAATGCTTCTGCTGCTCTTGCTGCTGGAATTTTTCATCGCAACGAGGTAGTTTTTAGTTGGTGGAAATAAATTGAATTGTCTTTTTGGATTGTTTTTATTGCTTTTTTTTTTTTGGGCTTAGGTACCGATTGGGGAGGTGAAAGAGCATTTGAAGGGAAAGGGTGTGGAGGTGAGGATGCTGGTTAAGGATGAAGGAAATGAGAGTGCACCAAAGTTGTTTGAAGTAGAAAATGTGATTGTTTAATGGATTAATTATTAATGATTAGCTATAGAGTATTTTACCTACTATCTTGTTGATGTTGTAGTTTTGATCGTTGGAGATTTTTATGTTAGGATGTGTTTTGAATAAATTCCAGATTTGTGTGTAATAAGTGAATCAGTGTATCTGATGGCAATCTTGTAATGGTTTTGAATATTATGTTGATTATGTTTTGTGCATTATAATGGTGCTGGTACATACCAACACGAGATATCTACAGGAATTGTATGAAATCTAATCAAATTTACCAACATGCGCGAAAGAAACAACATTCAGAAGAAAAAAAAAAAAATAATGATACAAGGCAAAAAGAAAAAAGTACAATGTAAGCTACAACATATGAATTGTATATAAATAAGAAAAACGGTACAAAATGGCCCGTCTTCCTAACAAAACAACATTACAACCAAATGGTCGTATCATACATTCTCCCTAACAAAACAATATTACAACAATGGTCGTGTGTCATCTTATCTCCTCTCCCTAACAAAACAACATTACAACAATGGTCATGTGTGTGTATCTTATCTATCCTACGCATTTTAAACACGATGATACATTTTTGCGAAATTGAAACAAAGTTGTCGGTCCCTCTCATCTCCCCACCCTCCCCATCCTTTAAAACCCGCTTGGTACCCGCTCTGCTTTCTAAAAAAATGCACTCCCCATTCCTTCTTCACGTTACAAACCTTATCTGATTCCTCGATTCTGAATTTCAACTCTCCTTCATCCACACAAACCGCATTGGATTTCTGACCCTGATGCAACCCACACTTGCCAAAATGAATCGCACTCGATCTAGACCCTCTTAGGGTAAAAACTGGGGTTTTGAACGACGGATAAACCGTCGCCCACATGGTTATATCCCAATTATAATCGTCGAAATTACAAAACTCCTTTGCTTTCGCGTGGATTTTCCTCCAAACGGTTCGGTTGAAAGAATATCCGATATTCCCCATTTTTTCCGCGATTAAAAGATCCCATCCTTCGCCTCTCGAGTTTACATCCGACGGCGCGAGATTCGCCGCGTAGCACTCGGGACATTTTTTGGGCTTTAATTCGGTCAAAACTTGGATGTTTTTATAAGCGTTTGGAAGGATGAAATGGTCCTCTTCTATGAATAAAATGTGACCGTTGAAGTTACGGGTCTCTGACAAACCGTCCCAAATCGTGTTCATCATCCACCACCAATGGTGTTTTAGCGACACGATTTTGGGTGATCGATGGTTTCCATATTGGTCCGTGTTTCCTTTGCAGTTTTTCTCAGACGGATTCTCTTTCTCTTTACAGTCGCCAGGCGAAACGCCGGGGAAAATATTTGTGTAGAGATGAGGAGAGTACGGGGCGAAAATTTGTTTGACTTGGCAAAATTTAATTTCTTGGATGATTCTATCCATTTCGGGAAAGTAGCCGTCGTGACTCACGATTAGAAGGGTTTCGCTTATTCCTTCGACTTGTGAGAGGCTGTCTACGACTATTTTGAGATATTTCGGCCTATTATGTACATAAAGTACGATTTTGATGTGGTCTTTTGAGAGAGAAGGGAAAAGATGAGTGTTTCTAGGAGGGCGTCGGTTTGTTTCTTCCAAAGAGAGGGATAGCTCGTTTTGTTTCGGCAGATTTGATTTGTCTACAAAAATATGACCTACATCTGTTGAGGGATGAGAAGAAGAAGGGGGAGAGATAGAGTGATGAACAGAAGCAGAAACCTTGGCTCGTTTGAGGAGAAGAGTCAAGGTGAGAACGGCGCAAACAGAGAAGAGAACTAGGATGAGAGCTCGCTTGAGGCTGTTGCCGTCCTCCTTGAACCGATTCCTCCGATTGGCAGCCATACTACCATGAATTCAATAACCCTTTACTTTCCATACCATGAATTTAATTTAAGATCTCAGGTTCCCAGCTGAGCTTTTCACTCAGATAGTGAGCTAATTGCGGGATTAATTAAGAGTGGAAAAAGGAAAACCAACAAACCAGTAAAGAGAAGAGGAGAAATTAGGCCTTGAATTAGGTCTTGGGTTAGCCCTAGATCAGATTTAGGGAGGAAGGGGAAAGTGAAGAGAAACACGGTAGGTGGTGAAGATTGAAGAAGGAGAAGAAGGTGGAGGAGACGAGTTTTACCATAGAATCGTGACTTTGACTCCAAATCTCAAAGCTGCCTCCCCAGTTGACTATTACTATTCCTTGTTCTTTATGTTTCCAGATCCAAACTTAATCCAAAGAGGAAAGTATGAATCATATGCTTTAGAGAAAAATCCAATTTTACCCCCTCAACTGTTGAATTAGTTTATTTTTAGTCCCTCAACTTTTTTATGGTGCAATTTTAGTTCCTCAACTATTTAATAAGTGGGTTTTTGGTCCTTCAATCCGTTAAGTGCTTAAGTATCCGTTAAATATGACACATAATCAATGATGTGGCATATATTCTTAACACATACACAATAATGTGTTAATTTTTATTTAACAAATAAACATGCATAAAAAATATACATTTTTAATAAAAATAATATTTTAAGAAAAGAAGGGAATTAATAATTTTTTTATTTTTTTCAAACATTTGTCACGTTACTAATGTCACGTCATTGCTTACGTGTCAAATTTAACGGACACATATGCACTTAACGGATGGAAGGACCAAAAATACATTTATTGAATAATTGAGGGACTAAAATTGGACCAATAAAAAGTTAAGGGACCAAAAATAAACTAGTACAATAGTTAAGAGAGCAAAAATAGACTTTTCTCTGTGCTTCAAATACCCCAGCTAAGAAAATGGTGGAAAATTGGGCCTTTGTGGGGGTAGGTAAAGTACTGACTATTTATTAGGTATGGCCCATGAATTCGATTATTGCCTACCATAATCAGAGGCTTCAAGGTTAATATCACTTATTAAATTAGTTTCAATTTCTATTCTTCTGTGAAATACTGTCTTTTTTCTTGCTGAAAGAAATGAGAATAAATTTCACTTAAGTGTTCTTATTTATTATTTTCTTTTATGATTGCTGCTTATACAAACAAATAATAATATACTTAATTTTTTTAAATATAATAATAATATACTTATTATTATGAAAAAAAAATCATGGAAATCTCGCACATAGTATGAGTATCCTTTGTATGTTTATATTACTAACAAAAAGTCATATGCTACAGAGTCATTGGTGATACGCAAATAATACGGTGCGGGATAGATTCGTATATAATTTTTATCGAGCGTTTCCTAACTCGGTTAAATATTCGGTCAAATGAAACATAACATATTCGGTCAAATAAAACAAAGATGGTAATAATTCGTCAATTCAGCTCATGATTAGGAATAATTCGATATATAAAACTATGTAAATAGAAACTTAAGAAATATTATTATTTGATAAAATATCGGAAAATGCATACTAGATTTTTGTCTTGTCAAAAATTCATGAATGAATGTTTATTATTGAATGGAGATGCAAGCTTCACGTTTTATTAAATTCAAAAAATACGCGTTTAGTACGTAAATTATTCGCGAATTAAACATTGAACAAAGCAGCTTGATAAATATATAAGGAAAAAAATTGGTGCAAATTATTGCCTTTATATTTCAAAATTTTCCTTATATATTTATCATGCTGCGAATCAATTCAAACGTTGTTAATATTCACTGAAATTAGGCAAACAAAATTGACATTTGACACATGTAAATGTACATTGTACTCATAATTTTTTTTAGGGCTCATATACATGGGCTCCACTTAAATCCCCATTTGTCTCTTTTTCACTGTCAAACGGGCCTCACATGCTGTCAAATGGGCCCGTTTGACAGCTATTTGACAGTGGATCCCGTTTGACAGTGATCTATTTGCAAGTTGGGGGAGATTTTTAGAGGGGGCCAAATATACTTTTCCTTTTTTTTATAAGATAAACTCGCTCAATTAGTGCGAGCTAGATTTGCTCCATCTACCTTTATGTACTTTAGATAACCTGGCAATAATTATGCTCTTTCCTATCTTTTTCCAATATTTTGTTATTATTTCCATTATTTCTCCAGCACGGAAAGGCAATCAACTATGACTCGCTTCCAAGCTTTCCAACCAGAACACTACAATAAGGCCAACATACATTACATTAAATTAAATCAATTCCCAATTACACAAAACCTTTTGGCTTCTCATGGCCGACAACATATCACCAGATCTCCTCCTCTCTTTTTCCATATTATTTCTCCTCTCCTTACAAATATCCGCCCTCCCGCCGGCCTCCCCAATTCACTGCGACGGATCGAGTTGTATCCTTTCAAATGCATACGGTTTGTGGAACGATCGTGATACCGACTGCCGAGCCGGGTTGGTTTTGTACCCGACAACCGAAGGAGAGATTGTGGATGCCGTTGCCGAGGCAAATAAGAATAACAAGAATGTTAAGGTGGTTAGCGGGTTCTCTCACACCATTCCTCCGTTTGCGTGCCCTCCTACTCCTGACTCTGTTCTTATCAGCACCGCAAAGTACGTAATAGCCAGAATATTTATCCTTCTTTTGTTGTAATCAAAATCATGAAGAGTGCGCTAATAGTCACTAAAAAGGAACTAGTTCTTTCCGTTAAAATGGTCTCTTGCTCATGTAATGCTTATGGTCACAGTCACACCTCAATGAATTTTTGCATAACAAATTGAATTTGGGATAAAAAAAAATCACCTATTCTTTAAGAGGAAAAAAAGGAACACATGAAAAACCAAATGACGTTTGCTACCGAAACCATATATAGTAAAAAAAAATTCAAATTTCTTTTTACAGCTATAATACGGAAATAGAAATAGATTTAACGAGCAATACGGTCACAGTTGACTCGGGTGTCAGGCTAAGAGACCTGATCGACAAGGTGGAGTCAGCAGGGCTGAGCTTGGTAGCCGCACCGTATTGGGAAGGTGTGAGCATCGGAGGTTTGCTGAGCACAGGGTCACATGGGAGTTCCTGGTGGGGCCAGGGAGGCTCGGTACATGACCATGTGGTACGGCTGAGTTTAGTGGTACCGGCCGAACAGGCAGAAGTATATGCAAAGGTATTGAGACTGTCGCATGGTGATGAGCTGTTTAATGCTGCGCTGGTGTCGGTTGGACTATTAGGGGTTATATCGAAGGTAAGTAGGCTTTTTTTTTTTCATCTTAAGCTTTTGATTGAACATTCAGGATTGAAATTGATGTAAAAAATAGAGGAATTGATAGATAGGTAGAATAGATAGTTTTTTTTTTTTTCTTTTTTCATGTAAATATTAGGAAAATAGATTGGAAATAATTTTTAGAAGTAGAAATTCATTTGGAAGGGGGAAGAACAAGCCCTCTCCATTTTTTTCTCAAAAAAAAAGTAGGCTTTGTGGTACCTTTTTGTTTTTATTTTTGTGAACACACAAAATATCATAATAATATAGTGGAAACGACAACGAGGAAGGTGGGGGCATTGTCGTTGACAATTGAGCAAAAATGTTCAATACAATGTTGATTGAGCGAAAATGTCAACATAATGTTGATTGATCAGGAGAGTTAATATTCATGGACTATCACAAAATATGCAGGTGACATTTTCGCTGGATCCAAGGTTTAAGAGGAGCATGACCTATGATTTTCGAGACGACAACATGCTTGAAAATGATTTTGTTGCTCACGCACATGATCACGAGTTTGCCGACATTACATGGTACCCTTCAAAACATACTGCTGTGTACCGACAGGACAACCGGGTTTCGTTGAATTCTTCAGGTGAAGGCACAAATGACTTCCTCGGATTCCAGTCGAACCTAATTGTGGTATCAGCTGGGGTACGGTCTACAGGTATACACATGACATATAAATGAACATATAATTTGTCGATATTCATGAATCAAAGATTATGACCTAGCATTTTTTTGTCAACATTTATGTTGCAGAGAAGACGCTGGAAAAATCACGAAGCACCAACGGAAAATGTGTACTGGCATCCACGGAAATGGCATACAAAAAACTCATTGGGAATGGATTGAAAAATTCCGGAAGCTTCTTCACAGGATATCCGGTGATCGGGTATCAGGGCAAGATACAGACGTCTGGCTCATGCTTGCATTCCTCACCTGACAAACCGTTAAGCATGTGCGCATGGGACCCAAGAATAAAGGGCCTCTCCTTCTTTGAAACCACAGCGATCTTTCCTTTATCTCAATTCAAGCAGTTCATTCTTGATGTGAAAATGCTAAGGGATCTGAAACCCGAGAAATTTTGCGGAATTGATGTGTATAATGGGCTCTTAATCAGGTTCATTAAGAAATCGACCGCATATTTAGGTCAGTATGAGGATTCTGTCGTAGTGGATTTCAACTACTTTAGGGCGGACGAGCCGTCTACGCCGAGACTAAACCAAGATGTGATGGATGAGATAGAGCAAATGGCCTTTGTGAAGTTCAACGCGAAGCCCCACTGGGGAAAGAACCGAAGGATTGCGTTTCTCGGCATTCAACCGAAATATCCAAATTGGGATAGGTTTATGAAAGTAAAGACGAAATTAGACCCTAAAGGAATGTTCAATAGCTCGTGGCTTGAGAAGGCGATGAAATTGGCAGCTGGATCAGAGAGAGAAGATGGGTGTGCTTTAGAAGGGCAGTGTATATGCTCTGAAGATAGCCACTGTAGTCCAAGCCAAGGTTTCTTGTGCAAGCCCGGCCTTGTGTATAAAGAAGCAAAGGTTTGCCGATATTCTTATTCTAACATTGAATAAAATAATGAATTCAATTATTGAAAGTAATAATGTCCTAGGTCAAATTGTTTTGCCGTGTGGGAAACGGATTATGTATCAGACATTATATTTTTGTATTAGATGTTTTATCTCATAAATTTTTTCATATAATAATTGTACGTAAAGGTTGTTAGATTCGATTTATATACTGTTATATCATATGTATATACTGTTATACCATATCTATATTATCACGTGTATATACTGTTATATCATGAATATGTATGTCCGTTATACGTTATCGGAATATGTGATTCTGATAGTAAAACCGTAAAGTAAAGTGAATATAATTCTAAATTATCCATAATCATATAAGAGATGTTTGTAAAACAAACATATTTAAAAATCTCAAATCATATATATAGACTAGTATGTTATTTGGATGATGGTCATGTTTTACTGATCATATATATTGTATATCAATTCATTAATATAAATATATGTTAGAGAACATATATTGGATCAACCCACTATGAGAATATACATGGTATATGTCATTAGTGTTTTCTCATCATCTAATGTATGAGCAGTCCTTTGACTTGAGGTCATTATAGCTTCCTGCATGTATATTTTCATACTTTGATATAGTCAAACGTTATTTTTAGTCGGATAATTATAAAAGCTATGATTGAGTATTTAGTGAATCATGAGTTGGAATGTGAATGATCAAGATAGAATTTGTTACTCTCGGATACGAGAGAGATATCTCAGGGCCTCCTGATAAATTGAGACTGAAGGAAAACACACGGCCGTGTACGAAAGAATTAATATCTTTTAATTTATTCAGTCTAATTATAATTCAAGAAAGAGAATTGATCAAAATAAGGATGACATAAAATCATATCTTATGATCAATATAAATATCTTTTAACAAAGGGACTAAATACATAATTGATGTATAGGTTATGATCACGTATCATTCATTTAATTTGGGTAATCATAACGTCGTACTAGAGGCTACTTATGATTTATAAACTTGAAGTTTATTGCCAATATTAAATGAACCTACATGGTCGCACACAAACAGAACTAACTCGGTTGGACACAGAAAATCAAAAGGAATGTGAAGAAGTGTGAGCATTAAATGATATAAATAGATGAATGGTTCATCTGATTAGGTCAGAAGATTCAGATCACACCCTAGCCGCCTATTGAGAGAGAGAGAAAAAGAGAAACCGCATCTAGTAATCTCGGTTTCTCCGCCAACAATAGCAGTTCGCGTGTGGATACGTGTAGAGGGCGGTGCCGGAGTCGTAGCGCCTTTCGTGATCAGATCCGCAAGAGACGCAGGGAGATCGTTTGGAAACGAATCGGGAAGCCCTACAAACCGGATTAGTCGAATTCGAGGTATAAATAAGATTTATTTTTCTGACTTGATTGATAACATACGGATCCTCGGTTAGAAAACGGGTAAAATTTTAATTCCGCTGTGCTTCTGATAATACATGTTTCCTTTCACTTATGTCAACACTAAGAAATGGCAAGTTTGGGATATTGAGTTTGGAGAAAGATAACTTTTATTGAAAAAGAACTTACTAATTTATGATTTTATTTACCATATATGTTATAAAATTTTAGGATGTTGATTAGGGGAACAACTATATTTTCCTTCTTTTTTTTTAACATTTTCAATGCAAATTTAGAAGGTGATAAAATATTTCATGTTTGTATGAATTATGTGATATTGAACCTGTTTATACCTCTCTTTGGAAAAGTATTGCCTTCGGAAGATCCAATCAACTGCCGTAAGCTCAATTCCTTTTGGTCCTAATAAATTTCAATGTTTTATTTCTCAATTATCTTTGACCATTCTCATTGTGTCAAATCACTCAAGTTGTTTTAGTCGTCAAATAATGAGTGCAAATCTAAAAAATTAACTGATCATTGATTTTTTGAGACTATTATTAACTCATTACTTGTAACAATTTGTCATTTTTAGAACACATATCATCGTATGCTAGTGACAATGATTAATACATTTCAATTTTTATGGGTTTACTAACGCCTCCTTTTCCGCCTCGCTAGCATGTAGTATTTCTTCTCAGTCCCCATCAGCATCTCCTCAAACCCTTCCTTCGTCTCCGCCGGAGTCACAATTGCCCTAACTAACTAAGCTCCATTCAAAAATTAACCAGCAATAATAAGAAGAGTTGTTGTAAGAAGGATACTAATTAGTAATTACAATACTAATTACTGACCTTAGATGGAAAACAACGGCGAGGGAGGATGAGGCGGGGATGGCGGAGAGGGACGAACAGAAGTGCAAGGCGAGTTTGCGAGAAGGAGCGAGAAATATTCAAATATTTGAGAGAGAGGTTTGGCGGAAAATGAAGACTCAAATGAAGTTTGTGTATCGTGTTCGTATAACGAACTCAGTTCGTTACCTTGAGGAGGAAGAGAGAGGCATCGATAGGCCTTAGAAATATTATCCGGTCCAAAAGCCCAGTTAATCCAGCTTTCTATATAGATGGTCTGGGCTGGGATGGGCTTTTATAATAATAAGCATTTTATTAACTACCATTATAGTTTTTTAAATAATTACCTGATTTTGTATCTAATTTTAAGTATACAACAGAAATTATATTTTTGATACTAGTGTTATGAAAGTTACTATAGATTGGCTCGGATATTGACTATTGTAAAACAGACCATCTTTTCTTTAGTTACAAAAGCAAGCACACAACAAAAAAATAGCAGATACAAAAAGAGAACAAAAAAAAAGAAGAAGGATTAGGCGGCCAATATAATATATGTTAATTATATCCATTCTTTAGGCCTTCAAATATATTATATGCATGCTCTATATTGTATTGCAAAACACCACTTGCACATAAAGAATGCGCTTATAAAGATACGCAAGTCAAACTAACACAAAAATTAAGTTATCAGTAGATATATTTAAGTCCTAACTACGTCACAAAAAGTAGTCCTCCATAGTACACTGGTGCTTATGTACTACAAACACCTTTGGCCGGCCGGACCTATTTATAATGTATGTATGCAGTAAATATTAAACAGAAAATAACTTTCGTGTTCTAACTTTGACGTAGACACAAAATACAAGTACATATTTTCCGTATAAATAAAGATAGCATATATATTATAGATGGGTCCTTGTATGGAATTTTTTTTTTTTTTTTTTTTTTGAAAATTATGTATTAAATTTTTGAAAATTTTCTTAGTATTTTATCAATAATGCTACACAACACAACAGAATATCCCGACGGCATTCCAACAAAATTTATTCTGCAAATATTACAGCTATTTATAGAAATAATATTTGCATAACATTTTTGCGTAGCATTTTTGATATTTTATTCGAGCAGACATAAAATATTAAGAAAATTTCAAAAATTTCTATACAAGGACTAACCTATAATATATATGGTATCTTTCTTAACGCTTCTTTTAAAGACTGATCAATATAGAACGTCTATGACGGATAAATTCTTTCAATAATGCTATGGAGCATGGCAGAAATCCGACACAATCCTGACAGGGTTTGTTCTGCAAATATTACAGCTAATTAAAGAAACTAAGTAATAATTAATGTATTTATTAGCTGTAATTTTTGCACAACAAATTCTGTCAGGATGCCATCCGAATTTTCCATCATGCTCCATAACATTATTGAATTTTTTTTACCCATTAGTTGATTTTTCAACCTACACAAGTAAGAAAATATTTATAGATAGAAATACCCCTCATTGTATGATAATCTTTTTATTTCCTATGTCATTCATAAAAACATTTAATATTTCAGTTCTTTTATAAAATATATTCAACATTATATTTTTTTTTTGAAAAAAAAATTTAATCAACATTATAATTCTATTACACTTAAAAATATGAAAAAACAATATTTGACGAGGGCTAATTAGGGTCAAAAAATTATTTGAGTGATCTGTTAATATATGGATAAAAAAAAGTTAGATTCATATTCAGTGGTGGTTGATCGGAAATAACGGGGGGGCCAAAATATGTTCCTTATACATATGCAAATATGTTAGAAAAGCGTAAGCAGCTTGATTAATGATTTAATATTACTAAGTTAAGCTATTACTATATTAGGTGGTTCTAACTTCCAAGCGCCGTCAGAAGCTAAACTAAATTAAGCATAGTTACGTAGTGTGTTTCTGCGTATTGGTCTAAATTAGCTTCAGTCCGTGATATTATTACCTTATCTCTTCATGTCGTCATCTTTTGACTTTTGTTACCTTTGGTCGGCGTTTCTGTTGTTTTAGTTGCATGTATTTTATATATCTAATTTGTTTCTTGTGCAAATTGTAATAACTTTCTTTTTCATAATTCCATTTATCTTAGAGTCGAATAATGAAATTTTTTTGCAAAATAGCACTTTTTTGAAGAATAATTAATCAGATGACATTTTTTCCGAAATATTTCAGCAGATAACACTTCCGCCAGACCCTCTGGCGGAACTGAAGTAGTTCCTTTTTGCAAAATAGCACTTTTTTGAAGAATAATTAATCAGATGGCATTTTTTCCGAAATATTTCAGCAGATAACACTTCCGCCAGACCCTCTGACGGAACTGAAATAGTTCCGCCAGAGGGTCTGGCGGAACTAGTGATTTTTTTTGTTGTTGATCCCAGCCATTTGGCACCCGTAAACACGCTTAATTAAGAAAAAAAGTTAGTTTCGTCATAGGGTCTGGCAGAACTAGGTAAAATTTATTTTTTCAGGTTAAACTCTTAATTTAGAAGACCAATTAGCTCAAAAAATTATGAATTCATCAGTTCCGCCAAACCCTCTAGCGGAACTGGCTATTTTATATTTTTTTTTGTCTCTAAACAGCCATGAAAATTTAGCCCAAAAAAAAAAATTACTATTCCGCCAGAAGGTCTGGCGGAACTATGAACAGTAATTTTATATATATATATATATATATTTTTTTGCTAAATTTTCATGGCTGTTTAGAGGGAAAAAAATATATAAAATAGTAGGTTCCGCCAGAGGGTCTGGCGGAACTACTGAATTCATAATTTTTTGAGCTAATTGGCCTTCTAAATTACGAGTTTAACATGAAAAAATAAATTTTACTCAGTTCCGCCAGTCCCTCTGGTGGAACTGGCTTTTTTTGTTAATTAAGCATGTTTAAGGGTTTCAAATGGCCGGGATCAACAAAAATAAAAAAATTACTAGTTCCGCCACACCCTCTGGCGGAAATGCTAGATACCCAATTATTTGCAAAATAGTGTCATCTGATTAATTATTGTTCATAAAAGTGCTACTTTGAAAAAAAAATCCGAATAATGGGACTCAATTGCTAGTTGGAGTGGGTGCTATTGGTTAAATTTTGTGTGAACTAGGATAATTTTTGCGCTTCCCTACGAATATTTCAATTTTATTATTCATTTCAATCTATGTATAAATTGAAATTATGAAAATTCTAAATAAAAGTTTGAAAATAATTATGTTGTGTAAGTTAGCTATGTTTAAAATTATTTTCAATTAGATCATAAGATATTCTATCCATATATTATTCATTCAAAAATATTTTCTATATCACATCTAATTGTGTAAGGATGGATAATTCCATAGAAATAAATTTACATATGTGAAATAAAATAACATAAATAATAAATTCATAAAAATAAAAAAATAATAACTAAATAATTTGGATAATTAATTTACAATCTCAATTTCAGTTTGCACTAAGATTTCTAAGATTAAAATGTCATCTTTTTTTATTCTCTTTGGTTTTCTTATGCGGTTATCTCTTGACATATTATATTAGAAAAAATTACGTAATAATCAGGCTTAGATGAAGGAGATCAAAAAAACTAAAAATGCAAGATAATTTATTTCATAGATTTTAGTTGAAACCACATAAGATTTAATTATAGATGATTAACTTTAAAAAATATAAAAATAATAATTATATTTAACATGATTTGTAAAAAAGAAATATGATATTATATATATGGAAAAGTATGTATACTATACGTATGAAAAATTGTAACATGACTCATTTTCTTAAAAACATTGTCATCGCTATTTTTCTTATTTGTTTTATATTTTTTTAGTTGTTAAAATGGCACGGATTATGTATAAATTGATCACATATATTTTTTTCTTTTAAATCTGTAATACATTAAGTAAATATAATATAATGTTTAATACTCAGAAATTTTATTTGATATAATAGTTCTCACGTAATTGGAGATATAACACAAAACATTAATCTAATTGATCAAGTGATATTGTGATAATAATTTAAATAAAAAGCTAAAATTTGAAAAAAAAAATTGATCCAACGGCCGAGATAAAATTGACGATAGGTCTCTTGAGAATGCTGAAAAAAAGATGAAAAATAAGTTATGATTTAATGAGCATATATTTTTTTGTATATTTTCTCTTATATAGTTTATATTCACATATTTTAGTAAGAAAAAAATAAATTGGAATTAGAACAATATGAAACTTAAAATAAAGAGAAATTTTCAACAAATTTATATTTGATGATTTTAACATGAGAAATAAAATATTCTTTAAGAATTATAATATTTTTTTAAAAAAATTATTTATATTTTAATGAGTGATCTTTTCATTAACTATTCCCCCCCCCCCCCCCCCCCCCCAAAATTCTAGCATCCAAGGGAGGGGTTTTAAGAGGCCACGTCACCCCATTTTCGTGACCGTTGGATGGGGTGATGTGGTTTGATATGGACCGTTCGATCGTTTAGAGTTTCTGATATTTTATGGCGGTTTCTGTGTAGTTTCTGTGTAGTTAGATGGTGTCAGAATATGATTGGTCGAAATTCGGTGTTCTGCGTTCTATCCTGATTTAGTGTGAAATGTCAAATCAAATATAATTAATTATTTTGAAAAATAAACTGTGTAACTTATGTGTTGTGAGTTATAATATCAATAACCGCCGAATACTCGCTACACATAATTCATTCCTAAATAATAATAATTTTTTTTTTAAATAATGATTTATCAAAAAAAAAGGGCCCACATGTCACTCTCTTTCTCTCTCTCCCTCAAATAAAAAAAAATAATGATTTCCAAATAAAAATATAATTAATTATTTTGAAAACTAAACTGTGTAACTTATGTGTTGTGAGTTATAATATCAATAACCACCGAACACTCGCTACACATAATTCATTTATAAATAATAATAAAAAAAATTTAAAAAATAATGATTTATCAAAAAAAAAATGGGCCCACATGTCACTCTCTTTCTCTCTCTCCCTCAAATAAAAAAAAATAATGATTTCCAAAATAAAAAAAAAGGTGGGGCCCTCTTTCTCTCTCTCTCAAATAATTAAAAAAATAAATAAATAATTCATTTTCCAAAAAAAAAAATGTGGGTTCCATGTGTCTTTCTCTCTCAGGTAATTTTTTCCCAACGTTTTATTTCAAAATATGATTTTTTAGTAGCTCATTTTTTTGTGAAAAAATGAAAAATAGAACAAGGATGATGGGATCTTTCATTCAGGATCTCAATTGTTATACTTTCGAACGCACCATTATGTTTTCTCATAATGACTTTCAATATCTCCTGTCTTCAATCAACTGGATTGAATATCACAATGTCAAATGACATTATGACTCATTCCTAAATAAAAATAAAAAAAATAATAATTTATCAAAAAAAATGTGGGTCTCGTGTGTCACTCCTTTTATCTCTCCCTCAAGTAATTAAAAAAAAATAGATTAATAATTTTCAAAAAAAAAATGTGGGCCCTCTCTTTCTCTCTCCCTAAATAATTAAAAAAAAAAGAAAATAAATAAATCATTTCTCAAAAAAAAAAAGAATGTGGGCTCCATGTGTGTGACTCTCTCTAAGGTAATTTTTTCCTAAAGTTTTCTTTCAAAATATGATTTTTCAATAGCTCAATTTTTTTTAAAAAAATGAAAAATATAACAAGGATGATGAAATCTTTCATTCAAGACCCCAATTGTTATACTTTCGAACGCACCATTATGTTTTCTCATAATGACTATTAAAAATAATTTATATAGATTTTTTATGATTATTAATTCATAAGATAAATTTAATGTATTAATTATTAAACAATAAAAATGATAAAAATCGCAGCGAAGCGCAAAAATTCTCCTAGTTCCTATTAATAATTGAACAAAACATTGAACTATGATTCATTAAAACCATATGAGTAGTATCTAATGGTCAGAAACGAATTCAACGGTTCTCAGTAAGTTGGGGATGAAACACAAAACACCAATTCTATCAGTTATATGCTTATGTTTGAATAACCACATAAATAATGTCATAAATTATCAGTAAATTTGAGATAATGAATGATTAGTATTTGACAAAAAATTGAATCGAACGATCGAAATAAAAATGATGATGTGGCTCAATGAGATGACTCAAAAAAAGATAAAAAAAAAATAAGAGGTTAGAGTTAATTAATAAAGAAATAAATTTTTTTGTCCTACTAAAACCAAAATAACAGATAGAGCAAACGCTAAAGTAGTCAATTAGATTATAGAAAAATACAAAGTGGCCCTCAACCAATGAATTGGGTAACATCATTCATTCAGCCTTCCAAATTAACATTCTATTTCTAATTTAAGATTATATAGCATATTAAAAGTCGCCTCTTTTGATTAGTACATTAGTGAAAGCATTCCAACTAAAATGACTTAATTTAGTAACTCCACTAATCGATCAGTTGCAACAGAAATATGCGCTAATTGATTAATTCTTAGGATTCGCATACAATATATATGCAATTAATGGTGCCATACTGGAATATTGAAGTTAATTATTTATTGTGTCATTTGAAAAGTAACTAAAATGCAAATCATAATCAGTAGAATATTGACAAGAGTCAGATTATTTGATACCACATATTCCTAAGCTTACAAGTTACAATCATGTGCCACACATAGAATATATGAAAAATAAATAAATTAAGAAAGCATTGTTATACACTTGCTCCTCTATAAATTCACTCATTGGTGAAGACCTCGCAAGTCCAAAAATATGACGTAATTTAGTAAGTAAAATAATCGACCAGCTGAATAAGAAACGTGCCTTGATTGATAATCATAGGATTTGCATATAATATGTAGTACTAACCATTGACATTTGGGATGCCAGAGAGATAGCATGTGTTAGTTAAGCTGTAGATCCACCGATTAACACAAGTTAATCAAAATAGTTGACTTGTACAGCTCAAATAGATCAACTAGGTCTCAGTCTTAAATAAATGGAGTTGTAATTCCTTCAAAATTAAATAAATTATAAAAAACCCTCAAAAGAAAAAGTAAATAAATGGAGTTGGCTATATCGGGGCTAATTAATAACAGCAAATATTTTTTGATCAACCATACTAAAAAGAATAAAACACTTAATTTTGGACAATATCTGACTATTTTATATGCGAAATCACATTGCATATAAGTGCTCCTTCTGTTTTGGAAAATATTTTTTGAGCATATATTTAAAACTCAAAATTAATAAAAATACTTGATAGGTTATTTAAGTTATTCATTTGCTTGGTGGCCAAGATCTGTCACATGATACGTTTGTAACTTACACTCTTTATTGCATCTTTGACCAAGTCATACCGCAACCTAGCTATATGAGTTATTAGGCGAATTATCACCATTGGCCTCTTTTGGTTTAAAGGGTTATGTTCTATTTTTTGTAACTAAACTTATAACTTCTGTTCTCAATAGTTAATACCTACGGATTTTTACTCAAAAAAAAAAAAAATTATCACCATTGTCATGCACCATTAATGTGTCTAGTAACCTATAACCTGTCAGCAATTATGATTTGATCTATGGTACATGTGCGCCGTCAATAGATACACGACCAGAGAGAGTAAGATAATACAAGTAGGGAAATTTATAAATAACTCCCTATCTTTTCTGAATATTACAAATAACCTCTTAATTTTTCAAATTTATAAAAACTTTTCTATCAGAAATGTTTTCTTTACAAATACCCCCCTCCATCCACTTTCCCATCCATTTAATGGTTAATTTTTTAAAAATGACCAAAATACCCTCACCTATGTTGAATAAATTAAATTAATAAATAAACTTAAATAAACAAAAGAAAGTAAATAAAAATAACAATAATTAAATAGTTAAAAATATAAAAGAGTTAAAAAGTAAAAATAATTAAATGAAATAAATTAATAAAAAAAATAAAAATAAAAAACAAAAACAAAAACAAAAATTAATAATAATTAAAATATATAAAAATAAAAACTATTGATACAAAAAAATTATATTTAATATAAAAGAAGGTTTTTTGTGTCAATAATGAGCAGGACGGATCTTGCCTCTGTTTATTGGGGGCAAAAGAATTTTCTTTGTACTAATTAACACTGTATAAACAAAATTGGATTGGGAGAGGGGGGTAACAAATACATAGAAATACATGTATTTCGAAAAAAAAATTACCGAAGCACTACTGATATATACTGTTATGTCAAAACCTTGGGGTGGGGGCATGCCACATGCACCCCCGGTCTCTATAAAGTTCCACCACTGATAATGAGGTTTTCGTGTGTCAATAATTATTATTATTTAATATTATTTAATTTTTTATTTTCTATTTAATTATTTGTATTTTTATTTAATTATTTCTAAAATTTTAATTATTTTATTTTGTTTATTTTATTATTTAAATTGATTTTTATTGAATACTTTTTTTAATAATTTTTATTTTTATTTTTATTTTTAATTTATTATTTATTGTTTTTGTTTTTTAACTTTTTGTTTTTATTTATTTACATTCTTTAAATTTTATTTATTTTAATTAATTTTATTTTTATTTAATTAATTTTATTTTTTAAATAATTATTTTGTTCTATTTTTATTTATTTTATGTTTATTCTTTTAGGTGAGGGTATTTTGGTCATTTTTAAAAAATTAACCATTAAATGAATGGAAAAGTGGATGGAGGGGGGTATTTGTCTAGAAAACATTTCTGACAGGAATTTTTTTTGTAAATATTGAAAAGGTAGGAGGTAATTTGTAATATTCAGAAAAGATAGGGGGTTATTTGTAAATTTTCCATAAAAGAAACATATATATGCTCTTCTCAATCCCCCAAAATATCTCTATATTATATAATATATATATATAAATATTATATTTTATATAAACAAAACTATATTTTGAGTTGCGTGTTGAAGATGATTAGTCGTTTCCATGCTCGTGCGCATATAAGACGGGATACGCTTTAGGACAGAGCTTGCTTATTTATTTTATCTATAAAGAGTATATTTATAAAATAAATTTTAATAAATAAAATATTTTATTCTTTGTCAAAATTCGAATATCCAAATTTTTTGCACCAATAAATATATGCTTTATTTGAAAATTACCCTTTCTTTTCTTTGATCAAATGCGGTAGGCTTAAAGCCCTACGAGTACGAGTCAATTGCATTAATATATAAAGTAGTTTCAATACATTTACAGTTAATGGAAAGTTAAACCACAGATCAAATCTAGAAATAATCTAGAAATAAAAAAAAATCTAGAAAAAAAAAAAAAACATTAAAGAAGTTTCCTGTTGTCACCAGAGCACTTGAAGTATAGGGAAGATATTGTTATATCATCGGCCTCTTTAATTTGCGCCAGTTCTGGATGAAATACCATTCATTATATTCCTCTGTTGCTTGTGCAAGTCATAATATTACTCTGTGACGCACCGGTTGTTTGTTTCATCTTCCAATTAATGAGGTCATAATCTTGAACATTGAAGTTAATTAATTATTGTGACAATTGCAAACCAACAAAAATGCAAATCATAAACAATAGAAAAATTAAGAAGATGAGTCAGATTACGTGACCCCACATATTTACATGCCACATAGAATATTGAAAAATAAAAGAAATTAATAAGTCACAATTATACACTTGCGCCTCTATAAATTCAAGCATTGATCAAGTTAGGACCTCTCAAGTCCAAAAGAATAATGTAATAAACACACAATTGATCTATCACATACACCCTTTTGTTTCCTTGAGAAAATGGCTTCCAGCCTCAGAGTACCGAGCTTCCGAAATGAAATTCATGATATAGATTCGGTTCAGACAGCCCCTCGTAGACCGCCATCACCGCCACAAAGATCCCTAACAGAATACTTTCCCCCTGATCTCTTCAAAAAAGTGAGTTCTCAATTATTCTCATCATTTCATAACTCATTAAATCAAGTATTAAGCTCAGCATACTTATATTATATGATCATATAGGTTATTTCGGAGATAATAGCGACATTTTTGTTGGTTTTCGTGACATGTGGTGCGGCTGCACTGAGTAAGGATAACATGTCACATATATCTCAGTTGGGACAGTCTGTGGCTGGAGGGCTTATTGTGACCGTTATGATATATTCCGTTGGTCATATTTCTGGTGCGCACATGAATCCGGCGGTTACTCTTGCCTTCGCTACTTACCGCCACTTCCATTGGTTGCAGGTTCGTCATCTCTCTCTCCTCTCTCTCTCTCTCTCTCTCTCTCATGTATTATGAATCAAGTTGCATGAAGGCAGGCCATGTATTATGGCTCACCAGAAAAAGATAGCTTTCAATTGGAGAATTTAATGATCTTACCTTTTGTTCTGTTATGAACTTATGAGGTACAAGGACAGATTTCAACTATTTTAGTAATGTTTTTATGGTCATGAAGGTTTAGAACTTAAACAGTATACCGGATATGCTTAACTATTGTTATGACCATAAATATAGCTTATTAATGCAAGTTATATTGGTAATAGGTTATCTTAGCTAGAGTATTAATCACCATCACCTCAAATGGACAAAATAAATCATACAATATTTTTTTGTAGGAGGATAAATCATACAATAAAGGCATCATTTTTCTTCAAAAGTTCACAAAATGCATTTTAAAAAAAAGTTCACAAAATGAGCTTCCAACATCAAAAAAATTAACAAAATAAGGAGTACAAATTAAATGAGGTTTATTAAAATAGACCCATTATTCTCATGCAGTACTCATTAAACATTAGAAGATTTCAATCAATTAAGTTTTAGCTTTATGAATGTTTTACTAATTCTGAAAGAACTAGCGTTATATATATGAATGTTCTCTTCAACTAAACCTAAATATATGTTTCAAAATGGAAGTTAAATAACCTAAACATGAATTGATAAAAATTTATCTCGTCCAACTTCTCAAACAATTTTCTTTATCTCTGTTTCAAGTTAATATTCTTTTAATATTCTTTGGGAGTAGCCAAAGCTTGTTAGCTCAAGATATTATAGAACTTTGGGTGAGTTTTCAAATTCGAATGATGACAAACATAATCTTGTGAGTGACACTATTCAAAAAAAAAAAAAAATCTTGTGAATGACATATTTAACAATATCTAATCAACCCACAAATAAATTATGGTTCATCGACAAAAAAATTTCTTAGGTAGTTATTACATGATTACATATATGTAAGTTGTCTCAAATATCCATCTTTCATATAATATACATAGAATGAATTTGTTAAACCAAGCATGGCTGTCATGACAAGGAATGATTGAACATCAACCTACCCAATTATCTCCCGCTATTTTAATCTCTACTTGTATAATTCCATGTCATTTTCATTATGTCTTCATTTTTTAAAAATTCCTGTACTTTATTAATTTTTTTAATCTAAACTTCGTTTTGTTTATTAAATAAATTCAATGGAATTAATTTAATTCACAGTCGTTGAATTATTTCACAACAACTTTTATCCAAAAGAAAATATAAAGTTTATTACGATACACCGAGCACTTGGTACAATTTCATGCATACCATAACCTAATAATGCATGCATTTTTTTATTCCATTTTATTTCATCTTCAAATAAATGCTACTGGAATAATAAATATTGCGCTTAATTCATGATTTTCTGTCAAAAAATTTATAACTATTATGTATAATAATATGTGAAAAGATATGTGGATTAACATTATTAATATTATAGTTTAACCGGCATGACCGAACTTATATTTTTGTTGTTGTCTACAAGCCCTAAACAACAAAGACCCGTGTAAAGATGTACTCAATAAAAATACAATATATATAGTCGCTAAGATTAGAATCTTGAGCGGACCAGAACCTAGCCATACTCGGGTCCCGCGCTAAATCTTCCTTGAGACCAGATTGGAGATCTTCCTTAAACATCAATCAATTAGTTTCTCATCTCAGCCAAAAGTCTGGCAACTTGCGTCATGTAATGAGCAAAATGAAACGGACATTGTTCAGAAGCCCACTATATCTGTTTTCTCTATTCAGTAGAAAAAACTAATTATTGAAATATTTTTACCCCTATATTAACGCCAGATTATATAGTTTTTGTTTTGAACCAATACACCCATCCTATAATATATTGATCTTTTAATAAAATAACTGTCACAAGGATAATTTATTTACTCTAATTAAATTCTTGCAGGTGCCTTTCTATTGGGCAGCTCAATTTACAGGAGGAATAACCGCGGCATTTGTACTGCGCGAGGTGCTCCACCCGATCACCGATTTGGGGACAACAACCCCATCTGGCACAGACTGGCGTGCCTTCCTTATAGAAGTAATCGTCACCTTCAACATGATTTTTGTTACTTTTGCTGTTGCAACCGATACAAAAGCGGTATGTGCCTTTAGAAATATTTTCTTATCTCTTGACATATTCTGTGTTTTCGAAATAGTAAATTATTTGGTTTTTATCTTTAATTTTACAGTGGTAAATTTGATAGTTTTAGTTTTGAAGGCTAAATTTAATTTAATATTTCACAATGGATATCAAATTGTTTCTTGCTATATTGGCAGGTGGGTGAGCTGGCAGGCTTAGCAGTGGGTTCATCAGTTTGCATAACCTCAGTATTTGCAGGGTAACCGAAACTAATAAGCAGTTGACTTAATTAGCATATAAAGAATCTTAACATCATATTTTTCTTTTGTATTAGTAAATAATACAACAAATCTATAATTCACATAAAATACACAGATATAGTACTATCTAAATGCAAACAAAAATATATTTTTGTTGCAATATTGAAAATAATTGTGATGTAGATTCTTAGAAAGGTAAAATGACACCAAGTAAAGTTCTATAACACATTGCCCAAGGGCAAGTTAAAACCGCAAAAAAAAACAGCTGGACATTAAAATACTAGTTACTTATTTTTAAAACAAAGAAAGTGGTCGAGCCAATGCAGGCCCATATCAGGAGGATCCATGAACCCAGTAAGGACTCTGGCGCCAGCACTCGCTAGCAAAATTTATCACGGGCTTTGGGTTTATTTTGTCGCTCCACCCATCGGAACCCTTTTGGGCGCCGGAGCGTATACTTTTATTAGACTGAAAGAGAAATCGATTCAAGGTTCTAGCTCACAGAAATACTCATCTTTCAAGATGCGCCGCATGAAGAGTGTGGGAATAGATTTTCCGAAAACTGGAGAGGCGGAAACCGAGCTGAATGAGGTGTGAAATGTTTAAGTTTAGAGATGCACTGAAAATATGGTACCATGATTTGAACTTGTCTCTAGCCTCCTCTTTGTGTTTTTAGTTCTGTTTTTGTTTTTTGTTTTTTTTTTGTTTTTGTCTAATTTATGTATGGAGGGCATGTATCTTCCTTTTACTCTTCTACGCCCAATGTAGTATTGAATTTCTTTATCAAAATTGTAAAGTTTCTATACTCGTTCTCTTTATTATCTTCAGTTTGTTAATCGTGCATGGGAGGACAACAGGACGAAGATCATGTTTATAGATGAGTGAACCCACGTTATTAATTATTTCATTAATTATTTTACTAACTTTTGGGTCCACAAATATATAAATTATGTGAGGTCAAAAAGTTAATAAATGTAAACACTGAACAAAATAAGTCATATTTTACATGTTTAATAGAAAGTAAAGTTAATTTAATAATTAGGGGAATTTTATATTTACCTTTCCAAAAATCCAAATATCATATTTATCATATTTATCCTTCTAGAAATCTAAAATATCATATTTACTCTTTCAAAATTTATAAAATATCAAAAATACCCAAATCATTAACTCTAAGAAATTGTGATTCCAAAAATCTTCTTTTGTTGATTCTAAAGAAGACTGAAATCTGAATATGTTGTTTCTACAAGAGAGAAATATTGATGATTTTCACACATGTAAATTACAAAGATAGTTGTTGTAATGTTGTAATCGCCGGTCTTATGTACCAAATAATTTTTTATTTTATTTTATTTTATTTTATTTAATGGAATCCCTTATAGTAGCCAATCACCAGCTTGAGCTTAAAAAAAGTTGTAACTTATGCAATATTTAATGGTACCTAAACAGAAATAATATTCTCTATACTCTGGGGGTTTTTTTAGATTCAACCCATTTTTGATGAATTGAAAGACTTTTCTAAATATGTGTTAAATAAGATGGTATTTGCTTGGAACTTGTACTTATGACCTCTTGTCAACTAAGCAAGGGGGCTTTAGGACTTTCTTATACATTTCTCTTGCAAGATTCGTTAAATAAACTAAGACACTTGTCTTATAAGTTGTAACTTCATCCCTTTTTTCTTGAGACAACCAATTGGGTTGTTCAACTTGCTAAATATTGAACTAAATACGTCCTTCATGATTTGAATTTGGATCTCTTCCAAAGTTGTTATTTTTAATGGAAACTTAAGGTGGGCAATCCACACTCAAGAGTAAATATTATACTAATAATAAAATAAAAGAATTACAAAAAAGTTTAAAGACACTTCAAAACAGCGGATTCACTATTTTGAAATTGTCTAGTAAAAAAACACAACAAAAAGATGAATAGAAGGCTATAGAAATAAGTAACCAAAATACCCCTACCAACACTCCTAAATAATTACTTGATTCTTATTTTCCCACGCTCTAAGCTCAGTCGCTGCCCGTAGTGCCACTTTTATCGAGTTAGACACTCCAACTCTAAACAACCGATTACACCTCTTCTTTGATATCTCAAAGGGATTTCTTTTAAAGTTGGCGGGATGTTTTATTGCAAAAAATTGTTCCCAACACTTCCTTTCCCTTACAATTTGTGACATCAACTAACATCATGGCTGGCAAGAAGAAGGCTCTCCAAGAAACAAAGAGAACTTTGGGAAGCTATTTGGGCGGTCTTGGCATGGAATATTTGGAAAGAAAAAAAAAAATATCTTCAATGACAAAAAAGCCACGCCTTTAATCATAGCTCGTAAGGCACATGAAGAAGCTTTGCTATGATTACAACACTGCTAAGAACATAGGTTAATTCGAGCGACATATTATATGTCATGATTTACGTGTAACGACATACTTATAACTCGATCTTTACTTCAATTAAAACTTTGAATAGTTGTAACTTGCAACTATTCCTTCAAAAAAAAAAAATCAACTACCCCAGTCTGTAATACCTCTCGCTTAATCATCATTCGTTCAACTACCTTTGTAACAAATTATTATTTTATATCATACAATATATAGTAACTACACGTTGACTTTAAAGCAAAAAAAACTATACGTTGACTTTCGGGCTGCCAAGAGCTAACATGCCTTAATTTAATAACTCAATCTATCAGCTGCATAAGAAACATACCTTAGTTGGTCATGCCTTAATTGATTAATCTTAGGATTCACATATAAAATATAGTAACTAACTATCAGTTGACGTTTGGCCTGCCAGAGAGATAACTTGCCTTTAGTAACTCAAATAATCGACCACACCTGCATAAGAAACATGCCTTGTAATTGATTAATTCTTAGGATTCATAGTATATTGTGACAACCCCTCCACATTTGGCTGTCAGTGAGAATAACAGGTGCTAATTAAGCTGTAGTTCAACGGGTTAACACAAGTTAATTATTAGTAGTATCGTACATCTCAAATCAATCAACTATAGGCCTTTGGTCCTAAATAAATGAAGTTGATATTCCTTCAAAAAAACATATAAAGTTACGATCACATGTGCCACATAGAATATTTGAAAAATAAAAGAAGTAGAGAAATCGTTACTAGACACACTTGCTCCTCTATAAATTTAAGGATTTGATAAAGTCAGGACATTGCAAGTCCAAAATAACAATATACTAATTATACAGTTGATCTTTCACAACCCCTTCGTTTCCTTGAGAGAATGGCTTCGAGCCTTAAGGTACAGAGCTTCCGAAATGAAATTCATGAAATGGACTCGTTCCATACAGTCCACCGTAAGCTGCCGTCACCACCACCAAGATCCGTAACAGAATACCTCCCTCCTGATCTCTTCAAAAAAGTGACCTCCTAATTCTAATAATTTTGTAACTCCACAGATTATGTAGTGTGGACTCATCATACTTAACTAGGATCGGATTGTATATATAGGTTATTTCGGAGATAATATCCACGTTTTTGCTGGTTTTTGTGACATGCGGTGCGGCTGCACTGAGTAAGGACAACTTGTCACGTATATCTCAGTTGGGACAGTCTGTGGCTGGAGGGCTTATTGTGACCGTTATGATATATTCTGTTGGTCATATTTCTGGCGCACACATGAATCCGGCGGTTACTCTTTCCTTTGCTACTTACCGCCACTTCCCTTGGTTACAGGTTCGTCATCTCAAAATCAAGTTGCATGAAGGCAGGCCATGTATTAACAGTAGTAGTGGGTAGGCATCATCCCACCACTAAAAAAATTGTGGGTTTGAAACTCGACAAAACCGATTTTTTTAAAATAGATGATGGACATATGAACCTCTTATAGAAAATAAAAGAAAGTTAACCTACACAAAATTTGATATTTGATAATTTATTTAATCTAGTTATTCTTTCAGGTGCCTTTCTATTGGGCAGCTCAATTTACGGGAGGAATAACTGCTGCATTTGTGCTTCGCGAGGTGCTCCACCCTATCACTGATTTGGGGACGACAACCCCATCTGGCACAGATTGGCGTGCCTTTCTCATTGAAGTAATTGTCACTTTCAACATGATTTTTGTTACGTTTGCTGTCGCAACCGATACAAAAGCGGTATGTGCCTTTGGAAATATACTTTGCCTTTTGACGTACTTTGAGTTTTGAATTATTAAATTGTTTCATTCTGACTTGTAATCTTAGAAAGATATATTTGATAATTTTAATTTTTGAAGTGTACATTTGATATTTCACAATGCCTGTGATTAACTTGCCTCTTGCCATTTTTGGCAGGTGGGTGAGCTAGCAGGCTTGGCAGTGGGTTCATCAGTTTGCATAACTTCAGTATTCGCAGGGTAACTGAATTAATAAGCAGTTAACTTAATTATTGCATAAAAACATATTTTATTATTTATTAAACAAACATATATTCCTGTCTATCAGTAAAAAAAATATGACAAATTTATAATAAAATACACAACACAAACAAATAAATTATATAAGTACAAAAAAAATTGTAATTTTGTGTTGCCGTATGAATTTTTAGAAGGGCAAAATGATACTACAGTAATGTACTAGACGAACTATACAATATATAGTATTAGCTAAGTATTTTCAAAACAAATTAAACGATCGAGCCAATGCAGGCCGGTATCAGGAGGATCGATGAACCCAGTAAGAACTCTTGCTCCAGCAATTGCGAGCAACATTTATCACGGGCTTTGGGTTTATTTTGTTGCTCCACCGATCGGAACCCTTTTGGGTGGCGGGGCGTATACTTTTATCAGATTGAAAGAGAAACCAATTGAAGGACCCAACTCACAGAAATACGCATCCTTCAAGATGTGTCGCATGGAGAGTCTCGGAGAGTACCCGAAAAATGGAGTGGAGAAAATTGACTTGAATGATGTGTGAAGTTCGAAAATATAGGGGTCTGTATGAAAGTGTACATCTTCTGTACCATGATTTGAGCTTGTCTCTGACGCCTCTGTCTTTTATCTTTTCTTTTTTCGGTTCTTTCTTGTTATCTAATTTTATTATGTGGGCCTTGTATCTTCCTGTTACTCTTTTAGCAACTGTATTATTCAATTTCTTTATCAAATTTGTAAGTTTTCTCTATACAAAAGCTCCTTTTTTTCTATTTATGCATGTTAATGAGAACGACAAGACTCAAGCTCATATTTTCAGATGAGTAGAAAATCACTAGCTCTTTAAATAACTCTTAAAAACTGATATTTGAATCATATATTGAACCCAAAATTCAGTAGTAAAGTTCACAAAACAGAGATAGTGAAGATGGCTTCATATAACTGTTTCCACCACGAGAGCTTGTTTTGAGCTCGAGGCCTGTTTAATGGTCCAAAATAAAAGCCCAATATTATATTTGCTTGTATGGGCTTTAAGTGAGAATAAAATACATGTTGCTTCTACAAGAGAGAAAAATTGATGGTTTTCACACATGTGCATTACCAAGAAAAGCTCTTGCAACTATGCAATATTTAGTGGATTAAATTAGAGAACTTAGGGGCTGTAGCGTTTCATAAATCAGTGCTTATAGTTTGAACTTCTCCCCAATTTCGATGTCTCCTAAATTCTTTATTCCTTGTTAAATTTCTATGTAGATTGATTATTCCTGTGCCTCATTTAAACAAAGAGATCTCTCTTTTCATGGATCGGATCTGATACCAGTAAGATCCATACAAGTCAGCCCGATAAGAAATGCACATCAGTTAGAGCTTAATTTAATAAGAACATGAAATATCATACATATAATCTGTAACAAAAATCATTTCAATTCAATAATAATCCGAAGGGAAAATGAAAATCACAACGGGTCTGGGGACGCCTCGTGCGCGACCCGTCGTGCTGCGCGACGTGTTTACCAGTCGCCGGCGCCTCCTACCTTCTTCCCGTCGTTCCCTTCTTCTCCAACACAACTGTTTGATATATATTGTTTTATCGGCTGAAGAAATTGTTATATATATATGTTGTTTTGTCTGAAGTATATCATATAAGTATACTTTTTTATCTGAATTATACTATATTTTACATTGTTATACATACTGTTTTTTGTCTGAATTATATATCGCTATATATATATATTGTTTTATCTGAATTATATATAGTTATATCATATCTATATATTGTTTTTTTTTCTGAATTATATATATTGTTATATGAGAACTTTATAATATATATATTGTTTTGTCTGAATTATATATTGTTATATCATATCTATATATTGTTTTCATCTGAAATATATATATATATATATATATATATATATATATATATATATATACACACACACACATATATACACACACATATACACATATATATACATATATATACACACATATATACACATATATACATATATATATATATACACATATATACACATATATACATATACATATATACATATATACACATATATACATATACATATATACATATATACACATATATACATATATACACATATATACATATATACACATATATACATATATACACATATATACATATATACATATATATATATATATTATTTTTTTGTCTAATTTATATATTGTTATATATATATTGTTTGTTTGAATTATATAATGTTATATCACCATTTATATATTGTTTTCTTCGTCGCGACTCTGTTTTTAGATCTGAGCAGCCAACTCCATCCATCGTGCTCCCGACGCCGCGCTGCTCAGCAGGAAGTCGCCGGGTGGAGCTTCGTCGTGTCGCCATCGTGCTTTGGCTTACGTGGCGCCTGCCATGTCAGCCATCGCACTGAGGTCGTGCTAGAAACCGGCGCGCATTATCAGGACCCTAATATGAATTAGAGACTAATTAAGAGAGATTAATGGCACAAAACATCGGGAACATGGCAGCAAGGACTAATGCTTCTCATACCAAGAATAGAGAAACTTGTGATTTAAGGGTTTGACCTTGACCGGCCAATGCCATTATTTTAAAACTTAGGTTACACGCATGGTTTAGGGTTTGTAGACACAAATTTAGGTCATGAAAACAGACGAAAATGTTCCAACCGAGGGCCAAATTTGGGAAATTTCAATAATTTTGGGGTCCCCAAAGAGAAGAAATTTGACCCCGGAATTATACTTCATTAATTATGAGTCTCATCCCCTGTTGGGGATTTGGAAGACAAGGCTTAGCGAAATTGGGTCTTAGAATTTGAGTTAATAAGATTTGAATTTTTAATATGTTTGATGAGTTTATGTCACACGGCCAAAACTTTGTCTTTAAGTGATTGGATGAAAAGCACTGTGACCTATGCTGAATTTCAGCATCAATGTCTGTAATTATTTTCTTATTATAGTTATTTATGCATTTGATAAATCGAATGAGTTTGTTTTAAGCTTTTTCTAAAGAGTAGAGGTCAAACAGATTAATTTAAATTATTGGTTAGGAAAATAATTGTTTGGCTATAAATTAAAGTAACTACATTGACAGAAAGCCTTGGTACCAAATAAATTCGTATCAGTATTTAACTTGTTAGGCTGTTACCTAACTGGTCCCGTACAAACCTGAATAGAAGAACCCTTTCCTGAGACCCCGAATTGAGCCATCTTCCTTCATAAAGAAGGGAAAAAAGAAGCTATTTTATTCAAGAAAAAATAACTGATTTTGTACAAGAAAAGTATTCACTCTGTTATACCAGTTAATATACTTATACATTCGGTACTGTATGTACTTGCTCATTTTTATTTCCCTTTTATTATCCATCTGGTAATTAAATCTCCTTAGATCCCAAATACATACTGACAAGAATATAAAACACGTTCATGTCAATAGAAAATGAAATTCTAACCGTCTGATATGAAAGGGATTTTCGGATCGAGAAGAAAAGAATACACGGAGAACCAAACAAAAATCCGAATTAATGAGATTGTCAGAAGAATTTTTCAGAGTCTTCTCTTGGGATTGAACATAAATATTGCTTTGGGAATTGTTTCAGCCTCTCGTGCATCAATAAACTATTCATTATACAAACACAAAAAGAAGACTTTTTGTGTGCTTTAATATGAGCGAAATTCATTAAACTAGAAGAATTAATCTGGATTTGTACTTTTTTTCGAGATACTAATTCTGTGTTCAACACCTTAACTATCCCTTCTTATTAAGAGTTTTCTCATGCAGAGCAGTTAAAAAAGAGAGTATTTGTACTTGGGCTTTTCGGCGTTAACAGTGCCTAAGAAGCTTGTTTCCTATTTAAACCCCGAAAGACAAGCCGACTTTTCAGAAAGAAAATCCTAAAATAAGAACTACACCTCTTCCAAGTCATTCACTTAACAACTAAGTTTTAAGTTTTCTCTTTAGCACTTTCTGGTCTTATTTAGGTCTGAAGAAAGGGTGTTGTTTAAATAGACCCCTGTCCTATTTTCTTAGATCCCTTGCATATTTTTAGGGTTTATAACCTAGAGAATTAGGGTATAAATTAAGGGGGTGCTGTAGAATGGAGGAGAAGAATGAAATGGAGAAGCAAGATGAGATGATGTTGCCAGGGTTTAGGTTTCATCCCACAGATGAAGAGCTGGTAGGGTTTTACTTGAAGAGGAAAATACAACAGAGAACTCTACCTATTGAGCTCATCAGACAGCTTGATATCTACAAGTATGATCCGTGGGATCTTCCAAGTAAGTTACTGGAAATTTTTCCTTTCACCAATTACTTTTTGTGTGTGTTAGTTTATGCAGAACTTAGAAGAAAGATGCTGTTTTTAGGGTTTGTTTTCTGATACTTTTTTGAACTTTTAATGCTGCTTCTTCTACTTTCATCTTTGAAAAGAAGGGAAAACCCTAGATTATTGCCTTCTATTCATTATGAAATAACAAACCCTAATTTGTTTTCAATATTACTTCTCCATTTTGCTTTTATATTCGACCTAATTAATGTAGGATTATCTAGTCAGTGTATAAAAACACCATTTTTTCTTGTTCTCACATGCGTATACTTCATTGAGAAATAAGAACACATGTTGCAGAAGAAATTGTACTTTTTACTCCATTAATTATTTGATCTACTAATCAAACACATTCCTTTTACTTGTTTTTCTTATTCTAAAAAACAACCATATATCTTGCTTAATGATTTATTTGTGATTCAGAGCTTGCAACTACTGGTGAAAAAGAGTGGTACTTCTACTGTCCAAGAGACCGCAAGTACAGAAACAGTGCTCGACCGAACCGAGTAACTGGTGCGGGTTTTTGGAAAGCAACTGGAACTGATAGGCCGATTTACTCCTCTGAGGGGACCAAGTGCATTGGCCTGAAGAAATCTCTTGTTTTCTACAAGGGAAGAGCCGCAAAAGGCGTGAAAACAGACTGGATGATGCATGAGTTTAGGCTTCCTTCTCTTTCTGATTCCTTTCTTCCAAAGAAGCCACTTGATAAGAACATCCCAGCCAATGTACGATTGCAAGTTTGAAGTATTTCATTACACTACATATCAACATTATAAGTTAGTTTTATGCATAATAGTAACTTTATATTAATAATTAAGCATAGCATAATATTAATTTCAGGATATGCCAAGTAATTTATTATAATTTACAATTGATGATAGCACAATTTTTTCAAATATATTCATATACAAACAATATGCAATGCACATATACATATATTCATGTGCTTAAACTAACATTTGTTTTTCTTTTTTTCGCTAAATAAACAGGATGCATGGGCAATTTGTAGGATCTTCAAGAAAACAAGTTCGATGGCGCAAAGAGCTCTCTCTCATCCATTGGTGCAACCCCCTTCCGTGCACAATAATCCTGGAATGTTCTCACCATCACATACAAGCTGTTTCAGTTCAGAAAATGGATCATGCACAACAGATACTAGCTTTACTTTACAACAACAGCAACACCACCACCAGCAACAACAACAACAACAACAGCAGCAGCAGCCACAACAACAATCGCTCCTTCATTTACCGAGTTTAGAACTGCCGTCTAACTTGCCATTTTTCCCATTTGAAATGCCGAATCCATCAAAATGCACTACCGATATCGCATCAATGCTTCTGAATCTCACACCTGCATTGCCTGCTACTAATTTTGACTTTGGTCAACCCCAACAATTCAGCGGGTTTACTAGTGAGTTGACCGGTGAGACTCCAGTAGGGTTTCCGTTTAACCTTTTCGGAAATCTCTCTGATGAGCTGAGGTTCAATTTATTATGCGATACTCCACCTTGTTCGAGCGATCAGAAGCAAATGAGAAACTTAACTTAGGATAATAAGAGTTAATTAATTAATTGTTTTTTTGTTAGCTTTACTGTTAGCATAGTAGCTAGAGTTAGGGTTCCTTCTATTGATTTTGTACATCTTTAGAATGACATGTTAACAGAGAGCTAACAGACTTAAAACAAGCTACACCTTTAGGTATTAGTGTTTTTTTCTTTTTCTTTTTTCTTTCTTTTTCAAGGGTTAGTGACGAATGGAGTTTGTGATGTAAACTAGTTTTAGTTTTCGCTTTGTATCAATTAGCTAGAGCAGTCCTCACAAACTAGCTAGTATCAAGGATATAACCTTATGTGTTTAATATTTTCTTCTTTTTGTTTTCAAGCATTGGATTAAGTTTTCCTAATTATTGAATGATTATTGTGTGAGCGTGAACACAAGGTCTGATGATCATTGTACAAAAGAATGTAAATTGGAAAATCCAGCAAAACAAAGTGGCAAAATATGCCATCTTGACTTAAAAATAATAAAATTAAAATAAAGAGAGCTATGAAAACTGTTATAAAATAAGAAACAAGAATAATAGAAAGATATTATAAATATAAGAAACAATAATAGAAAAAGAGAACTTGAGTAGAAAGTATATTTTTAATTATATGTCTATCTCATGAATACAAGAGTCATTCTCCTTTACATAGTAAAGATAAACAAAATAAATAATCTAATATATTATATAACATGATACCTTTCATAATATGTGTCAATATAATGCATATCATGAGTATATTATTTGACACCTTACATGATATGTGTTATTTGCATGATCATGTAAATGACACATATATCATGTAAATAACACATATTTCATCTAATATTTAACTTATTGTGGACATCCATTCAATCATATTCATAACATAAACAAAAATATTCCTTCCATAATGGGGCCATATAGGCCCACCCATCTTTTGATAACAGAAAAAAAAAACGAGCTACCGAAATAAAATGGACCCATTATAGCCCAACGTCGACTCCAAAATGGACCAATTCAACAATATAGCCCATCGCTTAAATACGCCCATTCCTATCCAGATCTCCATTGTTCCTACTTCCATTCCAGCTCGACTCTTTCTCTCTTCCGATTCCGACGGCTGAAAGCGGCGGCGGAGGCAAACATGGCCCAGCGGCTAACCTACCGGAAAAGGCACAGCTACGCCACCAAATCCAACCAGACCCGCGTCCTGAAAACCCCCGGTCAGCTAGCCTTCTTTCTCTCCTTCACAAATTCTAACGAGCTGTAGTTCGTAATGATTTGTTGATTAATGGTTTGATTTCTTGTAGGAGGGAAGCTTGTGTATCAGTATGCTAAGAAGAGAGCGAGTGGGCCCGTGTGTCCAGTGACTGGCAAGAGGATCCAAGGGGTGAGTGAGACCCTCGATTCCTTTTCAGATCTTCATCGTTCTGTTAGTTAATTTCTGTATTCATTGTAAATTGTTTAGTTTGTTTGATGGGTATTTGGGTAATGCGTTACAGATACCTCATTTGAGGCCAGCTGAGTACACGAGGTCTAGGCTGGCGAGAAATGAAAGGACTGTGAACCGTGCCTATGGCGGAGTTCTCTCTGCCAGTGCCGTTCGTGAAAGGTAAAGATTATTTATGAATGTATTACTGGTACTAGACTGATTGGTACCGGATTAAGATGGTTCATGTCCGGTTTTTATGTATTTATTAACCAAAACTATATCTTATGGCGCCGTAATGGTAATAGTTACATGATGACAGTATAACCGCTTGATTTAGAGAATGTGGAATTTTTGTTTTAGTCCACAAAATTTGACATATTGCGTACTTGTGTAATAGGGTGATTCGTGCGTTTTTGGTGGAAGAACAGAAGATTGTGAAGAAAGTTTTGAAGATCCAGAAAACCAAGGAGAAGCAAGCCTCTAAAGCTTGAATCTGTAGTTGGGTGAAATAATTTGTCCTGGTTTAATTTCCGTTTCCCTGTTTTTGCAAAAGATTAGACAAAGTATTCTGTAACTTGAACCTTTTTTGCATTTATCTGGTGGTTTTCGATTTGTTTTATTTCAGAAAATTAATTAAAGTAAACAAACATTTCACACACAATACTAATGAAAACATACTCAAAATAAAAGGGAAATGAAAAATTATCAGGTTGGAGATGGGGGTTTTGAAATTTTCCCAATTTAAGAAGACGTGAAAATCATTGGTTGGATGTACAATGGTAAATGGGATCTAAGCTTGATTACCAACAATATTGTCGGCTATTGAATTATTTCAGGAGTACAGTAAGTCGAATTTTAAGGAAAAAGGTCATTGACTGTTGACTTTAATTCTATAGATGGAGAACAGACTTGGGCTTTTAAATGAAACTTCTAAATGTTGTCCAATTGGGCCTTTTTGAAGAATCAGCCCATAACTGTCAAATAATGCTGAGTTGTTTATGTCTGTAAAGAATACTTGATTCACAGTTATTTTTTTATTATATTTATATAATATAATAATAAACTAAAAAGTTGTAAAAATAAGATAAATTAAATAAAAAAATTATAATAAGTCAATAACTAATATTTTCAATTTAGTACCATAGCACGTGAATAAAATTAAAGAAAAAGATCCATCAATGACATATCAAACATAACAAAATACATCAAAATCTATTGTTTGGACTATCTTGGGACTAGGTTTTGTTTTTCTAATTTAAGAATGTGTGTGGGCCTGGGAGCCCGCGGCGGACTAAATAGAGAAGAAAAGATCCACAACAAATAATGCTGTGTCGTATTCTAAATTCAGTAATTGTTCTCTATACTAGAATTGTTATGACTCGAGTCATGATGTATCCTGAAGTATTCCGGACATATTTATCATTTTTTACTATTAATGTAATTAGATACGCCACATAAAATATCCGATATTATAGGATAATACAAATACGAATTTTTTTGCAAAGTAGTATTTTTTTGGAAAATAATTAACTAGATAGCACTATTTTGAAAATAATTAGTCAATTAGCACTTCCGTCAGATTCTCTGGCAGAACTGACCCAACATCCTTAAACTCGATTAATTAAGGAAAAAAGTCAGTTCCGCTAGAGGATCTGGCGGAACTGGGTAAAATTCATTTTTTCAGGTTAAATTCTCAATTTAGAAGGCCAATTAGCTCAAAAAAATTACGAATTCAACTGTTCCGCTAGACCCTCTGGTGGAACTACCTATTTTATATTTATTTTTTTTGCCTCTAAAGACAGGAAAATTTAGCAAAAATAAAAAATAAAAAATAATGTTCACCACAGTTCCGCCGGCGGAACAGTGATTTTTTTTTTTTTTTTTTTGGCTAAATTATTACTCTTAAACAGTGATGAATCTTAAACAAGAAGGACAGTCTTGAAAATATTATTGGTTGTCATTAATTCACCTTGTGACTTTCAAACAACTAGCTGAGTCAGTAATGTCACCTCAATGAGAGAATCTATTTTACTAGATAAGATGATATATCCATATATCATCACAAAAGAATGAAGCATTAGTCTTTTGCCTCCATTAATTGGTCACACCATAAATATTATTGACAAACTTTAATTACTTTAGTGGTTAGTGATGATCGTTTTACTTTTTCATGAAGGTGCCGACATATGTACTAATTTCAGAATTTCATATCTACACCTACAAAACCTGAAGTATCAATGTACCTCTAATATAATTAGACACAAAATATATATCATAGATACGATACTTATTTTACTGTGTTTTTTCAAAAAAAAAAATCTAAGCTATTCTTCGTTATTAATTTGTAAAGAAAAAGTAATGAACCGAGTACAATTTTGGAATAATTTGTAGTAAATATGAAAAAGAAGAGATACTTATTATAACTTATGCACTGTAGCCATTTTGCAGGGGTTTATATGGTATTTCTGGGATTTTGTAGGTGTATACATGAAATTGTGCATATATTGATTTGCTAGCAAGTGGTTGCTTCTGATTGGAGAGTTTTTGCCTTATTTTGCATGCGAATGACTGTTTAAGATGCGGTTAGTGATATTGATAGAAAAAAATATTATTTGTTACAATAAAAATAAACCTAAAATAATATTTTTTTACCTCTAGTGAATAGATGCATATATTACGGAAAGAATCTAAAAAAAATTACAATAAATTAGAAAGATTTCTATTCTCTCACAACACAAAATTAGAAAGTAATTTTGGTAAATTACACCAGTTTAAATTATTTTTCCTTCTCAACCTTCAAAAAAAAAAAAGAGTTCTTCGTTCTCTCTTCATCTTTTTTTTGTCAATTGAATTTCTTAAATAAATCTTGAATTATTTTTTCTTCTCTTGAAAAGAATATTATCTAAGATATATGAGTCCAAGCAAGTTTATAAGCTAGCAGTATGAGCCGGATTAACAAAGAGATGAATATATAATCTACAATTCCAACCACTTATGTTGGTAATGATATTTTCACTTTCATTGATTTAGTTATTACTATTCCGATTTTATTTTTTTATGTAACAATAGTTTATATTATGTTTTTCTAATTGTCAAGTTATTTAGTCATGTAGCTGATGGTTTGTTTTAAAGAATGTTATTTGCTTATTTTTTGAATCAAGAAATATTACTAATCTTAATATTTTTTAATCTTATTTTATTATTTTAGAAAGCTTGATTAAAATGCAAGTTGAGTTAGAGGTTTTTGTAAAAATATTAAGATTCATTTTTCCTTGAAATAATGAACACGGAGTATTTAATAGCGCTAAAAGGAAATGTTAATTATTGCTCACCGATGAAAATTAAATACAAAATTATACTAATGAATTTGGAGGCAACTTGGATTCTACTTTCCATAATATATGTGTCTATTTAACATGTGTACAAATGCCATTTAGATTGATTTTTCCTGTAGCAAGTAATATTTTTTCATGTCGATATCACTATCCTTAAGATGCAATAACATCAGTCATTTTAGTCAACATGATCTGGTTTGAAATTTTTCTTTACCTTTTTCTTCTAAAAGAAACTCTCTTTTTTTTTTTGAAAAATTATTTAAGAACAGTGCCAGATTTTGACCAATATTAGCAGGGGTTGTAGTGTAAAATACATAAAAAAAGGAAATGCATAGTGTAATTTTTTTAACTTCTAACCCTATCATAAAATATTGTAATATATATAATCATACACATATAAAATTTACTCCAAAATCTAGGGGCAGAGGAGTTAATCCTTACTAAGATTCGCCACTATTTAAGAAATAAATATTTTTTTTGTTAGATCTTAAGAAATAAATATTGGTCTTTTGACTCTTTTGTAATTTTGCTTTTGCATTCAGATGCGATATTTTCATATATTTTGGTATTTTTTTTAAATAACCCATTTAGTTGTAAGACTTACTAAATATTAGACTAAATGTGTTCATCGTAATTCGAACTTAGTCTCTCCCAAAATTGGCGGGATATCTTAGAGCTAGCAAGTTTTGTCATATTTTGCATATTCATTACAATTTTGGTATATTTTGCATATTAATTACATTTTTTCCTATATACATACAGAATAATATCAAAACAATTGAGACACCAAAACATATTTAAATATATACAAAATATATGAAACATGCTAAAAGCACATATCACATTAAAATGTACGTAAGTACGAGGACAGTAAAATCATTAATTAATGATGGAATGTAAGCCTACAAATTCCTGAGTTTATCTAATTGGAATTAGAATTCTACAAATCAACTAATAATTCTTTCTAACTTGTCAATGAGAGACGCATATAACCGAATAATTTATATGCCTAGCTACAGCGAACTAACAATGAGCAAAAGTTGATTACTTCAAACCTAATTAGATTCATTAAATTTTTGAATTCTACAAATCAACTAATAATTCTTTCTAACTTATCAATGAGAGACGCATATAACCGAATAATTTATATGCCTAGCTAGAACGAACTAACAATGAGCAAAAGTTGATTTCTATAAAACAGAAGCTCATCTTGCTGTCCCAATTGTTAGGACTACTTAGTACTATTTTTTTTACTGAAGACATGTATGATGTATATACTACACAACTGGAAAAAACACAAATAGATTCGGAATTTATGATACAGTAGGCCAGGCCATAACTACATATATTTCTTTCGACAAAGTTGATACAATTGTAAATTCGCAAATTAAACCCATAGGTACCGAAAAAAATTTGGCGGGATGCGCTAAAAATTTCATCAAATTTCCCTCCCATGCATCCATGTATTTCTAATTGAAAAAACCCTAACTAGCGTTCCCAGTTCCCCTCTCCATTCCAAATCACGTACAGATCCCCACCTGACTTTCTCCCTTCTCTCTCGTTGGCCACTTCTCCTCGTCAAGCAGCTCCATGAGATTAAGGCGAGGAGCTCCAGCGTTGGTCACTTCTCCTCACAGGTTCGTCTCTCTCTCTCTCTCTCTGAACTGACTGAAGATGAGTGAAGAAGAAATGGCTGGCTTTCAGTTTCTTTGTGTGTTAAATTTGGACTTTTTTTTTAAAATAGTCGTTTAGAAAAATAATTCAACAAATAGCATCGTTTTAAAAATAATTAAAAAACTAACATTTCCGTCAGTCTTTTTGGCGGAATAAAAATTGTTCCACCATGATCCCCGGCCATTTAGCAGTTTTAAATAATTTTAATTAGGGAAAAAATACTGTTCCACCAAACCCATTGACGAAACATGCTAAAATTTTAATTTTCAACGGTAACTGCAAATTTAGCAAGAAAATTAACTTATAAAAAAAATGGGGTTCCGCCGAGCCTTCTGGCGGAACATCCAATTTCATATATTTTTTGCTCCTAAACAGCCATGAAAATTTAGCAAAAAAAAAAACACTGTTCCGCCGGTTTTTTTTTTTTTTTTTTTTTTTTTGCAAAAACTCATTGTTAATTATCGGTTAACACTGAAAATTAAAATTTTAACCGATTCTGTCAAAGAGCTTGGTGGAGCAGTATTTTTTAACTTAATTAAAAAATATATCATGTTTCGTCAAAAGAGCTGGCAGATATGTTAGTTTCTTAATCATTTTCAAAACGATATTATTTGTTGAATTATTTTTCTAAACGATGTTATTTTAAGAAAAAGTCTTCAAGATGTCTTATTGGAAATTCAATTTTTTTTAGTGTTAGTACAAACCTTTTTTGTAACTATTTAGGACCAAAATCTTGATTCTTAAGTCTTAAACATGCTCGTAAGTTTCATAATTAACTAATTCGCCTGAACTCTCTCTCTCCCCTTTTGTTGGCACTGTGCGGAGTCCCCTTGTTTACAAAGGTGCACGCTCTTCGGCTCTATTAAGGAATTTATATTTGGGAAATGTGCAAAAATAACGGTATTGGTAGCATGACTGTAGTACGACGATACTGTAGATATACTGTTTTTCCATTTTATATACTGTTTTTTTCATTTTATATATTGTTATTTATTTTTTGTGTATTTTTTATTTTTTTTATTTTATATATTATTTTTCCCATTTTATATACAGTTTTCCCATTTTATACACTGTTTTCACTTTTTATGTATATACTGTTATTAGAAAATAAATTATATATACTGTTATTGGATCTGTCGTGAACAGTCGTACTACAGTACTGTCGTAGTCTATTAGGTCTCTTTATATTTAGGACTTAGACAGTACTTTTTTTTTATTGAAGACATGTATGATGTATAATACTAGCTAATTGGAAATTGACAACATTATAAAATCGCTTTCGAATCACTGTTTCATTTAATTAAATTATCAAACTGAGAAGCACAAGAAAGATAAGCATGTTCATGGATTCTCTTTGGACTCCGTCAAGTAACACTCACAGCTTCTTTTCACACACAGCTTGGTTTTCTGTAGCACTCACATGTTATATATCTTTGTAACGTGTCATTTTCATAAATTCAGTGGAAATTGATTTTATTTTGTTTGTAGCACTTGTGTTAATTTTAATATCCGTGTAATGGGTCATTTCATAAAATCAGTGAAATTTTCTTTTTGACGTGGTCTTAATTTAATATAATTTATTAGTAAGAAATTCTAATTTTAAATATTTAGTTCTTTATTGAGTTAAACTGAATTAGAATTTAGTTTATTCGGTTGGATTCTAAATCGGTTATGTAGCACAGTTTGAATCTTGTTTAGTTCAACTTAATTTGGTTTGAGCTTATGTGGTTTGTTATGAACCTAACCGACGGAATGAACACCCTATTCAAACAATAGTTGCCATGCATGGTTGAAGAAAAAAATGAAGGTTAAAGATAACACTATTGAGAAGAAGGGTTCACTTTATAAGGTGTTTTGAAGGATCTAAAAAGTGAATTGATTTTTTTAAATAAGTTGAAAAATTTCCCTTTTTTTCCCACCAACTTTTGGCCCTAGTCCATACAAATGCAAAAGCAACCAAACGAGCAAAGCCCCAGGATATTTATTGTGCATTTAATTCTCAGACACCACCTCTTCCAAATCCAAACGCAACACAACTCTCGTGCCGGATCTCTTTCAAACTATTTCTATGGCTCTGTGTAGCGACTAAATTTTTTTTTGAATTGACAGTGTAGCGACTAAATTGCATATCAAGTTTTCGGGAATGATGGGTTTAATTAATATCACCGACTCTATAATAACTTTTTAAGCTGAAAGTCTTCTGTTATATACTCGAAGTTGGAGTTAGCTGATGAAGTTGAAATTTGATGTATAGATTTTTTTTTTCCAGTTTTTTTTAATAAAGATGTATAGGATATTGATATTTGATGTCTATAATAACTGGGACTTTAGTCTCTATTCAAACCTACTTGAATAAATCTATCTAATTAATTAATGCAAATAAAACTATGCTGAAGTAAATCACATCTTTCTTTCTCAATAATATGGCATTCTCATTATGCTGCATCACTTATAATTGTATCATCTGATGAGAGATGAATAAATCTTAAAACATTTGAGTGATCGTTTATTTGTCTTGTTAACTTTTAATTAGGTTTTTGCATTTTTGACAGCCCACATCATTCAAATAATAAAAATCATTCAAAATTTGACGAAAATAATAGTGGTTTAAAAGTACGATATTGGAAGATTTAAGTCAGTCCCTAGTGTAAACATCTAGAATAACTAAATTTAATTACTTCAATATTAATTAACAAAAAGTTTATAAAACCGCAGAATGACACATGATTTCTCCTACTGTAAATAGCTTTTGTGTTTACTTTTTGTGCTATTTGCTGTCAATTGAATATCAAGTTGTGCTCCAAGAAATTGACGATATACAAAGTCAAGACTTGTGTGATCACGAGGGTAAAGCGTTTGCATGAGAAGATGGTGACAGAACTTTTTTAACCATGAAAGTATATGGATCATCATTCATCATACGAGTTGGCAAAAGATATCACAAGCTTTGCTTCTTTGGAAGATAGAAAATTTAATTAAAAGGTAGGCATAATTGCATTTATGATGAAAGCGATTCAAAGTGGTTGATTGACAGTTAATTTCAATTTGATAATGTATTCCATTTATAAAAAGAACTTAAAAACATATTGGTTAAGTCGATTAAGTATAAATATATGAGTTATGTACATAAAATTTCATATAGTGTTATCATGTTATGGACTACATAAAGATGTACAAAAATAAATCAAAGTGGCAATAAATGAGGGTTTGTACCAGCTGTCACTCATGGAATTATTTCGTTAAATATGCTTTTGACAAAATGTGGCATGAGATCAACATCAAACAGTGACAGCTTGATTAAAATTTCATGCAACATCAGATTGGCCCATTATGATAGGCCACTTTTGATCCATGCAATATTACATTTTCATCTTAATATATAATTGGAAGTTTTCTCTAGAGGAGATATAATATAACCATAATCAAATATTTATTAAAAATATATATTTTTTCATGTGAGAATATATATAGAGGGGTTTTCAAAATATTAAAAATGATACCTTTTTTAATGATAAAGTAATAAAATAGTTATAATAATAGTTGTTTTATTGAGAACTTTTTTCCCACAAAAGTAATATCCCATTAAATAAATAAAGGCCAAATTTCATATGTACCCCCACAAAGCTCATAATTTCATGCATAGTTAGTCATTCGTGATACGCAAATAATACAGTTTACGATACGTTCGTGTATAATTCGTATTGAACGTTTTTTAAGTCGGTCAATTATTCGGTCAAATAAAACTGAGACGGTAATAATTCGTCAATTCGACTAATTGTTCAGAATAATTCGATATATAATATTATGTAAATATACACTTTTTATTTAGAAATAATTGGAAAAAAATTATTATTTGATAAAAATTCATAAAATACAGGCCGAATTTTTGTCTTGTCAAAAATTCACGAATGAATGCGAATTATTGAAATGGAGACGCGAACTTCGCGTTTTTTGAATTATTCGGAAAATACGTGTTTAGTACGTAAATTATTTGTGAATTGATCAACTATGATTTCATGTATAACCCTACAAAAAGTGAAATATCACTATTATCCCTACAAAATCACTCAAATATCATTAATACCCTACAAACCATACATATATCATCAATACCCCTTCGTACAAAATTCTTGACATATCACGAATATCATTGTCGCTAATATTTCATCATAATCTATCAGTCAAATAACATCTATAATTATTATATTATTGTTAATTTATATATTTTTTTATTAAAAATATAAAATGACTAATATATTCTAACTTTTTATTTTTTTTATTAATAATTGTAAGTTTTGCTCTTAAACATATTGATTGTTAAATCTACTATATATAAATATATAAAATAAAAAGAATATAAAATGACTCAATGTAAATTCTTATTATATTTACATAGATGAAAAAACGGTAAAAATATAAAATAACGTTAATCTTAATACTAAATATATCATAGGGGAATTCTTGATATTTGAGTGAATTTGTAGAAATATTGGTGATATTTCATTTTTTGTAGGGGTATACGTAAAATTATGATGTTTCTAGAAGGAGTTTGAAGTTAACGAAATTTCACGTTCTTGCCCGCCATTGGAAAAGATTGTATTTTTTTTTTCTTTTTTTAAGAATTGGAAAAGATTGTATTTACTGCTTATTTTTGGAAAGTCCAAAGTATTTACTGCTAGTTATTACTACTGCTGTATAAAGTATGAACAACACAGTAGTTTTTCCCGGTTCAATCTCATTCATTGAGGAGAGAGATGATTAATATTTCTCAGCATTTGTTCGTTCGTTACACACTGCTACAATTATTGATGAATTATGTAGCCATCTAAGATATTAAAAATTTATTTTCTTAAACATAATTAAGATTGATAAAGTAGAAGATTTGAAGTTTTAAACAATATATAATACGGACACAATATATAATTACAATAATAATAATATCTGAAGTTTCATTCTCAAAACTTCTAATACCTTCGAGTTTTTAACAAGTAAAACAAAAGAGAAATAATTTCTCTCTCAAAAGAAGACATAAATACTACCTCAAAAAGACAAAAGAAAGGTTAAATGAAGCACAAATTATAACTTACGTACACCATTTTGTATTGTTATATATTTTTTACATATTGTAAAACAATATATATTGACAAACAAATGAATTGTTGATAAATTATAAAATAAGTAAATTTTATACACCAATTCTGCTTGATCAATATATTCAGTCTCATAAAATTACACCAATATGCAATTTGCTACGAAAAAAAAGAAAAAAAAGGGACCGGTAAGTAAACTTAGTAAAGCTTGACTTAATAGAGTGAGCCCCTCTATATTAAATGTACGTTGTCTGCCTGCCCCATGTTTGACTCCTCCACTCCCTGACACACTGGGCCCACCGCACCTCCTCTTCCTCTTTATTTTCTTTTTCCTTTTTCTTTTTTTGAAAAAAAGAGATTTCAAGTCAAGAGTCTCTTGTTTATATATATCACTCGACACCTCAAGTCTATCCTTAAAACACTTCTTCTTATTCAGAAAGAAACAAAGGAGAGAGAGAGAGCGAGAGAGAGATGGGGAGACCACCTTGTTGTGATAAAGTAGGGGTGAAGAAAGGGCCATGGACGCCGGAGGAGGATCTCATGCTTGTTTCCTACATACAAGACCATGGCCCTGGTAACTGGAGAGCTGTACCTACTAACACTGGTACAGTACCACAAATTTGTGTTTTTTTTTTCTTTTATTGACTTAATTTTGTATGGATAAAAAGTTTGAGCTAAATTTGATGATTTATTATGGTAATATTTTTTAAAGGGTTGATGAGGTGTAGCAAGAGTTGTAGGCTGAGGTGGACGAATTATCTCCGGCCGGGAATCAAAAGGGGAAGCTTCACTGAGCAAGAAGAGAAACTCATCGTTCATCTCCAAGCTCTTCTTGGCAACAGGTAATTTTTATTTTATTTTATTTTCTTCTCTCGTTCTTTTGATTTTTTGTTATAGAATTGCTTGTGCACAAGGAATTTTAATTAGTGTCACTTTGCAAGTAGGTAAATTTATCAGACCAATTGCTAGGATTTTCGACTGGAATTATATTGTGTTGGGACATGATTGTAACTAATAAATGTAACAGCTAAGATATAGTCTGTAATTAGTTTCTACTCAGTTCAATATCAAGATTAATTTATCAAAATTCTAATTAAATAAATGAATATATTCTTGATTTGTCATATAGTTTTTATAAAAAATATAACATATTATTCTACTATTTTTAAGCGAAAAATTAAATTCTATTTGTAAAATATGTAGGTGGGCGGCCATAGCATCTTATTTGCCTGAGAGAACTGATAACGACATAAAGAATTACTGGAACACACATCTGAAGAAAAAACTCACTAAACAAGGCAGTACTGAAACAACAACAAACTCAAACCCTAGTCGCTCTATAATCAAAGGCCAATGGGAGAGAAGATTACAAACCAATATTCACACTGCAAAGCAAGCTTTACGTGACGCTTTATCCCTCGACAATGAGAAAAAACCTCTCCCTATTGGAGATCTCCAATTCAAACCTAATACTGTAGCCTCTTGTTCTAGTAGTAGCACGATTTACGCGTCTAATGCGGAAAATATATCAAGGTTGCTTCAAGATTGGATGAGGAAATCTCCAAATAAAGGTAGAGATATAAACCAGCTGTCTGACTCGGGCTCAAGTCAGGAGTCGGTCCAGTGCGAATCAGTTTCCAGTCATGACGATTCAATGAAATATCATGGTAATAAGCCTTTGTCTTGGCTTGAGACTTGGTTGTTTGAAGATGGTTCAGTTCAAGAGGAGATGGGCCTTGATGATTTACAGTTGCCATTAGTTGATCCTACTCAATTTTTCTGAGAAAAATTAATGCTGTTACTATTATTACTGTTTTTTTTTTTTTTTGAGAAAAGCAGGTATCGAACCCCCGTCATCTAGGGCCGAAGCGAGCACACTACGAGCTGTGCCAAACTATTATTACTGTTATTATTATTTTTGTTAAGAATGGAAAATGATGTTGATTTGGATATATACTAATGATGGAGAAATGTAAATTAGTATATAGTTAGGTGTCTACATAGCTAGGCAGCTTTGATTATTTATGCTGATTAATTTTAGCTGTTGTGAAATAAACTTGTACCTGTTTGTTTGGAAATTAATTATGATTGCTACTGTTGCATGAAAATATTCTTGACACCAACTTTTTTCAATTCTTTTGCACTAAAAATGGAAAACTCATTTTAATTCTTTTTTAAGTAAATTCAAAAATCCTGTATCTGGTCTCTCTATCTTATTTTTCTTAACCAGAAATTACATGTCTATGAGGACCGAACAAGTTAATTCTTTTTATTTTCATTGCGCTAGTTTTAAATTTTAATCAATAGAATTTTTAGGTTTTCTACTAATGAAACTTAATCTAAGAATCATAGATTAAATCATAATACACCCTCAAATACGGTGTTTGACCTAGAAAAAGTTGAAAGGCCGACAAAATATGAAAAATTAATACCAACAAAAAAGATTAATCATATAAATGGAGAATTTGATACTTCTCCATTCAAAAAAGGATAAATCAGATAATTAATGATATTGGTTTAAATTTGACTACGTACCTAATATCACTAATAAATATTAACAAAGATTAAAACCACATCAATCTCAATCCATCTCTCATTAAGAGACCGAAAATCTTGTCTCACAGAAAAATCAAAGAACAGTAAATCTTATAAGTAGAGACCAGAATATAATTTTTTTAGGAAACATATATGCACGTCAGCTTCATAAAGTTAATTGATCAACTGTGGATTAACTGAACTTAATCTGAGAATTGGCATCTAGAAAATTTGAAATAAATCTGATTCATCACTAGAGTTCTAGTCCTTTTGCATTTTAAAATGATCAAAGGGGCCCTTAAATCAAGTGCCCATTTAATCCAAATCTCTCCTCGTCTTTTTTTTTTGAAACAAAATCTCTACTCGTCTTAATTATCATATATTCTGATCACTAGTAGTACCATATAAAACAAAGGAAATTAAGAGAGTTTTTTTTAAGTTTAGGAGGTGAAATTACTCTCTGAGATTTCATTAAATAATTACAAAGTTTTTAAGTAAGACCCAAAATTATACAGTAAATCCATTGTTTCGAAACGAAATTAAAAAAATATATACAAGAGATCCCTACATCATTACATATAATTTTCCAATTTTTTCTTTCTAAATAGTATAAATGCTCCCTTTTATTTCTTATATCATTGTGCATTTCTTTCTTACCATTATTGAACTCTCTCTAACATACATGCCCAATGCCCATCACATTTTCTAAAAAACGAAGAAGAAAGAAAATATTAAAAATGAAGTTACAATATCAAAAAACAAATGATCAAGCAAGTTATACACTGTACATAGAATATTGTACTTGTTGGGGAACCCGTAACCATGTACGTTACATGCGCAGCGGAACCTACAGGTTCAACCCTTCATAGGATCATCGTTTAGGAAATAAAAGTACAAGATTAACTATTAAAATTTATACCTCGAATCTTCCTGATCAGCGAGATGGAGAACGGATGTAGGTCTGAACGATTTTGACTTGCAACCTTCTCCTTCCTGAAACTCGACTCCGCAAACCTCATTGTTCTTCCTAGGGATGAAGAACTAATCGCTTACTTATCTCCAAAGTAGGAGATCTCTACTCGTATCCACGCGAACTCCAGACACAAGGAATTGCTAGACTCGGCTAGACGAGTCCGGAAATATTTTCCGAAATTACCTCACAAAACTCTCTCTCTATTTCTGTAATTTGTATCATGACGACCTCTAAGACTTGAGAATTGTGTGTTAAATAGAGAGGAGTTGTCTCTCTATTTATACTAAAGAGAAAGACGAATGATTGCTCAGTTATCATAACTAGAACTATAATTTTGTGCCTATTCCGTTCCGAACGGACCTATTCCGTTCTGAATGGAATACGGGTTTCCATGTATAAAACCTTGGCAGCCAAGGAAGCACAATTACCAGATCTATTCCGTTCAGAACGGAACTGTTCCGTTTCGAACGGAATAGTGTTGTTTTGCACAATCAATTATCTAATGTCATGACTACCTATGTTAAATGAAATGATCAACGAACATAAACCTATCTGAATAGACGTCTGCTTATTCCTTTTGTTCTACGATATATGTCTTGATCACAAGGCATGGAAATATGTCATCCTTGAGTTTGATCAAAGTCTCTTTCTTGATTGAGAATTAGACTGAGTAAATACAAAATGATATTAACAACACATATTAATCCATTTTGAGCATAATCATGCATTTCCTTCAATCCTAGTTCATCATAGGGCCCATAGATATCTCCCTCTTAACGAGGGGAACAAATCTCATCTTGGTCACTCACATTCCTCGTCATGATTCAGTGCATACCTAATGATGACCATAATGATCATCCCGTTACGGATGATGTAGGATCATATTAAAGTATGCAGTTCCACATACAAGAATCCATGATGACCTCAGGTCGTAGGAACAAGCACACTATTCATATGAGAATCACTAATGACATAAATCATGCATATTCTCATAATGTGGTCAGTCCAGTACGGGTTCTCTAACAGATACTTATATTCCAGACTTGACATCCCTGCAGAACATGATCATGTAATATGCGAATATACTAGTGTGGATATGTAGCTTCTTATATGAAGTATGTTTATCTCTATAAACATCCTACATATCACTAGGGACGGTTTAGAATGTCATTCGTTATTTCATAGTTTGAATCATGTATTCGGATGACATGAACCCGAAGTGTCATTCATGGTCAATCTAATACATATAAATATATTAGTCACTCATACACTCATTCATATATGAACTGAATAAACGTGTTTCTCATAATCTAATATCTAGTCCAACACTTTGATCTAGAACATAATTCCTTCAGTACTATCTAACATGCATAAAAGATCTAGAGCCCTAATTAGTGGTTTTGGAGGCGCATGCCAAATTGTCAATAGTTAGACCTCAAAATTAAAAATGCCTTCTTACATGTTAATTAACTGACATGATATGTTTTGATAAATTTATGCATGAGCTGGTTTATATTTATAACTTCATGTCAATATGAGATGAGATGACATGATGCACATGGTCTATTTACATAGCAATTTTATGTCGCACATGGGCTGTGTCTGAATTGTGAGTAATGTCTGCCTTAAGCACGCATAAAGAGTACACGTTGTATGCCTACTTTGGAAAAAAAAAAGATTAATATTTCCATTTAAAATAAGAAAGCATGAGTATCATGATATTAATATAATATAGTTATAATTTGAACTATTATGACTAGACGACAGACATGCATTTCTCGTTAGTAACTCTGTATTTTATTAGTAACTGCACAATTGAATATATAATATATATTCCCAAAAAACAGAATTTTCCTAATTTTTATATAAAACTGCAATTATGTAAAATTACGGAAAAAACAATTCAAAAATAAAACTTGAAAAAGAAAAATGCTTCTGATCCATTAATTAACTAAAATTGAGAGTTCTCAAGTGTAAACCAAAAGACAAATTGACAATTTATTTGATATTATTTAATGACTCTTAGTCTTAATGGGATTATGTCGACAATTTAGAAATAACAAGAAAATTCAAGCCGAAAAAAAATTGCTGACTTTATTTTATTTGCGTTGGCCTTATTTGCCCCAGTCATGGTATGCATGGGGCCTTTGGGCTTTTCTTTATACTTTACAGCTATATCACATGCAAATATGATATTATTAGGCAACAAAATACAAAATGGTATAAATGAGAAGAAAAAAGAAAAAAAAAAAAGGTCAAACATTTCACATGCTGTGTATTTAATACTCCACGTATTTTCAAGATACGACAGACCATCGAGGCCTTGATTAATATTCTCCCTTTTTTCCTTTTTTTGGGGTAATTTCATTTTGCAGCACAGGAAAATGTAAAATATCAAGAATGTACCTACATAAGACGAAAATATCAATATCATAATATCCTAATTAAACACAAAACTTATCGTCAATTATGCTCTTTCTTTCACCCATTTGGCTGATTATTTTGAATTTTCTTAAAGATAAGAGAGAATTATAATTATAAACAATATTTGATTGTCAAATATAACTACGAATAGTATTTACTCTGGAAGGGTATTAATATTATACACATGAGATTATTTCTATTTTTCCTACTAAAACATAATAAATGTGAAATAAAAACAAAGAACCGAGGTCCCTGCGATTGCCAGCACAGAATATGAAAATGGTGCCATGCCAGGACATATCCGTAAAGTATAATATCATTATGCAAATTCTAAAAAGTTTCTGACAATGTTTTAAATCCGCTATTTATGATTCACTGTAGCTAGAGCTCAAATCGCAAGTGGATTATTTTGATGCAAGTAATCTGAAACCAATTGCATGATTCCTGACACCTGTCCTGCCCCAACTGATGCACAAATCAAAATTGCAATTAATGAAAACGTCGACATCAATATTGTACTATCTTTAATGTAATTAATACTTTGTTTATGCGACCTCTACATTATTGAGTGATACAATTATAAAGGATATGTTATGAAAAGCTTCCTATAATTTCTAGATACTCTCTTTTGCCTTCGATTAAAAAATATTGAGTTCTTTTTACTCTCCAGTCTCCTAAGAGGGTTTAATTTAAAATACTTACATTTTTCTTTCATCAAAATATAATTCACCAATTTCATATTTTGCATATTTTCATTTTATTAAGCCCAAAACAATAACTAAATGAAAATTAAGAAAGATGGAAGATGGAAGATAAATGATTAAGAAATGAGATTTTGACAGAGTTTGCAATTTCAAGTAAATAATTTTTGTTCCATTTTCAATGAGATAGAAGTTTTTATTTTTTGCAAAATTCTCCAAACAATAAATGTTGGAAACACATGGGCCTAATTTGATGAAGCAATAATACTACTACTTGCATAGTACTAATTAATAATTACAGAATTTATCTGGACCAGATTAAATCAGATCCAGCCTATCTAGCACCGAAAAATAACCTATTTGGGCTCATTTCGGTTTTTCTTTTCTATTTTACAAAACAAACTGACATAACTGGCCGGTAGGCACAATTAAGGCATTAAATTATTAGAACTTTTATTTTTAAAAATTTATTGTTAATTTAAATTTGGGTAAAAACACTATTTTAACCATACATTCATTTAATTTGCTTGTAATCTGAGAATTAAAATCGCAGAATTTTAGGCAAAACTCAAGCTGAGATCTGAAAGCGTCATCCAGGATTTCATATCAGAGTCAAGGCATAATTCGAAATACAAAATCTCAGAAGTGCAACATTAGACCTTCCACAACTCGTCACTCTTCCGCCCACAATATACTATTATACCCCACTAATTACAGAGCCAAAAACATATTTTCCAACTCCTCACTCTTCCTTGTCCTCGGTAAAAAATCGAAAAGTACTGTATACATACAACCCTTAAAAAAAAAAAAAAAAATCTGTTCATCTTTACTACGAAAAAATAAAAGTAGCACTACTAACAAGTAACAACACTCCGAGAATCTAAATTTCTAAAAAATAGAGCCGACATATATGAATTAATATTGGTTAGCATCATCCCCCCTCTCTCCCCTTTAAGATTTTCAAATAAAACAAATTTTTTATTCCTCATCATCATCTTCTTCTTCTTCTTCTTCCTCTTCCTCTTCTTCATCATCGCCGTCTTCCTCGTTATATTCCTTGTCATCGTCCTCTTCGTTGTAAGCTTCTTCGTCCTCGTTATCTTCTCCGTATTCCTCTCCGTTTACCTTCACATTTAGAAAAAGATAAAATGTTTATTACGATAGTTAAGTTATGTGGTTACAGTTATTTCTTTGAGCAGACGAAATTTGAAAACACCTGCAATATCTATATTTAATAATGCAGCTAAAAATCATATTACTTGTGGTGTAGAAAAGAGAGGATCGAAAATAAATACCTCTTCATCATCGCCGCCTTCATAGATGCCCCTTGCATCAACCTCCTGTTTATTTAGTAAAAATTTAAAATTCTATAAAATTCATTTAATGTAACAAAAAAAAAAAGAAGAATGCTGACGTTCTGGAAATGTCTCAGAGGGTTCGTCCACAAATCTTCCTTAATGATCTCAGCGATCTACAATATATATATAACAATCCGATAATTGAATCTGTATTAAGTTCAATAAGTTAAAAATTTGAATAAAATTTAGAGTGAGTTTTAAATGTTTTACATCGTCTACTATGCCGTACTTTGCCGACTTGTTGTTAAACCAGCTTAAGAAACTGCACTCTCACAGAATTACTTCCCAAATTAAAATATGAATTTACAAAAAAAAAAAAAAAAATCTGTTTGAAATCTAAATTAAGAAAAAAAGAATACCAACCTTTCTGGTGTATAAGGTCTCTTGCTCCCCTTGTCTTGAATTTCTCCATTGGAAAAACCCTATACATGAGTCAATTAGAAATATCATATTAAAAGACAAAAAAAGGCAAAAAAAAAAATGGCTTAAAAAATTCTTACTTTACCGTCCTTCCATTTGATTGGTTCGCAACTTATGCTCAGGATTCCTTTTTCATCAAAAGAATAAGTTTTTGTGAGCTTCTCATTCTCAAAGAACGGGTTGGGCGAAAAAACCTATCAAAAGGCAAAACAAATTTAATATAATTATAATTAATCAAGAAATATTTTTGAAAAAGAAAACTCACAAAGGAAATGGAGTAGCCTGATTTAACATCTTTCGCTTCTTCAACATCCAATGCAATCATGTACTTTAAAATCTTCCAAAAAAAAAATCACTGGTTTTTAGAATAAACATAATTTTATTATTAAGTTTTATTTTACGATGTACCTTTTCATCCTCTTCATTAAGGCGACCACCAAGAATAGGATGACTGAGCAACTACACACCACAAATCAAGATTATAAAAAAAAAAACTTAAAAAAAATTCAAATTGCTATAATTTTTAAAAAAGGGAAAAAGAAAAGAAAAAGAGAACGTACAGCAGTTGACCAGAATTCATGAATGGATTGAATAACTTCATTTCGCTTGGCAAAAATAGGTCTTCTCACTTCATTGAACTTCTGTTCTACCTCTAGTATATCGTCACTTGCTTTCACATTTATCTACACATATTAGTTAAGTAATTAGAAAGGGTAAATATGGAATATGGTCTGGCCAACTTAAGAAAGTATAATATTCAACTTTAAGATTCTGAATCTAGTAGTCTAGAACTCTGTAAGTTGGTCAAATTCTCCATTTATTTCTTTTTGACTTATTTAAAGAGAATTAATGTGTGGCTGACAAAAAAACTTTATACATAATATAACTGAGGACAATGTGAAAGCAAGTAATCGCATGCCATATATCTGAAAACAAGTTTTGAGTGGACTTATATATAGACTTTTTTTTGGAGCTTATCTGTAATTATAAGTTTGAATTCTACATTTTGACAATATGAAAGCACGTAATCGCATGCCATATATCTGAAAACAGTATAATAAGGACTGAGTATTTATTTAATTCACAATACTATGTCGAACAAAAGTTATCCCATCAAAAATCACCGTTAATTGCACTTCACAATTTTTCATATACACACACTGCAGTGAGTTTTCTAGAAAAGTTCCAAATTATTTTCTACATATAGAAATAAGATAATTAAAAAAATCTATTGATAAAGTACCATCGTATAGTTAGTTTCATAAATAGATGCAATCTGATCTTATGTCAATTTTATCATCGGACTTGCACTTAGTTCCGAAACAAACTCTTTCCAAAAATTAACACTTCTTATCACTGGCAAGTCAATTTAATCACTATAAGACTTTTTTTTTCTAGTTCAAAATACTATAAGCACAGATATTCATAAAACCTGATAGCTAAAAATCCAATAAAGGGCAAAATTAGCAACTGATTTTACTAAAATGAACAATTCTGAATATAAATTAGCAAAAAAACGCCTACATGTTACTCGATCAAAAGAATTCAGAAGAAAAGGGAATCAGAAAGACATCATACACCATGTCAGATCACTAAATGGCAAAATTAGCAACCGAGTTAACAATAAAAGAGCACGATTGGGTGTAATCCATCTCAAAACATCACGAATTCGACACAAAACATAAAATTCGATCAGACTAAAACCACTACGGCGAAACACGAGCCGCAACAACATCAAATCGGTCAAGAAACAACCAATCCGACTCTCATCACCCCTAACCTAACTCCGCACAAAATCGCAAAAAAGAACAGAATTAAGACAATTCGTACCGCTTCGAGCTCATCCTGAATCTCCTGAAGCTTCTCGACAGCCTTAACGGTATTAGGATCTACTCCTCCGCCTTCTTCCGCCACCCTAGCCTTCTTCTCCTTCTCCGCCGTCATTTCCCCGCCCAAAGCTCAAACACCCAAATCCAAATCCAATTCCGTTTCAGACGGAGGCACGAGAGAGAGAAAGAGAACGAAAACGAAAACGAGCTTGAGCCAGTGAGAACCAGCACCCTGGCTTAGAGAATTTCCCTTTATTTATATACCTCCGTATTACCCTTCATTTTTTCCATAAATCCGGTCCACAACCACAAATCCAACACCCCTCCAATAAGGCCGTTTCTTCAATCAGACGCCCCCTCAATAATGCACATATTATGTATAAACCAGGTGTACGTGACATGTTATGGAGTGGGAGTTTGTGTAGTGAGGATAATCTAGGAAAGTGTAACAGGGACGCAGGGATAAACCGAGATTGAATCTGAGCCGTCGAATTCCCAGAGGTGTGGGGGGAGGGCCCCCAGGGAGCGGAAGTGGCGGCAGAGAGGCGGGAGAGGCAGACGGGATTTTAAACCCTAACCCTAACAAGGGGATGGCGGTTACGATGAATCTCGGTCGTTTAAGGTTGTGGGTTCGGATCTGGCAGGCTCTGTCAGCCGTCCGATCAGGTCAGATGGGATTCTCATTCGGCAAGTACCCAGACGCTCTTTTAATTCTGCCTGTTTGTTATGTTATTCCATTGCGTATAATGAAGTGAAGTGCACTTGTATTGGTAACAGATCAGACGGACGGACGGACGGACGGATGGATGGATGGATGGACTTGATTGTGTTGGGCTTTACAAATGCGGCCCAGTAAGCCTTTTTATTTGTTTATTTATTTATTTTTTAAATTGTTACTGATTCTCTAAGACTAAAAGACTGTCTTCATCATTGGATTGAAATTGAAGCCTTTCTGGCTAATCAAATTGTGTGTAGGCTTTAATAAAGTTTATCGTGATTTAGACTGGAGAAGTGGATCATGAAATGTAACTCCTTTTTTTCCTGGATGATGGGTCCTGACATGAATAATGTGAGTAGCAGTTAGCAGTCTATTTCTTTCGTTGAATGAAAATCTGAATGCTTCATCATGATCTAAAATAGCTGATGGGGATCATGATTGTGCCTTGATTTCTTATAGAATATGAACAGAATGACAGTGATGACTTATGACAGATCATTGTAACAGCTTGTTGATAATAATGAACGCATGATTTTACCTCACAAAACTGAAAATTGAAAACACGATGATGGCTCTGATCACGACAATAAAAAACACACACAGCAGCTTCTCTACTCTAATTTTCAGCTTGATTGCACCTCAATCAAAAGGCAAAATTACCAAACTAAAACAATTCATTTCACATATACAGAACAAAAGGTAACCCATCCTCTCAAACAAAATCCAAAACTAAAGAACCACCAACACAACAATTCTCGATAAAAACTGGTTGTTATACAATTTCAATACAAAGCAGATCACAAACTACGGACCATGCATACTCCCCACAATCATACAGTACACTATCATATCATTAAACTCCTGTAATATACAAAACCCCAAAACAAAACAAAACAAAAATCCCCCAAAACAAAACCCCACTCAATCAATCTTCTTAACCGGCCTCGCCTCAAGCCCGCCCTCCTTCCTTTTCTCAAGCGTGTACCCCATATATGTCCCCAAAATCCTATCCCACACCACAAAAAACGGCTGGGAGAAATTATACTTCGCGCCATACAACTGGTGATGAATATCATGATACGCACTGTTATTACTAAAAAACACATGCAACAAATTGCCCGGCAGCCAGAGCCCGCAATGATCATCCACCGTTTTGATAGTCGCAAAGGAAAAGAAGTAGATGCCCGTGCGGGGCGTCATACCGGAGAGGAGGAAAGAGAGGGCGCCGCCGATTGTATCGAGGATGAGGCCTTCGAGAGGGTGGTTGTAAAGCGCACCGAAGGCGTAGGGGACCACTAAAGTGTGGTGCTTCGAGTGGATGTGCTTGTAGAGGAACTTGTTCAGGTGCATGTACCGGTGCATGAAGTACTGCCAGGTGTCCATTACGAACATCGCGATTATGAATTGCAGGATTATTTTGGCCGTCGAGGGTTGCGTCGGTTTCGCCCCGCTCTCATCACTTATTAACTGAAAATAACAAAAAAATAATTAATTAGTCAAGGAATTGATTGATTTGGTTAAGGGATTGATTGTGATAATGGGGATGAGGGATTGATTACGGTGAAGAGGGTGAGGGAAACGGCGATCTGAAAAGCCTGTTGGACCAAAACGCCCTTGACGACTGTGAATTTGGAGACAATGTTTTTGGATTCTTCAGATTTAGGGTGGAGTCTGTAATCATCCCAGCCGTCCATCAACATGTAGACGCCAGAGTAGGCCCAGTAGACCACGATCGGTACCAAGGTGCCAAGCAACTCATCCGAAATTTGAATATTTGGCAAAATGGCCATTGGGGATTTGGATGAAATTGAAGAGGCAACTCGAGGAGAGAGAAACGGGTACCGGGCCGATCTGGCTGTTTGTTGGGGTGGGTTTTTTTAACGGAAATCTGCAGGAAAAGAGAGTTTTTCGTTATTTGGTGGGGTTAATGTAATGTAATGCGTGGGGGGAAAGGGGATAGACAGTTGGGGATTTTTTGCTAAATTTAGATGATATTAGCGTGCTGAAATGATTTGGACAAGAAATAGCATTTTGTATTGTACAGTGGTGAAAAAGAGGGGGTTTGATTGTGTTAATTTACTTGGTAGATTTTAGAGAAGGTGGAGATGGAAAAACGAGGGATGTGTGTGGAATTTGGCCTAATAAATGGGAATTAGGTGAAGAGCAGCATGGAATTAAAATACAAAAAGGAAAGGAGGTTTGAATTTATTAATATTCTCTTTCAAAGGATTCTTGGGGTTCCATTAATTGAAGCGCTTAGGTAATAATAATGCAAAGCATGTGAAGGCCCCAACAACCAACAGATTCCAAATGGATAAATAGCAAAAGAACGCCCAAATTTTCAAATTCCGCCCAAAAACAAATGAAATCAGTATTAGCAAGTAGATCCAATAGAAACAGCAAACACAAAATTAACCCTAAATCAGCACTAAAATCGGTCGAATAAGAAAAAGAAAGAACAGCGCAGCACCTAGCTAGCACCTTCTAGACAAAAGTAAGAAGAAAAATCAAAAGATCAACAAAGAAGCAATGAATTAGTAGTACCTCGCCTTAAGATGAGGTCTCGATTGATTCCAGCCGAGCTAAGTTCTTCCAACCTCTGAACCAAAAACCTCTCCAACGAACCAATTTTCTCTCCGTAAAGGAATAAAACGAAAAGAAGAAAAGGAAAGTGACAGATTGGAAAAAACGAATGGTACGAACTGAAGAACGGAGACTAAACAGAAGAAGAAGAAGAAAGATCTTTAAATAAAGAGAAGAAAGAAAAAGAGGCGGGCTTAGAATATATCTATCAGGCGTGTAATAATTTCTATGTGCGGTGTGCGACTCTTCTTCTCTTCTCTTCTCCGGAATTCGGACGGGTGGATATTTTGGACTTTTGACCTTCTAGTTCGCCTTAATTAATTAATGGCGCATGTTGAAAAGTAGTAGCACTGCATCATCTTTCGTCTCTCAATTTTCTTTCTTCTGTCTAGAAATATCAGCCAGACTGTAAACGGGCCGAATCACTCATTCTAATGGGCCGAATAAATAAAGAAAAATCACTAAACAAATACAAATGAAATATACTATTTTTTTACGTGGGAAAAAGTCTCATACAATCTACAAAAAAATATCAAAAGAGAGGCAAATGCATTTTTGCCATATGCCTCGAACACAATCTCCTACTCTTATTCAAAACCCCAAAAAAGGAAACCCCCACATGACAGGTGTCGAAACCTCATAGGCCGAAATTACACAACTGCAAAAACTCCATGTCAGAATCCACATATTTCGACCAGAGGTGCTTATACTGATTCATGGCCACATCGAGCCACGGTTTCATATTCCCATTGAAATGCACCACAGCCGCCTTCTTTATTTCGTCAGGGCTTATACTAGGGTTAAACCCTAAACCCATTAAATGCCAAGATTTCTCCAACGGTTTTGTCGTGGCGTAAAACGTCATCAGTCCAGCTGGCAGCACCGTATTAGGGTTGAACAAAGACCCATCCTTGTTCTGTCAAAATATTATCAAACAAAGTTTAGATCACACAAGCATAAAAATTGAATAAAAGAAAAAAGTTTACCATTTCGAAATACTGATGGAATTGTTCGGTACACTGTTCATCTCTCCACGCGTTCAAATCGAAAACATTAACTCCATAAGACCAAGCACAGGCCCTAGGATTAAACCTCTCTTTAACCACATTATTATTACTGAAATTAAGGTACCGATTGTACCGTCTAAACCCTCCAAAACAAATCTCAACAGCTCCATTCACATTCCCTTGTAAATCCGCCTTAAATAATTCCTCCAAGTCTTTCTGCACCACCACATCATCTTCGAGCAAAACGATCCGCTTCAATTTGGGGAAAATTTCAGGCAGGTAGAATCTAAGGTATTGGAGGAGAGAGAGATCTGATTTTCCGCTCTCCAGTTGGCGAATCACTGGAGAGGATGAAGAATTTAAGAAGGAATATTCTGTGAATGAATGGAGATCCACGTGGGCCCCACCTGTCACTGGCCTTTTCGCAAACCAAACCTGTGTTACACAAAACATATCTATAAACATAACATTTTACGAAATAAAATGTGTTAATTATGCGATGAATATAATATTTTATGTTTCTGACCTGCATGGCGGGAAGATACATTGGGTCTGTGATTACATGAAATACGTGTTGAGAAGGGTTGACCGAGTTGCGGATCACAGAGTTGACCAAGACTGAGATGGCGATTATGTTGTCAGAGAAGATCGCGTAGTGGAAGAGAGTCGGGTCTGACGAGACGTCAGAAGGGGTCGAGGGGAGAGGCTCTTCTGGGTGCGATATTCGGTGCTCCATAAGACGCATCGCGAGGCAGTGGAGCGATTTTGGGGTTGAGATGGCCGCGATTCTTGATGATAGATCGCCCAATTTCCTGTTGTGAAGACCATTGAGATGATCATTTGAATGTATTTTGGTTTATGTGACAATGGAAGTTCAATTGAAGTGGTTACTTATGTGCAAAAGAAAATGACGAACGAAAGTTGGCCCTAGGAAAAGAATATGATGATTGATGGAAGAGATTTTGAATTTGATCAGATGAAGTTTTACTTTGAGCGGTGGAGCTGTTCGTGCACGGAGAAGATGGTGTCTCTCAGCTTCTGAATCTTGACCTGCGTATCAAATGCTTCCTTCGACTCAGAAATGAGCTGCCTCGCCAGCTTGACGCGATCCTTCGCCTCCTTCTCCACGGGCGGGATCGTCTCCTCGTCAGATCCGACCCGCGAAGCCAGCGACGAGAGAGAAGCCGCCAAGTTGGAGAACAGTCTCACTTGCCGTGACGCGTCAATCTTCAGCCGGCGAGCATAAGCCGCGTAAGCCGAGACTAACGCGGCGTGGTCGGCCGCCTGCCGTCGGATCAGATCGAGACGTACCGACTGGGTTGACGACGGGCTGACGGGTTTGGTGGAGAGGATGGATGAGATAGCGGCGAGGAAGAGAAAGGTGGCGAGAAGCGAGAGGAAAATGCGGTGCGTGAAGAAGGAGCGTATGCCGTTCATCGGCCTGAACGGACGGCCGCCGGCCATCGTCGGAGTCAATGGAGAGTGAACTGACTGAACTGAACTGAACTGAACTGAAATGTTGTGTAGTGGAGTGGAGTTTTACACTGGAGAGAATGGAGTGTGGAGATCTTAGAGGGGGAATTTGAGCCGTTGATTTGAAGGAGGTGATGTGCGAGAGGTGATCTGAGACGTCGGATTGAGATTGGGGGATTTTTGTCGGTGGCGGTAAAATGACAATGGGAAAGCGCGTTAGGCCGAAGCATTAATTCTTGACACCCGGTTAAATCTGTCAAACATTCGTCCCATCTTAATTTAATCGGAAATTAACCCCATATCATCCAAATTATTTAGTGGTCTGATTATAAGAGGTGTTTTAGATCTAAATATTTCTTAAATTATTGTTTGTGTAAGATTCAGAATTTTGTCTAGCTATTTATTTTTAAGCAATCTCCTTAATGCCGTATAATTTTTGGATAATGTTTAATAATATGTTTTATATCATCTACAAGTATACAAATATTGTTAATTTAAAATGAAAATGAAGTGAGTACATAAGTATTGGTAATTGGTAATTTATTAAATAAGTCACACTATTTGAATCACCCAAATAATTTTGCAATTATGAAATATTTTAAGTTAGTTCTTTCATCTTTTTTTCTCTCTCGTGTTTTAAAAATAATAATAATAATCATTATGTAAATATAATTTATTGTTTCCTAAAATCTTCATATATAATTTCAATTCCAACATAAGTTTGTATCTCAAAAACTCAATTGAACATGTAAAGGCTTAAAGAGGAATGTAAAAGATATATTTTATAGAATTAGACATGTGAGATTATCATTTTATATAAATAAATTTTATAACATATTGTTATGGAATAATTAAATTTTTTAATTACATTAAAAAACATACTGTAAAGAATATTTAAAAAAGCTTTTATTTATCTTATCCCCCCAAATAAAACCCGCTACCTCACGCCCTTGAAAAAGATGCACATAAATTTCCTGAAGAACAACAAAATAAACTTGAGAAATCAAAGATCGACCGAAATCTAGTTGTTCAAGTCACATTGCATTTGTAAAAAGAAATCGAGTCCATCAGAGAGGTGAATTCGGCGAAATGGCGATTAAAAGGCTGGGCGGCGAGCTGTTACCGACGCGGCGCCGGGCGGCGCCGGTACGGAGTGCGGTACCCAAGCGGAGGTGTTTAATCGGAGTCTTCTCCGTTTCTTTCATCTCTTTTCTTGGTTAGTGATTCCCTAATTTATTCTTCCCAATTCCATTCATTTGCTTGCCCCGAATTGATTAGTTAAGCTTTCTATTATCATACATCCAATTGCCATGTCGGTGTGTTTGATGTTCTGATTTATGTCTATAATGTGATGACAAAAGCAAGCTTTGTATATGAATTCATTGGTTAAATTCCATTGCCATCTGAATTAACTTGGTTTTACTCATTATCGAATTCAATTCTATCATTCAGTAAAAAGTAGTTCGTTTACTTGAAATTTGGGTTCTTCATTAAAATATAAATTTCTACCTACTGTACATTGAATTCATGAGATCTGAAGATCAAAAGAAAATTGTCATTAGCTTTAAAACATAGTATCGAGCTGCATTTTGAATAGATGTTTTAATTTTTTTTTTCCTCAGCCTTGCACTATGCTTGGATTAATAGTGGAGCTTTGAACAGAGGTGAAGTACAGATCTCCAAACCTCCAAAACCAAAATCTCACAAGCGCCGTAAGAATTCTTCCATTTTTCTTATTATTTCTCACATTGAAACAATCAAACCTAATAATCTAACATTTGAAATTCCGAACATTTCAGATGTACCATGCGAAATTGACTTTCTCCCATCAGTTGACTATCTTATCGAGCCCAAAACCTACATCAAGTCAACCCAATTTTCCCTAAACTACATATCTCATGATCAAATTTCACTTCAAAATTACGAAAACGCCCCTTCTTTCGGTGGCCATCAGACTCTCGAAGAGAGAGAAAACTCGTTTTACGCGAAAAATCAAACAATACATTGCGGATTTGTCAAAGGAAATGAAGAAAAATCCAGTACCAGTTTTGAATTGGATGAAAGAGATAAGAAAATAATGTCAAATTGTACTGTGGTCGTATCTTCATGTATTTTCGGAAACTCTGATTTTATAAGAAGACCAACTCGTAGCAAGGTACTTTATTAATATTATCAAATCATCATTATATTATTAATATTAAAATGATATACTGAATATTTAATGTATTTATAAAGTGACAGATGAGCAAATACACGAAAGCCAACGTATGTTTCATGATGTTCATGGACGAAATAACTTTCTCCAAACTTTCTTCAGAAGGAAACACGCCTGATCAAAACGGTAATATCGGACTTTGGAGGGTCATTTTAGTAAAAAATTTACCATACAAAGACCTACGCAAAACAGGCAAAGTGCCCAAGTTTCTCTCTCACCGCCTTTTTCCTAACGCAAGGCAATAAAATAAAAACAATTACTGTTTATACTATTAAAAAAATAAAAAATAACAAAAATTAATATATATTTTTTTATTATTAGGTATTCGATTTGGGTAGATAGCAAAATGCGACTAAATACAGATCCAATGCAAATAATCGAGTATTTTCTGTGGAGAAAAGGAGCTGAGTACGCGATTTCAAGGCATTATGATAGAAAATGCGTTTGGGACGAAGTTTTGCAAAATAAAAGATTAAATAAATATAATCACACTTTAATTGATCGGCAGTTTTTGTTCTACCAATCTGACGGTCTTGTTAGGTTTAATGAATCCGATCCTAACTCTCCTCTTCCAAGCTGTGAGGATATTTTTCATACTAAATTTATTTTAGGAAAATTTGCAAAAAAGCCCCTAAGTTGTTGGAAATTGCAGAAAAGCCCTTCTATTCTTAAAAAATTCAATAAATAAGCTCTCATTGTTTGAATTTTGAAAATTAGACATGTTATTGAATTTTGAAGACTAGAGGCGTTGTTTTTGCAATTTCCAATAATGTACGAGCTTGTTTTGCAATTTAGGCATAATGCAAGGCCATTTCCCTTTAATTTAATTTACCTTTTTTTAGTCAATTTAATTTTTTTTTTTCAACCAGTTGTGCCAGAAGGATCATTTATTGTTAGAGCCCACACGCCAATGTCTAATTTATTTTCATGCCTTTGGTTTAATGAGGTCAACCGTTTCACTTCGCGCGATCAGTTGAGCTTTGCATATACTTATTTAAAGCTCAGGAGATTCAATCCGCAAAAAATGTTTCATCTCAATATGTTTTTGGTATGAATATATTGAACATTATTGTGACATTTTGTATTAGGTTGTGTTTTAGTTTTTTTGTCAATAATTTGTGTTTGTGATTGGCAGGATTGTGAAAGAAGAAAAGTGGCAAAGTTATTTCAGCATAGAACACAAGAAGCTGACTCGCCACCTGGCAATCGTTGATTAGTTGGTCATTTGTGGTTCTGTTTTTTTTTTTAATTTACCGTTTGTAAGGAGAGTTGAGTTTTATTATTTTTTTTCTTCTCTTTGTTCTTTCTTTTTGGTATAGATATGTTCATACAATTTTGCTGTGCGTCAGTGTATAGAGAAATTGCTCTGTACATTTTACGCAATTTTTCGTTGATTTGTAATTGTCTCCATGAATTGTGGAGCATATGATGGTAATGGTGTATCGCATTTGATCTATTCAACATTATTTATTTATTCTCATTATTTATTTAATGAGTTGCATCCTTAATTTAATCCACACTTCCTACTTGCTGCTTCGGTAGAAAGCTCAATTTCATTGAGTAAATTTTATCCAAGACTCTAGAGAAATTTAGTAGTGAGCTTATCAGGTATCCTGCTTGCTGTTTCAGAAAATTTCTCTAATTTTTTTTTTTTTTGAAAGGGAAATTTCTCTAAATTTATGGTGTATCGCATTTGATCTATTCAACTTCCTGCTTCCTGCTTCTGTAGTGATTTCTCTAAATTTATCTAAACTGAGTATTTTATGGAGTAAATTTTATTTAAATTTATGGAGTAAATTTTATCTAAAAATCTAAAATATGAGGAAGAACTGAACAACTCTGCACGATACCTGATACTAGAATTTTAGAAAAAATTGAAACTGAGTATTTTATATTTCCTTGGTATTCAGATAATGATCTTGCGTATATTTTTAAGGTTTGTCGAGGTGAGTTAACAAGAATATTGAATATATTGAATGTATTAAACTTCACGTAGAGGGAGCATTAAAAACATAACAAGAAAATGTTGTTCTTGATGAGCTGGCATTAAATTATGGAAGTTGTTCTTTGGTGGAAAGTAGTTGATATGAGCATAAAAGCAGAGTCTTCCAGCGGGTGACCGATTGATTCCTTTTTAGATATTGTGTTCACTCCTTTTTGTGCTAATTTTGTACCGAGTTACCTTCATTTAATTTAACAGTGACAAATAAAAGAGTGAATATATATGAATAACTATCAAATGTCTTGAGAAAATCATATTTTTTATTTGGTCTGTATTTTCTATGTTCTTTCAACTCTTAACTCATAAGATATTAGATTAAAAAAAAATTATCATTATTTTTTCCTGTCACATAATGCAACTATCAATTCTAACTTTTTATTTAATACATTTTTTCACATAGATCATTCAAATATAGATTGGATTTATGTAAATTAAAATTTTAGAAATGTTGTATGTGAATCAAGTTCAATATGTTTACTCATTTTCATACCATAATAATTTTAATATGGATTGAGTTCATATAAACAAATGTTACTTATTTCATTTTCTCTTCTAGATTCGCAATAACATGTTCTAGATTTAGGATTTCTATAGCAAGAAAATGAGTGTTATATAGTAAATGTGAAGTTAGTTTTTGGGGTTTATTTAATGAAAAAAATTGTTGGTGACTCATTTATAAATATTAATAGCTAATGGTCCCTAGTCTAGTTGGTTATGTAGCATGCATGTGATTCAAGAGGTTGGAGATTCAATCATCATTGGAAACAAAAATGGACGTGAGACTTTGAGTCTTCTCCATTATATCAAAAAAAACTATAAATATTAATAAATTCAATATAAACAATTATTATAAACTTTATTTGTGCATGTGAACTTATTTTATAATAAAAATATTAATTCCTAAATAAAAAATCATAAATGTCAATTATTTATTATATATTGGTGGATTTTAGATATGTGAAAAAACATTTATGACTCTTTAAAAAAAATCTTCATGAGCCTCTAACATTCCTTCATTTTTATAAGGTAGAGAATAGAGATGAAAACAACACTTCTAGATCTATTAAGTTTCACAAACCCTTGACCCGTCACACATATGGATACATTGCTAAGAGATACAAGACATCCATACTTATCAAAAGAAGAAAAGAAGATGTCCGAACTTGATTCCCCTTTTTAATGTTCTTCTATAAATGCACAACTATCCTAATTTTGAGTGACCGTCGATTTTGCAGTGGAGATTAGAACAGAAGCAACAAACGAGAAAAGAGATCAAATCTGATATGGGTCTTAAGGTGTTATCTCTCGAAGACCATAAATTGTTTTAATTCAATAAATTTTGCTATTCTTCTGATTATATATATATTAGGATTTTTGTCCCTGGTTTCTGAATTATCATACATGTTTTCTATTGGGAATCATTGATCTGTAATTTTGGATATCGTGAGAAAATGGGTCTTAAGGTACTTTAATCGAAACATATAAATTGCTTTTATTTGGGAAATTTAGTAGTTCTTGTGCAGTAATATTGTTGGATCTTCATATTTATGATTTGAATTATCTGATCTGTATTCTCACTTTGTTTTTAGCAGTTCCACCTCCTTCCCCTTCTGAAAAGTTAATTTTTTTTTATGCATTGCATGAAAGATCCAAACTCTTGTGTACTGATCAACACAAACGAGAAAGCTAAATGATCTTTCTTTTAATTGCAAAAATCTGGAAATTATTACTAAAGAGTGTGCTTTGTCAAATTGTAAATTCTATTTTTCTTGTAGGAGGAATTTGAAGAGCACGCGGAATTGGCAAAAACTCTGCCTGAAAGCACAACAAATGAGAGCAAATTGATTCTGTATGGTCTTTTCAAGCAAGCCACTGTTGGCCCTGTTAATACCAGTATGTTTATTTCTTTCACTAAACTCATTTTACACACATCACTATTAGTATAATCTTTATAAAATTAATAATAATAATATACTTTATTTTGTGTGGTATATGTAGGCCGTCCAGGCATGTTCAGCCCGAAGGACAGATACAAATGGGATGCATGGAAGGCCAATGAAGGTACCATTTTTCTGTTGATTAACATCACATTTATAAATAAATTCAGTTTTGTACCTACAATATACTTTTGATTGATAACTTTATATGTAAATTTTAATTGAACAGCAAAATCGAAGGAAGAAGCGATGGGTGACTATATCACCAAGGTGAAACAGCTCAAGGAAGAGGCGGCTGCGTCCTCTTAAAATGTTCAACTAGTTAAATTTAGTAATGAAAATGGCATGAATTGCCCTGTGTGCACTTGTTTGAGCCTTATCCTAGCTCTTGTAATAATGTTTGAATAATTCCAATTAATCTTACATTTGATCCATCTCCTCTCTTATTTTTTTCTTCATTTCTACCAATAGAGTCCACCCTATTAACTGAATAAAATAAATATTAGCATTAATGTGCAATTCTTATAAAAAAAAAAGAGCTGTGCTTTAACCAAAATTTGTTCAAACTCCCGACAATTCTGAGAGATCAAGCATTGAATTAATAAGCTAACAATTTACCAAATTTAAGCACTGAAATTGATTGATCTTTTGATTCTTAGAAGCCAATAATCATACTTGATATTGGCAACGAGGTGTTAAATTATCAAATTGAAGAATGATGAAAAGGGAGAACAAAAGAAAACGGATTAAGTTTCATGGTATTTGTACGGTTTACTACAAAGTACTCTAAAAATCATAGAACAACCATTAACTATTAGCCACATAAGCAAGTCTATAATCGACCTGTTTGAACCCGCCTTAATATCAACCGTCTAATCAAGAACAGACGGTTTTGATGACATGGCTTCCCCAAATCAAATCCATTTTCATCCAAAGTATATAAGATAGTATTGATTCCACCTTCTACATAAAATCTACACAATTATCCAATTAATTTACATCAACCATCCAACGCCCAAAGAAACAACAAAATCCGCCATACCATCCCTACATCAATTTCACAAAATATCAAAAACGTAAAAAACAAATCAAAGTTCTAACACAATACGACCATTATTCTTAAAAAAAACAAAAACAAAGACAAACCACCACACAAAACCCACGACACAAAACCCCCAAAAAACCCTTCCAATCAAGCGAGATAACGGTACAACTTCCTATCCGTCTTATCCCTCTCCAAAAACTCTCGTTCAATCAAACTCTCGATCCGTTTCTTAATCACAATCGGATTCGGCAAAAACCTAGATTGCAACTGCTTTGTCACTTCAGAAACCACGCTATTATGATCCAAAACCCGTCTCGATTTCATAATCCTCACAATCGCCGCCTCGATTTGCGGCTTTCGATCTTCCTCAACCTTCTGACGCGTTTCCAACTTTTCAGGCTCCGATTCCTTCTGAGCCACAACCGTTCCGATTTTCACCTTCACAAATTTACTCGTAAATTTATCATTAAAATAAAACGAATCGTCTTCAGAAATATCCTTACTCATGGGCTCTTTTCTAAGGACGTTTTTGCCCTTAACACAAGCTAAGGATTGCAAACACCTTTTTAGTTCAACCGAGGGTATTTCGGTCGCTTGCTCGATTTCTTTATAACTCAACATATCGTTGGAATTAAACAGCATTAATACGCACATTTGGTAAGTCGAAACATTCAATTCATGTTTCTGCCCTTTTCCAAAAGTAGCCTTCAAATCAGCCGTGCCCATATTAGTCTGCCACGTTAATCGTCTCCCATTATGCGTCCCCAAATAATAACTCTTAAACCGCTCGCAAATTACCAAAATTTCAGGGGGCAAATTGCAAGAAACGCTCGGCTGAGTCGGCCAAGAACCCGTTGTTAAAATCTGCACAACCAAAGTGGGCCCCTCTTTAATTTCTGACATTTCTGACATTTTGGAGTAAAAATCTTGCATTGTATCATGAGAGGTTTTCATGTCAGTAAACATGCCTTCTAATTTAGATGTGAATTGGTAACCGCATTCTGTTTTTAATTTAACGATCATGCTTCTTTCTGCGTCGTCAGAAATAGTTTTACTTGAGAGAAGCCGTTTCGCTAAATGCTGTTTGTAATATTTTTCAAATATATCTTTTTCTTGTAAGTATCTGAAAAGCATCATCACTTTATCCAAAACGTACTCTATATCCTCTTCATTTGCGCCTTTCAATCCCTTTCTTAACTTATCGTCCACGAATAACGAAATAAATTCAGGCGAGCGGTTATTTAAATTAATAAAATATTCGAAAGAAGAATTAAGCGCGTTTTGGAAGGTTTTGTCGTTGTTAAATGCTAAATTAATTATTTTATCGTGTTTATCTTTTTGGTTCAATAATCGCTGCACGAATTCTACAGGGTCTTTTAAGCATTCCGGGTCGTTGACCAATTGCTGACCCGTTTCGCGGAGGTGTGATGTCAGCAAAACCCTAATCGCGGATAAACCTTCCGGAACCTTCCGGAAAAGATCGTACATTCTTTTCAAATCCTCGTATTTATCGTGTATGAGCATTTTTACAAGGCCTGAGTTTTCCATGTGGAGTAATCTTTGCATGTGGTTTTCTATCATTTCTCTCTCTACAACGCTCGTGATTTTCGCCTCGGTTTTTAAATCTAAGTAGTGAGAGACTCTTTCTGTTTCTTCATTCAGTCTCCTTTCTGCTATTTTCAAATAATTACCACAATCACACGATTCAATAAACTGTTGCGACTCGACCGAATAAAAACTCGATGAAATATCCAAAAACGGTTTCTCAAAATCCTCTATATAAACACTCGATCCCAAATCCATGAGCATTTTGGTACTGCTTCTCATTAATCCCCTATTAATCACCTCACCATTTCTCTCTTGATAAATCAAATCCAAAAGGGTGTTCAACAAACGGGTTTGGATCTTATTAGAATGCACAATATGGTCTCTCCATAAGTTTAAACCTAATTCATGTACCGGTATTTTATGAGAGGCCGGTACATAAGTACGGTCCATGTACATTAAAATGTCGCGTATCATTTGTAAGGCTTTGTTATGGTCTGTCCATTTTCGGTTGAGTTCTTCTAGAAAGAGGTTGCCTTGTGAGAGTTCTATGTTTTTTGCGATTGCCTTCAAGTGCCAGGTCATCGTGCTGACTAGGCCTGAGTAGAGCTTTTCGCCATATTTGTGTAGAACCATGTTGTATGCACTCCTGTATTTATACGAAATGGGTTTGTTTTTTAGTTGTGTTAATTGAAGAAAGAGAAAGATTTTTGGGAAATTTAAAAGATTTAGACTTTAGAGATTAGATTGATGTTTCAATACAGGGAATGAGTTGAATCAACTTCTGTTTGTACTGTATTGTTTTAGAGTCAAGAAAGCAAATAACTTGTTAACATTATTTCTAATTAAACTGTCAATTGTCCGATCAAAATGTTATATTTACAGTTACATCATCTTCTAAACCCTGAACTAGCTGATTTTAGCAAAAACGACCTAACCATCATCAATCATTTCAACTTTTCCATAGTCGATGCTCAATTTCCCCATCACCAAACAGCTCAATCAAAACCACACAAAGATTAAAAAAAAAACACGAACAAAAAAAAAACTACCTATAGAGCTCCTCAAAGCTGAGGCCGCTGGCGTTCTGATTATAAATCTCATGGATGGCGTGGTCGAGGACCTTCCATGTCCGCTCGGCATACTTGGGATCGACCTCGACCTTGTGCTTGAACGCCTCGATCTTGAAGTTCTTCTTCCTTTGCGAGCTCATCGCAGATCGCCGGAGCTCCGATCGGACGGTCGGAGGGAGGATGTAAGGAGGAGGAGGAGGTGATTAGGGTTCGGGGAGGAGCGATTAGGAGGAGGAGAAGAAAAAGAAATGGAGCTAAGAATGATATACTGTCGTCGTCATTTTAATTTTAGAATTTTTTAGAATAGTTTCTGTATTGTGTAAACTGGAAAATTCAAAGGAAATCTTAATGATTTTATTGACGATGGACTAATGAATGATTATGGAGCAGAGAGGTCGTTTCCTAATTTCCAATAAAATAGGGGGTTTAGTTAGATAAAGAGCATAGAATAACTATAGTTTGTAATCATGAATATATAAGCTAAATACAAGGAATATAACAAAAATCAGAGTGGCGCAGCGGAAGCGTGGTGGGCCCATAACCCACAGGTCCCTGGATCGAAACCAGGCTCTGATATGTTTTCCTTCTACTTTATTTTTTGACAAACTTTTCTCATTTTTTTACATTTTTTTCTGCTGATAGATTGGATGAAAGCTAAGCAGCTAAACCCAATATAATAGTCACATCGAAGCACTGCATGATTGCAAAAGTTTTACAAATTTTTATTCGAAAATTGAAGCTATTATATTCTAAATGGCTTCCCTCATTTTTTTGGATACAATGAGGAAAGCAAATTGAAGCTATTATATTCTATGCCCCTAAATGTGGCTTCCCTCATTCTATCCAAAAATCATATCATGATCTCAGCCCATGTAAGAACAATTTGTGTGATTCTAATTTTTTTGAATGCATGCTTGAGATTTGTGTGATTCTAATTGTTGGCCCATTGTATCATTTTTTATTTGTTACGAACCTTAAATTGATGTATTTCTGTTTCTTCAGAAAAATGCAAAAAGGAGAATAAATACTTCTGATCTTCTTTCATGTGCTTACTGATAACTTGATGTTTCACTGTTTCAGTTTCAACTTTCAGTACTCACATGAAACCCAAATCCAGCAAGGATTCCAGAGAAAATTTTGTAATTTTCTCTGTTAAATTTTGTATCAGTTCCTTCATTGTCTGTAATTAAATAAAAATTGTTGGTATGTATTTATGTAATTATCATTTCTATATTCATCTGAACCCTAATTTTTGTTTATTCAGAAAAAAGGAAAGAAAAATATTTCTGGTGAGTTCTTCTTTTGAGATGCCTGTTGCGTTGATAGTTTGTGATTTAGTTTCAAATTTCTCTCTCATTAAATTGAAATCCAATTCCAGCAAGAATTCCTGATAATATTTCGTCATTTTCTCGGTGAAATTTTGTATTCAGCTCTTTGAATTCTCTCTGTACTTCAAAAAACTTTGTTGGTATGCATTTACACACAACTCCAAATAACTGACAGTGTCTCTTTGGTTTTGCTTTTTGGAGCTTTTCACAATATTTGTAAATTATTACATTTCTATTTTTGCGCAAGAATTCAATTTGACGCTCGTATGTTTGATCGGTACGTGTCACTGTGCTGCTTTGTTTTTTTTCTTCTTTAATTTTGTTGCAATGTAGCTCTAGCTCCAAAAATCTTGTGAATGGTCTCCACTTGGCTCTCGCCTTTGTATTTTTGTACTGTTACTTAACATCTCCAGTCCCTACAAACTATATATATACCAATAGTCGTACAAAGATCCACCCCAAAATGGAAACTTACGGGTTACAAAACATAAACTAAGGAAAATAACACTTTCAAATATAAACTAAGTATGACAGTTGATTATTTATGTGGTACATTAGTATCATAGTTATATTAGTACCACAGTTTTCTCACATTATTATACTGATTACTATGTATAATATTTTGAAAATAAAGAACATGTTATCATGAAAGTTTGGTTATAAATACTTTACAGTTTAAACTTCTATGAGTATATATATATTACACCCATTTTTGCTCAGATCGTGTGGTCTATATTAATTTGGAAAACCGGCTAAAACAATTCAGTGGGTTAAAAACTTGTTTCAGTAGGTTACCAAACTATACATAAAAGGGTATAAGTGTAATTTGACTTGTCCATAGATTACGAAAATTTCATTACTCGAGTCGAGAGAAATTATTATCTCAACAAGGGAACCAATCCCTTGTTGCCATGTCATTCTTCCCGTTGGATTTTCAGTCAACTCTATATTAATTATTGACAACTTCACATGCAATGACAATCTTTCATTTAGAATAAAAAAGAGAGTAGAGAGTAAAAACATCAATGTCCCGTAAATTTTTGATAATTTATTTTTAATGTATGATTTATTTGTTTTTGGAGTAAATTTTAATAGTTATACATTATACACTTATATTTTTTAACAAACTATAATTTTTATTTGTGGTATACAAATTATAGTTCAAATTTTATATAAATAATTTTACCTGAATATGTGATAACTTGCACAAAAATCTAACCAAATAATATATAATCTAGAAGATAATTATGCTAACAATTTATTATACATATATAATTTTTTATTTTTTACATATTTGTTATTATATAAAAATTCATATCATAAAATAAGTATACAATTTAATAATTATTTAAATTTTTAAGAAATATTTTTTAAAAGATAAAAAAAAGTAATTTTCAGATATAAAATAGAAAAATTAACAATGAATATTTTATTACTATTGGGTGTCTTTGCAAAAGGAAAAATATGTACCAAGTATATATTTTTCCGGTTTCAGTTGTAGGGGTGATATGTTGACTTGTTGAGTTTTGATTTCCAAAAATACCCTCATATAAATGAAGGGATAAGATTAAATCTATCAAAAAAGTAGAAAAAGGAGTGATTATTTATGCGATAATTTTTTTTGTGGTTCAAAGTTTATTTTCTTTTCAGTTGAGAGAAAGAGAATTACTAAATATGTTGATCAAAAAGCTGCACACGAATTAAAGCAGATCCAAGAGTCTATAAATTGTTAGTATCAACTTCTTGATAATAATATTAGCTTATTAACAAAATATATATATATATATATATGTCATGATATACTATTGGAAAAATCTTAGTGTTGTATGACGTTAAATAAATACATCTATATGAACCATGCAATCAAAATAATACAGGACATGATATGTAGAAAAGACTGGAGACAAGTCCAATGAATAGTTGAAATTTTGTTCTTTTATATGGTCTGACATGCTGGCAAGTTACTATTTCTTTGTAGATCTCATCTTTTCACGTACTGTACAAATTACAAAGCAGCATGCTTCCTGCGTTGGAGTAATTTTTTGAAATAACCGTAACATAAAAATCGTTGTAAAAAATGGTTGAATGTTTGAATTTGTACAAGTAGTATTACCACATCCTAACACGTAACGAAAATTATAGTAACTAAAAAAGGGTCAAAAAGTTAACCTTTGTCAAAGAGTGAAAATAAAGAAAATATTATTTCCTTATTTTTATATCAGTTGATTATAAATCTAGTTTTCTAGATTCCTAGAATTGTTGAACCTGTCATTTACAGGTCCAACACAAAACATGACAGATGAGGCAAAGAAAAGGAGGTTTGAATTTAAGAAAGGAACAGTGTCCATTTTTGGACCATCAGGTCCCTTGGCTGAACTGGTACACCTGAGCCTGAGTCACTTTCTTGGTTATGTATCATCTATTTCTAATTTAATTTTTGTTCTTGCACAAACCATCAGCATTTTGTAGTTGAAATTATATATTATCCTCTCATTTTTAGCCAAATTTGAAGTGAAATATGTTTCACAGTTTTACTAAAAGTATGTTATGTGTATTTTATATTTTAGTTACCAATAAATTATATTTTAGTTACCAATAAATTATATTTTATATTTTAGTGAAATGGGCAATTAAGAAACGATAAAATGGGATCTTAATCTGAATCCTTTTTATCCGAGTATTTTTCATGCAGTAAATTTGTAAATCAATGCCAGCACATGCAAGTTTAATATATGTGCAATAATATGCATGCGTTGAATGCTTTTGACCAATCGCAAATTAAATGGCAGGGATGTTTTCTGTTCACTGTCTCATCTTTCCCTCTCATCTTCATACTGATAAATGCATAACTATGAGCATTCATATTTCAAGTTCACATGCTTGTTGGCATGCACTTGACAATGGCATCGTGCCAAGGATGCATGCAAATGCAAGATGATGTGGCATGCAAGGAGAGACAAATTGGGCCTTGGGCCCTATTTATGGACAAACAAGTGGGTCACACGCCCTTATACTAATACACCAATGCTCCACATGCTCTCTTCCAGCTTTCATCAGTTTGTCTCCCCTCTCGTCGCATTTGATCTTTTATGATCACTACTTCATGAATCATGATGGTGCGTGTATGAGTCACGATTTTTTTTTAGATTGCGTCGTAAGTCATGATCAGGGCCGGCCCCGTTATTTTGGTTGCCCTAGTCTTACATGTCAACGCGTCTGAAAGTTATCCAAGAAGTTGCCTCATAAAAAAATACAAAATAAGAAAAAAATGAAAATTAAACTAATATATTTTGAACATCTATTAGAGCAATGATTTTTAAAGAGGATTTATTTTTAATCGTCAATATAGAAATATTATGGTGAGAGTAATATTTTTTTGTTTTGTAAAAATTATTCAATTTATATTTATAAACAATATAATATTGATGTTATGAATTAAATTCTTTCATCCATTTAAATTTTTTATTTGAACTTTTTATAAACTAAAAATTACAGAAATTCGTCATGCAACTTAATTACAAAATAAATATATTTAGTAGTGTAACATTTTATGAAAAGAACAAGTTTTATCTATTTGTATTTCTTTTCTAATAAAAAAAAATATTGTTCTAAACTGATAAGAAGGATCTTTCAAATACATTTACAAACAAATTTTGAATAATGTTTTGACTCCGGTAGGAATTAAAATATATGATTAATGTTTTATAAGGTACATATGAATCTAACCAAATAGACATTTGTTTTACGATATTTTTACTAATTACTTATCAACCAAAGTATACATGCATCTCAGGTTTAGTAAAAATAAGTAGAAAACGGAAGAAGGTGAATAAATCTAGTAATATTTATTACTCATGATAATGTACCCAGATTTATTGTGGCCATATTACCATGCGTATTTTATTTTCTTTGTAAAATCACAGTTAAATATGAAAATATAGGATATAATATTGTGCCACAACAAATCTTTCTCCATTAATCCAACTCATCAATCTTCTTCAAACGGCTCCTCCATGGAAAACAATGAAAAACTCAAAAAACACAAATCGAAATCTCTAAATCCCCAAACCGAAATTGATTATGCAAATCTAAACAAACAATCCTTCATCCTTAGATTCACAGTATCTCCTTACAAACTCTATTTGACAATACTTCCATTTGGTAGACATAAAATACCTACAAAAAAAAAAAAAATTTAACGGTTGCCCCGGCTCAGCTGGCTACCCTAGCCCGCCGGGTTGCCGGGCTTGTCCTGGGGCCGGCCCTGGTGACGATTAAATGGATCTAGTCATATTGTTTGTCTTTAGTGATACGTTGAAAAATGTAAGATCAAATAGCTAATGAAACATTCTAATGCATAATATGTTAATTTATCAAATAATATATTGTTATATCATACAAAATTTTGTCAGATTTATTTTCAAAATATTTGATTATGCGCCCTTAAATTTAAAAAAAAAAATCACTTCTATGAAACAGTATCGTTAACGAATCGGACCAAACTCCGAGCAGAGCCATGTTCAGGTCCGGTTCGTTACATGTTCGAAGATGTTCGGTTCTCTCAATTAACCTAGCTTCGAACAAATTTTCATGTTCGAGTTCGGTTCAGTCCAGTTCAAGCATGTTGGTTTGTTCATTAATTGTTCAAAATTTAATATTATTATTTGTTTATAATAATCAATTTTAAATATTCAAATTTTAACTATTATTTATGACAAATCTCATAAAAATAAAAACAATAAATAAATATAACTCCAGTATAATTTTAATTCTCATATCATAACCCAAATTATTATTTGTCTATAATAGTCAATTTTAAATATTCAAATTTTAACTATTTGTGCAAATTCCATAAAAATAAAAACAATAAATATAACTCCCACATATTTGAAATTCTCATATCATAACCAAATCCATCTAACCACTTGTATATGTTTTTTTGATAGTATATATTTTAGACAAATATGTTAATGGACAATCGTACGAATTTGGCTCCGTTTGAGTTCGGTTTATTAAACGTTAAACATGTTTGGTTCGGTTCGGTTAATTTGAACAAAAAAGTCGATCGAATCATTTAGCGCACAATCTCAAATCGAACTCGAACAAATTTGGAACCATAAATAAAAAAAACAACCCTAATTAATTAATGTGAAGCGTCAAACTTGAAATCTCTCTAAAGAAACTGTAACATTCTCATCACTTATCTAACATGTTATGGTCAAACAACATTTTTTATGCATATGTAATATATGTTACAAAATGAAGTGCACACTTAATCAAATGGGAATGGAGAGATGGACACGTAGGACCAGAAAATTGATTTGCTAGACACTAACACATGGAGTGTTCAGCTAAAGTTAGTCTCCATCAGTGCTCTCCAGATTTCCTATCTTATTTAATTTCATTTCATGTCATTTTTGCCCTAAAAATTCAAATTCCCTCCTAGCTACCAATCCCCCAAAATCAGTTAACTTAATAAAAGTTATGTAATTCTCAAACTTTTGAAAATTAATTCGTAAAATTATGATTTTGAATAAATATTTTATCCAAATTATACATATAATATGACACTGATATCATTTTCTACAATTTCAATCATTACATACACAATCAATGATTATGTTAGTTTAATTGAAATTTAATGCATACATGGAAAACTAGCTAATTAGTACCAGAATGACTTATATATACTGTACAATCCCTTCCGGTGCTAATTAACTAGTTTTTAGTGTGTATGTATCAAATTTCAATTAAAGGATTGATTCACTTGTATGTAATGGGTCGAAATCATGGACAAGTAAATAGGTTAAAAAATTATTTGAAATCAAAATATTTGTTACAGTTATTACAATCTATTAAAATATAAAAAAAAAATAAACCAAAATATCTGGTTATCAGTAAATTACTGGTACAATCGTACTGGTTAGGAGAACATGCATGAGGAAGAGAGTGGGGCCCAAGATCCAGATTATGTAGATATGATATCTATCAAAATTCAAAACATCCGTGCAAGAATGATTGGTGAAGTAAAGTTAGTTAGTCTCCCTCAAATTAAATGTACGTACCGGGACTGATTTTGAGAGAAAAACACAAGAGAACTCGGAATTAATATTTATAAAAAAAATGATTTTTTTTTGTTTGAAATGAATTCAGACCAATAATAATCTAAAAATCTTAATAATGTGTTTTTGAATATAGTGAATCATAGGAAGGAAAAGAACTCATTTTATAATAAGAAAGAGTAGGAGACTTGATCAAAGAGAAATTTATTTTGTCATTATATCATTCTTATTCTCTCTATCAAATCTCTCTTTTATATCACTTCAATGGTTATTAAAACAATCATTCACTTACAATATAAGTTCAAAATTTATAGTATTTGTTCTTTAATAAATAAAACATTAGGAATGCTCCTATGTGATAAATATACACAATAAATGTTATCATCGACCATGGACGGAGTTTTATAAAAACTGAAAAGAGTCGTGACACCCTCAAGATTTTTGACTAATTCGTATATATTATAAAAGTTTAGTGAATAAAAGTCTAAAAATTATGTATTTTTTATGTATATTGTCTGTTCTCATCCTCAAAAAATTTTACAAGTATAATTAGTAGTGTGAGAATTTATCTGCTTATCTACTTTCAACATATTCAGTCAAGCTCCGCCTGCTAGTGTTACCGACCAAATAATATGGACAGCTTATCACATATTTCTTTCTTAATAACCATCACGGTTTCTCCAATTCATGATGTGAATCTCCTTGTTGTAGTGTATATATACTTTGAAATATATGTTGTAGTGTATAAATTTTAAATTGATATAATGAAATGTCATAATAAATTTAGCTATTATGTTTTAAATTTTTTTGACAAGTGAGGCAGCTAACAAACTACAAAAGCATGAATGAAATCAAAGGGGGCATGATGTCTAAATATGTTAGCTAGTACATAGCGCCTAAAGAGGGCACATATACATCTTATTAGTTTCTCCGCACGCAAAACCTTGATTTATATGCCCCCACACGTTACCTCGCCCTACAGAAAATGCAACAAATCCATGAAATGAAAACCTTGCTCCCATTTTCCCTATCAATGATATGCATATATAGTAGGCTACTAGTAGTATGACAATCAACAATAGTTCCAGTCGCCTATGTTTTGTGTGCTTTTTAAGAGGAAGTGTAATTTCTAATTAAATAAAATATTTATGTGTGCTTTTTAAGAGGAAGTGTAATTTCTAATTAAATAAAATATTTAAGCTAAACTGTATTAGCAGTAGACTAGAGCACAATAACTAGAATAAAATATTTAAGCTAACTTTTTTTAGTTAAAAATCAATTATGTTCTCCATTTCTTCTTAATTTCGTCATTAATTAGGTACTCTAGACAAGTGAGGTTTTGTATATCTTGTATCAAATCTGAGACCAAATATCCAACGTATGATTCTCTCACAATAAAATAAATAAATAATATGATCCTAGAACATGAGTATCACACAAGTAGTAGAGGCTAGAGCTTGGGTCTATTTAATTACTAGTCCAGATTTTAGAAATGTTCTATTCAGAATCAATCCATCCCTAAATAATGCAAAATAAAAAAAACAAAACCAATTAATTAATGAGATATTATTCTTTTCATGGGCTCCATCCAATCCAATCTCTCGTCATGTCTCTTTCCCTGCCTCTTTGGATTCACAATTTCCACATTACACTACACCAATTAATCATCACACAACATATATGTCAAGCAAACAAAATACAACAAATCATCATCACACAACATGCAACATGAGAAGAGAAGAGACGAAGGTAACCTCACCTCCCCAACCACAATGATATGTGAACTTGAAAATAAAATCAGCGACAAAATGGCATTTCCGCAAATACGAAGATCACCAGGGGCCAAAATGCATTTTGCCCGCGTGGCTGGCAATAGTCCGGAATAAGCGGGTGGGACCCGTGATTGATGTAACCCGACCCGCTTTCCCGGCCCCTACTTGGGCCTGACGTCAGCCCTAGGTGAAGGCCGTCGTTCCTATTATTTGTATCGTGTTTAGACTCGGTGTACGTGGATCTGCACATGAGTGCGGGGTGGGAGTGTTCGAGGTGTATGAAGGAGAGGTGTGTGGAGAATTGAGGAAAAAGAGGAGTGAGGCCTTGGGATCCAGACGAGGAGATTCCAACTGTCGTGTGACGTGGCGATGCCATCTCGTCCACCAACCATTCATCTCCTTTTGATTTATTAATATTTTTTTTAGTTTTTGTGAACTTTTTCACTTGAGAGTTATTTTAAGGAATAAATAAAATTATTTATAGTTTGCTCATTTGTTGGTGCATATGATAAAATAATTGTATTGATTAATTTATTTATCTGTGTTGATAGATAAATACATTCATTATTTTATCTGTATTGATTGATAAATTAATTAATTAGTTTATTTATATATCTATTATATCAGTTTAATTCTTGGAAAGTAGTATGCTTTTGTTTTACAAGCTATACATTAATGTTAGATTATTTTTATTCAAATTAAATATGTAAGGGGATAAACTCCGAAAGGTTAATTAATTAACCCGGACTAAGGTACGCCTTAATTATGAAGGTGTCATGATTATGCCAAGGCAAAAGTCTCGCTTCATGTCATAATACGTACTTATTAACACAAATAATAAATTGTACCATAGGCTCCTTGCTTATTAGTTTTAATTAATAAGTATATCATTGTTTTTTCCCACTTAAACCTTCAAAAAAATTATATCATTGTTTTGTTAGTTTCTCAATCATTTGCCATGAAATGATGAAATACCCTCCACCATCAATGTTTTCATAAGAGTTTATTTTTAAATTAATAAGTGGTCCATGTAGTGACGTATGAGCACAACAAAATAAAATAATGTGTAAAAAACATGATATATGGAACCAAGTAGTTGCACCTTTGATACCATAATAGTATAATGTGAGATATTTTATTCTTTTTGAAAGATCGAATGGTCCCAGACTTTCACACTCAGTTGTATTATAAATAACTAATGGAAATACCAAAAAAAAGGCGATCATAATATTTGATCATAAATTATCCTCTTTAATTAATTTGAGATCGAGCGATTTTATAAATTTTAACAATGTGAACATGTTAAGATACATTAATTTGTGGTGAATACCATGCATATATATACTTATTTGGTTCATTCATGATGACCCGTGAAGCAAAATAATGGTACATCCAAATTAAAATAGCAAATATGATCAATTTTAATAAATAAGAAATTATAGTATAGTACGAAAAGGGAAATAAAGTCTTGTGGTATTGATAGCCATTGCAAATTCCATTATAAAAGGAAATATAATGTCTTGTCAAATGATAGTGTACGTAATGCAGATCTTGTTATATTTGGTTAATCTGAATCTCATGTAATCGATATAAATATCTAATGTGCAGCGGGTCAAAAAGCTATACCCAATTTAATCTTTTCATATGTAAATCTTTTTATCATCTGGTACCAATGAAATCTATAATTTATGATTTATTATGAAATATATCCAATCAACTAAGTTGTGAGTCTGTGTTGACTTTTTCAGTAGACCATTGACTCGCTGCAGAAGATTACATGATTTATTAAAACAAATCATAAAAAATAAAATTAAAAAATCTATTTGATGGTTGGCTTGAATAGCTTTTTCTTGTTTGGTGATCCTTGGTGGAGGAATCTTATCAAATTTGGTTTCCTCCTGTTTGGGCTAAAATTTGGGGTGGTGGCTACAGATTATTTATATTTGATCCTTCATGTTCCATCCTTTTTCTTTTCTTTTTATCCCCAAATCCCCCACTGACCCTTAAATTCTGGTTCATGTTCCTGCCCTTAATATAATATACCATTTCCATATCTGCCCCCTCATTCCTTCCCTTTCGAGTGAGTATGTGCTCTGTTGACTCATTTATATCTCAAAAGGCTCCTGTCTATGGCTCTTTTTCCTGAGTCCTATCATGTACCGATGCATTTCGTCGTTGGTTGTTTATAGATTTGTAAATAATTATGCATTATATCTACCATTTGACCTCAAGACAGAAACTTGACATACAGTTTCAAATTTTAAGCAATATCATGTATTAATAATGATTGTTTTTTATGATATTTTTTTGTATTGACTATTACTAGAATTTATTATTCATTTAGCGACTGCCGTTCATGTTAATTATACCACTAAATAATATTGAAGCCGGTTTACATCAACGTTAACCGTTTTACAATATGCTTTTGTGACCTAAATGAACTTTGAATATCTCGTAGAATATTAAATAACTTGAGTAATGATTTTTAAGAGTTTTTTACAATTTCTTAACTATATGATCCCAACATCCTTTAGTGCGAACTAGGGTTTTCTAACGGATCAAATACACATTCTGGACACACCAATAGGGCGCAAGATCTTAAAGCTAAGAAATGGATTGATATTTTTTCTTTTCCTTTTTCTCCATGCTTTTCCAACCTATTTTTCTTGTTGTCATCTCGAATTCAACCCTTTTAAAACTTTAAACAAATTGATATCATCCATCCCTCTTTAAACAATAAAAACAAAGAACCAAAAACCAAAAGAGGTTCCGTCCTCCCACCTCTTTGATTTTTTTTTTTTTAAATAGCATCGATTAGAAAAATAATTCAACAAATATCATCGTTTTGAAAATAATTAAAAAACTAACATTTCCGCCAGCTTTTTTGGCGAAACAGAAGTTGTTCCGCCAAAGATCCTGACGGAACATGACATATTTTTTAATTTTCCTTAAAAAAATCTTAATTAAATTAAAAAATATTATTCCGGCAAGCTCTTTGACGGAACATGTTAAATTTTTAATTTTCACGTTATCTTAACTCATAATTAGTAAGGAGATTTAGCAATAAAAAAAAAAAATTTCGCCAAATAGTGTGGCGGAACAGTATTTTTTTTTGGGGATAATTTCATATTTTCAAAGTCTATCAAATTTATCCAAAACTTAAAACCATCCATCATTTTCCGTTAGAACTAACGGTCCAATCTTACTTTTTTTTAATGTGAAATTAGAATTTAATATGAGAGTAAAATATATTCAAAAGAAGAATCAACTATTCCAAAACCAATTTATTTTTGGAATAATTATTTCTGAAGAGGAAAAATGAACAAAAATAATATATTATCTTTATAGGCAAAATAATGTTGTGAGAAGAGGGTGACAAAACGGGGACGAGAATTTAGGTTGAAAAGAAATAAGTGTTTTGCTAGTGAAAAAGAAATGAAAGGATATTTTGGTCATATTAAATAAAACTTAACGGAAAATTAACGGTGTTGGGTATATTTTATATTTTTGAAGTTTTAAAAGAGTAAATTTGATAAATTTTGTTTTTTCTAATGGCAAATATGATATTTTAGGTTTTTGTAATGGTAAATATGATATTTTAATTTTTTGCAATGGCAAATATGACATTTTAAAGTTTTTATAATGATAAATATGAAATTTTAAATTTTGTAGTGGCAAATATGATATTTTATGTTTTTCTAGTGGCAAATATGAAATTATCCCAGCTAAATTTTCAGAGGTTTTTTAGGGGCAAAAAAAAAAATGTAAAATATGTTGTTCTGCCAAAAAGCTTGGCGGAATAATTTTTTATTTTTTGATTAATTTTCTTGCTAAATTTGTAGTTAACGCTAAAAATTAAAAAATTTAACCTGTCCCGCCAAATAGCCTAGCGGAACTGAGTTTTTCCTAATTAAGATTATTTAAGGCTGCTAAATTGTCCGGGGCATGTACCGTCAGGATTCTTGGCGGAACAGTTTCTGTTCTGCCAAAAAGACTGACGGAAATGCTAGTTTTTTAATTATTTTCAAAATGATGTTATTTGATGAATTATTTTTCATATCAATGCTATTTTAAAAATAAAGTCCTCTTTCATCCTGTCTCCATTCAATCCAAAAATGTCATTGGCATCATAATTATTGTTTTGTAAGTTCTGAATAATTTATTATCTTGTACTTTATTAATACAAGATAATGAATACTTTCACTATATGGTTTCAACGCCAACTAATAAACATTAGTACTCCAAAGAAAATGTTACTTGAATGTCAAATATAACTATTATCATATGTCTGCTAGAGCGAATCATTATCTAATTTGCGCGCATATAAATGTATTCTGAATATTCAAATTATGAACACACGCATTGCGATTATTACTCATGTGTATTTTCTTTTTCTTAATTTATATGGTGGATTCATATTTCTCGCCTATTTTCCATGACATCTGGAAGAATCAAGACACCTAATTACCACTTTACTTGAGGCGCTTTTCACGATTCTGATTTATTTTCAGTAGATCATGTTTTCATATAATTTTCAGAATGTCTCATCTAAAGATTCACTGATTCATTTTGAAGTTAAAAATTTCAAGGCTAGGTGGATACATCAAAATTAATCTAGTGATGTTAAGAGATAATTACATCAATCTTAACACTTAATTTTATATCCCAAAATGGATGAAAATGGGATCTTGTTGAGCTGGAGATGATACAAACAAGTTCTTCTGTAGCTCTGTCTTACCTGTAACAACCAATGCCTTTTGCTTTCATTATTCCTCCCTGTTGGTTTTCATCCATTTGTTTTTTCTTTTTCTTTCATATTTTTTAATCAAAGTTCTCAGCTCCTTTAGAGCCTTGGGATTGCACAAAGGGACTCTCAAACTGAGGTTCATCTCCTCTCCAATCTAAAACAACCATAGAGAAAACTCCAAAGTTCCATAGCACACAGAATGACTGAAATGGACGCTCAGGTTTACGTCACTGGAGAATTATTATGTTCCTCAAAATGTGTGCATCCTGCAGTTGTTGGTCACTGTTAAAAGCTCTACTGCATGGATTAGATAGATATTTAAAGAATAAATGGTCAAAATAAACAAAGAGATTATTATTTTTAATTTAATGAAACTATATTTGTTTTACAATCCAAAGAGAGGTCAGGTCCACAAGAGAATTAGATTTGGTAACAAAGGGGGGTCAATGCGAGGGGGCCTTAACGAAAGTTTTAAGGTATCATCATATATCCAAAGGCTTCATGTTTGGTGAATTTGAATCCAAAAGGTTAATGTTCCCTTCAAAATTGACAAGTAAATTAAATGTGTTATACCTTTCAAAAAAAATTAAATATGTTATTGTATTGCAAAGATTATTTTTGTATTAATGTCGAAATTGCAAAAAACTTCTTACTATCATGAAACCATGGGTTAGTAATGACAGTGTATTTAGGCAAAAAAACACATGGATTCTTTTCACAATTTAAAAAAAATATTAGATTTCTGGATTATCATCATATAATATAGGATTTTTTTTAATTTCTCTTAAATTTAAGATCCCATCATCAAAAGGGTACAAAATAAAGAGAAAAAAAGGCGATTGGAGAAAGGACAGGAAATGATTACTGGAGAAGAAAGAGGGCCCCTGCCTCATTATCTTTTCTTTTCATATATTTTTTCCTCTCAAGTCCCTCGTTTTTCCTTTATAGCATTAAATACGCATTTTTATTTTTGACTTGGGCATGGGCCATCATGGCCCCGTCTGTCTCAATATTCAGATCGTCTGCTTCCCAAGATTCTTTATAGTATGTGTATACTTCATAACTTCAATAAAATTTTTATTAGGCAATATAAATATGGGGGTTCCACATATCAGTGACTTACTGTAGAGGTTATATGAGGTGTATAAAATACAGAGGATTATAACTCGCGTTTGTATGGGATTGAATGATAAAGAGCACCACACGTGGAGTCTGAACCAAGTGACTGCCCCAGCCAGCCACAGTTATTACTTAAAAGTCCACATCACTAAATTATTTTCCAACATACCCTTGGCTTAATACTTGCTTGCAGAAAAAATATTCTTGATCCCAAATTTATATCATTACTTTTTTTTAGACAACTCAATGAATTTTACACTTCCCAAAAAAATGAGCTAACTATTTTCCGTCGTGATTCAAATTTGAATTTCTCGCACACTTGACAGAGTATAATCCTTATCACTTGAGTTAGCAAGATTTAGTCAAATTTATGTTATTACGTACTATTAAAATATTATTTTGTTCATAAATAATATTATTATTTTTTAGAAGCTAAGAAATGCATAGTAACTAAGATAGTATTAATTGAAATGGAAAATTACAAGTTTAGGGTGAAGTTATTGGAGGTTGACAAAGCTATATTATTTGATTTACGTTGCCTTCTGAAAAATGAAATTTGACCAGATTTACCGAGGTAAAAAGATGTGAATAAAACATTGAAAGGAACAAGTGTGAAGGCTGATAGACAGACAGTACAATACAGTAAACAGGGGTTAATGAACTAAAGCCTTGCATTTAGCGAAAAAAGAAGATAAAAACATAGCTTTCCATGCCACGTTATAATTCTCACTCATTGTATTTTCTGCTTAAAGCTTTTCTTCCCTCTTATCCTCTCTCTCTCTCTCTCTCTCTCTCTCTCTCTCTCGGATGTATTTCTTTGTTCATCAGTTTTCCATCTTCAAAGGCATAAAATTGAATAGCTTACCTTGTCTTGTCCCCTAAATAGTTGCACATCTTTTTCTCTCTCTCGCTCTACACCACCATTTAATTCATGACTCGCCTCTAGTCTGATCTCTCGCCCATACCTCCTCCACTTGGCTCCCTTCGAAGCTCCATCTCTCTCTCTCTCTCTCTAAAGCTAGATTTGAACTGGCTGCCCTACCAAACATCCATAAAATACTATGTGATCCCCCCGCCCTCTCTCTCCAGCCTCTATTCTTCAAACGTCTCTCCTACTTCCTTCTCTCTCTCTCACTCACTAAAAAAACTAAGCTCTCTTGTGTTGTTTGTGAGCCCTACAACCCCACCCCTCTACTTGGAGACTAAGTTCTCCATCCCTCTATCCCTCTCTTTCCCCATCCCTCAAATCTCCCCTCTTATCCATACCCCACACAAACATCTTCTTCCTCTCCTCATGCTACAAAACCAAAACCCTAATTAAATCAATGGATACGGGTGATCCAACAACCGGCATGGGCGGAACGCCTCGCCGACCCAACTTCCCTTTACAACTCTTAGAAAAGAAGGAAAATCCTCCCTCTCCCTCGACTTCTTCTCCTATCACAACAATCGATACAGATTCAAACCAGTTAACCCAACAACGAAAACCGCCTCCTAAACGGACCTCCACTAAGGACCGTCACACTAAAGTAGACGGGCGAGGGCGAAGGATCCGCATGCCCGCTTTGTGTGCTGCCCGTGTTTTTCAACTGACGCGTGAGTTGGGTCATAAGACCGATGGAGAAACCATTGAGTGGTTATTACAACAAGCTGAGCCTGCGGTTATTGCAGCAACTGGTACCGGCACCATACCAGCTAACTTCACTTCTTTAAATATATCTCTTCGGAGTTCCGGGTCTTCTCTTTCAAATCCATCTCACCATTTCCGGCTGCCCCCAACCGTACCACAAACGAGATTTCGTACGGATTGGGACCGTGTCATAGGAGTAAATTTCGCGCAGGAAGGGCCTTCTTCTTCGACATCTTCTTCCTCGCCCTTGTTGCTTAATTTCCACTCATCAAGCAGCGTTGGTATAGACGCTCCACAACAACAATCACCCGATGAGGAGATGGTTAATGCTAGAAAAAGGCGTTGGGAACAAGAATTGCAACAGCAACAGCATCATCAACAACAACAACAACAACAACATCAGCAGCAACAACAACAACAGTTTCAACAACAAATGGCAGGGTATACACAAAGCCAGATGCCTGGTGCGGTATGGATGGTACCAAACCCTAATAATCAAGGCGTGAGTGTTGCTTCTGCAGGAGGCGCCGAGTCCATTTGGACATTCCCTCAAATGGGTGGGACTGCTGCTATGTATCGAGGAAATGTACCAGGCGGATTACATTTTATGAATTTTCCGACTCCGATGGCACTATTGCCTGGTCAACAATTAGGGCTCGGATCAGGAGGCGGTCCGGGCGGTACCGGAGAAGGTCATATGGGGATTCTTGCCGCATTGAATGCCTATCGGCCTCATACTGGTACCGAGACGGGTCCAGGTGGGTCCCAACAACAGTCGACTGGAGGTGGTACTGGAGGGGAGCGGCATGATAGCATGAGCACGAGTGATTCATAGGTTATGGACTTCTATATGTCATTTGGTTTTGCATGAGATCACAGATTCACAGTGTGTGCGTGCATTCTTTCCTTGTGTGAGTGTGTTTTTATTTTTCTATTTTTCTGTTTAGTTCTTTTTATTTCTTTTGAAATTTATTCAGTATTTCTTGATGGGCATGATCTTGGGAGTATATATATTTTTTGGGTCCTTTATCAAGTATTGAGTTTGATATTGTTCCAGTCCATTTGTTAGTGAAGTGTAGAAGTAGAAGTGACGATGATGATTAGGGTTTTGTGAGAGGACAGAAAAAAAATGGTCTTAGATGGTTTTGTAGGATTCTTTTTTGTGTTAAATTTCATGTGTTAATTGAATTTGAGACGATATTTAATTTCCAGAATGTGATTTGAACTTAAGTGGTGTTTTCCAATGGTTGGCTAGCTAGCTGTTACATGAATGAAAATTCCTTCTCTTCCTTTTCGGGTCTCGATGGTTGGTTGCCAGACTACACACTCTCCTTAAAATGTTGACATCTAATCCACTTTTATTCCATCAAATTCCTTCTAGACAGATCGGAGAGAGAATTATTAAAGGGGAATAATTAATAATTGATTTGGGAGTTGAAGTACCAAAAATTCAACTGACAGTGGTCTCTACTCTATACTCTAGTTTGTATTATTATTAAGTACTATTGTTTTTATTAACCCATACATATTGTAGTCATCTGATCAATGATTTCCTCGTATATAAAATATTTGCATCAGTACCCTTTCCCTCTTATAATAAAACGCATACACGACACAAGTCTTTATACATTTCCTACCTGTCAGACAAACTCATACAGCCATTAATTTTTTCCAAGTTGGAAGGGTTTCTGCTCCTCTCCATTATTAAAGCAACAGGGGCTATCCCTTGCCATAGCAGCATATTCATGGCTCATATCTGTTGTTTGCCAATATATATGGTTGCCTGTTTTAGTTTTACAACTTCGATTTTTTTTATTTTTAGTGGAGTATTGTTTTCTTGGAGATGATAGCTGTCTTCATTTTCTTTTACATAAATAATTAAATTCTTTTTGATGTTCCATAAGCGAGGAATATATTATAAAGAATGAAAAGAAAATACTTTACTCTAATTGATGCATAGATGCATAGGTAGTTTGAATCCAACTTGTAATCTAATCATTGGGTGAGGGGTTTTATAAACCCTCCTCAATTCATTAAAAAAAAAAAAAATTAAGATATTTAATCACTAGGCTAAAGAGAAAATTTGAATGAATAATTAAATTATTAGATACATTTATATATTGAAAGTGATTAAGCAATAGAATACTCGTTTAAACTGATAATGTAATCTGTAAACACATTGGATACCTCTAAACTGCTACTAAGGAGCCTAAAAGGATATTTTGAATATTTTCTGAGCTTTGAATTTATATTTTCTTTATGTATGTCACAATAATAACCTATCAATTTACTATTCAAACTTACTGTATACATTTGGAGTCACCTCATGTCACAACAATTAATCGATTAGTATACTATTGGAACTTACTGCATTCGTCTTAACTTGAAATATATATACAACATGTTCAATAATTTTTCAAAAATATATGTTCAGTACATCCTGCTTATTTACCTGCTAAGAATAATTGGAGAGCAAGGGAGAAATGGAGAAATAAAAGTAATGGTGAATTAAATATAGATACTAAAAAAACCAAAGAGGTTTTAGCAATTATGGCTGAGCTGCACCAGGGTTGCCCTTAATGAATAGAGACTCAGAGTCTCAGACCAATAAATATTAGTCTATTACTATTTCCATTATATATACTTGTGAGTGTGTTGGTGTGTGGGTGGGTCCAATTGAGAAATACAGACTGGAGGCATGAAGATGATGGATGTGAATTGTGAACAAAGGAGGAGAGAAGAGGCCAAATGAGTGTAATACTCAGCTGGACCTGTCGGTTGTTCTGTTCCAATATTAGAGCTGTCACATGTACACCTGATTCTTTGCATTCACTAACCCTAACCACATCTAGTCTTATCCTGTTTCCCTTTTATCTCAATCCCCTTGTCCATCTCTCTTTTAATCTTTCTTCTTTGTTAGTAAAAGAAGAATGAATTAAAAGAGACTTCTTTCTCTTGATGTCCACATTTTTTTCTTGCCTCAGATACCCATCACTTTGTACTCATAGTTACACTAAGCTTTTGGACTAAATATCTAACCTAGTTATATATAATTGTTACAAAAGATGGTTAATGCTTAATTAACAACATTAGAAGATAAGATATCACGAGATGAGATGGTTCCCTAAAGCTTAAACCGATATAATATGGCACACACACCATCGAAATCTTGTTTGGTACACTCCAAGACACGATTCACAAGGCAGTCAGCTTTAAAAAATGAACTAATCATAATGTGCCTCTGCCACGTTGATATTCGATAAAAGATTTTATTCTGTCATTTTTACCAAGAGAGTTTCATATATTTTTGTTGTATAAATAAATATATCTAATCTCCAGTTTCTTTTTTTCTTTTCGGAAAAGTTTATCCTATCTCCAGTGTCGTCGATGGATATATAATGGTTTACTAACTAGGAACATGATCTTTATCAGTTTATCTCTTTCTTTATGCATGATTTTTCTTTCATTTTTTGTTGACCTGATGATTCAACCAGCTTTTGAGAGAGAAAGAAGGGTGAACAAGAGATCCTTTTGGCAGTGCATGCTTATAATTCTTTTCTGAGCATCCCTTTTTCAGAAAGTTTTTATGTATCAGCTTTCATCACCTGAACCTTGCTGAAATGGTATCTTTCTTTTTTTTACATCTTTTTCTCTTTTTCTTCTGCCTCAGACCGTTGTAATATGTGTAGCCTGATTTTTTCTTGATGGTGTGATGATGCGATGCTTATCATGGGTATCATGATGATAATGCATCATTTTGGTGTTCATATAATTATGAATTGGTATAGTTAATTTCCAATATCTAATGTTTAATATGAATATATTGATGTATATTTTTATCGTAGCTAAGTTTGTGCAGAGAATACAATGTATTCGATTGTTTGGGCCAGGCTGAACTATTAAGGCACACTTTTTTTTTGAGAAATCTTTATATTAGTAACATATACTAATTACAAAATAGATATTTTTTAACCTCTGTACTGTGATGTACTCCTGGCTGTTCTAGAACCCTAATTGGAAAAAAGAAAATATTCACCAACCAATATCACATCAAAGTTATTTTACTTAAAACGAGTTCACATAATCACATCTAAAGGCATTTAATAAAGAACAAACATAACATAATCATCTTAAACATATGAAAATCATACTTGTACAATAATAGCTACTTTTTCCCCCTTCCATATGAGCCCAATTTGTGAATTTTCCTTTTTCACATGCCTTGAAAAAATTCTTTTCGCCAAGACTGACTGAATATATCAACAGTTTGGGATTTTGTGCATTTTTTTTTTTTTTTTTGAATCGGATTTTGTGCATTTTTTAGGAAACCATAAAATTAGTGAGAATTCCGGGTTCGGTCCTGAGTCCTGAAAACAAATTCCATTTAGTATCTCCATCAAAGAAATCTGCCTCGATTAGCTTTGAAAATTGAAGAAAATAGAACTCCATACTTGTTGGAATTTTCTCTTTATTTTGCGTATCATATTGTTATGGTTCTAATTTTTTTTTTGGGCTAAAATATATGAATAAAGATTATATAAAACAACATGTACGAAGATGATATGCTCAGGGTTGGTTCAAGTTCAGTTCGGCCTAGTTTCAACTAGCTCAATTCAGTCGATACGTGCTGGAAATTTCGTAAGTTTATGGTAATCATTTTTAAATAAACAAATTCCAAACTAATTTTTGTTATTAATAAGATCAAGCATAGAATAAATAGATAAAACCTTTCAGAAGTCCTATAAAGTAAATCATAATAACAAGAAGATTGGAAAAACCCAAACATCACAAAACAGAAGTCAAGTTTTTTTCTAAATTTCTAGAGTTGGATGTCAAAAAAGAACTTCATTGAACACAATCTTCTAAAGATGCTTGACATCACACCACATATTATGATTTCAAAGAAACTATGCTCTCGACATACACACAACAAACACTGATATCGGTATCAGAAAACATGCTCAAGTAAACTCATTTTAATGGATTATAAAAATTTTTGTTGAAAGAAGCTATTTTAGGAAAAGAGTTTGATCTTTTCCTGAATAGCTTCTTTCAAAAGAGCTTCTGCCTCCTCGGTGAATATCTTGGTAGAAGATATAATTTCTTGAAATTGAGGTACTTTATTTCTTAAGTGGCTACATAATTCTTCAAGAAAATCCCTTACCTGCCCAATTTCTAAGGCATCAAGATATTCATTCGCTCCCGCATAAATAATAGCTATCTGTTCTTCCACTCTTAGAGGCTCTGATTGAGATTGTTTAAGCAACTCACGTAATCGTCGACCTCTTGCCAATTGTTTAATACAACCTAGCGCATGTCGGTCATCATCACAAACAACAATCTTCTGCTCATGAACGAACATTGCACATGGCGATTTACAAGGCAAATCAATGAAATACTTGAACCTTTTAAGCCCTTGATCTTTTCCACCTATTGTCCACAAATCTATGAACTTCCTTCTTTTTCTCTTAATAACCTCTGTCTCATTCTCACTAAATGCCAACAACCAATCACTACTTCCGTTGAGATCTTTAAGCTCTTGCTTCCCTTTTGCACGCAGGAATTGATAATCTTCTCTATCAAAAAACATAAATTTTTCATCCTTGAAATCAAATAAACAAACTGATTTTTTACTCTTATCAGTCTCCAACCAGTACAGAGATCTGTTCCAGCTCGCAACATTTTCTGATGGTATCTCATAGCCGGAATAAGGAATACTTCGCCATGAGGGTTCTTCTTCACCAACAGTATACATTTGTAATGAGATATTCTCACTCTCATCTGAATATAAGATTGTCTTTTGGCAAAGCACCTTGAATTTCTTCTTTGCATGATCAAATCCTAGATAGTAGCTACAATAAATTTCATCAAATGCTGGTGCCCGAGCAGGAGGTGGAATGAGAAGAGTCTCTCTGGTTAAAGGATTGAGTAGTAAGGCTCCTTCATCATAATTATCACTAAAACTAGATAGGCAAACTACGCCATTACAACAACCACTCAAATGAGCAAAGCCACCAAGAGGAATATCAATTGTATCTGTACCAAAATATATATGTCTTATTTAGAAAGTGATTAAGATATAAGAGTGATTCATAGAAATTTAACTTCAGAAAAAGTGTTAATAGTTTGGTTTAATAATAATATGACTCAGATGTTATCATACCTTTTTCCTGCCATGTCTTTGTATCAAGTATGGAAATAGTTTCACTCGAGGCTCTTATGAGGAGAATTTGTGGTGTGCCGACTTTATGGTCAAGCTTGAAATATATTTTTTGAAGTGGTCATCTGTAATTATCGATTGCCATGTTTTACAAACTCCCTTAAAACTGCGAAGAGAGCTCACAGGAAGTCGTAACATTATATTGCTGATTAGTTCTTCAGGTATATATTTTCTTCCTGCTCCACTGAATAATTGAATTGGAAAATTCATAGATTAATCAATGATGAAATAAAAAAAATATGACAATGACCATCTAGCACCAACAGGCAAGATAAATTTGTGTTGTATGTTTACCAGTTTGAGAAAATCACAATTCAAAATTAATAAAAAGGACAAATTAAATCTAGTATAATACAAAAAATGCAAGTTGTTTGAAAAAAAAAAATTAAAAAAATAATTACAAAAGATGCAAGTTCAATGAATTTTTTATACAAAAGACAGAGAAGAAAAAAGAATTTAACCTGAAGTTTTCTCTGGATCTGTTTTCTTCTCCATTAGCAACAACACTTAACCAAGTATTTTGGAGAATCTCTTGATTTATAGTATGCTTCCTGTTTTTTTTTCAGATTCAATATATTATGCTCGCTCAGAATTCGGATTTTTTCAAAATTAATTGGTGAACCGTGAAATTGAAGCCTAATTCAAGCAAAAGTAAGCCAAAGACCCATAACATCCCAATTTATATTTTTTTCCTAATTATATACCTTCATAAACTTAGCAAGTGCATTTTTTTTCACAATAAGCAGGCTCAATGGTCCTAAATGCGTCTGGCTTACCACATGGGCTCAACTAGATTTATTTTCCGGGCCTTTGGCCCTCATTATTTCTTCTATGACGTATTTTTATGTTTAAAAACATCTCTACATAAATTAAATTAATATATCGCACAATTAGCATTAAGTCAGAAATCCGGACATCAGAGTCGTTTCATATTGTATTAATTAACTCTGTTGTTTTCACCGTCAATATAATCTTCAACAAAAACAATAATAATGCCTCATGTCGTTATTAGGTATACCCTGTACGTAATCTCATCATTTGTACACGTGCCAGAAGTTTCTCTGATGCAACCACTACCCGCATAATAACTCCTCTGCGTACACACACACACACACTTTCCCAAGCTTCTCTCTTTTCTTTTCTTTTCTTTTGTTGCCTCGTTTTGCTTGGCAAAAATAAAGAAAGAAAGAGAGGGAGAAAAGGAAAGTGAAGAAAAATAGAAGAGGCGGCCCATTTGCTTTCCTACTACCACAAATAAACAAAGGGTTGTTGTTTTCTAGCGTGTTTTGTAAGAGATTTCGTTTTCAGGTCGGAAAGAGAGATTGAACTGATTTTGAGTAGGTGGTGAGAAAAAGGAGATGGGATCTGGGTCTTTCTTCAAGGTGGTCGCCAAGAACTTTGATGTTCTTCTTGGGTACGATTTGTGTTCAGATTTAATCTCCGAAGTATATTTTTTTGTTATAGACGTGATTTTTTGCGTTTACTAGGTTTGATTTTGTTACTGGTAGTGTGAATTTCTTTTTTTTATCTGACGTTTGAGCGTCAGATTTAGGGTTTAGTTCGTTATTTTTTATTATTGTTTTTTCTCACAGATTAGTTGTATAACTTACTAATCTGGTACCAATGGAGCTTATATTTTTTTAGCATAATCCCCTGATTGAAATAGTGGTTTTGCAATTAGTACCACTTTATACTGTCAGTTATGTTTAGGCCTAAACTTGATTTAAGTCCATAATGAACTATTTTATTTCCTTATAATTCTTTTCTGAGTTTCTGACTAATATATTCGCATTTTGCTTCCTTTTGCAGACCTGTTGTTTCACTTGTTTACCCACTGTAAGTACCATCTATTTCCTTTTCTCAATCCACCTCTTTATTTTCAGTAGCATAAACAGAGCAAAATGTTAAATTCCTTTTTTTTATTGTTAATAATACTTACAGATACGCTTCAGTAAAAGCTATAGAAACAAAATCGCCAGTAGACGACCAACAATGGCTCACTTACTGGGTCTTATATTCCTTCATCACCTTATTTGAGCTCACATTTGCCACCATTCTTGAATGGTACATTATCATTTACTCATCTCACATTACTTATTATTAGCACTTTCCTTAAAATATTTATATTAATATATATATTATCAGGCTGCCGTTTTGGCCGTACGCAAAACTGTTCTTCAACTGCTGGCTGGTTCTGCCTCAGTTCAACGGTGCGGCTTACGTGTACCAAAACTTTGTCAGGCCGGTTTTGGTAAACCAACAAACTGTTAACATTTGGTACGTACCAAGAAAGAAGGAGAATATTATTAATAATAATTTGGGTAAGAATGATGATGTGTTGCAAGCTGCAGAGAGGTATATTCAGGAAAACGGTACTGAGGCTTTTGAAAGGCTCATAAGCAAGGTATTTTGTTTTGGTATTTTTTATGTCGATTGAATGAGTTGTGCTTTTGATTAAGTATGGAAATTGAGATTTTTTTTTTATATTAAATTAATGCAGACATCTCAATCAACATCTCACTCAAGAACCTCTGTCAGCAACAGAAACAGTGTTAATAATGTGTTCAAAGCTCCATTCTCTAAGCTTCTTGAGGTACTCTCTCTCTCTCTCTCTCTCTCTCTCTCACGCACACAAACAGATATAATTGTCAAGAAATTAAACCCCAATTAGTCATTAATGTCAATTCTGCAATTAAACACCAACATGATGGTTTTTTCAGTCTGTTAGTCAATCAAAATCCTTTAGCTTTCACATCAAACCCTTCAACTTTTTCAACATTTAAACAAACCCTTTCATTCAATTCAACTATTTGATTTTCAGACAGCTGGCGTGTCAAACACAAACAGACAAAGGAAATCAATTTTAGAAGAAGTGGAAGCAGAAAAAATGGTGAAAGCAGCAGACAGAGGTGAAAATCCGTGGGGCGAAAATTTCCCACTCTTTGATGATAATTATCGCCACAACCATTATACCTAAACTATATTAGGTTAGTTTTCATGTTATTATGATATGAGCCAATGAAATTATGATTATGATTTGAGGATGATGTGTTATGTTGTTTTTTTCAGGTTGAGTTGGGAAGATTTGGAAGAATTGTTTTTAGGTTTAGATGGGGAATGTTCTAGTTTGCCACTTGTTTTAAGAGTGTGTTGTGATTTTAGTGTGGTTTTTATGTTTAATATTAATAGAACACCTTGGGTGTAAATATAGAGGGTTTATTTTGGATCATGGATCTTAATTTGTAACCTTCTCTTGTAGTGTTTATTTTTATTTTTTGTTTTGGCTGAAGTAGTGCAAGATTATCCATGTGAAAACTTATTAGCCAGTTTAGATATATGCTAAATATGGTCTATTTTCAAATCTTATCTGTTTGTTCATGACTGAACTTGCTATACTTTCAAAATGAAGAAAACAAATTTTGAGAACAGCAAAAAAAAAAATTCGAGGATTAAATTCTGTTAATTTGAAGCAGATACTTTTTGGTTTGAATCAGTATCTGTTAACAATATTTTTGCTCACTGTTAGTCGAATTGCTTGATTTTAGGCCGAAATTCCCTCAATTAAAATATTTTCTTCTGCTCTAGTCAATTCAAAGAACAAAAAGAGTAACCATGAGCTACAAACAATAAAGATTCTTTTAATTCAATAAACAAAATTAACAAATGATTTTGATGTGCTAACTTAAAAAGTTATATAGCTTCACATGCACGCTGACACAAAAAAAAAAAAAAAAAGAAAGAAAGAAATACATAAACTGACATGTCAGCGGAGAATCGCGTTTCTCTTTCTTTATAAATACGACCGGTGTACATAAACCGTTCAACTGACATGATGAACCCTTCGAATTTTCCATAAACCATGTCTAAACAGTGTACAACCGAGATTCAAATATCCACTTGAGGTTTATTCATTTCCCAATGCGTTAACACTGTGCACCAGATAAAGTCCTACATAGACTTGGTTCTGTAGACCGAACCATTTTACTTAACGGTCTACAATGCAGGCTTTTGTGAGCGAGGTTTAGGGGGAAGTTCTATGCGTGAGCGCGCCAAGGAGAGAGAAAGAGAACATAACCAAATACAGGCAGCGCAAATTAACCCCAATTAGTTGTTAATTTCCTTCTCTTTTCTGCCTCTTTTTCCCTTCTTTTTTCCCTTTTTGGGTCGAAATTAGCCTAGCCGCTATTCATCAAAATCTCTCGTTAATTATCTGTTTAATCTCTGTTCTAAACTGCTCTAATTTCGCTTCCCCTCATCAATCTGAAGTTGAATCAAGCCTAATTGCTCGTAGTTTCAGAAATTTCGCCTTTTTCTGAAAATTGTGGAGATTGCAGATTGCTTCACGATTTTCAGAGAGTAATATGATTTAGCTAGTGTTTGATGGTCGTGCTGCGTGTTTTATGTGCGGATTTGAGACAATTGATTCAGCTTTGATTTTGGTTTGGGAATGCTGAAAAATCAAAGTGAAAAGTTCGCTCGCACCAGGATTTTTTTATTCTTACGTGGCGAAGTGAGATGATTGAGTGATTTGGGAGTTCAGTGTGATTGATTCTGTCCAGTAGATGCTTTAAAAGGCAGGATTGATCAAATTTTGAGAGAATTTGGATGAAAAATGCATGAATAGCGTATGGCTGATTATATAAAAAGTGGACCCTTTGAGAGGGATGTTGATCAGGTACAATTTTCATTCTAGTTTTTACTTTTATATTTTTTTGACATTCCACACCTTATTTGAGCTTTTATACTTGATAAATCAAAAGCCAAGAAAGCAGGCGATAAACAAAGAATTATTTCCAACTGGTATATGTCATACTATGCATAACATGTTTTATAGTGCTTGATTAGAGGTCTCCCTCTAAAATAAAGCTAGTCAAATATACATTTTAATTTATGAATCCTATGTAAATGACATTTTTCAGGCAATAACATCTCTAAAGAAAGGGGCCTATCTGTTGAAGTATGGGCGCAGAGGGAAACCAAAATTCTGTCCCTTCAGACTTTCCAATGTAAGTATTTTACTCTTTTTTGCACATTTAAGCTTGTTATATAGATCATTTTTCTTATAAACTTATTAGGGTATTTACTTTTTAATTTTCAGGATGAAACGATGGTTGTTTGGTACTCAGGAAAAGATGAAAAACATCTTAAACTCAGCCAGGTCTCAAAGATCATTCCTGGCCAGCGTACTGTAAGTTTGTAACACATCACATTTCAACTTACATAATTTAATGTCACCAATTTTGAACACATATCTAAATCGGTTTCATTTCTCTGTACTTACTAGGCGATATTTGCTCGATACCCAAGGCCCGAAAAAGAGTACCAATCTTTCTCTCTCTTATACGGCGATCGATCCTTGGATCTGGTAATTAAATACCCATTCAACTCACAAAAAAAAAAATAACCCAAAAAAAGATAAAAAACTAAACCTAGCATAAACACCATACATAATAACAGATATGCAAAGACAAGGACGAAGCAGAAGCATGGTTCGTCGGTTTAAAAGCAATAATCGCGAGAAACCAAATAAAGAAACTAAAAATGTTAGATTCAAAAAGCGCCCGGTATTCAGCTGACAGCCAAAGCACTCAAGCCACAAAGGAATCCGTTTCCGTTCGAAATCCCCCTGTTTCCCTTCCTACTGAAAGTAGTCTCCACAAGGTCAAAATAAAATAAAAAATGCAAATCTAATGCAAAGACAGTTTTGCAATAGCTCTCATTTACATATATTTCATCCTTTGCAGGGAACTAAAGACACGCTAGAAAACCTAATCGGCCCCATTTCCAACCAAATCCACCCAACAAACGGGTTGACAAGCCCAAACCAACCTCCAAATCCGATCGGATTCAACAACTTATTTTCGGACGTGATTCTCTACACGGGCCAACAAAGACGGAGCACCAACTCAGACCATCCTCAATCAGAGCTCTACCAAAACGGTCGAGTTTCATCTTACGACTCGATGCGAGCTTCAATGTCGAGCGTGGTCAGCTCGTCGAGCCACGGCTCAGGTCACGAGGATTTCGACGCGTTAGGCGACGTCTTAATTTGGGGCGACAAGTTAAGGCCGCATTGTAATTATACTGATCTCTCTCTTCCGAGACAGCTGGAGTCCACGTCGGTTTACGACGTGCATGCGATTTCTTGCGGGGCAAGACACGCGGTTTTGGTTACGAAACAAGGCGAGGTGTATAGTTGGGGCGAAGAGTTCGGTGGAAGATTAGGTCACGGCACGGACTCCAACGTTTCCCATCCGAAACTCGTGAGTGTGTTGAGTGGGCTAAACGTGGAACGAGTCGCGTGTGGTGAGTTTCACTCTTGCGCCGTTACTTTATCGGGTGATTTGTACACTTGGGGCGACGGAGTTTATAAATTGGGCATTTTAGGACACGGGAACGACACGGGTCATTGGATTCCGAAACGGGTTTGCGGGCCGTTTGATGGGCTTTGTGTGAGCTCGGTTAGTTGTGGGCCGTGGCATACTGTCGTGCTGACATCAGCGGGGACATTGTTTACGTTTGGGGAAGGGGAGTTTGGGGCGTTAGGGCACGGGGATCGAGAGAGGATTAGGGTTCCAAGAGAGGTGGAAGCTTTTAAGGACATGAGAGTGGTTAAGGCGGCTTGTGGGGTTTGGCATACGGCCGCGATCGCGGAAATTACGGATTCGCCCTCGGATGTGAATTCTCCTTCCGGAAGGATTTTTACATGGGGAGACGGGGATAAGTACCGTTTAGGGCATGGAGACTTGGAGCCCAAACTTGTGCCGACTCGTGTTGCTTATCTCAGTGATATGATGTTTTGTAGGGTGGCTTGTGGGCATGACATGACCGTTTGTTTGTCCGTTTCCGGCAAAGTTTACACCATGGGAAGTTCTAGCCATGGCCAGCTAGGCCATCCTGGTTACGACGGTAAATTACCGAGATGTGTAGAAGGAAGAATCAGAAACAGTTTTGTGGAAGAAATCTCGTGCGGGGCCCACCACGTGGCGGTTTTGACCGCCAAAACGGAGGTCTACACGTGGGGGAAAGGTGCGAATGGGAGATTAGGCCACAGAGACGAAAATGACCTTAACGCCCCTACTTTAGTAGAAGCATTGAAGGACAAGCAGGTCAAGACGATCGTGTGTGGGTCAGATTTTACAGCTGCAATTTGTGTGCATAAATGGGTCTCGAGCGCCGACCAATCATCTTGCTCTGGATGCAGACTACCGTTCGGTTTCAGAAGGAAAAGACATAATTGTTATAATTGCGGTTTGGTATTTTGCAAGGCTTGTAGTAGTAGAAAAGCGTTGAGAGCTTCTTTGGCGCCGAACATGCATAAACCGTACCGTGTTTGTGACGAATGTTATTCAAAGTTGAAAAAACCGATCGGAGAGTATAATAACATTTCGAGGCCCAGAACTCCAACCGCTCCTCCAACTCCAACTCCGAAAGACCGTTTGTCAAATGACGAAACTCAAACCCTAATCCTAGATACGAACAACACCAAGCCGTTATCTAGGGTTTCTTCTGCCGAATCGAGAAACGAAATCCGAAGAAACCCTAACCGACTACCGCCCTCAATGTACCACTGCAACAATAATTATACTAATTATAACAATAACCACACAATTAATCAAACTAATAGCGATTCTTCCAAGAAGATATTTTCTGCCTCCGTACCGGCTTCACGTGCCCAATCTCGGTCAACCTCGCCTTTGACTTGGAGACTGAGTCCGCCTCATTCAACTATTACACGTTCAGCAACAACTTGTCTAACTTCGCCTGAGTTATTTGTTAATTCGCCTAAAAGAGAACATAGTTTGACTGAGGTGTCCAAATTGAGGTCACAGGTAAGTAGCTAATTATTTTAGATTGTTAATTAATCAAATTTTGTTATTTGTTCACTGTATATATGATTCTAGGTGGAGGAGCTAACAAGAAAATCAGAATATTTGGAGGTGGAATTGGAAAGAACGTCAAATAAATTAAGAGAAGCAACACATTTAGCTGAAGAAGAAAGCGAGAAGAACAAAGCTGCCAATGAAGTCATCATGTCTCTTTCAACCCAAGTACACATCACTTGCCACATCAACATAATTACATAACCCACTACATTATTACTAATAAACCCTTGAATAATTTTTTATTTATTATCAGTTGAGAGAAATGGCGGAACATTTGCATGACGGATGCAACACGCCGAACAGCTTAGGTGGCACTTCGTCAATGGATCGTCAGAGTGTTCATCTCTCGTTCGACAGCCATATTCATAATAATCATCATAATAATAATTTAGAAGAGCTGAACGAGAGGACTGGAGGCGTCCAGTCCAATTTCAAGAAGGCGTCACTTAAAGAAGGAGAGTGGATCGAGCAGGTTGAGCCTGGTGTTTATATAACTGTAACTTCTAATTCTCACTCTGCTGATAAGTTTCTCAAACGCGTCAGATTTAGGTCCCCCCTCTCTCTCTCTCTAAACTTAGTCAACCAATACCCTAATTATTTATTTGGAAATATTTATTAGTCCGGTATAATATTTTGGTACGGGCCAAAAATGGGACTATGGTAATAAGAGTTTATCAGGTAATAATGCAGCAGGAAGAAATTCACGGAGCAGCAAGCGGAGAGCTGGTGGACCCACAACAGATTCAAGCTCAAGGACAAATACGGAATTCTTTCCGGAAATTCAAAGAGAAATCCTTCAAAAATACCAAATCCAAGATGCTAGACCATTTTATTCAGACTTTGAACCAACTTGAACTACTGATCTTAACGTAGCGGTAATGTATTGTTTCTGCCTATAAATGTACATTTTTTTCACACGGCAGATTCAGTACAGTACAGTCAATCTCACCATTAAAATAAGGCCTGGATGGTTAGGATATAATGCTATTTTGAGTGAATTTACAATTTTGCCCCTGCATGGGAATTAGCGGGGGCAGGGACGAGTGTTGGTGCGATTGAGAAAATGGGCACAATTGTTAACTATATGCAAGAATTTTCATTTTTCTTTTTTTCTTTTTTTAAGTTAGAACAATTTGACCATGTAAAGATTAAAAAATCATGTAATAGCACCTAGTAAATTGAAAGAGAGAATGACTGTGCATAATGTTGAAATGAATGTACATTGATGTAACTTGTATGTTGAATATCCGCATCCATATAAAACAAGGGAAAATTAAATAAAACAGAGCACCAAGTAAATTTCATCTGCTTATTTCGTACAACTGATAATTTTTTACAAACTTACTAAATAGTTAAACCTCTATAAATCATAATTCACTATAAGCTGTTATTGCTATTTATATTTTTGTACATGTAATAGACTATAGAAAGGCCCAAACCCTAAACCCCAAACAATTCAATTAGGGGCATATCAAATAACTTCACTTTTCTGGAACTATATCGCCATAAATACTGATATCAAAATTAGTAACAGCATTTCTACCACGTATTTCGATTGCAGCTATATCATATGCTTCTGCTGCCTCTTCCTCTTTTTCTGCACAATCAAATATGATAATATATTTAGGCGAAATGATAAAATTAAATAAACCTATATTGAATTGAATTTTAAAAGTATTTTATGCGTACCGAAAGTTCCTATATAGACGTCTCTGCCCCCATCAACCAAACCAATACGAGCCTGCCACTTGCCATCTTTTCGCCTTCTAATATTAATTTAGAATTTATCATATAAATGTAAAGAAAAAATTATATATCTCCATCAATTAGTAAATGAAATGAAAATGAAAAATATTACTTTGTAACTCCTCTATAGGCAGAAGCTCCTCTCGAAAAGCAGCTGCTCCTCCTATTATTAATTTTCATACAAGAAAAAAGAACATTAAATTAATATATCTTAATTTTCAGAAAAAGAAAAGGACTGATACATAGACAGTTCTAATCTAATTAGGCTAATAAAACTCATTTACCTTCTAATATATGTTATACATTCGTCTTTTGACAAGTTTTTCACAGCCACAAGTGCACTCTCATATTCAGAAGCCTGCGTAAAAACCAGAGCTTATTAAAACAAAACAAAAATAAAACAGAAACAATTTGAGAAATTATCAAATAAATAAAAAACAGCAAGTTATTTACAGGGAAATTTAATTTGGCACCGGTACCCCAAAACTTTAGGGCAGCAAGATCATATGCTCTAGCTGCCTTTTCCTCTGTATCATAGCTCCCTAAAAAGAACAAATCATAAAAAAAATATCACAAATATTTAGCAATTGAATTGAGATATAAATAAATGAAATTGAATTCAAAGAGATAAGATAATTATTACCTAAATAAACTGAAGAATGGTGGTGATGGTACGAGTGAAAGCACAATTGCAAAGAGAAATCCGTTAGTAAGAACCAATAGTTACAAGAATAAATATAAAAATTGCAAAATTGACAAAACAAAGATGATAATTTCTCTTAAAAGTAACTGCATGCAAATTTCTAAGAATAGAGAAATTGTGGATTTTCATTACTTTGTCTCCCCTTTCTTTTTCGGCCTTCAATTTGACATGTATTGTCCCATATATGACCTTCATATTTCCCGCTCCATCTATGCCTGAAAATTCCATCTCAATTAACTTCTTACATATAGCAAAATCCAATTAACAAATAGATTTTATTTATTTAAATTCACCTCGTTACTCCATGGTAATTAGACGAACGAGCAACAGGCGCTCTCACCACACTGATTTCATCTCCATTCTTAACTTTAGATTCTTCGTTTTTCAAACTGCTCTCAGTATTTAAGGAAACCCCAAGTGATAAAGAATCATCTTTCTTTGAATTTGGCTCGGTTGCTGTAACCACGCTCGATTGGTCCTTTGAATCCTTCGAATTTGAAGAACTTTCTCCGTTCGAATTTGTGGCGTGAGATTTCACGGAAACAGTGACCTCATGTTCTGAATTTTGAACTTTTTCCTCCATTTATATACCCAACTTCAGCCGCCTTAATCCACTAGATAATAAACGGTTTGACAGAAAGAGGGATTCCAAGATTGAGAGGAGGAAAGGAAGAAGAAACTGAACTGAAAGGTTTGGTGGATAAAGAAAGGAGTCAATGGAGTAAATGAGAAGATGATTAGCAGAAGAGAGATAGAGGAGAGTGCCTCGGAATGCGTGCCAGGTTGGAAAGGCTGGGAAAAGAGATTCGTCCTTTTCACGTAGTTTTGCTTCTTCTGTGCCTCCTTCAGTGCAGATATATGTGCTCTCTATCTATTGATTTCACAAAGGCTTTTTTCTTTAACTGATCAAAAAGATTTTTGTTTTTTAGATCAAAAAGAATTTCTTTAAATCAAAAGGAATTGATTTCTGTTATTATCATGAGATAGAAAACTTGCAAATATTGGAAAAATGGCAACTATATTATATTCTTGGGTAAAATTCGCCCCAAGTAAATATGACCAAATAAGTTATTCAACTTTCAATTGTCCTTTATAGATCACTCAATTTTTAAAAATTATCAAATAGGTCATTCAACTTTCAATTGTCTCATATAGGTCACTCAACTTTCAAAAATAATCAAATAAGTCACTCAAAATTTAACTATTCGGGTGACCTATTTGGTCATTTTTTTAAAAGTTTGATGACCCATTGGGGACAATTGAAAGTTTGGTGACCTATTTAATAAATTTTGAAAGCTTAATGATCTATACGGGACAATTAAAAGTTGGATGACTTATTTGGTTATTTTTGAAAGTTGACTATAATAATATTTACTCTATATTCTTACATACTATATGGATATGGAAGTGGAAGTCTCACCGAGAGTAACACAATCCTCTAGGATCAAGAATACTTGTTTGGGTAGGAAATGGAGAGACTCGATTTAAGCCCAAGTCAAGACTCCTATTATGAAGAAAATTTTGGACTTATTAAAAAAAAAAAAAACAGTATATTGAGCTCGATTGACCCATAAATAATCGGTCCTTTTTTGCTTGCACGGCTCGTTAAAAACGTTAATATGGCCGGCCCATTTATCATGAAATGACTATACTGAACTGAAAAACCCTCCTTATTAAACCCATGTCTCCATGCAATGCAAACAGCTCACAGAGAGAATGTATGGATATCTATTATATAGTCTTGTGATTTTAATAATTTGTATAAAATAAATATAAGATAAAGTCCGTATAAGGATAGCGGATTGGATCGCATGATACCAAACTATATCTGCTTCATATAATTTTTTCTTTCTTTCGTGACATGTGACATCTCTTTTATGGGCTTGGCTGACTTATGAGTGAGGGCCAACTCTGCTCAACTGCTTTAAAAATGACAAGACACATCTTCAGTGTTGGGTAAAATTGGAGAGTCAATGTTTTACCTTTTGGTCTAACAATAGGTACTGTCAGAATGAAGACTTCATGAATCTGGTTAGGATTCGGTCTAACTCTTCTTTGGGACTAGGGTCCAGACTCCAGACTTTTCTTTAATCTGTCTATGACAATAGACACGATTCTGATGGAAAAAATACAACTCCACAGTTCACAGAAATATCTTTGAAAGTTTCAATTTTGAGATAAGTTATAATTTATAAAGAAGAAGAAACGATTTATAATTATACACAAAAACTCTTTGACTTAAAAAAAGAGTAGAACTCATTAATAAGAATCTTTATTATTACATAAACTATAACTTGAAAGTTTGAAACAACTTAGGGCTTGTTTGGATGTGTCAAATTTTCTAGTATAGAATTAGGATATTTCTAGGAAGTAGGATTTGCAAAATCCCAATCCAAAAAAATTACAAACTATAGGGTGTATACAAAATGATGTGTTTGAATGCAAATTAGTAAATTTGTTGAAATTTTATGAGGTTTCTTTTCTTTACAAGTACTAACTAACCAAAATAATAATTAGTTAATACTTTATTATTATTTAATTATTTAATACTATTTATTTATTTATTTGCTAATTAATTAATTGTTTGGATGCAAATTAATTATTTAATATTGTATGCAAAGTGACCCAACTTGGTCCCCTCAAATTATTTATTAATTATTATTTAATATTTAAATATTATTTTATTTTTTATTCATTTAATATTATTTTATTAATTTTTTATTAATTTTTTATTAATTTTTATTTACTTATTTATTAATATTTAATTAAATATATATTATTTTATATTATTTTAATAATTATTTAATATATTATCTTATTAATATACATATGTAATAAGTAATCTATATTTAATAAATTATTTCAATATTTTATTAACATTAATGACATTGTAAATTTTAATTATATTTTCAATAAATATATTTTGTTTAATTTATTTAATATTTTTTATATTAATTAATTTAATTAATATTTAATTATTTTTTATTAAGTACCTTATTTAAATATTTAATATTTTATTAATATTAATGACAAATTTTAAGAAATTTAATAAAATATTATTTTATTATTTTAATTAATAATTATATTAATGAATTGTCTTATTTCATAATTATTTTCCTTTTTACTTGAAAAATAATAATTTCTTCTTGTTAAGTTTTATTAATAATTCTATCTTAATTAAAATTAATATTAATTTAAATAATTAATAATTAATTAACTTAATTAATTATTAATGCTTAATTATTTAATTAAAATTAATATGCATTGCAAATTTGAATTAACTAATAATTTAATTAATGATTTTTTATTAGTAAGATGATATTTATTATGCTTAATAATGATTCCCAAAAAATTCCTAGAAAAAACTTAAAACAAAATCAAGTTTTCTCTTTGGCCAACTTCATATACAAATTCCCTAAAAATTCCTAATCCTAAAATTTCCCTATAGTTTGAAAAGTTGCATCCAAACTTGTCTTTTTGGGAGTTTGGAATTTTTTCCTATCTTAAGCCTAAACCAAATAAGCCCTAGAAATAACTCAAATAAGATATGCAGCTACGCGTAGCAGCTTCTACTTGTAGTAGAGCAGTAGTATCAAAAACAGACATTCTACACACAGTTTCTGTATCATTTTTTCTAGAACCTGTTCGTACGTATCATGCATGCGTCCCTCATCTCGCCTCTAAAATCACCATTTTACCCCCCAGTCATTGATCAGACCTAACCTTTTTCATACTGCACTTTTCGTACAAAGCCCCTCCAAAATTGTCAGCTTTACACTTTTCCATTTTCTTCCCTTAACAGCCCTCCTCAAAGAGCCACAGTAGTGTGATTTGATTCATTCGAAGGCGGTAAATCTGGAAATTTAGGTCGGCATTGAGGGGTGAAAATGGAACAGAAGAGTAAAAGGGTGAAAGGCACTTGAAACAAGGCATGGGTGAGTTTTAACCGTCGTTTCAACTAACTTGCTCTAACCGTAGGCTGCTGCTACCTCTCTCTTCTTTGGACCACCTGTGTCACTGTGTGGCGCCTACCGTCCTCCTCTGACCATTACTCTCCTTCTCCCCTCTCCAGTCAAATATTCTTACCACATTTTGTCAAGTTATAAGTAGTTAATAATTTGCAGTCTCTGTATATATAAATTTACTGTGTCTTTGAACTTATTGTAATTCTTTTATTTTATTAATAATATAATTTTTACTCTTAATATGGGATCACCCACCTCAAGCTTGCATTCAGAAACAAATATAAACGTTTACTATCTATCACTACTTTGTCTATAGATAATAAAATGCAATTTGTTGCCAATACTGTAACACAAATATACTGAACGAAATGAATCACATGAATTTCCCCTTAAACAAACTTGTTGGACCTACATTGTTTTACTTACCCATGAAGAAACTATTCCATGATAGCTTACTTTTATCTTCGAAATATTCAACATGAAAGTTTAATCATCTACGAAGTTCCATTCACAGTATCAATATCACAGTAGAAGAATGGACAATAGCCACCAACAAGCCCCACGCCAGATCAACAATCTAGTTATCTCAGGAGTCGACTAGGAAAATAGATTATAGGCATTTTTTTTTTATCAAAATCTCAAAGAAGGCATCTAAGCCTAGGAAATTACTTGTAAATATTTTTGTAACAAATTATTTAATTTAATGCAAGTCTAAGTAGAGAAATTAACTATAATTCAAAAAAGAACTATCACAGACTAAACTAAAAAGTAAAAAACAGGAGGGGTCAAGTTGGTTAGAAAGGGAGAGGGGGGAGGAGGCAATCTTCGCAGAGAGCAGTAAAGGCTGAGCAATGACAGTGGGACCAAACAAGACCGAGAAGGCGTGGTACTGGACTGATCTGGGCCGTCGGATGGGTTTCCTCGATTGGGATCTTGCTTCCCTTTGGAGTCCCCACGACAACGCCCTCTCCTTCTCCTTCTCTTCCCCTGCCCGCCGGCGCAACCTAACTGATTAACCATTTCCCTCTTGTTTAGTTATTACAATTTTTATTCATGCTAATTGACTGTTCTGTTTAACATAAATGTATGTGGTTCAATTAATGCGTTTTATATATTTCAGTATGTATCACGTATTTGAATAAATGGGAAGGACATTAATATTTAGTTTGGTGTAATTGGATGTATACCCTTATTTCGAGTTTATAAATGTTGCAAATAGAATAGATGATTTTGCAAGAGAAGTTTAATTGCATCAGAAAATGTTATATTATGCACTTGAAGAATGCGAACTAAAAGTTTAGTTTCTATTGATAAAGTGAGGCATGTTAAAATGAGGCGGAGGAGTAAGAGAACAGTTTGAATAGACTGTTGGCCCATGAATGAAGCAAATCAAGCCCTTTTCACATGCGTACGGAAATATACCAGAAATGAATTAGCACACAGAGACATACACAGAAACGAAGCAACCATGAAATATTACGTATCGTATCAAACAAAGACATCTCATAAGTCATAACTATTCATAATAATAATAATAATCATATATATTATATATAAAATATAAACTCGATTACATGATATTTTTCTAAGCAGAGAGGTCGGTTGGTTGTCATGCAAGTTAACAACTCAGTCCACACCTCGATCCAGATGTACATCAAAAGTTTATAAAAAAAGGAAAATTAGAATATAAAACTAATTAGGAGAGGAGAGATTGAAGTCAACTATGACTGTCTAAGCTCAATCCTAAACTAATATATCATTAAACTGGGTACATTACATCCAAAGAGAAGATCTAGCTGGCTAAAACCTTATATATGAGAAGCTAGCAAGCCAACAACTGGTGATAGCCAGTCGCCGATTTAGGAGCCGAGTAGGCTCCTGATGATCTCAGCCTGCGCGCTGTTGTCTTCCATGCCCGCCATCAGGTCGGACAACCGGTCGCTCAGGTCATCCACCTCTCTGTGCAGGCTCTTTATGTAGTTGCATGTCTCCTTTAGTAACTTCGCCGAAGACTGTTTTCATACAAAATGTGGCTATATTTAGAGATTTTTCTTACTAAGGCATTAATTCAAGTTATATTACTTATCTAGTTCTTTTTTGTTTTATGTAATGTGAGAATGTAGTATGAGAGAGAGAAAGAGAGAGGATTTACTCTACTGGAGCCGCGACGGCGAGACTCGGGGAGGAGATTTTGAAGTTTGGAAATGAGTTCATTCATTTCATCTTCTGAGATCCTTGATGACCTGCGGCTTGACATAATTTTATCTCTGTTTGAAAAGTTGGAGACTGTGGAAAAGGAAGGTGCAAAGGAAGTAAGTGTTAATTTGTAGAAGTGTGAGTGGAAAAAGAAGAGGGGCAGGAAAAGTGCTGGAAAGGGGGCTTTATAGAGAGAGGGATGTCAGAGAGAGAGAGAGAGAGAGGTGAGATTGAGAAAAAAAAAAGTCAGGAAGCTGGAACATATATACAGAAAAGAGAAGGGCCTACATGTTTCAATCTACTCTACCTAATAAACAATAGACTGCACAATCGAGGCAGCTCCTCACTGGCTCTCTCTTAACAAATAATCGCCAACCACAACTCGCCACGTGCCCGTGTTGGAAATATTTATGTACTCTTTATCTGTAAAATAATCAGCTAGTAATAATACTACACTTCATATTTGCCATTTTGATAGTTTTTGTCTTTGTACAACTTTATAATGAAAAACAAAAGCAAAATTCTAAATTACAAAAAGAAAAAGGAAACTTAGCTTCGTCCAACTTAGGGCTTGTTTGGTTTAGGGTTAACTAAGATAAGTAAAGTAAAAGAAATTGAGTAGGAGAAAGAAGGATAAAATAGTTCTCTTAATCTTGCTTGGTTTGGATGAGAAAAAAGTGAGAGTAAATGGAGAAAATAGCTCAACTAAAATAAAAAGTCTTGAAATAAATATCATTTATATTTTCGTTTTACAAGCTTATATTTATTTTTTTCTCTATATATTATTCTTTTTTGTAATTATATTTATACCAATAATTTTTTTATATATAAATACTATTGATTATACAATATAATATACTATCATTAATAATCAATTAAATTTTCTATACATAAATATTCTTAATTTCTAATATAACATACTATCATACAATATCCAAAAACTTTTAACTAATTTATTTTTGTTTGGGAGAAACTATAAATATTTTAATTTTTAGTTAACTTTATCATCTTCATTTATTAAATTTTGTGATAATATTTTCTAACTCTTTTTTAACACCCAAATCAAACAAGAAAAATATCTCCATTTTATTCTTAACTTGACATCTCCATTTAACTTGATTCTTCTTGTTTCGCTCTTTTTACCCTATCTTACCCTCAAATCAAGCATGATTAGATTATTCCCTTTCCTTTCCTTTCCTTCCCTCAATCTGTTCCAAACCAAGCAAGCCCTTACATGCAGGGCCTATTACTCTACGGCAAAATAGTAAACTGATAAACAAGTAATTGATAGGCAGTAATTAATAAAGAAAGAAACGAGCTCTAGACCCAAAAGATGCTGTCTCCCTCATGTCTAAGAAGATCACCCAAAGTCGTCCTGCTCTCTGTCTTGTCATTTGGAACCTCAACTCTTCCTCCTTCCTCTTCTTCCTATGTCCTCTCCAGTTAAACACTGTGCTTCACATCCATCTCATAACTCTGCCACTATCAATGCTCATAAATTTTGTATGATATATACTACTACTAATTCGAAGTTCAAACATTATAGATGATCCAATTACGTAAATTGTAAAATATTATTACTTACAGACAGGAACAAAAGAATGGAGAGAAAGCGAAGTGGGATATATATATCATATATGAGAGCACAAAATACGAAGGGAGCCTTGGCAATTTTTTAGGATAAAAAGACCCACGCACGCACGGAGTTTAGTGTCTTCAATCGTAGAATCATGATTGTATATTAATTAATTTATGATGAGATACAATCACGCATGATTAGGGAATCATTACAAAAAACACAAACAAATAGAGAGAGGGGGTTTTGTTAGGGTTTACCTTTTGGCTGCATTCACCAGACGCGCACAAATTTCGCCCCTGAGCGCCGACACGTGGCAGTTTAACCCGAGAGGATCGGAGACAAGCTTAGTGCCAGCTTGGAACCGTTCTGACCACGTGGCAGGACTAGAGATGGATTATGGCCACGTGGGATGGCATCTATGGGGCCTTGGCCCATTAAAGCCTATCATGTGACCTTGTTTTTTGGGCTGATATGATTTATGTCCCCTCCATTGATTCAAAACTGGAGACGCCATTGGTTTGGTTCCTACTCAAATTTACAAGCACCCGTTCTTGTCTTGATAATATAATCTCACTTGCCCAAGCAGAAGTTACTTCAAAAAAATTTAACATACAAATCTGAAGACTGAAACCATTACAACATAAGATGTATCTATATAATGGAACATTTTGTTTACTTTTCTAAGATATATATAATCGTCCATGTTCCATGTATTCTTTTCATTTCATTTTTTTACCAGGCTGATCCTCATCCAGTACTTTTTTTTCATCCCGTTCAGTAACTTACAATTCAAACGTCTTATTGTTTATGCTGTTGATGCGGCTAAACGACGAAAAAGGATAGATACAGCGCTGTAGTTCACAATGGAGATGATAATGGTTCTAGAAATGATTGTACGTGCCCAAATCCAGTGATTATGTAGAAATTAAACGGATTATGTTATTAAGGGGTTGAAAAGATTGATTTCTCCCAAATCAAACTACCCTAGCTCTATACTAAAGTCCCTCTATACTCTATAGTCTAATATATGATCCTATATATTCTAGCTACAATTTGAGATTTGGCTCCCATGTGGAGCTTCATTTGATCATTCGTACGTGGTTAACTGTCTCAGCTAAGATGAAATGAAATTGAACCGACATAAAAATAAACGAACGCAGAACTTCACATGTATACCCCTCTAAAATGTGAATTATCATGGATTCCGGCAAATTCTCTCAGAATTTTAAAAAAATTAATGACTAAATTACCTCTTATTTTTTTTTCTTATTCATCTATAAATAAATTTCTGAAGAAAACATGAAAAGCAGCAGCTGTGTGTATGACATATTTTTGTTTTGTTTTGTAGGAGTACCCATGATATTTCTCATTTTGTGGAGGTATACATGATATTTTGAGATTTTTTTGGCAAGATATATGACGTTTTTTTAATAATTAATTTTGGCATTATTTTTTACAAATATTCACAATTATAAATACCATGGAGAATTAAGCAAGATGCTTGTAGATATAGCCAACAAGAAAAACCAATGGGTCCTAGCTAAAAAACTGGTTTTCAGAGGGACAGCCAAGCCCACTGCCCACTTAATGAGGCATAACATGCTACGATTTCCATTTCAATACATCAATTTGATAAATCAAATCTTGTGAACAAAAAAATAATTTGAATTTGGATGTAACATGGTTAAATTCATCAATTTAATTAAGTTTTAACTTAGGTTTGGGAGGGCTAGCCTACTACACAAACTAGTTTATGTGGTGGTCAAGAGTCCCATGTGACAATACATGAATAATGCATCACATACTTGCATACATGATCACATGTGCCATAACTTCTATGTTCTTTTAGTGCTGGTACATAAGTAATTAGTCACACAAAACTTGATCTATAACCCTACAAGCTATAGATATATCTCTCTCTATATATATATATGTATATACCAACAGTTAAAACTAACTCAACCAACTGTCTATAGTCTAGACCCCACTAAAACCTATTTTTGTACCAAAAATTACACGTCTATGTATGTCTCATGACCTATTCATGGCACCACCTAGTGTGTGTAAGTGTGTTTGGGTCCAAGCTTGACTTTTACGAATCTTCGGAGTCTATATAACTTGAGTTAGTATATATAGATGATGATGACTATAGTAAGAGCATTATTATTTGTGTAGATGTATTCATTGGGGAACAAATTTATTTAAACCCGCAAGGACCTAGTGGTCAAGAAGGGATCCTGGCTCTCGTGTCACCTGTTAACTTATATCAATCTGTGTTGCTACTTGCTGGCTAGATATAACTGGGCTTGAAGTTATATATTCTTCCTGGCATTTTTTAATAAAATATATGTATATTGAGAAAATGATGCAAATATATAGTAATCACTGGTTAATAAATCATTTTATAATAACTTCTAAGCTCCACACAAGCCTCTTGCAAGTTGCAAGCCTCATGTTAGATTATTATTTGGCTCATCACAGATGAACATGAACTTCTGACACCCTTCTTGACTTGTTCATTTCATGACTTTGACCTAGCTATATCTCTTACAACTTCCTTCTTTTTTGAGATATATGTCTTACCACTTTCGTAGCTAAGAATTAAATTGTAGCTATTTCATATATTTAATATTTTCCAAGTAAGATTCTATTTTATATTGTGAAAAGCAACATGAGAGTTGCATGGAAAAGAGGAAGAGGCAAGTTGAGTGAGGGGTGGGTAGAGGGAAATGGAGGTCAACATCAGGGAGTAAATGCAAGGAAATGCATGGTCTATCCTACACGTGCCCTTGCTCTTCAATCTTCATGTCCACTTAAACGAATTACCCCTTGGCTAAGCTAAATTAGTATTAGGGTTAGGGTTTGACTGGTACGTATATGGTATATATATTCATGGGATGCATAGAAAATGGAAAATGGTCGGTGCATGCATGCATGAAGTTAATATGCTTCTTTCCGTTTAAATTCTGATTTTTCCGCCTAAATTACTGCTTTTTTTTAGATGTTTGACCTAAATCTCCATTTTTAGAACTAGTTATAACTTCCATATAAAATCCAGGTTTATTATTTAGGTTGTATGAGAAGGAACACATAGCGATTTTTTTTGAGTGCTAACCGTAACAATAAAAGATTCTGACATGATATTTTTAATTAGATATAAATACTTAACATAGTATTTGTGCAAAAATTTTCACTAACGCGACCTATAACTTTATGACAAACCCGGATACTCAACTACCATGGACTAAAAACCTATGGAGGAGTAAAACCCCACTCAAAATCAAAATATTTGGATGGTTAATATTATGGAAGAAAATCCAAACTTGGGACACACTCTCCATACGTGGCTGGTAAGGGCCTTCCTTTTGTTCACTTTGTAACAAAGATGGGGAATCGGTAGATCACATCTTCACTTCGTGCATTTTTGCACAAAAAATATGGCAATTGACAAACGGTCAATTGCAGAACTACAATGTATCGCCTCATAAAAAGATCATGGATCTATGGCTTAAAAATAGAGAAGCAATGGCCAATAGAAATAGAAAACCTTAGGATATACTTTGGCTAACAGTATGCTGACAAATTTGGCTAGAAAGGAATAAGCGAATCTTTCAAGGAAAAAAAATGTCACCTAATCTAGTAGCGAAACTAGTCAGATCACAATTACAAGAGTGGCGCGACTGTGGTTGAAGTCTCCTCCTAGCTAGTTAGAGTTGTTGTAGAATTTTTCTAGCTATGGTTTGTAAATTTAAAGTTTCTTTTGGGTTTGTTTTCATTTTATTTGGTTTCAATTCAATCGATGTACAATACGACGCTCATTGTTAATTTAATACAAAAGCAACAATAGGCGATCGCCTATTGCGTATTCAAAAAAAAAAAAAGTATTTGTGCAAAATGCAAATACCACACTGTTTAAAATATAGACTAGACCTTTATATTGGTGCAATTTCAGCTTTGAGATCTTCTTTTTGTTTGGCTATTTCAATTTAATCCGAATTTATTGTTGCTTTATTTTCTTTTGACACTATTCATAACAATAAAGGGAATGTGACAAGTCAGAAATTAAAATGGCGGCAAAAAAACACAATAATTCATGGATGCTTGCATGTTCGCTTGAAAATTTTGATTACGGTTTCTGAGCAATTTGCAAATACAATAGAAAGCACAGACAAAAAAACATCCCCACAAGTCTTGTATTTTCACCGAAAAGAATTTAATAAGGAGCATTTAATTAAATCAACAATATTGTGTACATGCTATTAATTCTAAGCAAGCATAATAAAGATCATGCTATATCTAGATATATAATTTTTATATTCCAATTAAGGGAGGAGATCAATCCTAATTTATATTGTTAGAAGGTTAACTAATTTCTTGTAGCATTCTCATTCCACTTATGAATTAAGAAAAGGTCTTGTAATTGTAATGCATGAGAAAATATATACAACAATATTTCTCCTTGATTGATTTCCTCAACTTTTCATTATATTTCTTTAATTTTACAATGTTTTTTAAATAGTGAATGAATTCTAACTCATTAATAAGAGATAATTTGTTGGAAAGAAATGGACTGGAAGAGGCAAAGGAACAGGTATAGAATAGGGACGGATCACCAACCATTCACAAAAGGTGGCCCTTATAACGTTGCATCGCCATGTATATTATCCTGTCTCTCATTTTGTACTCAATCATATGTTCAATTACACCCCCCTTCAATCTGGCCGCTAAATGCTAATACATCATTATCTTGCTAATTAAAACGTGATTTTATATATATGTCAAACATTAATTATCTTGTCCTTTTTGTCACTAGAGCAATATTTACATATGATAAAGTAGTGTGAATAATTACATCAATTAGTTGGGAATTGCTTACAAAACACATTATTATATACTTCACTATATTACATAATCATCAAATTTATTACAAGCATAAGTAATTCTGATATTTATAAATAATATGTCATTTTTTTGAAACTCAGTAGGCGGTAGTAGCGTACGAGATGCTTAATTAAAAGAAGAGGAAAAAGTTACAAAGTTTCGGTGCATAAACAATTCCAGTCTATATTTTGGCTAATGTCATTTTTATCAGTTATATATTAAAATGATATATATAATTTAGTAAACATAATTAGCAAGATCAAAACATCAAACAAACATAAAAAAATGTCTTATATCGTAGCGTTGAAATACCTGAACTATGTCTACATCTAATACATTATACGTCACTAAATTTGTCACGCATTAAGTATAACTCATTATTCCCTGTGTCCTCGCATTTGATTGGAGCAGTTGGATATACTATTATTTCTTGAATGGGGCCAAAGCCAGAGTTATATTAAGACTAGATTTCTAAGATCAGTATTATAATTATTACGATTTTATAATATGTATATAAAGATATATTAAGTTTACATAATAAAAAATTCAAAACGCAGTATATAATCCTTCTCCAATTTAGCGTTTTCGGAAGAAAAAAACCCTTTGAATCTAGTTTTAGTTTAGCAGGTATTATAATAAACTCTAGCCTTACCACTGATTATATTTTGTCATAAAAACAGCATGGATTGATATTGACATGATTTTTTTACTAAATATCAGAAAATTATATTGAAAATTACTATCTATTATGGATGAATTTATCATTTTAAATATTAATTAGTTAAAGAATTCTGTTAGTATCATTTCGCCGATGATTATGATACACGTATATATCTTGCTTGATTAGAAGATACATGAATGTATATATTGTTCTAACGAAAACTATTATTCATCTCCTGATTTGGACCATAGCGTGGTCCTGATTCTAGTTGATATTGACGTATCTTCTCAAATCATGCATTGCTACTGTTGCTTCTTTTTGTGGGTGTTCAATGCTCAAGTTGCCTTCTTATTTATGAGATGCATGCCGTATTTGTGGCTAGTTGGTTTTAATCTCTTGCAAATTATATCGATTGAAGAAGTGGTTATGGTGTTTATTTGAGTATTTGAATTAACCGTAAATAACGCACATAAGGTATTCGACGAAATTCCATAAGAAATTTGTTCGAAACATCCTCATTTTTTCCAACAATCTCTCTAAGTGATGGATGTCTATAAAGCATAAGGATTGAGATAATTTGATAACACCTTTTCAATATCAGAATTCATTCACTTATGAGTCAATAGAGAAAAATGGGTAGAGCGTTAAACCTACAACAGGTTTGCACTTTTCTGTAAAAAAAGAGAAACTAAGTTCTGAAAGTGAAGAAATGATACTAATATACATTGTTCTTCATTTTGTCTCAACGTATTATTTGTCTTGTGATTAGTTTCTAGGAGTTCTAGGAGCAAAGATTGATTTGGGAAGTCAATTTGGACAGTTTGCTTGAACAACATATATACGGTTGATCGTCCCACATTAAGCGTTATCCAAAGGAATATCTACAAACTCTTTCCTTGATTTTAATTCGACGGCCAGCTTTTTTTTTTTTTTTTTTTTTTTTTGAAATTTATGTATTTAAGTATGACCAAAATCCAGCATCTGCAACACAATTGAAAACACCAGAATGACCCATTTATCGACCCGAATAATCTGCTGCCGAATCAGATTGACACGTGAGCCAATCAAAACTTGCGACTTGAATTTGATTGATATAATAAAAAAAAACACGAACCTGTACGACTTGTTGAAGAACCTAAGATCTGAACAGCTCAAAACCTAGACAACCCAAAACTTGAATAACCTAAAATTTAAACTATTCGAAACTCATATGATCCGAAATCCGAATTTGATAATTTAGATTACACATAATTTGAATGATGTGAAATCCGAATGAACCAAAAGTAAACATGGCTGAATAAGTTGACACCTCAATTGAAAATACAAAACTCCTTTGGATGTGCTTTTTAATTGTATCTAACAATTCAGGGTTATTTAATTGATTTGATTAAAACCCAAACAAATTAATTATAAAGCAAAAGAAATTTCTCAAATCATTATACTATTGGGCCCAAAAGGTTTCCAATTTTCGACCCAAAAGAAATATAACAAAATTAATACTTTTATTAAATATTGGTTATAAAACTTCTTGAAAATAAATGCTCTTTAAATTATTCATAATATATTACCAATGTACAAAAAAAAATCCTACTCAAATAAATATCACACTCAAACCAAAAAAAAAGCCATCAACCCTCAAAACTTCTACTCTTCACCAATTTATCCACCTCAACCAAATTCAAAAACCTCAACCCTCTCTCCTTCATCCATTTCTCTCTCTCCTTCAAAAACCCATTCCTAATCTCCAATTCATCCATTTTCAAAACCCTAATTCCTTCACCCAACTTACTAAAGAACCCTTCGGGTCTCAAACACCAAGCTCTTAACACCCCAAATAAAACCCCCAAATCAAAATCCAATCTCTCGACCCCAAAATTATTAAACTTCACGCCTCCAATTAAGACCCCATTAAAAATCAATTGATCAATTCCATTAGCAACTCCTCGCCACATAATCACAAAATCCACCGAATTAAACTCCTTTTCTAACCTAGATATTTTCCCTTGAACAAAATCCAACGAATCAATGAAGCTTCTAGAAACTCCGAGTCCTTCCATTCTCTCTTGCCATTGCCTCTTGTTCTTCACATAATCCCTAGTTCTCGCATCAAAGCCCCTCAAAATAACTCTAATTATTTTCTCCACCCATTCAACCCTAAACTCCTTAATTCTATTTATTTCCTCCTTAAAAATACATTCACCGTCAATCTCCAATTCAAGAAAGAACAAATCCTCACACCACTCGTTCAAACTACTTTCAAAAAATCGAGCCGAATTAATCGATTGAACAACTTTCAACACTGCAGAATCATCGGTCAAAGCGGTCAAACCCTCGGCTTCTTGGCATCTTTGCAATAAAAAATCGATAAATTCTGACAAAACGGGCCCACATGTGAGAGTAATAAACCTAGCCCTAAGTTCAACACTAGGTAAAGGCCTAACCCTATCTACTAATGAAGATATATATTGAATTGCTACACAAGAGGCCACAGGAGACTTGGTCTCATCCGATCCGATTCTACTCCAATTTCCCTCATTTTGTAATGCTGGTTTGAGTTTATTTATCATTTCATTTTTTTCAATTTCTGCCCAAATTTCAAGCCAGTCTGGCCGATCGCAAAATACCGAAAGAGAGGAAACCCTTTGCAGATTTTCATCCTCTTTTAAAGACATTAACAATCCCGTGTCGCTAATTAGGGTTTGCGTTCTCTTGTCGAAAGAAATCATCAAATCCACCAAATTGAGCCACGAAACCCTAGCTTCATTACTCGAGTCGTTTTCTTCTTGAAGCGAATCAATATAGTTAGGAAATATTTCTTTCGATAAATACGTATTTAATGAAGTGACCAATCCACTAATCCATTCCTCTCTACAGCTGTACCCCAAAAGATTCGCCTTATCCACAAGAGGCTGCAAAATATCGTCCATTGAGCCCACAAAATCCCTAATTATCTTAAAAACTAGGGCAAAAATAAACTCTGGTTTCTCAATCCATTTAGAGAAAAACCTCTGAGCTGAAACGGACAAAGGATTCACTAACTCTTCAATAGCCCACAAAGGCTGGCGAATTAGGGTTTCGAAATTACGACTTTGCCCCTCCAATTGTCTCGATTTCCGCTCCCTCTGCAATTCCTGCAAGTTGCAGAGCGAGAGGAAGCTTTCCGAGTACTTGGACTTCAAATCTCCTTTGAGAGAGAAAAGAGGATTGGAGAATTGCGTAGAATTAGAATTCGTGGGATTGTTGGGCGTGAGGTTGGAGCCGGTGACAGGTGGCGGCCATCTGAGAGAGGAGAGGAGAGATCTGTGGTCAGAAATGGCTTGCGGTCTCAGAACGGCCAGGGCCCGGTCAACTCTGTGGTCAACCGCTGATGTCAGCCTGGCCCATTGAGGCCTTGTCTTTGCGATTGTTGAGAGGATTGTTTCGGTTTGTTTCAGCAGGCTTATGGCCTTTCGCCAGTTCTCCTGTAATAAAAAACGCTTTTTCATTTATTCATTCATTCATTACTTAATAATTAATTAATTATTTTATTTATTTATTTATTTGTTTGTTTTACCGCTGAATTAATGGAATGAGGAGATTTGAGTTTTCCTGTGACAGAAGAAGAGACGGAATCTTCCACATCGCCAATCAAGCCGTCCAATTTCAATGCAGTTTCTACAAATTAAAATTTTCATGTTTCTAATTCCAACGACATATTTAGCAAATAATATTAGATATTAAGTTAAAGAAAATTGTGTACCAGCATAAATACGAATGGTCTCTACTCGAGCTACCTCCTTTGCTAGTGCCGGTAGATCCTCTGCTAATACCTCCTCTGTTTTCTCCAAATCTTCATTATCTTTTTCACCTGAAAATTTCACTAATTTATTCTATTGGATTCATATTGGTTTTACTAAAAGATCCACACATAATTCTATACAATCGCATGATACTTTGTTCGAAATACAGAAATTCAGGGATAATTTATCCAATTCTCATATAAATCACTTCATTTCAGTCTTAGATCTTAACTGCTGTAAGATAAAAACATAAAACAACTCTTCGCAAGTAGTAAATTGTAACAAAATTTACCATGATTAGAATCAGAAATCGACGATTGGAGATTGATCAGGCCCTCTTTGATTCCCCTAAACATCCCGCCGGCTTCATCCGATCGAGAAGCGTACGAAACGATCGAGGAGGACAACCGACGGCCCAAATCGGCCAACGCCGCCTCGAGATCCGCGCACCGGCGCCGGAGCTCGAGCTCCACCTCCGGCGATTTCAGCAGGTCCTCTTCCGACCGAAATCTCTCCGCCAGAAACTGGTGCAGAGCGGGAGAGAACTGACTGGACGTCTCCATTGATTCTGATTTGTTGCGGAGATCTGAAACATATAGGATTGAAGAAGAATTGAGAAATTGTATTGGGCCTTGAGGCCCTTATTTAAAAATTAGTCTATTTCTGAAAATTAAAAAACTGGAGGAAGGAAAAAGCACGAGTGAAAATGGAAATAAGAGAAATAGTTACAAGATAAAAAAGGTGAGATTTTTTTTTTGTGAAGAGGAAGGATAAATTGGATAACTGTTGCCATGCTATATGCATAAAGAGCATGGAAGCACAGTGCATGGAGCATCATGATGAGCAATTAATTAATTGGGACCCTTGATGCAAGATCTGACGGCCCATGACAAATCCATGGTCCCTCAGTTCAAAACCGTTTGGGCCATGCTTGCATCACATGAGATGAGATGCAGTCATGCAGAGTGATAGAACAATTTCTTCCTTCAATATATTGAACCCTTTTGTGTGTTTATTTCGTAGTATTAATTAAATATAATGCATTGATAATGTAAGAAAAAAGTTCTCTATATAGTATATACAACCAATGTTCTACATAAATTTAGGTGGTAATTTATTTATTTTGAAGTTGTTAAGTACATTTTATGCTTAGGTGGTATAATTTTGTCAAAACAAAACAAGACATACATGGTCTAGTAGGAACTTTTACATATACTTTTTTCCTGATAAATAGAAGAATTTTTTTTATAGGCCATACAAAGAAAGAAGCTTGTTAGGAAGTATATGGATTCATATTTCATTTTAGAATTTAAGATGAGATCACAGGATTTTAATTTATGACTAAAAAATGAATAAAGTTGTGAGGAAAGGCCAACATGGTCCCGTTACGGTTCTCTCTAGGACCATTGCTATTTGTTAATCTCCTCATTTTCATAATCACTTGTCTCCCTCTATTTTCCTCATTTTCTTTGCAATATAAAAGATTATTATTTCCATACATATATAGCGTCTGATGCAACAGTTTTATAAACAAAAAAACAATTTTTAAACTTTTTTAGCCATCTTTTTACCTGTTTTTTTATTTTGACTTAACGTTTCTATCGTTTTATTTCTGATAAAATAGACTAAATTCTTATGTTTACTTTTGATTATATTAATTTAAGACAAAATTATTTGAAAAACCTATTTACAAAATGAAAAAAGTAACTAATGTAGGCACCACATAAATTTTAAATCCCATGTAAGATTTTTTTTTCTCTGCTGAACCTAATTAATCTTAATAGAGAAATTGGTACAAACAGTACACAAATTGGGATGCCCTAACAGCCTCCAAGGAAACAGAGATAAAGAAAAAATTTATTAAAAGAGAACGTGTTGAATCCAAACCAACTAATCCACCGGTTTAAAATGAAACGGAACCCCACATTGAACCCAAAATGGCTCCACCGGTTTAAAATGAAACGGATCCCCACATTGAACCCAAAATGGCAACGTGGTCCGATTCCGGCACCGATACGCTTCTTCTACATGGTCCTGCATTCTTTGGTCCCCTCCTCATTTCGTAACTCATCTTCTCATTTTCACAACATCATGTCTCCTTCTTTCCTTTTAATATTTATACATCAAACAAAACAAAACAATTGGCCTACGCCATTTGTGTCTGTGCAAGCCCCATGTTTTCCTTTTTATTAAATTCGAACTAATGTGGATTGAAATTTAATATGGAAAAGTATGAGGGGGTGAAAGGAGAAAGTTGGTGGTGAATCATAAGATAATGTTTCATATATAAAAATTGCAGTTACAACCCCACTATGTCTAGCAATAGGCCATTACATCATATCGTCCAGGTTCAACAGATTTAGGCTTAAAAAATTTCTGAGTGCCATTTCTTTTCTTTTTCACTCTCCTTTTTTGACAGGTTAAAGTGCAAGTGTTGTAACATGTGTCGCCTAACCAGCCAATAGTGCCACAACAAAAGATACCAAAATTAAATTTGATCATTACATGAAATTAATAATCTTCATGTTCATGTTGCATTCAATGGGATTTTCAGAAGAAAACAGAGGTAAGAGGTACAGGTCTTAATCTTAGTGTGCAAAAATATGGAAAAGGAAAGAAATGGAGTAAATTCGTATTTCCTAATTAATGACCTGATATGTTACATGCTTACATGAATGCCTTCTGAACATCTGACCCAAAAATACAATGCATGATAAATGAATTAGCCAAAAATGTCAATTGACGTGTGTGAGTGTGCAGACAGCCAGGTGTTCAAAATTGGAACCAAATGTCAAATGAAATGAAAATGAATGTTGAAGAAAAAAATGGAGAAGCTTAAAAAAATTTCCTGTTCACATAAATATCATACACAATGGTAGAACTAGAAATCACATTATTAATCTTCACAAATACAAAATTGGTTTTGAACTTTGACATTTTTGATATTTTTATTTTCAGAAATGATGTATCACTTCAAATGTATCAACCCAATTTTGTTTCCAATTTCACGATGCATACGCCGAGAAAAACAAACACAGCAAAGAGATTCAAAAAGAAAAAAGAAAAAAAAAAATATATATATATAGAAGAAACAACTAAACACAGGAGAACAACATATCAAGGAAATAATGCATTATCGAGCCACTTAATAAACTCCGAAATACAATCAGATAAAAAAAGAAGGCAGACAATAATTACCCCTTTCGGCAGCAGTATCAAGAATCAGTTACACTCTGACGCACGCCCTTAACCCATTCATTCATCAAACCATCCATCCCCTTACATGCCGCAATCATGATCATGACAAATCATCACCAAAAAGAACAACAACAATCACACCACCACCACCACCACCGCCACCATCATCAGCATCCCATCACCGCACAATTATAAACGAAATTCCCGGAAGGCTTGCTGGCAATCATCTCCCACTCCAATCCGTCCCTCTCCCCTTGGGCCGGCGACCAAGCATGCAGCTCAATCATCCCGCCTCCCAACGCTCGCTGCCCGCCAATGACAACCAACTTATCCCCGCACGCCCTAAACGCAATCCCCCATCCGTTCACCGAGTCCGGCCTCTCAGGCAGTCTCCCCAAAGTCACCCAACTGTTCTCCTTTTTATCATACCTCCTCACTTCCTTCTCTCCGTAATTCGCCGCGTAAAGCTCGTTCTTCACTACCGCGATCAACGGCGGGGCCCCGCTCGGCCCGTTTAGGCCCAAGCCCATGTTCTCTATAACTCTCCATGTACCCGTCTCTATATTATATTCTTCTCCACACGTTAAGATATCTTTGCTCTCCTTGCTCGACATGCCTCCGATGACATAGAATTTTTTATCCATGTAAACGCCGGAACACATTTTCCGAGCCCGATTCATGCTCGGTAACGTAACCCAAGTTTGGGTCTCGGAATTATACATTTCCGCCGATTTCAACACGTTTCCGATCATATCCGTGCCTCCGGCCACGATAGCTTTTTCGCCGAAACTCGCGGAGCCGAACAAGCACCGCGGCGAGTTCATCTCGACGCCTGCGCTCCAACTATTGTTCAGAATACTGTACTTCCAAACGATTATGTCCAAAATGCCTCTGCCAAAGTTGGTTCCAAAGACGAGTAATTCGGTGCCGACGGCGAGAGACTCTTTGTCCGAGCAAATGAAGCAGTCGTTGTGAGGCATGCGTGGGAGAGTCATCCAACGGGCGCGAAACGGGTCGTAAGCGTCCCATTCTAACTGAGTGCACGAGAAGTAGACCCAGTGCTCTGTGATGCCAGCCTGGCGCCTGAGCCGGTACAGCTCGCCGGTACGGATTAGGGAGCGGAATCCGCGGTTTAAGGAGGCTAAGGAGCCGTAGTCCGACCGAGAGAGGCGTAAGAGGCAGCTTATCGAGAGGTCGCGGCCGATCGGGTTGATTAACGAGCTTGAATTAGGGTTTGAGGAACCGTTTGTTGAGCTTGAGTGTCTTGGGCGTTTGAAGGAGAGGGTTAGGGTTAGGGTTTCTTCGTCGAAATCTTCTGGTTGTTGTGCTTGCTGTTTTTCTTTTTCGTCGCGTTTGAGTTTGGGAGAGGGTTTGTTGCTTGTGAGCTCGAGGAGGTGGCAAGTCATGAGGGCGAAGCTCGATTCGTGCTCACAAGAGGGTAAGGCGCCGGAAAATAAGCAGAATTGCCCCTCCAACATTTTAAATTGAAAATAAAGGACCGAGTTAGCTTCTTTGTGGGCAAAGGTCGAAGCTTTGTGCAGTCTGGATAGGAGAAAAAAAAAATTGTTAGATTAGTTGATGGAATCGGTGTAAAGATCAGATCTTTATGCGGTTTGGATATGAGAGATGGAAAAAATTGTTAGTGATAGAGAGATGAGTCAATAAAATGAGAAGCTAAATTGAAATATGAAACAGGAGGGTGTAAAAGAAATCTGTTTGTTTAGTATAGATAGAATTATATAAGAAAATAAGAAGACAGAAGAAAAAATTGAGATCTGATCAGACCCATTTTTTTAGTTTTTGTGCAGCTATCAGATGGGCCCTAATGAAGACTGAAGAGTAAAGTAGATGTGAATCAAATCTGTAACAGATTTGCATGAGGTAACAAAGGATTTGAGCTAACAACTCAATAGAAAGATTGATTTTTTAAGCTGAGATGGATGGAGATAGAGAAAGACCAGTTACACGAATTGAGTTAAATTAATTGCAAATTCTTAGCTAAATATTTACGATAGCAATTGAATGGTTTTATTAGACAAGTGATTGATTTTCTATTGTTTATTTTGTACATCCGTTACATGAACCACCCAAAAAAACGCAAAAATATAGCGAAGTAGATGAATCAAATCTTTGACAGATTCTGTCGAAAATAGAACAAAATACCCATCAAAAAAACAGAGAAAAAAAATAAATAAACAACTCAAAACCCAAAACAATAAACAGATCTCTCTAATTGAAAACAGTGCAAAAAAACCCAAAACAAAAAAACAATAATTAGCATACCATAGATCTACAAAACAAACCCAGAACCAATCAAAATCACAAATAACAAATTATCATCAAACTCATCCGATCTAGACCATATAGTACCACAAAAAACAACTAACCAAAAGAAGGCACAACAAAGAGAGATTGATAAGACTTACAGTCAGAAGAAGAGCTAGTAGCTCTGCCAATTAGAACAACTACCAGTAAATTATTCTTTGTTTTGCTTTTATTTACCCAATATTTTTTCTTTCTATTTTTGCCTCATTATTTTTCCCCTCTAGTAGCGTAGCGGCTCCTTTTGCCTTCTTTTCCCTCTCCTCTTTTCTCTCTCTAATATAAACTACAAGCCCCTTTTATGATATGATATCTGATTGCATTATTCCAACGACCTTTATTGGGTTTTAATTCAATCTTTGTTTTTTATTTTTGATTTTTATTGGTTTTTATTCTAATTGAGTTGGATTTATTTTTCTAAAGACATATTAATATTCCAATGAGTAGATGGGTCCCAGGACAGCAATATGTTCCAAACCTCCTCTTCTTTTCTTGGCGTCTCCTTCTCTAATTTCTTTGTTTTTTAACCTTTTTTTTCTCATACTTCATTTTTCTAATAAAATGTTGTTTTCTTAGATTAGTTTCTAATAGTGTTGTCTAGTTTATTTTTTAAATGTATTTTTATAAATTTGTGTAATTCATGTCTCGTATCACATTATAGTATTTTATTTAATTATTAATAAAATATAAATTATTTATAATGATTATACAAGAATCTATTTTGTAAATACTCATTTTAATATAATTTATTTCACATACTCTCGTGGCAAAAAACTGAAATTATATTAACATAAAACTTAAAACAAACAACAAGAAGTTCAAGCAAATTGATATGATTAAAGTTTTAACAGAAAAAATATACTATCTAAGTTATAAATTTACTTTGAGAACCACACATAAAAAGTATAGTTTACTTTATATTCAACAAAGAATCATGAGAATGGCTCGCTACATAGACTTCATACAAAGCGTGACAGAGAAATGAAACTATTCCCGTGTGCACTACAATTTGGAACGTGGAATTGTCAGTCAGCGCCGTGGTTTAGACTTTAGAATCAGGCACTCATTTTTATCTTAACTCAATAACAATTAGATTAGCTTAATTTCTAGAAAGAAATAACATTATTAATTAAATATTTGACATATTTCTAGTACGGTTTTCCTAATTATTTTCAACTCTCAATTTTTTTTTCAAACATCACAGCCTTGAAAGAATTTAGTATTTAGAGATTATAGGAATTCGGTATTCAAGACTCGTATTTGTGTTTTTATAATCTTGTACCTCTCAACTGACGTCCCTCGTGACAATATATTATAGCAATGCATCATGCATGATGCAAAAGTACACTTTATAAGTATTCATCAACAAAAGTATTTAGGATTTATGTTTACAGTTTGTTCAAAAACAATAGAATATTAAAATTGTGAAATAAGAATTAACCGGTATTTCATTTTATTCTAAGTGTTGTTTTGGAGGTGAAATTAGAAGAACAATGTTGGAATGTTGGATTAAAAGATGGAGGAAAACAATCCAAAATTTATTTGGATGTAAGAAATATAAAGCTCTCCAAAACTGTAACTTTATTAATTTCACTAAATTATCACCTGGATATTGTTGTCATCATTGATAAATTTATACAGACAATCTCAAGATAATTTTTAGACCAATTAATTGGACATCGTCTTGACGCTTCTCCAAATGAGGAATAAAATTTTATCGGTATCATAAGAGAGGTAATAATTCTTTTGAACTACATACTTGGATTTCAATCTATGTGCTAAACATAAAACTTATGTTGAGCGGAGTTTTATAGTTCATACCAAAATTCATTCTCTCTGGCCGCCAATGGATACATTAATGCAATAGTGTGAATGACGATATAAATTAATGAATGATTTTTTGTTGGAAATAGGATAGAAAAAAATAGAACATGTTGGATTTTACTCTTTTAACTCAGTCTATTTCATATTTTTTTCACGTTAAAAAGAAACTATCAAAGGTATTTAACCAATGTTTCATTCTAGCTGAATGGACAGTAGAGAAAAATAATTCCAGGAGTTCTAATATAAACGAAAGATATCGTAAGACTCATAACAAGATCAACGATGAAACAATTGGGTCATTGACCTTGTACTTAAACGTGAAGAAGATGAAGGCTCAAAATTCAAAAATAAAAAATTCAAAGAAAAAATGTTGAATGTGTAAAATTGTCAACTCAAATTGTGTGGAGGAAAAAGGAAAGAGAGATTTCTCATCTTTATTTAATTTTCCTCCAATGGCTGCTTCATTGACCCAAGTTTTTTATTGCATTTTTTTTAATATATTCTTTTGTTTAGATATATATCCATTTTTTTTAAGAACTTGAGTTGTCATTGACAAACACATTTGACCTTTATGAACAAAAAAAAAATTCAAATATTGTCAACTGCCATTTGATTTAGTACATTTCATTTTAGTACTTATGGGTTATGATACATTGTATTAATATTATGTTAATAGGAAGAATGTAAAACAAAATATAAAATAACGGTCAAATTGAACATCTAATATTTTTTATTAGGACTTGAGAAAATGTTTTTCACGGCGCCACATCACTTGATAGATATAGGCTGCCTGACAAAAAAAATATTTTTTCTATTTAGCATGCTTCTAGTGTATTTAGGAAAATATGAATTTTATTCATTAATGTACTATAAAAAAAAAAGTTAACATATCTAGTTATTGTGAAGAAAAATTGAAGTAAATATTAAAAATTATATAACATATATAAATTTGTATAAGTTTAATAAACCTAAAATCTTGTTTATAACAAATTGCTTCTAATTTATCCAATTATAAATGAGGGGCGAAAAACTCGCTCTGTTTATGATAACTTTTGTTGATTCCATATCCATAACAACCATAATATATTTTTGTTGGATGTGCTACATTTCAATATAACTATTTTTATTACAGTTACTTGTTTCAAATACAAAGAAATTCAAAACAATTACAATAAATTGAAAAAAAAAACACTTTTTTGTGGGAAAGTTTTGGGAGTTGCTTAACTTTCAAATTGAAATAGTCCTCTGCAATTTCTGTAAAATGCGTGTAATATAAATATAAATACAAATGATTTTCATCCTTTTTTCCAATTCCAATCATGTGGCTTCACTTTGAATTTTCAGCTCGAATGGAATACCGAGTTTCGCAAATCCATTTACACGTTAAACTTTTATTCGAAGACTTCAAATTTGTACGAAATAAAGTAAAGCTAATGGAAATTGGGAATAACGGCTGAAAGAGAGAGAGAAAAGGCAAAATTAATTTATTTGCAAGAAAAAGACAAGTCAGAAAGGGGGAAAACGGCTGTTTAAATTCAGTTTGAATTTTGAAACATTTTTCTTGTATTTATTGTAATTAAGTGTACAGTTAACTTTAATAAACATGAAATCTTATCTTAAAACAAAATAGGAATTAAAATTAAATACATATGTTTTTTTTCTTTTATATATATATATATATAGCTAAAAGTGTATGATGAACGTTTATGGACATTTCAAAACCTGAGCACTCCGAATAAAAGTTACCATCTATTTGTAACAATCTAAAAAAACCTGAGCACTTATTTACCATCTATTTGTTTTCAATCTAAAGATTGGGGGCGAAATAAAATAAAAACAACAAAACCCAGATGCCGGCCCGGCCCATAATATTTAAACAAGAATTAATCAGACAATTGGCCAATATGACAACGAAACGTGGCATGTGTATTAAGTGGTGGAGCCACCTCGTTGCACTACTGGAAAAGATGGTCAATATTTAAAAAGACTGTTTGACAGAGCAAAAAAAGAAATATTAATGTATTAACAGTTTTTTTTATAAAATTAAGATATATCGTTCCTGATGAGTGATGTGTATTCTTATAAATTTTTCTATTTGCCTACTAGGTTACTAGTGGTACCTTGATATATATTAGAAAAATGAAGTTAGAAGGTGCTTTTGACATTTTTTTAGAGTTTTTTATTTTTCGTTTTTTTTTAGTGAGTGTTTTTATTTTTAAAATTAATAATAATATAATATTAAACAATTTTGTAGTAATATATACCTTTGTTTACTTATATTTATTTATGTAGTGTTAATTTCCGGTGCTAGTATAATATTCAATTTTCAATATCAATATGTAATAATGTTCACTGCAAATATATTATTTTCAGTGTATAAATATATTATTTTCAATATTAAATTATTTATTTTATTATCAAAACATTGCTTTAAGTGCGAATATACCAACTTTCAGGTTCTGAGTTTCTATTTTTATTTATACTTGAATTTTTTTAATGGATCCACTTTTGTTTTTTATGAATTAAAGACTTGAAATGTTAGGAAAAATGAGCACATCATCTCAAATGCCATTTCAATGGAATCAAAAACTTTTTTAACCACTTGGGGGCTAAAAAATTCCCCAATTTACACAACAAATAAGGCGAAAACGACACCCGTTTACCTCTATTATTCGTAGAATTTACTTTCATGTGTTGAGTCTGTGAAGATTAATCATTTTTATCATCAGACAAAATTATATTAAACAATTATCATAGGCAACGACCTCTTATTTCTATATATATAACTTCTATTTTCAGGCGCAAAATATATATATATATATATATATATATATATATTTGAATAATTAAAATAGTATATATATATATATATATTTGAATAATTAAAATAGACTTGCATCATTCAATTATATCAATAGTAACTAAAAAGGAGGTTCTCATAAATAAAAAGGCTATTATTTGTTAATTTGATTCAGGTACTACACAAAGTGTATGATTGATAGTGAGAGATGGATTCATTTTTCTAAGTTGGTAGGCCATTGGCTAATGAGTAATGAGAGTTACAAGACAAGGGGATTTGATTTTGATGCACCTTTTCTTCCTTTTTTTGTTACAAGTTTACAACTCTACAAATAGTCTGCCAGCCTTTTATGACGTACTGTGTATGCAAACATCTTTTCCTCGAAATGATTATAAACGGATTAATTAGGTGCTTAATTGTTTGATACTCTACCGAGTATGTTAAAGATTATTTGGCATAATGATGGTGGTCGGAAATTATTTGGAGGTATTAGAATGTCATCATATTATATATTTGTTCAAAACATATTTGAGGGATGTAAACACACGTAAAACCTTTCAGATTTATACAAACTATTCTTTGTAGTTGTCTCATAAATCATAACTTATGTTATGTGCATACTTAAAGATATAATGTTCATATATGCCGGAATTAATATGATATTGAACAACAATTAATTTTGAGCGATCAAATATGTCAAAATCTATTAAGAAAATATTGGCCATCACCAAATATGGACATGTGAGAAGGGTAGGCGGCGGGTCTTAGCGTAAAATGGATTGGGCAGGGAAAGCCTGTGCCTCACAATCTCACTGATAGGAAAGGGAAGTGATAGGGATTAAAGAAGATATATAATGTGTACCGTTACATATTATCATTATTATTAGAAACCTGATCCACGTCATCAGCTTATTTGCCGTCTAACATCATCCGAATTCAGAAAAGTATACCGAATTACAAAAAGATATATTAATAAACATCAAAGATAGAATGAACAAATATAAAAATATATTAATATACAAACGATATTATTTTTCAATTCGCTCAATCAGTGGACAACTAAAAAGATATAAATATATAGTGGCGCTTTAAGCGGGTGGTGCGAATATTTTTTTATTATTATTATTCACTTATCAATGGTTGTAGTGTGATTAGGAGGTGGGTGACCATCAATTTAGATCCCTATTTTTATGTGGTTTGTATGGTAATATGCAATGTTTCAAAAACTCCTGACGGTTGTTTATGTTGTAGCGCAAATTTGTGCCTAGTCGTTTTTTTGGTGTATATTAATTATTAAGACATTTATTTGCAACATATACACATATATGAAAGAGATATCGGTATCATATGATATTGTTTCTAAATTGCTAGACCATATTTGAAGATCACATTGGACTTCAAATAACATAATTGACACTGTATATAATAACGTTTTTTAGAATATTATTTATATACTTTGAATTATATCACCGATAAATGGGTTCCATAATTATTTCCAAACAATATATTTGTAAAGAGACAAGATTAATGCATAGCATACATTACTCATGGTAAGCCGCAAAAGATCATGACTTGTCTAATTTTTCTTTGGCATTACTCTAATTTAAACCCAATCACTTCATAAAGCACTAGTAATTACCAATTATTATGGCGAGGTGTCACCACCCCTTATTTTGTCGTTTCTCTTAGCTTTTTTTTTTTTAAATAAAAAAATCAACATTAAATAAAGCTTGTAGACATGTTGTGTAATTTTTACTTCATATATGGTTAATGAATGCGTTCAACAAGTTAATATACTCTCAACCCTAATTACAGTTGAAAAAGAAAATTATGCTGTTGAAGAATTCTCATCCAAAATTTTAAACAAATGCAACGGCAAGACTAAAAAGGTATTATTATGATACCAACAATAATATTTCATAAAAAAATATATATATATATCACGTCCAAAATAATGATTTTTTTTTAATACCATTTTTTTTCAAAAATAAAGCAGTAAATACCACTCCTTTCAAAATAATGTGGTATTTACCATTTCCGCCACTACTAATGGCGGAACAGATATTGTTCCGCCATTAGTAGTGGCGGAACATATGAATTTTATAATTTTTCAAAAAATGGGGTTAATTAGTGAAAAAACGTGTTCCGCCACTGCGACTGGTGGAACAGGAAAAAATTAATTTTTTCTCAAAAAAAAAAATTTCTCAGAATTTTTTTTTTCATGTTCCGCAACTACCACTGGCGGAACAACACTTTTTTACACTAATTAACCCTGTTTAACCAGCCAAATGAGAAATTTTTGAAAAAACTGAAAATTCACATGTTTCGCCACTAGTGGCGGAACAATATCTGTTCCGCCACTAGTAGTGGCGGAAATGATAGTTACCCCATTATTTTCAAAACAGTGACAAGTATTTGATTATTTTTGAAAAAAATGGTATATAAAAAAAAAATCCAAAATAATATATGAGGCCTTTATTTCTGATTTCTTTTCTGAAACGGCCTTTATCTTCTGGATGCAATGACTGGGCTGGGCTGAAACTGTTTGATACATTAATTGATGTTCATGTTAAAAAAACTCATGGCTTTGTTAACAATAAATGACGCGGCATTACGGCGTCAAAACTAAACACGCGTTCTCTTACAAATATGGATTTGGTGTAACAAATCTCATCTAGTCAACTATACACACCCATTCCTTAATTTATTTATTTTCCAAGAATAACATAATTATATCATTGTTAATTTGATTGAAGAATAAAATCTATAACAAATCCAGACATGATTTTCTTTATATATATATATATATATATATATATATATATTGACATGGTTAGTGAATACTGAATAGTGAGTAAGTGACTCAGTGTGCTATTTAATCTAAAGAAATAATCAACACCACAATTAACGCCTACAAAAACGCTTTCTTAAGCTTTGACTCTTTCTTTCCTCTGTCTTCAATTTCTTTGAAATAGTCAGTATTTAATTTTCAATTAATCTTTCGTTTTCTTTCCATATCAAATGCATTATTATTTTTCAATTTCAATTTTCAAATTCGCCTCCCTACCTTCCACCTTACTTCATTCATTCTTTTGTTCTTTCTCCTTTGATCTCTCGCCTACTTTCTTGTACCAATACCAAGACCATTTCCTCTCCTCTCCAGTACCAGATCTCACATCTCTCTCGTTTTTCTCAATCCATGCAAGTTTTTTGAAACTCTCGTCCTTCTTATCCAATCATATCTCTTCTGACAAATCGGAATGTTCTAATTCTTATTCAATTCTCATCGGATCACTCAAAACTCTCCTACCAATCCAGTTGGGGCATTGGATCTCTTCCCTTTCACTTCCAAATGGGTTGCACGGGCTCCAAACAAGCTCAAGAGCACGTTCATGGCCAGAGGCCCTACATTCGAAGCCAATCTCTCCCTATAAATTTGATAAATTGCAAAGAATCCCCTGAGCCCTCTACATCAGTCACTCTCACCTCGTCCACTATTGGGTCCCTCGTTCTCGACCAGGAATCCGGTTTCTCATTCGGGGAAGAAATGATGAAAAGTTCGAACGATAAGAACGAAGTGAATTCATGGTCAGAAATGATTGACAAGCATTGTAAATGGGTTCCGGTTACTCCGAACAAAACTCCATTACGCGAACCAGAGATAATTAATGTATGGGAACTCATGGAGGGATTAGAAGATTCGAGTCCGATACATAAATCAATGGACCGATCTTTTACTTTTCACACTTCAAAGGATGCAAACAGGGGACCCCAATCGGTTCTGTCTAAATTGGATCCAGATATTGTATTTGCTTTTCTGAATAAAAGAGAGATTCCGAAATTCAACGGATTGGTCAAAGAAAGGATCAATGCATTTCAGGAAAAAATCGACGCAAGAAAATCAAAGATCAAATGCCCACCAGGCGGCGAAAAGAAAGTGACTTTTTACTTCACCAGTCTGAGAGGAATTCGAAAAACTTTCGAAGATTGTTCGGACACGAAAATAATTTTACAGAGTTATGGAATCCTAATTGACGAAAGAGACGTCTCAATGCATGGTAAGTATAGAGAAGAACTGAAGGAGATAATGGGGGAGAAATTTGACGGTAAATTGCCACAAGTTTTTGCGGATGGACGATACATTGGAGGAGCAGAAGAGGTGAGAAAGTTGCATGAAACAGGGGAATTGAGGGAGAAATTTGGGAGATGCGAATTGGTTCGGGTGAAGAAAGAAGGGTCTGACATGGCATGTGGACGATGTGGCGACATGCGATTCGTGCCATGCGAGACTTGTTCAGGAAGTTGTAAGGTTTTTGTTTGTGAAGAAGAAGAGGAAGAAGAAGAAGAAGAAGAAGAAGAAGAAGAAGAAGAGGAGATGAATGGGGGTTTTAGGCGTTGTAAGGATTGCAATGAAAATGGGTTGATTAGATGCCCTGTTTGTTGCTGATTTTATTGGTTTTGATTGGATGAGTTTTGTAAATTGTATAGAGAGATGAGAGATGATTTGATTTTTTTTGGTTTTACAAGAAAGAAGAATATTGGTAGATAAAGAGAGTTTTTTGTTTGTTTGTTTGAGAGAGTCAATAGCTTCAGATAGATGAAGATTGCCTGTCTGATTGATTGTTTGGTATATGTGTGAATTATGATTGGTGTGGAAATTGTGTTGATTGTACTTTGAATTCCAATTTTATTGTGAATTTTTCATACAAAAACATTTATTAATATTCGAATGAAATGATATGTTTTTTATGGAAGTCTTCTCAACGTAACAGAACCACAAAAAACATGCTGTATGCATGCATGCATATAAATGAAGGAATTAGAACACTGTGGTACACTGTACAGTACCAGTGCTGGAATCAAAATCAATGAATTAGGTCTAATCAATTTTCACATGCTGTAGTTTAGCTTTGTCAATAGCCAGTTAGCAAGCCTATAGACAAAAAATATGCAAAATTTAAAAATGAAGGTGGTGAAGTGAAGTGGAACCAAATATAGATACTCTAATTAAATGTGGTGGATTTTGGATTGGTTAGATGAATAGATTAGATTAGGAATTGATTTGGTAGGCTGTCAGTAGACTGAGCTTTAGGATTTGTTGCGTCTCTAGCATAAAATGAAAAAATTATTATGCATAACTACTCTATAATGAACCCACAACAAAACTAATTAGGGATAATTTCATATATGCCACTACAAAAACTAAATATCATATTTGCCAGTACAAAAACTTAAATATCATATTTGTCATCATAAAAATTTAAAAATATCATATATGCCATTACAAAACCTAAAATATCATATTTGCCATTACAAAAACTTAATATATCATATTTGTCATCAAATTTACTCAAAACGTAATATCATCTATTTTTTCCGTTAAAATTAACGGTCCAATCTTATAATTACGATTATACCCCTATTTTCATTTCATGAATTCATATTAAACATCTCTCTCTCTTCATGATTTAGATTCATATATAAGCAAAAAAATTATTTCTTTTAATTTGAAATCAAAAGAATTTGATATGAGAAAAATGAATTTGTATAATATTTTCTCTCGTGCCAAATTATTTTGACTAACAAATTGAAGTGAAGATTATTTTTGTTTATATATGAATTTCAATCATGAAAAGAGAGATAGATCATCAAATGAATATTTAATATGAAATCTAATTCATTAACTAAATTTAGGGGCATAATGATAATTATAAGATTAGACCGTTAATTTTAACGGAAAAAATTGATGATTTTAAGTTTTGAGTAAATTTGATGGCAAATATGATATATTAAGTTTTTGTAATGGCAAATATGATATTTAAAATTTTGTAATGGCATATATGATATTTTAAGTTTTTACAATGACAAATATGATATTTAAGTTTTGTAATGGCAAATATGATATTTTGAGTTTTTGTAATGGCATATATGAAATTATCCCAACTAATTAAATTAGCTGATGTTACATGTGAGAATTTGGTGACCATTATGGACCCGTTCGTGTCTTATTATTTTCCCATAAAGATGCAACGTGGAATTATCAATACTTTGTTTCATAAAATGCCATGGTCGGTTCGCTTTTAGACCTCTTTTTCGTTGTAAAGGCAGTTCTGAATCTATCTATGATGTGTTTGGCCTAACTAACTTGTAACCATTTTTTGTTAGTTATTCTTTTAGTTTTGTGTCAAGCAACTCATCATACAATTATGAAGTTGAGATAAGTTTTGTGTCAAGCAACTCATCATACAATTTGAAGTTGAGATGAGAGTTTTCTGGATTCAAACCCTGTATCGCATGGATTCGAAGCAATTTATCTTTTTTTTTAACAATAATTATTCACTTGAGGAACTAAAATATTTTTGTTTCCAAGTTATAAAAGAAAAAGAAAAGAGTACCTTCTGGATTTTATTGCGTTTGGGGTGAAGTAACAAAAACAATTGTAGGCCCAATTAAGAATTGTATGAGTTTATCATTCAATTAGAAGCCCAGCCCAAAGAAAAAGCCAGAGAGATAAGAGAAATGGCCGCAGGGAGAGCTAGGGATGAAGATTTTTACTCAGATTACTCCATCTCCTTCTCCTCTCTCGATTTCTCCAGCCGTTTGTTTAACTGTCTAAGCTCCACGCAGAAGAACCAAAACGAAATCGAACAAGTACTGACTGACTGAAGAGAGAAGAGAAGGGATAGATATCACTGGGACGACTCGGAGGTGAGATTTCAGCTCGTCTTTCCTTTCGTTCGTGAAAATTTGCGGTTTAGTATCTCTACCACTGCGCTTATTTATTCGTCGAGATATTTTTATTTCTGTTTTGTTTCTTTTTGCGTTGTTTAGAGGGATAAAAGTCAAATTTGAATAACAGCTGAAATTTCGTGGATGATTTCACACGAAACCTTATTAGATATTTTCTTTTGATTACGATGCACTAATTTACTTCTTCAAACTTAACAAAATGCATGCATACCTTCGCAATTAAACTCAAATTCACATAGACTATGCTCCTTCATGTATTTCTAACATTTCTATACGATATAAAATACATGAATCATCACAAAACATTCTATGATTATAGTTAGTAATTATCTTTCAGCTAATTTTTCTTGATTCTCTCTTTGAATTTGTCTCAGATCGGATGAGATAAACAAACTCACGCCCAATTCAAGAACCAAACAATGTACGCAAGAACTCTGAGGTGCAAAAGCCAGCGCTGGGACCTTCTCTTCAACCAATTCCGAGACAAATCAAAATCTCTGCAAAGATCCATGTCTCACCTTCACTCATCACCTCGCGTCGTTCTAGCCATGAACCACCAAACCGTATCAACCAAACTCTCTTTCTCGCCGCATTTACTACCGAACCGGTACCAAACCGGTACGAGCAACAGGTACTCGTACAGGCTGTACAGCTCGAAAGGCGACGGGAAGCAAGTACAAGACAGTGGAGATAAAACTAAGGCTGTGAAAGAGGTTGTGAATGGTAAGGTTTTTACGACTGAGCATGCGAGACTTGGTGAGCTGGACCAGCAAGAATGGCTGAGTGGTGAGAAGTACATGATTGATTCTAAGAAGAAAGAATCGCCATTTTTGACCAAGCGTGAGAGGTTCAAGAACGAGTTTTTGAGGAGAGTCATTCCTTGGGAGAAGATCAATCTCTCTCTAGCCAATTTCCCTTACTATGTCAAGTAAGCCCATATTCTATTTTATCATTTATTTCTTAATATTCGTTTTTTACTTTTGTGGTTATATTATGAAATATTTTTTATATTAGTGAGAATGCGAAGAATTGTTTAGTGGAGTGTGTGGCTTCACATTTGAGGCACAAGAGTTTCGCGGCAGCATACGGGTCCCGTTTGGCCTCTTCAGGCGGAAGGATTTTGCTGAGGAGCTTGCCAGGTAGTATTTTACGAAAATACCCTTCAATTAAAAAAAATAAAATTAAGTTTTGATGTAATTTGGCGGTACCTTGTTTTGTAGGAACGGAGCTGTACAGGGAGAGACTGGTCAAAGGTCTTGCTCGTGAATTGCAAGTGCCATTGTTGATTCTGGACAGCAGCGTTCTTGCTCCTTATGTATGTCAATGATTTTTATAATAACAAAAGATAATAGGAATTTATTCAAACCCCCTTATCGTTTTTGGATATTTTGAAAAAAAAAAAACTTATATCTTGCAAACTATGTTTTAGTTTAGTCCCTATGATTGTTGGGAAATGATATGTGGGATTGTTTGGGCATAAGAAACAGTATATAGGGATTTTCTTTTTCAAAGTACTCAGAAAAAATAGTTTTATTATAGTTAATAACGAAAGTAATAGGGAAATTTATTGAAATCCCCTATCTTTCTGGATATTTTGGAAACTATGTTTTAGTCCTTACGATTGTTAGAAAGTGATATGTGCGATATTGTTTTGGGCATTCCAAACAGTTTTTTTAATAGTAAATAAATAAATAGATAGATAGATAGTTTTTTTAGAATAATAATAATAATAACTTATTTTATTTATTTCTTTGAGTAGTTTCTTTAAATAATAATAATAGTAAGAATCATATAATATAATATAATGATAATAATAATGATAATAATAATAATAATAATAATAATAATAATAATAATAATAATAATAATAATAATAATAATAACAACTTTATTATTTACTTATTAATCTATATTCCCTTTTTGGTGAGTAGGATTTCGGGCAGGAGGGCGCGTCGGAGGGTGAGACAGATTCGGAGGAGCACGGGGGGGCATCGGAGTCGGAAATGGAGGGGGCGGAGAGCGGGAGCGGGAACGAGGAGGATTGGACGAGCAGCAACGAGGGCGGCAAGACCAGCGAGAGCGACGACGACGACGACCCCGCGCGCGCCTCCGCCCAGGTCGCCGTCGCCGCCGCCCACGCCCTCCAGAAGCTCGTCGACGGCCCCTCCTCCGTCCAGCACTTCGCCAAGGCAAGGACAACATAAATAATAGATATTGTCAAATGCCAAAATATTGTTTTTTCTTGTGGATCTTGTTTTGAATGTTCCTTTTGTTTATAGAGGGTGGATGGAGAAAGCACCTCGGCAGAAACCGCAGATTCTCCTCCTAAGAAAATTCTCAAAGAGGGTAAGAAAATTCTCAAATAATTTCTATTTTCAACTATATATGTATCCAAACTTTACTACTTATTTTTCTTATTATTATTGTCTTTTCAGGAGATAGAGTGAAGTACGCCGGCCCATCAGTGGTTTTTGAAGTTGATCAGAGGTAATTAATTACTTTCTTTCTCATAATTACCACTATCAATCTACTAATTAGTTTAGAGCAGGAGGTTTCTCATAAATTACAAAATTTATCAGGCCCTGATTTGTAATTATCACATATCACAGGATCCCGTTGGGGAAAATACCTACTCCTGATGGATCAACAAATGCCTATACTATTATTACTAAAAGGTCGCATGATTAGATTAAATCTAAAAAGTTACAAACATGCCTTCCAAAACCTCAAAAGTCAAAACATCAAATTTACCCTTCTAAAAAAGAAAGCGTTTTGCCCAAACTCCGTAATATTTCTCTTTCTGGAGGGTAAATTTGTCTAACATTCGTTTATAAATTTCAGGACTTTATCAAATGGAGCGAGTGGAGAGGTTATTCAGATAAACGGGGAACAAGTGGCGGTTAGTTTTGACTCGACTGGGGACAACTTGGAGGAGGGAAGCAAAAGTGAAGATACAACGAAAGATGGAAATGCGGATTCTTCTGTTTATTGGGTCGACAGTATGTTCCTTTTCCTTCTTAGCCCGATTTGTTTTTTGTCATTTTTTTGGGTAAAAAGTTAAAACAGTTGTATTACAATTTGATTTTTTATTTTTCTGGTTGTTTATAGTCCAGGATATTGAGCATGATACTGGTGCAGACTGGTACATCGCAATTCAAGCTCTCTGTGAGGTAATGCTTCTCAAATGCAAACCAAAATATGAGTTCATTGTAAAATATTTCTTGACAATATTTGCTTGTTCCTAAAACTCATGTTTCGTACGTTTGTTTGCTCCGTTCATACAAAAATAACACGGCTAGATTTTTCGTAAAGAGTGATAGTAAATACTAAATTATTCAAATGCAAACCAAAATCTGTGGTCATTTTAAAATATTTCTCCACAATCTTTTTTTGCACCGAAAACTCATGTTTCATGCGTTTGTTTGCATATTTGATATATAAAAAACTCGGATAGATTTTTCGTAAAGAAGGACAGTAAATACTAAATTATTCATATGCAAACAAAAATTTATTTTTATTTTAAAATATTTCTCCACAATGTTTATTTGCACATAAAACTCATGTTTCATGCGTTTGTTTGCTCGTTTCATCCAAAAAAATTCGGATAGATTTTTCGTAAAGAATGGTAGTAAATACTAAATTATTCAAATGAAAACCAAAATTTGTATTCATTTTAAAAGTTAGGTTCCAAACCAAAACCCGCTTATCCCTTCATTTTTTTATTTTTAGGTTTTACCAACACTGGAACCAGTAATAGTGTACTTTCCAGACAGTTCAAAATGGCTGGCAAAAGCGGTTCCACAATCAAACAGAAAGGAATTTGTTCAAAAGTTAGGGGAGATGCTTGACCAGTTGACCGGACCGATTGTGTTGATTTGCGGCCAGAATGTTGTCGAATCAGCATCAAAAGAGAAAGAAAAATTTGTAAGTATCTCAATATTTCATGTCTTATATTGTTTAAAATGAGAAAATTTAGTTTGATTTCTATCCATAGAAACCTTGAAATGTCCTGGTGATTCTAAAAGAGACATAGAAACCTTGTAAAATATGGAAAAGTGAGACAAAATGTTTTTATTTTGTGAGGATTTTAGGGGTAAAAATGAAACTTCCTTGGACAAAATTATATTCTTTTTTATTTTTATTTAATTTACATATCAGACAATGGTGCTTCCGCAGCTTAGTCGCATCGCCAGGCTGGTAATTCCTTCGAAAAAACAGTAAACATGATTTTTTTTATTTCTTTTTGAATTAACTATTATTTATTTTGTTGACTTGTCTCAAGTTGCAGCCGTTGCCTTTGAGGAAGCTAACAGAGGGCCTAAGAGGAAATAAATCCTCAAAAACCGACAACATTTGGAATCTCTTTACGAACCAGCTATTTCTTCCGCTTCCAAAGGTATTTAATATTTATGCAATTCATTTTAATCAATTTTGTTATGAAAAAAGTATGGTCGTTTTAATATATGTACCATTTTGATGTTTTAATTGGTCATTATAGGAAGATGAGCAAGCGAGAACTTTCAATAACCAGATTGATGAGGATAGAAAGATTATTATCTCCAGACATAATCTCATGGAACTGCACAAGGTATGATAAAATAATTTGTATGTTATGTTATAAATACTTTAGGACTATGAATAATTGTTGGTTTGAATTTTAAATTATTTTTGTTTTGTTTTTTGTAGGTGTTAGAAGAGAATGAGCTCTCGTGTATGGACCTTCTGCATGTGAAATCTGACGGCTTGTTTTTGACTAGGAAAAGTAACAACAGTTCATCACAACATAATATTTTGAACATATTAATATACATGATTTCATTATAATTTATTTTTGAATTAAATTGCAGAGGCTGAAAATGTGGTTGGGTTAGCGAGAAATAATTACCTGTCATCAGTAAATCTTCCGTATGTTAAGGGCGACAGGTTAACGATCCCTCGCGAAAGGTACATTAATCATATTAAAATTAAAACAAAATAAAAATCCTCATATTTCATACTATCCTAACTTCTTCTCTCTATCATGTTATAATAATAAATAAAGTCTGGACATCGCCATTGAACGATTAAGGGAACAAGAAACCATCACCAAAAAACCAAATCTCAAGGTAACAAAACCAAACCCTTCTCTTTTCCTTCTTCTTCTCTAAATTTAACAACATGAATCATGGTCGTAATTATAAATATAATAATAATAATGTAGAGTTTGGCTAAGGATGAGTACGAAAGCAATTTCATATCAGCAGTGGTCCCGCCCGAAGAAATTGGGGTCAAATTCGACGACATCGGCGCATTGGAAGACGTGAAAACCACGTTAGATGAATTAGTAACTCTTCCTATGAGGCGGCCTGAGCTTTTCTCTCGCGGAAATTTACTAAGGGTCCGTCTCAATTATTCAGTTTTCCATTAAAATAGTTGATTATTTCATTTTTAATTTTTAATTTTTTGGGTACCAGCCATGCAAAGGAATTTTGCTGTTTGGCCCGCCCGGTACGGGGAAAACTCTTCTGGCGAAAGCGCTTGCAACTGAAGCTGGAGCCAATTTCATTAGCATTACCGGCTCTACTCTTACATCAAAGGTAATATACCTTTTTCTTCCTTTTTTTAATCTTTTACCTAATAGTTTATCTATTTATTTTGTTATAATTTATATGTTTATTTTTTACAATAATAGTGGTTTGGAGATGCGGAGAAGCTAACCAAGGCCCTCTTCTCCTTCGCCAGCCGACTCGCCCCTGTTATAATTTTCGTCGATGAGGTAAAAAAAAAAAAAAAAAAAAATCAAACTTCAATTTCAATTATAATTATAATTTAATTTCAGAATTAATATCTTTTTTAATTTTTGGGGGAATGCAGGTGGATTCTCTGCTGGGGGCTCGAGGGGGAGGTTACGAGCACGAGGCGACTCGCAAAATGAGGAACGAGTTCATGGCGTCTTGGGACGGATTGCGATCCAAAGACACCCAACGGATTCTCGTTCTTGGCGCCACCAACCGCCCCTTCGACCTCGACGACGCCGTCATCCGCCGCCTGCCTAGACGGATATATGTGGATTTGCCTGACGCGCAAAACAGAATGAAGATACTGAAGATTTTCCTCTCCAAGGAGAACCTCGTTTCGGATTTTAATTATCAGGAACTCGCCAACGCTACTGAAGGCTATTCTGGCAGCGATTTGAAAGTCAGTTCAAGTTCGAGTTTTATTTTAAAATGTTTTAGGCTATACTGTTTGTTTTCATTTTTAGATTGTTGGGGTGTGTTTATTGAATTGTTTCTTGACTCTTTGTTGCAGAACCTGTGCATTGCTGCTGCGTATAGACCTGTTCAAGAACTTCTTGAGGAAGAAAAGAATGCTGTAAGTTTCTTACCTTTTTATTTGGCTAGCAATTTGCAATAGTAACCTGTATTTCTTGTTTCATTACCATTATTATTTTTTGGAAATTTCAGGGTGGTGTGACTAGCTCAAAACCTGCTCTTCGGTCCTTGAAAGTGAACGACTTTATCCAAGCAAAAACAAAGGTAACTTAAAATCTTCTCCATTGAAGTTATTTTAATTATTTTTATTTTTATGTTTATTTATTTTTTGTGGTGTGTATGAAGGTGAGTCCATCGGTACCATATGACGCGACGAGCATGAACGAATTGAGAAAATGGAACGATCAATACGGTGAAGGAGGCAGCAGAAGTCGCACTCCATTTGGGTTTGGGCATTAATTCATTTGAAATATTTACAGCGACAGTACTTTCTTTTTATATGCTGTCAGAAACATAATATTTTTTTTTCCTTTTTCTTTTTCTCTCTCTTTTTTTAATCCTTGTTAGGTGTTTTGTTATTTCATGGCCTGTGTTACTGTTATGTTAATCTAAGTTTTTTACTAATTTTATCTGAGTAATAAATTTTGTCTTTGCTACTCAGTGCCAAGATTAGTGTTATAATGGCATTTAAAAATGTGGGATGAGCACATTAGTGTTACAATGCCAGTTAAAAGTTGGTATTGAATAGATAGAGAAATGATCCAACCTATTTCTTTTGTCTGGCTCGAAGTTTGTTCGGTTCGTTTGGATTTGGATTTTGAATAACTTGGAACTAAGAGTTATGGATTTGGAATTAGCTAGTCTTTGATGAACCGATGTTGTTGCTTTTTGGTTATCTTATTTATGGGACTTTGATTAGAGTTGTTAAGAGTACAAAAATCCATTTTTTTGCATAATATTGCGTCGCAAACGCTAATAACATGCTCATCAAGAGTACAGAATTCTAAGTATCTCATAAAAATTCTAGTATGCAAACATAGAGGTATTGTAACACGACGAGACACTGTAGATATAATGTTTTTTCATTTTATATACTGTTTTCTCATTTTATATACTGTTGTTTATTTTGTGTATTATTTATTTTTTTTATTTTTATATATTGTTTTTTCATTTTATATACTATTTTCCTATTTTATATACTATTTACATTTTTTATGTATATATTGTTATTAAAAAATAAATTATATATATTGTTATATATATATTGTTATTAGAAAATAAATTATATATACTATTATTGAATCCGTCGTGAACCGTCGTGTTACAGTGCCGTCCTGCTCTATCAGGTAGCATATATAAAATAACTAAAAGCATAAAATGGTAGACCTGAGGTTTTTTAAAATTGTTGTATCACCATATCCTGATCTAATGGAATAAGATATCTAACATAGTTAATATCACTGTTTGATAACAACATAGTTATATAATATTGATAAGTTGCTCATTTCGAATGTGCTCTCTTGTCCTTCATTTTATGTGATCATACATGTCTCAACTGGACCAGCTGATCCAAAGGTGCACCACCTGGACGCACCTCAACCAACTCCAAGCCCGCCTCCTCACCTCCGGCCTCTTCCACTCCCACCCTTCTCTCCGTTCCAAATTCATCTACCATCACTTCACTCTCTCCCCCTCATCATCCCTCTTCAACTCCGTTCATCTCCCCACCACCAACGACTACAACGCCGTCCTGCGCGGCCTCGCCTCTTCCTCCTCCCCCGTCTCCGCCTTCTCATTCTACTCCCGTTTTGTTGCCAACTCGAGTTACTCAACCGCTCGACCTGATGCGTTGTCCCTGTCTTTCACGCTCAAAGCTTGCGCTAGGTGTGCGGCTCTGCCTTTCTCTCTTCAACTACATTCGAACCTTGTTCGGTTCGGAGTTTGTGCTGATACGATTCTGATGACAACTCTTGTCGATGCGTATGCAAAATCAGGCAGTATTGACAACGCGTGCAAGGTGTTTGATGAAATACCCCAGAAAGACATTGCGGCTTGGAACGTATTTCTTTCGGGTCTGGTGCTATGCGAGCAATCTCATCTTGCAATCTCCCTCTTTCGCCAGCTCTGCACTTCTTCACAAAAACTTAATCCCCATGAAAAATCAAGCTCCATTACTATAATCACAGCTCTCTCTGCTTGCACACAGCTCAGCAATCTTCAAATCGGCATAGAAGTCCATTCATTCGCACGCGAAAGAAACCTCGATTCAAACACAATCGTAAAAAACGCGCTCATAGACATGTATTCAAAATGCGGATCTCTTTCCAAGGCCTTGGATGTTTTCCACTCAATAGCTGAATCTCAACTCACCCTTATCTCTTACAACACAATCCTTCAAGCTCTTTCAATGCACGGCCAAGCATCAGACGCCCTAAACCTGTTCGACAAAATGCCGAGTCACATAAAACCCGACTCAATCACATACTTAACCGTTTTATACGGCTGTAACCATGCAGGGCTAGTAGAAGAAGGCCTTAAAGTGTTCCGATCCATGCGGGTCTCACCAAACATAAAACATTACGGCACGATAGTCGACCTCTTAGCCCGGTCCGGCAGGCTAACAGAAGCTTATGATACAATCATATCCATGCCTTTTGAACCAGACTTAATTCTGTGGCACACTCTTTTAGGTGGGGCCAAGACTTATGGTGACATCAGCCTTGCTGAGCTGGCGGCTGAGAAGATTAAAAAGATGGGATCTAATTTAGACGGTGACTATGTGCTGCTCTCAAATGTGTATGCTTCAAACGCCAGGTGGTGCGACGTGGATCGAGTTAGAAATAATATGGTACATAATAACGTGAGAAAAATACCCGGTTTTAGCTACATGGAAATAAACGGCACCGTTCATAAATTCGTCAAGGACGATAAATCACACCCTAAATGGCGCGAGATTTATGAAGTTCTCAAGGAAATTAGGGTTAAGATAAGAGAATTAGGGTTTGTATCTGAGGTGCAAAACGTGCTGCACGATATAGGGGAGGAAGAAAAGGAAAATGAGTTGTGTTATCATAGCGAGAAATTAGCGATTGCTTTTGGGTTGATTAGCACGGATCTCAAAGCGGAAATTAGGGTTATTAAGAACTTGAGGATTTGTGGGGATTGTCATTCGATGGCTAAGTTTGTTTCAAAGGCTTATAATAGAGTAATTGTTGTGCGTGATAGAGCTAGGTTTCATCGGTTTGAGGGTGGTGAGTGCACGTGTAAAGATTTTTGGTGATTTTATAAATTTATTTTAGTTCGATAATGAGTTTTGTGAGAGTAAATTCAATAGGTCAACAGTGATTTAGCTCCTATTAATAGTAAGTTGGACTCTTTTCCTTGAGTGGATTTGTTCATTGTACCAAATTGTGTTTCATTGTTTCTGGAATAGAAACTAGGTTGGTAGGCAAAGAAAGGTTGCAGGTCGTGAATCACTCATTCTTGCGTCATTATTTTTTTATTTTCATGTATACAGATTCATAATGTTATGCCATTTTTTGGTATCATGGTATCATGTCAATATATTTCGTCTGCTTGTGCTTTGGGTTGGTTGTGATTATGATTAGAACTCTGTATTCTAAAGTTGATTAAAAGTGAGGCATTTTCAATCTTTTTGACCCTAATATCATAGTCAAGTTGGTTTGGTGAATTTTATCGGCCGGGTAGGGATCTTCTGTTAATCGGGTTTTATTTTATGGTACTATGAAATTTTCATGAAGTGCATATAAATCAATCATCCGTGCGTCATTTCTTTTACATGTATTTGCATAAAGTATAGATTATGTTACTATTTTTGGTATCATGATATGTCACATATATATATATATATATATATATATATATATATATATATATATATATATATATATATATATATATATATATATATATATATATATATCTTCTCCACTGGGTAGGTGGTGATTACAACTCTTCATATTCTAAAGTTGATTTAAATTGAGGTATTTTCAATTTGTTTGACCATTTATATCTTAGTCAAGTGGGTTGGTGCTTGGTGAATTTTATCGAACCGGGTATTGATCTTTTAGGTAGCCAGGTTTCTGTTTACGGTCCAATGTAATTTTCTTCCAAATGCGACAGCTAGTTATTTTAATATCTACAAAATTACTACGTATTGCCTACCTTATTTTTTTTCTTTTTCCTTTATGCAATTGAAACACCACTTGGTGAAATATCTCATTTTGTTTATGATAATACGGAAGATCTCAGAATTTTGTGGTCCATTCTAAATGATGCAAATGAGAGGATATTCTGTTATGTGGATAATATTTGGATATACTTCTTCTCTTTATACGTTAGATCCAGATACTATTCAGACAAACATTTGTTTCGTATTGGAATCTAATGAGTTTTTTAGGACAGGTTAACAACTCCACATCAAAAAACAAATCCCCCACCACTCAAAATAATAAAAAATAAATAATTCTGCAAAATAAATAACGTTTATTTTTAGACTTTTTTTTTCCAAATAACACAGGTGTGAAAAATAGCTCATCAAATAACATCATTTTGAAAATAATTAAAAAATTACCATTTCTGCCAGCCTTCTTGGCGGAACATGCCCTGGGCTATTTAACAACCTTAAATAATCTTAATTAGGGAAAAAAATGCTGTTTCGCCAGGCTATCTAGCGGAATAGGTTAAATTTTTTTTAATTGTTAGCGTTAACTGCAAATTTAGCAAGAAAATTAATAGAAAAAATTCTTGTTCCGCCAAACTTTTTGGCGGAACAACCTATTTTATATTTTTTTGCCCCTAAATAGCCTCTGAAAATTTAGAAAAATTCATTGTTCCGCCACACTATTTGGCAGATTTTTTTTTTTTTTTTTGCTAAATCTCCTTACTAATTTCTAGTTAACGATGAAAATTAAAATTTTAACATGTTCCGCCAAAGAATTTGGCGGAACAATATTTTTTAACTTAATTAAAATATTTTTATGGAAAATTAAAAATTATGTTATGTTCCCCAAGATCCTTGATGAAACTGCCAAAAAAATTAACGAAAATACTAATTTTTTAATTATTTTCAAAACGATGCTATTTGTTAAATTATTTTGCAAACGAATGCTACCTAAAAAAAAGTCAGATATTTGCTTTGTACAAATTTCTACACTGCCATCCTAGGATTAAGCAGAAGCCGATTGGGCGGATCAGTCCTTGACTTAGTCAAAGCTTCTTTAGCGGATCCAGATAAGATCCGGTAATAAGATTATCCGCTCCACAGTGTACAGATAAACCCTTCCTCAGTCAACACTCAACAACAACTTCTTCTCAATTCCCCCACCAACTGTTTTGGTTGTTGGGTCGGGTCAACCCGTTTAGGTTTCGCTCTTTCTTCCCACCTTCCTCAGTTTCTCTCCTCTCCATTCCTAAAGCATTCAATTCAAATACACCTATTAAATACCTTGATATTTCCTGTTGAAGTACTACTGGAGAATATTAAAACTCGAACCTGCTCGTTATGTCCTTTGAACACAGAAAACCCTCAATCCCCAAACTAACCTCCCTCCAACCGGATAATCACGACCTCAGACCTCACTAACTCAACAATACTCCTCAGTCATCAGGGGCAATACCGTCAATTCTTATCCCCAAACGCTACAACTCGACTCCGTCTTTCTCTTCCAGACAGCCAGTTATAATTATAAAAATCCACGTTCACTCCACCCAACGGCTCACCTCCCTCGCTACCTTCCGCCTCAGCCATTAAATCGGGATTCGAGAGCCATGGAGGCCAGCACCGCGCTTGGATTGCAGTCGGGCTATCGGATCTCCGGTGAGAAACCCGGTAGAAAAGCTTCGGCGGGGTTTCTGAGGATTCGGGCTGGAGATCTCCAGTTCCAGTCGGGTCGGGTTTCGGTCCGGAGTAGAAAGATCCAGCCTCTGGTTACTTGCTGCCTTGGTAAATCAGTCTCAGGTGAGTTGAATTGCTTAAGTTTTTGGGTAAAGTTTTGGTTTTTGTGTTGTTTTGGTAACTTGAAATGCTGTGGGAGTGAAGAAAGAGACGAGTTGTGAGGATTTTTGTATACGGATCTGAGTCTGGGACTTCTTCAGGAAAAATAATTTTTAGTATTTTTATTAACTTTGGAATTGAGTGATTGATTATCAGTATTTTTCAGATTTGTTTCCTGGTTACTTTGTTTTCTTTCATTCTGTGTATGTGTGATATGAAATTTTAGAATCATGGTTCCTTTTTTTATTAGTGGTCAATATTCACAAATCTTAAAATCTCTTAAGACTGACCAGTTTTGACTTTGTTTATATTTAGGTGCTGAGACCTTGCAAAAACGCGGAGACGAAGTCCTCCTTTTGAAGGTATAAATCATATGTTGAATAATTAAAATAATATTTATTCTAATATTGGCTATTTCAAATCATTAATCTGATAAAATCACGTCATAATTGCAGAAAAAATCGCAAGATGTTTTAGCACCATTGGATGGCCGTTGCATTTATCTTGTTGGTTAGTTCCTATTCCCGAATTTCTTTTTCAAACACAAAAATTACTTTTTAATCCCTCTAAAATTTGTAATTTACAATCATCCTTTTAATTTTTTTAAACAGGAATGATGGGATCGGGCAAAACTACAGTCGGGAAGATCATAGGAGAAGTTTTGGGTTATTCCGTCTTTGACAGGTTTGTATTACTAATAAATTAATTAATTGTACTTTTTTAAAATGGTCCAATTAAAAATCATAATTTTTTTTTTGCTTTAGTGATAAATTGGTGGAGCAAGCAGTTGGTATGCCATCTGTCGCTCAGATTTTCAAAGTTCATAGCGAAACCTTCTTCAGAGATAATGAGGTACTTATAATATTCCTTAATTAATTAATTAATTAATTAATTTATTTTAGAGCTGGAATTTTTTTCTAATTTATTTTATTTAATATTATTTAGAGTGACGTGTTGAAAGACTTATCTTCAATGAAACGGTTAGTTGTTGCAACCGGAGGCGGCGCTGTTATTCGTCCCATCAACTGGTACATTAAATATTCTCAAATAAATAAATAAATAAATTGTACTTTCTAGTTTCTAATTCTTTAATTAATTAAATGAATAATTAATTAGGAGGTATATGAAAGAAGGAATCTCAATATGGTTGGACGTACCATTAGATGCTCTTGCAAGAAGAATCGCAGCAGTTGGAACCGCATCAAGACCTCTTTTGGATGAAGAATCTGGCGATCCGTATTCCAAGGTTAATTTTTAATAAAAACATTTAATTAATTAAATTAAATCTATTTTTATTGTGGATGGAAAAGTTAATAATGTGGGATTTGACTATGATTTCAGGCTTTTGCGAAGCTATCTGCCCTAATTGAACAGAGATATGATGCCTATGCAAATGCTGATGTCAGAGTTTCGCTTGAAGGTATATTTGTTTATAATCTCGTTTATTTAGTATTTTGGCGTTTCATTTCTTTTTAAATGGATTTCTCTTTGGTTTTTTGTAAATTAACTTTGGTTTTTGAATGTAGAAATGGCGAGTAAAAAGGGGCATGATGATGTTTCAACATTAACACCTATTGATATTGCTATAGAGGTATATGTCTATGAATTTGGCATTTGAATCTCATTTTCTTATTATATATTAAATCGGATTTTAATATTTCATTTTTCTTTTTCCAGGCATTGCAAAAAATTGAAAGATTGCTTGGTTAGAAGTAACCGCAGCGCTTAATTTTATCTCCAAATTTGTTTTAAATAAATTTATTTTAATTTATTGGTAGAGTTGAGGTATTGGTGGAGCCAGCCTCTGTAAATTGATACATACAACAAATGGAACAATGAAATAAACTTTATTCAACAGCTGACTCATCATTTTTTAATCGTTAACTGGAAGCCAAAAATTCGAAAGATGATTACACTGTACTGCTTAGAATTAAATATGAAATGAATTGAAAATTTGGAATATCAGCAATCTACATATTTGGAGAACAAGTTTAGAAGTCAAGTTAGTACATAATTTCATTACTCAAGTACAAGCATGAAACATATCACACAGTTTATACACGCCTCACGCACATGCATACATAAACACGCATTTAAAAACACCAACATGGGATTCTATTTGACCTTGCTCACCTGCTAAACAATTTTAAAACTTTGCCACTCGCGCCAAGCAATTTTGAAAATAATAGACTGTACAATACAATCATGATTGTCCATATCCACGTTCTTCTTTGAACTAGGAGAATTTTCGCGCTCCGCTGCGGTTTTTATCATTTTTATTGTTTAATAATTAATACATTAAATTTATCTTATGAATTAATAATCATAAAAAATCTATATAAATTATTTTTAATAGTCATTATGAGAAAACATAATGGTGCGTTCGAAAGTATAACAATTGGGGTCTTGAATGAAATATTTCATCATCCTTGTTATATTTTTCATTTTTTTTTTTAAATTGAGCTATTGAAAAATCATATTTTGAAAGAAAATGTTAGAAAAAAATTACCTTAGAAAGAGTCACACACATGGAGCCCACATTCTTTTTTTTTTTTGAGAAATGATTTATTTATTTTCTTTTTTTTTAATTATTTAGGGAGAGAGAAAGAGAGGGCCCACATTTTTTTTTTGAAAATTATTAATCTATTTTTTTAATTACTTGAGGGAGAGATAAAAGGAATGACACACGAGACCCGCATTTTTTTTGATAAATTATTATTTTTTTTTATTTTTATTTAGGAATGAGTCATAATGTCATTTGACATTGTGATATTCAATCAAGTTGATTGAAGACAGGAGATATTGAAAGTCATTATGAGAAAACATAATGGTGCGTTCGAAAGTATAACAATTGAGATCCTGAATGAAAGATCTCATCATCCTTGTTCTATTTTTCATGTTTTCACAAAAAAATGAGCTACTAAAAAAATCATATTTTGAAATAAAACGTTGGGAAAAAATTACCTGAGAGAGAAAGACACATGGAACCCATATATTTTTTTTGGAAAATGAATTATTTATTTATTTTTTTAATTATTTGAGAGAGAGAGAAAGAGGGCCCCACCTTTTTTTATTTTGGAAATCATTATTTTTTTTTATTTGAGGGAGAGAGAGAAAGAGAGTGACATGTGGGCCCATTTTTTTTTTTGTTGATAAATCATTATTTTTAAAAAAAAATTATTATTATTTAGGAATGAATTATGTGTAGCGAGTGTTCGGTGGTTATTGATATTATAACTCACAACACATAAGTTACACAGTTTAGTTTTCAAAATAATTAATTATATTTTTATTTTGGAAATCATTATTTTTTTTTATTTGAGGGAGAGAGAGAAAGAGAGTGACATGTGGGCCCTTTTTTTTTTGATAAATCATTATTTAAAAAAAAAAATTATTATTATTTATGAATGAATTATGTGTAGCGAGTATTCGGCAGTTATTGATATTATAACTCACAACACATAAGTTACACAGTTTATTTTTCAAAATAATTAATTATATTTGATTTGACATTTCACACTAAATCAGGATAGAACGCAGAACACCGAATTTCGACCAATCATATTCTGACACCATCTAACTACACAGAAACCGCCATAAAATATCAGACACTCTAAACGATCGAACGGTCCATATTAAATCACATCACCCCATTCAACGGTCACGGAAATGGAGTGACGTGGCCTCTTAAAACCCCTCCCTTGGATGCTAGAATTGGGGGGGGGGGGGGGAGGGGGTGACGTGGCCTCTTAAAACCCGGCCTCTTAAAACCCCTCCCTTGGATGCTAGAATTGGGGGGGGGAGGGGGTGACGTGGCCTCTTAAAACCCGGCCTCTTAAAACCCCTCCCTTGGATGCTAGAATTGGGGGGGGGGGGGGGGGGGGGGGGGGGGGGGGGGAGATTAACAAAGCAGCCTAGCTTTTGTAACTTCTTGGCATATCAAGGTTGTAACTATTGAGGAACTCCTCTAGGCAGGTGGCTCTGTGTTTACGCTGAACCATCTTTTTGCTTGACTGAACCCTTTTTTACTTGCTAGACTTGGAAAGTGAAATAGACCCAATTGACCTGTTGTGAGGTCTATCCAGGTTGTCGACACTTGTAGTATCATGCTTTACACATTCAACTGAAATTGTAAAACTAAGACAAAAACAATCTAAGCACCAATTCGTAAATCCGACACTAAAAAAAGAAAAAAAAGAATTCGTAAATCAAGCCAGACTAAAACACAGACAACTCGGTACATTATTTTTTTTTCCACAAAATACGAACAAGCTGATTCATAACAAACATCCACACACATACATACCCACACAGGCTACACATATATACACACATGACCTGAATCCTGATACATACAAGCACACATACTTCCCTTGATACTCCTACACCTTATTGTACATCAATGGACTTGACATTGCGTGGCTGAGCCGTCTCTTTCTTGGGCACTTCGACTTTCAGAACCCCATTCTCAAGAAAACATTTAATTCCCTCCATGTCCGCATTATCCGGCAGCCTGAACTGCCTCTGAAAGGATCCTCTACGCCTCTCCACACGATGCCATGTGTCATCCTTCTGTTCTTCCTCCTTCACTCTCTCGCCGCTTATCCTCAGCACGTTGTTGTCCTCTACCTCCACTTTCAACTCTTCCTTCCTCACCCCTGCATATTAACCAAATTTAGAATGATTGTGCTATAATAAAAATAATCTTTGAGTTTGTTTGAAGGGAAAATGACCAGGAATGTCAGCTGTTATGATGTGAGCCTTGTCAGTCTCGCACCAATCAACATTCGCACGTGCGATTGCGGTGGTTTCATCTTCTCCTTTGCCGCCTCGACGGCCTGTTTCCCAAAGCCAGCCGGAGCTGGCTCCTCCGAATGGGTCCCACATGTCAGTGGGATCAAAGATGCCACGTGTCCATGGAATCAGAGACATTTCCTAATTATTATTGTACTGTAACTAAGTCTGAACTGGCTGCGGATGTTATTTATAGAGAAGAGAAAGCGGTGGTGAAAGTGTGACACGTATGGGTCGTCCAGGGTCATTTGCATGGAAGCTTGAACACGTGTGGGGTTTGCATGACTTGGCTGACACGTGTGAAGTTTGGGACGGATATGATTGTCGAGTCACTCATGGATACAATAGAAATGTCGTCTAAGGCTCATTCAACTAATGGGCCTTCTTATATAGGCCTTAATTGCAAAAAAAAAAGACAGTTAAATTATTGGGCCGTATTAAGACAATTGTAATAATTTAGGCCGAGGAAGTTTTATTAAATGATTAATTTTTAATAATTTACATTCATAATTATTTTTTTGAACTAATTATTTGTAAGAAAGGCCAGTAAACAATTGGGCCGTATTAAGACATAATTGTAATAAAGAAGGCAGAAGAAGTTTTAATAATTAATTAAATTAGAAAAATATATATACTAATTAAGTCAAGGCAGTCAATTTTAGTAAGATTAATAATGAATGGAGTCATGGAGGGCGTGATTGATTTGAACCTAAGATTTTTTTATTCAGAACTAGCGTGACCCTTGCTCCGCTTTAAAATATATTATGACTAAAGCAAAGCAGCTGTCGAGCCATAAATACACAAGAATTTTTTTATTTTATTTTTCATGTTCAACCTTTAATTATTTCAAATTCACACTGAACTAATCCACTTATAATTTGTCCTTGACCCAGCTGGCAGCATTGATCGATCTAGAAGACACGGTGTTATATTAATTATCTAATTATATTATTGTCTTTCCTGCTTTAACCCTTTATATTACTTTTAGTTACCATTGATCGAACTAGAAGAAACAGTGTTAAATTAATTATCTAATTATATTCTTGTCCTTTCTTGCTTTAAGCCTTTATATTACTTCTGGTCACCATTGATCGATCTAGAAGAAACGGTGTTAAATTATTTATCTAATTATATTCTTGTCCTTTCTTGCTTTTAAGCCTTGATGTTAGTTACGGTCACGAAAGATATGATGGATTTCCATTATGTATTAGTCTTTTTTTAGAAACGGCTTATATAGTGACTTTTCAAATATGGAATCCTGATAATCTTTTTTGTAAGTACAAATGGGACCTGATAATCATGCTTAGATTCAGACTTTCTTTGTTCCACCGCTATACTATAATAACTAACTTAACAAAAATACTTAATCAATAAATCAAAACTATAATAACTAAGGGCTCGTTTGGCATCATTTCCGTTTTTCTGTTTTTCGTTTTTTAAAAACAAAAATCAGTTTTCTGTTTTTGTTTTCAAAAAAACCTGTTTTTTGTTTTTAAAACCGATAATATTTTTCCTAGTTATTATTTTATCAAATGTATATTTATAACATTTTCAGCGGCAATATATTAAGTTTTCAGTGCCAATATGCCGTTTATATTATCAACATAATATTTTCAGCGTTAATATACCATTTTAAATACCAATATATAATTTCCAATATCAATGTACCGTTTATAATGTTGATTTATCATTATTGAGTATTAATATCCTATTTTCAAGAATCATTTTTAGAGTTAATATGATGTTTTCAATGCCAATATATTGAGTATTTAGTGTCAATCTACCGTTTACAATATCAATGTATCATTTTTCGTGTCAATATACTATTTTCAGTGAAAATATATTGTTTTTAATGTATCAAAATACTATTTTTTAGTATCAATATAACACTTTCAATGTCAATATATCATTTTAGTATTAAAAATGTTAATATATCATTTTTAATATCGGCATATATTTTTTCTAGTGTCAATATACCATTTCAGTGTGAATATAAAGATTTCAGTATTAATAAACCTTTTTCGATATCATTATATTATTTTCAGTGGTAAGTTATTTTATTTTTACTGCAATATAAAGTTTCATGGTCAATATTTTTATTTAGTGTCAGCTTACCTTTTTAGGTGGATATAAAGTTTTACGGTCAAAATTTCTTTTTAATATGAATATACTATTTTTTACGCCAACTTACCTTTTTTAGCGCAATACAATATTTCAAGGTCAATATTCTTTTTTAGTGTTATCATATTATTTTCGTGTGGTTTCGGACATTTATATGTTTGGCAGTGAAAAACAGAAAAGAAGAAACAACTTTTACTTGTTTCTAAAATCCTGTTTATTTTTTGCCATTTGGATAGAAAAAAATGAAAACAGAGACATTTTGCCAAACACGTTTTTTTTTTTTTTCTGAAGAAAAAAACAGAAAACAGAAAACGGCAACGATACCAAACGAGCCCTAACTTAACAAAAATACTTAATCAATTAATCAAACAAACTTGTATGTAAGAATACTGCGGGTAAAACAGCCAATAATACAAAATAATATAGTAGCAGACATGGATTATATTGCACATATATTCAACTTTATACATATATTGTTGTACTTGTATAATAACTTGAATATAAAGATCCGATAATGCGAATAACATAAAGATTATTATAATTTATGTAGTACAAGTGCAAGTTTAATTAATGAATAATTTTACGGTAGCATATTTCATCTTCACTCTGCTAAAGTTTGACCAGGACATCATCATCCCCAACTTGGATAAAGGAACGACGCAAAAATGGGTTATCTGGCGAGGGTGGATCTATTGGCACATATGGATAACTCGCAACCGAGCTAAATATCAAGCTGAAGAGGTGGTCTTCGTCAGCTGCGTCTCAAATATTATCTCAAGTGTGGACTCGTGGACAAACTCTTCGTAATTTATTTCTTTATTCTGAGGTATGAGTTTAGAGGTGTCTGTATTAACTTGATTGGTGTTGAGTTATGCTACGGATAACAGCATATGTAAGTATGTAAATGTAATTAAACGCTTCATTTAATGAAACAAGGGGACCTTCTAGTATCCCCTTCATTCCTTCAAAAAAAAAAAAAAAATTGACCAGGACTAGTCTTGTAAATATAAACTTTTGCTATGTTTTTAATTGAATGAGTAGGAGACTTACCTATTGCCTGATTTGTCTCAAATATAAAATAATATTAACGTAACCTTTGAAAAGTACAAGTATCAATTTGTTATTTTTAAGAAAAGATAAAGTAAACCAAATTTTATACTCTCACTATGAGCATGTTTGATTTGATGTACTTCAAGATACATGGATATGAGAATACATGGATGAGAAGATCCATGGATTAGAAAATACAAGAGATCTTGTTTGATTAGATGGATTTTAAGAATATGTATATAAAAATCAATTGTTTGATTGTTGAAGTAAATCCAGGATTTGAAATTTAAATTAAATTAGTTTGTTGAGTTGGTTAAATAATATTATATATACCAAATTCATAATATATTTTATTAATAATATAAAATTAGAAGACTCTAATATATCAGTAACTTGAGATAATAATAACATTATTATTAATAGTAATAAGCAAAACACCAAAAAAAATAATAAACAAAAAAAAAAAATAATATTAAAAAAAAAAATAATAATAATAATTATAATATAATAATTATAACAATAAAAAATAAAAAATAAAAATAAAAACACAACAAATAATAAAATTAACAATAATTATAATAATAATAATAAGTAAAAAATAAAAATAAAAATAAAAATAATTTTAATAATAATAAATTAAAATTTTAAAAATAAAAAATAATAATGAAAATAATAAAAGTAATAATTATAATAATAAATATAAATAATAAAATAATAATAATAATAATAAATAAAAGTAATATTAAATAATAATAAATAAAAGTAATAATAACGATAGCAATAATAATAATAATAATAATAATAATAATTAGCTCATCCATGTATTTTGTCATTCCAACCTTTTTGAGAAATGACAAAATTCATGAATCTCGCTCCTTAAATTTTCTATCCACCAAATCAAACAATGTATTTTAATTCAAATCCATACTTCTAAAATACAATTCATCTAAATA